>CM054179.1:62329890-63669890 GCA_028829895.1 Sinotaia quadrata
TTTTAATAAGTTTCCTTGTAAAATAAGTGTTCATCTACATCTCTCTCTCTCTGCTTTATCTATCTATCTATCTATCTATCTATCTATCTATCTATCTATCCATCAAGAACAAAATGTAAACTAAAAAATATTTACTTTAATGCAGACTTTAAATTAAAATTTATTCCGAGAAAAGCGTGCTCCACCTGCTATTGAAAACAAAAGTAATGTACTTGTGGCTCTCTTCTAAAAATAAAATCACGATTTCTTTCTGTCTAGACTCTAGACCCTGCAAATGAGATATGACCTGACCCTGTTGATTTGTATTCGCAATGTTGACAACGCTTTTGCCTGTGAGCGCAATATTCTAGCAGAAGTGTATGATTGTGAACTTAAGCAGCTATATAGGGAAATAGACAGTGGATCGTTATAAAGAGAGAAAAAAAATACAAAAAATAAAACGTACCTGTATTCTTGTATGAACAGAAAGCCATTGGAGACCGCGACAGTGTGGGCAGACATGATCGACTCGAGGTTCTCTAAGAATATTCCAAGATTCAGTCATTTGGATTTTTCTAAAGCATGATTAATGTTATTAACTTTTCCTAATCTCTTTTGAAAGTTGACTGTAAAGCCGCAGCGATACCTGTAAGACTTCTTCCTCCTAATGAAGGGAGATAATCGATTTATACTAAATGATGATACTATTTAAAACAATATTTGCATAAGATAAACAAAATAGAAGAGAGAGGAGAGAAATAAAAAGAGAAAACTAGGAATATTTTAACCTATATAAAAGTTTTCTCCACATTAAAAAAAAAGATCAATATAATCTAAATCCGATTATATAAGCAAATATCTGGGAAATATAATCAAGCACTTTAATAATGCCAACATAAAGATCATAAGCCCTAATATCTTTTTCTTTATTAAGAATTCAAACCCATGAAACATCCTATGTTAAAAGCTTTGCTGCATTGCATTGAAGAGCAGTTCATCAATCAGTCATGCAGTTTTAAAACATAAAAAAATATTAAAAAGCACAACCATTATGGAACTTATTAAACATTTACTATAGCTATTTATGACGATTGCTTCCCTTTCCACTTTAATCTACATTAACTAATTACGTGCACGCAGTAAAAACAGTGATATGAGAAAAATAGTCGTTTACCAAGTCATAGAAATAATAGTTCAATCATACTGGCCCTCTAACTTCAATACCAAGAAGCATTGTTGTCATTAGATGCAGGACTCTAATTCTAAATGACAATTGATCTTACTAAAGTATTAGATACAAGATTATCTTATTCTAAATGATAATTGATCTTACTAAAGTCATTAGATACAATATTTTCTTATTCTAAATGACAATTAATCTTATAAAGTCATTAGATACAAGATTATCTTATTCTAAATGAATGTTAATCTTAGTCTAAGCCATTAGATGCGGAATTATCTTAAATTAATGTTAATCTTAGTCTAAGCCATTAGATACAAGATCATCTTATTCTAAATGACAACTGATCTTACTTAAAATCATTAGATACAAAATTATATTATTCTAAATGAATGTTAACCTTGCTTAAAGCAATTAGATACAAGATTATCTTATTATAAATGAATGTTAATCTTAGTCTAAGCCATTAGATGCGGGATTATCTTATCTTAAATTAATGTTGATCTTAGTCTAAGCCATTAGATACAAGATTATCTTATTCTAAATGACAATTGATCTTACTAAAGCCATTAGATACAAGAGTATCTTATTCTAAATGAATGTTAATGTTAGACTAAGCTATTAGATAAAAAGATATCATATCCAACTCTCTTTATCTATCCTTTAGTTTTGTCGATCGTTGGGGCACCATTGATGACCTGACAACCACTTTCCTCTATTCCATTTTGTTCTCTGCTAATCTTACCCTATTGCTTAGTTTCAGTCCTGTCCACTCTGAAATGTTATCCTCCCATCTGTTCCTCTGTCTTCCTCTCCTTCGCCCTCTTTGCGCAGTGCCTTGCATGATTGTCTTGGCAAGCCCTGTTGCCCATGCCATTTCAATTTGCGTTTTTTCACAATGGCCAATAGCTCTTCATAGGGCCCAATGGCTTGTCTAATTCTGTTTCCCATTTCTTCATTCGTGACATGATGATGATCTCTATACGAAATGCCAAGCAACCTTCGAAAGCATCTCATTTATGTAGTTTGTATCCTCCTTTCGAGATCCATTGTGAGGGTCCATGACTCACAGGCATATTACACAGATACAACCAAGGAACGCATCAGTCTGATCTTTGAACTGACTGAGATGTTTCTGTCTTATTATAAATCTTATTATCTTATTTTAAATGCTAATCTTAGTCAAAGCCATCGCCGTATGCCTGTGCTTTTCAGTTAGTGAGAGATCCCCTACTTAAAGATCAAACGATGTGACTTTATTTACTGTGGCGCAACCCCTATATCCTCATACAATGGATAAAAACGTTTACACATAGAACAAAATCGCTTAATGAGCAGGCGAGTAATTGGTTACGTTTTATTAAGCAAGTATAGAAATAACACAAATATAGAAATATAGAAAGTATAGAAATAACACAAATATAGAAATATAGAAAGTATAGAAATAACACAAATATAGAAATATAGAAAGTATAGAAATAACACAAATATAGAAATATAGAAATAACACAAATATAGAAATATAGAAATAACACAAATATAGAAATATAGAAATAACACAAATATAGAAATATAGAAAGTATAGAAATAACACAAATATAGAAATATAGAAAGTATAGAAATAACACAAAACAGCAATATACCACTTAAATCTCTTTTGTGGATGAACATTAGACACTGTACATGAAACAATTTTCTAGTAAAGTTTACACTTCATCTCTTTGTTTCTTTATATACTCAGTAATTAGTATCAATATACATGAGAGGCTTCGATAATGAAAAAGAAGAAAAGATCAGAACTGGACAGGATACAGCAGAATAGACAGAGCAAGAAAGATCAGAACTGGACAGGATACAGCAGAATAGACAGAGCAAGAAAGATCAGAACTGGACAGGATACAGAAGAATAGACAGAGCAGAAAATATCAGAACTGGACAGGATACAGCAGAATAGACAGAGCAAGAAAGATCAGAACTGGACAGGATACAGCAGAATAGACAGAGCAGAAAATATCAGAACTGGACAGGATACAGCAGAATAGACAGAGCAAGAAAGATCAGAACTGGACAGGATACAGCAGAATAGACAGAGCAGAAAATATCAGAACTGGACAGGATACAGCAGAATAGACAGAGCAAGAAAGATCAGAACTGGACAGGATACAGCAGAATAGACAGAGCAAGAAAGATCAGAACTGGACAGAGTTCTAATTAAATTTTAAAATATTACCATTAACATTTAATCAAATTTTCACCAGTTATCGCGTTTTTCAATAGTTATCACTTATTCTTCAGATCACATTCTCCTGTTGCGTTTATGTGTTGACAAATGCCCCTTACAGTTAGCACGTTTATTCTTCATTTTATAGCTACCACCTTTTTATCAATGTTATTCAGTTATATTTATTTATCATTCAGCAGTTATGGCATTGCTCAAGAAGTTACATTTAATCAGAAGTGCACGTGTGAATACCCCACGATAAAGAATTCTTCAGTTCTTATTCATCCCTTCAAAAAGTATAACATTCATTCATCATTCTTTGCTTCAGCATTCTTTCATCACTAAAACAAATGTAACATTCATTTATCATTTCAACAATCATTGCCTTTATTCAACAGTATTCCAGATATCGTTTTTCAACACCAACTATTTTATTTATTATATTATTATATATTATTATAGTAGGCACCGCCTTCATTCCCAGGTTCACCACCTGTATTCATCAGTGCTTGTACCTTCATTTTCTATAAACTGGTTAATACATGCATTATTCACCATCGTTATGTTTATAGCTATACTCACTGGTTAATAAATGCATTATTCACCATCGTTATGTTTATAGCTATACTCACTGGTTAATAAATGTATTATTCACCATCGTTATGTTTATAGCTATATTCAATGGTTAATAAATATCATATTCATTCTTCAAAACCGAAACTGTCACGGTGAGCGATCTCTACTTTATTACTTACCTGTATTAAACAGTCACCAGAACTCATCTCTGTTCACCAGTGAGTACCCGTTCAAATTGATTTCGTTATTCGCCAGGCGAACCGTGCGTCGTGGAGATGAATAAACTACTGGGTTTATTGCTTACCCAAACTAAGCGCAGGTCGTACTAAAATGTTTGTTTCTTGAGTAAAGGGGAGCTGTACTCTTTGCTTGTATACCGTCTGATGCATTTCCCTCGTTGTCTGCCCTTTGCCATTGCGTTATCATCCTTGCTATCTACCCTTTGTCATCCTATACCAGGCTAGTGTTCTGTAATTATTTTTCTCTGTGCAACTATGACCTGATTTAAACGTGCTAGATGCCTGACACCAAAGCGTCCTCTCAGTTTTCTTCTTCTCTGTAAATGAATCATTTTTAAAGCGACCTTTTGTTTTTCTCTGAAACTGAATCCTATTTGAAACGACAAATAAGCTGCCTGACAGCAATGGTTTCTTATTATTCTTTTTTTCCTCTGCACCCGAGTCCTGTTTTAAACGATACAAAACTACATGGACACGCACGTATAAGAACGTATATTGACTGTTTTAATTAATTATGGATTTGATGATTGATTAAACGGTTGAATGAATGGTTGATTGCTTGCTTCATCGACTGGTTAAGCGAATGAAAGAATGATTACTTGATCGATGGAGTGAACTATTGATTCACTGAGAAATGAATGACTGATTTTATGATTGACTGAAAAATTAATTGAATAGTTAAATGTTTAAGTGGATGAATGATTGAATCAATAAATATATGATTTAGTTATTATAAAATAATATAAATTATTCATTAATGACTGTATTTGGTTTGGTTCCTGAAAACCAAGCAAATGGAAGTAGTGAAATACAAAAAAATAAAAATAATAATTTTGTTTCTTTAAGAGCTGAGTTAGTTAATCATGTACTTGCACACGTTTGATGGTGGGGTTAAAGGTCAAACAAAATCCGACGTTTTTATTTGACGTATTAACCGCCCATGCGCTCATAGCTTTATCTACGTCACCTGTTTATTTGTGACTAACAGTCAGTGCAGTATATCTACGTCACCTGTTTATTTGTGACTAACAGTCAGTGCGATATTCCTTCATATATTTGTAAGACCAATGTTCGTGGTTGACACAATATGAAAAAATAAAGTCTAGAAGCTAGGAAATTGACGTCATCAAAGAACGCCACGATGAAGATTTATCTTTTGTCTTTCTTACAGTTAAGAGTGTGCGAAAAAGACGATGCATTTATGTAGTGGCGTGCAGTCATTACCAACGTTTCTTTGCACTGTCCTTGTGTTATCATCATCTACTGTCTTCGTGTCATCACCATCCATGCAACCATAAGGCTTACTGACTCTGTTTAGTCCTGTGTCATCACCATCTTTGACAACCATAGAATCTCTCGACTTTGTAGGTCTGTGCGCATTGGTAGCATGGAAGATATCGCAGGACCAAAATCGTTTAGTTTTGTCGCTTAGAGTACAACTACTTTGGAAGCTCGCAAGCGTTAAACCTCTGAAATCAGATGCAAACGAAGTGGATACATTTTTTTTGAAAGCACAAGCCTGTTTAATAAATTTCACTCCATTTCCAACTGCAAATGTGTCTCTAATCCTGCAATTATGCAGCAGCCGACAATTTAAATCAAAACGGGGAGTAATTTTGTCTTTTGATTTTTCTGCTCCACAGACGCTATTGGCTATAGAGTGTAATTGCTAACTTCTCATGCAGAAAAGAAAATTAGTTCGAAATATCCCTTTGTTTGTGTCGTCACATAAATTAGTTAATGGTGTTATAATCTAGTGACACTTGAGGTCAGACATTTCAAGAAAGGGGTATACTGAAAAGATATTTGGAACATATATTCTGAATGCGACATTTTTTAATGGGAGAACTTACTTTTGTTTTAAAGGAAAACTGAGAAATAAAGATAGGACTTACTTGTAGATACTGAAAATATATTGACACTGCACACTCATGAGACGCGGGAAAGGAGGTATGTTTAATTCTAGTATCTAATTAATTAATTTCATTATAGAAAATGTATGTGAACTGTGGGACGACTTAAAAGAATTATTATGAAAGTTTTCATGTCTTCATACTATAGCCCTACATGACTTCATACTATAGCCCTACATGTCTTCATACTATAGCCCTACACGTCTTCATACTATAACCCTATATGTCATCATACTATACCCTACATGTCTTCCTTAATGTGTGTGGAAAGTGTTGTAGCTCAGTCTCTGATACTCGGTTTCTGGCTGTTCTACAATATTTAATCATAATGTCACGAGTGTACATTTTTAAGTTATTTACCTCATTCCAGAAACATATATTAGCATCATTTCATTAAACTACAACATCTTGGCCACTTTCTGACCCAATTTCATGTTTTTACACTAATTAGTTGGCCGTCATGATTCTGAATAGATTTTGTACCAAATTTTGGATGTCTGTGCTGCCTTAATGTAAAAAAAATAAACCATCAAATATGTCTTCTTTTTTTTTTTTAAAGATGGAAAAAATATTAAAGAAATTATACCGTTTTCAAACAAGTTTATTTTATCAGAAAGTAACTCCTGACAGTTTTATTGATGATAATGGGCAGATAATCACAAAGTCGAAATTAGATGTAATTATGGGAAGAAAAGCACATAACTTGAGGGTTGGTTTTCTATAATTATAATAAATATAGTTTATTATTATTATTATTATAATTACAATAATTTAGTTATAGATTTTTTTAAAATCTTCTTGAAAGGGTTGATGGGCGAAGGGGAATTTATTTTGAATTTTATATTTAAAAAATGTATATTAAGCGTAATAACACATTGAAATTGTGAAGCATTTTCCCATAACTATAACCAATAATGCACGAAGGAAGACGATGGCCACAGTAAAAAAGGCAGATTAAGAAAAGTATCGAGCGGTTTATTAATAATGATGTCTGAAGATATTTGTTTGAAGAAATCAATAAACGGAGGCAAATTTATATTTAATTGAAAATTACTGATCTATAAGTTTGTGTGTAAACGTGTGTGTGTTTGTGTGCGTGTTTATGTGAGTTTTTTTTTTATTGTGTTTGTTTATGTGCGTGTGTGTGCGCTTGTGTGTGTGTATTTGTACGTGTGTGAGTGTGTTTGTTTGTGAAAGCAAGAGAGGAAAGAGAGCGCATATGTGTACACATTCAGTTGACAGAACATATTTCGCTCCCCTTGTAAGATAGAAAGGGGAAGCAGTAATGGCCCTTTGGTAACTCTCAATTTAATTTTCTTTCTTCTCTCTCACTTATTCTCGTTCCCACTCATTTGCTTACCATAATTTGTTTTTATTATGACAAAGAATAAATTAATCCAGGCGATTTGACACAAACACAAACACAAAAATAAATACTTCTTGTGAAAAAAGTTGTTTTAATACTTGACACATTCATGCTTGCAGGACGGCACAGAGAAACAGCTACATGCGCAGCATTAAGGGATCACTAAGGTCATCCCCTGTTCTCGATGCTAGACAAACTCCATTAGTCGTGTCTTGGCTGTACCTCTCTGACGACAACAAAGTTCCGTCATTTCACTTCAGGACAGAATACAAGTGGGGCGAATCAAATTTGCTTTAAACAAACCATCTCTAACTACAGTAAGGAAGCGAGTGTTGTTAGAATAGCTCACATTTGGGAACCCCACACTATTCAAATTAGATAAGTTCGCTGGCATTTCGAATTGAAATGCCGGAGAGACAAGATACGCCATTCGATAAGAGTTGAAGTGGAAATAAAAATATTAAAAATATTTATCTAAAAAAAAAGACAGCTGTTGAAAGGCGTCCGGGAATTCAATTCCACAACACTATTTAAGTCCACTTTATTTTAAAGCATCTATTAGGAGGTAATGCCCATCTTATTTATATTTGTCATATTCAACTCACTATGTGTGAAACGGCGTGGGTTATCTAACCGTTTGCAAGGTTCAATGAATTAATAATTAATTTACAAATATTAATATAATAACCTACTCTTCGACTTTTGCAGTCTGGGAGACTAAGTTAAGCCCTAGAATCTACAATTAAGCTAATTGTTTATGTGTTCGTCGATGTGGACTCGACTCCGAAGCTGCCAGGCACAAAGCAATACAAATGCGGATAGGCGGCCACTCAAGTCGTTATTGACGCATAAAATGTTCGAAGCACATCTGAATCAAGCAGTCATCACTCTCACAGTTCAATACAGCCACAGTTATTCCGTCACTGGAACAACATGGGAGTCGCAGATAAACGGCTGGTGAAGTCGCAACGTCCTCTGCTGTTCTTTCCCTGACAAGTCAGGAAGTTCTGGGAGTGCAGATCTCAATGTACCCATGCTGCGCCCTCCAACATTGGTTCCCCACCAATTCGTTGAGGAATTCGTTACTCCAACTTAGTAACCGAATTTAATGGTCCCAGCAAACTATCGGGACATAGTAAAAATAGGATGTGATGGCTTCAAGTTGTTGTTAACATCTTATACCCCACATGAATTGCATGAAAACTTTTCATCTTCTTGATGTTCTCAGTTTTTTTGAGGATTTCTTTGGGGCCTTCCACTCTTCTCTTGCATTCAAAGAGGGTAGTGGAGGGCTGTGGGGCCTTCCTCTCTTCTCTTGCATTCAAAGAGGGTAGTGGAGGGCTGTGGGGCCTTCCTCTCCTCTTGCATTCAAAGAGGGTAGTGGAGGGCTGTGGGGCCTTCCTCTCTTCTCTTGCATTCAAAGAGGTTGGTGGAGGGCTGTGCTGCTGCGTTTGGATGTCGTCTATTATTTTTGCTCGTTGTTGCGACTGTTGTTGATCCTTATTTTTTGTTTTATTTCTATTTTTTTCTGAGATATACTTCTTGTGGCGTGCAGTTGCTTAATCCTCTTTTCGGGGCCACCCAACGAAGTCCGTGGGTGAGTCCGGTATCGCTTGGGGAAAAAAAATTCCGGTGTCCGTAGTGGTCTGGGACGTATGCACAGCTGCAGAGCACAAGGGATTTCTCGCCGAGTTTCAGACTCTAGCGATTATTTGTGGTTTTTGCATTTTTGTGTGTCACACTATGTATCCTGACATCTATTAAAATACTTGTGTATTCTATTTATCTTTCGCATTGCTATAGCCTATTTCACTTAAACTAGTTTTAGTTTATTTAATAATAATTATAGTCCACGGACTTCATTTAATCTTGTTTAAGTCTATCTGACAAACTAGTTACAAGTCAACTCATATATACTTTGTATAATGTATCGTATTTGTACTATGTATAATCCCTTTTAATATATTAGTTGTATTTCACTCTCCTGGTCTGGGAAAAATATGCTACTCAGTTAATCTTACAATCCACCTCCGTTGTTGTTATTATAGGTCATATCAAGAACGTTACTTTTACTATTTATATATCACCTCGTGTAACTTAGGTGATGTTACTTTATTCTCATCACAAAACCGTACACATTATAGAGCCAGGCTCTCTAGTATTGCTAACTACTTGTATTTATAGTTGTTTAGTTGTGCAAGTGTTAATGTAACTAAGTACCTGTACTAAGAATCCCATAGTTGTGCCAAGTGTTAGTGTAACTAAGTACCTGTACTAAGAATCCCATAGTTGTGCCAAGTGTTAGTGTAACTAAGTACCTGTACTAAGAGTCCCATAATTGTGGGGTGCTAGTATAACTAATATAGCTATTTTCAACATACTTATGCTACATTGCACAAGACCCTACCACAGTCAGTGCGAATATTTCTTATATTTATAATATAATTCAAGAAAAAAATAAATAAAACATTTATCGATTTTAGCCAGGCAGTTCAAGTTTATAGCTGCTCGTTCCCACAATGCATAGCCTGTTGGTAAAGCTTGATTAACAATACAGTTGGGTGAATGTAGAGCCGTACTGTTAAAGAACAAGTTAATGAAGAGTCAAGCGTGGTGGTGGTGGTCGGGTTAAGGGATGGAATGATTAAATTACCATAGACATGCGTCCTGATTAAACACAACGTCAAAGTCCCGAAGAATATTTTAACAATGATGACTGTATCGAGTGACTACGACATTGTCTCGGTTAGCCGTGCGCACTAAAAGACCCGGGACGTCATTATGGAGGTGAAGAAGTGTTGCACACAGATAAAGCAAACACTTACCTATCTTCTTCGCCTTTAACTCTGTTACGTGCATTTATAACTCACACACACACACATACACACACACACACACACACACACACACACACACACACACACACGCACACACACACACACACTATATATATAACAATATGTATACATTTCTCTCTCTCTCTCTCTAATATATATATTTAAATATGTAGAGTGTAGAGTATTTGCCAGTTGGACTTATTAACCCCTACACTGCCCAGGAAGACAATATTCTGTTTCCTGATTACCGTCTAACAAGGGAAATAACTCATAGCGAAACGTTCACGGTTATCTCTGAAATAACTGAAGGCGTATTTGATATGAAAATCTCCTGATAGATAGATATTTCAACTGACTATCAAATATTCAACCAGCTCAATTGAATCGTGTCCTCCACAATTTTCTTAAACCTATACAAGGGTCAAAAGTGCACTTATTTTTTTCAATGACGTCATAGAGCCATGATATACTACGATTATTTTTCGGCTGCCAAGTTGAATGGTACAGGTGAGCTCCACATTTTTTGAACGCATTTGTACCAAACTACAACAATTAATGACGACACATTGACATTCTGATCCATTCTATCAAGTTCGGTAGATTGTATTTCGACTCTCAGACTTGTGTGTGTGTGTGTGTGTGTGTGTGTGTGTGTGTGTGTGTGTGTGTGTGTGTGTGTGTGTGTGTGTGTGTGTGTGATATAGAGATGAGAAGAAGAGAGAGAATAAAAATATTTCTCTGTCGACGGCTGTACTTTTATGATGTGCACTTAAAAAATAAAAAATAATAAACGATAACTTTAAACCAGCCTCTTCTATCTTTCAAGAAAAGGTATCGAATATCTAATAATATGCTTCACTCTAAATAAAGCATAATTATTACTAAATTGTATGAATAGCACTAGTTCAGGGTCTCAGACATATATGAAGGTGACCAGATAATTTTGAGTGTGAAATGGCATTAATTTCATAAAAGTTTGAAAGTATTTAATTGTATAATTAATACTCATGTTAAGATGTATAATCTTAAATCAGTGCTTTTTCAACTTGTGTTAGAATAAGGTTTATTTCCCTTGTCAAGATGATTAATGTGTATTTCCCCCTGTTGTCGATTTCATTCTGTTTAAATTCTTTGTAATGAAGATTCCTTAACTCTTACTCTTTAAAGCTAGTGAAATTGATTCTTAATCAGCATAATTTCTTAACTGGCTGTAATGTAGTTTTTCAACCTATTCATAAATATATTAAAGAACATGAAATTTAAAAGTTCATGAGGATGAAGAGAGCAAAATTAAGATCAGAAGTTAATATTTTATATATTTAGTTCTTTTAAAAATCATTCGACTTGTTTTATCAATGCGAGATATGTAATGTTAAATTAAATATAACAGACTGTTTGTTTCAGTGACGTTAATTATAACAGACTGCTTGTTTCAGTGACGTTAATAATAACAGACTGTTTGTTTCAATGACCTTAATAATAACAGATTGTTTGTTTCAGTAACAATAATAATAAAAATAATGACGTAATCACGATGGCATTGATGATGGGGTGTAGTCAAGATTAAGAATCCTGTTTAAATTCAATAAATTATTTATGAATCCTGTTTAAATTCAATAAATTATTTATGAATCCTGTTTAAATTCAATAAATTATTTATGTATCCTGTTTAAATTCAATAAATTATTTATGAATCCTGTTTAAATTCAATAAATTATTTATGTATCCTGTTTAAATTCAATAAATTATTTATGAATCCTGTTTAAATTCAATAAATTATTTATGAATCCTGTTTAAATTCAGTAATTTATTTATGAATCCATTAAAATTAAATAAATTATTTATGAATCCTGCAAGAGCAGAAACCAAGAATCAGGTAAATTCTGAAAGATTCTTGGCAGTAAATGTATGATGTATGTATATTGTAGTTACAGACACAGATATGTTGTGGAGGATGCATCTAATTTTAAAAGTTCAGTTTTATTCAGTCATTTGTGCTTCAAACAAACTCACACACACAGACACACATATAGACACTAATACCAGAACACGCGGAGGTATATTTACACAGAAACGGCAAAATTTCAGATAAAAGTAATCGGGCATAGGCTTAGACTTTCATGCACACACACACGCACACACACACACACACACACACACACACACACACACACACACACACACACACACACACACACACACAAACGGACATGCACAGATATCGAGACAGACGACAGACATCTCAAGTCAGATACACGCAGGAGGTATGGGGGACGCATATAGTGCCGTTTTAAGGTTTAGGAATGCAAAGCATGTGCCTTTAGCCCCGCGCAACATGGGGCCCCGAGTCGGCCCCCAAACAAAAGCTACATCGCAACCACGTAATAACTACGATAATTTTACTAAATAATATTCTAAGTTCTAACAATTCTGCAAACTTTGCAAAGTAATAACAATAATACATTTTTAAACAAACCTCTGACATCTGTATTTTGAGTTAAATATAATTATTGGTAATAAACGCAGGGCGCTATAGAAGTTGACTGAAATAAATCAATAATTTTAACGCAGGGCGCTATAGAAGTTAGACTGAAATAAATCAATATTTTTAACGCAGAGCGCTATAGAAGTTAGACTGAAATAAATCAATATTTTTAACGCAGAGCGCTATAGAAGTTAGACTGAAATAAATCAATATTTTTAACGCAGAGCGCTATAGAAGTTAGACTGAAATAAATCAATATTTTTAACGCAGAGCGCTATAGAAGTTAGACTGAAATAAATCAATATTTTTAACGCAGAGCGCTATAGATGTTAGACTGAAATAAATCAATATTTTTAACGCAGAGCGCTATAGAAGTTAGACTGAAATAAATCAATATTTTTAACGCAGAGCGCTATAGAAGTTAGACTGAAATAAATCAATATTTTTAACGCAGAGCGCTATAGAAGTTAGACTGAAATAAATCAATATTTTTAACGCAGAGCGCTATAGAAGTTAGACTGAAATAAATCAATATTTTTAACGCAGAGCGCTATAGAAGTTAGACTGAAATAAATCAATATTTTTAACGCAGAGCGCTATAGAAGTTAGACTGAAATAAATCAATATTTTTAACGCAGAGCGCTATAGAAGTTAGACTGAAATAAATCAATATTTTTAACGCAGAGCGCTATAGAAGTTAGACTGAAATAAATCAATATTTTTAACGCATGGCGCAGGCGCACAGTTTCCTGTATATATTGTTTGTTTTCATTCATCTGCTTTTTAGAATGCTTAACGCTATGTCGCTATCAAAGAATATTTTATGTCTTGCTAAATTAATATTATTTTGATTATATGAAATCTCTCTCAATCCCATAATCTAGTCGTAGAAAACGATTGTTTTAAATATTAAATTATAAAAAGCGTAATCAAATTTCTCACAGTTAGTAGATGTCGCCATGTCGGTCGGTACTCGGTAATGAGCTTGGCAAACTTATTTAATTTTAAAAAAGTGCAACTGCTCTTGTCACTTCATTTCCACCTCCAATGTATTAATGTTAAGTTAATAGTGAACTTGGTAAACTTATTTAATTTTTAAAAAAATAAAACTGCTCTTGTCACTTCCATTTCCACCCCCAATGTATAAACGTTAAGTTATTTTGATAGTTTCTACCCATTTTGTTATGAAGATTTGGATTGTCAGTTATCACAGATTTGCCATTTTTTTGCCAGTTGTCACAAACTACGAACTATTAAACGAACCATCAGATAACCCACCAAGAATGCGTAGAAATGATATGAGAGCTGCCGCGAAGAGAAAAACGGAAGCAGCTGAATTGGAAATGTTGGCCAAGCATTCAAAAGTATCTTCTTTCTTTCAAAGTCAGAAAGCACAATCACCATAGCAGTCCGACCTTGTTGAGACGCAAGATACTCTTACGTCATCTTACTCGTCTACTGACGTCATTGTCTCTGATAAAGATGTTAGTGTCGCTATACGTCATCTTACTCGTCTACTGACGTCATTGTCTCTGATAAAGATGTTTGTGTCGCTATACGTCATCTTACTCGTCTAGTGACGTCATTGTCTCTGATAAAGATGTTAGTGTCGCTATACGTCATCTTACTCGTCTACTGACGTCATTGTCTCTGATAAAGATGTTAGTGTCGCTATACGTCATCTTACTCGTCTACTGACGTCATTGTCTCTGATAAAGATGTTAGTGTCGCTGCAAGATAATGGTCTACCTGTCGAAAGTTAAGATGTTTTCATAACACCAACATTCGAAAGAATTTCACAAGATTCACAAACGGTTTTAACGATTGGAAGAATGCAATGACACCTCTCAGCGAACATTAAAATGGTGAGAGTCATGTAAGGTGCATGCTTACTTACAATGAGTGTGTAGGAGAAGCTGGTCACATTGATACACAGTTAATGAAGCAATTCAAAGTGGAACAGCAATATTGGCGTGATGTCGTGATGCGGGTTGTGGCTGTAGTGAAGTTTTTGGCATCCAGGGGTGACAATCAGATTCTAGGTTCACAGCACAATGGAAATTATTTGGAAAGTTTGGAATTAATTAACAAATTCGATCCATTTCTCAGTGAACATTTGAAGAGATACGGCAGTGCTGGAAAAGGTAACCCCTCCTATCTATTAGCAACTGTACATGAAGAGTTTATCTCCTATCTATCAGCAACTGTACATGAAGAGTTTATCGCATTGATGGGCAACGAAGTGGTCTGTTCAAACTTTTCAGAACTAAGAAAGCAAACTATTTCTCTCTCAGGTTGGACTCCACCCCGAATGTGAGTCACACCGATCAGTTGGCATTTACCGTGAGATAAAAAGTTTTATCATCAGTGCAACGATTCTTACGATTTGTATGTGTCAGCGGTCATGGAGCACTTGCGGACACCATCGTAACTTTCTGGAAAACAAGAAAATAACATTAACTTCGGTGTTTACGTGGACAGTCCTATGATAATGCCTCCAACATGTCTGGTCAGTACTCAGGCGTGTAATCTAGAATAAAATCAAAATACACGATTATGTCATTCCCTAAATTTAGTTGGCACGAAGGCTGTTGAATGTTGCACGAAGGCTGCTGAATGTTGCACGCAGGTCGTATCCCACTTTGACTTTCTTCAAAAAAGTATGTGTCTTTCGAGATGTCTACGCTTTTATCCTGGACATGTTACGGACATGAACACAAAGTAGTGAAACGTTTATTAGATACGCAATAGTCCGCTCATGTTAATGCTAAAGGCTCTGTGTCATGGGTACAAAGAAGTTCATGCAGTTCTTGATGGGATTGCTATGAAGATTCTGTGTCATGGGTACAAAGAAGTTCATGCAGTTCTTGATGGGATTGCTATGAAGATTCTGTGTCATGGGTACAAAGAAGTTCATACAGTTCTTGATGGGATTGCTATGAAGATTCTGTGTCATGGGTACAAAGAAGCTCAAGCAGCTCTTGATGGGATTGGAAGGACCAAGACCAGCCTAGAGAGCTTCCCATGAAGCTGCAGCTCTAAGCGAAAACGATTTCATAACTTGGAATTTGCATTCCTCACCATTCTCTGGAATGATATCTTTGGACGCTTCAACGAAAAATGCAAATCTACAAAAGGCAGACGTGGATTTATCAGTCGCTGTCAATCTAATTCAGTCACTGAAACTTTGTGTTGATGCACTTAGAGACAATACTTATTTTGAAGAAAGTGAACGCAAAGCCAAACCACAAACTCACAACAAAGGATACTACGACAGCCAGAGACGAGTGACTAAAAGAAATATGCGAATTACATTTCTATAAGGTCCTGCAAATGATAGTATTATGGATACGAGGCAAGTGATACAAAATTTAGTATTTAGACCTACATGTCAATTATCGACTCATTGATCAATGAATTAAACAGACGTGGAGAAGCTTATGAAGAAATCAGCAGCGAATTTACATTCTTAATCAAACTGGTCCGTTTGAATACTGGACAAATAACAGAATACAGTGAAAAGCTTGCAAAGTTATATCCTCAAGATCTTGACCAACACGAACTAATTTCAGAATGAAACACCCGAAACACTATACGTCATTGTCATTTTACAAAACCATCAGTGCCATTTATGTCAATAATCTATGCCATAATAAAGAACGACAATCTGGAATCAACATTTCCAAATGTTGAAATGCAGTAAGAATGTTTCTGTCAATGATGGTGACAAACTGTACCAGTGAACGACCTTTCTCAAAACTTAAATTAATCAAGAATGAGCGTCGCACCCGTATGGTGCAAAAGCGATTCACCTGCCTGTCTGTCATGAGCATAGAGTCAGACGTGTTGGAATGATTCACCTGTCTGTCATGAGCATAGAATCAGACGTGTTGGAATGATTCACCTGTCTGTCATGAGCATAGAATCAGACGTGTTGGAATGATTCACCTGTCTGTCATGAGCATAGAATCAGACGTGTTGGAATGATTCACCTGTCTGTCATGAGCAATAAATCAGAAGTGTTGGAATGATTCAACTGCCTGTCTGTCATGAGCATAGAATCAAACGTATAGGAATATTTTAATTTCGATAATAGTATAAGAGACTTTGCTGAGAGCAAAACAAGAAAGCGATGCTTGTAAAAAAATGTCCTGTCTTTGGCTGACAATCCATGTATAGCAAACATTTTATTCATTACAATCTCACTTTCAATTTGTATAACAAATTAAAAAATAAAATCGTTAATAAGTGTTAAACTAAACTTTTATTTTCAGTACACAGACTGCTGTGTTAACAGTTTAGTACTATATTAATAAATTAACATAATGACACATAATCACATGCAATGCAATTCTCAACATATGAGAGTGAGAGAGTGAGGCGGAAATCGGGTTACTTTTACGGTTAAGGTTTGTGCCTAGGACCCCCATACTCCTTAAAACGTTTCTGGACGCATAAACACACATACATTCATTTGAACACAAAGACAGAGGCTGCAAACACGCAGACTCACATCCAGATATGTGTACACACACACACACACACACACACACACACACACACACACACACACACACACACACACACAAGCAAGCAAGCAAGAAGTGTGTGTTCTGTTGCGTTCATTGTCATGTGATGACAGGCGACCTTTGTTCAAAAAAGCTAAACGTCTCGCCACACTCCTGGAACATGGTCATCACCAGAATATGTTGAGTGGCATGAAAAGACCAATTCTCTTCTGAAGTTCTAAGAGATTCTAATTACTTAGAACTAACGTGTATGTTTCGCTGTATGTTGCAAATGCCTGAATAGTTATCATGGCCTCACGGGAAAGGAATGAACGTATTTGAAAGGATTAACTTTAGTATACTATCTCCAAAGTGAGGAAAATTTAAATACTAGCGCCGTTAGTAATGTTCTGTGTTCACATGGTGTTATATTTGCTATGTTTGTTTTAGGATTACACTCTTCGTAATTAAATGAAGTCGCATTTACGCCCAAACTCCCCTTCTTCCCCAACCATCCCATTTACAGTATCATTGTGCTGGTGGTAATGGGTTCGTAAGGTATGAATATTGAATAAATTACATATACTGTATGACTGCAACATATCATGTTATATACAGGTTACAGGCAAATGAATAATTATTTTATTATATAAAGTCAACAATTGGACCCCAGCTTAGAACAAATTAATGTCACGGGTAGTTTTATAAAAGAAATCTTTCATTTCCTTTAATCGTTTTTGTTCTTCGCTTTCACTTTTTTCATTCAATATTTCCTTCCATTTTTTGGTTGACACTCACTCACTCACTCACCAACTCACTCACTCACTCGCTCACTCACTCACTTTTTTCAATTTGTATTGAGTGATATCTTCCTTTTAATTTTCTTGTTTGGTTTGCTTGTTAAGAATACCATCTATTGTTTTCTGGCCCTTATTAACTTTTTTGGAAAAAATATTGAATAAATTGTTGTCTTTCTTTCTATAACAATAGTCACTCGGCTGCAGTTGTATGTGTCGGAGGCTCTCGCAAGGACATCTTTTCTGACGTGATCGTTTCACTTATCGACCGGAGGCGCATGCGCCGCCGGAAGTACATCTGGATAAACCGCGATCGAAACTGCTGACTCATGATGCAGTAGAGCACAAAGTTGATGGCGTTGTTCAACAAGGCGATAAAGTCCATCAGATCGCCCAGCGGCATGTACACCTCAATGTAGAAGTCTGGCACGCTGGTACTGAGGAGGATGAGGATGCCCTGTGGCAGCTCGGTGATGAGGAACAAGATGATGACGACCAGCAGCATGCGCGTCGTCGTTGTTTGCTTCTTGTGCTTGGCCGTCTTGCTGCACGAGGACGTGGCCAGACGGCGCCGGCGGCTCTTGCCCTTGACGCTCATGTGGTAGACGAGTGAGCCACTGAAGATGAGGATCAGGACGCAGGGCACCAGCTTAGCTAAGATGGCGTACGAGATGACGTTCGCCAAGGCGATGGTCTCCGTCTCGTTCGTGGCCAGCTTCAGGTCCTTGATGCCGTAGACCGAGAGGTTGCCGGATAGCGGCTGTTCCTCCAGCTGGTTGGTCATGTAGTTTGGAATCAGCACCAGCGTGGACATGACGTACACGATCAAGGTGATTATCTTGACCTGCTGGATCCGCCGTTCCTTGGCCAGTGGACCCCTGCTGGTGGACTTCATCTGGACGAAGCGGAAGGCGGCCAGGGAGACTCCGATCCAGATGGAGATGGTGTGCGTCGTGGCCACGAAGTTGATCATGAACAGCATGTACATGACCCAGCCATGCGTGAACTTCTCCGGTGCGACGATTGGGTTGGAGGGAGGGCAGTAGAAGTTGATGGCGAATGGTATGTAAGGGATCATGGTCAAAATGTCGGACACCGCCAGCCACATGAGCAAGAGGTTGGTCGGGGTGCGCATGTCCTTGCGCAGGAGAATGGTGATGTTGAAGAAGTTGGTGCAGATGCCGAAGATGCATATCACGATGCTGGCGTAGCCGTGCACCCGGGAGAAGCCCAGCTGGAAAGGTATCAGGGGTGACAACCACTGGTGGTAGATAGTGTGGTTGTGACTGATATTGGCGCCTCCAGTGTCCTGGTGCGTTAACTGCATTCCCTCGTCCATGGCCAGACCCTGTTCGTGGACTGTGTGGCGTGCGAGGCGCAAGGGCCTCTGGAGCCAGACGTGATCCGAGCGGTTGAGTTTCAAGCCCAGTTTATAAGCAAATTTTATCATTAGAGACGTGCAAGCCAGTCCAGAGATGAGAGGTCAAGACTAAGCTTGTTTATTTTGTGCATTTATCAGCTACCGTTCCTACTGACAGTTATGGCCTAAGTGTGAAGAAAATTTCAGCGAAAGTAATATCGGAGCGAATGAACTAGTCACCTGACATTCTGACTTACCTGAAGCAGACAGTAATTAAAATGAAATCCTGGATGCATGACCCTAGTGATATTGTTCGAAAGAAAGCTAAGGTGTGTAATAACTGTTTCAAGATCAAATCCTACGTTCAGGCGGCAATAATGGAGTATTGTCTTCCTGACTTGCCTCTTCAGAGTTAAATCTGAAACACAGAGACAACATCTTCAGACTTTAAAGCAACCGACGCGTTTCAATGATCATGGCCTTATGAATTGCATAATAAATACAAATCCACTGTTTATGTTTTTTAAAAAGTCAAGATGAATAAATAAATATTAGAAAATATATTGACAAAAATATTTGTTTAATTAATTTATTTTATGAAACAATATATCAAACAATTAAATTTAAAATCACTGTCACAGTAGGTGTCAGATTTAATGCAAATGATACGTTTGTCTGTATCAAATTTCAGTATAGGAAGCGTTTGTATAAATGGAAAGAAATTCAAGATGCATCTTATAATCAAAGCTAATCAGATAAATGTCGGGAGGTTAAAAATAACAATCACAGATACAGTGTAAACACGAAAATTATAGTTTATTGTATCACATCACATGATTTTGACCTTAATTAAAGAAATATTGCCACAATTATTGCATAGTGAAAAGAAAATTGAATGACAAAATAAAGTATGTAAACAAGCAAGAAAGAAAAATAAAGCATAAATAAAGTAAGTGCAAACGAAATAAATAAATAAATAAATTTCATAAAACAAAGCATAAAATAAGGAGAGAAAGCAAAAAATAAGGAATTATTGCAATGGACATGAAATAATTGCAACGGACATGAAATAAAACAAGAATAAATGGAGCATAAAAAAAGTGGTGTCAGCCAAATGAGAACATTACCAAAAGGATTTATAAAATAAAGACAGAAAGAAAAATACAGAAATGTATAAGAAATTTTAATAAAGTGGAAATGTGACAGAACGTGACCTAACTCTAATCATCTTTAGATCTACTGCCAAACTCATGCAAACAGACCTAAACCTTAGATCTAGCGTCTTTGCATTTACCTGATTATCTCCCCTCTTGCGCGAAGGCTGTGGCGATGTTATTCAACTCGGCCCATCTCATGGGTCAGATTGTAATAATATCCCAGATAATTAGCCAGACTGACCAAGTGACTTTCTCTGTTCATGCATAAAATTGCCTCAGTTCTGTCTAGCACTATCTTGGTACCCACTCCCAGAATGACACGGGTAAAAAGATCTTTTTGTCAGTCAGGTATAATTAATAATTTAAGTCATGTATAAGTAGTTGTGATTATAATAATCTATTGCATATTACATAAATTCATTTAGATACATTATATATGCTCACATCATTTTAATTAATCCTTCACTACTTTTCATCTTTGTTTGTCATCTCTTTATTATTTTTCCATGTATGAGTGACATATGCTTGGTGTGATAAACGCCACCCTACTGTTCACACGACACTCAGTGGATGTCAATAGGTGTGTGTTGTACAATCCGTACTTCGTCTTCCACATATGCCATCAGCAATCCGTTAGCATTTCTCCTGCCTTATTGTGTCTCTACAAATCTTCGATGCTTCAGGCTGTGGCTGACACAGTCCTCTTAACACAGACCTCTTGCCAGTCCTCTTAACAGATCACAGACGCAAAAGCACAGCCTGCACCACATACCTGACTGACCCAGATCACGAGAATTGCCACGCAGCCAGTCTACCTGCACCTTGGCAAGTCCAGAAAGGAAATATACATAACTCTTTTCAGCCACATTATGAACACAGAGTTAAATCATGAGCACTAATGTCGCACTCGCGTCTTCGCGATTTAATTTCATTATAAATTCATTTAACCATCACTGCTGTTTCCTATAAAATATTTTTTTAATGTTATCCCCAAGAATACGAGTATTTGTTTTCTTTTACATGTTGTCCTTGTTTTCGTATCTTTGTCAGGTCGGGATTGGGGGTCTCGTTGTAGCCATTTGTAATTGTAATGTTTTAAATATTGTCATAAATGTTAAATACTCATGACAGCTGACACCACTGAAGTAAAAGCGGACGTGGGGTTGGCCATGTTAGGGTTTTAAGTATTTTTGTAACATTTTTTTTAAATCTCATGCCACAAGAAATGCAAAGGAATAAATAAGGGAAGTATAAAATGTTAGGAACCGAACAATGAAGGATTCAATTCAGGGTATATGAATGAAAAGAAGAAGGAGAAAAGAAAGTAAGAAAGGAAGGAAATAGGAGAAGCTTGAATAAAGTCAGTGTAAAGGAAAGAAAGGAAAATATGAAAGAATGAATAAAGTTTTAAAAAAGGTGGAGGAAAAGTGCAATTAATGAAAATATGAAAGACTTTAAAATGAAAGTATGAAATGAAAAATGAAACTTAAATAATCCATTGTTGAATAAAATGTATAAATACAATTAATTAGTATAACAATTATAAATTTAAGAAATAATGAATAAAATTATTAAATGTATCAATTATTAGTATTAAAATATAAAACTAATGAATTTGGACGGAATAATCCACTAAAATGAATGAGTGAAAGACGAAAACTCACAAGGAAAGAGCGACAACACTGAGAAATGAATAAATCATAGCATACAAAATCAATCATTTCACAGAAAACTGCACAGTATGAGCAATCGAGAGAAATTTTCACACAACAAGAAAAAAATAAGGTAAAACAAACCCGCAACATCTTTGCATAGAAACCTAATATGATCTGTACCTGATTAAACGTCACACCTTACAAAACACCTCTGCTACGAAAAAAGAATCATTAAGTGTAAACATACTTAACTGTATTCAGAGAAGGTAACTGGGAATGCATTATTGAACTT
This sequence comes from Sinotaia quadrata, assembly GCA_028829895.1. Lineage (NCBI taxonomy): Eukaryota > Metazoa > Mollusca > Gastropoda > Architaenioglossa > Viviparidae > Sinotaia > Sinotaia quadrata. The sequence continues at coordinate 62,352,456 of CM054179.1, forward strand.
GATGCGTATTTGCACACACCACACACACACGCAGTCAAACACACGCACGACCACAAAGACTTTACAATGAACTATATGATGAAGTAATTAATTTTTTGCTAAATCCGAACACTATTGTCTGGAATATCGATAACGTCACGTACTCAAGTCTCGGAATAATTCCATGTTTGCTAGCACTTGGTAATCGCTGCGCGCACATATTTTCCTCACTGGAATTTTTGTCGTTTCATTTGTTGAATTGAAATCTTTCCATTTAACATCTGTTCACCTGATATGTCCAGCAAGAAAAAATAGGCGATGGGGGGGGGAGTCTATGGGGAGAAGAGGAGGGAGGGAGACAGAAAAAATGGAAGTGGAAGAGAGAGTATGTTTCATGGTATGCAAGCGTTCTGATGGCGAGGAGTGTGATCAAATGAGAATATGGTGGTGGTAGTATTAAACTGGGAACAAAGTTTGTGTACAATGTTCGACCACACATGTAAAATTACGGTAATATGCGCTCTGATTTGTGTGCATGTTGAAAAAGACATTAAATATTCACTTAGAAGACAATGTCATTACCTCTACACCGAAAGGAAAAGTGTGTTAAGAGTTCGACCCTGGATTGACAGTGAGCCTGGAATGATGCGAACATTAACGTAATAAAATTGCATCCAAATGACGTAATTATATCAGTCTGTGCTTCCTTGTTTCTTTTTTTGAGGTCTTTTCAACTGTGAAAAGAATAGCATTCCGCCGTGTCGACAGCAGTATCAGCGGTTGCCGGAGGGCCGTAATTAATTCTTTCCCTCCTTGAGATTGTGTTGAGATTATAACAGCAATATGGATAGATACGTTTGCTTATGCATATTGAAGAGAGAAAGAAGAATATGATGGGATATTGGGGAGAAGGGGTTAATATACAGATTGAAACAAGCCTGCTCGTGGTTGTATAATAGTACACCCCCTTTTACTCAGGACATTCGTATTTACTCTGCACAGTAAAGTATTTTGACATTCGTATTTACTCTGCACAGTAAAGTATTTAGACATTCGTATTTACTCTGCACAATAAAGTATTTAGACATTCGTATTTACTCTGCACAGTAAAGAATTTTGATATTCGTATTAACACAGTAGAGTATTTAGACACTCGTATTTACTCTGCACAGTAGAGTATTTAGACATTCGTATTTACTCTGCACAGTAAAGTATTAGACATTCGTATTTACACAGTAGAGTATTTAGACACTCGTATTTACTTTGCACAGTAGAGTATTTAGACATTCGTATTTACTCTGCACAGTAGAGTATTCAGACATTCATATTTACTCTGCACAGTAGAGTATTCAGACATTCGTATTTACTCTGCACAGTAGAGTATTCAGACATTCGTATTTACTCTGCATAGTAGAGTATTCAGACATTCGTATTTACTCTGCACAGTAGAGTATTCAGACATTCGTATTTACTCTGCACAGTAGCAACTTTTGTCTGTGGCGTTATACTACCATTTTAGCATTTCATGGCCATGGCTACCACTTAAAGAGATTCAAACAGATTCATTATATAATTCTATTAGTATTGCATCGTTTTAACCACCAGCTTAAACAGGTTTAAACAGAATGATTCAGTATGATCCTTTTAGCATGACCTTGACTTGACTTCCAGTTTAAACAGGTTTACAACAAGATCCATAGTAATAACCTCGGAGTGTTACTTTATACTGACTACTTTATACTGACTACTTTATACTGACTGCCAGTAGGTTTAAGAAAACGGATCCAGCATTTGCAAATCGTTATACTAGTGTTTCATTGGCTTAACTGTCGGTTCACAGAGATCCCAAAAAATAGTTTCAGTTTCTGTTTGCATTCTTGAGAAACAAATATAAAAACAAAAGAAACCTCTAGACTATGAATTCATTATAATTAACTGTCATTTGTTGCCATTTTTATTATTTTATATCATTATCTACATGTCATTAAAAAATCTGATTTTTAGTAATTCACTGAATCATTGGAGACCAGATCAGAGACTTCACATCGCCAAATTAAATGTACAAAGAGCCTTAAAACCCGTTAGATTATATCCCACGATCAGCATACTTTTCTTGGAGTTCGGAAAAGGAAAATGACAGCACATCCATCGGAAACTGTCAGCACAATTATCAGAACTGATCTTCACTTTTTTTTAGAGTCAAGACATGGAAACTGTCAGCACAACTATCGGAACTGATCCTCACTTTTGTTGGAGTCAAGACATGGAAACAGCACAAGCATCTGAATGGAATTTAGTGAAATTGCTTCTTATATTTTGTTTACTGAATTATCTTATTTTGCCTGAAATAATGACAGAATAGAATCCTAAAAAAAGAAAATATTATATTATCCTTCATAAGGCTTTTAGATGTATGCTCATTAAAATTAGGAATATTTTCGTTAACTTCTTCCTTGTATTATTTCCCTCTGCCATCGCTCAAACAAATGTCTAGAGCTTCTGCCTCAGAAGGCACGCGCAGAAGCAGCACTTGGAACATCGGTCAAGCACAACAAATGGAAGAAACGTAAATAATAATAAATACCCATAACTGACATTGTTTACCTTACTGATAGTTACAATCCCCCTCCTGTTAAGATAAAACAAAAGTGAATGTCATTTCTGGTAAAAGAACTTCGAATGGAAGACTAAGAGAGAGAGAGAGAGAGAGAGAGAGAGAGAGAGAGAGAGAGAGAGAGAGAGAGAGAGAGAGAGAGAGAGAGAAAGAAAGAAAAGAAAAAAATAAGAAAAAGGAAAGGGAACTAATGAGATGTAGCAGTGTGCATTTCATTCAGAAAGCTAAAGTACAATTTTAATTATTACAAACGAAATGTTGAAGAAACATTTATACCCAACTGTAGCACAGTTTTTAAAAATAGAATAGATATAAACGACAAACTCCTTTAGTGACATTTCTTTGCGGTAGGATTTTGACACTTTACTGACGTAACGAGAAAGCTAATCGCAATTGTCTCCACCTGAAAACTACACTGGTTTGTCAGAATGTAATGGTAAGTTTATGCGACTTCGCGCTGTGGACATCAGTCTTAAATTCACACTGGGTTCTATCGATATCAGTGCCAGAACCAAATGAACCCTAGTCAAAGTTTAATCACACACAAAAATCTCTCCTTACCTTCTCCTCCGCAACAGTTTCTGAGATTTATCTGCTCTTGGTCAGTTTCATAAGCGAAATTTATCGTCTTCAGTTATGAACGTTTGGAGTGCATATAGATAGAAATTAGTATGGTATACTTCTGAATGTTCTAGTTAGTTTCCTTACAAAATGTTGTGTGTGTTTTTAAAAAGAATTTCTCTGGGATTTGTATATAGGCAATTTTATTTTAATGATATAAGTCTGTTGTTGGACGGGAAACAGTTTAGTCACGCTTGTAAAACGATAGAAAGGGTAGATAAATCTATTAGGTAACCCCAAACCATACAAAATAATATACAGCAATTCATTCACCTTAAAAGAAAAAGAAAATAGAAATTAACACATTTATTTTTCCTAAAATGTTTCTCGCATAGCTGATATCACTTGAGTAAGAACTGTCATTCTTAATTATCAGACTGCCAAAGTGAACAAATTAAAACTGTTCGGAACTTTGCAAACAATTACAATGAAGATTTTAAAATTAATAAGTACTACACTGATTCCATTACTTCAAGCCTGTTTAAACCGGCAGGTAGAACGAGATAACGTGAGATAACACTAAACGTGTACTACACCGAATCTGTTTGTTCAAACCTGTTTCAACCAGCAGTCAAGACAAGGTAACACTAAGTAGGTAATGTACTGTATCTATTACTTTAAAAAGGCAGTCAAGACAAGGTAACACTAAGTGGGTAACATACTGTATCTATTACTTTTAAAAGGCACAGGACAAGGTAACACTAAGTAGGTAATGTACTGTATCTATTACTTTAAAAAGGCACAGGACAAGGTAACACTAAGTGGGTAACATACTGTATCTATTACTTTAAAAAGGCAGTCAAGACAAGGTAACACTAAGTGGGTAACATACTGTATCTATTACTTTTAAAAGGCAGTCAAGACAAGGTAACACTAAGTGGGTAACATACTGTATCTATTACTTTTAAAAGGCACAGGACAAGGTAACACTAAGTAGGTAATGTACTGTATCTATTACTTTAAAAAGGCACAGGACAAGGTAACACTAAGTGGGTAACATACTGTATCTATTACTTTAAAAAGGCAGTCAAGACAAGGTAACACTAAGTGGGTAACATACTGTATCTATTACTTTTAAAAGGCACAGGACAAGGTAACACTAAGTGGCTAACGTACTGTATCTATTACTTTAAAAAGACAGTCAGGACAAGGTAATACTAAGTGGGTAACGTATTGTATCTATTACTTTAAAAAGGCAGTCAGGACAAGGTAACACTAAGTGGGTAATGTACTGTATCTATTACTTTAAAAAGGCAGTCAGGACAATATAACTGTCAGTCGAAAGCAAAACTTAGCCCGGCATCACTTCATTAAACACTTAAAAATTAAAATAACGAAAAAGAATAAAATCTAGATACACAAGGTGTATAGGACACATAGTACAGAAAACACATTTAAAGCATTTAACCAAGCCACTTCAAGACACTAACGGGATATTTGTTAGAATTACAAGACCTCCACTCCAAGATTCTAATGGAATAGAATTACAAGAACTAACAGGGTAGACCTCCCAGAGCTGGACAGTTAGACTTGATGATCGCTGGACCGACCATCCAGAGATGTGGAGAACAATTGTACCGTTTTCCATTGTCCACTGAGTTATGGGTTAGAGTACAGGAAACGGTTGGAAATCAAAGGAGTCGCTTGTAGCTAGAGACTGGGGAATGGTTAATCTCAAAGAGAGAATGGAAAAATGGAAAAACGTTAAATAGCCAGGTTAACTATTTCTCTCCACTTCACTTAGAACATTCCATGGCTAAGGCACATGCAGAAGCAGGTCCCAGAAATCTTGTCTGGTAATTTTAAAGGAAAGATATTGTGAAATTTTAAAGTCAGAAAGACTTGTGAAATTTTAGTCAGAAAGACTGAGTATTGAGTGCAGTAATCTAAGGATCTATTGTACTCCAACCAGATTACCTTTGATTCTTGGGCTTTGAGGAACATGGAAGGTAAGTGTGGCTGATTTTAATTTTAGTAAAAACTTGGCATAATAATAATAGAATGCTTGAGAATAATTTATGTATTTTAATTCATATCTTTCTTTCAGCTTAGTGTCAATGTGTTCAGGGAAGTAATAGCCATTGTCACTTCAATACTATCTTTCATAGTCACCAGTTGCTTACACTGCATTAATTATTAAATTGCAGAATCACAATCACCAGAGCCAGAACCGGGTCATCCAGGTCACTGTATCAGGCTATCAGACTGATACTCGTGTTTACGTGGGGCGAAGTGGGCAGAGCTATCTAGACTGCGCTCGCTGGGAGATTTTGCTGTGGAAGATTTACATTGTCTGGCTCAGCGTTGGCTGAATTTTCACCTTTTCGCTTGGACTTGGAACTTTTATAGCCAAGTATTCAAGCCTAGCGTTGAAAACGAGTGCATATATATATTTTGGTTGAAATCGAGACTTGAAATTCGTGTAGAAAGGAGAAGATAAGTTAGCAAAAGGAAAATGGACATTGAAACTCACTTTCGTTTAGGGGAGGCTAGTTAATTCCCTGATTCGGTTTAGAACCAATCTACTGTGTAACTCACCAATCAAAAGAAGTAACTTTAACCCTCCAAACGGAAACATGTCGCAATGCCTCTGAACGGTTCGCTGAGTTGTATATTATCGCTGGGTGGATATATCGCTAGGTGGATATATCGTTGGGTGGTTGCCGGTGTTGTGGGCAAATTCTCATAACTTTCAATGGCGACAGTTTGACGTGTGAATAAATGCAATTATCATAAATATATATTCTTTGAATAACAATTGATATTTCTACATGCATTTTTGGGGTGGCAACAACGCCTTTAAAGAAAGTGACAGGCAAGGGAGGTCAAATCTGCATTCAAAAGCAGTAGTTGACACGAATACAGAGTGATAAATTGACTTCTCGCAACTTATTTTATTAACTCTTTTCTTTTGAAAAAAGTATACTTCTATTATTTTTTTAAAGAAAATTATCTCAGTTTTTAATCGTGCCAGAATGCATCACACTGACTTTTGTATTTTACACTTTTTGTTTATGATAGTATAGTACCATCTGCAGTATAGGATAGAATTGTACCATCTGAAGTATAGTGTAATTTGTACCATATGTAGTATTGGATAGAATTGTATCATCTGAAGTATAGTGTAAATTGTACCATATGTAGTATTGGATAGAATTGTATCATCTGAAGTATATTGTAATTTGTATTGGATATAATTGTATCATATGAAGTATAGAGTAATTTGTAACATATGTAGTATAGGATAGTATTGTACCCTCTGAAGTATAGTGTAATTTGTACCATATGTAGTATTGGATAGAATTGTGCCATATGCAATATAGGAGAACACTCTGCCATCTGCATATATGCATATTACTTCTATTTGTGTTTGGTTGTTTGTTTTCTGTGCACACGTTTTTGTCGAATAAACGGTGATTGTAATCATTACACTTTTCTTAAACTTCACAGTCTGTGAAACATACTGCAAAGTGAAACACGAGCAAGAACTTGCAATAGGTTTATTTTACTGGGAGTACCACTTTCATCTTTTTTAAAATAAAACAAAGAACTTTCTATTCAATTTCATTTTCCTTTGGACGTTACTGCATGAATCCACTTCGAATTTCTGGTTAGTATTCAATTCCTTATTCTTTCTGGATAGCAGTCAATTCCTTATTCTTTCTCTTAGCAGTCAATTCCTTATTCTTTCTTGTTAGCAGTCAATTATTTATTCTTTCTGGTTAGCAGTCAATTCCTTATTCTTTCTCGTTAGCAGTCAATTATTTATTCTTTCTGGTTAGCAGTCAATTCCTTATTCTTTCTCTTAGCAGTCAATTCCTTATTCTTTCTTGTTAGCAGTCAATTCCTTATTCTTTCTGGTTAGTAGTCAATTCCTTATTCTTTCTTGTTAGCAGTCAATTCCTTATTCTTTCTGGTTAGCAGTCAATTATTTATTCTTTCTGGTTAGTAGTCAATTCCTTATTCTTTCTCGTCAAATTATAACAAACGTGCTTTAACAGGACCAGAAAATATATTTTTTAACAATGCTTTCTACGTAAGCCGACTATGGTGTAACTTAACAGCTCTCATTTGCGGGTGGAAATACGTGGAATCTCATTAACACACTGTCCTGGATTAATAATCATATTACTTAAATTTAAATTTCTATACATGATAAACAAATAACGCACAATTATATATTACACGCATAACCAAACCAACATCCACCCACATATATATGCACACAGAAACAAACATTATTATTCAATTCACTTTTATTTTCTCTTCAAAAACGCGAGCGTTGTATTCTAACCCGTAATTATTTCGCGAGCGTCCAGCGTTGTCTAAAATAAAATCCTGTCAGAGATAGAAAGATTGAAATATGAAAGTAGAAAACGAATCGGAACAATATATAAAGATTTAAAGTGTGAAACTATAAAACAAAAGAAAAAGAAAAAACATAAATTGCTCTCATTTAAAGACGTTACGACTTTAAAGTGTCCTGCATTGACAGAAAGGGCTGTTTGTCAGTCGTTACGTCTTTAATGTGTCCTGCTTTGACAGAAAGGGTTGTTTGTCAGTCGTTACGTCTTTAATGTGCCCTGCTTTGACAGAAAGGGCTGTTTGTCAGTCGTTACGTCTTTAATGTGTCCTGCAGTGACAGAAAGGGCTGTTTGTCAGTCGTTACGTCTTTAATGTGTCCTTCTTTGACAGAAAGGGCTGTTTGTCAGTCGTTACGTCTTTAATGTGTCCTGCAGTGACAGAAAGGGCTGTTTGTCAGTCGTTACGTCTTTAATGTGTCCTGCATTCTCTCTCTGTTTTCACAAACACACACGTCCTCGTGCATTATGTACAGTACAATTAGATTTAGTATATTTTCCTTTCAAAATTAGAATGTCTCAATCGAAAAGAGGTGAAATAGAAGTGCTCAAAGGAAATGTTCTTGAATAACTATAGATTAGCTTTATACGAAAAACACATTATGTTTTATTTAAAGAAATACGCTCTTATTTCAAGTAATATTTCTTAATTTAAACTGATATATATTTTAAATTAAAGAACTACATATAGCAAATAGATTCAGCCTAGTTAGATTACACTTTGTGCTGTCTAACAAGCATCTTCGTGTACTTGTAACACACTCTCTCTCTGCCAATCCATCATTCCATCCTCTACCCACCCTCCAACCATCCATCCATCTATCCTTCTTTCTATCTGTAAAAGGCATAATAAACATTCACGCACAGAAATAAATGTTAATTGGAACGATAAAGAGACGTACATAAATACGAACAAAATGTATCATTTACATCTGTTTATTAGTGTGTTTGTGTATATGTGTGAGAGAGTATTTCATACGCACGCACGCACGCACGCACACACACACACACACACACATAATCTGTGCAACAGAAAGTGAAAGAGTGGGGTTTTGGGGGAGGAAAGGGGAGGGAGTTGATAATAACGATTCATATGAACACCAACTAAACATTTAACTTCAACGGCATACAATCTTGGCTTATCAGTCGCGCTTATGGACTCTGAAAACGTTTCCATTTGTTGGATTTCCTGTTTCAAGTCGTTAACGCATTCTACCGACTAACTAACGCCATCATTTCCGTTACCCCATGGCCTGTCACGCTCTCCACAGCCTGTCACAGCAAACCTCGTAAGCGTGTGACTATGGATATCAGCCAGAATTGATTTCTTTTGCAAGAAAAATGCTTTCCTGTGCCGAAGTGTTCGGGGACGATGAACGAGGTCTCTGCTTTTCGTAACCCGTTAGGTCGCAAGAAGCAGAGCGTTGCGATATGAAAGAATATATATAGTTTTCATTTCGTCGCGCCCAAACGGTCATGATGACATGTGGTATTCGCCACGAGGGTTTCTCCCCGGTTAATTAAACTTTCTTGCTTCAATAGGCCTATAAGCGATTTTCTCTTCCTTTGATGTCTGTGGATGTTTATCTCCTGTTCTGTAGGGATGTTTTGCTGTAGTTGTTTTTCCCCCCTTCGGAAAACAGGGTCAGGTAAAGGAAATCAAGCTAGATAAGCCGGTTTGTTTTTCTATTCTTAGATCAAACAATTCCCTTGTAAACCATATTTTGTTGCTTTCTTTTTTTTCCGTATTAATATAGTCGATTGTCCAAGTCTAAGCACCCTACTACACTGACAGATGATTCTTCAATAAATTCACACGTTGCAATAATACTGTACTATTCAATGAAGTTAAGTTTTAAACACAATGGCACAATAATATGCCCGTTCAATCAATCTTGACAACCATATTAAAATAGTGCTCCAGTTGCTAAGATTACGTATGGAATTCATGCTACAACAGTAACTCTACTGGATAGAATTTATTGAAATCCTTACTAAAACAGTAACTACTCGATAGAATGAATTGAAATTCTTACTAAAACAGTAACTCTACTCGATGAATAAGATATAAAACAAAGGACTGAGGAGTCCAAGAGTTAATTGCTCAAATAGTTTCAAGAGCTTTAGTGACCATAATCGCCCCAACTAGCACCAATATCACTGGCAGTACCATTACTGTCATGTCTTCAAATTTACCATCATGTATATATAAATAGAAGGAAGTAAGAGAAAGAGAAAAAAGAGAGAGGAGAGGAGGGAGAATCAAATGGCAGATTGGTGCCAATCCTAATTAACATTTTATGTCAAGTGAAGATGACGTTCATGATCGCTGCTCGTTAATTTATGAAAAGTAAGTCAGCGAGGCAGATGGATTTAGGGTTAATTAACTAGGTCACAGCCAAGATAGGCGATCACTTGCCTTAACGTCATTTGGCTAAGATGTTCTTCATTCAGTTACAGCTAGTCTTAAGTGTACTTAAAAGCTACTCGCAACCCTTCAATCTCCCATTCATACACGACTTTGCCTGTGCACCAGAAGAGATTGTGGTGTACTTGTCTGTCAAATCAAAAGCTCTATATATCTCTCTATCTCTCTATCTATCTATCTATCTATCTATCTATCTATCTATCTATCTATCTATCTATCTATCTATCTATCTATCTATCTATCTATCTATCTATCTATCTATCTATCTATCTCTCTATCTATCTATCTATCTATCTATCTATCTATCTATCTATCTATCTATCTATCTATCTATCTATCTATCAGTTTCTCACTTTTTGCTTTCTTTCTTTACTTTATATATTTTTCCTCTCTTTTTTTACTATCTTTAACTCTCTATACTATCTTTATTTTTCTCTCTTTGACTATCAATATAATTTTATTCTCTGTCATCAAATTTTCTCACTTTTCTCTCTCTGTCTTTACAACCTTTTTCTCTCTCTTTTTATTGTCTGTCGTTTTTTCTCTCTCTTTAATGTCTGTCGTTTTCTCTCTCTTTTATTGTCTGTCGTGTTTTTCTCTCTCTCTCTTTAATGTCTGTCGTTTTCTCTCTCTTTTATTGTCTGTCGTTTTCTCACTCTTTTATTGTCTGTTGTTTTCTTTCTCTCTTTATTGTCTGTCGTTTTCTCTCTCTCTTTCACTTTACTTTCTGTCCCTATTATCCCTTCCTCCTCCCCCTCTCTCTCTTTATTGATTCTGTCTTTCTGTCTTTACATTTTTTATTTTTCTCTAAACCAATCGTTTGGCTGTCAATCTCTCTCTCTCTACTTTCTTTACTCTCTCTCTCTCTCTCTCTCTCTTCTTCCTTCGCGATCTATATGTCTGTCAAATTCTTTACTATTTGTCCTTCTGTATATTTAAAAGAAATCTTTACTATCTGCCCTTTCTTTATTATCTTAAAGTTCCTTATTGCTAAATCGGATATATCTTTCTTAATACCTAAAAAAAGGTTTCATGGACTTCTACCTCCCTCCAATATATACATACTTACACACACACACACACACACACACACACACACACACACACACCATTTAGGGTATTCTCCCAGTATGATAACATCTTTAACGCGTTCACGTTTGACAGAAGAAAGATATAACAATGTTGACCCGTTCTGCCCAGAAAATGTTACACATTTAATATTTAAATTCTACGATCTGTTCTCTATGAAATTCTATATTCTTTGTTCTGACAGAAGTTTGTAGCTGTTTAACTGATGCGTATTTCATTTCCTATTGAAACCTTTCGTGAAATGTATGCAAGGCTATGGAAAAACTACTTTTTTCTTTAAAAAAGTATGACATCATTTAAATATTAATGGTAATTTGTATTAAGCTGGTTCTGGTGTTGCTTGGTTACATACGTGCAATAAATATCTGTGTGTTCCTATTATATTTCTGTGGTAAGAACTATAAAATCCATGTAGTAACAGTTATATATTTTTTGTAGTAACAACTATATATTCCTGGAGTTACTGCTATAAATATCCATATATAACAACTATATATTCCTGCAGTTACTGCTATAAATATCCATATATAACAAGTATATATTCCTGTAATAACTACTATAAATATCGACATATTAACAACTGTATATTCCTGTAATAACTACTCTACATATCCATATATAAGATATATATATTCCTGTAGTATAAAAGTTGTTCTGATCTCAAGACTGGAATAGTCCCCGGCTGAAAAGCGAAATCGTGTAGTCAATTATTTAATTACTTTTCTACGTTTAGTACATGTGGCATTTAATTGCTAGAACACATCCCACAGTCGTCTGCTTACTACGCTACAACAAGTCATAAATCTTCTTTTACAGGCAAAATAATACAGTAAAAATTAATTGCTCTAAAGAAGTTTAGGACAAAGATATCAGTCCCCAGTCTAGACACTTTCTAAGTTTTGTCGTACAGGTAGCAATTGAATTCGTTGAGAAACATTACTTGAACACGGGCGGTAATCAATTTCGCCAGTCTAGTAATTTGAGTAAAAGTAAACTTAGACACACTACATTTAATTGTTGTTAACAAGATGGCTCTCATCACGTTAGTAACTTCCAGCGTCTTTTTAAACAAGCGGTAGTAATATTTGCTGAAAATGAGAAAGTGAGAGAAATGAGAAAGAGTGAGTGAGTGAGTGAGAGAGAGAGAGAGAGAGAGAGAGAGAGAGAGAGAGAGAGCAGACCTTCAATTTAATAACTCTCAGGTCTTTTTATATAGGTAGCATTCACATGCTGATTATAAATAAATACTTTGACTTATATCGCAAACCTATACTTTTAACGTACTTTATAATGGTAATAACTGTTGCAATAAATAATTATTTGGACATGCACAGCAAACCACAGTGAACGTATTGTATGCAGGTATAAATTTAACTATGACAAGGATTACTTGTACGTATATGTATATAAACATACCTCCAGTGCTAGGCAGAAAATGCTTTTAAAAAAAAAAAAAACAGCATTAGTTGGATTTTGAAAAACATGCTCGAATTTCGATTAAAACTGATAGGAACAACTATAAAAATATGAAATGTAGAAGATAAAAATATGAGACAGAAATGGTAAAATGAGGCTTTATTTATTCGAATGAATAATCCGAAAATTAGGCAGACCCCAGTTTAGTCTGCTTAGTGTTGTGGGTCGAATTAAGGCTGGGTTTTATGCCCGTTCCCTCCGCTGAAGTCTGCGGGTAAGGTTATAAACTTAAATGGGACACGAAATAACTAGGCGTATATGTATGTATACGAGGTATAAATTTAAGTGTAACAAGGAATACCTGGAGGTATATGTAGAGAGCTATAAATTTAACTATAAAATGGAATACCTGGACGTATAATATGTATACAGGTATAAATTTAACTGTGACAAGAAATACCTGGACGTATGTGTACATGTATAAATTTAACTGTGACATGGAATACCTGGACATATGTGTACATGTATAAATTTAACTGTAAAAGCAGGTTTATTTACACACACACACACATACACACACACACACACACACACACACACACACACACACACACACACATATGTGTGCATATGAATTTAAAATTAGAACGCAATGAACCGATATTAGATAACACTTTATTTACTCTTTGTAGTGAACGTAAATACAGCGTGGCCAAATGTGATAATAAGAGATTTGGGGTGAGCCCTTATGCTTATTTTCACAGGGCATACTGATAAGACAACATATTGAAATGAGTACCCGTGTCTCAGTGCTTAAATTCTTTTTCTATGTGGGCAAAGCAATATCATGGATCACTCTGAGATACAGTCGGCAGAACTAGATAATTTCATTTTAAATTCGTATTTTACATTGAAACAGCAAAATGAATGGTTGAGCGACAGTCGACAGAGTCGGTCTATTTAACTTCGTATTTTATGTAAGCATAGCAACAACTTGTACTGTTACTAGAAGTAATATTGTACAAATCCGTTTTGTTTAAATTCGCACTTTTATTCCAGGGATTACAAAAATAATGACTATTAAAACGAGACTGAGCAAATTTGGTCACTAGGTTTGCATCAAGTTGAATTTTGGAAAAGAAAGAAATACAGCACAATAGATGACGTTTTCGGTTGCTGTATGGAGAGCTACATAGAGCAACTATTTGCGTGTGCTGTAACTATTTACCAACCAGTTTTGTTTACTGACATCAGAGCAGCGTTACTGACATCAGAGCAGCGTTACTCCGATTATGTTCGTATTATACACACGCTACAAACAATTATCATCAAGTAGAGCAGAGCTTCTCCGTTTAATTTTCGTATTTTTCACTCGCTACAAAATAAGAGAACTCTTTTTTACAACAAAAAAAAAATGTCAAAGAACGAGATTGACACGAAGCAAAACTACTCTGCATAATTTCGATTTGAAATAAGTTTTTTTTTTTAAAGTATGACATCGAGTGACAATGTACAGCTGCTCCAATCCAGATCGCACGAGAGCAATGAAACTGACAGAGGGCTACAAAAAAACAAACACACTAACAGTACATGAAGTCTGTTTAGCTTCGCTTTATACGACAAGGCAACGGAGGCAGCGTCTAATTATGACAGCGAATGACTCAGTTATTAAAATGTTTTTGGCACATACTCAGAAAACTAAATCCTCCACCCCTCTAAATTTGCGGCATGTTGTTTTGAAAACTTGTTCACGATCCGTGTCAAAATAGCGTGCCTTTACGCAACCAAAACTGTTCATTCCACGCCGCTCTCACAGATTGGCGAGCTGCGTGCATGCACGAACAGATTTGCGCCAGACTGTCGCTTCTAATTAGCGTTTGAGCCGTAAAACGCATAACTCGGCTTCATCTGGTCAGGACCTTCTAGCCTCTGTCTGGATCGTCCAATAGACTGCCTCGCATCTCCTCGCACGTCTCGATTGCGTTCATTACTCCCACACAGGAACGAACACTCTCGTCTGGTTCTGACTAAAATAATCCTTTTCTTTTAAAAAAGAATTAAAACAAATAAATCAGTCTCGGTGGGTTCTTTTTATTTCAAATAAAGAATTAATTAAAAATGGTGACAAAAATAATCTGCGGAGTAGGGGGTAGAGCGGGGAGGGGGTGACGATTTGAAAAAAGAAGAAATGTGTTCAGTTAATAAATATAAGCAATAGGTACATAGACTTCCGTAATTTTTCACTGGTATATGGAGAGAGAGATAATTTGAGAGCAAAAATTAGATTACGTGATAACAGTTTGCTATACATGCTGAAAATTGAAAACTGAGCCGACAGATAATTCACGTGTTGAAAGGAGGGTCTGTCACGCAGTTCTCTTTAAGTACAGAGTGATTAATACAATACGAAAATTTTCCAGCCCTTAGAAAGAAAAATAATATTATTTTTCCTGCAGACCGACATAGTGGTGCAATCCAGTCTAAAAATTTAATTAAATTTATTTGATCCCATTCTACCACCCACCCACCCAACCCAATACCAACACCACCTTATCCTGTCATCTTTTACTGAAATTATTCTGGAAATAAACTCGTCAAATTCGGCGACAAAGCTTCGACGTCCTTTTACGAATCTTTATGGGTACCCTTCTGTTACACAGATCTCTAATGCTACTTTCATGCTTGCCCTTATGTGACGCTACACTATAAAAATATGGTAGGGCTACTCTGATCAAAATCTAAAACTGTTATCTAAAACTGTTACTTAGATGTTTTGCGGTCTTGTGACGCTAAACTATAAAAATAAGTTGGGGGGGGGGTGCACTGATCAAAATCTGAAACTGTCAGCTACATGTTTTGCCCTCTTGTTACACTAAAGTCTAAAATCGCTACTGGAGTCTGATTATCGATGACAGTCTGTAGCGCTACTAGAATGAATGCTCACTATCTTTTGAGGCTATACTCTAAAGATTTCTTTATCAAAATTTATGTCACTGGTTGGACGTTCTTAATGTCTTGAGTTTTCAGGCATACTCTTTAAAAGAAAATATCAAAATAATCAAAATGTACGTCTTTGCTTACGTTCCCTCTAAAATTAGCATACACATCAACATATCGAACAAAGCATGACTGTGTCTGATGTTCAAGTCCGTCAATTTGCATAAATTGCAAACTTTTATTTTTATTGTATGGCAACATTGGATTAATATGAGTGTAGGATTTGTGTATTTGCTTGTGTTTTAATGCATGTAAAAGATTAAATGTTTGTAACAAACATGATAAAAGCACATTCTCATATGTACTGAAAAGATTTAAAGCACGGAGAAAGTGGTCTTTAGAGGGGATGCTGAATTTTAGCTGCAGTATTTAAACACACACACACACACATATACACACACACACACACACACACACACACACACACACACACACTTTCGTTCTTGACTAGTAAATCAGCCATTCATCTATCAATCTGAAAAAGCATTTATTTTTGTTTCATTCATCCCGATTTTGGCTTTGCGATCAAAGGTTCTGTACCACTGAACATGAATTATTACGTTTTGGATCAGAATGTTAGTGGTTTTACTCACCGAAGCCTGCCGAAGCCAACCGAAGCCTGCCGAAGCCAACCGAAGCCGACCGAAGCCAACCGAGTTCGACCGAAGCCTTGAAGACAGCCCTCTTTCTGGAAGCTATTACAGCAATGTGCGCGGATAACCAAAGCTATCGCATTATGCCAACAATTTTCGCGACACAACTTAATATACACCGCATTAATGATATATGGTATTCTTTTTCTCTCTCAATTACTGGTGGGGGGGGGGGGCACTCAGGGAGAGTCGAGGTGGCGAGAGTGAGGAGAGTGGGTGATTTGAGATTAAGGACAACAACTCACGATCTTTCTGGGTCTGTGCGCTGAACAGTGGGAGAGGGAGGATAAGAGGTAGCGGTCTTGGTGTGGTTAGAGCGCAACCGTGTTTTCCTATGAAAAGAAGAGGAAAATTAATTCATATATTTTTGCGATATTCTATATTATCGCATTATTATTAATCTGTGTGCGTGGAAACATTTTTAAAAAAAAGAGATAATTCTATTATTTTTGTTGATGGGTGGAAGGCACTCTATGAAGTCTGCGTCACGACAAACGGGATAATGGATAAAATAAACTATTTTGCTGCAGATAATTAATGTGTTGAAATTACACAATAAATAAAAGGCTGAACAATCGACGGTCTACATATACTCACATTCTGCCATTCACGTGTGACGTTAGGAAAGGTTTGATATCTCGTAAATAAATAGGCCGCCATGTTTGCAGCTAGCAGAGTCTGCAGAGAATAAGATGCTATATCATTCTCTCTGACGTCATTGGTGATTTTAGTCGTCAAGGTTGCTGAAAGTAGAAAAACAAGCAAGGTGCTTTCAAAGTTAAAATAGAATTCATTTTAATAACTGTTATAAAAAACAGGAAAAAACCTAAAAGAAATTTGACAAGATGTGAAATTTGAAAAAATAAAAATGTACTGAAACATTATTAGATCCTCCGGGTCTTGAACAACACTGACGTCATCAAATCGGCGTTGAAAGGTAAATAATATTCTGAATCTGGCATTACTGCATTAATTATCATTTCTTCACGCGCATCTCTTTCACTGTCATAATTTTTTTAAAAAATCAGATTTAATAACCATTCCCGCAGACCTAACTCTTCAGACTTCCACAAGGAACTTTCGTTGGTAGTCTTGTGGAAGGCGCCTCGAATTACCTCGTTTGGTTTAAGTATCAGTAATTTATTATCTCTCCAGTATTGCAGAAGACTATTCTTTTACTATCTCCCCTTTTAATACACTGACAAATTTGTTGCGGATTATGAGATAATAAGCATTTACTATCTCCCCTTTCAATACACTGACAAAATTTGATGCTGATTATGAGATCATATGCATTTACTTTCTGTGGCGGAGTAAATTTGCCTATCCCTATATCTAGACTTACTTGTTATATAAATTGTTAAATTTATAAATTGTCGAACTTGGGCACTCTTTATGATAGTATTTTTGTAAGTGTCAGAGGTGGAGTAAACACTCGAGTTGAGAATATGCAATAATTTTGTCACTCTAACCCTAGGATACGTCCGATCTTTTATCCACTCATCCACACTTACACAAACAGACGCACATACAAACATAAACACATACAATCAATATACACATAAACACATACGCATACACACAAAGATATATATTCAAACAAGCGCGCACACTGACTAATTAAACATTCAGAATGCATCAGTATCGACTGACTTTAATTGAAAAACAAAACTTAGGTACACGTTGACGCATGTACAAACCCATGCCTCATCCTGAGTCAACATGCCACGGTTTCCAGAACAACTTCAGAAATCCCTAGAGTTAAATAGTCTGCCCCATTAATTATCAACAGTAAGAAAAAGAAAGAAAAGAGAACATTTTTGGATTTTAATCTTTCAAATATGTAAAAATAAGAATAAGATTTTTTTTAATTAAAGACGCCTGCTACTTTTTCAAGCTATTAGTTCACAATACAGCATTTGTAGATTGAATAATGAATGGATCATAAAATTCCACTCCTTTTCCCTCAAGAGTGGCTTCCCTTCAGTATACGCTGTCTACTCCCGTGAATACTGCGTAGTTATGACAGTTATCTGGCCACACAAGCGACGTTGTTAAACTGTTATTTATATTTTTTTAAATAATAATATAAATTCAGAGAATTTCACGCAGTTTTAAGTGTTTTGGAAAGGAATATATCAGTAACTGAACAAGTTGGGCCAGAAACATACTCCTAAGAAGTGTTTGTCTTTTCATGGAACGAATTGTTACAGCATTTCAAAATTGCTTTCTCTTGCCGTTGAGGGATTTAGAAACGACAATTTATTAGTTTTTAAATCCTCTCTTATACTTGCACGCGCGTGCACACGCACACATATACCACATAAATACGCACGCACGCATACACATGCAGATTGACAAGAAACGAGTGTGCACACATGCACACAAACACGCATGTATGCATTCTTATTTCAATTTAATTCAAGTTGAACGCAATTATACAAATATGCATATGCGCAAACGCAATATATACATGTGTGTGTGTGTGTGTGTGTGTGTGTGTGTGTGTGTGTGTGTGTGTGTGTGAGTGTGTCAGTGTGTGCATGTCAGTGAGTCATGCATCAAAATTTAATGCAAATTAAAACTGATTTTATTTTATATAACTTTAAATCAATTCCCGAAACAGTAAAATGGAAGTATCAAAAGGTTTCCATTAGAAACCATAGCAAAAGCTCCTCAATGGCCATGTCCCTTTCTTTAATGGGTCGACAACAAATCAAAATTTCCATATTGGTTATGTCCCTTTCTTTGCTGGAACGTAAACCCCGAACAGTAAGCTGTTTATTAACGCGATGGAGATCCCACACTTCCGAGAAATCAGACGGGGGACGGACGCAACGGTGAGGGAATTAAATCTGCCATCCTCGATGATGGTCAGAAGAAAGTAAAAACAAAAGTATACGTTGTAAGAATTCACTGACTATTCTGTTCCCTGTCTAAAGTTACACCCGTTAAATCATTTAGTACGTCGACCTAAGTTGTACTGTGCGATGAGCAATGATTCTTGGAGCATTTTACTTTGAACGTTCTTCTGGTCATTAATTCCTACATTTTGAAACGCCTTCTGGTCATTAATTCATACATTTTGAAACGCCTTCTGGTCATTAATTCATACATTTTGAAACGCCTTCTGGTCATTAATTCATACATTTTGAAACGCCTTCTGGTCATTAATTCATACATTTTGAAACGCCTTCTGGTCATTAATTCATACATTTTGAAACGCCTTCTGAAGCGTTGATCTCGTGCGCAAAGTGAGGAAGAAACCATTTTCGTGCATTCTGGAAGTGGGGAGGCAGATAGGAAAGAGAGGCAGACAGAGAGACTGACAGTGAGAAGGAGAGACGAAGGAAGAAGGTGATGAGAGAGAGATCAAGGAATACGTTCAAGTATGAATAATAAGGAAAGATAATTAATACGACGGTGATGAGAAAGACGGGGCAAGAAGACAGGAAATGAAAGAAAGGCGTTAGCAAGGGAAATATAAAGAAGGGAGAGGGGAGGAGAGAGGAGGAGAGAGGAAGAGAGAGGAGGAGCGAGAATATGAAGAAGAATGAAATGGATGAAAGAGGGAGAGAGTGATGACGCAGAGGAAGAGAGAAGGATGAGGAGAGAGGAAGAGAGAAGAAGGAGAGGAGGAGCGAGAATATGAAGGAGAATGAAATGGAAGTATGAAAGAGGGAGAGAGGGATGACGCTGAGGAAGAGAGAGGAAAACAGGTGAGGAGAGAAGGGTGAGGAGAGAGGAAGAGAGAAGAGGGAGGAGGAGCGAGGATATGAAGGAGAAGGAAATGGAAATATGAAAGAGTGAGAGAGATTTTAAAAAGTGGGAATTAAATGAGAGGATTAAGAGAGGCCAGAGAAAAAGAAAGATGTGGAAGTAGAAGTAGACAAAACCTACTAAATCAAAGTAATTAAAAACAGGCAGGTGTGGAAAGCCAATCAATTATTCAGTAAAGCAAACACGTAGGCAATGAAGCAAGCAAGCTGACAAACAGAGAGAAGGTAAAGGTTAAGAAGCATAAATAATACACCTACGAAATGAATACAATGAGAAAGCAAACAGGAGTTGTAAAAATTAACAACAAATTATTCAGCTAAAAGCAGACAAGCATGCAAACAGATAAACACACATATATTGTACACAAATATTCAAGAAAATAAATTAAGTATAGAAAACAGATACGCCACTAGTGAAATCAGCGTAAATTGTAAGCATGCAAACATTACTCGAAATAAATATATTAATTTAACAGACAAACAAACAAACCAACTAACAGACAATCATAATGCTGTCAGAAAGATAAATTAGTAGGTAGTCTTCAAATTATCCAACCTACGAGAGTCTGCAGTTCAGAATACAGTTATCAATAACAGACTGGCAAACAGATAGGCAAACACACGTCTGCAGTAAAACAGATACCAAACCGACATATAGGTAAGTCGAAAGACAGACAAACTGAACGAATGACTTTGACAGTCAGAAAAGCAGACAGGCAAGAGAACAATTTCCAAAACTGAGGGTACCAAAACCGATTCCTGTAAAAATGTAACCGACAAAATAAATAATCATTCAGATTTCTTTTTCCTTTATCCCCAGGCTGGAAAGTACCATGGCTGACGCAATATTCTCAACTTTCCTTCCCCATCTTTCATTTCACTTTTATTCATTTATTTTGCGTGTGTTATGTGTGTACGCGTGCGTGAGCATGCAATGCGTGTGCATGTGACTTTCTTAATCTTGCCTGTCATTGAGAGGAAATTGATGTTAACTTTGAATTTCTTTATATTCGTCACAACTGACACAAAGCACCCACATCACGTCACAATCAATGATCAGAGAAAAAACAGACCGTTACTAGATTCCATCAACGTGAAAGTCATCGAATGCTTCAACTAGTGCAAAATAAATCATTCTTGATTTGTAATGTTTATCGAATGCAAAATAAATCATTCTTGATTTGTAATGTTTATCGAACGCAAAATAAATCATTCTTGATTTGTAATGTTTATCGAACGCAAAATAAATCATTCTTGATTTGTAATGTTTATCGAATGCAAAATAAATCATTCTTGATTTGTAATGTTTATCGAATGCAAAATAAATCATTCTTGATTTGTAATGTTTATCGAATGCAAAATAAATCATTCTTGATTTGTAATGTTTATCGAATGCAAAATAAATCATTCTTGATTTGTAATGTTTATCGAATGCAAAATAAATCATTCTTGATTTGTAATGTTTATCGAATGCAAAATAAATCATTCTTGATTTGTAATGTTTATCGAACGCAAAATAAATCATTCTTGATTTGTACTGTTTATCGAACGCAAAATAAATCATTCTTGATTTGTAATGTTTATCGAACGCAAAATAAATCATTCTTGATTTGTAATGTTTATCGAACGCAAAATAAATCATTCTTGATTTGTAATGTTTATCGAATGCAAAATAAATCATTCTTGATTTGTAATGTTTATCGAACGCAAAATAAATCATTCTTGATTTGTAATGTTTATCGAACGGTCAAAAGTGATCAGTTGTGACTGGGAACTATTTTAGGAAAAGAATGCTCAGGTTTGTGAGATTCTTTTGCATGGCAAAACCCGGCTAAAGACGCTAAAAACAATGTTTGCGCTACAGCCATTTATAGTCGTTTACTCCCCTTTGATAGTCCGGGGTGGGGGTATGTACTTAAAAAAAATATATATAGTGAAAAATACTATCATACATAAATTATTTTTTAAAAGTAAACATGAAATTCTGAACTTAAATAAATTACAAAAACCCTACTTTTGAATTTTTTTCACTTTAGCCGAGTTTTCTCAGGCAGCATCACATTTAGGTGGACACAGTTTTCCTATCCTGTAACGATACTAGTCTAGTCTAGTATCAGCTAGTACTGCAGATAGATAGTCTCGTGTCATGACACAAAGAAGACTAGTATCAGCTAGTATTACAAATAGATAGTCTTGTGTCATGACACACAGCTAGATTAGTATCAATAAACTATACAGATATCTCTTCGTGTAATAACACACAGTTAGTATCCATATTACAGATAGACATTTTTTCGTGCATTAATTTTACTTTATTTATTAAAAACGTTATGATTTCATATTTATGTTTCATTTTACTTTCTTTAATTTTTTTCTGTTTTACTTTTTTTCACATTTAGTTATTTTTATTTCATTTTACATTTTGTCTGTTTTGCTTTATTTTATGACTTACTTTGCTTCGGTGTTGTTTCATCCAGTTTCATTGAATTCTTTTCCATTTCGTTTTGTTTATTTAAAGTAGTTCATTTCTTTGTCTTTAATAGTACAAGTATTTTGAATGGTGATTTTGCGTCAGCAGTCAGGTGAAAAGAAAGTAATAGAGTGAGAAAACAAGAAAGAGTTTGTTAGGTAGCAGCATATGACTAGATAAGTTGCTATCTTATCAATGATCCTTACTGATTAATACGTGACAAAGTGAAACATATTCTAAACATGCAGCAAGGGAAATATTTCTTCCTTCTATATTTCGGATACTAAGAGTTCTTTGCAGGGGCAGACTGACTTATGGGGAAAAGACAGCCATTATGGAAAGAAAAAGTAAAGGAAATTGACAATAATGTCAGATGTTATGAACCAGAGAAAAAAATCATGAAAAAGAAAAAGACAAAATGGCATTATAAAGATTGCATTTCAAAGACAGCTGACTTTAGGACATCAAAGCAAGTTTGAGCAAGGAGAGACTTTGGGATGAAAAGGGGATGGGGGAGTTGGTGGTAAAATTAGGAAACAATTTACTAACATTTGAGGTTTTCGTCAGTTATTCCCGCAAGTCTGACTATGTCAGGCCATTCCTATACACTCCTGACCACGCCTTGCTGACGTAACTCAACCCTATATGCCACTTAAAACCTCTCTTGTACGACCCCAATCCCCAACACCACCTTGTGACCGTATAACCGCCTCTAAGATTCCGATTGCATCTACCCAACGCTTCTTGTCCCATACGCTTGTACAGACACCAAATGAAGATGGAAAAATATCAGTAAAAGAAGCCACATTTTATGTTTTAAATAGTAAAACAAAATATCATAAATGATAAAAGCTAATTTACTGAATCGGATACCAAATACATTATGGTAATATGTTTGGTATTATATCGTAATGATGTCATTGTGCTGTCATTTGCAAAACTATCACAGTAAGACAGATAATAAAAAAGCTCACGTATTGCCACAAGGTCATTCTGTTTTTTCGTGCGATTACAAATAATAATGGTTTCGACATTTAACAACAAGAAATAACCAGGAATTAGGCTATTGAATAGTTAATTAATAATGAAAAGTATAGAGAAGAAGTAGAATTTCAATTTTAAAATATAAATTAGAAGAAACCGGATTTCGAAAAATACATTGGCGATGATTGAAACACAGTATATAACTCTTTATTTCACTGTTCAAGCAATTACACACAGATGAGGGAGGATCTTAAACCACAAGCACTAGCATCAGGTAACTCCAATAGTTGCTAATAACAATTAGAACATGACTACATAACACGAAACGTGTCTGAAATATTTATTTTTAAATTCTCGGTTGACCTAAAGTGCTTGTCCTAAATTTTACATTTTTTTCCATTTATAACCATAATAGTTCGACGTTTCTAACTGCTCTTTTAGGGGAAACAAAAAGTGGGGGTACAGTGGGGGGGGGGGGGGAACTTAACATGGACAGATGGCAATGGAAGGAGCTCAGAATTTAAATGAGAAGTCATTTCTTTGTAGGAGCTTTTTTTATTTTTAGACTCTGATCCGTAGAATTCCCGTCGTAGACGTTAAAGGCCTGCTGAGTTTGAATTAGGTTGTCTGGAGAGATATCTGCAGCTTCACTGCTTAATGGTTGTTTTCGAAAAAAATGATACCGACTTTTCCTGTTGTGGCTGTCTGGTAGTACGTTGTTGTCTCTGTTTATTAATTTGTCAGGCGAGCTTTAGTTACCTGACTTTTACAAGATAGTTTCAGGAAAGAAATACTATTGCCTATCCTTATAAGCTGTTTAGTAATATGTTTGTTGTCTCGTTGTTTATTGTCTGGGAAGAAAATGATTACTGCTTTCTTGTCTAAATTAAAAACAATCACTCAGTGCTTCTGGGTTGTTTGGCGAAACATTTTCCGCTCTATTACTAATCATACTGTCCGAGATTTTCGTGTTCATTTTATTACAACATTTATTTTTATTGACTACAGATTACTCTTATCTTCATCGTTACTGCTACCTCACTGATTTTGCTGTCGTTGTTACTGCCTCATGATTACTGATGCCATTGTTACTGCTACCTCACTGGTTTTGATGTCGTTGTTTCTACCTCATGATTACTGATGCCATTGTTACTGCTCCCTCACTGGTTTTGATGTCGTTGTTACTGCCTCATGATTACTGATGCCATTGTTACTACTACCTCACTGGTTTTGATGTCGTTGTTACTGCCTCATGATTACTGATGCCTTTGTTACTGCTACCTCACTGGTTTTCTCGTCATTCTTGTTACTGCCTCATGATTACTGTGGTCTCGTTGCAACTGCTACCTCGTTATTAGTGTTGTCATTGTTACTGCTGCATCTTTATTATTGCTTTCTTATGGATAATGCTGTCATTGTTACTGCTACCTCGTGGTTACTGCTGCCTCATAGCTGATCTATTGCCTGTACTTTGTCAACAAACTGTTTCCTGGCTCATGATAAACAACGCTAGTGTACAAAATTACGGTGACGAGTGTCGTTCTATCTTTCGTTTAAGTGTCCATGGTAACACTTCGTGGGGATATTTTTTTTGTGGTAATTTTTTGTTTTTTTTTCTTTCATTGAAACCCAACGTCTTTGCAGAATTGAAAGTGATGATGTGGAATTTTAGGGGTACCGATATTTTCATAGCGTGTCCTCACGACAGGGTGTGCCAGCCATCAAAGAGATGTCTGCACGCACCCCATATATAGTTTGATTGTACTCTCTTTTTGTCTGCCTGTCCGTATTTTCCTATCTTTTCTGTGATTATCTCCCTTGTCGCTCTGTCATATCATTTTGTCGTATTTTAAAAAATTTCTCTCTTATATATCTCTGTCGCTCTGTTATCTGTGCATTTATATCACTGTGTTAACTCTCTTTCACTTTCTCTTTCTTCTGGCATTGTCTCTCTCTCTCTCTCTCTCTCTCTCTCTCTCTCTCTCTCTCTCTCTCTCTCTCTCTCTCTCTCTCTCTCTCTCTCTCTCTCGGTCAGCCATCTCTTTGTAGTATCTGTGTTCGTGTGAGTTACTGCTTCCCTTCTATTTCTGTTATTACTTTTTGTGTGCAATCTCTGTTATTGCTTTCTTGATGGGTGATGTTTCCTTTTTCTTCTTTGCTGTCTTTCTTTAACTCTTTCCCTCTGCTGTTGCTCTCTGTGTAAGAGTGTGTGTATGTGTGTATGTGTGTGTATGTGTATCTGTGTGTCTGTGTGTGTATGCGTCTGCGTGTTATGTTTTTCTTTGTTCACTTTTCTTCTGTAAGATAAGTAAACGGTCTAATCGTCCATTCACTAGTTTTAGAGGTTTCTTCTTAGCCTATACTATACCAGTCAACAAGTGTACTAGGACGTAGTCCATACTTGTACGTACCCATACAACATGACTCATTTATATTACTAGCGGGCTCGTGAGCATACACGTACGCACGCAAAGAACCGCAAAAACTCACTAACAATGTATTAAATATAAGAGAACATCTTCAGTCGTGCAAAACACACTTACAATGTATTAGATGTAACAGAACATCTTCAGTCTTCCGAAAATGAACTATGAACAGATCTTTGCATGTTCAGACTGTTAATGTTAACGTAGGAAAGAAACGTTACGTAATTTTATGTCAATACATGCCTACGGGTTGCAATCGTGCCATCACATTAAGGGCAGTTTAATTTCAGTGTCAGGGGTCACGCCGCTCAACTGCATGCGGTCAATAGGGACCAATTCTGAAATTTATTCATGCGTGTAACCTTTGGGAGAAAACCTGAATCCCAGCTCACTCAAATGGCTAATTTTGAGCTGTGGTGTTTTAGTTTGGAAAAAAAAATAAATGCCATTACAAATCATTCCCTGAAATTTCAAGAATGTTATATTGAATATAGTAGGTCCTTACGCCGGCCTTGGGAGCTGTCAGTACCGCACATATTTGTATCGTAGTTTGTTTTTAATTGCATACGTGCAGATTCCGTTTTAATTATGGCATTCTTAAAATGGATTAGATATTGAGATTTTCATTGTATTAATCCATGTAACTGATGTTTGCTGAAGAAAGATAAAGGTCGAGCTAGGAAAGCAGCAGTAGGGCAAATTAGATACTAACTGAGGACCTTGTTCTCTTGGATTGCAAGAACAAACAGGAACAGTTGACAGCTCTCTTACATGACATTCATGATAGCGCTTAAAGTTTTTCGTGTGAGCAACGGCATATGGAGACGTTATTCGATCAGCTGAGCTTTTTCTTGGAACTCTTGTCGGCATGAACGCCCAGATGCTCCAAACTGCAGTTCTGGAGAAAGGACTGTAAAAGCTGCGAGTGTATTCTGCGACAAATGTATCTATGTGTCAAGTAGTTATTAGCTTTGTGCGTTCAGGCTATGCAATGGAAACTTCATTTGTTCATCCAAGCGTAACGAGAAAAGCTGTTGATAAAGATTAGCATCTACACCAGCCTTTCTCTAACATTTTACACTTGAGGAAACTCTGAAATGATTTTCAAGTCTAAGGTTCCCTCTGCATAAAAATTACTATATTAAAGATGTGTATCTTTTCTCAATCACGGTCACTCGCGGACCCCCTAGCGACCTCTCGAGGAACCCCGCTTGAGAAACTCTGATCTATACTACCTTTGCTCAGTGTACCAACAGGAAAGGAGATACCATATGGGTAATAGATCGTCTAAGTTAAATAAGATGACTGCTTTATTACTTCTGCAATAAATCTTCATGTCTTGTGTTTTGTCTGTGCAAGTGACCAATAGTAAAAAGATATATGCTATATGCAAAATTCAACAGAAGCGTTCTGAAACATAGTAAATTACAATTTTGTTACATTATTGCGACTATTGCATTCTGTCACGAGATTATAATAAGTAATTATGAATGCACTCTACAAGCGTTCACGTTTGTCCGTATTAGTAGAATGAAGATTACAAGGGAACCAATCAATTGTGATGTTGTAAACATCTGAACTTCCTTACATCATATATAAGTATCTATCTATCTATCTATCTATCTATCTAACTATCTATCTATCTATCTATTTATCTGTCTGTCTGTCTATCTATCTGTGTGTGAGTGTGTGTGTGTGTTGTGTTTAATGGAAAGATTGGGAAAAGTAATGATTTTAAGAAAAATATTAGCGGATTATCTAGCAACAACCATCACCTTACTCTTTCTAATTTCAACTGCCAATTTATTTTAGCAAGCACAACCTGTACATTCGGGACCCGATTTCTAAATTTCAACTGCCAGTTTATTTTAGCAAGCACTGCCTGTACATTCTGGACCCGATTTCTCATCCTATCCCACGGACTAAACATTAAACCCAGTGACAAAGAATGACGATTGCTTAATTCTGTTCTTCCAAATGAATTGTCTGAAAACGTAGCATAAAAATTACATTTCTCCGGCTAACAATTACTTCTTTGTCAGGTGATATACGTCGATACAAAGATACAAACATTAAAATGCTCTCGCATTTTTCTGCATTCTTGAAGACCATGGCTGTCATAGTAATCATTATGGTAATATATTTATATATAAAGGAAAACACTATACTTAAAAGAAATACAATAAAAACAAAGATAAAAATAGCATTGCATCTGTTTGCCGCGCCGAGAAATGATTTCCATAAATAATTCACAAGTGTGTAGACGTGTGTCATATTACAGAAAAGACCAAAATAGATATGTTACAGAAACATAAGGTGTATGTGCGTCGCTGGCGCCAATAATCTCGTCTTGAATGACAACATATGTTATTTTCTTTTCGTAATGTTATAACTCAGTCTGAGTCCACATTGTGAATTTCTGGTTAGAATTTTACTCTTTATAGCAGTATATATTTTGTTGTCTATAGCATTCTGAACTAGCAAACAACGAGAGTTACCAAAACACACGTTGATTTTAATCCACTTACTCAAATCGTGAGGATTTTGGAGGGATTGCTTAATTACGTTCATATACTTGGAAAAGAGAGTTTGAAGGTCCTATGAGTATAAATGAAATATGACTTCAATGAAGATCCAAGAAGTATAAATGAACTTAAAGGGATAACTTGGATGAACATCCATTGAGTATAAATGAACTTAAGTGATAACTTGGATGAACATCCATTGAGTATAAATGAACTTAAAGTGATAACTTGGATGAACATCCAATGAGTATGAGTATTGAAATAATGACTTCAATGACGATCCAAGAAGTATAAATTAACTTAAAATGATAACTAGGAATGAAGATTCAATAAGGCAAGTCTGGCGTATGGTAAAAAGTTGGGGACGAAGAGACAAATGGGGCAGTTTGACCTATCATGATGATTGAACACGAAGAACAGAGTGCTGTCCGTTGCGCGTAAGTGCATTTGTCCATAAGACAGAATGAAAACAAAGTGTTATGATAATAGGAAACATTTTGTTTTAAATGTCAAATGTCGTTTTGCCTTTATTTTACTTTAAAGTTTTACCAGCATAACAGCTTAAGTACAAAGGTGACCTTAGAAAATATTGATTGTAAAACAGCTGAAAGAGAAAAAGTAACTAAAAACAGCAATTGCTTTGTGTATGGTGTATATGGTCGCACAGATATGAGTGGTCCCTCACTAAAAGTTTTAACATCAAATCAGTGTTAAGAGATATTAATTAAATTAATACGAACTAAAATAGAAAGTTAAAAGAATATCAGTGTATGCTTCCCATGTTTAGAGCAAAAAAATCAATTCACTAGAAAACGAGGAATGTTTAACGTAGAAGAAATGTGTAAAATACTTCTAGTTTAGGTGCATGAAGCGTTATCATTATGTGTAAAATACTTCTAGTTTAGGTGCATGAAGCGTTATCATTATGTGTAAAATACTTCTAGTTTAGGTGCATGAAGCGTTATCATTATGTGTAAAATACTTCTAGTTTAGGTGCATGAAGCGTTATCATTATGTTAGTTTTTAAATGACGAGCTTCGATTTTGTGTGCTGTGTACTGTTTGCCGCAGTTACAGATGATTGAACTTTCGTTTTCATTTATTGTTGCTATCACTCTTTCCGTCTGTACATAGATGGCGTTTATAAAATAAACGATCACTCCCAAGCAGAATCTGTGTGCATCTTGCTGTGGTATCAATCCATCATATCACCATTTGAGGCTCTACCACAACCCATCATAAATTGATTAATTAAAGTTGATGACAAAAGAGAACCGATTTATAATAAACTCTGTTATGTAGAGTTTCCAAGTGCTAGATTTTGCGTAATTCGAACAGGGAAGTGCTCTTAATATATTTATTTTATTTAGGGTCTTCTTATAATCATGAACGCGCATATATTAGAAAAGAAATATTTTCAAGGATCAGAGGGATTTTCTTTTTTCTTTTGAACATTATTTATTAATGCAAAATGATACTTTTAAATATAAATTTTTAGCACTGGCATTTAATGAAAAGGAATAGTCTAATTTTTATTATTTAATAATCAACTGTCTTGTTTATTTTCAGTGAAACATAATTTTACTGTCATGTGGGCTTTGTTTTTCATTCTTTAATATTTAAGATTGCCATATATTTTATAGCATAGACTCCGTTCCCATAAATTTTTTATTTTATTTACTCAGATATTACTATCTATCTATCTATCTATCTATCTATCTATCTATCTATCTATCTATCTATCTATCTATCTATCTATCTATCTATCTATCTATCTATCTATCTATCTATCTATCTATCTATCTATACTGTGTTGTAATTCTGTTGGACAAGATTTGTGTGTACATTCTATATGGAACATTCATTAACTTCACCAGGCGAGGCTAAATCACAAGACAGTTAATTGCCAGACAACTCTATCGGGAATGAGGCTACTGCTGAACAAGGCCGCAATCAGGTGACTCAAAACCCATGAATTTTCTTTGTAATCTGTACATGTTTGTATGATTCTTCATTCCTTATCTATTTCTGATTCTTCTGTGTGTAAAATCTTGTATTTGACTAAATTATTGACTATCTAGCTTGCTTATTGATGTTGAGAATTTATGTAAGCTAAACCAAATTGTATTAACATTGTTCAAATGAAATTCCTAGTAATTGTTCTAGGGAATTGACATGATATATCATGATATAATTAACTGCATTGTGAGATGTCTTTATGAGATTGTGATTTTGAAATTGCCTAGTGCGTGATTTTGAAAATTAATTGTAAATTGATTTAAATTGTTATTTTATTTCTTTTTTTAAATAAATTGTTAAATTTATAACTATTCACTCTCTTTATTGAGATAGAGAGGTCCTGTGAAGACGATGGGTGGGGGCTGCCATTGACGTAATAACGTATAGAAAGTTGGTCAGGCGCAGGTTTAGGATAGTTCCCATTGTCGATAGAGAGCATATATGTGGGGGGGGGGGCTGGGTTAAAGACAGAAGATTGACAAGATAACTCAATTAAAGTCTGTTAATCCAGACAGGTAACACTTGGACAGAGTTAATTAGTTAGCAGACTGTACCAGGTTTGACCTAGTCGCTCTTGTGACCACAGAAGGACAAAAGACCCCTCTCGGGTGACTGTGTGTGTGGATTGCAAGAAAGGATTATTGATTTGTGTATTAATTATGGATAAAAAATATCATGAATTATTAATTAGCAATTAACAGTCAGAAACCTTTCCACACACTGTAACGCTAATAACGTTCAAAGTAAGAAATTGCCCTGCTTAATCCATCAGCAAAAACCGAAGTGTTAATGTAAAAATAAAGATGTCATCTTAATTAGCTCTCGTTTATTTTCATCTATTGGTTTTTATGGCACCAGCATCAATGAAACATTCGTAAGCACAGTAGAAATATTCAAGCACAACTCGCAAAGGGCGAGTAGGAGTCACAACGACACAACAACAGAAACAACAACAAACACAAATAAGGAAGGGATGAAATGGGGAAAAAAATCCACCAACCATGTGATTCGTCTCCTAATCAACAGCGAAGTCAGCACGGGTAGAGCAAAATCCTTCGAACGTTCAGTGTAACAGTAATGTATTTCTTCGCAAGCAGATTACAGTCGGGTGACGGTATTACCTTGTCCACGCGACTGTCAGAATTTGTGTTTTGTTTCTATGCAAAATGCACGCTTCAGGACTTTGAACTCTAAATCTAAATCGATTCCTTACTTCCCCAGCCTTCCCCTCCAAATGACTACATTTCTTCTAAAGGAAGAATATTATAATCAGGATCATATTCTCCTTTAATTCAGCCTCCAAGACGAAGATCATTTTCTCGATAAATCAGATTTGTATAATTTGAAACTAATAGTCAAGTGTCAGACAATGAAATTCGATATAAGTAATAAGTTATGACTTCATATAATCATATACATCATACGTAGGTGATTAGAGAATATGCAATATTTTTTTTCTAAAAAGACCCCCTTTGTTTTTTTTCAAATGTACTTGCCTCAGATATCAGTGTTTCTTAGCAGTATTGCCTTCCTTGACACAAGGAACCAATGTTGTTACTTGTCGCTAAGGATATCAATACCCACTTCTTCATAATGGTATTAAATCCCTTACCAAAGGGAGCTATAGTGTTAATTGTCACTAAAGGCGTCTACACCCAGCTCCTCGTAGTGGTATTAAACTCCCTTACCAAAGGGAGCTAATACATTTACTTGTTGCTAAAAGTGACTATAATCTACACTCAATCTTCGTAGTGGTATTAACTCCCTTACAAAGGGAGCTAATACACCTAGTTGCTACTGAAAGTGACTATAATCTACACCCAGGGCTTCATAGGGATATAAATCTCCCTTACTTTAAAAGGATTTAGTATTGTTATTTATCTCTAAGATAGCCTGCTGAAATAAACTTCCTTATCAACAAGAGCTAGTACCGTTAAGTAGAGCTAGGGTCACCACGTCTCTTGTTTCGCAGCAAAAGTGGGGTTTATGTGGTTGGGTGGATGGGTGGTGTAAATATACTTGATGGGCATACAGTGGTATATGGGGGCCAAACATCTGCACATAGATTTCCACAACCTACTAAAATAGTTTTACCGTCTCCTTTGTGTGCTGACAGATTTGGTTCTGTGATTTTTTTTAAAAAACTCTTTTCATATACTTATCACGTCACATCCAAGGTTAGGGTTATTTATGAGATTTTATATACATTTATTTAGTTTTATTTGTTTTGTTTATTTTATTTTATGCACTGATAATTAATTGTGCAGTTTTCTGAAGAAAGTGGTAAAATCTAATGGATGCAGCTTATGCGAAGTTTTCGGGGTTTTCTGCAGTCTTATATTTATTTGGCGCGTGTTTACATTTGCAAACAAATATAAAGTAATACCCGCTGTTCCTTTAGCAGGCGTGCCTCAAACTACAGGAAAATCAAATCTGATATTCGACAGTCATGATATTATTAGCCGAATTGTTCTTGTTGTCTAAGGCAATACTTGACTACGTCAAAACACCCCAATGACGTTTGATCTAATTTAGACGTCATCATTACATAGCTAGCCACACTGCCAGTGAACTGTTATTTTAGATAAGGTTCAACATCGTTACCAGAAATAGAGTTTTATCTGGAAGTTCAGCAAACATGTCTGGAGATGAAGAAATAAGCAAAATCAATATTGTGGGCATTAAGACTATATTAAAGAAGGTCAGGTCGTGTTAAAATTGTAACGAAATGTTGTAGGTTACACTCAGTGGCTGATCTGTATCTGTGTAAGAATGATCGTTCTTGAGTGTGATTTAACGAATTCTTCTTCGAGTTATCTACCCTTCTATAAACATTCCCCTCCCCCGCCCATTCACCTATCTTGATTAAAACCTGTAAAAACAAAACACAATACTTTAGAAAGAATAAAAATATGATTAATTACTACTAATTACTCTTTACACACCAGCAGTGAGATATGGCTTAATTCGTTACACATGGAAGAGATTGCGAGATAACAAATCTACTCTGAGAGTCTGTGCTTGTTCCAAGTCAGTGAGATCAGTTGTTAAAACAGTTTACGGGAGGGGGATCACTTATTTCATGACAGCATAGTCACAGTTGAATAATAAAATTTGAACAAGAACGCTTATTCTATGTACAAATAATTCTAAACTCAGCCTTAACAAACAACAGTCAATACATTTACCTTAAATTATAATATTTATTATTAAAGATTGAGTCAAGCGTTATTAACTTACAACGGGTCATCAGCGTACGCGCTTGTTTCGTCATCAGCCGAAAACAAACTCGAACTCGCTAGCACACAGCACGCGACCGTTCGGTTTCCGTGTTTGTAGCAAGATTGAGAAACCTAAGCCAACTTGTAAATTATTCCCTGACCACCTCATGAACTTACCCCCTCCCGATACACTAAAAGTATTGGCAGTGACCCGTGCTTGACCTTTCTGATTGTAGGTAGTGTCTCTCCCCAAGAACACCGCCCTCTTTAACGTGCCAGCATGGCTAGAATAGAACTTAAAATAAGCAGACACAGAAATAGCCATGAGAAAATCTATTTCTAACTACAGTTCCCACCCCACCCACCCCAGCTACTAAGAACATATCGAACGAGTTATTTTAAAAGGATTAAGTGATGCATGTCATTATATTAAATTGATGAAATATGAACTTAATATTTTCCGTTATCCTATTTAGTAGAAGAAAAAAAGAGAACATCTTTAAGTGTGTGTGTGTGTGTGTGTGTGTGTGTGTGTGTGTGTGTGTGTGTGTGTGTGTGTGTGTGTGTGTGTGTGTGTGTACTTCTGAATCATTCTGCATCTTACTGAGCATATTAGTATGAAAACTTTTAAGAAAGCAGAAGTGTTTTGAAAAATAAAACATTACAGTTCTTTATGTTTGCTAAAGTTGACGGATATGATTTCTCTAAGACAAAACTACGAAAAATAAATATTCTGTATCAATACATGCACTCGCTAACTGATATATTTCGAAAGGAATATATTTGAAACAGCTACATATATAGCCATTTATACTAAAAAAGCACAGCACTAAACTATCGGCGGAAATAGATAAATAAAGATATTCCATGAATAATTTATAGCCATTTACTAAATACGAGGGTAGCTCTAGATCTCCAGTAGAAATCTTATCGTGAGTGTCTTATCTCCAACTTATGGTACGGTCCTGTTCACACGAGCTCGATACAATTCGAAATGCATTAAGAAAAATATAGAACAATGGAACTTCATAGGCCTTTTGCACAACTGTCACTATATGGTCCATTCACACAAAAGAGCTTACATATAATTATGGAGATTTGCAACGTCTTCTTGTCTGTAGAGAGACATAAAAAGCCCTGGTGTATGGACACGGCGTGTTAAACGTCATGAGTGTGTAATTTGTACTCACATTAGTCATTAGTTTGTGAAAGAAGGGAGGGGACTTTTTAAGTCCCTCTATAGACAAGGGGACTTTTAAGTATTTCGTCTCTGTGTAATGGGTTTGTTGAGTGAAGGCGAGGTTGGTTAAATGGTGTGAGACAAGAAGGCTTGTTACGTCACTCGTTTGGCAATATGGCTTGTTCAGTTTTACTATAAGCAAGAGCGGGCTGCTTATAAAACTCTGATAAAAGCAATCTCAATGCATTGTCCCTTATAAGTCCAAGACAATCTGCCCCCGTTAGTAGCGACCAGAAAAGTCCGATGATATTGCCCCATATGAAAATGATAATTTACATTCAATTACTTGTTGTTTAAACTTATTCAGCAGATTAGCACTACGTATTACGCAATATATATATCATACTATGGATTCTCTAAAAATATCTAAGGATATGCTATTTTTGGAATATTTCGTGGCCAAACTGTCAATCCTTTCTTCTTCATAATAAATAAGTGAATTCTTTATTCAATGTCTTCACCTAGATACACATCTGGAATGTTTATGGCTCGGCTTTATGTGAATGTATAATTTATGCATCAGTTAGCTCTGCGGAAACACACATCGTTAAAGAAACTTATTAAAATATTTAAATCAGAAGGGTGTTGTCTACGCCGTTTTTCCCACTTTCGTCTGCATTTTCACTTTCTCTCTAAAAGAATGTCACTTTAGAAAGTTTTTCTCTTAAATTATTTAATCCATTTCGACAAGATAACGCTTTCTCCCTCTCTCTCTCTCTCTCTCTCTCTCTCTCTCTCTCTCTCTCTCTCGTTTTTCTTATAATGATAACGAAACAACTGACACACAACCACTCATTCGGAAAATACACGCGCGCACAGACAAGTACAGGAACACATATGTCCGCACACACAAACACACACATACGTCAAATATGTCCGAATCTATTCACAAAGACCTTGAGTAGTTTTAGTTGCCTACAAGAAGGTGAGAGGAGAGTGTGTGTGTGTGTGTGTGTGTGTGTGTGTGTGTGTGTGTGTGTGTGTGTGTGTGTGTGTGTGTGTGTGTGTGTGTGTGTGTGTGTGTGTGCAGCCGGTACATTATTCCGCGGCCCATGGAGTTCAAAGGGGGCCCATGAAGGATAATTTTTTTTTTAATTTTACAAAACTAAATTTTTAAAAAGAAAAACAATGATATGTCCAGAAAAATCGCCCTGCAACCTTGTTTGACATAACCTATACATGTGTGTTAAACTTTGTATAAGGGCACACACACCTTCTTTGTACCGGGGCCCGGACTTTCTCTCGGCGCCCTGCCTACTAGTCTCCAACATTGGTTCAGCTGTTCAACAATATTTCAAAATGAAAGTGTTCTTACTACAAGAGTACGACAACGAAATACGCCACCACAAGAATACCTCCCAAACCCCACACTACCATCACCCAGAGAAAGGACCCTCATAGAACTACTACAACAACTAATATGTCGGTTATTCTGAACGTGTAACAGTACTCGACATACATTCTTTAATATTTTATACGAAAAAATGATCTGAACAGGTGTCGTAAACGGCTTTCCACAAGTGAAGCAAATGAAATATTTAATGAGATTGCAACAAACACAATACGACACTGATTGGCACAGATTAACGCAGTGCAAGAAGAGAGTGATTGACATAGTCCAAGCTAAAAATAAATATTAGACGTACACCAATAGCTGTGCAATAATTGATTTAAAAAATTTTTTTTCCTGCATTTTTTCAGCAGTTTAACTCACGATCACCCTTCACTTGACTGCCTTCTGTCTGTCTTTCTTTAATCTCGCAATTCTTCCCTTGTTAAGGGACATATTTATCCGCAGACGCTATTCAATTCAGTACTCTTTCTTTTCTTCTGTCGTCATTTGGTCAGTATTTTACATCTGGCATTCTTGCCTGATTTTCTTTGAGGTCGTCGCACACGATCTCTGATGTCTGTATCTTCTCATCTCTTTTAATCTCTGACTGGCTGTCTTTCTCCATTCTTTCTCGGGCTTGTGTAGTCTCCCTTGTCTTTAGCCAGACGGCAGAAGGTAATTGTAATACCAATGGTAACGGACCGTACAATCAGTACTGACAGTTCTTGAAGAAAACTATTCTAGATTTTTAAAATGTGTGGAGTTCGATTCATAACTTTTTTTTTGTTTTTTTTGTGGTGCCAATCAATGTCTTTCGTTTACTATGTCAATCACTATCTTTCTTGCACTGTGTTAATCTGTGCTAATCAGTGTCTTTCGTTTACTTTGTCAATCACTGTCTTTTTTTTTTTTTGCACTGTGTTAATCTGTGCTAATCAGTGTCTTTCGTTTATTTTGTCAATCAGTATCTATAGAAACAACTAGAAAGTAAAATTTAAAAAGCAGAGAGCGTAATTTGCCCTCAGACACAACCCATCACGCTGTGTCAATCATTACTTCTTGTCTGTCACTCACCGTCTATTTTCTACAGAGTTGATCTGTGCCAATCCCTAATTCCCACAACTTACACTGATTCTGCATCTGGCTCAGTCACTTGGCAAAGATTAATATGTGACCGACATAGTAAACGAACGATAATTAGTTCAACTAATTTACTTGTCGCTATATTGAATAATTAGCTGTCCCATAAACACAAGCAGTAGGATTTAGTATAGGGGCTGTAAGATAGATTAGGTGTGGGGCTGTTATCAGCATTAAAATAAAATTCATAATTAATAAGTCAATGCTGTACAGGGTCGTTAAAATAACTCCACATGTGACACACAGACTGGTAGAGTGTATGGCAGAATGTATGTCAAGAACAAACTGACACAAATAAAGGGAAACAGTGATTGACACAGACAAAGGGGAAAGAATCATTGAATGACACAGTGAAAGAGAGAGTAATTGGCAGTAAGTGACATTCTGACTTCGTGCTCCGTGTGAAAAATTAAATGCGCCGTGAACCACGAAAGTTTGAGAATCACTGCCACAGCCCTTCGAATTCATCCTGAACAGTATCCGTTAATTCTTGTCTTTTCCTTGGAGTGTTCAGTCAGTATATTTATCCTTTCTATTATTCTTTCTAAATTTGACCCATTTAACATTTCCTTTCCTGTCTTGGACAATACTGAGACTGTTTCGAAACTGCATGTAGATCTCATTTAATAATTTCCCTCTGTGTTGGACACACACACACACATACATACACACAGAGCAAAATGCAGATAATATTATCAGTGACTGTCACAGATTAAATGATGATTTAAATAAATATGTACGATGTGGAGTCTGGCACAGATCAATGATGATAGCCCTAGAGACAGTGTAAATAAAAATAGTAATATAACTGCCACAGAATTATATTTAACTGACACAGTTGGCATACAAAATTTAGAGACAGTGGAGATTAAAATAGTATTATAACTGCCAAAGAGTTATAGACAACATACATGTACATTTGACACACAAAGAGAGATTGATATTGACAGTGACTTAGCCGTGGGAATGAGGGTACGAAATTTGTGCCAACTCCCAGGATAGTTGTCGAACTGATGATTACAGTGCTGAGCACATATCTAGGTACCCTCTAAGAGATTAGTAGAATCTGATATAGCAATGATTAGCACAGATCTACCTACCACTCTAAGAAACTAGTAGAATCTGATATAGCAATGATTAGCACAGATCTAGGTACCCCTCTAAGAGACTAGTAGAAACTGAGATTATAGTGACTTTCACAGTTGTGAACAATGAGACAGGGATACAACTGTCACAGATCTACTATGAGATTGCTATTGAAGCAGCTAGCATAGATTTTGGAATACTGGAAGCAGTGAGTGTAGATTCACTGGCACAGATTTTGAGACAGGGAGGTAAGGCAGCAAAATAAGTGACAATCATTGGAATTAGAATACATCACTAGAGCTAGAGACAATAATTAAAATTGCAGACAGTGATTAGAAGTAGAGACAATAACTAGAAGAGAGATAACTAAAAGTGCAGACAATGATTAGAAGTTGAGACAAAATACTAAAAGTAGAGACAATAAATAATCCAACTTTGGCAGAGTAAATTTGCCTCTCCCTAATTTAAAATTTAATTCTTATATAAATTGTTAAATTAACCGGACCTTGGGCACTCCTTATGATGGTATATTTGAAAGTGTCAGAGTTGGAAGTAAACATCCCAATTTGAGAATATACTAGAAATTGCAGATGTAATCCAAACCATCCCAACTGGGTGAGTAGTTTTTATCATCCAATGCTTATGATTTATGAGAATGAGACCAACCAATGGGCTGAGATCTACAAGTTTACCTGCTGTGGAGAAATCTATTGTCTGATCTCTTCAATCTGAAGTGGCAAAGAAGTCCGGTCTTGAAAGTTGGCTGTTAGCTTGAAGGTGAGTTAATTGACTGGTTGAGAGAGAAACGACTTAGAAATATTTCATGCATTTTTGATATTGATATGTTATACTTGTGTTTTAATAAGATGTATTATGTGATTAGACTATTATTTCTACAAATGTTTGAACTAAGCTACTCGTATATTGTGTTCAAATCACTTGACATTGTTTGATATGCTGTATTTGTTATGCTCTGTGTATGTATCAGGCTAATAAATACTGAAAATATTGATGTCAAGTAATCTTTTCCATTTCTATTTGTTATATGTATATTTTATTGTTGATTTAATAAATGTATTGCTAAAATTATTGACCTTATGCATATTGATAACCTTGTGTTGGAAAAGAAAGAGGCCCACTAAATCTGGACTAAAGACGGATTTGTCTACTTTAGTAAGACGTTTTCCACCTACAGAATATTGTGTGACAGTAAATATTTATCTTTAATGTTGTGGAAGAGAGAAAACGTTTACAGCACCCGTATAACTGCCAAGTGAGAGATATGAGTGGTGTCTGTATAGGATCATTAATAAAATAAAGTAAGATTACATCACTTGTAATTAGTTTGGATGATTAATTAATTAACAATAATAATATCCATTAACTAAGTGGCGCTGGCGTCACATCAACAAATATTAATATTTTAAAAATAAATAAATACAAACTAATTAGGATGACGAGCCTATTCCGTTACGCATAGACAAGTAAACCAACCGGATTAATTAGACCTGTCGAGCTTACAAAGAAACCCAGAAGAGCGCGAGGCGATTTGGAGACGTGTGTCCGAGCACTCGGAAATTGGTTTAATTAATTAAATAAATAAAAGCAAACATTCTATCGCTTGTTTCATGTAATGCTTACATTTTTCTTCTTTATGACCTCAGGGAATGTTCTGTGATTTATTATTTTTCAAAAAATTATTGTAAGCCACAAGAAACTGGAAACGCATTTTGAATCAACATGCCATCACGAACTTTTATTTCTTGAACTTATATGTCTTTCTTCTATTTTTTTTATAGGTTTTTTTTTCTTCTTTTCTTAATTTCTTTTGTTAAGAGTTGCTGTGCTGGCGGCGAAGAGGGGCTGGGGGGGGTTGGGGGAGTGGACGGCAGGAAAAAAAAACGAATACATTCATCGTACATAAACAGACGCTTTCAACCCTCCATTTGGGTTGTAAGAGCACCAGTTTACTCGTTGTTCACACCTGTAGAGTTGACCCAGTGGTGGAGTCCACAAGATGCAGAGGGACATTTATTTGTTTCAGGTTATCGTCTCCAGGTGGTGAGGGTGGTCGTGGTTAGCACCACATTTTACAATTACAAATAGTGTTTGCTCTGCTTGAGAAGGAGATGAAGCAGTGTGCAATCAGCAGGTGTGCATTAAAAGGTATATTGTTAGTAGGCATTAAAGTTGGGCATTAAAAAGTGTATTGCTAGTAGGCATTAAAATTGGGCGTTAAAAAGAGTATTGTTAATAGTCGGGCATTAAAAAGAGTATTTAGTGGTTGGGCATTAAAAAGAGTATTGTTAGTAGGCATTAAAGTTGCGCTTAAAAAGAGTATTGTTAGTAGTTGGGCATTAAAAAGAGTATTGTTGGTAGTTGGGCATTAAAAAGAGTATTGTTAGTAGTTGGGCGTTAAAAAGTGTATTGTTAGTTGTCATTAAAGTTGGGCGTTAAAAAGAATATAGTTAGTAGTTGGGCATTAAAACGTGTATTGCTAGTAGGCATTAAATGTCTGTCATTAATAGATATTAACAGTGTGCATTAGAATGTATAATGAAAGTAGGAATTAAAGGTCTGCATTTAAAGGTATATTATTAGTAAGCTTGTATGCAAGTGTGATACCAACACCACCTAGTTAATGGTTATTATTATTATTAATTAATTAATCATCCATAGCTAATTACAAGTGATGACAATATTTATTTATGTTATTAATAATTCTCCAGAAGACACCACTCGTCTTTATAACTTGGCCGAAATACAGGCGCTGTAAACGTTTTCTCTCGTCCACAACATTAAAGATAGACATTTACCATCACACAATATTTCTGTAGGTGGAAAACTTCTTACTAAAGGAAAAGACAAATTGGTCTTTAATCTATATTTAGCGAACCTTCATCCACCCACTTTCTTCTACAACATATGGTATCAACATGTGTAGAAAGGTCAATAAATGTATTAAATCATCAATCAAATTACAAATAATAAATACAATGAAAAGATTACTTGACATCAATATTTCCACAAAATCCCATTTGTATAGTTTTATTTCTATACAGTTTATATCCTAAAATACAATTTAACAACAGTGTCAATACAATTCACAGAATAGGTCTTATCAGAGAGTTATTAGAGATAGCGATAATAGTTTCTCATAACCTTGTATAGATGAAGCCATGATTGTCTTTCTTCACACACACTTCATATCAAAGTCACAAGTATATTGAGCACATCAATTTCATGTGTTTCCAACTGCACATTGTAAAATCCTGATTCGCTGCTATTCTCTCAAAGCTAACCTGGGCATTCATTCGCTGTGCCAGTTCCTTCAAGCAGAAGAATTGTAGCAATTTCTAGGAACTTCCTTGTACCAGAAATTGCTTAATGTAGTCAGTGTACCTTGCCACTATAGATCAACCTTGGTCCACCAATAACGGCATCCACCTCTGTCCAGCAATAACGGCATCCACCTCTCTTCAGCTACAACGGCATCCACCCCTGTCCAGCAATAACGGCATCAACCACTCTTCAGCTATAACGGCATCAACCTCTGCCCAACAATAACGGCATCAACCTCTCTCCAGCTATAAAGGCATGCACCTCTGTCCAGTTATAGCGACATCAACCGAAGCACTCATTTTCATAGGAGTAATTTATTTTGAAAATAACAAAATAATTAAATAATAAAAATTAATAAAAATTCAAAAATTATATTTGCTGTCATACGCTTAGTAGCTAATTGCGGCTATCTCTCTTGGTTTTCATTTATTTGTTTTAAAGGGTATTAATGTGTGAAACTTTGACAACGAATTGGGTTTGGATGATAGATCGTTAAAAGTGGATGCCGTTTTATTAATGACGAAATGATGCTATTTATGGTTGGTTATGATTGCAAATATCAGTAACGAGAACGACGATGATATTGACAATGAACATGACAACAACAACAACGACGATGATGTTGACGATGACCATGATGATGTATAGTGATACGGCACATGACTGCTACTGACAATAACAATGAAATTAATGATGAATGAAGATGGTGGTGTTGGAAGAAAAAAAAAGAAGAAGAAGATGATGATGATGATGATGATGATGATGATGATGATGATGATGATGATGATGATGATGATGATGATGACGACGACGAAGCATTTATAAAAGATGTGCAGGATGGCATATAATGGTGACGAAGTCAGTTGACGATAAATAAAGATTAATAGATGATGATAACGATGAGAGTAAATACTATAATTTTTTTCCTCACTCAAAGTTAAAATAAATAAATCCATAAATAATTTTAAAAATCCTAATAAACTCATTATCAGGTGTAACGTACGGCTAGCTCTTTATTTCTGTCCCCCGCATCCCACAGCACCCCATCTTGCCCCGTGCTAATCTGTCGCGAAATCGGCGTAAGCCGGAAATGTCCCCCATTTATTTGAAAATACAAAGCAAACATCACAATGCAGTGAAATAAATGTATGGTATGTGAAATGTTACCTTACTGTTCCTCTGTAATCCTGAATGTAGCGAACTCCATGATTATCTAAATCCAGCACTTTGGGAAACACCCTAAACTTAAGCTTTTACTTGAAAGAATGTGGACTTACAGGAAATAAATTTATCATCTTGAAACCAACTATCGCTAGGAAGCTCAAGAAGTTAAACCTAAATTCATCGAAATCCACATTAAATCTCACTTAAACAAAAACCTAGACAATATCAGCATTTACACACACGCACACACACACACACACAAACAAGTCACCAAAGGCACAGGTTAAAAACCCACATTCATCAGTCACATTAAAAACTAAATCCAGTACCAGAAAGACAAATACACTAGTAAAGGGTGAGAAATACTTATCGTCCTTGACCTATAGACTGTTTGGTCACAATTACATTATAGTGTGTCCTGTTGCGAAGTGTTTGAACTTAAAAATTAAACTTTTTACTCTTACTGTGAAAATTAAGAAGAAATTTGTTTTAAAATGTTTACATTCGTTCCGTGCACGTTATCGAAGCTCATACGTGAAATTAAAAAAAAATAAAAGTAAACAAAATAAACAAAAATGTTTATGCTCCTGTGTTAGATTTTTGTTAAATCTGAGTAATTGAGTCACATTGCAAGTGTGTTATGTTCAAGGTGTTTTTTTTAAATGACCACAAAAT
Organism: Sinotaia quadrata; assembly: GCA_028829895.1. NCBI lineage: Eukaryota > Metazoa > Mollusca > Gastropoda > Architaenioglossa > Viviparidae > Sinotaia > Sinotaia quadrata. The sequence goes on from CM054179.1 coordinate 62,396,017, forward strand.
AAATTTTATATATGTATTTTTTTTACAAAAACTAACGAATTGTGAAGGAACCTGCATTCTGATTCCAAACGACGAATAGGTTTTCAGTGGAGCATTTTGTGGATCATTCATTGACGATAATAGGTTTTCAGTGGAGCATTTTGTGGACCATTCATTGACGATAATAGGTTTTCAGTGGAGCATTTTGTGGACCATTCATTGACGATAATAGCAGCATGCGGACAGATGATAAAATTCTTACGCATAATAAATAGTCACTAAATGTAATATTGATTACACATAAAACCCTTTTCCTCAACAGGTAATTGATTTCTCAGCATAAAATAATTAATTAAAAATAAATAAAATGTCCATAATAATTTGTTTTTGGGGGGATGGGGCAGAGGATGATACCAGACAAATCAATGATTGCACAGATGTTTAATTTTTCTCTGAGGCAATTTAAAACAAATCAAAACACTGATCTATCTATCTATCTATCTATCTATCTATCTATCTATCTATCTATCTATCTATCTATCTATCTATCTATCTATCTATCTATCTATCTATCTATCTATCTATCTGTCTATCTATCTATCTATCTATCTGTCTATCTATCTCCCTCCATTGACGCTCTTTTTACTACCATTTGGTTTTTGAGTTTCTGCACCTGTTCTTTTTATTATGTTCGCAGTTGTGCTTTTCCTGCTGTTTTCTCGACGCAGCTGTTCTTGAGGCACTCCACAGAGCCTTGCCATTTTCCGAGACTCTAAGTTTTCCTACGGGCGACTGTCCAAGTAATGCACGATAAAAATGGCTAGAACTTCCTTCTGAAGAACCGATCTGTGCATTACTCGCTTGTTTATAGCGCCCGACGATTGCATACTCTAAGACACTCGATATGAACCACTCACTTCCCCACCCCCATTCCACACCGACACGTCACGCGTCAAACAATTGGCATCTGTGAAACCAGAAAGATCCATCGTGGCTTAAGTTCAAAGGTTACTGAAAGCTGTATGTAGATGATCATACTTGCAGTGTCCCTATATCGTTTTTCGATCATTTCTTTTTTTTTCAACCTTTGATATAACTATTTAGTTTCTAGTTAATATATTCAACTGTTTTACATAATTATATTTGTTTTTATATCTTTGTTGTGTTTTATTCCCAGTTTTTATTTATACTAATGCCCTATGAATAAATTTAGTTGGCTCATTAGTCTAACAGGCTTTAATCCCCTGAGCAATAATATAATGTACGCGCGCAAAATCACTATCTCCTTGCAATGGTTTACCATTGTGATGAACGCATACTGCGCACTATTTTACACATTGTAATTCTGGTAGACAGGTCCACATACTACGCACTATTTTACACATTGTAATTCTGGTAGACAGGTCCACATACTGCGCACTATTTTACACATTGTAATTCTGGTAGACAGGTCCATATACTATGCATTATTTTACACATTATAATTCTGGTAGACAGGTCCACATACTGCGCACTATTTTACACATTGTAATTCTGGTAGACAGGTCCACATACTGCGCTCTATTTTACACATTGTAATTCTGGTAGACAGGTCCACATACTGCGCACTATTTTACACATTATAATTCTGGTAGACAGGTCCACATACTGCGCACTATTTTACACATTGTAATTCTGGTAGACATGTCCATATATAACGCATTATTTTACACATTATAATTCTGGTAGACAGGTGCACTTGAGATACAAGAGAAGTGACAAAAATAACAAGAAACAAGCTCCAGGCAAGCGTTATAAGACGTTTTATAGAGTTTTAAAGTTTTTTATCGAGAACGTGCAAAAGTACTCCTTATAAAGAAAATGTCATGAATGGCGCTGGGATACGTTTACCAAAGTTTTCACACAGAAGGCACAACTTAAAAGGTGGTGTAGGTGGTGACGTATCTCTGTACCTATCCTCGTGTTGGTACTTCTACATCGTGCTGTTGAAAACTACATGGTATGGCATGAGAAATGGAGAACCTGTCTTCAAAAAGGCACGCTTGCACGTATCGGCAAGGTGAGAACACAATCCGAGGACACTAGAAAGGAAGGTCCGACATTATTGATCATACTGAAGACATCTACGACAGAATGTTAACCGTTTTTCTCGCATATAATATTTGAAGAAATTCTCGATATCATAAGCTTAACTGCAATCTCCTAATTGCAAAATCTCTTATTATCTTAAGAATAAACTGACTATAGTAGAACTACATATCACACTCTCCTCTAGTGAAAACGTCACCTTAAGGAAAGCTTGCTGCAATAGAACTGCATTGCACAGTATTCTACAATGCAAACTCTACCTTAAGGAATGCTTGCTGCAATAGAACTGCATTGCACAGTATCCTACAGTGCAAACTCTACCTTTAGAAATGCTTGCTACAATTGAACTGAATCACACAACCTTTCACAGTGCAAACTCTACATTAAGAAATGCTTGCTACGATAGAATTGCATTGCACACACTTCAACAGAGCAAACTCTACCTAAAGAAATGCTTGTATGGCGGGATAAATTTCCTCATATTACACTGGGCAACAACAAATTTGCTAAGATGTTTTTTATGGATTTATGACAGTTTTCTTGTGCTGGATCCAAACATTATATCGGTTTTGTTCAATCAGGTCAACGTTTTGATCTATTGCGACATTATTTTGTTTGTTTGTTTGTTTACATATAAGGGTATTTTCTATTTATATGATGTAAAATTCTGTCTTATTTCTTTAAATAAACAAATTATAATTTGTTTTACATAATTATGAAGAGGTTAAGCTATTTTTTAAAAAAATTGATATAAATGATATTTTTCTTCTTTAGGCAATGAAATGGAATTGGCCAGAAGACATTGCAAAAATAAACCCGATGTATTTTGCTACATCTGCGGCGAATAAAACCATTGTTCCTAACAGGAATACAGCAACAGGTTTTATAAAGCGTGCATACCATGCTTATTTTGGTATAAAACTTGGTGATCAGGATAATGTTTGGGCGCCACACATGGTATGCAAGACAAGCACCGAGAATCTGCGTCGTTGGACCAAGGGTGAGAAGAGTTGTCTGAAGTTTGGAATTCCTATGGTTTGGAGGGAACCGACAAACCCTGTCACTGACTGCTATGTCTGCACTATTGATGTGACTGGCATTAACAGAAAAAAACCGGAGCAACCTTAAGTATCCTGATCTTTAATCAGCATGTCGTCCAGTAGCTCATTGTGATGAAATTCCAGTACCTGTCCCTGGAGAACTTACCAACATTAGTGAAGAAGATTTCTCTAGTTTTGAAGAATATGAAGAAGAAGAATTAGTGGTTCTTGATGATGATGTTCCAAATCCTTTTTGGCAAAAGGAGCTAAATGATCTAGTTCGTGATCTCAGCTTGTCAAGTCATCTGCTGAACTGTTGGCATCCAGATTGAGAGAAAACACGTCCTTTCTGACAATATTCGCACCACCTTCTACCGCAACAGACATCAAGAGTATCTCAGTTTTTTCTCTACAGAGAAGGACCTGGTGTACTGTACATATATTGTGCAGCTAGCTTAATGGTGAGTTAAGTGACTGAATGAAAGAGAATGGACTTTAAAATATTTTGGTCTTTTTGCTATTGCTGTGTTATACTTGTGTTTTACGTAGAGATGTATTGCGAGAGTAGACTATTATTTCTACAAATATTGAACTAAGATGATCATATGTAGTATGCTAAACACTCGACTCGACATTGTTCTAGTGAATACGTTCATAAAATTGATATGTTGTGTTTATTATGCTGAATAGAATGTCTTTTCAATATCTTTTCAAATTGTACTCTTTTGGCGTGGCGATGCAATTGTTGCAAATTATACAATGTATCTTTCCGTTCACCGTTGTGCAAAAATACTGTAATTCCCACTTTTCTTGAAACATTCGCCCTTCCTCATTCAAATTCCTTTTCCTTTTAGCTGGAGGAACCCTAGTCATTTTAAAAGCAAAATCGTTTGAAATTTTGAAAGAAAGTTTTCTGTTTACAACTGTTAATGACCTGCGCATGATTCGCCGGAAATTAAAAGTAGTTGCACAAAAATTCCACAAAAACGATAGAATCGAAAAATTGCGTTGTTTTTTTCCAAAAAATGTATATTACGAAAATAAAATGTGCTCGTACTTGTAGAAACCTTTGTGCGGGCCGCAGGTGTGATTGTAAAGGGCTGCATAAGGCCCGCGTGCCGCGTGTTTGTCATGCCTGCTCTAGACGGTATACGTGGGTGGGGTGGTTTAGTGTGTAGTTTGTCGGATGGGACTAAAAGGCGGGTCCCTTGTGTCGTGGATCGAGCGAGCTAGGGATCGTGGATCATAGGAATATAATAATCAACGAGAGTGAAAGCAGTTTGCCCCTTCTTAAGAAAAAAAGTCAAAAGATTGCACCTGCCAAATCCCCTTAGTTCTCCACTGTACCACTATTGCTCCACTTCTCAGAACTGAACTCACTTCTTGCGCTGCCGCGATCTGCTGCGAAATCAACACAAGTTTCAAGTGGACTCTAACTAAACGAAGTAGTTGAAATTTTGCTGCTCAATTTCAGCTTTGTTCAGCCTTCAGAGAGCGTGCCCTTTAACCAACACAACAAACTCTTCAAACTGCCTTCTGCTGACTGCAAGTCGATAAATTAATAAATACAAACCTAACAAACAAGCGGCCTGACAAGACCACGATCATTGTTGGACGTTAATCCTTCAAAACGTCGCTTTACAGAGCAAATAATCTTGACAGTGCTTTGCCACGTCAGACAGAAGATCAAACACATGTTACAAGAAAGAAAGTATTATTTTTCTCTTAGACAAATATCAAAACGAAATAAACAACAAACACAAGCATGTACTTCTTCACAATACGGGGTCGCATCAAAGATTTGTCAAAGAGATTCCATGTAAACTATGGTATGAACTAGCGTTGCAATATGTCTTCAGTCAGTAGATTATTCTGTGATAAGAAATGCATTTCTTTTCGAAGATAGGCAACCCTATTTTTAGGAACTAAATAAATTAGCATGTTTGAAAAGCATGTTTGTAAGATAAAAGCAGACCTACTAAGGACAGAAATTCAGCGAAATTCCTTGAGAAAACGCAAGAATTTGCAATAGATTCCAGACTCGAAAACTTGGACCAGACACTTAGAAAATGCACCCTTCTTAAAAATAGTGCAAATAAAAGACATTATTTTTATTCAATTTATTTTTCGTTTCCTTTATTTTAAGGGGAGAGAATGTTATTACAACAATTTTATAATTTTGAAATAGTGAAAGCCTTGTGTGTCTTAAGACTATCACAGAGTCAGTGAAAGAATGAAGAACGACAATTCCTGGTCTCTAAGTTTCCATGGAGAGGTGAACTGCAGCAGCAAGGAGCATTTTGAAAGCGAAGCGTCAGAGGAACACGATTGTCGTCTACTCTCAAATAAAATGATACAATTTAAATTTGCGGGCACTACTCTTTTCACTGGTAGAGAAAGAAGATATTGGAATGGGGAGGAGGAGAGAGAATATCATTGAAACTTACATACAACAGAAATATTGAAATACTGAAATACGCGAGCACACTGAAATACTGAGACAAGTGTAGAATCAGAAATATTGGTCCAAACGGCTCGCATATACAAAACATACCACTATTCTTGTATCGCAATACAGCAACAATGTAATAGCGAATAAAACAACCCCAGATGAAATTGAGCTCTCTAACCCAGTAATTTCCGGTCCAACTCAACAGCTCAAACTAGCAGGGGGTGGGAACAGAGGGCGGGTAATCCAGCACAAATCTGTGCCGGAAGAAAAGAACAATTTAAGTGATCAGTTTGTTTCGGGAATAAATTATGTATTAATTTCCCCACCCCATCCCTTCACACCTTCCAGTCGGTTTCCCATTGCGGGAATGTAAGTGTCTAAAGGCGCACATTGCCTTACTTTTCTGTACAGCCACGTCCCACCTTCAATGTCTAAAGGCGCACATTGCCTTACTTTTCTGTACAGCCACGTCCCACCCTCAATCTGTTGTGTGATTAGTATCGACTGAGTGCCATTATGCTAATTATTTTCAGCAAGTTCAGCGCGGACATTGCCGGTTTGCCGGTTGTCTTTGACACCAGGGTGTCAGCAAGCACACATTAAGCTATCAAGATGGAGTCAAATGGCGACCGGAAAATACGTCATATTTATCTGGAGAAATATTGTAATTATAAGAGTATTTCAAAGGACAGGGTCTCAAAGACATGACAATATTTTATGCACATGTAGGAGGACCATGGAGAAATAGACATTCAGGTTAGAGAGAAAGGGGGATGGATATGGACAGACTTGCTTGGGTTATATCAACCTTAAAGTACTGGGTTTAGGCAGGAAAGGGGAGATAATCCATGCGAGCTTTTAGAGTAACACATGGACTGGTAATCGAGTGAACAGAAGAGTCTAACAGTGATCTAAGCTTATCACACTTCGATTTAAATTCTTATAACGGAAGGATAGACGAAGATGGTAAACCAGATTGATAGATAGATAGATAGATAGATAGATAGATAGTCCCGAGTAGGATACCGGATTAAATGAATAAGGGAGCTAATCCTCACTGGATATTTCCGCTAGTAAGGGATATGATATAGAAAACAAAAGTTACATTTATCACTATACCCTGGAGTTACCATTAATCTGAATACAGTTTGGAGATATCCCTCTATTAGTGCCAAAGCCACAATACTATTCTGATTATTCTGTACCCTCCACCTAAATACAATGCAAACGACATGTGCTTCATCAATATAAGCCATATAAATAGTGTTACCTAACTGTATTTAACCACAATCCATAATTAAATATTTCATACCCTAATAGCAGTCAAATATGTTATTACACAGAAAAGAAATGTTTTATGATCTAAAATACAACTGTTAACTACACACTCGCCTTGTCTATTCAAATCGTTAAATTACTACCATTAAAAATAAAATAAAGGAAACAAGAGAAAGAAATATTTATTATTAAAATTATGAATGTAAGATTTCGAGAGATGGGAATGAACGATAGCTCAATTGTAGCCAAATGTAATACCATTTAGAAGCAGGGTTGCCTTCTCCTGAGTCTGAGAATGGCTGCACTGGTCGGTTCATTTCATGCTGGCTTGGGGTGGAGGATAAGTGGATGACCTATCTATGCTTGTGCTCCTAGAGTCACAGACCAATATCTCCATATTGGGCTCAGCAATCGCTCGATGTAAGGATTCGAAACTTTATATCGGCACAAGTTAATTTCTATAAAAATGCACCTCAGCAAAAGTTCTGAAAACAAACTAAATCAGCTAACCAAATTTATTTCACTAAAACTCTGTATTCAAAAATAAAAACACCAACATGTTTTGAAAAGAACTGAAAAGTCGATCCACTTTCACTTCAATAAACTGTATTCAACCAATGAAACACCACATAGTTCTGAAGAGAACTGAACAGGCGAACCAACTTCAGTTCAATAAACTGCATTCAAGCGATAAAACGCCACATAGTTCTGACGAGAATTGAACAGTCGAATCAACTTCAGTTCAATAAACTTCATTCAAGCAATGAAATACCACATAGCTCTGAATAAAGTTTCACTGTAGTCTATCAGCAACACACATTCAGTTATTTCTCTGGCCCAAGAAAACGATCAAATAGCTTCATTGCCAGCAGCCTGGGGTATAAATCTTGGTCCATTCTTCCATTTCAAATTAACAAAACCACTATATGCACTAAGAACAGTAAAATTCAGCTCAAACCTTATACAAATTTTGTTTATCATCCACTACTCATCCACCTAAAACCGGTTTAGATTACATCAGCAAGTCTAGCAATTTCTTGACCTGAGTTGTTTACTTCCAACTTTACTTAAAAATATCAGCACATGCAGTGCCCAATGTTAGGTCAGTTTGACATTTAACAATTAAGTTTAGAAATAGGGATAGGCAAATTTACTCTGCCACAGATAGATAGTTTGTTAGATGGATAGATAGATAGACAGATAGATAGATAGATAGATAGATAGACGGACGGATGGATGGATGGATGGATTGATGGATGGGTGGATTGAAGGATGGATGGATGGATGGATGGATTGATGGATGGGTGGATTGAAGGATGGATGGATGGATTTACAAATTTGTTCAAATAAATCAGTATATATATTAAATAACAATAGTGAATGGGATACACGAATTAATATCATTAGCGTTTTACAAATAAACTTTTAATGCTTACAGGGTCAAGGTAATTTGGGCAGACGATAGCACTGCGACAAGCTGTGCTGTCTGATTATTCACTGATCGGTGCTCATTACTAGAAAGTGTTTTCATAGAGTCCCATAACTCTAAATCGTGAATCTTATCATGTTAGCTCTCATCCTAAACTTGAAAAGTGCTCAAACAATAAATAAATAAATAATAAATATTGCGATTCAGACATGCACCATTAAAATGTGAAAGATTCATATAAATCTATTACCACCTCTTCTTGTCTTACTGATAAACAACTAAGAACTAACATAGTAAGCATTTTCCATTGGATGTATTTATATACTTTGTACTTTCCAATCAAACGTATCCTTATTCTGAGACTCAAAGAGTTAAACGTTCATATCAATCGCGTGAAAAACACAGCAGATTGAAAAATAGGGAAGGACAGACGGACGGAAAAAAAAGAGAGAAAGAGAACATTTTTATTTCCAACATATGTCAAGCAAATTGGTTTAACCTCCGTCTCCCGACACAGGAGGAAACACAACTAGATACGGAGCAGTGTGATAGACGTTGTTGCGCGAACACTAAGCGCTATCGATACTTGAACTCGATCCGCAACTCAGCCGGGAAATAAAGTGTTTTACAAACGTCACGTGACCGTATTTAATTCAGAGATTGGGCAGCACCCACAGCGCTGTGAGGGACCTGATTTATCCGACCGATGGGAGAACGATGATTGCACAATATATCTGAGCACGAATTCATCAGGAAGAATACACACATTTACGGACAGCGCCATAATTATCGTGTGACGATAGGGACAAAGTGTTCGGGAGTTCTCTCTCTTTCTCCAGAGACCTTGCGGTTGGCTCGTTATGGTGGCGGAAAGAGTCAATGATGTTTGTGGATTCGGAGATTTTCTCTCTCTGTGTCCCTCTCTGTCTTTCTCTTTCTCTCTGTCGCTCTGTCTGTCTCTCTCTTTCCCTCTGACTGTCTGTCTCTGTCACTCTGTCTTTCTCTGTCTCTCTGTATTTCTATGTCCCTCTATCTGTCTGTCTCTGCCTGTCTTTCTCTGTCTCGCTGTCTCTGTCTTTCTCTGTCTCTCTGTCCGTCCGTCTGTCAGTCTCTCTCTCTCTCTGTCTGTAGAGACCTTACCGTTGACTCTCTGATTTGGTGGCAAAAAGTTGTCAATAGATGTTGATAGGTGGATCCTTGTACTAACTTTTGTATTTTATTAAATATCAACACATTTAGCGGTGTTTGTAGATCTGGTGTGAGACAGCCCTCTAGTCACTGGAATAATACTACGTCGAAAGGTAACGAATATTCATAAATTATTATAAAGAAATGTAATGTCTCTTTTAAAAAAAGGAAGTAAAAATAAAGAAAAATAGAATTAAGCGAATCGTTTCCCCTAAAACAAATTGAGTCCATATCGATGACGCCATCATATTGAAATTGAAGATCTGAGTGAACATGTATAGCGCGAAAGCGGCGGAAGCCGGAAGCGCCCCCTACACTCAATCAAAAATCAAGAACAGGTATAAAGTCGGGAAAACGTAGTGCACAAGACGAAGTCATCGATGACATAAAAAGCATCATTGTGTACCCAGGAGATGACAGTAAGAGCGAGAATATTTCTTTCCCACTTTCTTCACAGAAAGTTATCTGTAGAAAGTAAGTTTACTACTGTCAATTTTGTTGAAAGAAGCATGAAAGTCAACGATGGCTATTAGACCGTTGTATCTGCACAGCTGATTTAGGCCACAGCAATCAAATACAAATCAGCATATTCTCTACCTGAGTAGTGCAAAAGATCGGGCCACGTTGACACTGGCAACAATATAAAATTATTAAATTTAGAAATTGGGATAGGCAAATTTATTCCACAACACTAAGTATTCCACTTACTCTGCACACTGTTCTTTGTCTCATAGGAATAACAACTTTTTAACTCTTAACCACTCCTTGATTGTGCTATAAAAACTCAGTTCTAAATACAAAATCAATCCTATCCATAATATGTCTGCAATATTGACTAAGGCTTTTCCTTTTCTTCTCTCATTGCTCTCTCGTGTGTAGCCTACCTCACTGTTACAGCTGTAAATATTTACGGACATTTCGTGTGTAGCCTACCTCATTGTTACAGCTGTCGGTATTTAAGGCAAATTCGTGGAAGGGGATATGCTCAAGTGCGTATGTGCTTCGGTGGATGAGTGGAATTATCACTTCTCGTGTGTGTCTGTGTGTGTGTGGGGCGGGGGGTGGAGGGGTCCGAGAACCTGTATTAATTGATATGGCAATGAAGGTGGCAAGATTAACCTCAAGTACTCTGGTGCATTTTAAAAGAACTGGTATTGTCTAGCGTAAAATCCCAGGGATTCTGTCACTTTAGACAGTGGTTTTCAATCTTTATACAACTGAGGACCAGTGGTTTTCCAGTGGTTTTCAACATTTTTACAACTATAGACCAGTGATTTTCAACATTTTTACAACTGTGGACCAGTGGTTTTCAACATTTTTACAACTGTAGACCAGTGGTTTTCAATCTTTTTACAAATGTGGACCGGTGAAAATAGGAAAACTATTTAGCGGACCGCTAAGGCAGAAATGAAAACCATTATTTACACTGTACTTAGTGTATAGGTTTTTAAATCTTATATTATAAAAAGAAAATTCCATAGTTATTTAACATAACGGGAAACTGAGAAGTAAACACAAGTGCTAATAATAAAATGTCTTGAACTTTTGAGAAAGTAATATTTAATGCAAATAAAGTTAGTGTGCAATCTGCTACTGCTTCTTTGCTAGAATATTTGATAACGGTGGCTGCAGCATTGTTTCTAAGAGACGAAGCGCTGCAATGACATTCATTCCGTTTCTCTGTTTGGTTTTTATGACTGACAGGGCTGAAAAAGTCTTCTCACGCAAATAGGTAGTCGAAAATACGACCAAACAATTTAATAGCTCTGTCACACATATCGACTCATTTCCTCTTTCCTTTTTTTTTCTAAACTTGAAGCACTCCTCATACTTGGCTTACTTTCTGTGTCATCACTACGTTTCCTGACTATTGTTCTTGCCTTACTTTCTGTGTCATCACTAATTATTTCCTGACTATTGTTCTTGGCTTACTTTCTGTGTCATCACTACTTGTTTCCTGACTATTGTTCTTGCCTTACTTTCTGTGTCATCACTACTTGTTTCCTGACTATTGTTCTTGCCTTACTTTCTGTGTCATCACTACTTTTTTCCTGACTATTGTTCTTGCCTTATTTTCTGTGTCATCACTACCTTTTTCCTGACTATTGTTCTTGCCTTTAAATAAAATGTTTTGCTGTTGACATTTACTATTATCCATTTTGTAGGGTTTCAAATGTTATAACACAATGACACAAGAAATAACTTGCTTTAAGAAACACCACAACAATGACACAAGAAATAACTTGCTTCCTGAAACACCACAACACAATGACACAAGAAATAACTTGCTTTCTGAAACAACACAGTAAAGTGACACAAGAAATAATTTGCTTTCAGAAACTCCACAACACAATGACACAAGAAATAAATTGCTTTCAGAAACACCACAACACAATGACTCAAGAAATAACTTGCTTTCTGAAACACCACAACACAATGACACAAGAAATAACTTGCTTTCTGAAACACCACAACACAATGACACAAGAAATAACTTGCTTTCTGAAACACCACAACACAATGACACAAGAAATAACTTGCTTTCTGAAACACCACAACACAATGACACAAGAAATAACTTGCTTTCTGAAACACCACAACACAATGACACAAGAAATAACTTGCTTTCTGAAACACCACAACACAATGACACAAGAAATAACTTGCTTTCTGAAACACCACAACACAATGACACAAGAAATAACTTGCTTTAAGAAACACCACAACACAGTGACACAAGAAATAACTTGCTTTCTGAAACACCACAACACAATGACACAAGAAATAACTTGCTTTCTGAAACACCACAACACAATGACACAAGAAATAACTTGCTTTAAGAAACACCACAACACAATGACACAAGAAATAACTTGCTTCCTGAAACACCACAACACAATGACACAAGAAATAACTTGCTTTCTGAAACAACACAGTAAAGTGACACAAGAAATAATTTGCTTTCAGAAACTCCACAACACAATGACACAAGAAATAAATTGCTTTCAGAAACACCACAACACAATGACTCAAGAAATAACTTGCTTTCTGAAACACCACAACACAATGACACAAGAAATAACTTGCTTTCTGAAACACCACAACACAATGACACAAGAAATAACTTGCTTTAAGAAACACCACAACACAATGACACAAGAAATAACTTGCTTTAAGAAACACCACAACACAGTATTAGCAAACAATACGCACGGGCAGGGCGAATTTAAGAACGTCCCCGGACGGCAAGGTGCGAAGGTCGTGACTAAGACTTGTCGACAGGTGAACTGACAAAGGTGGTAGTCAATGCTGGAAATGTGTCGGTAGAGGGATTTTCATAGAATAAGAATGCGTGCCTTCAGTTCAATATTTAGTCTTTGTCAGTAACATAACAAAATTGAACACTTATAATGGAAGTCAATAAAGCCGTCGTTCCAACAAGCTTTGTTTCGTTCAAAGAGGGGGGGGGGAAGAAAAATGTAATTATACTAAATCAGACGGTATACAAGATCGAGCGCACCACTTCTTTTTATCTCGGAAGTAATTAGAGTAGACCACTTGTAATAATATTTGACAGGTTCCATAGCGCAATTATGCCCGCATATTGACAAGCTCCATGCCGCAGTGAATGTTGATATTATGAAGGAACAACTGATTGCAGATTAGCGATAAATTTATGAGATGGCAAATATATCGAATTACTCATCGTTGTTAATTCCACGTTCTTTCTACGCGCGGTCTCGGTTCGCGATTAAAATTACACCATAAAAAAAAGTGTGAAAAAGTAAAGAGAATTATCCTAACCAATTTAATAAACATGAAAGCGCAGAACACTATTAATTGCTTTCATTTTTTTTTATTTTCGATCAGAGCTGATGTGAGCTATGTCGTTTTACACCACCACCAACCCTTCATCTGTTTGTCTCTAGCGTTTATTAAGCTGTCAAAGGATTGTAGAATCAAATCGAGGTCAGGGTTCACGAACAATATTAAATCGCTGCGCGTGTCTATCAACTGTAAAATTGCATTTGCGCATGGTGAGAGCCCGGATGTGCGGGTTAATGATTAGACAACATATTGTTGGTGTAGTGAGATGCGACTAGCTTACAATATCAATGAAAAAAATAAATTAAGAGCATCAAACAATCAAATACCAGCACATTGATTGATAAAATGGAAGGACGGTTGAAGAAATTAGCTGACTGTTTAAAATTGCAGTCAAACAATATGTCGATTTAAGAAGTTAAATGACGTCATTATTTTATATCCTTCCAAATTTACGTCTTAAAATTAGTACATGGTATTTAGGAACACGCCACTTCCTTCCAACCGTTCAGTATCTTGAGACATATCGTACTAGCGGGCAGGTGTGTGTGTGTGTGTGTGTGTGTGCGTGCGTGTGACTGCATAGATATGTAGATCAAGATATATGTATATGTCTTTCTGTATGTGTGGGTGAGTGCACGTGCGCATTATATGGACACGTGTGTTTGTAGTATTTCTTTCGATGTGAGAGAGTACGTGTGTGCGCGTTCGTCTCTGTGCACGCGTGTGCATATGTGGGAGCATACGTTAGAGTGCACGTGTGTCTGTGTGTGTGTGTATGTATGGGTGCAAACACAGACTCATGTGCTTGAGTGTGCGTGTGCTGCGAGCGTGTGTGCTTGTGTAAACATATGTCCGTGCGCCACCCTGTATATGCGTGTGTCTGTGTTGGCATGCGTCCATGTGCGTGTATGAGTACATGTGCACGTTTGTGTTTTTTGTATTGTGAGTGTTGCGAGAAAATAAGCCCGCGCTACTTATGTGTAATCGCGTACCTGGATGTTTGGTGGGAAATGACAAAGGCAACATGACCACACTCTGCCCACATCCATGTGTTTTCATTATCTAATACTCAACTATTTGAAGATGCAGAGTGGGGAGGGGGGGGGCGAGCGGCGGAGAAGCAATTTCTGCTAACTAAATAAATATTTTTGTTTTTAAAAAGAAAGCGAAGTCCCTTAGATTCTCAAGAACTGATGACGGGCAAGAAAACGAAAACCGACCATTGTAATGTTCAAAGCAATAACCAGTGGCGTCTAGCGTATAACATCTTCGTTTCACTGCCAACAGCAATTATAATATTCTTGTACGAAAAGAAACATAAATTTCCGCGAACACTTTTTTTTCTGACGATACAAGTGCAGAATGCGGGAGGTAACACCAAGAAATAAAAGGAATTATAAGTTGATTTATGCTCAGGGTGGCTAAATTATGTTTGTTAATAAAGAAATTTAAAAGAATAATGAACATAATTTGAAAAAACAAGAATGCATTTTGAAACGATGAGCAGTTTTCAGAGATTTAGAGAAATGGAGGTGAAAATAAGAAAGCAGGAAGAAACAAATAATCTAAATCTTCCCTAATATTAACAAAGTAAAGGGAAATAAAAAAGAAAGAAAGAAAGAAAGAGTGACGCCAACGCCTCTTAGTTAATGGATATTATTATTATTAATTAATTAATTATCAAAAAAAACTACTTACGAGTGATGAGAATCTTAATTTTTATTTTATTAATGATCATCCAGAAGACACTACACGTCCCGCTCACAAGGCGGATAAGCGAGCACTGTAAACGTTTTCTCTCTTCCACAACATTTAAAGACAAACATTTAAACTCACACAATATTCCATAGGTGAAAAACTTCTTACTAGAGGAGAAGACAAATCCGTCTTTAATCTATATTTATCGAGCCCACATCCACCCACTTTCTTCTCTAACATAAGATTATCAATATGTGTAAAAATGTCAATAAATTTATTAAATCAACAATCAAATACAGATATGACAAATACAATGAAATAGTTTACTTGACATCGATATTTCCATGAAACCATGTTAGAATCATTTCTGTGTTATACACAACCTATCTCTTAAAAAATACAATTCAACAATAGAGTTAATACAAATCACTGGACAGTTCTTATCACAGAAATGAAATGGAGCTATTAGGCAATAATAGTCTTTACATAACCTGCTTTAGGCATGGTCTGAAAAAGTCCTTTGTGTGCTTTGTGGTAACAACTTCACAAATTATAATATATAAAAGGACATTTATGTATGTGTGTTAGTTCTTAAGGGTATTTAATGACATTGTTGAAGGATGAGCTTTGAGGCAAACATAACTGATTGTTTTGAAGAAGCGTTAAATTTTCCTGGTGTATAGATCTACATTTAGTGGACAAAACTATACATGTACATCTAAATATAACTTCTTGATCATTTTCACCCAGAGGAGTCATTATAAATATAATGGGTTTTTTTTTGTTTCTGTGTCGTTTTTTTAAAACAATGTACAGTACGTGCCAAGACTTTATCAGGTACCTTAGAGCTTGACCTCAAAAGAAGTTATTTATTTATTTATTTATCGATCATTATAATTACCTACTTTCAATCCTGAATTTACTGCAAATCTCAATTCTTCGGCAAAGTAAATTATTCATACAATGACAAATGAAAACCATTCTAAAGAAATGACACATAAACAATTAAGCAAGAAATCACTCAGCTTTGTGATGCTCATATGACGTCACGCGAACGAGGTCGAGTTCTGTATTTAAAATTTCTTAAAATTTAAATGATTCGAGCGTTTTCGAACAGTGGAACAAAAACGGCAAGACTAGCTGGTTTCTTTTAACATTTTAATAATAGGTACATATATTTTAAAAGAGGGGTTTATTCCATTGTTTGTTTTTAATTTGGCTGCAATCAAAAAGATAGATAAGAAAAAAATATTTACACGTTAATATATATTCTTTTTTCGCAATACACACTAAATGTTACTTTTTTTCCTTTCAGTTGTCGGAAGGTTTGTTTGATATATGTTTGATCTTAGTTCTGTTATTAATTGTTTCAAGTAATGAATATTGTTCAACCTTAAACCTTTTTATACAACAGAGATTAACTTACACATTTTCCCTATGCTTTTGGTACAACAGAGATTAACGTGTGCGTTCTCTCTACACCTTTTGTATAACAGAGGTTAAATTGCACATTCTCTCTACACCTTTTTGTACAACGGAGGTTAACGTGTGCGTTCTCTCTACACCTTTTGTACAACATAAGTTAAATTGCACGTTCTCTTTGATACCTTTTTATACCACAGAGTTTCACTTAAACATTCTTGTATACTTTTTTTTTTTAACACAATCTCTCTGATTTACCTTTGCAACTATATAGCAACGTGCAATAGAACCAGGCACCATTAATTTGTGTGTTATCTACCCTTTTCTCAGATGTACGCTATCACAGACCCATCAGTGATGCGTCGCTTCCGAAATCGTAATTGGCAGCTTGTAAACTTGATGTCATAATTTGCTGCCCGGAAAGTTAATACCCTTCTTTTGTCCCGATGTACTTAAAATAACTTTGTTAACAAGTGCTCGCATAGAGGCAACAACAACAACTAAATGGATTCTAATGCTGTTATTATCTGATAAATTAATTTATGGAATTATTACATGCGCTGAAAACTCAAGAAATCATTGCAGTCTCTAATTCCCTCTATCTCCCTTTCTAATTCATCTCTCTCTCTCTCTCTCTCTCTCTCTCTCTCTCTCTCTCTCTCTCTCTCTCTCTCTCTCTCTTTCTTTCTTTCTTTCTCGCTCATGCCCCTCTCTTTTCCTTTTTCATTTCAAAACTAAACTTTAAATACTGTTAACGTATTCATAAAGTAACTGTTCCTCAGTTACAAATTGTAATTGCTTTTCTTGACAGTATTACATAACCTCATATATAAGTTGGCTTCTCGACAACTGTCGTAAAAGCATTGCTGCCATTGAGGTCTGAATAGAATGGAATTAAATGACGGATTGAGTGACTGACTGATTGAATGTCTGATCGACTGACTGTTGATACAAGTACATTTTGCAATATAATAAAAGCAGTTTGTTTTATGTTTTAACAATAGCTCTTTTTAAGTGCTAACCCAAATATAAGTATACCATGGTATGTTATCTGCCCTTGCATCATAATTCGCTTTCCTCCTTCCCGATGTGGCCGCTAGGGGTGCTGAAGTGGAAAGTTGCTTAATATTTCACACACGCGTGTGTTTCAACTGACAATCATCACACTGCTCGTGAAGTCTAATATTTCACTTAGCATCTGAAGACAATAAGCTTATATTCGATCTTGTCTTTTGATTTTATTCGTGACCTAAAGCAGCGTGCTACACCTAATTCCCAGCTGTCCAGTAAGGGGAGCCGCCAGTTTAGAGTGTTTCGCCATCTTTGAACTTGAGTCATAAAGCAGGCCTGTCTCAGACGGTTTTAAGGCCGACTGCTGAGTTAGGCGGTAAATTTAGCTCAGCGTGCAGCTCCCAAGGACCTACGTCTGTCTGCCTGTGGTGACATTGCTAAAGCAAGAATTCGTTCTTACCTAGAGCCGATTAGGTCGTCGGACGTTGACATTTGTCCTATTGCTTTTTGTGATTGTTCTCTATTGTCCTTCTACGCGTGTGCGTGTGTTGTAAGTGGGATGTGAGATTTGTTTTAAGAGGCGTGCGTGTGTGTATTTGCGCTATGTGTGTGTCTTCATACGTGTGCGTATGTGGCGTGTATGTAAATGTGTTTGTGCGGTGCCAAGAATGTGTGTGATGAGTATGAACATACTGTGTGCTTGAATGTGTGTATGTATGTCAGAGACACATGCGATATTTATTATTTTCAGTCATTTTTCTGCGTCTATATCAAACATACTGAATTTGGACGCAAGCTTTGTTTAGAAGAAAAATCGACAATCTCCACATGGTTTATAATAACGCAGGGGACGCAATCTTAGCTAGGTTTGCACAGCTGTTGCTTCAGTGCTCCGTACACATGCACAAGAGCACAATACCTGTCTTTATATTGAAACAAACTAACGTACCTTCACGCTCTTTATCAGTCTCCTAAATACAGCGTACGGTGTTTACCAAAAGTAAACGCATTTTGGTGTCTGTATATTCATTATATTAATTTCTATACTGTTGTATAAAGACGCTATCTATATAGTCTTTATCTTAGTCTCGATAGCTGCTATATAAAGACGCACTGGACATGCAGTTTACAAATAATTCCAGATACGAACAAAACACACCTAAATAACCCAAACTCATCGTAGTTCCACGCAATGCCGAGTGAAGGAAAGGGCGATAATCTATTCCCGCCAAATAGCCGACTGACACCAAATTGGTTCCTCATTTATGCCCACACAATAACAATACTGTAAATTTGAAAGTTTACATTAAATGATGATTGTTATATATATTTTTAAGCGATAACAGCGCATATCGAAAATGTGCCCTGTCCTCAGAGTTCATTCCACTTATCATAAGAACTCGAGCAACATATTATCACGTCCGTGACAGGTTTTCTTTCACATGAGTTCCTTATCTCGTTGGAGCAATTGTGACAACTATTGTTTAATATTAAATTTACAAACAAATAATATTTAAAAAAAAACAGCCTTCAAGTCTTTCATTTCTGCTGGTGAACATGTCGACAACTGAAATGCATGTAAGGATACTCTTGAGGGCCGTGTGCAAAAGGAACAATAAACTCCATTTTGTTGGCACGCGAAAGGTGTCTACTGTTCGTGCCATGACAAGTTAGCATTTACCTAAGAGAGGAAAGGAGGAAAGAAAAGGGAAGGAGAAGAAAAGAAACGTAAAGGATAGGAAAAAAAGGAGATTGTTTCTTCTTTTTTTTTGTACGCAAAGGAAACGTTCTTAATTGAAAGGGAGGCCGATTATATGCTGTAATAACAATTTTCAAGTTGATCTGTAACGTCAACATTTTCCCGCTTCTACATACAAAGTGAACATCTTACAATTTCATCAAAAGAACTTGGACAAACTTACAACTTCATCATACAGGTTGAGTAATTTCACAAACTTCCTCACACAACTTAAAATTTGAAAAACTTCACAACTTCACATATAGTTGGACAAATTTACAAACTTCATCATACAACCTGAACAAATTTACAACATCTTCATACAACTTGAATAAATTCTCCCTATTACAAGTCGAATACATTCACAAACTTCATAGTGTATCTTGAACAAAATTCACATCTTCATCACAAAACTTGAACACATTTAAAAATGTCTTATATTTTATCCATCATCACATTATCCTCATCATTTTCATTGTTACATTTGGTAGCTGTGGTGGAGATTTTTTTTCTTGAACAACATTATTCAGTGACGCAAATAACAGAGATTATATAATGATTGATGCATTATTCAGTTACGCAAATAACAGAGATCATATAATGATTGACGCATTATTCAGTGAAGCAAATAACATAGACTATATAATGATTGACGCATTATTCAGTGACGCAAATAACAGAGATTATATAATGATTGACGCATTATTCAGTGACTCAAATAACATAGACTATATAATGATTGACGCATTATTCAGTGACGCAAATAACATAGACTATATAATGATTGACGCATTATTCAGTGACGCAAATAACAGAGATTATATAATGATTGACGCATTATTCAGTGACTCACATAACATAGACTATATAATGATTGACACATTATTCAGTGACTCAAATAACATAGATTATATAATGATTGACGCATTATTATCGTGTTAATGCACGATACAGCTAAACAAAACGCGAAGAACATTAGTAAGAATTACCTAAACAAAACTTATCATCACACTGTCTGTGGTGTGTGTCGCCCTCCCTATTATTATCTCCTGCTTCCGGTTTATTTCTCCTTCTTTGCCTCTCTACTTCTTATTTATTCAGAGTCTCCCTCCGTTTCCACCTCTTTCTATCTCCCACCCACCCACCTCTCTCTCTCTCTCTCTCTTGTTTCCCTCTCTCTTTTCCCCTCTATGTTCTCTCTTAGTCTTTTGATTTCTTCTTCCCTCTTACTTTCTCTTTTATTTTCAATGTCACTTTATCAACATACAGATGAGAAATACATCTTTCTCTCCCACAGATAATAAACGTCGATATATAGAGTACAACCCTCAAAGTGTATAGGCGTCGATAATTTTAATTTCATGCTTGACCGGAACATTTAATCATTCGAACGATGGGGTGGGGATGGGGATAATGAAGCAGGGAGGGTCAGTGCAGCGTGGCCCGAGTGTAAATTATTCCAGTGACGACCACTTGCTATCAACATTAATGGTGCGCATAACGGAACTGCTCACTCAGCAAAAGCGACCAACATGCGGCCCAAGGCCATGTACGAAAAAAAAAAAGACACTGGTGTCACTGAGTTTGATTTTGACCAATGCATTAAATATAAATTCAGGCTTTTACTGGACAGATAGCGAAATCGTGGTTATCGTTGGAAAGAACCGTGACAAGCTACAGATTTTAATAAACTGAAGATAACTCTTGCCCGTGTTATCCTTTGCACATTTGCAGTCAAAATGGGCAACACACCTGTCCATTTGATCCAGAAATTTACCCTAAGGCAGCATTTACAATAGCCACTGGATTGTTCATCGGAATGGTTCCTCTTGTGACGTCATCGACTTGAGTCAAACTTTCTTCAGCACTGTCGGTACTTTGCATAATGCATTGAAAGGAATGTGTTGTTGTTGTTGTTGTTGCAATAATAACCAATAATTTCACTTAATGTATCCAATGATAGATGTTTCCTCTATCCATTGGACAAAAATCAATGACATCATAGTTTAACGACCAATTCTCATGTCTTGTATGTCTTGTACAATAAAAAGCTGGTTCACATTTCTATGGAAATACCGAACAAAATTCCCAAATAGAAACATTTGCCACAAACACTCATGTACACACTGCACACACAATTTAAATAAATAAATACAAGTTCCTGAAAAATTCATTAGCCGGTGCAATAAACCGTTAGCTCCTAAGTCCACCTAACCACTTCACCCTACCCCATCCCATTCTACTCTTGTGCGAAATCGACGTAACTCGGAAGCACTCCCCCCTCCCCAATTACAATTTACTGATTGACACAAATAACTCTACACTAGCAATGTTGTTCGCACAAGTAATCAATGAACATTTACATCTCTCTTCTCATTCTCTCTCTCTCTCAATGAACATTTACATCTCTCTTCTCATTCTCTCTCTCAATGAACATTTACATCTCTCTTCTCATTCTCTCTCTCTCTCAATGAACATTTACATCTCTCTTCTCATTCTCTCTCTCTCTCAATGAACATTTACATCTCTCTTCTCATTCTCTCTCTCTCTCAATGAACATTTACATCTCTCTTCTCATTCTCTCTCTCTCTCAATGAACATTTACATCTCTCTTCTCATTCTCTCTCTCTCTCAATGAACATTTACATCTCTCTTCTCATTCTCTCTCTCTCTCTCAATGAACATTTACATCTCTCTTCTCATTCTCTCTCTCTCTCAATGAACATTTACATCTCTCTTCTCATTCTCTCTCTCTCTCAATGAACATTTACATCTCTCTTCTCATTCTCTCTCTCTCTAAATGAACATTTACATCTCTCTTCTCATTCTCTCTCTCTCTCAATGTACATTTACATCTCTCTTCTCATTCTCTCTCTCTCTCAATGAACATTTACATCTCTCTTCTCATTCTCTCTCTCTCAATGAACATTTACATCTCTCTTCTCATTCTCTCTCTCTCTCAATGAACATTTACATCTCTCTTCTCATTCTCTCTCTCTCTCTCTCTCTCAATGAACATTTACATCTCTCTTCTCATTCTCTCTCTCTCTCAATGAACATTTACATTTCTCTTCTCATTCTCTCTCTCTCTCAATGAACATTTACATCTCTCTTCTCATTCTCTCTCTCTCTCTCTCTCTCTCTCTCTCTCTCTCTCTCTCTCTCTCTCTCTCTCTCTCTCTCTTTCAAATATTCACACATACATGCGCTCGCATAAAAACACATTGTTATCTCAAAAACTCAAATACTATTATGTCCGATGTATGTTATATAACCTCACCCTTCACCTTCAGTACAAATAAATGGACGATCTCTCTCTCTCTCTCTCTCTCTCTCTCTCTCTCTCTCTCTCTCTCTCTCACACACACACACACACCACACACACACCACACACACAACACACACACGAACCATTCTCAAACTGAAAGGCCGATCTGTAACGTACAAAAAAAAACATATTCGCGTATATAATGATTGATCTAGTTTCATATAACACACTTGCACATACACACGCACACATGGATTCGCGTATGCGCACATTTACGTGTACGCACGCACGCACAGATACACATACGCACGCACATTTATAAAAGCGTACGCTCGTATACACAGACACAATTTCATTTCACTTCCAAGCCAGCTTGCACTTTCTGTATTTCTGACACGACAAATTCAAACCTACAACAGCTAGCGAAGGCGATGACACACGTATTAATTGCCTTAATTTTGCCTTAATTTTGCCTTAATTTTGCCCACTTCTTATCTCTTAATTTTGCCCACTTCTTATCTCTGAAACCCACTTCTTATCTCTGAAACCCACTTCTTATCTCTGAAACCCACTCAAAAATATCTCTCCATGCAATTCTTCCTTCCTTCAGCAACAAAACCAACCTGAAACTGGCGCATACGAGCCAACTTTACGGCTGCACCATTGTTTCAACTGAGATCGATCATGAGAGCGGTAAAGTTTTATCAGTCTTGGTTTTACGGGCCCTTTAATTATTCGGTTTATTGATACTTAATACCGTTTATGCACGTCGTCCACTTTGGGGGAATAGGGCAATTACTGGATCTGCCATTTTGCAATATAATTTTGAGAGCTCACATTACTTTCTATAGATTCAGTGGACAGAGGCAGGGTTGGTGTGGGTAAGCGAACCGCAATCTGAATAAGTTATGGAGAATATTGAAATCAAATTGAACTTATGAATTTAATCACAAACACACAAACACACGTACACAGGTACTCTTACACAACATATCAATACATCCATACGCATAAAATGCATACACACAAATGTACAAAATACAAACACGTACTTAGACACACAACCACAAATATATATATACACTCAACCATAACATGTATGCGCACACAAACACACATAAGCATGGATAAACATGGCATACAGTACATGCATTTATACAATTAAACAATTTGGGTGACAATGTGTAAGCACATGTGTATCTAATCGTGTGTGTGAGTGCGTGCGTGCATATGTGTGTGTGTGTGTGTGAGAGAGAGAGAGAGAGAGAGAGAGAGAGAGAGAGAGAGAGAGAGAGAGAGAGAGAGAGAGAGAGAGAGAGAGATGGAATTGAGACATTATGGGGTAAACTAATGAGTTCACAAACTGAACCATACAATAAAAACAAAAAAGCTAGAAGACGACCGCGATGTATATTCTCTAACGAGCTGTAAAACATTGGCGATAACAGTCGCTCAAGTCAGCAGTCATGTTGAGCTAAGGATGGGGTGGGAATCACTTGACAACCTGGTTGACTAAGGTATGGTTTGAACCACTGACCGCTGTATGAAATAGCCTGCACATCACTTGACAACCTTCTGATTGACTAAGGTATGGTTTGAACCACTGACTGCTGTATGAAATAGCCTGCGCATTACACGTGCAGACTTTTGAGACGCTTGTTGCTGATGGCCGCCATATTGGAGCATCCCATTTGAGAGCTTCATTTCTTATGTGACAATATTATGACGCAACACGCTTTTGCGTGACAAGAAAAGTTAAACTAAGAGAAAGGATTTTTTTGTCAGAAAGACGATAATCTTTTTCATCTGCTTAAAACTAATGTAAAGTTTATTTTTTCTCTTCTGTTAATGATACGCATTCAGTGTATGGAGAACGTAACTAGAAGACATATTAAGAAACATGGCTTTGATATTACATGAATACCACAAATAAACCCAAGAAACATCCATCATAAAGCATTCAGCACTAGGTAAGCAGAAAATGGTCGAGGTTCATTCATATATTAGCTGCCTTTCTCGCTCTTATTTGAAACATATAATATTTAGTTTTGAAAAAAAATCAACTTCACGAAGTATCAAAAAAAAAGGGAATATAAAAGTTGTAAGAAACCATTCTTTTTACAAATCATCATATAGAAAAGAACCCTGCAGACATGGTATAATTAACACCATTAATAAAATTAGTTTTTGGTGTTTTTTTTTTAGAAATGAGGCGAATGAATAGTATCTGATGCATGAAAGGCAGCCATGAGCGCCTGGGTGTGCTGGCAAGAATGATAACGTGGATGAAACGACAATGACAGAGGACTTGGTATTACTCGTGTAAGTGCAGATGACAAGCGTGATGACAGCAATGAAATACTAGTGACGTTCCTGTTGATAGGGGACGGTATGCGCGTGGTGCTAATGGGGATGTTGAAATGATTGCTTTAGAGACAATGATTGCGATGAAAGAGATGGAACAGAAATAAATGATGGCTTTTGTTTTAACTTCTTTTGCTGTTTTTTTTCAAACTCACAACGCTGGTGTTGAATAATAAAAACTGTGGAGAGTGTGACAGTGATGTTGTTGCAGTGTTGACATATTGTAATGTCTCATGATATTGCGTGACCGAAAATATGTCAAAGATAGATTTTTTGTTGTTTTGCTGTTGTTGTTGTGTGCAATTTTATCGTGTGAGTTATCTTCCTTGCAAAATGAACGAGACAACAAATATATGTAACAGAAATCATTTACGTCGCTTATAACCCCTGAATTGCGACATCAGAGCATAGGTCACCATTGTACCCAATACCACGCAACAAGATATATTGGCATTTCTTGCCCCTCCCACTCTACACCACCTCACCTCACTCCTTCCTTTATAGTTCTCGTCACACACACACACACACACACACACACACACACACACACACAAACATACAGACATATACACAGACATACATACATATTCACGCACACATCTTCCTTTCAACTGAAAGGTTTCTTGCAATCTAGCTTGCCCAGTAACAACATTTTTTTACTTCACTTCGGCTCCTCGCGAGAAGAACGGGATTCGACCGAAAGAGCAAACTGCATCAGGTCACCAAAAACTACAGTGTTCTTTCTCTCCGTTGAATGCGAGTGCTTTCTACTTCGATTACCGGCTGCCACTGACATGCAGTTATGCTCACACTATCCACAACCCACCCCTTTACCGTCATAGAAAGTCTAAAACCGCATTAAGCGTGGGTGAGACAGAAATCAAAATGGTATTACACCTTCCTTCAGATCTCGGGTCCGCGTTCCGGGTTACGAAATAGATGGTAACATGAAACTTTTGAGAAAAATAATCACACTACAATTTGGGTTGCTTTTTTTTGACTCTGGACAGAATGTTCGACTGCCTTGGAGATTTCACCAGAGAACTTTTGAGAAAATTAATCACACTACAATTTGGTTTGCTTTTTAATGACTCTGGACAGAATGTTCGACTGCCTTAGAGATTTCACCAGAACGTTTTACCGGCGATATACTTCAACGAATGACATTAATAACAGTCTGATAGTCAAATCTGGAAAGATAAAATTACACATAATTTCGCGTGAGCTGAAAACATTGGGCATAGTGTATATGTTTTTTTTCTGTTCGTAGAAACATGCAATTCCAGTAATAGTGTTTAAATGTGTATCGAAATCTGCGTGAAGAGATACAAACTACACTTTTAAAAATCCGTTCTACATTTCAGCCCCGCCCCATCCTTTTTTCAAAAACATAGGGATGGGGGAGTAGTCTTCGATATCGGTGGTCCATATGGTGACCAGGTCCCTGGAGTAGAGTGAGGGGAAATAAAGTCCTTCGAAAATGAAATACCATGCACAAGCTCTGGAGTCGAAGACAGCTAACGCAGCCTGTGACACAACGCAAAACTATTTATTGGTTATGATGACGACGATGACGATGATGACGGTAATGATGCTGCTGATGATGATGATGATTTAATCATTCATAACTAATTACAAGTGATGAGAATCATAATTTATGTTATTAATAATTCTCCAGCAGTCACCACTCGTCTCTCTCACTTAGCGAATATGTGTTGTGACAAAGGCTGATTGTGTGAAAGTTATATCAAAGACTGATTGTTTGTGTGAAAGTTATAATAAATGTTGATTGTTTGTGTGAATGTTATATTAAAGACTGATTGTTTGTGTGAAAATTATAATAAATATTGATTGTTTGTGTGAATTTTGGGACAAATGCTGATTGTTTGTGTGAATGTTGGGACAAAGGCTGATTGTTTGCGAAAAAATTTGGGACAAAGGTGGATTGTTTGTGTGAATGTTGGGACAAAGGCGGATTGTTTGTGTGAATGTTGGGACAAAGGCGGATTGTTTGTGTGAATGTTGAAACGGGCTTATTGTTTGCGTGAATGTTGAAAGAGGGGCTGATTGATTGTGTGAATGTTGAAACGGGCTTATTGTTTGCGTGAATGTTGAAAGAGGGACTGATTGATTGTGTGAATGTTGAAACAGACTGATTGTGCATAAATGCCTTCGAAACGAGTCAAGCCAGGCGACTTGTTTATTGTTAGTACCTCCTTAATGTGACATTGTGTGTCTGGCATATATTTAGAAAGGAAAATAATCTGGACTGGTGCAACTGGAAAGCACAAAATTACTGCTAATTCCTAATTATTGCTCCTACTAAAACTACTGTTACTTCTTCTGCTAAACTTGTATTACTACCTCTACTAGTACTAATGCTGTTCCTACTACAAATGGTATTATACTAATATTTCTTATGGTATTATTACTTCGTGTGGCGGAGTAAATTTGCCCATACCTATTTAAAATTTAATTCTTATATAAATTGTTAAATTGTGAAAGTGACCCGAGTTTGGGTACTTAGTATGGCGGTATTTTTGAAAGTGTCTGAATTGGAAGTAAACAACTTGAGAATATGTTAGATTGCAAACCATCTGATATGTTTGAGAAGTTTCTATTATCCAATGGTTATGATTTACGAGACCAAGACCAGCCAATGGACTGAGATCTAAAGGTTTATCTGCTGTAGAGTAATCCATTGTTTGATTACTTGAATTTGAATTGGCAAAAAAGTCCAGTCTTGAAAAGTGGCTGTTGGATTGTTGGTGAGTTAACTGACTGGTTGAGAAAGAATGGTCAGAAATATTTCGTGCAGTTTTGATATTGATAAAACTGTTCATAGTTGTGTTTTAATAAGATTATTATGTGAGTAGACTATTATTTCTAAATATGTTTGAACTAAACTGCTTGTATATTGTGTACTAATCACTTGAAATTGTTTGATATGCTGTATTTGTTATGCTGTGTGCATGTATCAGGCTAATAAATAACGTTGCAGGAAATTGTAAGTTGAGACCGGAATGTAAGAAAGAATGGATTATAAAGCAATAAACTGGAATCTTAGCAATGATCCATGATTATATTTTTCAAGGCTAGCAGCCTTTTCTCTTCTTTACTTTCTTTCATTGTGTGATTGAATCCTGTTTACTGTTTGTGAACTGCTACAACTGACTGGTAAAGGCATGGAGCACTGTGTAAGTGTGGAGACACACTACACCCCATTTGATGTATGGTGGCAAGATGTGCCATTTATATGAACAATTTCTGGTACAGAGAAGTTACCATAAATAACTGATTGATCAATCTTTGTCGCCTACTCTCTTGCTCTTGATGAGAGCACTGACATGAAAGATACAGTCCAACTAGCTATTTTCATATGAGGTGTCACTGCTGCCCTCAAAGTGCAAGAAGAGTTCCTTCAGATTGTTCCGCTACATGACATCACCACTGGGCAAGACATCTTCAATGCCTTATTTCAGTGTTTGTAACATCACTACCTTGACCTGTCCCGTCTTGTATGTGTAACGACTGATGGTGCACCGGCAATGATTGGAGAGAATAAGGGCACAGCTTCTTTGCTCGTTCACCACTGTAAGGCCCTTGGACACAACCAGACTATCCTTAAATTGCACTGCATCATTAACCAAGAATCCTTATGTGCCAAGTCTGCAAGCCTCGTTGAGGTAATGTCAGTTGTGGTGAAGGTTGTAAATTCAATACTTTCCCAAAGTCTCAAACATCGTCAATTTCAGGCACTGATGGATGAAATGAATGCGCACTATGGTGACCTGCTCTACTTTTGTAAGTCCGCTGGCTAAGTCGTGGAGCCATGCTTTCTCATGTGTGGGACCTGCAACAAGAAATTTTCAAATTTCTTCATGAAAAGAACCTCCCCTATGCTGATAACTTCACTGACATAAAATGGCTTGCTCGTCTGGCCTTTCTCACGGATATCACCACACACCTCAACATCCCCAAAGTCAATTTGCAAGGTAAGGATGTTCTCGTTCCTGAAATGTATTCACACATCACAGCATTTGAAGTGAAACTATGTTTGTGGGAATTCCAGTTGTCTAATGGTCAGTTTCAGCATTTTACATGTCTTGCTGCTTGTTCCATGGCAGATGTCGACTTGGAGACTTGTGGTGCAGTAATTTCCTCACTGAGGGAAGAATTTTCCTCACGTTT
This sequence comes from Sinotaia quadrata, assembly GCA_028829895.1. Lineage (NCBI taxonomy): Eukaryota > Metazoa > Mollusca > Gastropoda > Architaenioglossa > Viviparidae > Sinotaia > Sinotaia quadrata. Next base: position 62,424,991 of record CM054179.1, read on the forward strand.
AGGGGGTATCAGACCACTCTCTGCAGATTTCAAGTTGTTCAGTGCCCCTTTTGAAATCACAGTGGATGACGCTCCAGCTTCCTTGCAGATGGAGTTGGTAGATATGCAATGGAGCGATGAGTTAAAAGCAAAGTTCCGCACTTCTTCTTTATTTATTTTTTTCGTGATGTCATCCTTCCATCAGGCAAGTTTCCACATTTTGTTAAACATGCTCAGCGCATTGTAGCTATGTTCGAAAGCACATTTTGCTGTGAACAACTGTTCTCAAAGATGAAATATACAAAGAGTTGCCTTCGCTCACAACTCTCTGACCGTCATCTAAATGAATTCTTCGCTTGTCAACCTCATCAGTTAAGCCAGACATTGAATCACTGATTCATTGTAAGCAACACATCCATCTCATTAGTCTTTCATTGAAATAGAATTATATTTTAAAATTACATTTCATTGAAATAGAGTTATTTTTAAAAATTACTTTTGTTCTCATTTTATATTCTGAACTTGCTGGACTTGTGATATCTGGTCGTCTATCCGGCCCGCGAACTGTTCCAACAGTTTTATCTGGCCCGCGGTCTCAAAAGTGTGCCCGCCCCTGCTTTACGGCCATTTCCAGTTTTAAGGGCAAAGGCGATAAATGATCTGGCTGCCCGTAGCAAAACTCTTGGATATTGCCTCCCTACCTTCCACCACCACCTCCACCCCCCAAAAATACATAAGCCATTTCCAACTAAACACACATACACATACACACATAGAAACATTCGCCCGCCCAAACATGAACTCACACACACATACACGAAAACCGCAATCTGCAATTTCTTCTGTCTATTCCAAAAGATACACAGAAAATGTTTGGCCGACCGACATCCCCAGCTGTTATCGAAATTCATGTCATACCACTTTAAAACAGAAAATACTTCACAGTTCCGTGAGCTCTAAAATCTTTCACCTTTGACCTGCATGCCTTATACACCGCTCATCAGGTGTGATATTGCGTGTGGTCTGGCGGGATCCTTTCGTTTTCTTTTGCCCGATCTCGCGCTATCTCGGGCACTTGCCGCACGGTGTTGCTTAGCGTCTATACATCGGCTTATCGACAGCGCTGCTCACACTAGTAGCTGGGACCCCAACGCTTGTGGATCTGACAGCTACAAACAAACAATTTTAGAGATAAGACTGCTGATGGCTGGTGGCTGGCTTTTCAACAGTACCACATTGCCATAAAGTGGCCACGTCAAATCCGTTGGGTCATTAAATGACTGAATGGTTGATTGTTGGAAACCGAGTATTTGCTTGTTCGTTCAAAGTGTGAGCGGCTGATTGGTTAGTTGAATGGTCGCTTGATTGTTATGTTGACTGTTTCATTCTTTCATTTATTTATTCAAGCATTTTTCATTCGTTTCATTCCTTCATTCAAGGATTGAGTGAGTGAGTGAATGAGAGTGAGTGAGTTTTGGTGAGTGAGTCAACGAGTAGATGAATGCATTGATTGATTGAATGAGTGACTGGCTGTCTGACTGGCTGATTAAATGATTGAGTGACTGCATAGTGAATAAGATAAATTGACTGACGCAATGACTGAAGCATGAAAGATATTAATTCACATAATTATTGTTGATTACTGCAGCTGGCCAGAAATCCTGACGTCAACAATGTTTTAACAAATAATAATTCCGTTGATACCATCGATTGCAATGATAGCAATTTAAACACGAATGATGACAATGACAATGATATAATTGCGATGATGGTGATCAGAGGTGCTGTTGGTGAAGACGACGAAGATGATGATGATGATATATTCTCTTAACTCTTCATATGGGACACCAGTCACCAAGCAGCAGACTGAAAAGATATCGACCCCAACACGCGTCCTTGAAACCGTTCAGTAAGATGTTTGCTAATTGATTAGTCCTTGTTAATGAAGTCCATCTCTTGGACAGCAGTTGCCGGTTTAATGTCGATTGCTATTCAAGCTGCCCGGCGATGAACTTAACGTTCATGCAGTCTGTCATTAGTAGATGTCCTTGTCAATGATGACACTACTGGGAAGGAGTACCCAGGTGAGACGAATCCTATGCACAGATCGCAGGCTAGCATACTGTCAAAGCATAACTTAGCTCCCGCTGGTCTTCTAGGCTCTTGTCAGTCAAAGGGTGAATCGCCGCTTCTCCAGTTTTATTGAAGGTTTGTCGGAATGACACTTTGGCGACAGGGAAAAATCGAGAGCTGAATTGTATATATTCAGTGAAATTTGTTTAAATAGCAGCATGACAACACGCCTGAAGTAATGTTCTCGTTTTTTCTCATATGACCGAGTTATGTTTCCTTTTATTGTTTTTCTATATTAAGCATGTTCGCAGGCGTTAAGACAGTAGTTATTGGGTCACTCTTATCATTAGTTGATGTCATCATCAGCATGGTTAGTAACACTTCACGATTAAAATATTTCACGAGTAAAACATTTCACGATAAAAACATGTAATGGGTAAAACAATTTACGAGTAAAAATATTTTACGAGTTAAGCAGTTCACCAGTAAAAATATTTTACGAGTTAAACAGTTCACGAGTAAAGCATTTCACAATTCAAACATTTCACGTTTCAAACAGAGGCAGAGTAAATTTGCCTATCCCTATTTTAAATTTAATTGATATATAAATTGTTATATTGTCAGAGTACCCGACCTTGGACACTCCTTATGACGGTAGTTTTGAAAATGTCTGAGTTGAAGTAAACACTGAGTTGAGAATCTGTTATAAATTGCTGATGTAATGCAAACAATCCCAACTGGGTGAGTAGTTTTTTATTATCCAATGGCTATGATTTACGAGAATGAGACCAGCCAATGGGTTTAGATCTAAACGTTTACCTGCTGTAGAGAAATATATTGTCTGGTCACTTGAATTTGAAGTAGCAAGAAGTCCGGTCTTGAAAGGTGGCCATTAGCTTTATCATGTGTTAACAGACTCATTGAGAGAGAATGGACTTAGAAATATTTCGTGCAGTTTTGCTTTTGATATTTTATATTTGTGTTTCAATAAGATGTATTATGCGAGTAGACTATTATTTCTACAAATGTTAAAAAAGTAAAATGTTCATGCAAACACTTGCCATTGTTTTGTTATGCTGTGTGGATGTATCAGACTAATGAATACTGTTGCAGGAAACTGTAAGTTGAGACATGAATATAAGAAAGAATATAGTTATAAAGCAAGAAACGTAAAATTTAGTGTTGTTCCTTAATCATATTTTTCAGGGCAAGCAGCCTTTATGATTTTCTTCCTTCTTGTGTTATTTGAATCTACTAGTTCACTGATTGTAAACCACTATGACTGGGAGAGATATGGGAATTGTGTGTGTAAATGTAAAAGAGCACACTACACTCCTTTGATGTATCGAGGCAAAGTATGCTGATTACATCAGGCAATTTCTGGTACAGTGAAGTTACTAGAAATTACTACAATATGCTTCAAGGAGTTGACACTGCAAAAAAGAAACACCCAGGTTAGCTTGAGAGAATAAGTAACAGAACAGTGTTTTCAACATGCAAGGAGGACTGGTGTGATAATGGTGGACAAGCAAAAGACTGTTGAGACGTGGTTAATTCAGGTTATGTAAAATTATTATCACTTATCTCTAATAACTCCATTTCTATTTTCTGATGAGAACTATCCTGTGATTTGTATTGAATTATTGAATTGTATTTTAGGCATAAGAATGTGAATTATAGAAATTATTCAAAAGTGGTTTTGTGGAAATATTGATGTCCAGTAATCTATTTCATTGTATTTGTCGTATGTATATTTGATTGTTGATTTAATAAATGTATTGACCTTCCTATGCATATTGATAACCTTATGTTGGAGAAGAACGTGGGTGAATGAGGGCTTATTAAATATAGATTATATACGGATTTGTCTTCTCCTTTAGTAAAATGTTTTCCACCTACGGAAAGATTGTGTGACCGTAAATGTTTATCTTTAATGCTGTGGACGGGAGAAAACGTTTACATCGCCCACATACTCGCCAAGAGAGAGAGACGAGTGGTGTTTGTTTTAGGACCATTCATAAAATAAATTAAGATTCTCATCATTTGTAATTAGTTCTGGATGATTAATTAATAATAATAATATCCATTAACTAAGTGGCGTTGGCGTCACACAAATGTTTCAAGAATAAAGCATGAATGATTCCAACATTTCACGAGGAAAACATTACACGAGTAAAAGCTTACACGAGTAGAACATTTCAAGACTAAAACATTACTCGATTCACATATTTCACAGACAAAGCAGTTCACAATTTAAACATTTCACGCGTAAAACATGTCACGATTTGAGCATTTCACGAGTAAAACATTACATGATTAAAACATGTCACGATTTGAACATTTCACGAGTAAAACATTACATGATTAAAACAGTTCACGAGTAAAACATTTCCAGATTCCGAATAAGATGACATTCAAGCATGTCGTGCTCCCAAGTGCGAATTTCTTGGACTTTCTTTAGGAACGGGGGCGGGAGGGGAGGAGAGGTGGTGCATTTTTCTGCCATTACAAATTATTTTGACTTTGCTGAGCTCTGTGACGATAAAATAGCACATGAGAACGAGATGCAGGCGTGTGATTGTGAAAATGTTGTTGATGAATCGACATGATCGCCGCAATTACACAGTGCTCGCTTCCGAGAAAGTAAATTATTTTGAGATCCATCAAAATATTGATCACGTCGCTAGCTGTTAGTATAATATTTTTTAGCGTGTGTGATCAAACAGATAAAAAAAAAAGAAAAGAAAGAAAAATAAAACTAATCGCAATTCAGAATGACAGCCAACACTTTTTTTTGTATGGATTGCACACTCTACACCCTCCATCTTTTCAGTTTACAGCTCTTGAACTTGAGGTTAGCGTTAAATTGTACTCTGAACAAGGATGAAATGATACTATTAACTAGGCGCAAATTACATCTTTAACTGTGATTAAAATATACCATTAATTAGGGCTACATTGCACTCTTAAATAGGGCTAGGTAGTACTTTTAAATTGCAAGGGTTGTACTCTTAGTTGTATATGATTTATACTCTTAACTTTGTGTGATATGTACTCTTACTGTATGTTATTTGTACTCTTAACTCTATGTGATTTTTACTCTTAGCTCTATGTGATCTATACTCTTACTGTATGTGATTTTTACTCTTAACTCTATGTGATCTGTACTCTTAACTTTATGTGCGATTTAGGTCCTACTCGTAACTCTCTCTGTGATTTGTGCTGTTAACTCTCGGTGTGATTTGTACTCTTAACTCTCTGTGTGATTTGTACTCTTAGCTCTGTGTGATTTGTGCTCTTAACTCTCTGTGTGACTTGTACTCTTAACTCTCTGTGTGACTTGCACTCTTAACTCTCTGTGTGATTTGTGCTCTTAACTCTCTGTGTGATTTGTATTCTTATCTCTATCTGATTTGTACTATACATTGTATGTCATTTATACTCTTTACCCTATTTGATTTGCACTCTATAATGTATGTGATTTGTACTTTACAGGTATGTGATTTGTACTCTTAACTCTATAGGATTTGTACTCTAGTAGTGTATGTGATTTGTAATTTAGATATATATCATTTACAACGTAAGTGGATATAATTTGTGCTGTAAATTGTATATAGCTTGTACTCGTAACACTAAATAATTTTCATTTTTAAGTACTACTCATAAGTGTAATTTTTACTTGCTTTGTTTAGAATTTATACTCTTAACTGATTATAATTTGTATTTTTAATGATATATAATTTGTGCTAAATTACATATAATTTGTTCTCTACAATGCATTTCGTTTGCACTTATTAAACAATTTTTATTTTTTATTTTGTGTATATTTTTTACTATTACCTGCATAAAATTTGTACTCTTCATTGTATATAATTTGTACTTTCGATTGTATATACAAAAAAATAAAACAAGTATAATTTATAACAGTTATATTTATGATTGAAACATCGTACAAATTATACGGCGTATTAAAACAACGAAACTTTATTAGTAATAAATTTAATTATGTGTGTTGATATTGCGGCGAATATTTATACTCTGCTTTAAAGCTTTCTTTCAAGCCTGGCGTGTGATGTTCTTATTTGAGAATATATTAGGCGCTTAGTCGTGTTTGTTTTATTATTTTACAATTTTAAGAATAGTGAGGTTAAGAAATTTTCGTTTCATTTATGATTTTTCTCCAATAATTACAATTACCTGTAATTACGCATTTGCTTATATATTATTTGTACTTTATACACGTCTGAATATCATCAAAATATCTCCAGAATGTCTCCAGAATGTCTCCAGAATGCATAAATGTTTTCAGCACGAACTTTAATTCATCGTAAACTAATGTAATTATTTTCAAACATTCATTAGCAAATTTTAGATGTTGGAAATTTAAAGTAAGCAACAAAAAAAACAAATACAATACTGTGTAGACATATTCCAGGACAATATCCATTATTTGCATATATTTTAATACTTTACTTTTTCCTCGGGAAATTTACGTTAGCAAGATCGTAAACTGTTGATGTTCAAATACAGGAACAAATTAGAGGAAGCGCTGAACACAAATTATGGTCAACTGCGTGAGTTTAAAAAAAAAAATCTGATATTTCAAAAAAGAAAAATAGGTCAAGAAAAGTTACCCACGCCTGATGTCTAAATACCAGGCTTTCAATTTCAAGACAGTTAATTAAAACATACTATCCACAAAATAGGGATTGGAAATTTACAGGAGGCAATCAAAACTTTGTGTAGAGTTACGGAATCTGGAAGTTTACGAGGAGTAATGAGAACGCTGTGTCCAAACATAGGAGATATAGATGAGATGCGTAGAAAGAAAATTATTTTTCCGGGAAGAAGGAGAAAAGGGCGGCCTTCGCCTATAGAGGAAGCAGACACATGGTGATAGAATGGACTGGTACACTTGACACCCCAAACTGTGGAAGTCGGTGACAGAAAAGTTACATAAATTTGGCGCCAGAAGACAGAGAAAGAGAAGGTAATAGAAAGATTACAGAAAGTTGGCGCCAGAATGAATGGAATGCATGTGTGAGAGAGTGAAATAAAATTGAAGTCCGAACAAAGGAGAAGGAGAAGAAAGGAAAGGCAAAATGAACAGGCTTAGAGTTTTCTAGATGCGAAGAATTTAAAAAATGCATCAGAGAAAAGAACCTAAGACTCTTGAAAAGGTGCGTGCTTGCATGCTTGCGGCGTGCGTCAGTGAGTGAGTGATGAGTGCAAGTTGTTTAGTGGTCGAGGGGGTCTTTCTGGTGCGTCTACTGTATTATGTGTTGACTATTAAATACTGCACTACTTATGCTAAGCGTTAAAGTCCTACTTTTTCTGACGTGTGTTGAGTCGAAGGCTTACTTTTTGAGGTACAAGAAAACGTCAAGTCTTGCATTTTCCATCTGTTGTGATCAAATGTTTATATTAATTCCACCAAATGTAAAATACTTCAGAATAATATTGCTCTTGTAAGCATTTAGTTTCTCAGTATATTATATCTCTTGTAAACATTTCAGTACCTCAGAGTACTGTATCTCTTGTAAACATGTCTGTACCTCAGAGAATTGTATTTCTTATAAATCACTTAGCACCTCGGATTTTATACCTCTTGTAAAGACTTTGATACTTCGTAGAATGGTGTCTCTTTTAAAGACTTCAGTACCTCATAGAAATATATTTCTTGTAAATAACCTCAATACCTCATAGAAATGTATTTCTTGTAAATACCTCAGTACCTCATAGAAATACATTTATTGTAAATACCTCACTACCTCATAGAAATGCATTTCTTGTAAAGACTTCAGTACCTCATAGAAATTTATTTCTTGTAAAGACCTCAGTACCGCATAGAAATGTACTTCTTGTAAAGAGGTCAATACTTCATTGAAATGTATTACTTTGTAAAGACTTCAGTACCTCTTACAAATGTATTCTTTGTACAGACTTGAGTACCTCACCAGTATTGTATTTCTTGTAAATACTTCAGTACCTCATAGAAATATCTTTCTTGTAAATACATTATGTACCTCATAGAAATGTATTTTTTTATAAAGACCTCAGATCGTCATAGAAATGTATTTCTTGTAAATACCTCAGTACCTCATAGAAATGTATTTCTTGTAAATACCTCAGTACCTCATAGAAATGTATTTCTTGTAAATACCTCAGTACCCCATAGAAATGTATTTCTTTTAAATACCTCAGTACTCCATAGAAATGTATTTCTTGTAAATACCTCAGTACTCCATAGAAATTTATTTCGTTTGATCACTCCTGTAAGTCTGGTGTTGTATCACTATCAATGTGATTTAAAAATTCAGACTGTTTACATTGCTCAGACATAATTTTATACTGAAAAATCTCAGAGTGAATAAAACTATAATAAAAATAATATGGGGTCCTTACGCTTTTTTGTTTGTTTGTTTGTTTGTCATTGGTTTGTTTAGTCCTTGAATGTTTGTTAGGCTGTCTAGTTAACAGATAGATTGGTTGGTCTGTTCGTTTTAATTTAAATATGTCCGTTTAGTTTTTGTTTGTCTTTCCTCCAACTCTAACGATTTCTAAAGTCCTCAAGGAAAGAGCTCTTTTTAATTTAGAGTAACGATTAAGCGATAATTCCACCAGTTAGTGCAGTGTGCTTCCCTCAACACTCTGGCTGTTATGAGTTTGTGCGTCTAATTTCACGGAGCTGATGGTGACAGTCCTCCAGTGATGAGTAAGACATCAAGCAAACTGTACACTGACAACTACGTCCTCGTCTCTGCCCTGGGACACGCGCAATCTACCAGGCCAGTTTACGGCCCTGATTTTTCAGGGCGTTAAGTCGGCGTAAACACATATTCGACAGCACTACAACAAAAGGGCTAGGGGAGTTCAATATCGCTTCTCTTCTAAGGTCTTTGGACGACTTTAACGTCGAAAACTGACTTGTAAAGAAGTAAACTAGAGAGAAAAATAAAGGAGATGATAACTTTTATATAAATTATTATTATTTTTGTTAATAAACTAAACGGAATTTGACCTTGAAGTTTACAGAAGTATCACACAGAGAGAAAGAGAGAATTCTCATCAGACGCATTGTGCCAATTTGTTTTACTATCAAGGTTTGGTGATGTATGTGCAAAACACATACACGTTTAGCACGTGCTTAAAGAAAAACAGACAAATGCACCAAACGAATGCATATGTGAGTCTTAAATGCACGGATCCGGAGCATATGAAAAAGGTTCAGCCATCTTGTATTCAGCATATATATCACAGCACGCATTTTGAGTTTCTAACATTTAGCCATCTTGTATTCACTATATACATCTTAGCACACTTATGATTTCATAACATTCAGCCATCTTGTATTTACCATATACATCTTAGCACACTTATGACTTTTTAATATGCAGCCATCTTGTATCCAGCATATACCTCTTAACAAACTTATGAGTACCTAACAATCAGTATTTGACTTGGGCCGACATTTCTCAGTTCTTTCAATTGACAACAGGGACTGGGTCGCACCAAACACATACAATTGTGACGTAGTCAACATGTATATGCGTACCAAACAAAATAAGCACATATATGCTTTTCCCGAACCGCTTCAAATGTTACCGCTCAAATAGATGAGAGTTGCATGCCCATGATGGACGGGATAAGTTTTGCTTGTTCAACACGTGCAGATGTGTATGTACTGAACTGGTGCAATTGTTCCTAATTACAAGTGCAAAAGCATAAATTGTCAGGAACTTTGCATTTTTAACGCATCCTTCGCTCTTGTAAGGACAACTGTGGGAGGTTACTGAGTAATTTAAGGACTTGACCGGATATGGTAAAAGCAACAATGTAGGCACATTAAAAGTGCCACCTACGTGTTAAACTCAAACGAATGCCTAAGTCGTATGCTTTTTGTTTGAGTGGAAGCAAACTAACTCTGTTAGACAGTGTAATTATGTCAGTGCCAAGGATGCATGATTTAATTTGAAATTGAAAACAAAAAGTCGTGAGGCCGAGGAAGCTTTGAAAAGCTGTACTCATAGAAATTAAGATTGACTTTATTTTATCTTTTGAGATGAAAAACTTAACGTGCAAATGAGAATTATGTTTGAAGTGCAAATGATTAACTCAGTCCTATTGTTACTGTGGATCAAGCATTAATTTGAATGTTTCTTATTAAACTCTGTTCTTTGATTATAGATTTGATTATCTTCAGGAGAAAAGTCTAAGTATGGCTTCTTCCATAGACGACTTTCTGAGACCAGTTCCTGGTTATATTCACTTCTACAGCCATGTACACGTTTCAGTGACTTGAACACGACGACTTCAGTTCTATTGCCAAGTAAACGTTTCATTGATCTGAACTCGAGGACTTCAGCTTTACCCTCAAGTACACGTTTCAGTGATCTGAACTAAATTACCTCAATTCTACCGCCAAATACAGTTTACAGCGACTTACACACGACGACTTCAGTTCTACTACCAAGTACATGTTTCAGTGGTCTTAACGTGATGACTTCAGTTCTACCACTGAGTACATGTTTCAGTGGTCTTAACGTGATGACTTCAGTTCTACCACTGAGTACATGTTTCAGTGGTCTTAACGTGATGACTTCAGTTCTACCACTGAGTACATGTTTCAGTGGTCTTAACGTGATGACTTCAGTTCTACCACAAGTAAACATTTCACTGATTTTAACATGATGATTTCAGTTCTACTCCCACCGAGTACACATTTCAGTGGTCTTAATACGATGACTTCAGTTCTACGATAAGTACAAATTTCAATGACTCGAACGTGATGACTTCAGTTCTACCGCCAAATACACGTTTCAGTGACTTGAACGCAATGACTTAAGTTCACCACCAAGCACAAGTTTCATTGGGTTTGAATGCAATGTTCCACTGACTGAGTTTAATCTTGCCTCAAGATAAATGTGTCATTCTTATGAACCAGTGAGGTACCCACTATTTGATATCCCTCCCCCCACCCCCAACACACACAACTTTAGGGGGACTTAGATATTGAGTGATTCACCTGGTTTTGTTGGTACCCCGGAATACAATGAGGGGTACCAAGTCCTCCAGAACACAGGACTGAGAATGTCACATGGTTAAAGACTCATGAAAGCTTCACACACACACACACACACACACACACACACACACACACACACACACACACACACACATGCATACACACGCAAGCGAGAGCGAACTGTGTAAGGTATTGTGGTTGACCGCGATCATAGTGCGAACTACTAATTCCAAAGCTTTAAGTAAATAACTGACGATATATCTATATATTATAGTCTTTTGTAGTTTTAGTCACTTTAAGTAAATAACTGATGATATATCTACATATTGTAGTTTCAGTCACTTTAAGTAAATAACTGACGATTTATCTATTTGTTATAGTCTGCATTTATTTTAAGACCCTGCTTCAGAATTATCCCACCTTATTCTGACAACAGACTGGATGCCCTCCAATTTACCCTTCAGTCTCAATAAAATTTAAATGCTCATAGTTAAAGCCGACAAATTTTACAGACAGGCAAACTGGTGTACAAAGCACGAACTGGGAAACGTTTAATCAATTATAACTAATTATGCATTCAATCTTCCTTTCACGACTCTATTGCCCCCCACCCAGCTCTTTTGGTCTATATTCCATAAATAGTCAACTAAGATAATTGATAAACAAATAAAAATAATTTAATAAAAGTTTAACAAATAACAAAGTATTTAGAGATTCACAATGATACTAGGTCTCATATACTATGCTAATTATTCAATACACGAGATTGCAAATGTTCCATATATAGTTCAAGTTTACCAGACTCTGGTACTTAGCTGGTCATCCTTATTGCGATGAAACGATGCGCGCTGAATCCCCAACTGTCGTAGTCGGTTACAGGAGATGCGATCTGTCAGTTTCTGTTCTACATTTCGCACATCATTGCCCCAGTTGCCCCTCGACTGAGTTGTCCAAAATGAATTCCTATGAGCGATAGTTCTTATAGATTCACAATCTTAGCACGTGGTGTGAACAATAGCATAGTTATTCCTCGACCATTTTAGTATCTTTACATTTAATAATTTAATATATAATAAAGATACAGTTTTGGTCATGCTCATGCATGTTACAATTAACGTACTCAAAAGCTTAGAAATATTTCAAAAACATTTATACTTTACAAATGAAAATTGAAATAGAAGAAATCAAATATAAGTTAAAATCATGTATATGCCATTACAATTTCAATAATATTATACACGCAAATGAATTTAAAATTGTTACAATAGATTTACAAATGAACGTGCACAAATGTTCTGCAATCACAATTCAGTTATTTTAGTTTATAAATTATCATCTTACAATTTGACAATTAATTTAGAGAATGCAATTTTCGAACTTAGCCACACTGTTATTGCAATCGGTCCATCAGTTCCCTCATGAATAAAGCATTGGCTGTGGCATGCGGTATATAAAGAGTTGTGTGAATCTAAGACGCGAACCTATAAATCACGTGATGTTTATGGGTATGACGTACAGTCATCTATTGTCCAGAATATTACATAACAGGGTGAGTTCTCTCTCCCTTCAGAGTGTGACGATTACATCACTCTTACGTAAGAACTGTGTCCACGAAACAAAAATAACGAAATTTAAGTGAATGCTGGTTAGGAGGTCAAGTATAATTTGACTCCTGTTACATAGTCTCATAGTAGTTTCAGTCACTTTAAGTAAATAACTGACGATTTATCAATATATTGTAGTCTTTAGTAGTTTCAATCAGTGTTAGTTTCAGAAAGGATAATGCTATTCTGTACGTTTAATATGTTTTTAGAACTTAAGAACAAGAAATCCTGTTAAATACAAATTTAGATTAAATAAGTAATTGTCTTTATGGTTGAATCCTACGTTGGTACTGCTTGTAGGTTTGACATTTATTTGGGCATTGTCTGTCTGGAGCAAAAGAAAAATGGATCAAATTACAAACCACTTAATACTTACATATGTAAAAACTTTTAATGTTGGATCTTTTTGATAATAGCTGAGTCCTTTACACTCCCAGAAAATAGTAAATTGATAGTGTTTTGACAAACGGATAGAGGAGAAGTATCCATCTATTTATCTTTCTTTTTTTTTTTTATCCCTAATATGTTTCTCTGTACTTTCTCTTTCTTGTTTGTCCGTGATCTTTGTCTTTCTGTTACTCTCTCTTATCTCTCATATTTTTTCTCTCTTTACTCTCTCTCTCTCTCCCTGTGTCTTTCTTTGACATTCTCTGGTCTCTGATTCTTTATCTTTCACTCAGACTATATCTTTTCCCCATTCTATTTATCTCTTTCCTGTATATCTGACTATCTCTTTCTCAATACATACTAAAGAACGAACGCATCAGGTACAAGCATCTACACGCACACGCGTGCACAAACGTACGCACAGATATGCCCAAACATACTCCCAAGCCCCTTCACGCGCACACAAGCACATATATGCCCAAGCATACTCAAAAGCCCCTTCACGCGCACACACGCACAGATATGCCCACGCATACTCTTACATGCAATGAACACATGTTCATGAACCTGTGCAGTAACCACACATAGTAATAAGCAAATCATTACCTATGCAACCATCACGCCTACAAACAGGAAAATGGCATCAGTAGTAGGGAAAAGTAATTAATCAATGTCAAGTAAACTGCAGAGGCAATCAAAGAAACCTGGCTCCGTACGAAGCGAGTGGAAAGCAAGACCAGACTGGAATGGAAACCATTTGAAGGAAATGTTGGTACCAAAGCAGGAGGAGGATGAGACCCGATTTTATTAGAAGAAGGTTGTACTTTTGTTTGTTTTTGTTTTCTCAAGACGATAATCAACAGAAGGAAACTCTATCAACCGATTTAATTAAACCGAACGTGCAAATGTGTCGTTAAACTTCAAGCAGTTAAGACCAACATGCAATTATTTTTGCAGATAAGGATGAGATGAATATTACAAACATTGTCAAAATTGCGCCTTGAAAGAGCAAGGAAAGAGAAAGTAGGAAAGGGAGAGAAACGAGAGACAAAATGAGACAGGGGTCGACGGGTTGGGAGGAGAAACTAACACTCAATCTGCATATTCAATTTATGGGCCAAACGAGAAGGAAAAATATTAATTCGGCGTTTGCTAACATGCTTTCTACGTATCAACTGACCGGTCAGGACAGTTGAATCATCGCGCGCGAGAACACTCGTCAACAAACCAAGCCACACACAGTTCTGCTTCACAAGAAACCCATGGCAAAGTGAAAGAGTCTGCCAAATAGCCAGGTGTCTAGGACTGAAAGAGATGTAAATAGAGCCAGTTTCATCATTTTCTTTTCTCTGTAATCCATCCTCGCCTTGGTCGGCACTATTTGTTACTTGGTAGCCAACTTAGGAGTCGAGTTACTGATCAGTCGCCAGTGCACTGGGGCTTTAAGTGATATCTCGCATTCTAATTAAGCCAATATCGCTTTTACAGGACAGCCAAACTGGCACGTGCTCAAAGTAGTAAAACATTAAACACGCGCTGAGCGAGCGAGCGAGTTAAGAGAGAGGAAGTGAGTGAGGAACAGTTATAAGGAAAGAGTTAGGGAGAGGGGGAAAGAGAGACTGCAAAAGCGAGAAACACACAGATAGAGACATAAAGAAAGACAAAGACAAAGACAAGAGAGAGATAGGAGGGAGAAGAGGAAGGAATGACAGAATTAGAGAAAAAGAGAATGTAAGACGACACAAGAGTACAAGAGAAAGGGTAAAACAAGGAAAGGAGAAAAAGTAAAAGTTTGAAGCGGACAAGAGAGAGAACGCTGAGTAAACATAAAAAAATTCGGACAATGGATAGAATTGCAGAGAGATAGAGGTAAAAAGAGATAGATCGAAACAGACGAGAGAGAGAGAGAGAACTGCATAGATTGCTAATAAGAAAGAGAGAGAAAACGAGAGAGAGAAGTGATAAAGTAGGAAAAGAATAGGAAGGAATATGAACTGCATAGAGTTAATAAAGGAGAATTTGAAACAGACATACGTGAATCGCAAGAGAGAGAGAGAAGAGAAAGACTTTATCTGAGAGGGCAGAGATGAGAGAGAGAAAAGTAAAGAGAGAGGCAAAGAGAGAGAAAAAAACTGGAATAGATAATGGAGAGAAATGCAGAGAGAAGGGGAAGTAAAAAAGAGAGACTGGAATAGAAAGGGAAGATAAATGCAGAGATAAAGGGAGGTAAAAAGATAAACTGGAATAGATAAGGGAGAGAAATGTAGAGAGAATGGGAGATAAAATGGGAGAATGAAAAAGATAAGGGAGAGAAATTCAGAAGGGGGGGTGGTAAATAGAATGAAATAGATAAGGGAGAGAAACGCAGAGAAGACGGTAGGTAACAAAGAGAATTTATGGATTAGTGGAGATAAATGAAGAGAGAAATGGGAAGTAACAAAAGAGACTGAAATAGATAGGGGAGAGAAATAAAGATAGGATGGGAAGTAAGGAGACAAAACTGAAATAGATAGGAGAGAGAAATAGAGAGAGAAGGGGAGGTAAAAAGAGAATAACAAATGGTGAAAATTTCCAACGTGAAAAGTTAACGTTTATTGTCTGTTTACAAGATAACAACACAGCAAATCTGCAGTCATTCTAACTTACTAATAACAACACCGCTAATCTACGGGTCATCTAAACATACTAATAACAACGAAATTGCTAATGTTCTGGAGGATGATAGTGGTGGTAGGATAGTTATACTTGTTGCTGTAGCATTATTTTAATTATTATAATTATTATTTTAATTATTATTATATTATTGTAATAATATTGTTATACATTTTTGCAGTAATTCTCTTATAATTATTGAAGTGATATTTTCATATTTGTTTACACTAATGCTTTTATAATTAATGTAGTAGTATTGTTATACTTGCTACAGTAATTCTGTTAAACTTGTTGAAGTAATGTTACTGTGTTTGTTTCAAAAATACTATTTTCTTTGTTGCAGTAAAGCTGTTATACGTATTGCAATAATGCTATTGTCCTTGTTGCAAAACTGTTATTGCATTTCTTTTTGCAGTGAAGCTCTTATACATTTTGCAGTAATGCTATTGTTCTTCTTGTAGTATTATTGTTGCATTTGTTCCAATAATTCTATTTTTCTTCTTGCAGTATTGCTGTGATATTTGTTGCAGTAATGATATTACACTTTTGCAGAATTTGTTTTGTAATTGTTGCAAAAATACTAATTCATTATTCTGCGTTAATGCTGTTTTATTTACTACAGTGATTCTGTTATGCAAAAATATTGTTCTATTTGTTGCAGCTATGCTAGCATACTTGCTGCAATAGCACTTAAAATAAATATCTTGCGACAGTAATATGTATGCTCCCCCTCCCACCGCCCCTCGGTGTCATGGTTTATAGACAAAATGACAAATCTGCAGATGGCAAGAAGCATTGCACTAATTTTAGGACTGTGATCAGGATCAGTGCAAAATTTCACACTTACCGTTAAATGTAATATCATAGGAGCTACTCGCCTTGACCTCCATCACCCCACCACACACACACACATTCTCATGTTTAGGCACAACCTTATCATATCGACTACATTTTAAATTCAATATTCAGTTTTATATTTCATTTGGGTGAGTCAACATTCTATATAAACTATTGAAAGCGATTTTGAGCAAAAAAATGGAGAAAAAAAATGGTTTGCTAAATTTTGGACAAAACCGTTTTTCTAAAGCGTCACAATGACAGATATATTTAATCTGCTTATGAAATATTTTGTAAAAAAAAATAAATAAAATGTCAATAATGCAAATTGAAAGATAAAAGGAAAACAATAAACTGAAATACAAAAGTTAATAAACAGAACTAAGAAATATTGATGACGTTAAACTATTACTGAAAAGACCATTTAAATAACATTTCTCACCCGACACAGTTCTTGAAATATAGACTGCAGACAAGACAGCAGAACTGATTGTTTCTAATACGTACTCTCTCTCTCTCTCTCTCTCTCTCTCTCTCTCTCTCTCTCTCTCTCTCTCTCTCTCTCTCTCTCTCTCTCTCTCTCTTTATACATATTTTTGTCTTCTTTCTCCTTTTGTCTTTAATTGCTACCTCTTTCTTTCCTTCTCTTTCACTTCTGTCGTTTTCTTTCTTGCTTTCTAAATATTTATTTTCCCCTTTTCTTCTCTATTTCTCCAGTTTTTTCCTTCCTTTTTCTCTTCTCTCTCTTCCTTTTCTCTTCTCTCTTCCTTTTCTCTTCTCTCTTCCTTTTCTCTTCTCTCTTCCTTTTCTCTTCTCTCTTCCTTTTCTCTTTTCTCTTCGTTTTCTCTTCTCTCTCTTCCTTTGTCATTCTCACCCTTCTCAATTCCTTTCATTCTTTCTTTTAATAACTATCTTTCTTTGCTTGTGTGTGTGTGTGTCTCTCTCTCCCTTTCTTTCCCCCTTTCTCATCCCTCTCTGCTTCTCTCTTTCTTTCTCCCTCCCTCTCTCCGTTTCTCTCTCTCTGCTTATGCATGAATGCTGTCTTTCTCACTGCAAGTGAAGAGCATGAATGAAAAGAGATTCATCTATATAAAACATGCACTTTACATTTGCGGAGGAGTGTGTGTGTTGGTGTATGTGTGTGTTGGCGTGTGTGTGTGTGTGTGTGTGTGTGTGTGTGTGTGTGTGTGTGTGTGTGTGTGTGTGTGTGTGTGTGTTGGTTTAGGCTGGATGGGGTGGTGGTGGGGACAAAAGATAAAATAGAGTCTTCAGTTAATATCATTTGATATAACAGTGAATTTAATTATAATGCACCACAGGCGTGCTCTGATTACTCACACACGTCACCACACGTCACAGCACGTGCCACACGGTGGCCTTGGAACTGCTCTTAAATTTGTAACGTATATGTTTCATGTTACAAGCTGTCATATGAATGAAACGAGTGTCTCTGTCTCTATGGCCCACAATGAATCATAATG
Organism: Sinotaia quadrata; assembly: GCA_028829895.1. Taxonomy (NCBI): domain Eukaryota; kingdom Metazoa; phylum Mollusca; class Gastropoda; order Architaenioglossa; family Viviparidae; genus Sinotaia; species Sinotaia quadrata. Next base: position 62,443,029 of record CM054179.1, read on the forward strand.
TGCTGTGTGGTTTCTTTCTTGAAAAGAAAAATTCATTATCTACTCACAAATCAGTGGACGATCACCTATTTACATTTACATTTGACCAATTTATTACACCACCTGGATCGTCTCTGTTAAGAGACAAATTAATAGCTGTTCATTAATCCTCCAGTCTCGTTTAGAGCCAATCAGTGTTTCAAAGTAAAGAAGTTAGATAACTGTGTGATTATTGTACAGTGGAGATACCTCTTTGATAAATATGCGTGTCTATGCCTATAACTATATTTATATGCACTCATCTTCAGTCATACGTATAGCCAATATTCCATAGCAAAAGTCGTTCGAATAAAGTTCCTTTCTTTATCAGGGTCCATGTTTGTGCACCTAAGATTCGCTGCCGTTCGATCTAGGTCACAAAGAAACCATGACCAATTTCAAAAGGGTTATCAATGCGTGGTCTTTCTTCATCAATAAGAGTAGCACTGTCTTTGCTTTGTCACGTTTGTTCCAAGTTAACCATCATATATATAAGCAGAGAAAAGTTAACCATTCCATACAGAAATAACTAATTCCATAGACAGTTAACAAAAAGCTAACCATCCCATAGACAATTAACAAAGGTTAACCATCCCATAGACAAGCACCACAAATTACCTGTCTTCTAATGAGCGTGAGTTGGTTGGGATCTATTTCAAAAGGCAGTGCTGATCAGCCCCATCATCAGACCTTGTTAGGACAGGTCTGATGTTACTGGTAGCCTACGGAAAGAGAACAAGAGGGACAGAGGTAGAAGGTGATAAGATGGAATGTGATTGTGTATATGTATGTGACCGTGTGATAAGGGTGCGTGTATATGTTAATGGATATGCATGAACGCGAGTACATGTGGGTGTGTACGTATTGAGAGTTTGTGTATGGGAGTGTAGATGTGATTATGTATAAGGGGTGCGCAGGTGTATGAATGTGTGTGTGGGTGTTGAGAGTTTGTGTTTGTGTGTGTCTGTAAAAGGGTGTGTAGAACAGAGGCGCATATGCGTGGATAGGTTCGAAGATGATGACGGGGAAACAAAACAAAACATACATAAACATAATGTGCAACTCAACTACCAGTATATAATCACTGACTGCTAATTTTCTTGAGCTAAGAATGTATGACGTCTAAAAATAGCCAGAAAACGGACACGAGAATGTTGCGCACGCTGATTAAATTAATACAGCGGTAGAAAGTTCGATCGAATTTTTATACTGATCTATCCTTGGAATCTGTCAATGACATGTCAAATTATTATTCATCTTCTACACATTAAATATAATAGTATGCCTGCTCTCTACGCGTTAATAATAATAATAATGTGCATACATTCTACGCGTTTTTGGTCCTGCCCATTACTTCCAGTTTCGCAGATTTGTTAACATTTGTCAGACAAAGTATTCATCTTATCCATTTGATTGTTTTCAAGGCAACAAGCGGACTACGTCACTACTGTCGGCGACGTTTGTTTCATTTAGGATGTTTGCTTGTCTCATTCTTTCAATTAATCATTTTAGACCCCTTCACATATTCTCCAAACGGATGCGTGTCTGTCCGGTATTCGTCTGTCTGTCCTTGTCTGTCAGAAGAATAGCACCAAAAGATATAAACGTAGACAATGTAAATTTCATTTTGAAAATAATGTCTTCACTTACATAAACTGACAAGCGGCATAAGTGCACATATTGATGGCGTGTTGTGTTACATGCCCTTGAGCACGGATGTTGATTACTGTACATGAACAAACACGCACTCTTTATCTATATAAACACACATGTTTATAGCCATACAGGGAGAAAGATGCACTATTAATATAGACATAGATCTTAGATCACATACAATCACACACAGACGTACACTCATACAGACATTCATTCACAAATATATACACGTACATATAGACCCACAGACACCTAAAGGAACACACAGAAACACAGACACAAGAACAGACACATAAAGGAACACACAGAAACACAAATACAAAAAAATTAAACACAAGAACAGACACATATACAAGCTGAAAGAGATGTACAGGCACGCCGACAGACACAAAAATGCACGAGCACCTAGGCAAACACAAAAGCAGACTCAGGTATAAACACACGCACACGCAGACACACATATTCACAGTAGAGCGCCAACACACATAAACAGTACAAATAGGTACACACCTATACTTAAGAACGCAATCACACAAACTGAAGCACATACTATTCAAAGATATACCAACACAAATATAGATACACATATGCAGCAGCACACAGACAAACGCAAGCATACATAAACATATACACACGCGCGTGCACAGACACGTAGTTACATTCATAAAGAAAGCACATATACAGACACACTCAGACGCACAGACACTCCAACAAAGAAACGGACGCGCAAACAGGCGTACAAACTTTGACACAGATACACGCATAGAGACAAAATAAATTCCCAACAAGGGTTTCAAGGAAAGTTAGGAAGGGAGAAGCCTAACTTCCCTATCTTCATCATCACCACCACTACCTCCACAACTACCACCATCACCACCACCACCACCTCCACTACCACCATCGTCATCAATCCCCACAAAATAGAAGGCTTTATCGGCCAACAGATCAATCGAAAGACTGGTAGAACTTCATAGACTGAACGGGTATAAGATAACGCGATAATCCATCATGAATTGTAAGCTTCCTCTTTTTCTTTAATTATATATTTATGTTTACATTATCAGAACATGAGAAAAACCTTGAAAATGTTTCCAAAACCTATCCGCCAATGGCAGGTCAAAAATACCTTTAAAAAGAGGCTACTGAAGCATGTCGTTGTGATTTAGGTGCTAACGGCTTCGTCGCGTCACATCGAATCCTGATGACCGATTTCATCGTCGAGTTGTGCCACGTCTCAGTCAAGCATCAGACGCCTATTACAACCAGAACACCTGTCGAATGGTACGCCTTTTACAACCAGAACATCTGTAGAATAGTACGCCTTTTACAACCAGAACATCTGTCAAATGGTACACCTTTTACAACCAGAACACCTGTCGAATGGTACGCCTTTTACAACCAGAACACCTGTCGAATGGTACACCTTTTACAACCAGAACACCTGTCGAATGGTACACCTTTTACAACCAGAACACCTGTCGAATGGTACACCTTTTACAACCAGAACACCTGTCGAATGGTACACCTTTTACAACCAGACACCTGTGCAAGATTGGCGGCAAGTTTTCCAAACATAGGTCCTGACTGTTCCGAGACCAATTAGAGTCCAGTTTATCTTTCGCAACCGTCTTATCGGCAAATGGGAATGTTTCTCAAGAATTATAGCCCAATTATTTTTCTCAAGCATGTCATTTACAACACGTTTTTCGCATCTACTGACTTTCACACCGCTGATTATCGAAAAAAAGAAAAGAGATCCTATTGTAGTCTTGCACTTGTGCATGTTTTTCATACAGCACGAAAAAATACATTAACTAATTATATATTCTAGCACTTAGCATTTACTACACACTAGAACACAACACAGTTTACAATCTAATACACTGCACAGATTACACACCAGCACATTTATCAGCCCAAGCTGGTAATGTTATCTCCCCCTTTATTATTAGTTATTATTATATATTATTTCTCTGGCTCAGCCCCCATACCAGCTCTAGAGGACGATTACAACAAAATATGTAACATGGGTGAAGATAACAAAATAAATTTTAATAACAATAATAGTAATAAAAAAGACACCAATTTCGATCACAGAAAATTTGAGAGTTCGTCTATCCTGCCCTGCCCGATTATTCATATAAAGTTTGTATTCAACTGATCAGTTCACTTGGAGAGAGTACACTTAACTAGAATCTCAAAAAGACTTGCAACAGCTCACAGCATCCTTGACAGAAGTGACATCACGTTGCGATTGTCTTCCAGGTGTGACCAATATGGCGTCCAATAGGTGTGCTAGACATTGTCGTCAGAGGATCATGAGATTGGCATAGCTTCATGCCTGGAACCAGCTGTAATGAACAACATTCTTCTATAGCAACCTATAAGCATGAATAATCATTTGGGCGTCATGGTGACAGTGATAGACTACTCTTTACAAATTCATCACAACTCGTTAGCTACACGTTAACTTACAATTCATAAACTCAATAACATATTATTTTATAAGTGAATAATAATGATTTTACTTCTACAATTGCATAAATCTTTAGATACAATACATATGGCAAGCGGTTCACAGAGATGTCCATTAAACAATCATTTTCTCTCTATTCAGCTTTACCAGCTACAAATAGTTTAACAATGCATGAGCATGGTGAATAAACATGCAATGCCATCTCAACATTTCTACATAAATGTAATCATTGCTAATGCCACTTAGCTTCTGTGAGAAGAAATACATTAGTTCACACACACATTTAACAAATCACATAAATATTTTACACAGTATTCTATCAATAATGTATACAGTATTTTAGAGAAGTCAATTATATTTACCACTCTTGTAATTTGTGCGTGGTATGTACGTACGCAAGCAGTTGACCATTGGACATGTGGGTGTGGTGAATGTGCGTATGCGAATCATGGTTCATTGATACGTATATATGAATGATCTCTAGGTTATCTAGCAGATTCTACCCCGTCACGACATGGAACGTGAATGACTAAATATGGGCGTCTCGTATCCGGCTAGCGGTTCTCCCAACCTGACATTTCCCTTTACCCCTCCACGTCCTTCACCTTTTTGAGTGACCTACATCTTAATAAGTCGTAAACCCCTAATGCACCACATGTACGCAACTTAGATAACGGTACCATACTTCTCATAAAACAATAAAAAAAAAATATTAATTAAAATTTAGAAGGAAAATGTTTAGTCAATTGGCATAATTTGCCTAGAACTCCTCTGACAACATTCAAAACCTATTACATATAAACGCCTACTGAATACAAACACCTATAGCATACAAACACCTATTACATACAAACGCCTAAAGCATACAAACACCTATAGCTTACAAACACCTATTAAATACAAACGCCTACTAAATACAAACACCTATAGCATACAAACACCTATTACATACAAACGCCTAAAGCATACAAACACCTAAAGCATACAAACACCTAAAGCATACAAACACCTATTGCATACAAACGCCCATTATATACAAAATTGCATACAAATGCCTGCTGTACACAATCACAAAATAATAATGACGTGAGAATATAAGCTCAATGCTTTTCACACAATTTACAAAAACATGAACACCAAGACTTTTATAAAATTACATAAAACATAAGAAACATAAAGATACATTATAAAACGAAATATGAATTTTCAAACAGAATGACAGAGAATATATACAAAATAAATGTATTTTTTAAAGTGGATTTGCCAATGCCGCTGTGTTATCTAACGAAGACACAAGATAAGCATTCTTGCTGATGCCAAGATTATCTTCTTGAAGATCATCATTGGCTCTCTGTATCTCAGCTCATAAGACAGTAAATTCTAGGTGGATAGAACCTTGAGTCAAAAGGGAGGTCTACTGTAAAGAAATAAAATATCTTGAATCAAGAATCTTAAAACGGTGTCTGGTGACGAGCTCAAGCGTTTCATGAGAAGTGAACATGAGCGAGATGAGGAATTAAAAGTACTTAGGTCTGGAACTACTCAGTGAAACTTAACAAAGAGAAATGAGGAATTAAAAGTACCAAGATCTGGAACCACACAGTGAAACTTAACAAAGAGAAACGAGCTCAACTCGTACTGCATTTTTCTGTGGGCGTGAAGCCGTTGAAGACTGTGGAGAAGGGAAGTACTATTTTTCGTTCTTTCTTTCTTTCTTTCTTTCTTTCTTTCTTTCTTTCTTTCTTTCTTTCTTTCTTTCTTTCTTTCTTTCTATCTTTCTTTCTTTCCTTTTCTTTCCTTTTGTTCTTTCTTTCTTTCTTTCTTTCTTTCTTTCTTTCTATCTTTCTTTCTTTCCTTTTCTTTCCTTTTGTTCTTTCTTTCTTTCTTTGCGGATATGCTCTAAGAATGATCCTAGCGCAGCTAAAATAGTTTTGAATCTATTGAAGTTTCTTAAAAGACACAAGGGATGACCCAGAGAGGAGATAGTTACTAAACACAAAGACAGACTCAGAGAGAATACAAGACAAAAGGGTAGATTCAGAGAGCAAAGAGAGTTACCAAGACATAAATGTAGACCCAGAGAGAAGAGAGTTACAAAACACAAAGGTAGACTCAGAGAGAAGAAAGTTACAAAACACAAATGTAGACACAGAGAGAACAGAACTACAAGAATCAAGTCGGGACAGTGTTGCTCAAGAGCCTTTGTAGCATCCACTGTGAGAGAACTGCAAGTAATATGGATATATGTCTGACGCTCCAAAAATACTGAAGATAATTATGTTGTTTTTTATTGTCGGATAGAAAGCTGTCAGAATTTTAAACCCTCATTAAAGATATGTTGTTTGTCGGACAGAAAGCTGTGTCAGAATAAAACCCACAATAAAGATATGTTGTTTTGTCGGACAGAAAGCTGTCAAAATTAAACCCTCGTTGAAGACTGACTCAAGTTAGTGCAAATCATCTACTTCCATTGATTCCTGTAGAAGTGTGGATTTGCAAGCTTTTACGACAAACAGGCATGGCTAAAGGTTTTTATCACTCATCAGGAACCGTTAACTCAACATACACTAAAAATAGCAACATATTTCTCTGAACAGTAACTAACGAAAACAAGCACATTTCTCGCAGCAGCAACAAAGGCAAATCACTAGACACCAACGTGTAACAAACTATCCACACCTGAACTGTTTATATGCATTGAGTATATAACACATTACACACCAACAAACTTTACACACTAGTTTACACAATGTATTACAACTAGTTCACAACATATATTACACACTAGTTCACAACATATACTGCACACTACAACATGCATTGCATGTTAGTTTACAACATAGATTGCACACTAGTTTACAACATATATTACACACTAGTTCACAACATATATTGCACACTACTTTACAACATATTACACACTATTTCACAACATATACTGCACACTACAACATGCATTGCATGTTAGTTTACAACATAGATTGCACACTAGTTTACAACATAGATTGCACGCTAGTTTACATTTAGTGCACGCTAGTTTACCGCATACATTTACACGCTAGTTTAAACATAGATTGCATGCTAGCTTAAACATAAATTGCACACTAGTTTACAGCATTTACTGCACGCTAGTTTACATAGATTGCACGCTAGTTTACATTTATTTGCACACTAGTTTACATAGATTGCACGCTAGTTTACAACATTTATTTGCACGCTAATTTGCACGCTAGTTTACATAGAGTGCACGCTAGTTTACAACATTTATTTGCACGCTAATTTACAACATTTATTTGCACGTTAGTTTACAACTTTTATTTGCACGCTAGTTTACAATATTTATTGCACGCTAGTTTACAACATTTATTACACACTAGGCAATAGCATTCAGCGCACGCAAGTTGAAATAATGTAAATATTACATAACAACACCTGCCACTATTGGTCAATAGTAAACGTCCTGGAACAGAAACTAATAATGAAAACGGAAACTGTGGAGAAGATGATTAGCCTCGGAAAGTAATAAATGACTTTATGACTTCATAACTGATAGAATGTTTTTCTCATGTCTATGTCTGTGTCTGAACTATCTCTTTTAATCTCTCTCTCTCTCTCTCTCTTCTCTGTGTGTGTGTGTGTGTGTGTGTGTGTGTACATATGCATGATACTATGTTTAAACTTAAAAGTATACTTGCATGTACACTGACATAACACCACATACACTTACATAATACTTAAGACAAGGAGTTTACTTGATGTATGTATCATTATCATCATCATACATGCATATACATGCATATAAACAAAAACACGTGCAAACATGCACACACACAGTCACGCACACACACACTTCAATCAAATATACACACATTTACATATGAATGAACACATACAGACATACATACTCCTTTCAGCCGCACCAATATCCATGCATATGTACAAACAAACACACACACACACACACACACACGTACATTTACGGCCCTGAACATACATACACGAGTAAGAAAATTATATATCGATCTGCAACAAGCAATCCAACAAGCAATATGCTTGCTCTAATCCTCGCACAGTGTACGTCAACTACCACACGGTTGACTGACAATAAGACAAGAAGTGAACACTTCAGAGAGTTCATTTGAGTGATGATAAAGGTAGTTCTGCTGAGTAACAAAATATTTCTTGGGGGACAAGAAAGACGGTTCTGTTGAGTGACTAAATATTGCTGTTGAGTAAAAAGAAAGCTAGTTCTGCTGAGTAACAAAATATTTCTTGAGGGACAAAGAAAGACGGTTCTGTTGAGTGACTAAATATTGCTGTTGAGTAAAAAGAAAGGTAGTTCTTTGTTGAGTAACAAAAATATTTTTTGAGGGACAAGAAAGACGGTTCTGTTGAGTAACTAAATATTGCTGTTGAGTAAAAAGAAAGATAGTTCTGTTGAGGAGCAAATTATTTTGTTGAGGGACTAGAAAGATATATTTCTGTTTAGAGACAAAATAGTTCTGTTGGTGACAATAAAGATAGTTCAGTTGCGTGAAAACATAGTTCAGGTGAGAGACAAGAAAGATGTTTCTGTTGAGTCCCAGCATAGTTCAGCTGGGTGACTAAAACGTTCTGTTGATTGACAACATAGTTAAGGTGAGAGACAAGAAATATAGTTCTGTTAGGTATCATCACAGTTCAGCTGAGTGAAAAGACAGCTAGCTCTACTGAGTGTCACGAAATATAGATATACCTGCTAAGTGAAAAGAAAGATAATTCTGCTGAGTGACAAGAAAGTTAATCCTGCTGAGTGATAAGAAAGCTAGTCCTACTGAGTGACAAGAAAGTTAATCCTGCTGAGTGATAAGAAAGCTAGTCCTGCTGAGTGACAAGAAAGTTAATCCTGCTAAGTGAAAAGAAAGATAATTCTGCTGAGTGACAAGAAAGTTAATCCTGCTGAGTGATAAGAAAGCTAGTCCTGCTGAGTGACAAGAAAGTTAATCCTGCTAAGTGAAAAGAAAGATAATTCTGCTGAGTGACAAGAAAGTTAATCCTGCTAAGTGAAAAGAAAGATAATTCTGCTGAGTGACAAGAAAGTTAATCCTGCTAAGTGAAAAGAAAGATAATTCTGCTGAGTGACAAGAAAGTTAATCCTGCTGAGTGATAAGAAAGCTAGTCCTGCTGAGTGACAAGAAAGCTAGTCCTGCTGAGTGACAAGAAAGCTAGTCTTGCTGAGTGACAAGAAAGCTAGTCCTGCTGAGTGACAAGAAAGCTAGTCCTGCTGAGTGACAAGAAAGCTAGTCTTGCTGAGTGACAAGAAAGCTAGTCCTGCTGAGTGACAAGAAAGCTAGTCTTGCTGAGTGACAAGAAAGCTAGTCCTGCTGAGTGACAAGAAAGGAAAAGAGTATGAACTCAAGCACGGCAGTCTAGCAGACGCCGAAGAAAACAGAAGGAATAAAGAATGGATAGAAAGATGAAGGTTAATTGTACGAATGGAAGGGTAGTTGAACAGACGAAAAAATTACTTTGTGGTTAGAAAGCTAATGGATGGATGATAGCCTTCATCCATCCATCTATTCATCCATCATTTCATCTATCAATTGCTGGATGAATGACAGACGCTAATTAATTGTTTTTCAAGATGAACAACATTAGCATTCTCTTAAAAACTGACACTTAAATAGCGACAGTATTTCAGTTATGTATTGTACACGAACAAGACTTAAAAACTGACACTTAAATAGCGACAGTATTTCAGTTATGGATTGTACACGAAAAAGACTTAAAAACTGACACTTAAATAGCGACAGTATTTCAGTTATGGATTGTACACGAACAAGACTTAAAAACTGACACTTAAATAGCGACAATATTTCAATTATGGATTGTACATGAACAAGACTCTTGTCAACGTGTGACTAATATTTCCATCACCTACTTTTATTTGTCATTTGTTTTCATATTTTCAACCAATATATGTATTTGTATTTATGAAATACTTTGTTGTGATAAGGTGTGGAGCACGTGCTCGTATTTCCGACATTTCTATGTAGTGTTTAAAGTAGACATCACGTTAAGTACACATTTCTATGTAGTGTTTAAAGTAGACATCACGTTAAGTACACATTTCTATGTAGTGTTTAAAGTAGACATCACGTTAAGTACACATTTCTATGTAGTGTTTAAAGTAGACATCGTACACTACACGTTAAGTACACATTTCTATGTAGTATTTAAAGTACACTGCATTTTAATTACACAGGCACAATGCAGAAAACAATAGAATCATTCTAAAACGGATTATTGGGTATTGCCCGGAGAACCATCAAAAGTGAATGACACCGGTCGTCACTCTTACTAGAAGGAAAACGGAAGGGAATTGTGGTGATCGGTTTCTTGATCATTTCATGACATAATTACATACTTGTATTTATTTATTCTTTAATAACTTATTTGATGGCTTTTACATTTGCAACTTAAAGGCAACATTTGAAAACAGCTTCTCTCTTTTCTTCTTGTTATCAGCCTTTTAACCTCAATGCAAACGCGTGGCGTTTACCGCTCAACACCTCGCCCCCATCCCCCACCCCGTATTTCTTTCTCCCCGATTACTTCTTCAACAATATTTTGTGGCACTGTAGTCAAAGGCACGGGGATGCGGAGAGGGGGGGGGATATTTTTCACTACTCAAAGCTTTAGAAAACTGTTTGTCAATAGTACCTATTACCCAGTCCATTTGTCCGCAATACTAAATTCGTAGGATTCAATCGGTGTTTCCGTCACGGGGCGCTGAACAATCCATGGTGTAAGGTAAACGCTGCAACGGCAAGACACATTTACGGAGTTGTGACACATATAGTAGTCACACTGCTCTAGTAAACATTGTTCACGACGTTCATTAAGCTGTTTTCCAAACTGTTACAATTTCGAGGACTAATGAAACAATTGCGCACTTCAGATTTATTCACTTCTGATGTGAATTTACTTAACAAGCAAGCTTTTCCTATTTTAACACTTCAACAAGAAGAGCAAATACTGTTATTTATCAAGAAATGTCTACCAAAGTGTTCTTGCTATTAGTATTTATTCAAATATTTCTTTGGCAGATTTCATGTCATGTTTGAAAGGGGAGAAGCGGGGTACCAGTGATAATGCGGGAAGAGAGGAAGAGTTAGCGGAAGGAAAAGTTGAAAGAGTAAATATCAACAGATAAAATAAAGGAAAATTCAGCCTACCTGTATTTCCTCTTTTCAGATAGACGGCCTGGCAGACTGATTTGTAATTAATTTCTCCCTGCACCATACACAATCGGCTGATTGCAATTGTCTATTTAACCAGTAGCTACGTCACAGTAAGTCCGTATTGTGCAAAATACAACAGTGCAATGACCTGATGTAAGTTAAGGGCAGGCTGGTTTAATGAAGCAATGCACAGATGGTAATGTAAACAAAACACGCACGCTTCAGGTCAATTTCTTTACTGAATACAATTAATTTTTAATTAATTTTTGAGTAAACGAAGGAGCAAATATCAGTAATCTCGAGATGTACACAAATTAGTTTCCTACTATAGTGTTTTATAAAACCTATTCGATGGAGAATAAAAGCCACATCGCTAGAAAATCATTAGACATAGATGTTATTGAATGCTATTGCTACTGTGATACCACAGCCTTATTTAATATTCTTTCCGTGGTGTTGCTTCCCTAATCTCCAGGTATGCTTCAAATAGTGTTACTATAAGTGCTTTTCTACTCTCCAGCCATGATTCTAATTGCATCCAACACTGGGACTGTTATTACTATTGCTGTCCCATCATCTAGCCATGATTCTAATTGCATCCATCACTGGGACTGTTATTACTATTGCTGTCCCACCCTCTAGCTATGATTGTAATTGCATCCAACACTTGGAATGTTATTAATATTGCTGCCCCACCCTCTAGATATGATTGCAATTGCATCCAACACTGGGACTGTTATTACTATTGCTATCCCACACTCTAGCTATGGTTGTAAGTGCGTCCGTTACGAATTCTGATGCTGTTAGTGCTCTACTTTGGATTATAAAAAATGTAAAATATTATTGCAAACGTTTATTTTCCCAAAGAAGATGGCTTGTGTGAGTGTTTCCCAATTTAATATGCATGTGCGTATGGATGTGGACGTATGTGTGCGTTAGTGTAATGATGTGTGTGTGTGTGTGTGTGTGTTAGTGCAATGATGTGTGTGTGCGTTAGTGCAATGATGTGTGTATGTGTGTGTGTGTGTGTTAGTGCAATGATGTGTCTGTGTGTTTAGTGCAATGATGTATGTGTTAGTATAATGATGTGTGTGTGTGTGTTAGTGTAATGATGTGTGTCTGCGTTAGTGCAATGATGTGTGTGTGCGTTAGTGCAATGAGGTGTGTGTTAGTGCAATGATGTGTGTGTTAGTGTAATGATGTGTGTGTGCGTTGGTGTAATGAGGTGTGTGTGTGTTATTGTAATGATGTGTGTGTTAGTGCAATGATGTGTGTGTGCGTTAGTGAAATGAGGTGTGTGTGTGTGCGTTAGTGTAATGATGTGTGTGTGTGCATTAGTGCAATGATGTGTGTGCATTAGTTCAATGCTGTGTGTGTGCGTTAGTGCAATGATGTATGTGTACGTTAGTGCTATGATGTGTGTGCGTTAGTGCAATGATGTGTGTGCGTTAGTGCAATGATGTGTGTGTGTGCGTTAGTGCAACGATGTGTGTGTGTGATGCATGCATTTTTTGTGTCAAGCATACTGTGATGTCGCCTCTTCTCACATTTGGTTTTAGAATTCTTAATAATTAATAAATTATTAATATCATAATTATTTAAATACGTCTGGTGGACAAATTATAAATTAGATGGTTATATTCTGACTAGATTCCACTCTGTCCAGCCCTACCGGATGGATCCTGGCTTGGCAGTTTTCGAATAAATACTTCTGCCTTAAGGAAATTATTTAACGCCACATAAGTTCTGTTGACGAGGACTTCTTACTTAAAGAATACTTGTTTGATCCGTCTTTAATTAATCATTTGGCTCCCCCCCCCCCTCCTAGTCTCTATATTCCTTCCACTCCAATTGATATGCATTAGGAGATAAATTGCACAGATAACATTAGTATTTATTAACTATGACAATCATATACAAGCATAATACATTGAGATCTCAAAGTAACAAGTTCGCACAATACGTACGTACATTAACATTAAATTCATATTCTAAATTACTAATGGGCATTCACAACATTCCTACGAGGAAAAGAAATTAGAGTGTGAGAGACTAATCGAACGTTGCAACCTGGCGGACTGTTGTCCCTGACACGTTCGTTCGTTGTCTTCCATGGCTAGACCCACTTCATTACGGTTCACTCTGTGTTGTAACAGTAGCTCTCGGACTTAAGAGCCTCTTGTCGCAATGTTCATCTTGATATTTGCACAGTCTTATCAAACACCCATTCTGTTGATGCCCATGAAGAGTTTACACATACATCGGAAAAAAGATATGTATCAGAAAAATAATAATATTAAGCAGCATGAATCATTAATCATCAGGAGTGCAAAGACACACTGTCTCAACAACTCAAGAGTGCAAAGACACACTGTCTCAAAACCTCAGGAGTGCAAAGACCCACTGTCTCAACGCCTCCGAAGTGCTATGACACACTGCTCAACACCTCAATAGTGTAAAGACACACCGTCTTAACGCCTCCGTAGTGCAATGACACAATTTCAATACCTCAGTACTACAAAGACACACTGTCTCAACACCTCAGGAGTGCAAAGACACACACACCGTCTTAACGCCTCCGTAGTGCAATGACACAGTTTCAATACCTCAGTACTACAATGACACACTGTCTCAACGCCTCCGTAGTGCAATGACACACTGTCTCAAGACCTCAGAAAAGAATTAACATAGCACATATTATTATTATAAAAGCTTAATCGCTTGGCACTGTCTGAAATGCACAAGAAAAATATTAAGAAAAGTCTTTACACAAACTGTTCAAGACTAAAAAAAAGTCCTAAAGATAATGATGTAAAACAAAACTAATAAATCCACATGTAAATTACTGTATAAAAACAAAACAAGTGTTTTTACAAAATAAAACGATAATATAATGGATTAATGAACGTGCACTGGAAGAGTAATAAGGGTGAGAGAGCGTTGATAGCTTTCTTGAAAATGGCAACTTTTGTATAAAAGTTTTAAATGCGTGCACGAATTGTGTATTGAGAAATTTTACTTTTACTTGGTAATTACGTTTCTCGATAAAAGGCATACGTATGGTATAAAGGAATTTGTAAGTTTAAAACACGAACACGTATTACGTATTGAAAAAAAAATACTTGGTAATTACGTTTCTCGATATAAGGCATACGTACTTTGGTATAAAGGACTTTGTAAGATTTAAACAAGAACACGCATTACGTTTTGAGAGTGAATGAGAAGAGAAGAAAAATCCCCCCCCCCCCTTTTTTTTTTTCAAGACAGCTTTATGGTTGTTAGTAAAATTCTGAGAAATAAAATTGCTCAGATGAGAAATAAACTTTGCTAATTAGGACGTGTTTCCACTGTCGATAAAGGAAATGAGGGGTGGAACCTCTGAAGATCTGAACTGAAAGAGGCAAGATTTTAAACCGGAAACTGATACTGGAGCCACTGCTAACATGAACGTGAGGATATAGAAACATAGGGAAGTTCAAGAATGTGAAAATGCATATGGAAGGAAAAAAATCAAGATTTTATACAAAGTAACACAATCACTACATACATCATAAGCTCGAAAGGATAATTTGAATGAGTGACTGAAGGAGTGTGTGAGGTGTTAAGAAAAACAGCACGATTTTCATAATAAACACGATCTGGCAAGAAAACAAAATTAAATTATTGGTCTGTACAGTGATTCTCCTTAAAAGATTACTTCATTTTCACGCACGTCTAAAGTGCTTTATATTATTATTAACATTACAAGTGTCAACCAGATATGACCTACATTATGTTCAGTGCTATAAGCTAACACTCCGAGTGACGTCAGAATTTTACAGATGTATCAGATTGACGTCAGAGTGTACAGTTTTTTTGGGGGGTTGTAAAGAAAAATAAGATCGTGTAACACATCCAAAAGAATTAGAAAATTATCATTCATAAGTAGGATTAATATTTTCTTCCAAACAAATCGTCATGAAATTTTCTTCTAATTTCGTTTCTTCCACAAAGATTGACCTGTGCTTTTTCCTTAATTTTACTGATTTTTTCTTTCACAACCCGCCCTTCGATTCAATGTCCTTAATGCCGGCGAGTAGTGGACGTTGGCAATGATGCTCGATGGCCAAAAATCGCTCGACTTCTTGAAAGTTTTAACACATTCCTCATGCAGCCTAATGCATTTTGATGATTATGCCTGCATTCAGAAGAGACGAAATTGAATGAGAGCCACCGAAAATGAAATAGCCGACAACGGCAACCAAAATGAAATATAAAAATCGATCATAGAATCGTGATCTAATAGATGCACCGATTGACCCTGAAGAATTGAGTTAATGGCGTACCGTTTAACCCGAATTATTCAGTAATGCAGCGTCGGTTTTCCTCGTTCTGTATTCAGACAAAGGCAGGATCAATGTACGCTTATGTATTTTTTCCCCTTACCCTGCCTGTCAGTACCGCTAATCGTATTGCACATCCTATACAGTGGCAATCTTATCAAATACCTTTAGCACACTCTAAAGATCGCATCGCACGCC
Organism: Sinotaia quadrata; assembly: GCA_028829895.1. NCBI lineage: Eukaryota > Metazoa > Mollusca > Gastropoda > Architaenioglossa > Viviparidae > Sinotaia > Sinotaia quadrata. Next base: position 62,458,922 of record CM054179.1, read on the forward strand.
TTAACCAAACTGTGCAATAATGCTATCACACGCCCTAACCAAAATGTGCAAAAATGTTATCGCATGCCCCGACCAAACTATGCAATATTATAATCAAACGCCCTAACTAGACTGCAAAAAATGTTATAGAACGCCCTAACCAAACTGTGCAAAAATGTTGTTGCACGCCCTGATCAAAATGTGCAAAAATGCTGTTGCACGCCCTAAGCAAAATGTGCAAACATGTTATCGCATGCCCCGACCAAACTGTGCAATAGTATAATCAAACGCCCTAACCAGACTGCAAAAATGTTGCATGCCCTGATCAAAATGTGCAAAAATGTTGTTGCATACCCTGATCAAACTGCCGAAAAACTTAACCACACATCCTGACAAATCAGTGCAAAGGTTTATGGCACGCCCTAACCAAACTATGCAGAATTGTTATCACATACCTCATCGCACTCCTTGAGTAAACTGCGCAAATTTTTTATCACCCCTTGACGAAATTGTTCAAACCTTATCGTACTCTCACCAAATTGCCAAAATGTTTTGCGTGCGCAAATGTTATAGCACCCCTTGATCAAAGTGTTCAAAAGTTATCGCACTCTCACCAAATTGCCTAAATGTTTTGCATGCTCTTATAAAACTGTACGAATCTTATCGCAAGCCCAATAAAACTTCAAATTTTATCATGACGTCATAAAACGTAGTAGAAATATTATGCCATGTCCAGATCAAATTGTACGAATCTCACCAAATGAATATTTCTTTTAAACCGTATCTTATACCATGAAAAGAAAATGTTTTAATACTGTAATAGTTTAAATTATAATGCAAATCTTATCGCTAAGCCTGAACATTTTAGTAATTTCTCTCGTATTCCTTGAACAAATTGTGCAAAGTTTATAATGTGCCATGTCTCTACTTATTGTAGGTCAAAACAGTGGTTTGTTGCCCTATGTAATTTCATAGTATATACCAAAACGTAATACAATTCATCGACATTTGTCATCACAAGATGTACTTTTCAGCTTATGGTTTATTTCAACCGTAGTAAATTTCCGATCATGGTATATGTCAGTGGATAGTATTACAAACTCTCAGCAATTTTCATCGCGGTGTATATCGACACAGTTTAGTTTTACTCATGGATCACATCGAAGAATGTCAAAGGTTAACACCTACATGTATATAAATACAAGATATACGTCAAACATGGTATATGTCCACATGGTATGTCAACGTGGTACATTATCATATGATATATGTCAACATATGGTATAATGCCAACAGGGCATACGTGAACACATGATATATGTCAACACATGCGATACGTCAAACATGATATAATGTCAACACATGGTATTTGTCAAACAGTGTATTTGTCGACAGAGTATATTCGTCCACATTCTGTATATGTCAACACATTGTATTTGTCGACAGAGAATATTCGTCCACATACTGTATATGTCAACACATGGTATTTGTCGAAGAGAATATTCGTCCGCATACTGTATATGTCACCATATGGTATTTGTTGACAGAGAATATTCGTCCACATACTGTATATGTCACCATATGGTATTTGTCGACAGAGAATATTCGTCCACATACTGTATATGTCAACGTATGGTATTTGTCGACAGAGAATATTCGTCCACATACTGTATATGTCAATACATGATATTATCAACATATGATATGCCTGTTGTACGCATTTGTTGCCCAAGAAATTCATGCTCGTGCTAAAGGATGTACATGTATTATACAAAAATAAATTATAGATACAGCATGCTAAAATACGGATGTCTTTTATTATTAACATGCACTAACATTACTGCGCCACTTACCTGGAAAGAGTTATCGAACGTTGAATAGAGTCAAATCCATAGGCAGCATACTATGTCCGATAAGAATCACATGGAAGAATTCTAATCGGGAAACTGCCAAGTATTCTCATGCTATTTGTTTATTTTTTTTTTAATTTTAGCTTTGAAAGTTTCACACAACATCGATCGCACGATTTCCAGACAATGAAAATTATTTTTTCCTTTCCATTTGTGCAGTAGTGGCGAGTTGTCGAACCTGAATGTCGCGGATGAGATCGCTCATTGTCACAATTCAGCAAAATTTTCATTCATCTCCCTGACCATTTACATACGATTCGCAGGCTCCAGATGGGTTTCCATAGTTCACTGTTGAAATAGTTTTAAATTTTACGAATAACTTTGATTTACTTTCCTAGTTTGTTCTTCGTTTGCTGAACGTTTTTATTAAAGTTGATGGTGGTTCAAGGCCACTCAATAAAATTTCGAAAGAGATCAATTTTCCCAGAAATTAAGGGAAATATTTGCACGAAGGATACTTACTGTTGTCTGTAAACATTGTACGTGAACAAATGTTAAAATACTTTTCTAAACGCAATGCACTCACATTGGTAAACTGCTCTTCTTTTTGTTTGTTTGGCTGCCAGAAACACTGCAACTTCCGATCATATGAAAACGGTGCGTATACAGTATTACACTTGTTATCAGAGAGCTGCGTAGACAGTATTACACTTGTTATCAGAGAGCTGCGTAGACAGTATTACAATTGTTATCAGAGAACTGCGTAGACAGGATTACACTTATCAGAATGGTGCACACACAGAGTTTACACTTGTTTTCAGAACAGTGTGCACACACAGGGTTACATTTGTTATCAGAACTTATCAGAACAGTGCGCACACAGGTTTACACTTGTTATCAAAACACTACGCACTCAGGTTTACACTTGTTATCAGAGCAAGCACTTTTGTGCGTGCGTGGTTGGAAAAAAGAGTCACCGTCCATCCGGTAACACTCGAGAGAAACAAAATTATCATGAATTGTTGACTAATAGCAATCACTAATTTTATGCAGTAACGGATACATAGAGCTAGTATCATGAACAGTGAGTGACGTAATACACAATGCTAGTAATGAGTAAAGAACGCTAGTAACGAACACCCTGCAAGTGCTAGTAAGGTATACAATACTAGTTTGTATGCAGTACGCTAGTAAGTATACAAACGTAAGTATATAGAGAACTAGTGACGTATACAGATCGCTAATAACGTACAGAGTGCTAGTAACATATATTGCAAGTAACACACAGAGTGCTAGTAGCATACAGACTGCAGGTAAAGTGGTAACTTACTCCAATTACTAGTACAGGGTGCTAGTAACGTACACTGATTTCTTAGTTTTATACCGCGCCAACAAACTGTCAAACCTCGTAACCTTCGCGTCTTTTTTATTAATGCCTATAAAAATGATTTGTGTCTGTTTTCCTGAGAGAGAAATACACAGACCGGAAAAAATAAACGGTGCATACCAAAAGATCGTTGTTCATTTTCTTGGCATTATCTGAGAAACGTGTTGTTTCTTTGCCTTCCCTGTCGTCTTCCTTTCTTGCTTCGGCGTCGTTGGTTTCAGTGGTCTGATGACTTTACCTGGTCTGTCTTATAGGGGTGGTCATTTATTTAGTGGCGCTAAATCAAATTCTCTCAATGATTTATTGGTGGCACTGTAATTCATCTGCTCTTTAGTATCCTTTTTATTCAGCGAGTTAGTAGTGTCACTGTTAATTCATCTGTTCAGAATTGTCTTATTCAGGTTCTTAGTAGTGGCACTGTAATTCTTCTTTCTAGTGCCCTAGTCTGGTTTTGATTTTTTTAGTAATTTCTTGTGACACTGTAATTCTTCTGCCGTTTAGCATTGCTATTCAGTGATGTAGTATTGACACTGTAATTCTTCTGTACAGAATTATCTTATTCAGGTTCTTAGTAGGACACTGACATTAATACGTTTTTATTCAGGTTCTTAGTAGGGACACTGGCATTAATATGTTGTTATTCAGGTTCTTAGTAGGGACACTGACATTAATACGTTAATATTCAAGTTCTTAGTAGGGACACTGGCATTAATATGTTGTTATTCAGGTTCTTAGTAGGGACACTGACATTAATACGTTAATATTCAAGTTCTTAGTAGGGACACTGACATTAATACGTTAATATTCAGGTTCTTAGTAGGGACACTGACATTAATACGTTGCTATTCAGTAATACAGTGACAATATTCTTTATCTACTCAATAAAGTTTTATTCATTACTTTAGGTTTAGCGTTTCTATCTGATCTACCCGATACTCGTTCTCAGAGATTTGATTGGAATGTAATAGATTACAAGATTTCATTGTTTTTGCCGTAATGTGATGACATCAGACGAAATGTAATTGGCTACTTTGTCGTCTCCAGAGCCGCTTAACTGTAACGCATATACACCTGAATTAACCGGATCCTTGATCAGCAGTTTGGTTGATATCCGGCATCCCTTTCCCAGACGTTTTCTTGTGCAGTATATAAAATGTTCTATTCGGCGTCTAGTGCAAGTGTTTAGTCCTGAATTGCTTGACTGAAATACCTTAATCCGACATTTTCTTAACCCACTGCCACGTTGCTTGTGTATTCTGTTTCCATGTTTTTGTGATTTACCTGAGTGGGGAAAAATAAAAAGAAGTAAATGAGACATGTGAACAATGTGTAATAACATGCACAGGTGATAATCCATTTTTGCTTTAATAAATAAAAATGTTTGTTATTTGTAAATTATACATACTCCTGTATTGTTTTATTTTTTAAATTTTACTAAAAGTGATTTGTCTGCAGTCATTAAATAGTTATGATAATAATTTTATAGGCATTGCACAGTAATGATCTAACTGTAAACATTCCATTATGATGATCTGTTTGTAGGCACTCCATGACGATAATCTCTTAGTAAACATCACGTGATAATCTGTTTGTAGGCACTCCATGACGATAATCTCTTAGTAAACATCACGTGATAATCTGTTTGTAGGCACTCCATGATGATAATCTCTTAGTAAACATCACCTGATAATCTGTTTGTAGTCATTGACTATTCTTATCGATTGTTAGTCATTACATAATAATATGACATTTGTAGCCATTAAAAAAATAATATATTTGTTTTGGTAAACATTAACTAGTGATCTATTTCTAGCCCTGAACTATTGAATAAGTCTGCAGTTGTTATCTAATGATAATATTTTGATAAAACATAATACTTTATTTACAATCACGAAATAATCCTAATGTGTTTGTAATCATTTTGCTAATGATATTCCTTTTGTAGCCATTAATTAATGATTATATGTTTGTAGTCTGTAAGAAGTGCTTGCTAGTTTTCTGCTTTTGTTTACTGACAAGGCCATTGTTTTCATTTATTAACCAGAAAAGAATTTGTATCGGTAATTAATACTGATGTATTTGTAGATGTTTTAACAAATTGTATTCTGTTTGCATTCAATGATACATTGTATGCACTAATTTCAGTCAATTTGTGATTATTGCCTATAGTAATTTATTTGCATTATTGACTAATAAATTATCGGTTCGAACTCATTAACTAAATGCAATCTGCAGTCATGAACTAATTATAATCTATTTGCAGTCATTTACTAATTTTAATCTGTTTGCAGTCATTAACTAATATGTTGCTTGAAGTCTTTAAATAATTTGTTCGTAATACAATAATGATTATGTTTGTGTAACTGATAAGCTGTTTGTAGTCGTAGGATAGTATGTTTGAAATCAATAAGTAATTGTTCGCTTGTAGTCAATAAGTAATTGTTCGCTTTTAGTCAATAAGTAATTGTCTGCTTTTAATCAATAAGTAATTGTTTGCTTTTAGTCAATAAGTAATTGTTTGCTTGTAGTCAATAAGTAATTGTTTGCTTGTAGTCAATAAGTAATTGTTTGCTTGTAGTCAATAAGTAATTGTTTGCTTGTAGTCAATAAGTAATTGTTCGCTTGTAGTCAATAAGTAATTGTTCGCTTGTAGTCAATAAGTAATTGTTTGCTTTTAGTCAATAAGTAATTGTTTGCTTTTAGTCAATAAGTAATTGTTCGCATGCATTCAATAAATAAGTGTTCGCTTGTAGTCAATAAGTAGTGGCAATCCGCACAGAGTCAATAACTAATAATTTGTTTGCCGTCGTTAACAAATACTCCTTTTGCTGTCACTAACTAATACCCCTTTGTCGTTATTAGCAAATACTCCTTTAGCCGTCATTAATACATACTCCTTTTGCTGTCCTTAACAAATACTCCTTTTGCCGTCATTAACAAATACCCGTTGCCGTCATTAACAAATACCCTTTAACCGTCATTAACAAATACTCCTTTTCCCGTCATTAATAAATACTCCTTTAGCCGTCATTAACATATATTCCTTTTGCCGTTATTAATACCCCTTTGCCGTCATTAACAAATACTCCTTTTGCTTTCATTAACTAATACCATTACCAGATACTCATTTAGAAGTCATTAAGTAATAAACTTTTAGATGTCATTAACTATTGGCAACAATTTGTAGTAATTGATTACTGATTATTTGTTTGCAAACATTAAATAATAGCATGTTTATACAAATTAACTAATAATATACTTGCAATCATTAACTGGTAATTTACGTCTACTCATTTAACAATAAATAATCTGTTTCCTACCCAATGATCTGTTTGCTATTGCTGCAATTATAATCTGTTTGCTGCTTTATAATCTGTTTGCTGCAATTATAATCTGTTTGCTGCAATTATAATCTGTTTGCTGCTTTATAATATGTTTGCTGCTTTATAATCTGTTTGCTGCTTTATAATCTGTTTGCTGCTTTATAATCTGTTTGCTGCTTTATAATCTGTTTGCTGCTTTATAATCTGTTTGCTGCTTTATAAACTGTTTGCTGCTTTATAATCTGTTTGCTGCTTTATAATCTGTTTGCTGCTTTATAATCTGTTTGCTGCTTTATAATCTGTTTGCTGCTTTATAATCTGTTTGCTGCTTTATAATCTGTTTGCTGCTTTATAAACTGTTTGCGACCTAGGAGATCTCTAACATTCGTTGACAAACAAGCATTAACTATCCGGCTCCCTCCGCCCAAGACAACAGAGGTACAGCATCAAGCTTAAATTAAAATGAATAGGCTGTTCCACGATCCATTTTTTTTGTTTTAGTTAAGCCAGTGCAAGGAGAAAAGATCATGTTTGAAAATCGCGAGGAATTCATTAAGCCTTCGTGCAATGCTGACCGATATCGACGTAACTGTTTTTGACCTCGAACAAAATTGCATTTACATAAATTACCCGCTGTCTTTGATGAGGTCATGTCAGCATTGTCGTAAAACATTAGGTGTTGAAATTTAGTTAATGTATATTTTGTTGTTGTTCTTGTTCCCATCTTGATAAAATTAAAAGAAACAACTTTACTCTGAGGTCAGAGATCAAAGAGTCACCACACGCCTTTAATTAAATTTTTGCACATTATCATACTGTAGCCGTATATATACGAAATGAAAACGTTATCACACTGTGGGCCTACTATGTATACGAAATGAAAACGTTATCATACTGTTGACCAACTATATGTACGAAATGAAAACGTTATCACACTTCACATGTAGGGTTGAAATGAAAACGTTATCACACTCCACATGTAGGGTGAAATGAAAACGTTATCACACTTCACATGTAGGATGAAATGAATGGAAATTGTTACGATTATGTACTCCTCACGACAAAATGGCAAGATTCAAAACTTTGTTCCGAAACACTTCTATTGTGACATGGCTAAGAATATTTTTTTATCTATACTGACCGTGGTATACAAATAATCAAGGATTACGTCCATAATCTAACAATTCCCCTACTTTCTCTTTTTTCTTTACATTTTAGTCTTTAATTATGAGTTTATTTTTTTATCAACCCTATAATACCCATCTGTCCACCCCTATAACACCCACCCTCCCATCCACACTTTTTATATAGCAATTATCTCAGTTACAATAAAAAGAATTGCTATGCAGAATACGTGTAATTCTGTTTCATTCAGACAGATAAAGAAGATTTGATATTACTTTATCTTCAAAACTGAGATGTATTTTTAGCTTTAATAACGTATCACGTATTTTGCAGCTGCAGCTGCAGCTGACATATTTAAATCTTCGTACGGTGTTGAGGTGTCAAAATCGAGAACGGAAGTAGGGGAGGTGAAAGTGAGAGAGAGAGAGCAAAAGCTGATGAGAATTTGAAATGTTGATCAACACTCAAGATCAATTTACGATAAAACAGTTTCTGAAATTAGTTTTCAACAGATGAAGGGTTGTATGCGAGACAATGCGACACTTGAAACTGCCTTCACCATATAAAAGTTGGCATTTGAGACATTCCAGACTTATAGGTTGTCTTCATTAGACTCAGATCAACACACTAGGCGCTCCAGCATTTCAGAAAACATAGCTTTAGCACATTTACATTAATTTAATGCCATGACCAGTTCTCTTGGACTTCCATTAAATTGTAAAGTAAAATATAAATCACAAACTAAATGCCAAATCAGTTACTACATAGCTTTAAAATTCACCAAGTTGAAACTTGTAATACTTGAAACTGTAAAATCCGTTTACAGTAATAGCAGATATTATTTTCAATATCTCTTAAATCCATCATCATGTGACTGTGAACGTTACTGCCCAGTAACTGAATAATTATAAAATAATGTTCCAATATACAGTATAAATAAGAAATCTTCCAAAGGAGTTAGCACTGTTAAAAGGAGTGCCCAGTTTTACTCGGAATAGTGGAACAGTGTTTTTCTCGTGCGACTGACACATGTGGAGCTGATAAAATTAAACTGAACTATAAATTGTGACATTGTGGAAAAGTGCACAAAGACTGTTAAGATGGTGCTGAATCAGGTTATGTAAAGACTATTATTACCCATCTCTAATAACTCCATTTCTGTCCTCTGATAAGACTATCCTGTAATTTGTATCAACTCTAGTGTTGAATTGTATTTGTGATAGATTTTGTAATTATAAAATTATCCAAACATGGGTTCCTGGAAATATTGATGTCAAGTAATTTTTTCATTGTATTTGTCATATGTATATTTGATTGTTGATTTAACAACTTTATTGTTAAATTTACTTACCTTCTTATGCATATTGATAATCTTATGTTGAAGAATAAAGTCGGTGGATGGGAGCTCGCTAAATATAGATTAAAGTCTGATTTGTCTTCTCCTTTAGTAAAACGTTTTCCTCCTACGGGACATTGTGTGACAGTAAGTATTTATCTTTAATGTTGTGGAAGAGAGAAAACATTTACATTACTCGTAAATCTGCCACGTGAGAGGGGCGAGTGGTGTCTGCTGGAGGATCATGAATAAAATAAATTATGATTCCCATCACTTGTAATTAGTTATGAATGATTAATAATAATAATAATAATAATCTTCATTAACCAAGTGGCAGTGTTGCACACATAAAGTAAAATATATCACAAACATGGCTATTTACTCTTTCATCCAGTAAAAGTAAATTCTGTCACCACAATGGCAATAGAAAATTTCATCCAGCAAAAGTAAAATCTGTCGCCACAATGGCAATAGAAAATTTCATCCCGCAAAAGTAAAATCTGTCTCCACAATTGCAATAGAAAATTTCATCCAGCAAAAGTAAACTCTGTCACCACAATGGCAATAGAAAATTTCATCCAGCAAAAGTAAAATCTGTCACCACAATGGCAATAGAAAATTTCATCCAGCAAAAGTAAAATCTGTCTCCACAATTGCAATAGAAAATTTCATCCAGCAAAAGTAAAATCTGTCACCACAATGGCAATAGAAAATTTCATCCAGCAAAAGTAAAATCTGTCACCACAATGGCAATAGAAAATTTCATCTAGTAAAAGTAAAATCTGTCGCCACAATGGCAATAGAAAATTTCATCTAGTAAAAGTAAAATCTATAAAAGTAAAATCTACCGTCACAACGGCTATACAGTCCATAATTCGTGTGTTGTACAGTGCATCGGCCAGTAACTGTATAATCCATCGGCCAGTAACTGTATAATCCATCGCCAGAATGGCTGTATAATCAACCCATCGCTCATGAGCTCTAGACCCGACTGCGCAGCTCTGCAATGCATCACCTTAGTGACTGAATTGTAGGATGCAGTAACTGTGAGATGGACAAGTAATCGAGAAGTTAGACAAGGCCGGTTGACGAAACGTGTACTAGAGCTTTCTCCTCTCGACATTTCTAGCCAGTTAGAGTCAGATTTACATTTTCAGTTTTCAAGGCAACGCTTGACTGATTTCCCTCACATTATAAAACAAAAAACAAAACCCGGCAAATACATAAAGAATGCATGTTAAGTGATGCCATTTTGATTGATTGCTTCATTTCTGCTGATCATCCACATATAAATCTGTTGATTTTGCTGACGGTGAAAGTTTACACAGAGACATATATAACTTTGATAGAATTCTGTTAGAGCAAGTAAGATAGAACTCTGTTAGAGCAAGTAAGATAGAACTCTGTTAGAACATTTAAGTCAGATAAAATTATGTTAGAATATGTAAGTCATTGTCGGTTAAAACGTAATCATACGCTATTACATAGAACTTTTGAAAATATATGCGTCACTGTTTGATAAAATGTAATCGCATACTATTAGAACTGTGAAAATATATGCCACTTACTGTTTGTTACAATGCAATCCTCTAATATTAGGACTGTGATAAAATATGCCATTTACTGTTTGTTAAAATGCAATCTACTGTTTGTTAAAATGCAATCTTCTAATATTAGACAGGCAGAACTATCCGAACCTGTCAGTCGCTGACCGTTGCAATAAACCATCATCATTACAAGGTAAATATCGAGACGCACTAGCATGATCAAATGACATCAATACCAAACGGTGCTTGTAACACTGCAAATAGTTCGTAGGCCTGTGAATAATTTAAATTCTTACGCCGTAGTGGCATTGATGAACACTTGTGGTAGAAACCTGAAGCCTGCAGGTACTTTGAATTCACTCTAGGCATCATTTCTGGATGAATTATGAATCAAGTGCGCATTCAAGAAACATGAAATGGTGTTTCCTTGACGAAATAATGAACGAATGAAATAAACCGTGGCTCCTAAAGAAAAGTGCCAGAATAATTCAGTGTGAATTAAAATTAATGGATACGCATAGAGATAGATAGATAGATAGATAGATAGATAGATAGATAGATAGATAGATAGATAGATAGATAGATAGATAGATAGATAGATAGATAGATAGATAGATAGATAGATAGATAGATAGACAGACACAGAGAGAGAGACAGACAGAGTTAGATAGATAGATAGATAGATAGATAGATAGATAGATAGATAGATAGATAGATAGATAGATAGATAGATAGATAGATAGATAGATAGATAGATAGATAGATAGATAGATAGATAGATAGATAGATAGATAGATATGTGTATTTACAAGAAAGAAAGAGATATGAAATTTAGAAAGCACGTTAATTGTCCTAAATGAAAGAAGCAAAACCTCGCATACATAAAATATATTTTGAGAGCATCCATGCAAATATTAAATTAATTCTTTACAAATAAAAGCTTTGTCAGGTCCATTATTTTTATAAGTAATATTTGACAGTAAGTGACCAATGTAATATTTGACGGTAAGTGACCAATGTAATATTTGAGAGTAAGTGACCAAGGTATTATTTGACATAAGTGACCAATGTAATATCTGACATAAGTGACCAATGTAATATCTGACAATAAGTGACCAATGTAATATTTGACAATAAGGGACCAGTATAATATTTGACAATACGGGACCAATGTAATATCTGACATAAGTGACCAAAGTAATATTTGACAATAAGGGGTCAATGTAATATTTGACAATAAGAGACCAAGGTAATATTTGACAATAAGTGACCAATGTAATATTTGACAATAAGGGACCAATGTAATATTTGACAATAACGGACCAATGTAATATTTGACAATAAGGGACTAATGTAATATTTGACAATATTTGACGCTAAATAAGTGCATAACCAAGAAGTACGCCTGCAAGTATAACTGAATGAACGGCTTCAGAAAAAATATTTAGTCTGAATTTAATATTGTTATTAGTACTTTTAACACAGCAGATTTTTATTTAAAAGTTAACTTTCAATAAAATGTATCTCTAAACGAAATATCTTAGTTTAAACGCAACCTTAGTGACTCCCTCTCCACACCAAATGCTGAGAGAAATAAACTTTGGAATTCAGTGGGAGATATTCCACATTTTAATGTCTCTCTGTAATTTTGCGTTCGTTTCGTTTCTGCTTCCTAGATAAATCTCCCATTGTAAATCTCCCGCTTTGTGTTTCAACCTAGTTTGGGGAGCCTCACTTCGTTAATTCAGCCTAATCAGGTTTCCTTTAGAGCAATCAAAACTTCTTCCATGTTCACCTGTGATTACGATGAATATTTTAATTACATATGGCATTTATATTTCGTTCGCTGTATGACAAAGTCATTTTGATGTTCAATAGTGTTTACGGTGGGCGCATGCGTGACATCAGTATTTCCTTCGCTGCATGACAAAGTTTTCTATGTTCAGCTGTGTGTACGGTGATCGTACGAGCGTTGTGTGTCATTTATTCACAGAACTGTGTGTTGTATTCTATGTTCAGCTGTGTGTCAAATGTTATAGTTGTAATAAAGGGTACCTACATGGATAAAGTATTTGTCAAAAGATACCCTTGTTTCTGTAGGATGGAATATTCCGTTAGTTGCTGATTAAAGTACTTCTCAGGTAAGCCGAGGAATACATTAAGTATATGTTAAGGTTCCAATCAAGTTTAGACTGGCGAATGTGTCCGTTATTTTCTGAGGAGCAGGTATACCTGTTGAAAAACCTGTAGGATGAAGGCTGGGGAATCTCTAAGGTGAATATTGTGGTATCCTCCAGGAGCAGATTAGAGCACTCGATCAGTAAATGAGTTTTAGGCTGTCATTTGGTAGGCTGATGAGCATTCTATGATTTGAGGGCTGATGAGCTATCTTAAGTTGAGGGCTGATGAGCTATCTTATGTTGAGGGCGAATGTGGTATCCATCGGTTGAGGGCTGGAGTACTAATCAAAGGTAGGCTAGGTTATCCTACCGTGTGTAGCTTTGAGTACTTGTCAAAAGTAAATCAAGATATCCATACTCGTCAGGCCAATTTGAAGGGTATAGTCCATCAAGACAAGTCTCTTAATTCCTAGGGCATCATATATTGTGCTGATGTAAATTATGTGACACGCATGAAATGAGAATCCACTGAACACACTTGACTGGCCACCTGACTTGAAATAACTCAGAATGTCCATTTCCATCGACTTCAAAATGCAAAGTCATATTGAATACATCGCCCGCGAAGGCTTTGAGTGAGTAGATAACTCTGCATCATTCCTACATGAATATGAGTTGATTCATTTGCATACTGGATATTTCAGATTGTCATCACTCTTCATCTACCCCTCCCACTCCACAAACACACACCTGAGTCAATGTTGAAAAGTTAATATATTTCTTTTTAAGTCTTATAGAAAATTAGAATACAACCATACGTTTGAGAATAATTTTTTGATTGATTTAACTTTCTACCTCAACAGACAAACGTGTAGCATTGCCATAATAGTAAGAGGGTAAAAGTGGATTTATACTCAAACACCCCGGATATGAGAGTATAATCAATTATAATCAATACACCGCTTGCATAAATCACTAATGGCATAAGAGATAGCCGCACTAGTCTAGGCGTCAAAGTCCATAAAATGAGACAATAATTTTAGAATAGACCAGTCATGGTCTAAGAACAAACACGCAATTATGGACTAATCCAGTCACAGTCTGGAACAAAAAAATCATAACGAATAGTGGCTAAGACTAAAATTTTATGACTTCGCATTGGAAGATAACCTCAAAAGTTAGCGCGAACATCCAAGATCGGGAAAGGAAACTCACAAACACGGGCTCAATGGTCAAGGTCTGGGAGAGGAAAAGAAGTACACGGGTGGTCTAGTAGAATCACGGGTTTGACTAGAAGAAGAGTCACGAATGCAGAGACAGTCACGGTTTGAAGAGAAGAATCACACCTGTGAGTTAAGGCTGAGAAAGCGTCCCACTGTCACAAGCCTGGCCAGGAAATGTTTGGGCGACATGGAGATATGAGAAACGTCAGGGGAAAGACAGAAGTAGTCCCGTTTCTGAGAATTAGTATAGTCAATTAGGAGTAGAACGAAATACCAGTTTGATCGCTAGTTACTTTAGGGCAAGTAAGGTGTCACGAGGTGTCACGAACAGAGTGACACAGTTGTTTGATGAAGGACTGTCAGGCAGGTGTGTAGACAAGAAAATCCAGCGTGACGAGTGGGAAGATTTTTTTTTTCCAAAAAGAGTAAAACACGAGCATTCAATTACTGACTCCACTCTGTAAAGTACCTTTATAAGCTTGTGCTAAATTTAGTTCGCGAGCCGTTTTTATGTCGATTCAGTGCTAGACATCTGGTCGTCGGATAATAAAGCACGAACGAAACACTGCGATAAATTAGGTCAGAATGTAAACAACCTGAGCACGTGGAATCCCATCAAATTTAATGTAAACAACCTGAGCACAAAGAATAAATAAAAGAACGAACACATCCCATATAATTATATAGTGTGAATAGATTACGATAGGGGGAAAATAACAACAACTAGAGTACAGTTAAAACAGATCGAATTTTAGAACAACAATGAAATGATAAGGGAAAAAAGCAAACAACTACTGTACAGTTAAAACAGATCGAATTTTAGACCAACTCTGAAACGATAACGAGAAAAAAAAAACAACTACAGTACAGTTAAAACAGATCGAATTTTAGACCAACTCTGAAACGATAACGGGGAAGAAAAAACAACAACAGTACAGTTAAAACAGATCGAATTTTAGACCAACTCTGAAACGATAAGGGAAAAAACAACAACTACAGTACAGTTAAAACAGATCGAATTTTAAACCAACTCTGAAACGATAAGAGTTTGGCAGAACGAGCAATGCGAATTTCGCATCCGTTGTCACAGAAACACAAAGTCCGAATGAAACGAAAGAACTATTTCTGCATGAAAAGTGTCTGCCGCAACAGCACGCTTATTATAATTATTAGTCTCTACACAAACCCTTCCAGCATTTATCAGCGCGAAGACGTCACTGTTTTAATTGCCGATTTGTACAACCAGATTCATGCGGACATGAATTTTATTTTTATCAGAAAGAGGTCAAAGTATCAACATCGTAGTAATCACTCATGGATATCAAACTACGGCCGGAATGCTTCTCGACCCAGAAACTTTTTACGCGTGGCAAATAAATTTCAAAGGTATCTACAGTTTGACTTTAAGAAAAAAAGTAATAATAACACTTCATGTTTAAATTAGCAATTGAAGAGTATCATGAATTTAATAAAATGAAATATTTGTCCTACCTGCAAAGCATTTGTCAGTTAATCTAGAAACACCGGAAACGAACTAAAGGAAATTTCTCCCGCTGTGGATTTGCAAAACAGTTTTAGGAGTTGTTTCTGTATAGTTTGCGTTTGTTGGTGTTAATTGTGGTAGTTGTATAAAGTTTTAGCCATAAATAACACAAGCTTGTCAAACTTAATCGAAAGTCGATTTGCAGGAGTTTTAAACCCCTGAGACAGCTCTACCTTTCAATCCGAGTTAAACCGGCACCAGGTGTCACCATTGAATTCAGACTTCTCGTTCATTAGCACAGTGTTTACGTTTACTAAATATTTTTTTAAAAATTCATTCAATCTTGTTCGAATCCACTGTGGCATTCCTCTCGCCTGCTGCTATACACTATTGCTCTTCACTTAATACTCCGAGCATTGACATGCTGCGTAGGAATAAGATAGTGCGCGCTGATCGCGAACCTCCAGCTTGCGTGGGCTGGTGGCAGGCGGCAGGGCCCGAGCAGCCAGCGCCGCACGATGTAGAGGTGCTGTGAATTCTCACTTCCGCCAACAGCGTGAAGCATACCGAGCCACGGCTCCAGCGCCTGCCGAAGCAAACTGACTGGATCGCCACCCCGTCACCGAGCTTATCTGATTGCCGTGATCGATAGGCAAGCCGCGTGGCGACTGGGGCATGCGTGCCGGCTTCGTTGTCATCAAGACTCAAAAGAGTTGATGAGTGTTCAAGACTAGTTAAAGCATTATAGAAATCACTTTAATTCTATCCAGTCTGAATCTCTGTTCTCATGTTAGGGTGCTTGATGAGGATTTTTTCTTTTGATGCTTTTTTTTTTCTTTCTAGGGTTTAAGCTAGCCATTCTACTAGGCACAGCTAATGAAGATACCTGATGTCAAAGAGCGGAAGCCACTTGATAGATGTCACTTGGTGCCAAAGGCGGCGTTCATTTTGAAATAAATCATTTCACGTCAAAACGTGACCATCACAACGGATGAACAATGAGTTTTCTACGCTGACCTCTCCAGTTATGTGATCAATAAATCTTGTTATTAATTATTATTCATTCTTGCTTTCTTGGAAAATTTAATTCATCTTTCATATGGGTGAGTTAATGTATAAACAAATGGCTGGTAATACTGTGTAAATCTTACTTGCATTTGATTCTGTACTCTTATGTTAGTGCCTAATTCGTATCAAAAGGATAGATAGATAGATAGATAGATAGATAGATAGATAGATAGATAGATAGATAGATAGATAGATAGATAGATAGATAGATAGATAGATAGGTACTGAATATAAAATTGACCCTTTTCACGTTTACTGTCTTTTCAATCTATTTAATACATGAGAAACTTTCACCTGTTGATGCTGTCTTCTCATTCGCTAAAATGCTTGACTTCTCATTTGCTAGTAATATGCTTGGCTTCTCATTCGCTAGTAATATGCTTGGCTTCTCATTCGCTAGTAATATGCTTGGCTTATCATTCGTTAATAATATGCATGACTTTTCATTTTCTAGCCCATGCTTGATACATCTCATTCACTAGTAATATATTTTACTTCTGATTTGCTAGTAATATGCTTGACTTTTCATTCGCTAGTAATATCCATGACTTCTCATTTGCTAGTCCATGCTTGACATCTCATTCACTAGTAATATGCTTGACTTCTCATTTGCTGGCACCAAGTATATATTTCTTTAGTTGTGGCCTACTCTTCTGCCTGTCATGTGGCCTTGTGATCGATCTTTTACCTAAAGTTGTCGTCCTGAATTTCCATTCTTACTTCTTTGTCCAACTTCTTACCCGGAAATGCCTCTGCACCTTGAATCATTCATGCATATATTTTGATCGAGACCCCAGATTTAGCTGTTTGATTAATAACAATAAATATTAATAATTATATGCCTGCACTAAACACTATATTTACAACAATCATTATCCTTTTTCCAAAACATCCCCATACCCTTTCTCGCAGAAAATACTTGGTAAGCATTTCAAGCATTCTTTCTTTCTCTCTCCTGAGTGAATTCTTTTGGCACATTTCAATAAATCAAATCAAAGCAATATTATAATATACACTTCACCGTCATTCTAAGGTAAATATATATTTGCATCGATGTGGTTTTATCAACACTATTCCTTACTGTTTTGAACATATTTGTCTTACATATTTTTCTTTCATCATTTCTCCAGTGGTCTTAGAACATGATGCTGTTTGGACTATAAAGGAATGTCATTGCTTTGCCTTGGCAGCATTCAAAGGGAGTTTTACTTTTAGGAGCAGTGTCATTACTTTGTCTTGGCAGAATTCAAATTGAATCTTACTTTAGGAAGAAAAAGGAGTATTACGTTTAAAAGCAATGTCATTACATCATCTTCGCAGAATTCAAAGGGAATTTTACTTTTAAGAACACTGTCATTATTTCGTCATGGCAGAATTCAAAGGGAATTTGTTAATCTAACATCCAATAACATAAATGAAATTGAAGAGATTTTGTAGAAGAAAGTTAGTCATGTAATATAGAGTGAAGTGGCTTCCCACCCAAGTGCAATGGACAGTTATTGTGGAGCTGTAAGTGATGAATGTCTTTGAGGCAATTACTTACATTGTCCTGATACTATAGCAGACTATTTGGAAACACATCTTGAGATAAACAGGCAGTTAACTGCTTAATTGTGATGAGTTGGTACATTTGTGTCACCTTTTGGCTGCAGA
Source organism: Sinotaia quadrata (assembly GCA_028829895.1). Classification (NCBI taxonomy): domain Eukaryota; kingdom Metazoa; phylum Mollusca; class Gastropoda; order Architaenioglossa; family Viviparidae; genus Sinotaia; species Sinotaia quadrata. Next base: position 62,477,016 of record CM054179.1, read on the forward strand.
CTGCTGGAAATTGCATAATAAGACTGAAAGTGATAGGAATACATGAATTTTCCAGAATCAGTATTTGGGTCACTATACATACTGACCTAAATAAGCACAATGGTACCATTTTAAGAGTGGGTTTAGTAATGCTCAAGTTATAATTATCATGAGCTGGTAGTTTGACAGCCTATGATGAAGGCAGATACGTTATATTCTTTCACTGGAGTAACTTTATTTCCTAAGGTTCTGACACCACACTTCATTCCGACATCATTATTTTTTTCTATATACTTGACACTATTTTAAGGTAAATTTTTTCATTGAAATATGTTTCTTTTTTTATTATTTTTATTCACCACATCCCCTTCTTTTAAGTAAGCTTTTAACGTATTTTCTACCATATTGATTGCATTAATATGTCTACATTTTTCAAAAATTTCTAGAACACGAGTATGCAGTGTAATGTATGATTATGTGGATGTCACGTGTCCGGTTATTTTTATCGACTCTGTCCTATATTAGATTATCAAATATCAATATTGGTCATTGATTAACTTCTAATAATAGCGACATATAGCTGGCTTGACCTATCTTCTACGAGTGTGCCAGAGATTCAAGCTATTATGCAATGACATAGCCCAGATAAATCAGTTGACGTGCCCAAGCTAGGAACCTTATCTTCCCCTTTATTTATTAGTTAAGATTGTAATTCTATTATGCCAGCTTTGCCCTAACTAGCTTTCATCAGTCGTCATTACATCAAATTATACAACAATGGGTAAAGATAACATATGAAATTTAATAACAAATGGTAATAAAAAAAAACAACATTAGTTAATATGCAGAAAGTTCAAGAGTTCGTCTATCCTGCCTAGCCCAATTGTTATATATTGTTTTTAGATCTGGTTCATTAATCATGTTGTGCACTCTTAACTAGAGTCTTCTGAATATCTGCAGTCATCTATTCTGCTCCCACAGTGATGACGTCACGCTGCAATTGCCAACACAACATCCGATAAGAACTCTGGGTGTCGTCCTCAGAAGATCTTCCGTTACTTGGGGTGGTTCCTGAGACTGGCTGTAATGAATAACATCATTCTCTATAGTACCCTATTACAGTAAACAATCATATGGGCTTTATGGCGACAGTGATAGATTTACTCTTTACAAGTCATTATTCATTAGCTGTACGCTAACTTACAATTCAAGTCAATAAAATATTTACAAATGGATAAAGTTATTTCCTTTTACAATTGTATAATTTCTCAATATAATATAATTAGCAAGTGTTTCACAGCGCTGCTTATTAAACAATCATTTATCTCTCTGTTAGTGCTTACCGGCTACAAATGGTTTTAACAAGCGTGAACATAGCAAATACAGATGCTTATGTTATCTCGATCATTTCTACAAAAATGCAATCAATCACTAACTCCACTTAGCTTCAGTGAGAAAAATACATTAATCACACAATCATTTAACAATTGCGTAAATATTTTACATAACATTCTATAAATGAGAAATACAATAATTTAGAGAAGTCACCTTATAATTACCACTATTGTAATATTCGTGCGCAGTCAAAATGGACGCAGTATCTGCCCTTGGTCATGGGTGTGGTGAAAATGTGTGCGTCTAATTAATTCATTGATGAGTATATATGAATGGACTCTAGGTCAGCTAACGGTTTAACATCATGTCATGATACAGAATGCAAGTGACCAAATATGGGCATCTCATATTGGTTAACGGCCTTTCCTTCACCTTTTGGGTGACCTACATCCCACGAACTCGTAAACAACTATTCACCATCAATGCTCAATTCGACTAACGGAATTATACATTCTCATAAATTAAATAAAGACAGTTAATAAAACATTCATAAAATATTTTTTTAAATGTTTCAATAACTTGGCATAATATGCCTAGACTTTCTTGACAGTGGACAAGTCTCTTATTTACAGAAAATTATGTAAGGAAATGTTTGTCGTACTGATTATTAACAGGTGTAATTTATTCTGAAACAATATAAATGCAGTGTATTGTTGTGTAGCGATTGTAACTTCTGCTAGGTAATATTGTTATGTATCAATCACAGCATGAAAAAGCATTCAGAGCAATCTGTCCTACTATACTCAGTATCATTATTATCATTAGTATCATTATTACAGAACTCTACAAACTATAACAGTAGAGAGCTCCACAAATTGTAACGGTATAGCAATTGAATACCACACATCAAAAGCCCACACCACTTGAAAGTGATTCTGTAAATGATTTACAGCTGCTCTTTTTCTGGAGCTTCTTTCTAAAAAAAAACACTCCCTATTCAAGTGTACACAGGAACTTTTGCTGGAGCTTCTTTCTAACCAAACACTCCCTATTCAAGTGTATACAGGAACTTTTACTCATGCTTGATCAAGTTGTGGCTCAAAGCTACATGATACCATATCAGATTTTCACTAATATTGCTGACTTTGCTTTTCTTCATCCTATACCAAGCCTTCAGTTGCCCTTCATCAGCCAGCAGCTCTAACTAGGAAGACGTCCTCTCTAACACTACAGCTGATCTAAAATCGTCTTTCCAGGGGAGACAATATAGATAGAGTGCAGCTTTCCTGGACAGACTCTCACCAGATTGTTGGGGCGGATTTCTTAATGTGATAGCCTTTGCTATAATATTAATTATGTAGACTGTTGCGTCAACAATAACTACTCTTAAATTTGTTTTAACATGTCTAAGTAGCCATCAGGATCACATCACCCTTTTGTTACATATTAAATGTCACCGGTTGTTACATATTAAATGTCACCGGTTGTTACATATTAAATGTCACCGGTTGTTACATATTAAATGTCACCGGTTGAGTGTATATTTGTATATTTATTTGATTAGTGTGCGATCAATCATGTTGATTTGTGGTTGCATTCACACCCGGTCTGTTGAAGAAGGTGATTGAGTATATGACACATGACACCCAACATCCTTAGGTGCATTCCGTTTATCACACTCTTGCTTTCTAATATTTTACAGTGTCCATCCATCCACGTGACTTCTGTTCTCCCTTATTCCCAGGTTAATTGCTTTGCCATTTTCTTTCGTATACACTTTCCCTAATTCTAACATGGCTCTCTTTATAAGTGTTTCAAAGAATTGGTTCCCCACTCCCCCCACCCCCCGCCTGTTGAAGTCTCACGTTTACTACAGCACGTGACTTCTCATTTATCCGCTGCTGATCAGTCCCATGTTACTACTGCCAGACTCGTACAGGCAAGATCTTTGACTTTTAAGGAACGGGTCAGCTCACCCCTTAGGATAAAGTTATTCTCATATGCGCTCTCATTAGATCATTCAGCAATGTGAGGGTGCATGAGCGTTAGGCAGGAGATAAGAGTTCCACAGACATCTGCATATGCCGCTTATGTGTATGCTAACTGACCAGTTCTGTTCGAGGCCAACTATGATGTATGATAACATAGTTATTAACCCAGAGCATATCGCATACTTGCATATATCGTTTATCTTTATAGCAGGCAGTGCTCATTCAGTGTATGCTGTGCACTCCGCCTGTTGAGCCCAAACTGTACACGCAAAGCAGCTATGTAAAAGGGAAATAACTCTTTCCGAGTTCTTGACGAAGAGTTTAAAGGACACCATCACGTGACAATTAACAGCAATGTTACGTCATTATAGAAGAAAGTGGAAACCCTACTTGATTAAAAGTTGGTTTACTCTCACCCCTCTCAATCCCCCATCCCCAACCCCACCGGTACATATTCAGAGAAAAAATAAGAGCAAAACACTATGATCTCAGTACCAGTATTTAGCACATTTATCCATTAAGTAAAACTGCAAGAAAAAAAGAAAAGAAAAAGAAAAAAAAGATAAGGTAATGATTACATGTCACTTTAGTATTATTTTATTCTTATCTGTATATTAACTGTCATTACTTCCCTTTCATTACTACCCTTTCATTTCAGGTTATCGAAGACTAACACTAGCTAGTTATAAACTTTTATTAACATAACTTTACTTTGTTTGGTTTTTTTAAACCAGAAGTTCAAAAGTTTCAAAATAATATTCGTGTATTGTACACATGGTACACATATTTATGTGAATAACTCATATATATATATATATGCATTTATTTATATGCATACATACAACACAGAACATGTATACTAGTTTTCCAGTATATGTTCGATACTTGGATGATTGGTTATAAGCTTCATTAATTAGTGGTGGTTAGGCTTGGTTTTTGACATTCATTATTTGAAATTCACACCAAAAAACAAAAAAAAACCCATATTTAAATTTTTTAATAAAAAAAACAAAACAAAAATAACCCAAGAAATAATACTTTTTATCCAATCAACATTTGTGAAGTATTTATTTTCTATTATTTTCTGTAAACATGTGCAATGACAAATCAAAACACACAGATGCACACGCACGCACGCACGCACGCACACACACACAAAAACACACACACACACACACACACGCAGGTACACATGCACACAGATAATCTACTATGCAGAACTGAATAGAACTGTTTAGAACGAAGACCTCTAAATTAGTTTCTTTTTGATCGGGTTCAAGCAGCCAGACTGATACCTTTGGCCTCTGATCAGGACCCCCACGGGCCCAATCCACTTGGCACAGGTCTACTCCTTGGGTAACGTCTTTGTCGGTACCCAAATACACATTCCAGTCATAAACTTTCGGTTTGATTTCAAACTCTGGCCATCTCGATTATTCAAATAATTTCGTTCATAACGCAATGAACACCCAGTAGGCCCCTCCGCCGAACGATAACTTTTATATAAATTTAGATAAATTTATATTGAAACAAACATTGAAAGTACAAAATTAGATAAATTTATATTGAAACAAACATTGAAAGTACAAAATTAGATACATTTATATTGAAACAAACATTGAAAGTACAAGATTAGATACATTTATATTGAAACAAACATTGAAAGTACAAAATTAGATACATTTATATTGAAACAAACATTGAAAGTACAAAATTAGATACATTTATATTGAAACAAACATTGAAAGTACAAAATTAGATACATTTATATTGAAACAAACATTGAAAGTACAAAATTAGATAAATTTATATTGAAACAAACATTGAAAGTACAAAATTAGATACATTTATATTGAAACAAACATTGAAAGTACAAAATTAGATACATTTATATTGAAACAAACATTGAAAGTACAAAATTAGATACATTTATATTGAAACAAACATTGAAAGTACAAAATTAGATAAATTTATATTGAAACAAACATTGAAAGTACAAAATTAGATAAATTTATATTGAAACAAACATTGAAAGTACAAAATTAGATAAATTTATATTGAAAGAAACATTGAAACGGAAAGAAGAAAGACAGACAGTGAGAAATAGAGAGAACAGAAACGGACAAAGAAAAGAACTCCGCCGAGAAAAAAAATAAATCGGTATAAACATATAGCACTCCCTACCTTTTCCATCCACCCACCCAAGGCATAATCCTTATATTATATTCTGGCAACATAGCAATAATGCATTCAACAGCCATCTAACCTCACGATAATAAGTTCCACATAATCTGTGTTAAAGTGTGTTTACTGATTCATTCTTAACAGCGTGAAAGGAGAAATAAAATGCTATCAAACTTCCTTTAGAAAAGAATTTGGGCTAGAATACAGTCTGCATTGCGCACACTCATTTGTTTTGAACGAATCTACAGGTGCGAACATGGCACGTGTGCCTAGAAATAAAAGTGAAAATCAAAAACACGAAACAAATTATGCAAAACGAAAATCTGAACAAGTTACACTAATGGGTACTAAATCTGGAAGTAGTTTTATTTTTGTTGTCTGTTGAGATTTGTGCTTACCTTAAGGTTCATATTTTTTGTTGTTTTGTTGCTTTATTTGAGTGAAATGATAAACTTAGTACATTTTCACACGTCATTTCCCTCTTATCATATTATAATGAAGGTGTTGTTTTTACTTGTTTTATTATTGAGATTATTTATTTTTTTTAAAAAACAGTACAGTTTACGGGGTCAAAGATACGAAAACTATAGTTACAAGAAAAGGGGGTCCAATTGAATACTATTTTTAGATGTTGCCCTTCAATCAACCCCACATAAACACACGCACACACATAAACACACGCACACAATGTTGTTAGAAGTATTTATCAAGTAGGAAAAGAAAGTTATCTCTGCTTGGAACAACTGTCATCTTACCATGCTAAGACAACGACGGTAGGCGCGGTTGGAAATAGTTTCGGTGAGGTCCGACAGGAAAACATACATATTATTCGTCATCTGTATTCACATGTACACAATATATATGTAGGCACATACACACTTTCTTGTCGAAAACCATTCTCATGACTATTCCCATTTCAATGGAACGATCACTGAGAAAATTAACACAGCACTCTCTCCCGTCCGCACGAGGCGCTATCCTTATGTCCCACTTGGTCACTGTGAGGTCACGAGGGTGGCCGCCAAACTTTCATTCGTCCTTTAGATTCGTAGGACTTCGGTCTACTGTTAGACTTGTCATAGCGGCCTTGTGTTTAGAGCTTGCTTTTTCGCATCTAACCATGTTGTAATAATTCGGACTCTCGATGTCAGAGTCAGTCCTACAGTTGTCAGAGTAGCATCGCTCAGAAAAGCTCTTCCAGACACCTCTGGTCAAATGTACTGAGAGATTGGGAAAGTCAAGAATTACCACGGGTTGTTCTTGTTAACTCCCACGGCAGAACAGTGTGGACTATCAGTTCTTCTTCTGTAGGTAGATATCTCATTTCTATACTAATAGTAATAAACATGCTTGAATTTATTACTTAATATTATGTATTTCAAGAAATTGCCTTCTTTGTTTGTTCTTCTATTGCTGCAAACGCACAAAGCATGTGGAGAAGGATTTGGCGAAGAATTATGGGCTGATTACATAAAACGTTCATTGACAATGTTCTTTACGTTTACAGATAAAACGTTCATTCACAATGAAAAAGTTCATTGACAATGTTCTTTACGGTTACAGATAAAACGTTCATTCACAATGAAAAAGTTCATTGACATTATTCTTTATGTTTACAGATAAAACGTTCATTTACAAGGTTCTTTACGTTTACAGATAAAACGTTGATTGACAATGTGGAAGGTACTGTTTTATGCTAACAATAAAAAGTTATAATTCTAAATGTCAAACGTGTATCGCATTTATATTAAAATGTTCATTTCGTTGTATTAAATGAAGTGATTGGTAATACTTTGACGCTGACAATTTTAACTTTATTACAGGGATCGTTTCGTAATCTATCCATAATCGTGAAACCTCTTTCTTCGTTTCTTTTCTAAAACATTTTTCATTTTGATTTTAGTACAGAGGCATTAATAATTTTGTTTTCAGTGCGACTTTTCACTTTTAAAAATCTTGATCAATCAGCATAAGAAATAAAGCCTCCTTACTGCTAAAGTCAACATGTACTGAACTAGTTCATTATGTTTTCACGAGGTTCGCAGTGAAGGATTTAATTTAGAAAATATATAAACTTCTTCTATAATGAAAATACTGAGACGAATACTTGCACAAATATTGAGATAATATCAAGATGAATATACTGAGATGAACATTGAGACGAATATTGAGACAGACGTCAGAAGAGCCCGATCTTTCTCAGTAAATATTGTATTATGATGTACAAATCGACAGTCATCAGCGATTGGGTTAATATAGAACACGTTTAAGCGTTTGAACAAACAAACAGCAAACACGCAATCACGCATGAACGCTCACTCTCCAGTTTCTGCCGGTTATTGGTTAGCACCGTCTGCGACAGTCTGCAGAAATAAGCCACTTTAATCGACTAGGGACTTCTGAAGCCGCCCGAGGCAAACAAAGTGGACAATCAGTCGGGGAGAAGCTAAGGAAAAACCAAACGACTGGAGAGAAAAGCCTGACCAATCCCCGTTTTTCTTTCAAATAACGTAGGTCAAGGGTTGGGGGGGGGAACTAAAAAAAATGTGGAAAATATATGACAATGAGTTAGTGTGTATTTGCTTTGACAAAATGTCAGTGAGATTGCATTGCATTCATTCGATTGTGGCCTCTCTTCTGTACAACGTCTCCCATTGAAACAGATTTGGGAAAGGGCAATGTTCAGATTCGGGATCCGACAAAGTTTATGCACCCTGACAATGTTTACAAGGAAAGAAAACTACATAAATCTTAAGCGCGTGACGAAATAAATTCACTCCACTAAAGGTTCTGGTAGTAGTAGTAGTAGGAGGAGGAGGAGGAGGAGGATGGGGGTGGGGGTTAACCTCTACACTATGTCATCTATCTGCATTACCACAGGTCTTGTATATGATATTTTCATTCTCTATTCAAATTCCATCACTACTCTGCATTTCTGAAGATCGCAGTTGAGTATTAACTGTCTTCTTTTGTATCTTAAACGTGTCAAATACTTTCATTGCTTGGATCACACTCGGATTATGAAATAATGAAGTCCTAAGATTAACTGCCTCTTTTATTTACTGTTCGTACAAACATATTTAGAGTGTTAGTGTTATATGTCCATAGAGTAGTGAGGAACGTAACCAGTTTCACCACTATCTCTGGTATTAAACTGTACTTAGCAATGTTCATTGAAATAAATCATAATCATCTCCTGCAGGTGACTCTGTTCTGTTCATAGGCTATATTAGAACCTTAGTTAGTGGGTGGAGGCTGGAGCCAAGTAAAGTAAAGCCAGATCATTAGGATCATTATATTGGAGACAATTCTCATCAACTGATACGCGAAGATGATTCAGATCTTAATTATTTAATTATTATTCTTTTAGAACGTAATCTTGAGTTCAAGAAAAAATAACACTTTTAAGGAAGAATTGAAGATTTCCTGAAAGGTTTCAGTATTGATCCGGTTGATCTGCAGTTAAGTTATTTAATGTTAATTTATATAAATGTCATATTTCCACACCTTTAAGTTATTTAATGTTAATTTATATAAATGTCATATTTCCACACCTTTAAGTCATTTAATGTTAATTTATATAAATGTCATATTTCCACACCTTTAAGTTATTTAATGTTAATTTATATAAATGTCATATTTCCACACCTTTCCTCATTGACGCCGTAATATTGTGCGCGAGCATTAATTCGGCGGAAGGGGTGGTGGTGGTGGTGGTGGTAGACAACTGCATTGTGTATGTACACTTAGTTCTTATTTGTTAGGATATTCTTCGTTTTCTATCTAGAAAGAGCCTTTATTTATACTTTTTAAGTCATTTGTTTTTATTTCTGGTTTACTAAATTAAGCAATTATGCAATGTATATACGCACGCACATTCGGAAGTAGCAACGTACAAAGAAGATAATGATACAAAGCTGAAAATGTCGATTTAAAAATGAGGTAGGTTCGACTTATGACAATTTAATTTTATTTCAGACACTAATAATTTCGACGTTTATAATTCGTCTACATCTTCAAAGGAATGAAATGTAAAATCCGCACAACCCTCAGACCACTAACGTGCAAATTGCTGCACATCTTTTCAAAATATCGTTCATCAAATTTACTTCTTGCAGGGGTGCCGTCGGGATCAGGCGTGAGAAGAAAAAATATTAATTATATACATTAATACAACCACGTATACTACTTTGTTAGAAATATTGATGTACCTTTAACCTAACCGGGAAATGAGGTTGTTATTGATGTCATACATTTACGAAAACTATTTAGGTTGGGATTATTTCATGCCTGAGTTTTAGGGGAAATAAGATAGATAGATAGATAGATAGATAGATAGATAGATAGATAGATAGATAGATAGATAGATAGATAGATAGATAGATAGATAGATAGATAGATAGATAGATAGATAGATAGATAGATAGATAGATAGATAGATAGATAGATAGATAGATAGATAGATAGATAGATATTGTGTTCAATCAGTTTTGCACCTTTCTTGAGCAAAGAAAATGGGCCTTAATTCTTTCATGCACCTGTTGTCTGTCAAAGTTTGAGTAATGTTTCATTAAATTGTGTATACTGTAGAACAATTGAGCATTATTATTTATGACTGATTTCAAGCCCTTCATGCTTCAACTGGATTTTTTCTGGCTTTGCGGCTAACTCTACATCGGTAAATTAACGCTGACGTCTCTAAATCGACCGGCATTTCTCTAATTTAAATAGATTAGCATTTCATTTAAATAATTTCCTATATTATCCGTGCATAGATTAGCATTTCATTTGAATAATTTCCTATATTATCCGTGCATAGATTAGCATTTCATTTAAATAATTTCCTATATTATCCGTGCATAGATTAGCATTTCATTTAAATAATTTCCTATATTATCCGTGCATAAGAAATCATTCTAAGAGTCATTTATAGGATTATTCTATAAGATAACGCGTATGTGTGTTCGTGAATGTATGATTTGATGCAGCCATTGAGAAAAAAATCCTGTTTGTTTAAATCTTACGTAATCACGTCGCCATACCGTTACTACCTGTTAAAGATTAGCCACCCAGTCTTAGACAATAGGTAGATTCAGCCGTCATCGAAAATGCACGACGTCTTTTTTGTGTGACTTTACAGCGGTAGACGTTTAGGACACACGTGTTTTCATTTGTTTTCTCTCGATTAGTGATGACAAAGGAGTATAAGCGTACACTTAAAATAAAACAAACACTTCCTATTAGTGGTTGCACCGTGATCACTAATATAGACCTACACTTCTGTACTGTTAAACAAGTTGTGCACTTTTTCTCTTTTATAATATTATGTATATATGTGTGCTTTCACACTAAGTCCGGAACAGAGTAGTCTATAATATTATGTATATGTGTGTGCTTTCACACTAAGTCCGGAACAGAGTAGTCTATAATATTATGTATATATGTGTGCTTTCACACTAAGTCCGGAACAGAGTAGTCTATAATATTATGTATATGTGTGTGCTTTCACACTAAGTCCGGAACAGAGTAGTCTATAATATTATGTATATGTGTGTGCTTTCACACTAAGTCCGGAACAGAGTAGTCTATAATATTATGTATATGTGTGTGCTTTCACACTAAGTCCGGAACAGAGTAGTCTATAATATTATGTATATGTGTGTGCTTTCACACTAAGTCCGGAACAGAGTAGTCTATAATATTATGTATATGTGTGTGCTTTCACACTACGTCCGGAACAGAGTAGTCTATAATATTATGTATATGTGTGTGCTTTCACACTAAGTCCGGAACAGAGTAGTTTAAATTCTATTCTGTTTCGTTGTGAAAAACTCACAATGTTAGTAATCGACAACTATGACTGAAGATAAATGTCTTACTGGTAGTGATATATTGGCATTGTCCTGATTTTATTTCAAACATAAATTAATCCTTTCAACCATCAGGTTTTACATATACTTTTATTGTATTGTGCGTGTGTGTTAGAGAGAGAGAATAGAAGGGTAATCTCATAATTATTCTATCCTTTGACTTATGAAAGCAAGTCATTGCCAAATTCAGACCAAGAGAATTATGCCCTTTTGTTCTTCATAACTAGTGTGCCAATATTCATACCGGTTCAAGATCCAGTACCTGGTCTTCGAGCGATTAAGTCAGCGCTTATGTAATTCAGCCAAGGCACCGCAGGTTAGGTTATAATACCTAGCTTAATATCTATCCAACTAACCACGTGACTAACTGACTAACTTACTCACTATACAATAATCCTAATAATTTTAACTGGCACACTGATTATATTTCTCACTATAACTGGAACACTGATAGTGTTACTCACTGTAAATTCAGCACCAATAATTTTACTCACTATAACTGGCACTCATATTATATTAATTACTATAACGACCACCTTGATTATATTGCTCACTGTAAGCTGCACATTGATTATATTATACAAAATAACAGGCACATATATTATAATACTCACGTTGACTGGCTCCTGATAATACTACCCACTACAACTGGCACATTTTATAATAATATTATTAAATATAACTTGAACGCTGATAATACTACTCACTATAACTAGTACCGTGATAATACTACTCACTATAACCAGCACAGTGATAATACTACTCACTATAACTAGTACCGTGATAATACTACTCATTATAACCAGCACAGTGATAATACTACACACTATAACGAGCACATTGATAATACTACTCACTAAAACTGACACAGTGATAATACTACTCACTATAATTGGCACAGTGATAATACTACTCATTATAACTGGCACACAGATTGCCTCCGTCTGTTAAGTTTCTTTCTTCTTTGAGCATTCCCTCTTTCTTCTTAACATTGATATAATTATTTTATACGTTCATTTGTCTTTCTTCTTTGAGATTTCCCTCTTTCTTCTTAACATTTGATATAATTATTTTATACGTTCATTTTAATTTTGTTTAATTATTGTTTGTTATGAACTATTTGTGACTTGAAATCGTCCACAATATCGATATAAATAATATGTTCTAAAAGTCTGAAACCAGAAAACCTCATCGACTGTCTTTAATATACGTTATAAACATCGGGAAATTACTATTTTTAGTTCTCCTTTCATTTCCTTTGCAAATGCTGGCAAGGACAGTAATTAACCTTGTCAAATCTGCGAGATAGTTGAACAATATTATCCAATATTATCAATTAATTGTTTTGATTACCTCTGCCTACATATGTCGATCGCTACAGCAAATTCAAAAAGACTACCGGAAATGAGCACAGGAAATGTTCCTTCTGCTTCCATACTCACAAACATTCCCGCCAAATGTTAGAATCCGTTCTTCCTGTGACCGGAAGTTCATAGACTGCTGTGGGAGTGCGGTGCAGAGAATACAAGCCAAGTTGTGGATCCTACAGTCGTTGAGTGATGTTGCATTTCTTTGACCGAAGGAATCCCATCTACAGAAATTAAAACTGGTTAGCTTTTGGATTATTAGGGAGGGCTACTGTGTACAGAATATGAAGGGTTAATTATGAGGGCTTTTGTGTACAGAATCTGAAGGATTATTTATGAGGGCTAGTGTGTACAAATATGAAGCATTAATAGTGAGGTCTTCTATGTACAGAATATGAAAAATTAATATCGAGGGCTACTGTGTACATAATGTAAGGATTAATAGTGAGGGCTACTGTGTACATAATGTAAGGATTAATAGTGAGGGCTACTGTGTACATAATGTAAGGATTAATAGTGAGGGCTACTGTGTACATAATGTAAGGATTAATAGTGAGGGCTACTGTGTACATAATGTAAGGATTAATAGTGAGGGCTACTGTGTACATAATGTAAGGATTAATAGTGAGGGCTACTGTCAAAGGAATTTGAATGATTAATAGTGAGGTGTACTGTCGAGGATTTGCAAGATTCATAGTGAGGGCTACTTTCTAGATTCTAAGTGTTGGTTCCCCATAAAGATGGACAATACGAATTACACAACAATAGAGGTCAAGTGATCCAATGGCTTGTTCGCCACCATAGGATCCTCACATATATGGACACAGATAATAGACAGGAACAATGACTACAATTAATGAATTTTACATGAAAGGAAGATGATAAGAAGGGACACAAGACAGGTGAAAAATTAATAAAATATTTATGTTAAAAAATAAACAATAAAAAGTAATAAAACAACAATCAATTGCAAGTCCACATTAGAATTCTCACAATATCTACCAGAGAAAACTTAGCCTTCCCTAGATAATTAGATTTCCCCTGACCAAGCCAATAGATGTGTTTTGGACGGTGATAAAAAGCAGGTGGCTTGGGTTTACTCCCCTATTTAAAGGCTATTCAGTGACTTAAAGGTCAGGGCTACATCCCATGCTCATTCCTTCACAACTTCACACAGGATTAACAACAGACTTCCGAGTGGGTCTTTCATTTGAACGTTCCAGAGTCAGAGACCCCTCTACCAACCCTTTCTTTTTCATTGACAACTATTTATGCCTCGTGAGTTTACTACACTGGCCACCAAACTCTAGGGTTCATGGTCAAAGTTATCTTCCTCCACATCTACGCGTGTTTACTACAATTAACTGGTTGGATTTCCGTTTGACCACAGCAACCATGGTCGGATTTGCTGTGAAAAATACATTTAATTAATCAGCCCACTTCTCTTTGACCCAGAAAACACCTGTTCTGTATTACTGGTGATGAAATAGCTATGTCAAACGTGTTTGTTTGCTTATACAAGACTCCATCTTACATCTATATTTAGATGTTATTTCTTATAAATTTCTTACGTGTAAATTTTATTCTTTCTAATATTTTTAATATTTATTGATGGGAATCTGGGCGAGATTTATAAATATCCTGACACTAGGTAATATGAAGGATTAATAGTGAGGACTACTTTCTAACTTTCTAGAGAATTTGTCTGATGAACGTAACTGTAACTGTCCTAAGAGCATGCATAACTTTGGCAATAAATGAAACCCTTCCTGGAAGTATCTTTGCTATAACAATGAACGGATCACTTCCTGGGAATTACTTTGTTATAATAAATGACTCCTTTGTGACGGTTTCTTTGCTATAACAATTAATGGATAACTTCCTGGGAATTACTTTGTTATAATGAATGAAACCTTTGTGATGGTTTCTTTGCATTAGCAATGAATGGATAACTTCCTGGGAATTACTTTGTTATAATGAATGAAACCTTTGTGATGGTTTCTTTGCATTAACAATGAATGGATAACTTCCTGGGAATTATTTTGTTATAATGAATGCATCACTTCCTGGGAATTACTTTGTTGAAATGAATGAAATCTTTGTGACGGTTTGCTGGGAGATGAGAACCACCCTGGTTCACCTGTGACCTTAGGCTAATCCCCAAAGTACACTTTCTGTCTGGCCACACATTTAAATAGGATGGAAGAAAGTTAATGTAGAATAGAGTAATAGTACTAGAAGATAGGTCTAGCCACCACCCACCCACTCCGATACATAACAGCCATGATAGTAAGTAAATACAGATGAAGTGTATAACATTTAACATGTAAGTGAGTCAAATTAACATGAGTTGTCTAAGCATCAATATCAAATGTATTCAACAAGAAATAAAATGAGACAGCTTGCTTACATATAGTGAGCAATTCAATGATTACAATTAGAGTTTATAAATGGATATCGTTCATAATCACGACCTTGTGGTGTCATAGCAGAATGCTCATTTGAGTCCTATGGTATCCATTTAGTTATTTGGTTCATTCATATGAGCAAACTATAATTGAGTTTATAAGAGATCAATGAATGTTTCTGAGTAAACTCTAAAGTACTTTGATTAAAGTTCATGTGGATTTGATCAAAACTCGACTGAAGCTGTTCAGCTGCTTGGATTTATAGTCACTTAGCTTTGGTTTCCTGACATATCATCTAGGGTCCCAGTAATGTATGCGTATACAGTCACAGAGGTAATCCATGGAACTGTGTCTCTGGCCCATGGGTCATTTTGTTTGGGCATTGCATTACAGCTCGACACTCAATGAATTCAACAAACTGAGATAATATGGTTCCTTTCTGGCATTGCCTCGCAGTTCAGTACTCATTGACTTTATCTGAGATAAGGTGCCAATCTGCTAGCAAAATATACATGGGCTAAGAATTCATCATCATGTGTTCTCTAACAGAACACTCTTATTTAGATGGTCATTAGACGTTTTAATATCATAAGCGAAATACAACAATATAAAATATAGTTAATGTCAAGAGATAAACATGAATATAATACTAGTTAGGCAAGCAAAACCACATACCTTTGGCCGTAATATATACAGAGGATGATTTCCTGCTGTGTGATAATTGGCAATAAGTACTATGGCTATAACTTATTAAGGCTGGGAACCAAAATAAGTGTTGCCTCAGCAGTCAACTGTATTCGACTGAAGAATATTAGGTGAGTTTCTAGTATGCTCATTTGTGCGTGATTGAGTGGCACACTAAAGTGAGTGTCTGGAACAGTCAGGTAAGTTTCCAGCCTGGGGATAAGGGTCAGCCGTTCTAGAAGGTAGGTTTGCATGTAGCTTATTTTTAGAGGAGGGTGGGTGTGGGATACATAAGCCATTATTTGACACCCTTCCTAGCAGTTTCTTTGCTATAACAATGAATGAACCCCTTCATTAGAGTTACTTTGTTATGACGATGAATGAAACTGTTCCTGCTTCTTACTTTGTTGTAACAATGAATGTAATCATAAGAATTTGTAAATATAATAGTCCTGGGTGGCTACATTTTGAATAAAACTTTCCAGATAGAGATTCTTTTAAAATATGATTGTCCAGAGATATTTTCTTTTACAACTGATAGGAGAATTTTTAAATCTATCCGTCTTGAGAGGTTTTTAATATAACTGTCCTGAGAGGTTTTTAATATGACTGTCCTGAGAGGTTTTTAATATAACTGTCCTGAGAGGTTTTTAATATAACTGTCCTGAGAGGTTTTTAATTTAACTGTCCTGAGAGGTTTTTAATTTAACTGTCCTGAGAGGTTTTTAATTTAACTGTCTTGAGAGGTTTTTAATTTAACTGTCTTGAGAGGTTTTTAATTTAACTGTCTTGAGAGGTTTTTAATTTAACTGTCTTGAGAGGTTTTTAACATAACTATCGTGAGAGATTTTTAACATAACTGTCCTCAGAAGTTTTTAATATAACTGTCCTGAGAGGATTTTAATATATACCTCTTGATAGATTTTAATATTACTGTCCTGAGTGGTTTTTAATATATAACAGTCTTGAGATTTGTAATATAACTATCGTGATAGGTTTTTAATATAATTATCCTGAGAGGTTTTAATATAACTATCCTGAGAGGTTTTAATATAACTATCCTGAGAGTTTGAAATTAATTGTCATAAGAGTTAGAATCTAGCTGATTTTTATGAAGGGAAGGAATTATTATTTTTAATTGAATTCTGGAACACAAAGGCGATGGCTTTCCTTCAACGTGTGCCCTTTGTTCTTGCAGTAACTTCAGTCTCCACCCTTGGGCTCTTTTCTTCTCCCACTTCATAGACTTCACTTGATGCCCTGTACGGTGGCCGCTTAAAAAAACTCAATGAAGTAGAAACCATCCAGAGCAATTGTATGCTGTTGATCAGTGACAAGGTCATGTATTTTTAATTGCTTCTCTATCTTTTCTTTCTAATCTATGTGGTGTAACCTATCCTGCTTGGTTGTTTTATTACGTACATTTACATTGGTAAAACTATTGACAGTTGAACTTGACTGACATTATATTGAAAGAAGATATTTATATAAGAAGCTAATTATTGAGACGAATATTGTTATATCATTTGAACGGAGAGCAGCTGTGTGCTGGTTTATTCTCATGTGAGGCATTGAACTATCTTAATTAAACTCTTACGTCAAAACACCAGGGACCGTGAAGTCACCATCTTGGAACTTTGATTAAATTTTGACCAGTCAATATTGTTTGTGACTTATAGATTTTTTCTTCATCCTTTGTATATGACTACGTTTAGATTATTTTTAATGTACACTTGATTCAATCTCTGTCACCGAGTATATTGTGAAGAAGAATTTCTTTGTTCTCTCTGTTGTTACATTCTTGTTAAATTTTCTTTACATTCCATACTTCCAGTTTTTGTTTGGAAGAAATTTCGGGCATGCAGGATGGGGCAATTGTAATATACGAAGGCTTGAAGCATCAGAAAGTCGGATCAAATAAAATTCAATGCGAAATACAGGAGCATGAATTTATATTATATTGAATAAATAAATAACGTATCTTTTAAGATTCATCTTCACATTTAAGAAAACCTCAATGTTTTGCGAATAAACACTATTGATGTGTTTGAAGACAGGATATTTTGTCGACAATTGTATGTCTAGATTAGTGGGACGAATGTTAATTTTTAATTACCAGTGGTCGTTGTTATGAATTTCTCTTTAATAGAAATAGAGACGAGCCTAGACATATACACCACTAGAGCAAAGAAATTGATAGGCCTAGAGATATACACCACCTTAACAAAGATATAGAAAGAAAAGTGGAGACATAGAGGTATATAACCCATATCAAAGATAAAGAAATAACTAAGAGCCCTAGTGATATACACCACCATAAAAGAAAGAGAGAGAGAGTAACAAAATGAGAGGCTAGAAATACACATCGGCGTAATAGAAACGGAAATGAGAGACAAAGAAAATGATAGGCCAAGAGGTGCGCACTACCGTAATAGAGAGACAGAAAGAAACGAGAGGACTAGAGATAATAGAGACAAAAGAACAAGCCAGAAGATGTAAACCACGACTGTATACATATAGAGGGAAGAACCTAGCAATGCACTCTACTATTTTAAAGGAGGGGGAGTAGACCTCGTGATACAAAACCCCATTACAGAGAAAGGGGTAAAATGCCTAGTGATACACACCCCATATTAAAGTGAAAGTGAACTAAGTGCCTAGTGGCACATACCACCGTTACAAAGGGAAAGTAAGGCCTAGTTCTACCCACCCCACCCCAACTCCATTACAAGAGAAAGGGAAAGAAAGGCCTAGTGAATCACCACCCCACCCCAACCCTATTACAAAGAAAGGGAAAGAAAGGCCTAGTGAATCACCACCCCACCCCAACCCTATTACAAAGAAAGGGAAAAAGGCCTAGTGAATCACCACCTCGCTCAGCCCCATTACAGAGAAAGGGGGGAGGGAAAGGTCTGGTCATATATTCTACTTTTATATAGAAAGAAAAAGTTCTAGAAATGCACACAACATTTATAGATAAAGAATATAACAAGATAGTTAGAAATACATACAACCTTTATACAAGAAAGTCAGAAATATACACAATTTATATTTTCTTTAGGTGTTTAATCAAGGCATACCTTGCCACCATACATCAATGGAGTGCAGTGTATTCCTTACACTTACACACTGCAAGAAATACTTCTCGTGTCTGCCACAGTCATACAGTTTATAATCAGTAAACCATGATATTCGGGTAAAATTAGGAAAGGCTGCTTTTTCCCTGTAAAATATAATCAGGAACAAATACTAAGTTTCCAGTTTATTTACCTCTAACTCCATTCTTTCTTATATTTGAATCTCAACTAACAGCTTCCTGAAACAGTATTTATTAGTCCAATACACGCATACAGCATAATAAATACGGTATATCAATTTTGTGTGAACAGCTTAACTAGAAACAATGTCAAGTGTTTAGCACGAACATTTAGATTTAAAAATTGTAGAAATAATAGTCAACTCACATAATACATCTCTACAGAAAACACAAGTATAACATATTAATAGCAAAAATGCAAGATATATTTCTAAGTCCTTTCTCTCTCAATCAGTCAGTTAACTCACAATTGCTAACGGCTGCCTTTCATGACTGGACTTCTTGCCAGTCCAAATTCAAGTTATTAGACAATAACATTCTCTACATCGGTAAACATTTGATCTCAGCCCATTGGCTGGTCTTGTTTATAAATCTTAAAACTAATCATCCACTTGGAACTGGTTTGGATTGCATCAGCAATTTCTAACACATTCTCAACTTGAATTGTTTACTCCAACTCTGACACTTACAAAAATACCGTCATAATGAGTGCCCAAGTTCGAGTACTTTGACAATTTATATAACAATTAAGTCTAGAAATAGGGATAGGCAAATTTACTCCACCACAGAAGGAGGGATAGATGGAGGGATGGATAAGTGAGAGAGAGATGGGTGGGCGGGCGGGCGGACAGACGGATGAATGGATGGATCGATGAAGAAGCATAGTGGAACATAATACTCACTATTATTTTTCAATTAATTATTTTTTATTCTTAATAAAGAATTAATTTTAAATTGTTCGTGATTCGGTTATATTCTAATACACCAAAACAACTTTAAATTCTAATACAAAGAAAATTATAGCAAATTTCAGTTTCGAATTTTACCGAATAAGCTATTTTTAGACTTTCTTGTCCTTACCCACCTATATTATTTTGTATACCACAAGTCACGTGGTTACCCCCAAGAGCGCAATGGCATACTCCACGGGACTGTTCTCTTTCAACAGTCATCGGCAACATGGCGATATTTATCAAGACGTGTTGTAAGAAGGGGCAGCACACACATACAGTCTATTTTTAAAATATGCCTTTGATACTTTTGGTAAATTAAGTCGAAGAAAAGCACGGAGAAGCAAAATAAATCTTCAACAAAGCTCTAGAAGTTAATGCTTTCTCTGGCTGAATAATGGAAGCTGTCAACAGCTTGTGCATATTGTAAACATTTCAACTGACATGCAGTTACAGTTACTGTCAATGAGTGTAAACTAAACAATGTAAAAGGTAAGGCTTCCAGAATGCAGAGTTATTTATATCAGAACATTTTCAGCACATGGTAAATATCTTGATGTTGTTGTTGTTGTTGTTGTTGTTGTTGCTTGAGTTGTGTTGTTGTTGTTGCTGTTGTTGCTTGAGTTGTTGTTGGTCTTGTTGTTGTTGTTGCTGCTGCTGTTGTTGTTGTTTGAGTTGTTTTGTTGTTGTTGCTGTTGTTGTTGTTTGTTTTAGTTTGAGTTGTTTTGTTGAGCATGTAGTTGTCCTCTCTTTTCGGTTTATTTAATGACACACAGTTTAATTATAGTTTTATTAATTTTATAAATTACTTTTACCATTGAAAGTTTCAACATTTCATAGTGATGAAGATGTAAACGTGATGTGGTTGGATGGTTTGCTTTACGCTTGAAATTAGTACTTCAGCAGTCCTCAGCCATGGAACCTGTGATATGAGTGAGAAAACAAACCCATATTGGAGACTTGAACCTACTAACTAAATCACGCTAGTCCGGCGCTGAGACCTCACGACCACCTGAATCCCATATTGAGTTAGTTCAATTTATTTATTTTATTATATTCATGGGGAATGGGATTATAGGAACATTCAAGTTTAAAATTTGTAATGTCAGATATCTGATAAGCTGTTTTAAACTGTCCAAATAGATAAACTTGTTTCTGTGCGAATTGTGAACAATATTTAGTAATTACTTTGACCGTTATCTTCACTTTCACCTGCATCAAGTTGGGAGACCTTCGTAATCACTCTGACATACCGTTCACTATGTATCATTGTGCTACACTGTCTATACATTAGTGATCTGTGATATTAGTGATGTGTGTATTAAAACAAGTGTAACACTAATCATCTATTATCTTTGTACTAAAATATGTGTGACACTAGTCATTTATCTTTGCACTAAATTATGTGTAACACTAGTCATCTATTATCTTTAGTATTTAAACAACTGTAACATTAGTCATCTATTATCTTTATTATTTAAACAAGTGTAACACTAGTAATTTATCTTTGTATTAAAATATGTGTAACACTAGTCATCTATTATTTTTGTGCTAAAATATGTGTAACACTAGTCATTATCTTTGTACTAAAATATGTGTAACACTAGTCATCTATTATCTTTGTGCTAAAATATGTGTAACACTAGTCATTATCTTTGTACTAAAATATGTGTAACACTAGTCATCTATTATCTTTGTGCTAAAATATGTGTAACACTAGTCATTATCTTTGTACTAAAATATGTGTAACACTAGTCATCTATTATCTTTGTGCTAAAATATGTGTAACACTAGTCATCTATTATTTTTGTGCTAAAATATGTGTAACACTAGTCATCTATTATCTTTGTGCTAAAATATGTGTAACACTAGTCATTATCTTTGTACTAAAATATGTGTAACACTAGTCATTATCTTTGTACTAAAATATGTGTAACACTAGTCATCTATTATCTTTGTACTAAAATATGTGTAACACTAGTCATCTATTATCTTTGTGCTAAAATATGTGTAACACTAGTCATCTATTATCTTTGTGCTAAAATATGTGTATCACTAATCACTTATCTTTGCACTAAAATATGTGTGATACTAGTCATGAATGTGTGCGTGTACTGTGTACAGCCCTTTTTTGTTTCTCTGTAGGACAAAATTAGGTCATCATGACCGCTCCCTTTGTTTTAAATTGCGCGCACTGTACTGAGTAAACTTGTCAATGCTAATGTATAATGATGTGTTAATATGCCTATTTTAATCGTCCTTTACTATGTTATTCATTCATTAACTAAGGTTGATATTTATGTATTCAGATAGGAAATGGGTTGCAGTTTGTTTATATATATATATATTTGTAGGCTTGTGTTATTTTCTTTTTAGGATTTGTGTGTGTGAGCATGGCTTTCCCCATCACACGAATATAGTTATATATTTTATTTGATAATTTATCTTGTAAATTAGGTAAGAAAGAGTTGTATTTAAAGAGTATTTAGTGTACTTTTCTTAGATAGTAAAAGCATTATACAACTCTAAGTAGTTTAGAAGTAATTTTATGTAAACAAACCAAAGTAAGATAGCACAGAAGAGTTAGTTAACACCACTTCAGTGGTTTATGTCTTAATTGTCTACTGCGGTTCTCTTTGCGGCCAGGGCTTATAGAATATAATGAGTGAGTGTGTGTGTCATTTATCTTTAATACAATTTAATAACATATCTTTAATACAATGTACAATACTAGTGCACTGCAGTAAAGAGATCTTGGTTTTAAAACAGACGTATTCCTAGTAATACATTATCTTTGTATTAAAACGGGTGTAGTGTAATAACGAGATCTTTGTATTAAAATAACTGTACAACCGTAATACGAAATATTTGTTATCAAAACAGGTGTACAAATAGTGGTATGATATCTTTGTCTCATAGCAGGTGTACTGCTTTTAAGATGAGATCTTTGTCTCAGGTATACTGCTTGCAATACGAGATCTTTGTCTCAGGTATAGGGGTCGCAGTTTGATGTCCGGTATTTGATCTATAATTAATAGAGTCGATCTAATACCGATCCGGTAACACCATGATGAGAAAGTAAGACTAACGGCTGGCCCAAAATTGACCCATCGGGTACGATTGGTAATCTCCTTAAATGATTATCAATATTAAATATAAATAATCATTTAATTAACACAGGAATGACCGTCACGAAAGCACTTCAACGCTATTAGAAAACCAAAGCAGTGTCTCAAAAGATAATAGAGAATAAATGTGAAGTCAAAATCCACCACCCCATCAATTCTATGCAATCAAGTGCAATAGAACAAGACTATATAATAAAGAAAGTGCCAATTAAAACATACTGAGAACTTTCCATAAGTACAAGATTTTATTAGCTAGAATTTATTTCAATTGATTACTAAACAATCAGCAAGAATGCGAGCACTAGTTGTCACTCATCTTAATGACGTACTGATTTGCGTCATCCAAAGTCAAATTTATATCGCTTTGGGTTCAGTTCTTCCTGTTTAAGAGTGGAACAAAATGATTTGACCTGAATGACAGACGTTAATGATGTAGTCAGCTAACAGACTAGTGAGCTTGTGCCCCCATCATGGCGACTATAACACAACACCATGCGCTTGGAAATGGCGATCGTGAATTCTTTAAATGACTCTAGGAAATTGCGTTTAAAACACTTCTCAAGAAATAGAACTTTGCTGTTCAAAGAATTCATAATACAGAAAAAACACATATTTCTACAGTTCTTGTTTGAACGGATGTAAAATTGAATTAAAACGTTCCTTGTGCCCTGACATCAATTACATTGTCTTCTCGAAACTTCTGAAGATTCTTGAATGGTGTGATACAAAGCATAGTAGAAGATACCAAGATGAATGACAATGTTTGTTTCTTTTGTTTGTTTTTATTTAAGTCTGTTGTAAGTTGCAGACTAACATGATCATTGTCTTGTTAGGCCTGCTGTGTTCTCCAGCACGAGTAGTTGTCATGGAATGAAAATTGTCGTGTTCTCAGAGCAGTGAGAATCGTCATTGCTTTACTACTGTGTTCTCAGAGCAGTGAGAATTGTCATTGCTTTACTTCTGTGATCTCCGAGCAGTGAAAATTGTCATTGCTTTACTCCTGTGATCTCAGAGCAGTGCAAATTGTCATTGCTTTACTCCTGTGATCTCAGAGCAGTGCAAATTGTCATTGCTTTACTTCTGTGATCTCAGAGCAGTGCAAATTGTCATTGCTTTACTCCTGTGATCTCAGAGCAGTGCAAATTGTCATTGCTTTACTCCTGTGTTCTCAAAGCAGTTAAAATTGTCATTGTATTACGCCTGTGATCTCGGAGCAGAGAAAATTGTCATTGCTTTACTCCTGTGATCTCAGTGAAAATTGTCATTGCTTTACTCCTGTGATCTTAGTGAAAATTGTCATTGCTTTACTCTTGTGATCTTAGTGAAAATTGCCATTGCTCTACTCCTGTGATTCAGTGAAAATTGTCATTGCTGTACTCCGGTGATCTCAGAGCAATGACAATTGTCATGGCTTTACTCCTGTGATCTCCGAGCAATGACAATTGTCATGACTTACTCATGTGACCTCCGAGCAATGACAATTGTCATGACTTTACTCATGTGATCTCAGAGCAATGACAATTGTCATGACTTTACTCATGTGATCTCAGAGCAATGACAATTGTCATGGCTTTACTCATGTGATCTCAGAGCAATGACAATTGTCATAGATTTACTCCTGTGATCTTCGAGCAATGACAATTGTCATGACTTTACTCATGTGACCTCCGAGCAATGACTATTGTCGTGGCTTTATAGATGACACGGTCTCCAGCCAGTGACAGTTGTGATTTTTTATCTGTCGCGTTCTTAGGCAAATAATTGTCAAGGTTTTATAGCTGTGATGTTCCCAGGCAGGTATATGTTGTGGTTTACAATCGTCTTGTTCTTCAAACAGAAGTAGTTGTGATTTTATAAGTGTCCTGGACTTAAGCAAGGAATTTTGATGGTTTTATAACTGTCGTGTTCTCAGGCAGGGAATTGTGGTGGTTTCATAACTGTCGTGTTCTCAAGCAGGAAATAGCCGTGATTTTATAACTGTCGTTCTCTCTATGCTGTAGTATTATGTTTATTTCAGGTTGCAGACAGGTCCCGGACACATCCACAGCCATGTGGGGTTTTCTTTTTGTAGAATTTAAATTCGAATAGAGTTAAACGATTTCTTTTCAGTCCACACGCTTCGTACTAAAAACTGCATCTGCTTTTGCGTTTTATTTTCACTTTAGTGAAATTCATCTTCGCACCCATATTATAAATTTCGTTTGTGATTGGCCAGGAAGAAAATGGAGGGCAATTTTCGATCTGAAAAAGTAGAAAAGGAGCTAACAGAGACAAGCTTACTAAAGACCCCGATTTGTTTATCATTGCAAAATAATTACATTCTCCCGTCAAGGTCATACTACAAATAATAGCAACGTTCATGATGCACTTTACCACCTCTAAAACTTCAGTGAAGATTACAAAGATCCAAAATGTCAGCGGAGGTGGGGTTGGCGTTGGAGTATAAGGAAGATATTATAAAAGGACTTAAAACTTTAACGTGGCCAACCACCCGTCTATCCACACTTAAGTAGTGTCAGGTATTACAAAGGATATTTTGAATATTAGCAATCACAAAGACGGCTACGAGACCCCAAATCCCGACCTAACATAAAGACAACGACAACAGTTAAAAGGAAAACACATATACTTATAAACTTAGGGATGGATGAAAACCTTTTTTTAGAAATGAGTAATGGTGGCAGAAAGAATTATACATCAACTCACGATGACGTGAGTGCGTCCTGAGTGTTCTATATTTGCTTAGCATCCACTGCTTATAAATTTGAGAGGGGATTTTTGTATATTTCTTTCTTTAAACTTTCCAGGCTGCAACTTTGTAGACTGGTTGCGAGGTGGTTTCGCTAGGCACGTAGTGCAGGCTGTGGGCTCTTCATCTAATTGCGTCTGTCGATGAACATTAGCTGGTCAGAGCCTGATCCACTCGGCTGCTTGATGAGGCGTAAGGCAGGGCAGGAACTGGCGTGCCAGTGGGGTAGTTAGGGTGACAATTTTAAAACATTCAATATCATTCCTTAAATTTCTGGCGAACTCTAAAATAATGACTGGTGCACCAGGCACACGTCATTCATACACAGAAAATAGAGAGTGACAGATGATATTAAACGAACGAAGAAAATAGAGAGTGACAGATGATATGTAAACAAAAGAAGAAAATATAAAAGAATGGGTTAAAATAACGAATCCCAAGCCGGCTTTCACGAGTCTAACAATAGATATTGGAGCCCTGTTTTCACGAATCTAGCAATAGATTGGAGCCCTGTTTTCACGAGTCTAGCAATAGATTGGAGCCCTGTTTTCACGAGTCTAGCAATAGATTGGAGCCCTGCGAACCTAAAAAATGACTGGACGTTTGGCGGCCACCCCTTGTAGCGTCACAGAGAAGAAAGAAATATTTGACCGATACAACTGAAAATTGATATAAGAAGGATTCCTCCCCCTCCCCTCCTTTGACATAGTTATGCAGATCTGAGAACCATTTCGAATTATCTTCAGCCTCCCATGAAGACTAGTTCAATAGACATAAATGAAATTAAATATTCAAATTATATCTTGTTGGAAGAAGAATAATGCATTTCCATTAAGCATTTGGGATGAAACAACATTGTTACGCTATGAGTTTCACTAAACCTACTCATTTGGGATGAAACAACATTGTTACGTTATGAGTTTCACTAAACCTACTCATTTGGGATGAAACAACATTGTTACGCTATGAGTTTCACTAAACCTACTCATTTGGGATGAAACAACATTGTTAAGCTATGAGTTTCACTAAACCTACTCATTTGGGATGAAACAACATTGTTACGCTATGAGTTTCACTAAACCTACTCATTTGGGATGAAACAACATTGTTAAGCTATGAGTTTCACTAAACCTACTCATTTGGGATGAAACAACATTGTTACGTTATGAGTTTCACTAAACCTACTCATTTGGGATGAAACAACATTGTTACGCTATGAGTTTCACTAAACCTACTCATTGACTTGGCTGGCTGGATGAAGATTAAAAGAGAAATGAAAGAAAAAAAGAGATAAATGCGAGATAGAGTGGAAAATTGGAGATTCAAATAGTTAGTGAGAAAAGAAAGATAAAGAGAAAAAAGAGAGAAGGGTAAAGGGCAAAGAGAGTGAAAGAAAGGAAGCGAGAGAGATGGACTGGAAGAAAGAGAGAAATAAATGTGGAGGAAGGAAGCGAAGGATGGAGAAAAAGAGAGATGAAAAGAGGGATGAAAAGAGGGAGAGATGGGAAAAGAATGATGAATGGATTGAGAGAGTAAAGTAGAAAAAAAGTAGAGAGAGAGAGAAGTTTGTAGCAATCCAAGACAAGATATTCCTATATTACAATCATTTTGTTTGAAGACGACAACAACAAGATATCTTGAAAGACAAAAACAAAAAGTAAAGAATTAGAAACTTTGCTTGAAAAAAAAAATTTGCAAAATTGAATGGGGAAGACTTCCGTTTAAAAAAAATAATATGAAATAAAAGTAGCATGAAATTTACACAAAAATAAATCATCAAAGTAATGCTATCCCCCACTTATTTAAAAAAAAAAAAAGAAAACTGTGTTTTGTCCCCTGATTCCGTAGCAGCATTTTACCAAACTGGCCTTCGTTTGATCTTTCAATCTCCAGGTCACCTCAGGCATGTAAGTAATTATCCGTAATTAATAAAGAAAACACTTTAAAATAATAATTCTTTAAAAGTTGTATTTTTTTTGTTTCTGTTACGAAAATTCTACTCTACACAAAGCTTTGAATGTTCATAGTGAAAACTTAAAATGACCTTCTATTACGTTCAATTAATCAGTAGTTAATCGAGCCAACGTTCAGTTGGGATTTCAGAAACGAAACATGAATCAGCATTGCTGCCTGCAAGAAACCCAACCAATCAAACAAAAACAAAAAATGTTACAGTTAGTAGTTAAGTATCTAAGAGAAAATGGGGAAAGTGTGTGCGCGTCTGACCTAAAGCGAACTGTAATGCATATAGAAAGCGTTAGGTCACAAGAAAAAAAAAATTTCCATCTTCATCATTAAATAAACGGATTTGAAAGATGGAAAGGAAAAAGGTGAATGAGTTAGTGATGACAGGTTGGAAGAATATGGTGACGACATTCTAATGATTATGAGGCCTGATGAGAGTGACGATATAGATGGAAGTAAGGAAAATGGCTGCAGATTGAAAGAGGTGGTAATGAGGGAAATGATGGCAATGGCTGCAGTATTACTGCTGGACGAAAGGGGTGAATATAAAAGTAGTGCTGGCAATGACTGCAGTATTACTCCTGAATGAAAGGGGTGAATATAAAAGTAGTGCTGGCAATGACTGCAGTATTACTCCTGAATGAAAGGGGTGAATAAAAAAGTGTTGGCAATGACTGCATTATTACTCCTGAATGAAAGGGGTTATAATGAGAGAGGAAAATAACTGTAGTTTTACTTGCTGGATAAAAGGGTCAGATAATGAGGGAAGTGATGTAAGTGACTTCAGTGCTATTGCTAGGTGAAAGGGGTGGAAATGTGCACACTGTTGGCAGTCTACAATGTTTATAGCAATAGAGGTCATTCTGATAGTAAGAGTAGTGTTGGTGTTGGGTCATTTATATTTGGCAGAGGATGTACACGAACTGATACAGTAGTAGTGGTAGTAGAAGTAGTGAGTAAGGTTGTTATAGATAAGAGTGGATCTTCAATAATAACAATTAAAAACGTAAAAGTATTATCATTGTAATCCGGGATGATATATTCAAATAACATTTCTTTTTAAATATTAAAACAGTTACACTGGTTACAGTTTTAGTCAAGAAGTTATTTTCTACAAAAATAATGGTTACAATCTTTTATTCAAGGAACTTCATGCGAAAAATCAAGCATTAAAACCTCCTATTCAAGGAATTCTATACTGAAAAATCAAAGCGTTAAAACTTCCGATTCAAGGATTTCCTTGTGAAAAATCTCAATAGTTGTCTGCCGTTTTGCAAATGTTATTGCAGAATTGAACTGGAGCCGTAGCATGTCGATAAATATTCATAACCAAAGCACAAATCAATAAAATAATCATGTCTACGTGTACTAAAGGGCTAGTCTTTCAACACTAACGATTCAATATCCGGGTTGGAATTCATGAAGCAGATTCAATGAAATGGAACTTTTTCTATGGTCGCCATCAGGTTTTAGTTAGGTCACAGGGAAACAGAAAAAAAAACCTCGAGTACAATAAATATAGGCGGGATGATGTCGTCATCGGAGGTGACATTATTT
Organism: Sinotaia quadrata; assembly: GCA_028829895.1. Lineage (NCBI taxonomy): Eukaryota > Metazoa > Mollusca > Gastropoda > Architaenioglossa > Viviparidae > Sinotaia > Sinotaia quadrata. The sequence continues at coordinate 62,506,280 of CM054179.1, forward strand.
CAGTTTCATGGAAGCATGTTAATGTGGAAAGGATAATCGATATGCCATTATGATTTATTTATGAGACAATTTACATTTGGAGTTTGCTCCCATGAATTGCAGAGACCCTAGTTTAAGGACAACAGATTTGACTTTGACTTTGACCTTTTGATTTTAACTTTTTTAGCAAGATGGGCTCCTAAGGAAAAATAAGATTCTGAAGAAATAGGCAGTAACAAACGAGAACAATAAATAATTAAAGTGAAACACGAAGTCAATATTTGAAAAATATGAGGTAGTGTTTTTCTTGTTTATAAGTAGCACAAAATAGTAACCAAAATATAGTTTTTGCAAAAAAAAAATAATTAAACATTTTAATTCAAGAGTTAAAATTTTGCAACGAACACTCAGAACTTAAAATGTTTATAGGCAGATTTTAATCTCCTGAGTGACGTAATTTCTATTCAGTTTTTGGCTGGTTTGTTTATTGCAGAAACAATCGTATACAGCCGATACTTGACTAGTGTGTTCTTCATGAAACAATCAATCTATAGTAATCAACTTGACTTGTCCCTTCACTGCAGAAACAATCAATCTATAGTAATCAACTTGACTTGTCCCTTCACTGCAGAAACAATCAATCTATAGTAATCAACTTGACTTGTCCCTTCACTGCAGAAACAATCAATCTATAGTAATCAACTTGACTTGTCCCTTCACTGCAGAAACAATCAATCTATAGTAATCAACTTGACTTGTCCCTTCACTGCAGAAACAGTCAATTTGACTTATCCCTTCACTGCAGAAACAATCGTGTATAGTAATCGATTTGACTTGTTTCTTCTTCATTGCAGAAACAATCGTGTATAGTAATCAACTTGACTTGTCCCTTCACTGCAGAAACAATCAACTTGACTTGTCCCTTCATTGCAGAAACTATCAACTTGACTTGTCCCTTCATTGCAGAAACTATCAACTTGACTTGTCCCTTCATTGCAGAAACAATCAACTTGACTTGTCCCTTCACTGCAGAAACAATCAACTTGACTTGTCCCTTCATTGCAGAAACAATCAACTTGACTTGTCCCTTCATTGCAGAAACAATCAATTTGATTTGTCCCTTCACTGCAGAAACAATCAACTTGACTTGTCCCTTCATTGCAGAAACAATCAACTTGACTTGTCCCTTCATTGCAGAAACAATCAATTTGATTTGTCCCTTCACTGCAGAAACAATCAACTTGACTTGTCCCTTCACTGCAGAAACAATCAACTTGACTTGTCCCTTCACTGCAGAAACAATCAACTTGACTTGTCCCTTCACTGCAGAAACAATCAACTTGACTTGTCCCTTCACTGCAGAAACAATCAATTTGACTTGTCCCTTCACTGCAGAAACAATCAATTTGATTTGTCCCTTCACTGCAGAAACAATCAACTTGACTTGTCCCTTCACTGCAGAAACAATCAACTTGATTTGTCCCTTCACTGCAGAAACAATCAACTTGACTTGTCCCTTCACTGCAGAAACAATCAACTTGATTTGTCCCTTCACTGCAGAAACAATCAATTTGATTTGTCCCTTCACTGCAGAAACAATCAACTTGATTTGTCCCTTCACTGCAGAAACAATCAATTTGATTTGTCCCTTCACTGCAGAAACAATCAACTTGATTTGTCCCTTCACTGCAGAAACAATCAACTTGACTTGTCCCTTCATTGCAGAAACAATCAACTTGATTTGTCCCTTCACTGCAGAAACAATCAATTTGATTTGTCCCTTCACTGCAGAAACAATCAACTTGATTTGTCCCTTCACTGCAGAAACAATCGTGTTTTTAATGTACTCATCCCCAAAGAAATAGGAATTCACAAGAATGATAATTGAAGTAGAAATGGACATACAAAATCTATGTGAACAATAGCGTCAAGATTATCATATGCACAATGAGATTTCTTTTCAATAAATTAGATAGATCGATATATGAGATAATGCTTGACGTGCGATGACATTATTCAATAAATTAGGTAGATCGATATATGAGATAATGTTTGACGTGCGATGACATTATTAAATAAAATTCATTCTCGATCACTAACACTAACAGAAAACAAAATAAAAATGAAAGATCTTTTTAATTGTTGTTGAAGGGAAGGTGTGTTGTAAAGGTGTATGTGCGGGGGGGAGGGGGATTGTAAGATTGGAAGGTGTGTTGTAAGGGTGGAGGAAGCTGCAATAAACACTGTTAGAACAATGCAATTTGATTTCAACTCCCTCGTGTGCGTCTATATATACATGCGCGCGTGTATGTCACGTGTACGTAAAGGCGAGCACTTCTGCATTTTGTTTCCAGTCTTTGTTTTCTTGCATTTCACGATTAGTGAAACTCATCACCGTTTTTTGTTCGTCTGTTGTAAGTTTTTTGCTCTTTGCCCATTTAACTCGTGAAGTTTCAATTATCGATCTCGGCTCACGGCACAATCGGACGTTCGAACTGTTTGCGACTTTAACGAGGAGCGAACTTGTCTTTGTCAATCATAGACCCACCCACCCTCACTGACCTCCCTGACCTTTCCATGTTTTGGTTTCCGTTCTCGTCTTCGCTCCCCTCCCGCTCTTCAACTCCCTTCTCCTTCCCCACTCTCCCCTAGGCACATGACCCTTCATTTGTTCAGTTAAAATGCCACTCTAACCGCGCAGTGTTAGGCTGTTTCTAACAGCACCTATCTGCATCCTGCTGTTCTTGATGTTGGGTTTTACTCATTCATATCTCCATAAAGCCCTTCTTCTTTCTATCTTATCCACTTGTTTGCCTATGCGGTGTGTGGTCAGTACTTACGAACAGTCCTACCACAACCATTTGCCTCTCCATATTTTTTAATTTAATTGTTATATAAATTGTTAAATAGTCAGAGTGACCCGACCTTGAGCACTCCTTGTGATGGTATTTTTGAAAGTGTCAGAGTTGAAAATAACCAACGAGTTGAGAATATGCTAGAAATTGCTGATGTAATTCAAACCATCCCAACTGAGTGAGTAGTGTTTATTATTCAATGGTTATGATTTATGAGAATGAGACCAGCTAATGGGTTGAGATCTAAAAGTTTACCTCCTGGAGATAAATCTATTGTCTGATCACTTGAATTTGAAGTGGCCAAGAAGTCCGATCTTGAAAGGTGATCATTAGCTTGATGGTGAGTTACCTGTGGTTGAGAGATAATGGACTTAGACATATTTCTTGCATTTTGCTTTTGATATGTTATATTTGTGTTTTAATAAGATGTATCATGTGAGTAGACTATTATTTCTACAAATATTTGAACTAATCTGCTCACATATAGTATTCTAACACTTGATATTGTTTTGATGTACTGTATTTATTATGCTGTGTGCGTGTATCGGGCTAATAAATATTGTTGCAGAAAAATGTAAGTTGAGACTGGAATATAAGAAAGTTATAAACCTATAATCTGGAAATTAGCATTGCTCCCTGATTATGTTTTTCAGGCAAGCAGCCTTTCTGGTTTTCTTATTTTCTCATGTTATTTGAACCTACTGGTTCACTGATGTAAATCATTTCGACTGGGCGAGACACAAAAATCATCTGCCGCAGTGTGTGAAAGTGTAAAGGAATACACTACACTCCTTTGATGTATGGTGGCAAAGTATGCTGACTACATGATCAATTTCTGGTACAGGATGTACTAGAAATTTCTACAATTGCTGTTCTGCTTTAATGAACTGGTATAGTGGGAAAAGCCCAGGTAGACTTCAAAAGAACAAGCATTGAATCTGTTTTTAATGTGAGGAAAAAGTGAAAATTGAACTGAACTATAATTTGTGACATTGGTGTAAATGTAAGCAAAAGACTGTTGAGACAGTGGTTAATCCAGGTTATGTAAAAACTATCATTGCTTATCTCTAATAACTCCATTTCTATTCTCTGATAAGAACTATCCTGTGATTTAATTAAATTATTGAATTGTATTATAGGCATAAGACTGTGAATTAAAGAAATTCTGTGAACATGGTTTCATGGAAGTAATTGATGTCAAGTAATCTATTTCATTTTATTTGTTATATGTATATTTGATTGTTGATTTAATAAACGTCACTTATCCACCTTTGGGACCAGCGTTCACTCTCATACTCTTCATATTAGTTTTCCTAATTTGTCATTTTACCCATCCGAGATTACTTGATTGCCGATTAGGTATTTTTGCCCACTGATCTGATCATTTTTCTGTGTTATGTCAATTACTTCCCCATTAAGTAATTTGTCTATCAGTGAATTGTTTACTCGTTTACCTTTACTATATCATATTATGCTATTTGTCCATCTGCCATGACATCTCTCCATCTACCGTGATATCAATCCATCTACCATGATATCAGTCCATGCACCTTCAGTGTCATTAATTAACGTACCGGATACCTTTCTCTGCTATGTCGCACATCTATTCAATACTTCACTTGTTTACTCTCCAGTTAATTTTTCCAAGAGATATCACTTATTTTCTACTAGGTTGTTTAAACATTCACAACGACATTTATCCACTTACTAGGTCATACTTCCTTCCCCTCTCATTGGTTCAATGGCTTTTATTTACCCGTACTGTCACTAGTCCACCCACTTCGTCTTTGTTTAGTCACTGGATAATTTACATCCACGTCTAGCTATTGCGTCATTTGGCCCTCCCACTTCGTCTTTGTTTAGTCACTGGATAATTTACATCCACTTCTAGCTATTGTGTCATATTGTGTCATGTGTCATTTGGCCCTCCCACTTCGTCTTTGTTTAGTCACTGGATAATTTACATCCACGTCTAACTATTGTGTCATGAGTTATTTGCCTGGCCACTAGGCACGCTTGTTCTCTTATTCTCTCATTTGGCCCTCCTAATTCGTCTTTGTTTAGTCACTGGATAATTTGGCCCACCTATTAGGACATTTGCCCAACTACTGTTTCCTGTCTCCGCCCACTACTTGATGTATTCAGTTACTACGTCATTTGCCCAGCAACTATTTGAATGTGATCTATAATTACGCAATGTTTCCCACCTACGTCATTTGCCCATTCACTATTCAAATGTGTTCCTCAATTCTGTAAATTTGCCCACCTATTACATCTTTTCCCTTCCCACCCCTTGCACCAGGCACGACTATCTCTCTGTTTGGACGACAATTTAATAAGATTATAGCCTGTACCCTTCAAGGCGGATTTGTCTCCACGTTTGCTGTGGTCTGTGTTAATTTAGTTGTGTGCAATCATTCGGGATTTGGTCAAAACACTCCCACCTCTTTTCTTCAGAGCTGGATTTGGCAAAAAGGTATCGATCACGACTTTGAAGGGAAGTCACCGAGGCTAAAATTAGTTATAAGTAGGCCTATCCCTTCAGTTTACCGAGTTTAGGTCTTCGTGCACGTATCTTCTCTCGGAAACGTTTATAGAAAGAGATTCGTGGATTTGAAAATGTACGCTGCTATCAGCAAAAGCTATGTTGCTACCATCACAATCTATGCTGCGTCACTTTCGAGGTGGATGGAAGGGACCTTAAAATAAAAATAAAGACAAATATTCCCATTATAATCGGAGCAGTTATCCAGGAAGATGAAAAGGAAAGCCGGGGACCATATTTCCTTTGCTGTGGGAGGTTTTACGCAAGCAGTTATGGGAAGCGGTCAAGAATAAAGTTGATTATTTTTATCTTCGTCTTATTAACGGTCTCTTTCACTATAGTCACTATAATTCTCTCTCTCTCTCTCTCTCTCTCTTTCTCTTTTACTTTCCGTTTTTCTCATTTTCTCGGTCTTTCTTTCGCTCTCTCTCTCTCTCTTATTCTCTCTCTCGATAGCTAGCTGTATTTGTTGGTTTTACATTTACTCCCAAACCTTGGTTGATTTCTCAGAAGGGTGAGCATTATGGAGGGACTTTCGATGAGAGAAAAAAATCTAGAGACGGAAAATACTAAGGAAGAAAGGCTGTTCGATGAGGTGCAGAGTTTTAATTTTGCTTTTTTTTTCATGGGGTAAGAGTCAACGATCGCCGAATTTAAGCACACATGAAATTTATATATATACTATAGTTATTTCCCGATATCTCAGCAAGTTAATCGATTTTTTTACTGTCAACAATGAACTCAAATATATTATGTGCAATCATCTTTCCGATATCTATTTAAAAACAATAGAATTATTAGAAGCACAAATTATTTGTACAATCAGATTCCTTATATCTCTACAAATAGGCGTTTATGTTTCACGTAATCAGTCAAACACGTCCCTACAAATAATTATTTGTCAAATAAGGCATTCGACTTTTCAGAAATCAGCCAATCGGTATCTCGATAATCTTTGTGAATGGAATTACTAATGAACTACAAACGAATACTAACATTTTTAATACATTACTTGTAGCCCTGATGACAGTCCATCAAAACAAAAATTGCTTCCTTTCAAATGCAAGCTAGCATGTACATTTCAGCACGGAATGAGAACTAATCAAATCAAGCCAGCATGTACATTTCAGCACGGAATGAGAACTAATCAAATCAAGCTAGCATGTACATTTCAGCACGGAATTAGAACTAATCAAATCGACGAGGAAATTATTTAGCAACATACGCGCATACACATACGCACGCACGCACACGTGCACGCGCGCGTCTTGTTCAAGTTGTAAACGACAAGTCTTCAGTGCCCAGTTTGTAACCACTCGACTAGCAATAAGACGATTACAAATACTCCATTTTTGCAATGCTTTATAGCTCTCATAAACAAAGTGGCCATGACCAAACCCCATTTGCCGTAGGCCTACGAGCATCACAGAAATTAATAAGCACGGCTTTAGCGCACTGATAACCTATTTCCACTGATTTCTTAATCTTGAACACTTGTGTCGCGCACAGCTATTATCCATGGAATTTCATCTATTCCAATTGTTCATCCACTGCATACTTGTCCATCAATTCCACTTGTTCGTCCATTCCAGTTGTCCGTTAATTCCAGTTGTTCATGCCTTCCATTTGCTCAAAATGAAGTATAAATGTAGATGCATGCAGTTAGCCAACCAGATAGAACACAAGGCCCAAAAAATCAGATAGACAAACAAATTGATTAATAGGCATGCCTTCTGTCAATCAGATATATAGTTATTTGTGGGAGGGTGGGAAAGTAAATGGGGCTGATAGTGAATCCGGACTTTACCACGAACTCAGATCTGAAGGCTTCTTCCATTTCCCAGCTTTCACTGAAATAATCGTTGGAAATTCAAAACGCTTTCAACGCTTGAAAGCTAGCTTAATACGAAAACACGAAATGAGAGTAACGCCGGTATCAACACGCCACACGCCCAAAAAAAAAATTGTCTGCCACAGCAGTTTTTTACATTTCTTGTATGGTTCCTACCATTACCGTACACAGCTAAAATCGCCATAACCAAAATTATTCGACGCCTAAGTAGGTCACACATCCAAAATTGTAGTTTCGGAAATAAGATCTGGAGTTGAGAGGAAGGGATGCGTGGGTATATCTCTAATCAACTCAACCAGTCGCATTCGTTCGGTAGATCTCAGAATGTCACATTTCTGAGCCAATTAAGTGTCATACCCAGATAGCAACCTGCACAACAGTCTGGCCCACAATTCGTTGCAAGAGGTATTGTTTGTATGTGAACACTAGCAGAATTGGCCAAACCTTTTACAAGCAGATAGTTTCCCTTCTTCGGCTCTTGCTAATAAGAATAATTTGTCTAGGATTAGTCTGTTTTCATTTGTATTCCTAAGAGAGAAAGAAAAAGAAACACTCAATAGCTTCAACTCTTGTCTCGTGGAGCAGGATGTCTGTGTTGCTGTCTGTGCAGAAGGGGAGTTAAGTCTCTTTCCATACCATTTGCAAGTCAAAGATTCTCACCGAGCCCGATCAATCGGATTTCTCGCTTTTGTGTGAGCGATAATGTAACTAATCAATTTGATTATTTGTGAGAGTATTTAAGGAACACTATGACGTTAACGATTCCTACGAGATTTTTAGACTATTAAGAATGTGTCTATGTTACTAAGAACAGGAGACGTTTGAGAAGATATTTTTCAAATAAGTCTGGCAATAACAATTTCTTGATAAATAATAATAATAAAGTGAACTTTACTTAGCTCTTCAAATCACATTAGTTCTTTTAGCCCTTCACAAAGCAGTGTGCGGAGACTAACAAATCCTAGCCAAGACAAACAAGGTACAGGAATTTTTTTTTATAAATGTTGAAGACAAGGGAGATTAGTCGAATGGAATGTTCAAGACAAGTGAAATAAGTCGAATTGAATATTGAAGACAAGGGAGATGAGTCGAATGGAAAGATTCCTTGACTAGGACGGGTTTGAACGTACAAATCTCCCTCCCACCTGCATGAGTGACGAGTGCATAGACCAATCAGCCATTGCAGTTTCTCGGTTTATAATTGGGCTTTGATATTCAAACTGCAGGCTCCAAAGAGTGTTTTGCATAGTATATCTGTCAGTATTTTAATTGACTTTTTTTTCAGGCAGCTAAACGAATGGCATAGTATTGTGAAAATCTCTATACTGTGTTGGGAGGTTAGTTTTGTGGCATTTTGAAGTGGATCAACAGTTTTATGTGTCTTGCATGTTTCATCCTGGTTTTTTTGTTGCTTTTGTAACCATTTGATACGTAAGTTTGCTTTGTAATAATGGTCTTTGTTTAATAGAATGTTATTAATTAATTTACAGTGAGTTAGTTCGCGAATGAAGAATATTTGTATTGATGTGTCAAACGAATATATTGATGTGCCAAATAAATGTATTGATGTGCCAAATGAATGTATTGATGTGCCAAACGAATGTATTGATGTGCCAAACGAATGTATTGATGTGCCAAACAAATGTATTGATGTGCCAAACGAATGTATTGATGTGCCATATGAATGTATTGATGTGCCAAATGAATGTATTGATGTGCCAAATGAATGTATTGATGTGCCTAATGAATGTATTGGGCGTATGTTCGACAATTTCTTTCTAGAATTTGTCTCTATTAATTTTGTTTGATAATATTATTAATCTTTACCATTTCTTTCTGCTGCTTGTTTTCCATCTGTATTTTACCAATATTACTTTTACACTCTTAAACTTAATTAAATTATTATTCCTTTTTTATAAAGATTGATGCCATCTGTTTCAATGTCGCACTGAAGCTGTTTCCGACTGCATTATTGTGACGTCCGTACGGCGTTGTGTTGCTTCGTCTTCTCATGTCATTACCTGCCAAGAGAGATGAATAGCAGCCTATCAAGTGTAGGGGGTCCAGAGCCAAGGAATAGAGAGAAAAGTAGGTACTGGTGAATGGGAAGATGGTCCCCTTGGATTGCGGTAACATGTAACTGAGGAGTATGCCGCTGTAATAATTAGTAGCCAAATTAATCCCCTCAGTTATAGCCGTTACACACAGGAATTGTCAAACAAGTAAACCCTCGTTAATTTTTCTCCGGAAAGAGTTTTGAAATCTTTACTTTTGCCCGAGTCATTGAATATTGGTAATGCTCAATTATTTTTAGTCTGTAGCTAGAAATCTGGATGTACATTTTGATAGTCTCTCTCTCTCTCTCTCTCTCTCTCTCTCTCTCTCTCTCTCTCTCTCTCTCTCTCTCTCTCTTTCTCTCTCTCCCCCAACAACACATCTTCAATAATTATAGAGCAGTATGTCTCTACAAAAACACACCTTCAATGGTTGTAGAACAGCATATCTCTACAACAGCACATATCTACAAAAAGGCATCTTCAATACATATAGAGCAGTTTATCTCTACAACAACACAACTTCAATGGTTGTAGAGCAGCAATCTATACAACGGCACAGATTCAATTGTTGTATAGCAGCATATCTCTACAAGAACACGGTTTCAATGCTTGTTGAGCAGCAAATCTTTACAACACAGATTAATGGTTGTAGAGCAGCATATCTCTACAACAACACGTCTCACGGCTTCAATGCTTGCAGAGCAACATATCTCTACAACAACATGACTTCAATACTTGCAGAGCAGTATATCACTACAGCAACACGACTTCAATACTTGTATAGCAGCATATCTCTACTACATATCTCTACTACCACGGCTTCAATTCTAGTAGAGTAGAATATCTCTACAACAACACGGCTTCAATACTCGTAGAGCAGCATATCTAACGCTGTGATGAATCAGCACTCTCCGCAAGTTTCTCACTCTTAATGCTACAGCAACCCTAAAGTGTTCTACTCTTTCGGCTTGATAACTATAACTCTTCTCTCGTCTGTCATTGTGTCATGTAACTCTTTTCTCTTGTATGTCATTGTCTCATGTCACTCTTCTCTCGCCTGTCATTGCGTCTTATAACTTTTTTCTCTGGTCTATCAGTGTCATGTAACTCTTTCTCTAGTCTGCCATTGTGTCTTGTAACTCTTTTCTCTGGTCTGCCATTGTGTCGTGTGAAGGAATTTTAAAAGGTTCAAAACTCTGCAGCAAGGATTATTCCCCGATGTCCAAGAACTGATTACCAGACTCCACTTCGCCAAAATGGATAATATTTTAACATTTGTTTTTGGATAAAAGTCATTAATTTGTTAACAAGATTCTTGTTGCTGTTAATGGATACATTTATATCTTAATAGAATGTTTTGATTTTCTAACTGGATACTATGGTAATCTAATTAGAGTCGTTACTATTTCAATAAGATACATATAGGGAGATAATTGCTGGACCAACTCCAAACCTTGGAATGTAAACCAGACAGACTCTTCAAACTCGAAGCTCCCGCATGCAATACCACCTCGCACCCCCCGCACACATACGCATAAACATACAAGCACACGCACACATGCACACACATACACACACAAACATGCACACGTACTCATAAACACACACGCACACATACGCGCACCATTTCCACACACACACACCTTTCCGTTGTGTAGCTAACTGGTCTGTGAAATCTATCTTTAAAGTACATTTTTTGCTTGCATGTACCAAATGTCAGTACACTTCCATTTTAAAACTATTTATTTTCTTTTTAAATCATTTATATATATATATATATATATATATATATATATATATATATATATATATATATATATTTACTTTTCTAACTCATAAAGTGAATGGACAAGATATTTCTGATCTTTCCATCAGAATGAATCAGAATAACAGTAATGGTATTTTGTGTCTGACATAATTGTGAGCTTTTCCATGTTTACAGTTTGCTTACAATAAATGATGCCATTTCCAACAAGGCCTGCATTCTATTTCAATTGGTGTTTTGCTTGTCGTGCATCTGGAACTGGTTTGTTAGTTTAAAGAAATGCAGTTGTTATATGATATAAAAGATGAACAGTTAGTTTAAAGACGTGCAGTTGTTTTATGATATAAAAGATGAACAGTTAGTTTAAAGACATGCAGTTGTTTTATGATATAAAAGATGAACAGCTAGGGGGGAAGGATGGGGTCAATATTCAAAAGAGAGAGGTAACAATAATAGTATTTACATAAGCAGTATTTTTAGTCGAGGTATTTTATTGTTGTTTCATTTCTATTTATGTTTCTGTGCGCGCGTGTGTGTGTGCGTATGTGTGTATGTATGTGTGTGTGCGCGCGTGTATGTGTGTGTGTGTGAGTGAGAGAGAAAGAGAGAGATTTTAATTGTGTGTCTTTATTTTTCTAGACTATGATTTTGTTTTGTCGAAATATTTGTTGAAGAATTATATTTGCTTGTCTATTAACTGCTCGCTGTTACGTTTTGCATATGTTCGTGTTTGTGTCTTTTTCTTGTTGTCTGTTTGTTAGAGTGTTTGCTTGCCTATTCGACTGCATCGTTTGTATCTTGGTTTGATTTTATGTTTGCTTCGTTAAGTTCATTGCTAGTTTGATTCTTTATTTGCTATAAGTTCTATGTTAATTTGTTTCTTATTTTTCTTGTTTCATTGCTTCTTTGTTTGAATGTGTGCTTTCTTTCTTGCTTGCTTGCTTGTTTATGGTTAGAAGGTGAGGTGATTTACGAACCTTGACATTTGAAAGAATCTTCCAGTTGAAAACTTGGAAACGCAAAGATGTCAGATGCTGCTGCAGAATGGCCCCATACAGTTTTCACATTGCTCTATATTGGTTTGTTTTCATTATGCACTTCTTGAACCATTTGCTTGTTTAAATGCATAGCCTGTGGCTGGTTTATTGGTAGTATGGATGGTCGACTGACCACTTTGGTTGGGCTTTGATTGGTCGCTTGTTGTTTGGGTGGTTAGTTCGTAGCTCAGATGGTTAGTTATTTGTTTAGAGGCGCTTCCATTAGCTGTTTCATATTTAGTTAGCTGGTTGGCCTGTTTGTAACTGATTGGTAAGAATGACAGGCACAAGAGTTCAGATGAAAACAAGCCGAAAACGCAGGAATGAATATATGTCACTCATCATATGTACGAGAGTGAGTTTAAACTCAATCACTCATCATATGTACGAGAGTGAGTTTAAACTCAATCACTCATCATATGTACGAGAGTGAGTTTAAACTCAATCACTCATCATATGTACGACAGTGAGTTTAAACTCAATCACTCATCATATGTACGAGAATGAGTTTAAACTCAATCACTCATCATATGTACGAGAGTGAGTTTAAACTCAATCACTCATCATATGTACGAGAGTGAGTTTAAACTCAATCACTCATCATATGTACGAGAGTGAGTTTAAACTCAATCACTCATCATATGTACGAGAGTGAGTTTAAACTCAATCCATACTTTTTAAAATCAGAGCAAGTGCAATGAATATCCAATATATGTAATTCTCTGCCTAGTCTCCCTCATTGTTAAGTGCTTACTCCATAGGATTAATTCTCTGCCTAGTCTCCCTCATTGTTAAGTGCTTACTCCATAGGATTAATTCTCTGCCTAGTCTCCCTCATTGTTAAGTGCTTACTCCATAGGATTAATTCTCTGCCTAGTCTCCCTCATTGTTAAGTGCTTACTCCATAGGATTAATTCTCTGCCTAGTCTCCCTCATTGTTAAGTGCTTACTCCATAGGATTAATTCTCTGCCTAGCCTTCCTCATTGATTACTCCATAGGATTAATTCTCTGCCTAAACTCCCTCATTGAATACTTCATAGGATTAATTCTCTGCCTAGCCTCCCTCATTCATTACTACATAGGATTAATTCTCCCTCATTGCTAAGTGCTTACTCCATATATCTTCAAGATTCTGTATGAAGTCAGAAAAATGTTTTTGTTGTATGACAAAGCTTGCATGCATCACTTCTTGGTCACTGCAGGATTCTCACACGAGCCAAAAAGTATACAGAGAATGCTTCAACACTCCAAGAATGTTTTCACGTCTGTGATGGATTTCTGCGCCCCACTCTTCCCTCCTCAAGACACACATCCAGCCCTACAGAAATCCTCTCACTGTGTGCTGCTCTTAATTGGTGTACACGTGAAGCAGAGCAGTCGCGAGAACTCTGTTCGATGACACTAAAACTGGTCGACTGTTGGCCAAAGGTATTTCACGATCTCTTAGGAATTTCGTGCATATCATTTGCGCGTAAAATAAGCAGTGCAGCCAGAAAATGCAAATTATAAGACTACTCACTGCAGAAACTTTCTGACTCACCTTTGTATATGTAATCAAACTCTACTTTTCATGTACACTTTCCTAGCAAGCCAGGCATCTAGGCAAATCTAGGTACTTTTGTCCGCATCAGTGACTTGGATTGACATCTTATTTTAGACAAATGCAGTTTTATGCGGTTCAAACAGAGATTTACTGTGGCTAATCGTGAATTGGTCACCTACTTTGGGGCAAATCTTTCCCATGCCTGCCGAAAGATCAGTGCAAGCAATCTATTCAGTGTGTGTTAATATGTTCTGGTGCATACTCATCTACAGCCTTCGTATTATGTTCGATTGATAAACTTGATTTACAGTCTTGGTACATCGTGTTTTATCACCATTGATGCAGCCTCCCACAAATACACACACACACACACTTACAATGACGTCATGTATGCGTTATCAGACGAAATACGGTGTTGACCTATTAACCAATGAAGCAAAGGGGATCTAAGAGAGTGATCTCTTTTGCCCAAGTTCGTACTGTGACATCGGGATAGCATCAATCCTCGAAACAAGATTACGCTTTGTTTTCCTTCTTACCGTCTGAGCATTTCGCGATTTGTCCCGTCACAGATAGATTTATCCAAGATCGGGTTTTCCCGTAACGTACGGATATCCATTTATTACATCAGGTGGCTGCATCAATAAATACCGATCGAGGGATGCACGCACGCATGCGTAGATGGGTGGATGAATAGCGAGTTGCGTGGAGGCTGATTATGCAGGAATGGGGCACAACGACAAACTGGCTTTCAGTTAAGAAAATTACAGACACACTGGCAACGTCCCCACAATGATGTCGTGTTACGTTTGACTACAAGCAGTTCTTGGTGAAACGATCACTATGGTATGTCAGTGGCGATGATGATGCAACTATGATGATGATATTCACGTTGATGATCCTAGTTGGTCAATTGATTGGTGACCATGACTACTACATTGATGATGATCATTCAATGGATGATGTTTTTTGAGAATGCTTGTGGCGAAACATCAGATTTAGATCATAAAAGAGGCAATGCGCCCTCTTGCATAGCAATGTCTTAATTTTAATACGCCTAAACTAATTCCATTACCATATCGTTCGCTTTTTAATGAAATGCCAGTTAAGTTTGTCACCTAGGAAAATTCACATTTCTTCTGAGCCCATAGGTGAAAATCACAAAAATGCAATATACAATATACAATTTCGAATATGACATTATTATATTACAATTAACAAATGCTCTAAGCGATAGATAAAATTAATAATTGCATTTAATAGAGAATAGGGTTTCTTTCATCAATGACAAGTCAATAAGCAATGTGATCACCAATAATATACGGTTACCAATACATGCTAATAAGCACTAGAATAGAAAAGCGTAGCTCTTTTATAAAGTGCCCGAATATTGTATGGAGTATTACATGTACTATCATATAATTCTATTAGTGGGTTATTCATTGCATCTACTACTTGTGCTAAAATGTCTGTTCTAATTATCACCTACGACGTGTGCTAAAATGTCTCTTCTAATTCTTACCTGTGTTTCTGTGAAGGTACGATATGGTAACTTCCTCGACATCTGGATCCCCAGAGTCTACTCTTGCAAAATTTAGCAGTGCTTGGGGCCATGAGTTTTAGACGCAAAAACTTTTCGCAAAAACTTGATAGAATGTCTCGGGTATGGAGACTAGAGATTGCTGGAGATATTACACAATTTGACCGACCAAGTAAATCAGGTTGTAATAATTTGCCAGATGCTTACCCCGACTGACCACACGACCAGCCAACTGTCTTTGTGCTTGCCAAAATAAGTCACAAAGATCAGTGATGACCTTTCTCATTGTCTGAGAAACATCGTCCAACAAAGTATCCCAGAACCACACTGGTAAAATAAAACTTTTATTTATTTTTTTTTTTTTGCCGAGAAAGGTCAGTCAGGATGAACTTATTATTTAACCACATACAGTGCTTCCGAATTAGAGTTCACATTGATATGCAGATTTAAAAGCATCATCAACAACAGCAATAACAACATCAACAGCAAAATATCATAAAAATAATAGAAATAGACGAAAAGTTGATTTCATGGCAATGATTGTGACAATGACTACGACGACGGTAGTGGTGGTGGTGGTGGTGGTGGTGCTCGTGGTGGTCTGTCATTCTACTTCTGCATTTTACCATATTATAGTCTTGCAGAATAAATCGTTATCTTGCTCTTAGTAAACCTTGTCTTTCAAAATGGTCTAACTGCAGGCTGTCACTTGTTTTTTTAGTGTGCTTTGTTTCAAGTTTTGGCTGGTACTCTTGTTGAGATGTAAAATACAGTGTCTCTGACCGGTAAAAATGACAAAGAGGAGGCGGTAATTTTGCTGCTCCATCAACTCTTTTGGGGAAAATAAAATGATGACATCGACGGAATGAAATCCTCAGTATCATATTGTTGTCTGCTGTTCTGAATTGGGGCTAGCCAGGATAAGTTAAATCTAGTATTTAGCATAGCATTAGTATATGATCAAGACAGAAATTTACACTTCAGTGACTAGTGTTTAGTGAACAGTATATACGGAAAGCGATTAGACTGTTCGGCGAATGCTTTAGGTTTATGACAGTGTCTCGACAACTTCAAATCTCGTGCTTAGTTTGTTTATATTCCTTGAATGCACTGGACAGATTGTCCTTCCACCTTCCAGCAAGTCATTTAGAGTTGTGCAAGTTTGTGCTAAACTGAGAACTTTTCTTTTAATGACTGATCATTGGAGAATCGCAAGCTTATGAGCTAATTAGAATCAATTGCTTCTTAGCACTAGTGAGGTGCGTGAATGTAAATATTGATGACAGCAAAAGTGGACAGTTATCCAGTGTTAAATTATAAAAATGTTAAGATCACATATTGGTAAATTTTACTCTTGGCTAGCGGCCTTAAATTTAAACTGTTATACCATTAACCATTTTTCTTTTCAAGAAAGGAAACAAATTTTCATCTAATACATGTACAGTCCAGATTTCATATAATGACTCTTGGTCCTGCAAACTCAGTGCATTGTACACTAAATTAATGGCATTTGACAGCGTTTAAAATTCTCTCTCTCTCTCTCTCTCTCTCTCTCTCTCTCTCTCTCTCACACACACACACACACACACACACACACACACACACAAGCACGCACGCACACAACATAAGTGCGCAAACATGCACTACAAAATAACATTGATGATCCTTTTGATGATTCTTTACACACAGATACACCTCAGTACACTACGCGCTAAAGCAGTAATATCGCTATTCTTCACACACACTCACACACTCAAATCCGCATACACGCATCTGTGCACTGTGAACTATGTAAATGACACTGATGACACAGATGACCCTTCACATACATATCATGTCAGATCACAGTACTCTAAGTTAACGATAGCATTAATCTAAGTGTGTTTTAATGTGCTTTATTTAAAGTTTCTATGCCTGAATACTTATCTTTTTCTAGCACATTTTATTGATGGTCACGTGTTTATGCGGACACTAATATAAATTTAACTTGTTCTGATACTGTAGCTCAAAATAGGGCTGAATGCTTCAAAACCACCATTTATAGTCGATTTCATTTCAAAAGAACTAGGCACAGGTTTTCATTTGTCGTGAGCAGTGAAACTTGTACACTTGAACTAGAAAATCATTTGTACACTGTACCCGTGAACTAGACAGTCATCTTTACAGTGAACACGTGAAGTAGACAGTCATGTGCACAGTGTACACGTGAAGTAGGAAATCATTTGTACACTGTACCCGTGAACTAGACAGTCATCTTTACAGTGAACACGTGAACTAGACAGTCATGTGCACAGTGTACACGTGAAGTAGGAAATCATTTGTACAATGTCCACGTAAACTAGAAAACCATTTGTACAATGTACACGTGAACTAGAAAACCATTTGTACAATGTACACGTGAACTAGACAGTCATTTGTACAGTGTATGTGTTCGGTCGGATGTTTGGTTATCTATAATCTATGACCAATTGACTTTATTGCTATGGTTTGTTTACCTGCTAGCCGTATATAGACATAGCTAGTTATGCAAAGTCAGAGGACTGTAAAGAGTTGTTTACCTTAGGACAAGGACCAGTTAGAAATGGTAAGGCGACCCAGCCTGAAGTAATACTCCTGTATTTAAGAAATAGTCGGCTCGGCTGGTGGAGATACATAATAGACGCAGGGTAATAAAAGCCACAGTGAAAATTTTATCTTCACTACTTCCTAAATTGTCTGAGGGTGACGACAACTAGAGGAGAGTCCTTCCCAATATACCGGGTCGTATATACAAAGCAAAACCCTGGCTGGAATAGGTAAGAACATCTTTGTATTTGTGTGAACGGTTAGGTTTTATTAGGATGTTATATGCTATGATATTTTTTTGACATGTTAATAATTCTTTCTTTCAGAGGCCTATGTCAAACTTAGTAATAATAATAGAGCACTTGACTAGACACTTAGGCTTTGCAATTGTTTGTTTTGCAGGGTTTTTATTTTTTTTTATTTTCGGCTGCTCGTTATAGCTGCCTGTTTTTGCTTGCCTGTGTGGCCGTTCTATTTATCTCAATATTCGTCCTTGGCTGGATTGGGACATGCCGATCTATTGACTGGCAGATTCAAGTCTACAAGACTGTGACGTCATTTCAGTGCAAAAGTTAAGTACCCATCCGGAAAGTGACTCTAGTGTAACGAACTGGCTAAGGATGAACTTGTTTTTCTAAATCTTGTTAACTTTTCTTTTATTAAATTTCTTGTTATTATTTTTAAACGCGTATTTGTAATTTCTATCGTTGTTTTTCGTAGTCCAAAGTGATAATGTAATGATCACGTCTTGTCCTCTGTTCGTTAATTATAATCATTATATATATATTATTCATAAACATTAATTCTCATCTGAGTGGGAGCGGAGCCAACGTGGCGACGTACCAGTATATCGGCGTAACAGTTGCAGATATACCTATTTAACCAGTGACCCATACTCTGCACCGGCACTTGTAGATGTCTTATATCATAGCTAATTATACATAGTTGGTATAAGTCATTATTACAAAGTCACCCCAGAGTATAGCGGCGACAAAGGACAAGAATAACAAACAAATAAATAAGACGCAGTCAGACATTGCTAGATAGGGCCATTAAACACTACGATAAAAGTGTGGATAACGGATAAATAACGGGTGTTGGAATGGAGGGGCCAAGGAGGAGAGTAGGAAAAAGCAAGCAACACAAAGTCAGAACCAGTATAATTTTTCAACTTTAATGTTCTTCACTGACACATGTGCACATTGTATCTTTGTTTGCAAACATATCTGAAGATTGCAGTAAATGAAACTATGTGGTTCATTTCGACAATTGTATAATTTAGTGCCAGTCTCAATTATAGATCTAATGTGAGTGGTGAGTTTGATGTAAAACTAAGATAATGTGAGTGGCCAGTTCAATGCCAAACGAAGATAATTAATGTGAGGGTCACTGTAATGCCAAACTAAGATAATGTGAGGGTCGCTGTAATGCCAAATTAAGATAATGTGAATAGTTGTAGTAGTAGTGGTTGTAGTAGTAGTATTTGATGTTGTGCATTTTATGTGTGATAAGAGGTGGAGAAGGATAACAGCAGCTTTATAAAGATCTAAGCACACAACACGAACACTCTGATACACATTCAGAAAACAAACATGATAAAGAGACACGCGCAAACAAATATGTATATGCAGATACACTGTCTCATATTTTAACTCTCATTCACTCTCTGATTCTTTCTTTTCCCTTTCTCACAGTAGAAGATGGTATCTCACTCACACACACACACACACACACACACACACACACACACACACGAGCGCACACAAACGCGCGCACATGCACACTCCTCCCTCTCTCTTTAGGACTACTCTTTCTTTATTCACCTCTCTCTCTTCTTTTCTTTACTCACCCACTCACTCATTTCTCTCTTATTCTTTACTTACCCCTTGGTCTTTTTCACTGGCATTGAAGGAGAAAAGCACGAAAGGAACATAGAGACGAGAGTGTCCTCGGCAAACGTTCACCCAAGACAGACAACTCTAAAGCGATAAGAGCCAATTAAATGGCATGAGACAGGTTCTATACCATTAGACTGATAAGAAATTCTATTCTGTGCT
The DNA here is from genome assembly GCA_028829895.1 of Sinotaia quadrata. Classification (NCBI taxonomy): domain Eukaryota; kingdom Metazoa; phylum Mollusca; class Gastropoda; order Architaenioglossa; family Viviparidae; genus Sinotaia; species Sinotaia quadrata. Next base: position 62,526,076 of record CM054179.1, read on the forward strand.
TTTGTCTTATTAAATCTTCTGTGGCTAACGCCATTTGACAGGATGGGTAACGTTTTCATGCAATGCATCAATTTCATAAACCGATTTCATACTGCTGAGCAAAGAGTGTTTAATAAAATTCAGACAATGGGGAAAATATTTCGTGCTCGATTTTAAACTACGCTCTTTGACATTTAGAGTGTGTGTCAGGAATGAAAAAGTGATGAATCACTGCATGCAGTGAACATTTTAAGTGTATATCTCATTGTATATCGACTGAATTCAGCAGTCAATAAATAAAGGTCAATATGTTTTATTTACATGTCTTTGCTTGTAGAGGAATGTATGTAATGAAAGTGTAAAAAGAAACTACTTGTCTTGTGAACGTATGAATCTCTCATTGTGCAAGCAATCGTCCAGTATAAAAGAAGTATGCTTATTTGTCTTTTGTAAGTAAGTGTGCGTATGTTTGTGTGTATGCCTATTTCATTTTGAGATGTGTAAGTATGATTTATACATAACCACACGTTTGCAGATAGATAATGTGACAGTAAATTTGCCTCTATTTTTTAATTGAATCGTTATATAAATTGCTAAATTGTCAGAGTAACCTGACTTTGAGCACTCCCTATGCCAGTATTTTTAAAAGTGTCTGAGTTGAAGTAAACAGCTAGAGGCAAGAATATTCTAGCTTGCTGAGAGATTAATATAGTGATAGGGAGAGATTTAAGTTTTGGAAATTATATATATATATATATATATATATATATATAATTTATAGTATATGAGTGGGGAAAAGTGAAAGTGTAACTAAATTTATGGCTGATTTTCCAAGAGCAGGGAAAGGCAATGACATATTTGTGTGAAACAGAAGCGATTGAAGGATTCATGGGACTAAAGCAGGAGACAAGGGGACAGAAAATGATCAACTTTAGAGGAAGGGACTGAGAGAAGGATCTGAAATGGCAGTTAATGAAGACGAAATAATCCCGTGCTCTTTGTCTCCACAGCGCGATGCTAAATTCTGTTTTCACTCTTGGAACATGATTTGGAAATATAATGAAAGTAGAAATTTAATCTGTCTCAGATGTGTCTATTCAAATGTCGCAAGTGTAAAACTAATGAATACATTGATACTTATCATCTACTAAGACAAATGAAAGTCAAAATGCATAAAGTCCAAAAATAATTTGTCAATGAATTCAGGAGAAAAGTTCCTTTGAATCACAAAATGCTAGACTCCACATTTGCCAACGGCAATTGATGAACTTTTCCCGAGTCTGGAAAATGGTTTCCATGTTTGTTAGTAACAGTAAGTCTGGATAAAGCCAAACATTAGCATTTTGGCAAAGACCGCAACACTTGACAACGATCAAGTTATTTGTGATTTCCATGACAATGCAGTGTTAATATGGCGATGATTCCAGAATTATCAATTTACCATTTTCGTTTTCTGCCACTAACATCTCGATCTTTTCCTACTTATAACTGTTTGATAATAACCGCCTCTATCTTTGTTCCCTGTATCACTCACTAACTTCTTTCTCTCCCATAATGACATATATTTACTCTCACTCATCTCTCTCTCTCTCTCTCTCTCTCTCTCTCACACACACACACACACACACACACACACACACACACACACACATACACACACATACACACACACATAAACACACATACACACACACACACACACACACACACACATGTACTATTGCTCTCGCACTCTTTCTATGTTCTTTTGTTCATTCTTCTCTCTCATGCACACTGTTTTTCACGCTTTCTTCAGTTTCAACCTCTCTTAGTCTCTTCTCTCTAATGTTCTCCCTCTCTCAATATCTATCTTTAAATCTCTAACTTTTCGCTCATTTTCTTTCATCTTCATCGCTCTCTTTCTTTTTACTATCTCTCTTTAGTCGTTTCTCATCTCCATTTCCTCTCTCCCTGCCCCCCCCCTCTCTCTCATTCATGCAACCCGCTCTTTTCTCCTCCCTCTCTCTCTCTCTCTCTCTCTCTCTCTCTCTCTTTCACATGAACACATGCACACATGTACACACACATACACTCACTCACAAACCAGGCGCATTCAATTTCTCTCTCTCTCTCTCTCACTCTCTCTCTCCTTTCTTGTTCCTGTCTTTTTAATCTCCTCACTCTCACTCTTTCTCTCATCCATATTACTTCCCCCCCCCCCATTGTCTCTTTCCGTTTCTCTCAATATCCTTCCCCCACGCACTCTGTCTTCTGAACTATTGGGTACCTATGAAAAGTAAATTAAATTGATTTTAAATTCTTCTTTGAACTGATGTGGATTCAAGCATTTGTGTGACCTCGATCAGGTTTGGTGTATCACTGCTGCCAGCAATAACAATCGGATACACATGTTCCGCGTTATCAGGTGTTAATGGCTGTCACAGTGATGAGAAGATATTATTTTTTTCTCTCTCTCTAAGTGACCTCATACTCTAAACTAATAACGAAACAGCTAAGTTAAAACATGGACACGGTTGAAAATGACCATTTTATCAACAATGTGAAACCTTAGTGTAGGATGCTAGCTGAGGAAAATAGGTTTCATGCCGGAGAATGGAAAAAGTATACTTAACTTCAGGGAGAAGGCTGGCTGACCCTCTGTGGTCAGGACACCATGCCCATAAATCTATCATGTCAGTGTACCAGTTAGGCCAGAGACAATTTTGTCTGTGAGAGGGCAGGCTTTGAGTTTTGAAATGTAACATCTTTTTAAGAATCACCACTATAAAATGTTTGGTAGTTTAAGATGATATTGTATTGTGAAATTACTTATTTAAATAGAATTTTGAGATTATTGGAAAGTTAAGATTTGTATTGCTATAGTTAAATGTGTTAGTTTGGGTGTACAACCATTTCTTGCTGTGATTAATGTATGGCTTGCCAGGTGGCCATGAGTCAGCATAGTAACTGTAGTTTTAAAATAATATTAGGACTGTTGCTCTGAGATGTAGTTCAGTGTGCTCTGAGACTTAGCTAGGTAGGGCAAATGGAGACGTAAATCACAGGTGACGACTGGGAACTCGATACTTGGCACTAATAGAAAGTGGATGGCCAGAATGGTCAGAATATTCGTCAGCACAGTGTGGTGCTGGTTGTACAGTGCGGTGCTGGAGGGGGTGTACCGTGTGTTTGCTGGAGGGGGTGTGTTCTAATCAGCTCAGTGAAAGTGATGTACAAGAACTTTATAAAAGGGGATACGGAGACAGGAACCAACGAGAAACCTCGAGAATGTAGCAGCATTTGGTAGAGAGGATAGGAAAGGCCCTCAGATTTTCTCCCTGCTTTTTTGTATCAGGGACTTTCTGCGAAGCTGGGAGGCAATCAGCTGGAGAGTTCTTGGACACTGCAACAGAGTGCCAGAGTAGAAGCCATGGCCACCACGAAACAACAGAATCCAGTGACACCACAGAGAACGTCGCCATTGTAATTCTGACCGAATTCTTGCGGTGGCTATGACCATATCTGATCACACCAGCACATCGCCCACAATTATGAGAATGACGCTACGCCAGGGAACTTCCAATCTGGCTATGTCGATTCAACTACCGCACAATTGCAGATTATTTTTTTCTTCTTTTACTACTATCTCTTAGATTTCTACTTCCCTTAGATTTATTTTACTCTCTTAGATTTCTACTTTGTTTAGATCTCTTCTTTTACCATCTCTTATATTTCCACTTTGTTTAGACTTCTTTTAATATCTCTTAGATTTCTACTTCACTTAGATTTCTTTTACTATCTCTTACATTTCTACTTCGCTTAGATTTCTTTTATTATCTCTTACATTTCTACTTCACTTAGATTTCTTTTACTATCTCTTACATTTCTACTTCACTTAGATTTCTTTACTTCGCTTAGATTTCTTTTATTATCTCTTAGATTTCTATTTCGCTTAGATTTATTTACTATCTCTTAGATTACTATTTCCCTTAGATCTCGTCTTTTACTATCTATTATATTTCTAATTTGTTTAGATCTCTTCTTTTACTATTTCTTAGATTTCGACTTTGATTAGATCTCTTCTTTTACTATCTCTTAGATTTCTACCTCACTTAGATCTTTTCCTTTACTCTTTGATTTCTACTTCGCTTAGATCTCTTCTTATATTTATAATTTGCTTAGGTATCTTCTTTTATTATCTCTTAGATTTCTACTTTGCATATCTCTTCTTTTAGTATTTATTAGTTTTCTACTTCACTTAGATCTCTTCTATATAAAAGTGCATCACTTACCTCGCGAAATCAATGTGGATGTGGACGCTTAAATGTGAGACGAACAAAATAAAATCATTCCACAAATCTCAGCTTGCAGTCAGTCCTTGACGCTTCATCCAGTACTCAACGAACCCGGTTTTCACCCGTAATATGAGGCAGTGCCCAGAGCTTTTGTGGGTGGGTAGGGGGTGTTCGCGCTGGTTAAACATACCGTACGGCGATGCTGTCTTGTGCTTCACAGCGGCACTCACGCTGAGTAAAATTGATTTATTAACTGGTTTGAAAAGAATGAAATGTATGACAACTGACTGCAGATTACGACGCCGATATTGCTTACTATGGGTGTGATCAGGGAGTGGGGGTGTTGAAAATAAAGTTTCCATCTAAACTAGCAAGAGGACTGTTCAGTCGAGATGGGGCGTATGACGTCATATGACGTCATCTATTCGTCCGATGGATCTTACTGTTCTACACGAGACAAGAGTCACTGTTCTGTCTAAGTGATGAATCTGAGGCAAGCGGAAGTGATTTTTCCCGCGTGGGCGAGACTGAAGCGTGGGCAGTTGCAAAGGGAGATCAGTGATAGGTGAATTTATTTAATAGAAATAGGAACAAAAAAGGGCATCTATCGCTTGCATACAAGATACGGAAACATCAGAAAAAAGATCAGTAGGTTTATTTACGGTACAGATAAAAGCGCTGAACAAGCATCTCTTGACATCTGGAATAAATGTTCTTGTAGATTTGGAAACTCAGCAAAGGGAATATTGACAAACATGGTTGTATCACCAGAACACGACGCGGGCCTTCGGGTCTAAAACAACCCTTTCAGGAATTCGACCGTAATTAAATGCTGCCTTTTGTTTGGCCTTCGGATCTAAAACAACCCTTTCAGGAATTCGACCGTAATTAAATGCTGCCTTTTGTTTTGTAAAATTCTATCTAAATTAATCTAATGAAGTGAAATATTTCTCGAAAAGTTGTATGTTTTATCACCAGTAATTTCTTTATATGTTTCTCTACAGCAGCGTGGAAATGAAGGCTAACGTCAGACTGACGTATTCTTTAATTTCCCCGAATCTAAACGAATTCATCTCTCTTGTAACTGGATCAGCAGTATAGATCGGCGCCATTTTCTTTCACTGGTATCAAAATGTGTCCCTCTGAAGTGATTCCATTAAAAAATTAGAGAGAAACGTGCAAATGATATTTTTTCAGAAATAATTGTCTCTGCACCAAACAATATACAACGCAGAACATGGGGGTCAAACATGACGTCATCAAATTCTCCCCTGCAGCTCGAGACTAATGTGGTATCTGCACTTACAACCGCTATCGAATGCAGTTAATCGATTATCGGACTGAAATCTAGCTTGAAGGGTTTAGCTAACCAACACAGAAAGATGATAGCTCAACGTGTCGGCAGAGATTTGCATATCAGGTGATTACAGATCAGTAGACAATCCTGATATTATTTCAGAGTTGCTTCCTCTTGTGCACGGAGGAGGGGAGAGGTTGTTGTTCCAGACTGCATGGTGACTGTTTCAGTCGTGGGAAATTAAACCAAGTGAAGTTGATTTCTCAGTAATAAAATAAACACGTAATGTGTTTCTAGAAATATAAATGATCACAGTAAAACTTCGTTACAATTTTCTCTATGCAAAAATATTCCATGTTCCTCTTTTTGTTGGTTTTTTTTAAAAGCTTACTTAGTAACTAAAAGTACTGAAGCTTACTTGTCGATAATGTGTTAAAGATCATTACAATCTTTATGTTTTTTCGATTAACATGATTATTACTACTTCTCTTGTTGATAGTTATGTCTGTGGTTATTTTATTTTTCATTTATTTGTTTTAATAGAACAAAAATTTGACATGCTTGTACAACCATCCTCGCTCATTTTAATGTTTTTCGATATTACCAGAAAAAGGACGTCTTTTGAGGTCGACTAGGTACTATAATATATTTCAGTGGGTAATATAATTCACAGACTAAACATTTTTTGCTCAGTAATTTATTTTTAGTTCGTATTGTGCATTTTGTTTTAGATTTTGTGTGTCTGATTTTTTTATATGTGCGTGCGTGCCTGAGTGTTTGTGTCGGTGATAGTCACACACACAAAACTGATGTCAATTCTTCAAAATGTTACGTCATTGATTTGGTACTGTGATGTTGGACTAGCGCAAAGTTTGCGATACGAGAGGGAGAGAGAGGAAGGGGGACTACCCAAAACGAACTGCTCATCCCAAGCATTTCGCTGTCAATAATAAAGAATTTTAATACGAATGAAATGTTCATAACTATATCATGAAACTGACTCGTTCTGTAGTGTCCTATCGAGTCAAGCGATTCCAAGAGTGCACACAAAGCATAGCGAATGCAGGGTATAGCTACCCAAGCCAGAGTTGATCGTGAAACACGTTGTCTTTGGCTGCAATCGGTGTGTCTTTGGTGCCAATTGATAAACATTTTCAAATACGTGCATTTTGTTTATGGATTTTTGTGTGTGTGCTTGTTGTGGTTTTTATGTTTCTGATATTATTTTAGTTCTTTTTTTTTTATTATTTGAGGGAAGAATCCGGCTTTAGAAAACCTTTTGGGTGGTCTTTCGCGCTTCAACGCTGGCGTCAACATAAGTAGCTGTTTCTGTACTACGCCATACTAGTGTGGAAGAGTTTAAGAGTTTTCATGATGACGTAAGCATGCCTTATTGAATCTTAGGGAGAGACTCTTGACATGTCGGCCCATTAGAGAACCTAAAACCTTACTTTAAAAGAGTGAAGGAAAGGGAAGTAACGTTTGAGAAAGAGTTTGATTCACCAAAGACAAATTATCACGCGAGAGGTTTTGAGAAGAAAAAATAAAAAAGAGATGGAGAAATGTAATGTTCGGATGCCACTTAGTGATGAAGTGCATTGGTAACTTTACAAATCTCATAAGAGTTGGCACTTACTTCATGTAAGATGCGTCATTTCAATAATCTTTGTCAAACACACTTAATTAATGTACTATGTGTAATTTCATTAGTCTTAGACAAGTACACCTAAGATATGTAAATTCATTAGATTTTACTTGGTACTGTAACAGAGAATTTTCGGGTTTTGTCGTTAGGCCCTTATTGCAAGATAAATAATGTCATCAGTCTTGATCACTATGCCCTTGTTGCAACTAAATAATGGCACTTGTCTTAGCCGCACTACATGACGGCTTTGTGAGTTACTATTTTTAGCGACAGGTGTACGTAGTGAGCGACTTGCTACAACCGCTAATCTCTTTGACAAAATACAGTAGATAAGAAGTGCTCTCTGAGATGATTGATGTTAATGAATACGCTTTAACCCAATTTATATGCTCATTAACATAATTTGTATATTCTTTAGCCTAGTGTGTTTGTTCACTAATCTAATATGTTTGTTCATTAACCTAATTTGTAGTTCAATCACTTAATATGTCTGTTCAGTAATCTAATTTGTATGTTCGTTAATCTAATTTACATGTTCATTAACTTAATATGTATGTTCATTAGCTTAATATGTATATTCGTTAACCTAATTTGTATTCTCATTAACTTAATATGTTTGGTCATTAACTTAATATGGATGTTCATTAACCTAATATGTATGTTCAGTAACTTAACATGTATGATCATTAACATAATTAGTATGTTCATTAACTAAATTAAAATAATATATGTTCATTAATTAAATTAATATAATATGTTCATTAACATAATCCATGTATTCATTAACCTAATTTGTACGCTCTTTAACTTAATATATATGTTCATTAATCTAATTTGTATGTTCATTAGTTATGTGTGTGTGTGTGTGTGTTCATTGACATAATGTGAATGTTCATGAACCTAATCTGTATGCTCTTTAACCTAAATAACATGTCTGTGAAGTGCAAATTTTTCTCAGTATATCACTTCTGGACACGGAGCAGACATAGATATACATTTTCTCACTGTTTCTATTACTTCAAGACACAGAGCAAACATATATATACATTTTCTCACTGTTTGTATACTTCAAGACACAGAGCAAACATATATATACATTTCTCACTGTTTGTATTACTTCAAGACACAGAGCAAACATATATATACATTTCTCACTGTTTGTATTACTTCAAGACACAGAGCAAACATATATATACATTTTCTCACTGTTTGTATTACTTCAAGACACAGAGCAAACATATATATACATTTTCTCACTGTTTGTATTACTTCAAAACACAGAGCAAACATATATATACATTTTCTCACTGTTTGTATTACTTCAAGACACAGAGCAAACATATATATATACATTTTCTCACTGTTTGTATTACTTCAAGACACAGAGCAGACATAGATATACATTTCTCACTTTTTGTATCACTTCCGGACACGGACCGTTTTACAATTGCAAATATTTTCTTTCATTTCTTTGTTGTTAGTTTGTGTTTATTCTCTAGTTCTACTGATTACTGGAAGTTTCTTTGTGGATGAACTGGACTATGGACTGACATCCAAAAGTTGAGTTTCTCTTTAGTCCCAGACTTGCTGACTTTCAAGTGTCGCTGATACTATTCTTGAGCGAAACTGTGATATTGGATAAAAGAGATTTTGATTGAGATAGAAGGATTAGTGTATCAAATAGGCGAACAGATGGAGGACACATGTAATGTAATGACCAGAAAAAAGGATGGATAATAAAGGTGAAGAGGGATATATACCGGATGAATGGAATATTGCCTGGGATTATGTATATAATATAGCGTAGAAAGATGGATAGGTGGATGAGTGGTCGGGTACTCGATTGATGAATGAGTGGGTGGGTAATATGGTATACGGATAGATCTTGAATGGATGCTTGGATATATGGATAGCAACGATGAATGGTTCCGTTGATTGATTGTTATTGTGTACGAAGGGAGGAATGAATAGATAACCAAATAAATGGTTGAGCATGCGGTTAAAGGAATAGACGGGAAAGATAAAGAGCGAACGAGAAAAAGAATAATAACGACATGAAAGAAAAAGCTGATTGTTTGATTTACGTGATTTTTGCCTAAATTACTGAGATCCTGTCTTTTCGTTTCTGTCATGTTGTGATTTTAAGATAATGATCCCCAACAGCCCTGAATGATCATACAATCGCCAAGTTAACCACATTAAAGTAACCTTTCTCTTTTCACACTCTGTAACAACGTCCTCTCTTCCATCACAAGTCTGTGCATCATTTTCCTCTGAGTTTCAGGGTAATTTTTAATTCCAGTAAATGTGAATTATATTACAAGATTTTTTTCTTTGTTTCTTTCCAAGTTAGCCGTGACCTACTCCGTAATCAGTCAGCGAAGCATGATCAAAGGGCCATAGCTCGTGAAGTTGCCTAATTAATAGGGTGACATAAGCCTGAAGAAAAAGTAAGAAGCCAACAATAAACAGAGACAGAAAGATTTTGAAATTTGCATACCCGTCAGATTTGGTTCACTCGAGCCACCTGTCTTCCTTCCAATAGAAACTGAAAATTACCTAGGATGACGTCATTCTAACTGACGTTAAACAACCTAAAGAGAGTTCTTCTTAATTAGAAAAAAGAGATCTGAAAATTACCAAGGATGACGTCATTCTAATTGACGTTGAACAACCTAAGGAAAGCTCTCTTTAATTTTAAAAAAAATAGGCCATACCATAAAGCTAAAGTAAAAATGGGGAGATGTTGTGTGGAGGACGGCAGGGTCGCAGAGATGGGTAGGATGAGATGGGGATGCCAGAGCTCTTAATGATCAATGAGTCACGTGGTGAACCCCGAGACGATTTGCCTGTTTAATCCTGACCAGACATGCCAGCATCATTTCCTGTTCTGAAATATAGGGCAATGTTTAAAGGAAGATGTTCAGTCTTTTCCTACAAAATCTTTCATTAATGATTTTAATGTGTGTAAGGAGGAGAGTGGGGATCATGTGCTTCTTTTTATTAATCCGTTCCTGAAGTCAACTTGACGAGTTAATCATTGAAAGTAGGGAACGTTGTGTCATCTTGCCACTTTGAATCTGGTTCTTGCTCGCATATTGAAAGTTGAAGATTTGCTCATAAAACGGCAACGAAGGCTGTTGACATGTTCCCCTGGTACGCAAATCTTCTGTCTACGGGGTGAGAGAAGAAACTATTTGCTTAATGAAGACATGAGGAGAAAGAGACAGATTGTGTTCTTTGTTCGAAGAGTTGCTGGAGAATAATAAGCAGTTTGCTCCGGGAATGAATACACACGTGGAGACAAAGTAAACCAAAAGAATCACCGGCACACTTATTTGCCTATTGAGTCCAAACACAGGTCTCTCCTGGCACACTTATTTGTCTACTGAGTTCTAACATAGAATACTACTGACACACTTATTTGTCTACTGAGTTTCAACATAATACTCTACTGACACACTTATTTGTCTACTAAGTTCCATCTACTGGCACACGTATTTGTCTACTGAGTTCCAACATAGTACTCTACTGACACACTTATTTGTCTACTGAGTTCCATCTACTGGCACACGTATTTGTCTACTGAGGTCTCAGCGTAAGACTGAACTGTTCTATCATTTTACACATATACTTACTAACTCTCCAGTCGGTTCACACATAATTTATATAAATACATTATTATTAAGAGCACCTTCGTCGTAGTCATTATCATTAAATTATTTATCATAATCATCATAATCATCATCATTAATATTATTATTACTATTATCATGCTTTTCCCCCACGACTTCTGTTGACTGTCGGTTGTGAATCATGGTCTCGGAATCTTACTACGATCCTGAGAGATCCAAGGATTTGCTGAGGATGTGGGCACTTCTCAGGAGCGCTGCTTTCAGTAGTGGGGCGAGACTGTGATTTCGAGATAGTTTATTCAGATAGCCTTCAAACTAAGATGTTATGTTCCCCAAGTCTCCTGTCACTATAGGTATTACTTCTGCTTTTACATTTCACAGTCTCTGGATTTATATTCTGAGATCTTGTTATTTTTCTATTTATTCTCTTTCTTTTGTGTTTGTTTCTATCACTTGGAACAGAGATATCAGTGATTGTTGCTCGTCTGTTGGACTTATTAATGTCTGGTCTTCATTCAAGAATCATTCGATCTGTTTTTATTTCGAAGTCCCACAGTATTTTGACTTCTTATGTTTCGCTGACTGTTTCTGTCTAGTACATCCATGCTCTTTCTGAAGTTTTTACTCATTAGTTCTCACATAGATTTCTCTGTATGAGTTTTGCCACTTCGTTGTGTCTTTTGGTATATTCACTTCCAGGCAGAACCTGACATATGTTTTGTTGTTTCCTCCTCTTTCAACAGTCTATAGGTTGATTGTATTTTGTCGATGTTTCATCATCTTGCCGAGCATACTGGCCATGGAGAGGTTTGGGGCTCCAGGTATTTGGTGATGTCTGTTTCGTTGTTTTCTTTCATGTTTCTTTGTCTGTTTGGGGGTGGGGGTGGTATAATCCACTCATCTTTACACTTTATCAATGGCTCACCTTTGTTGTTAGGTAGTCCACTAGGCCTATATCTTCTCCTTCAAGGACATTTTTGATTTTCTTGAGAACTCTAGCTCACAATTTCCGAGATACATTGAATCTATCTACGTCTGTTTTTGGGTGTAAAGTTCTATGTACTGTGAGTAGTTTTCTTGCTTTTCTGTCCAGTTCATTTAGTTCATTGTTGTCTAATCTATGAAATCCCCCGTTTAGCTCACTACATGCATTGCGTATGCGTTAAGGATTTGTATATTTTTTAGCCCCGTTTAGCTCACTACAAGTATTGTGTATGCATTAAGGGCTTGTATTTTCTTAGCCCCGTTTAGCTCACTACAAGTATTGTGTATGCATTAAGGGCTTGTATTTTCTTAGCCCCCTTTAGGACTTTTCGAACTCGTTTTTCATGCTCTCTCTTAACTTTGAATTTCATTCGACATATTGTCTTGGTGTTGTAGTATATCCATGTTTCTATGACGTTTTTCAGTTGAAATATCGTGTTTTTCCCCCGTGGTCGAATTGTAGGGCTTCTGTTGTTTTGATCCTCACTTTCTGCCGTTTTATTATTATTATTATCATTATTATTTTTATTTTTATTTATTTTTCCAAAACGTCTGTTGTGACTGTCGTTTGTGAGCCAAGGTCTCGAAATCTTATCAAGATCGTGAGAGATGTAAGGTTTCACGTGGAATGTGGGCAGTCACGAGAAGAGCTGCTTTTGTAGTGGGCTTAGTCTATGGTTTGTTGAGGTAAATTATTTAGATAGCCTTCCAGCTCAGATGTTATGTTCCAAAGATCCTATCACTACATGTATCACTTCTGCTTTCACATTACAGTCTCTAAATTTCTAATCTGAGATCTTTGTATATTTCTATTTTTTCTCTTTCTTTTGTTGTTTTGTTTTTATCACAAGGAAAAGCGACATCGATGATTGCTGCTGTTCTTTTAGATTTTTGAGAACTAAAATGTCTGGTCTTCGTACTTGAATCATTCGACCTGTTCTTATCTTGGAGTCCACAATATTTAGATTTCTTCTGTTTCAGTGACTGCTTATGGTTGGTGAATCCATGCTCTTTCTGAGGTTGTTTGTTTCAAAGTGAGACATAGTTTTATCAGATGTAACTCCTGATAGTAAAATCAAGGTAGTTGATAGGCCTGTGATGCTCGTGATTATGATTATGATTGTGATTGTGATTGTGATTGTGATTGTGATTGTGATTGTTATTGTTATTGTGATTGTGATTGTGATTATGATTGTGATTGTGATTATGATTATTATTATGATTATGATTATGTTAAAGTTTCTTCTTTATTGTTTGAATTTCTTTCTTAGCTTCGATTCCTTGCTTAGTAGTACAATAAACCTTTAAGACTGAATAGTGATAAAGAGTACAGCAGCACACGTCTTGCAAATTATAACACGTTTAAATGCTTAAAGTTAAAAGGTCAAAAAAGCTTGATTTCATGCAAGAAAATCATGTCAATTTGTTAGATTTAGATATCTTCTGTTTGAGTCGATTCGAAAATTGTAACTAAAACCTATATCTTTATCCAGCTTAATTTATGCTGGCACATTTTCACCGATTCCACACTGATTTGAGGAAATGTCTGTCTGTCGTCCATCGTTCTTCACGATTGTCGAAGAGGACCTCTCCATTTTAAATAAAAATAAAATAATTTTATTCAATTTTACATGTTGTTTGGATTTTTATAAAACGAAGATTCAGTTGGATATCCTACAGGTTTAGCGTTAGTTTGCTCGGCCGTCTACTAACACATGTTTGGTTGTTTTATATTTATTTCATTTTGCTCTTCCCTTCTTTTTCTTCTTTCTTAATTTCTTTGTTTTCAGTTAATAATTAAGATGTATTTTATTGTCAAGGTGTCGATACCTTAGTCTTATTTTTGCTATATAAATCTAATTATATTAGGAATGAACCAATAAATGTAAGTTTTAATTAGATCTTAGTTACAATGTGTGTGTTTGTGTATATGATTGTGTCATTTTTGAGTTGTGGTTTTCTTTTGAGACATTTCTTTCACTGATAGCCAAACGAAACACTGGCCCTCGGTCAGTTGTTCTTCAATTCAGGAGGAGAAAAAAACGTGCTTCACGTCTTTACGCTGACCAAGCAAGGTGTAGACATGGCTACTGAATGGGGGTGTTCTTTTCTTGGCCGGATTCCTATTGTACAAGGTGCAAGACTTTAGATAAAAATAGTATTTATCTTGTTATGCATTGCTTACAATGGTGGGATTAAGTGACGTCACTTGCACTCATTCAGACAATCTTAAAGACAATGAAATATAGGACAAAACTCTCTCACTCACTATCGCTCAGAAATGTTAACTAATATTCTCAAATACAGCTAAACGATAGGAATATAACTGAGCTGCAAAATGAAGAAAGATTAGTTTAAAGAATTAACTAGAGAAAAAATAATTCTGACCTTTTGCTGGCAATTATTTACTGAAACATAAAATCCAGGGTTTTCCACAAGTCCACAAACTTATATTTTTTTTCATTCTGGTAAAGATTCCATAGGAGCCAGTCAATCACTATAGGAAATGCTGGGTGTGGGTGCAAAATTCAGTCTAATTTTAAATTTCTCTAACTCGCCTGCTTTCTGACATCTGTTGCCCACATGATTTGATAGACAGACAGATAGATAGATAGATAGATAGATAGATAGATAGATAGATAGATAGATAGATAGATAGATAGATAGATAGATAGATGGATGGATGGATGGATGGATGGATGGATGGATGGATGGATGGATGGATGGATGGATGGATGGGTAGACGGATGGACGGATTTGAGTGGATGGAAATAATTGGGTGGATAGATAGATAGATAGATAGATAGATAGATAGATAGATAGATAGATAGATGAATGGATGGATGGATGGACGGACGGATGGGTTTAGGTGGGTGGACGGATAGATAAATAGATATATCGATAGATAGACAGACAGATAGATAAATAGATAGATAGACCCAGACACACAGACAGATAGACAGACAGAGACAGATAGATAGATAGATAGATAGATAGATAGATAGATGTGATTGAGTTTGTATGTTTACCAAAAACGTAATGTTCAATAATAATGATAATAATCATAGTATTAATACAGCTCAAATTAAATTACTATAATTATTAAAAAAAACTTATTTAAATCCATCGTTAAAGCACTTAGTTGCCTCACAATACACACAAATATATAACCACACACACACACACACACACACACACACACACACACACACACACACACACATACACATACCACGGACTAGCCACCCTTAACCGAATTACTTTTAAAACATATTTTTCGCGAAAACAAACCTTCCATTGTCATTGCTACATAAGCATGTTACATAAGCGACTTATTAAACTTTGTGTGGAAATCATTCTCAAGATTTTGAAATTAGACATCGATGTGTCGTCGTCTTCATTACCGGGGAGATGTGGTGACATGACTCACCGTGCAAGTGAAAGAATGTCTACTTAGTGCGAGAATATAATCTTTCTTGGAGGTTTTATAAATGCACTTCCTTCTCGAATTCATATTTCTTTCTTTTATGAAATCACTTTTCATGTATATAAAAATGCATTTAGTTTCGAGTTGCGTCCCTGGATCGCGTTCGTAGACATCTCTCTCCTGAAGCGAATTTTATCATTTTAACTTAAGCGAAAGTCACACTTGACCATTTTCAGTGAACCAAGAGCTAATGATAAGCGAAGTGGGTAATTGAGTGTAGGGATATCCAGAGGTGTGCTAAAGGCCTTGAGGTCATCGGGTGAACTTTGACCCACATTTTTTCTTAGGCAACAAAGATTAAGGGACGGAATCTGAAAGTCCATATTTTCAAATCAAAGCTATAAATAAGTAGCTGACGTCAGTGACGTAACAGTAAATGGCGAAGGGTAGGGGTTTGATGCAACAGTGGAGAATGCGCAGGCACGATATCCTGAAACCACTTTGTCGGGACCCAGAGGACCCACACTTACGTACCCGACTCACTCCAGTGATTGAGTGGACCAAACAATAAAAAAAAAAAGACTACTGACAGCACAAAACCTACTCTCGACGTCAAAGACCGCGTGACTTTTTTCTTTTGATTTGCAGGGACTGTGTCGTTAGCGCCAATGATCAGCGCGCCTATCGTTGCTGTTTGGCAGAAGCCCCCCCCCCCACCCGTAGAGGAAACAGCAAGCTGTGCCTAAAGAAGCTGTCAGTCTTAGTTTTGCTGCAAACAGCCCTCCCTGGCGCTGCTTATCGTAGCAGACTTTGAATCTTCCAGGGTACAATCAAGGTTAAGCATCCGTGGATATTGACCAGTCTGGGACCAGTTCTGCCCTGCCCTATGTTCAGGACTTTTTGTATCCTGCAGGATTTCACGGTTGTGCTCCTACTTTCAATTGTTGCATTTTCGCTAGATAGTGCCCCACAGCTCCCCACTGGGATGGTCTCAGTGGTCCAACCTGATGACGTAATGACTCACTTTGCTTGCTTCTCGTGGAGAAAGGGAGGTGTGAGTAAGAGGAGAGGTGAAATCAATGGCATCACTGATCTCAAAGAACACCCATCCTGCAATGGACTGGCTTCTATGTAAACACCTGTCGAGCAAACTCACTTCAAAATAATCTGATGTCTCTTCGGCACTGTGGAAAGAGGATTAGTCGCTAAGGGGACGAACGTGTTTTGAGTCTCTGTATTGGTCTTCTTTTGGTGCCGATTGTTCCTGGTGCCTGTGTAATGCATTTTAACCATCGTACGGAGCTAGGAGAGGAGAAGGGTGTGGGTGTGGAGATCAATGTGGAATCCATTTATGTAGTCCCAGAGTTAAGACATTTTTCCACTTTGATGTACTACTTTAAAACTGACAAAATAAACTGCAAGCCATCGTTCCAAAGTTTCGCTTATAGTACCGTTCCTTCTGACAAGGGTGATTTTAATGGACACTATTGATAAGAAATAATTTCCTTTGTTTCTTTAGGAATCAGATCCGAAACAATTTATACTTGATTTACCTCACTATACAGAAAGGTACGCAATTCACTGTGACCTTGTGGTGAAGTCAAAGAGCGCCCTATTATCACTAGTGATAACATGTTCATATCATTATTTCCTTATAAATTAGCCATCTTTAAGGACCTATCGCAGAATGGATTTATCTCCCTTTACAGAAGGTACGCAATTCAATGTGACCTTGTGGTGAAGTCAAAGAGCGCCCTATTATCACTAGTGATAACATGTTCATATCATTATTTCCTTATAAATTAGCCATCTTTAAGGACCTATCGCAGAATGGATTTATCTCCCTTTACAGAAAGGTACGCAATTCAATGTGACCTTGTGGTGAAGTCAAAGAGCGCCCTACTATCATTAGTGATAATATTATGTTCGTTTCATTATTTCCTTAAATAATTAACCATCTTCACCGACCTATCATAGGATAGATTTATTTCTCTAATCAGAAAGGCAATCACATGACGCTGTGTTTAAAGGTAGCCCTAACTTCTATTTAATACTTTGGAAGGAGAAAATGAAGATTGGAGTGGAAAGTAGGATAAGTTTGGGAAAGGAGGAAGAGAGAAAAAGAAGAAGGAAAACGATATAAAAACGGTTGTATTACTACAGCCCATTAAAGTGTATTTGAAGATTTCTGGTAAGCAAGTTCACCGAGGGAAATTATTATGCTTTACCCAGCTTTCAGGTACGGACTTTCCTATATTGTCCGTCAAAAGGCAAATAAAGACGTCAAGAAGATTGTAAACTTCGAGACAACTGTGTTTTGAACAGGATCAACTAGTTAAAGACCCAGGCAAGGGCCCTCTTTTAACTGAACGCGGGGGAGGGGAGGGGGGCATCGGCTGCAATGAAATTGTTGACGTTTTTCTAATATATGTAGCAAATGTCAAGATCGAGCAAAGATATATCATTTTTGTTTTAATCTTGGCAGATTTTGCTTGTAGCTGATAAAATATTTTGATCTATGTATACGTACTTAGTATATGGCTTGAGTGGATTGTTTTCTTGTTACTTTTCCATTCTAGAGTCCGAAACATTGTAGCAAAAATAAAGGATGTAGCACGGCAAAAGAAATTTTAAAATTTTCTCGACATTACGCGTGAACTATGCATGATAGTGAAGTGTAATGGTGTGCAATAGCCACCCTAGGTAATTATTATACCAATATATTTTTCTAGTGACAAACTTACTTTTGGAGTCATTTTAGTGAGAGTAGTATTTCACAAGTCTTCGTGTTACGGGCTCTCTGTGAAGATTTTTTCTATTTCTTCAAACAATGACATTCTTTTGACACAGAAATATTCTTTTCTTAAATAAAGCATTCAGAATTTGTCTAGTCCTTTTTAAAATCTAAATTTGTTGACAAGCAGTTCTTTTTAAAATCTAAATTTGGTAGCAAACATTTGTCTAGTTATTTTTAAAATCTGAATTTGTAGACAAGCATTTGTCTTGCATGAGAATCTTCACAGGATCACTAAAATGCCCTTACTTTTCCAAGAAGTGAGTCATGATTAGCCATTAACAAAATGCCCTTACTTTTCAAAGAAGTGAGTCATGATTAGCCATTAACAAAATGCCGTTACTTTTCCAAGAAATTAGTCATGATTAGCCATTAACAAAATGCCATTACTTTTCCAAGAAATTAGTCATGATTAGCCATTAACAAAATGCCGTTACTTTTTCAAGAAATTAGTTACGATTAGCCATTAACAAAATGCCGTTACTTTTCCAAGAAATTAGTCATAATTAGCCATTAACAAAATGCCGTTACTTTTTCAAGAAATTAGTCATGATTAGCCATTAACAAAATGCCGTTACTTTTTCAAGAAATTAGTCATGATTAGCCATTAACAAAATGCCGTTACTTTTTCAAGAAATTAGTCATGATTAGCCATTAACAAAAACGATACGCACATATATACGTACACAAAAATCACACGAACATATAGGCGTACATACTAATAGACATATAGATAGATAGATAGATAGATAGATAGATGGATGGATGGACAGACAGCAGAGAGAGAGAGAGAGAGAAGGAGGGACATACAGACATAAAAAGGCATACATAGATATACATACAGACATAAAAAGTCATACATAGATGTACATACGCATAAATTTACAAAGGAACGTTGATATACAGAAAGATACACAAACACAAAGGCATATCCACACCAAGAAACACGCCCAAAGACATTAAATATACACACAGACACGCACACTCATGAATATGATTACACTCGCGCGCGTCATATTTAATTCCTTTGATGATTGCAAAATGTTGGCAAAGGCTTGCTGCATACTTCGACTCATTAAGGAGAGAAGGGTAATCTTCATGAGATGAACCCCAACTGGTCTTCAACGGGTGACTGGCTTTTTACTGATTATTCATATGGCTGGGCTTTGACGATTAACCATGATACAATATGCTTGCTTACACAAACTGTTTGCATCAAAAGCTGGAGCTTATCGAATCTTAAAATTGAAATGATTCGTGTTGCGTGATTTGTTATTTATCAATTATGTATTGATTTCTGTTTCTCGACCACACGCCTGTTGTTTGTTGATTTCGCGGTCTTTTGGACATGCAACGAAACCTACATCATCCATCCATGTGTCACGTTGTAGCGGTAGGTGCTTGTCATGTCACTTGGTCGCTCAGCCCACACATCTGCTATAGAGCACGTGACTGAAAGGGGTGTTGGCAGATTTATATTTCGTTATTTCTACTTTTAAGCATTCGCTAAATATGACGATCGACGGAACAGCATGCTCGATTCTGACAAATGGCGAGAAAAATCCTGGCAAACAGGTAGCAGGTAGGGCTTCTTCAAACAACTATTTCCTGATTTAAGGTTTTTCAGGAGTGTTAATTTTCGGACTGTGCTTTTAGGATTTCATATCTTATCTCCTCTCTCTCTCTCTCTTTCTCTCTCTCCTCGCCTCTCTCTATTCCTTTCTCACCTTTATCTCTCTTTCTCTTTCTTTCGTCTCCTCCATCATTCACCCTCACTCTTGCTTTCCTGCTCTCTCTCTCTCTCTCTCTCTCTCTCTCTCTCTCTCTCTCTCTCTCTCTCTCTCTCTCTCTCTCTCTCTCTCTCTCTCTCCCAGTGTCATTCCTTCTCCCATGAACATCATGAACAATTAGTTATTTTCTCCCCCAACCTTTTCTCTTTATCCTCCTCTCTCTCCAAATGTCTCTTTATCTCTCACTCTCTCTGCAATCTTCTCCCTACCACTCTCTCCCTGCGTCTCCTCCTCTGTCTTTTTGCATACATCTCTCTCCCCTTCTCTCACCCTGAGCATGTCTAGTTATAAATGAAACTGCACGTCGGGGATTAAGTCACGATTGTCTGTGATCGGTCGATTTCAGCGCGCAAAGTCTAAAGAGAGAGTGGAACTAAGCGTAACTGTCTGCAGCATGAAGGCTTGAGTCTACTCCACGATCTACTGCGAAGAGCATTTCGTTCGAACTATTCAAATATCCCTCTCTCCCCCCCCCCCCCTTCGACCACTCTCCCACTGCTTTTCTACAGCTGCTGGAAGACAAAACCGCTCAATCTAACAGACAGGGTGAGTGTGGAAACATCGAAAGAAGTGAAAACCCATGCTGGGAGAAAGAGAGAGGAAACATTTATAACGGAAGTGATGTAGCCGTTTTAAGACATACAGAAGGTCGGACTAAGAAGGTTAGAGATAAGAATTATGGATAGCTAGTCCATCTCAGACTCTATAAATATCAAACAGATAAACATTTTGTGAAGATACCATTAATAGTAAGCAAACAGATAAACATTTTGTGAAGATACCATTAATAGTAAGCAAACAGATATTTACGGCGTCAAAATGTTTGCTAATAGAAAGAACATTAAACGTTAGAAAATTCTCAGACGAATAAACATTGAATCCTATCTAAGAGACAGCTTGAAAGACAGCGTAAAGAAAATGTCTACAAACATTAGAAGAAACTCTGCAAAAACTCCCTTGAGTGGAAACACCACTCTAGACAGAAACATATATACGTGCTCACTCACTTACACAGGTGCACACATACACGTAATGCACACACGCGCATAAACTCACTGGAAAGCAGCAAGGCGTACTGAATAGAACGATAAATAATATTTAAAAAAATACGCAATGACCAAAGAGGAAATAATTCGCAGACACAAAATAAGCATTATGTTTACATAGTCTTTAAACCTACTGAAGCTACATAGTCTTTAAACCTACACTGAAGCTACATAGTCTTTAAACCTACACTGAAGCTACATAGTCTTTAAACCTACACTGAAGCTACATAGTCTTTAAACCTACTGAAGCTACATAGTCTTTAAACCTACACTGAAGCTACATAGTCTTTAAACCTACACTGAAGCTACATAGTCTTTAAACCTACTGAAGCTATAAGTGCACGAGTTAGAACATGCAAAGCCTCTCCAGTCTTTGGATTCTTACCTTTCGAATAAATATCTCTTGCACCGTAGCATTGAAGTTACGTCCCTTAGTCTTGTCAATGTATTCCTATGTCTCAGTATCGTGGCGTTCAGTTGAATATGTGATTATTATATATAAATCAGCACAATCGGGATTCAAGAAAGGCTCACTCCTGATTAACTGTAGTTTTTCAGTATAAAACGAACTTTCGAGATTATGTGACCCCAAATGGTGATCGAGGCGTTGCTAAGGAGACAGATAGCAGCAAACAAGGAGGACATGCGCCATCAGAGCAACACCTTTCTACAGTACATATTTGACCTTCGTAGAATTTTTTTCCATTAAAGTTGAGAAAGAACCATCGCCCTGCTTCGAATATGACATTTACCAATCATTCTTTCATCAGACAGACAAGTACACATCTCTGCAGCCTGGTTATCTGCAATATAAAGAGGCTGACAGAAAGGAAGAGCCACCCGTATCATGCATGCTCGCACTGTATTATCTCAATATATATATATATATATATATATATATATATATATGTATGTATATTATATATACTGCACGCATTTTGCGCTAACAAAACAACCAACAGCATTAGTCAATATTCTGTTTCAATGTCCATACATAAATGCATTGTGTAAACATAAAGAATTGAACACAATCTTCAGGAAACAATGCTTATAATTAAGCAAACGAACTTCTTGGCAGGTTAGCCTAAATGTCATTGGTAGAATCCTTCGATATCTAATTATGACAACCGAGCAGTCTCGATTATTTCCCCTTCCCCCAACAACAAAAAATTAAAATGTCTTAACTGAGAGTGCAAATGGTGTGGTTATCTGAACATGGACAGAAGGTTTCCAGTTCCAAGTCATCAGTCGGAGCTGAGCTTATTAGTTCAATCATCCGAGCCTAAGCGCACGAACGGGTGCACATCGAACACAAACCGATACACTCTTAACCTGGGGGGGGGGGAGGGAGTTAGTTAACTGAGAGACGAGGTCGAGGGTGATAATGTGGAAACCCATCCGTTTGTATAGTTCACTAAAGCAAATAGAATATGGACCGGTTTGACTGATCGCGATAAACGCTATTATACGAAAGAGAATTTAAATGGGGAGAGGGGGGGATCAAGTTATCACGTAATAAAAGGGGGAGAATCTAAAAATAAACAGTGTTTCACTATCGTAATACAAACATTTTTACGTGTCTCGGATTTACCGAATGTATCCAGCAATGAAATGCCAACAAAGTCATTTATAGACACTCACATTTATCTTCACTATATACAAGTAACAAATGCTCACATTTATCTTTACTATAGAGAAGTTACAAAGATTCACATGTATCTTTACTATAGACAAGTTATAAAGACTCACATTTATCTTTACTATAGACAAGTTACATATGCTCATATTTATCTTCACTATATGCAAGTTACAAAGACTCACATTTATCTTCACTATATATGTTACAAATACTCACATTTATCTTTACTATATACAAGTTAGACTCATATTTATCTTCACTTTAAACAAGTTACAAATTATAGTGTAACAAGAGTTAATAAAAGAAAGATTAAAATGTTTGACACATCGGAAAACTAAACTTTGTTTATAATAAAGATTCTTTTCTTCTTTATTCATTAGAATATTTTATGTTGAGTTTTTTTCCATTTAACCAGAAAGCAATTTAAATCTTTACAATGCGGAAATCTTTCAAAGACAATTTTAAAATCAATTATTTTTTTACAATAAGCCCTGTTAATGATTTGGACTTTCTCTTTCACAATTTGTAATTTTTGAAAGCAGATAGTTTTACCCTACGTGCTTTGTTTAAAACAAAATTGTTGCTTTTGTTAGGTCTATTTGATCTCTTTTTTGACACTTTTGACCTGTCATGGTGACCTATTCATGCAAAGCAATGAGAGAAAAATGATTAAGAAACATACAGATGGGTTTGTTTCCGTTATTTGAAAATTTTAGCAGACCTGTTGTCTAATGTAACTTTCGCCCTGATTGGTTTATAATATGATCCTTGACACTGGCGTTTGTCACGAGAGTATTTGTAGGATTCATTTCTGGGATTTCGAAGACGAAAAGCCAAATCTGGCTATATGCAGTTTATCAATTGTCTTAGTAAAAAGACTTTCCATGGAACAAAATCAAAAACATGTAATTTCAGTTAAACTGTTTAAAACTGTTTATATTAAAATTAATATTCTGACACAAACACACAATACACACACACACACACACACACACACACACACACACACACACACACACACACACACACACACAGCGCCATTTCAATCTTTACAATATTTCGTTTTATTTATTTTTATTTAATTATTTTCATTATTTATCATTATTGATGTTGATGAGACTGCAGTTTTAGAGGACAAAATTTGTTTAAAAACAATATGGTTGTCATTGGACCCAAAACAACCAGGGCACCTCGTGATTATCAGTGTCTATCATTCTTACGGAATATACTGTCCTACCCGTGTCCACACTCAAACTTTTTTCGCACTCACTCACACACACACACACACGCACACACACATGCACACACACACATGCACACACACACACACACACACACACACACACACACACACACACACACACACACACACATGCACACACATGAGCGCGCATCAACTAATCGTCAGTGCATGCAGTTTTGAAGGAAAATTGTTGCAATCATAATGTCGAAAAAGCTTTAGGAGATCACGGTTTAGCTAGAACTCTTGATAATTTTAATTCATAAAGATTTGTGATCTGCTATTCATAAACACACACACACACAAACACATGAATAAGAGCATGTACATACATAGACTCGGTATTAAATGACGGCTGGGTATCAGTCATTCAGAAACTACTAAAAACAGCTAGAATTAACATTTATTTAACTTTCATCATTTACAATAACGATGTATAACATGTATGCATGCGTACACACTCCCACACGTACACATTCGCAAAAAACCTATTCATTATGCTTATACTGTTGACTGGAAGTTGAGAGAGAGTTAAAGGGATATGGAATTTGCTACATACCTATTGTACACATATACGCACACGTACACACACGCATATATACGCGCAAACGTACACACACACACACGCATATTGTCACAAAGGGGGACGCTCGTTACAAGCCGACCCGAGCTGAAGTTAGAGATGCAAGGGGTGAAGTCTATTTTTGGCCTGCTCCGGTGCACCTCCAAGAAAAGCCCGTGACGTGTGCCAGTACTACGTCGCGTCAAGTTGTTACATAGACACACATGACATACGCCATTGATGTTTGGGTGGGGCCCAATTTATTAATGTCATGCCAAGGAACGTTTTATTGGCGGTGTGTGTTGTGAGTGTGTATCATAAATGTGAATAAATGGACGAACAGACGAACGGTGCAAAACAATAGTACAAATTCTTTCGTCCCTCTCAAAAACTATGAATAACAAGAGAGTTGAAAGATGTTTAAATCAGGTTATTTATTTCCCGATTTAAAAGGGGCACTACTCTTTCGCACAGTGATTAATTCATTCATTCAACTTTCCAATGTCATACACTCTTTGGGAAATAAGGGGAGATGAAAATGATGAAATTCAAAATATAAAATAAAGATTAATTACACAATTCTTATGCGGCAAATGTGGCCGCTTTAACAATAGTTGACATGTAAAATAAGCATTACTTTTAACATTAGAGTTCTTATTTTGCAAACGATATAATAGTGTTCATTTTCTTCGAGTTCTAGACTTAAGTATGTGCGCGTTAGCCGTGCTAATGATTACTCACTATTAATGTCAGAGTTCCAAGGAGAGGACGTAATCTCACACGTCACTTATAAGCGGCACTTCAAAGTGAAGAATCACGACGCAATTGAGGCGTCGCCTTACAGGTGAAGATTCTGCAGAATCTAGGCACCACTTTCAGATTATCACTGGGGAGAAATCTGAAATTTAACTGACTGTTGTCAGTCTCGATAATTGTCGCTGTTTGTTGGTTGTCGTGGAAACGGACCCCCCAACGACGTTTAGCATTATCGGGTAGAGTCGTCCAGTGGGATGTGTCGTCGCATTACATTGAGTGTAGAACTCCGGATTGTCTGTAAGAAAATCTCGGTGCTAGCCTCTCAATTTGCGGGATAGACTGCCAAAACGAACTCAGACAGGGGGAAGAACAAGTTGGTCCCTCGTGTCGTTAACTGCATACAACCAGCGTCGCATGCATCGGGTTTTTTCTTGACAGCGAACTTTCCACTTTGCCAACAATTATACTGAGTAATTTTGCCTCGTTACTCAATATATGGCATCAGACGGATGGAAAACGGATGGAAAGAGATTATTGCAGCTTTCCTTTATGAAATCTCTGTACATGAGATAATTCATACGTGAAGTTAGACTGGCTTCAGACGAATCGACGTTTTCAACATTGAGAATAAAAGTCTTCATTTCGCCTCTTATATAGCTTTACTGAAGGTCTCCAAAACTTCCAGAAGCTATGTCCTGTGACATGATTTTTGCCTTGGATATATAGTGGTAATCGAGATGCACGCTTTTCTGTGGTCAATTCTAATGCGCACTGGCCATTTCACTCGTCAACAACATGTGACGGTATTGCGCAGTTGTCCCAATTTATTTAATATACATATTCTTCATAAACTAATACATATATTCAATATGATATATTAACACACACTGCGTCACGAACGTCTGTCTACTAAAGAGATCTTAGGTGACCGTTACTGGAAGTTACATGCTACATACGAAAAATAACAAAACTCGGATTACTTCAATTAGTTTTGTTAGCGGTTTTTTAAAATGAAATAAAATATAATTTCGGTCCCTCATTTCCTGTGACAACCCCCTTCTTAAAATTGATTGGAGCTCACAGAGTGGAAATCAAATAGGAACAAAAAATTTTATTTCACACGATAGTCCCCACAGGAATTATATGCGCATCTGTGGAGAGACTATCCTCTCTCTTGTTTATATCGCGGTTATGGCATGCCGGGATAATGCATCGGCACCCGAATTTTCTCGGCCCGCGATGTGTTCGACAACGAAGCTATACTCCTGTAGCAGGAGTGTCCATCTAGTTAGCCTAGCGTTATCGTACATGCTAGTGCGCAGATATGTAAGCGGCTTATGATCGCACTGCAGGATGAATGGTTTAGAGTACAGATAAGCACTAAATTTCTTGAGTGCCCATACGATTGCTAAGCACTCTTTTTCAATCGTAGAGTACCGTGTCTCACGATCTAACAGTTTCTTAGAAGCGTATGCTACCGGTAGGTATTCGTCATCTGTCTCTTGGAGAAGTATGGCACCGAGGCCTTCGTCTGATGCGTCGGTCCTGACAATAAATCTCTTGTCAAAGTCTGGTAACTGTAGGACGGGTTTACTGGTCAAGATGTCCTTCACTTTTTCGAGGGCGGTGCTACACTCTGCCGTCCATCGTATTTTCGTGGGTTGTTTGTTTCCAGTTAAGTCCGTCAGTGGTTTAAGAAGCGTACTGAAGTTTGGGACAAATTTTCGGTAGTACCCCACTAGCCCCAAAACTGCCCTGAC
The DNA here is from genome assembly GCA_028829895.1 of Sinotaia quadrata. Taxonomy (NCBI): domain Eukaryota; kingdom Metazoa; phylum Mollusca; class Gastropoda; order Architaenioglossa; family Viviparidae; genus Sinotaia; species Sinotaia quadrata. The sequence continues at coordinate 62,552,904 of CM054179.1, forward strand.
CTGTTTCTTTGTAGTCGGTAAGGTCATGTCACGAATGGCTGCAGTTAAGTCTAGATTAGGGCCTATTTGTCCGTCACTTATGATATGGCCAAGAAATTCAATCTCTCGAAAGCCCGCGCGTACTTTGGTGGGTTTCACGGTCAATTTATGGCGCTCGAGAATATCAAGTAGACCACCCACTGAGGATAAATGTTGGTCCCATGTTCCTGTTGCTACCAGTATGTCATCAAAGAAATTCAATGCGTCAACGCTCTCTAACGGTAATTTTCGCATGAAGCGCGCGAATGTTGCGGGTGCGTTCGCTAGTCCGAACGGTAGTCGGCAAAACTGAAATAAGCCTAGCGGGGTTGGAAAGGCTGTTTTTGGTCTGTCGTCAATAGCAACTGACAGTTGCCAGTACCCTTTGCACATGTCAAACTTCGAAAAGTAATGTGCCTTGGTTAGTTTTGCGAATAATTCGTCCTGATTTGGGATAGGTTCCGCATCGAATTCAGTTATCTCATTTAACTGTCTGTAGTCCACACAAAAACGAAGCGTACCGTCTTTCTTTTTAACTAAGACGACCGGTGATGAATATGGGGAGATTGACTGTTCAATCACGCCCTGTTCTTGCATTTCACGCACCTGTTCTGCTATGTACTTTGTGCTCTCATATTTCTGTGGGTACTGTTTTAAGCGTATCGGTTTGTCACTTAAAAGTTTGATGCGGTGTTCAACCAAATCTGAGTGGCCCGGTTGGTCGGTGAATATGCGCGCATGTCTGTGTAAGAGGTTTGACATTGCGTCGCGCTGTTCGACAGTTAAGTTCGAGTCAATCTCGACTTGATCGACTGTAACTGCGGAGTTAGGCGTGGTTTCGGCGGACATCATGTCTGTTCTGAAATTGGAGTCTTCCAATTGTATCAGTGCGACATTCACGTTTTGTATCTGTTCGTCGCTGCGTTCATAGTAACGCTTTAGCATATTTATGTGATAGATTTTCTGCTTATTTCCTATCTGTATGCTATAATCGTTCTGCTTCACACGCTTAATAACGCGGTAGGGTCCACGCCAGTGCATTTGCATGCGGTTGTTATGCGTGGGCCGCAAGAGTAACACGAGCTGACCTGGTTCGAGGTCACGTTCCACAGCAGTACGGTCAAAATTTCGCTTGTATCGGGGTTGTTTTTCGCGAATGTTTTCCTGTGCTAAGTGACACGTTTCGGTCAGACGTTGACGTAGTTCGGCTACGTACGTGTGAACATCTTTACCATCGGTCACAGTGTCTCCCTTGACCCATGTTTCTTTAATTAGTTTAAGGGGACCACGAGGTTGTCTGCCGTATAGTAGTTGGAACGGTGAATAGCCCGTACTCTCTTGTGGGAGTTCGCGATACGCGAAGAGTAATGGTGCTAGAAAACGCGGCCACTGGTCGGGTTGTTCCGAGGCCATTTTAATTAACATTTTCTTTATTGTACCGTTGAAACGTTCAACGGCACCATTAGACTGAGCGTGATATGGTGATGAGAACAACTGTTTACACGCCAGTAGACGCATTGTTTCAGCCATCATTGCTGAGGTGAATTGAGTGCCCTGGTCACTCAATATTTCTCGAGGTACGCCCGTGCGAGAAAATACGTCTATTAAAGCGTCTGCGACTTCGATTGCTGTGATGCCCTTTAATGCGACTGCTTCTGGATATCGTGTTGCAAAATCCACGATTGTTAGGATATAGCGATATCCTCCTTCGGCCGCGGGAATGATTGGGCCAATAATGTCTACTGCGACTTTTAGGAATGGTTCCTCTACTGTTGGTACTATCTCGAGGGGAACTCGACTGACACGCCCTCGGTCGATATGTTGTTGACACTGCGTACATGTACGAACGTACGAGCGAACATCCCTACTCAGGCCTGGCCAAAAAAAGTCCTCGCGAATCCGTTGTTCAGTGCGACGTGCGCCCTGATGTCCGGACATGATTGAGTCGTGTGCAAAGCTTAGAATCAGCGGTCTGAGTGGTTTAGGGGTAAATAGACACGTGGTGCTTCTAGTATCATTTTCCTTAAAGTCGGTGCGCCGAAACGCTAGCCCGTCCTTCAGGAAATACGTAATTGTCGCGTACTTGCTGGACGTAATAGTGTTTTTCCGTGCCAGCTTTAGCATTGAGGACAAACTTTTGTCCTCCTGCTGCAGGTGACTGAGTTGACTTGGGGTCAACTGCGGAAATGTATTCTCGACTATCTTTAGAGCTGGGGGTCCTTGTTTACTACGTTCCCGTTGTGCTCTAGTGGTTACGGGGAGAACAGGATAGATGCCATCAGTGTGTGCGTCACACTGTCCGGGCGATAGTATGAATCCGAACTGCATGTCTCTTAGCACTGCGGCGGTGACTGTACCGGAAAATACGGGTGACGTAACATGTACAGTGGCTCTTGGACATGTACTAAGGTGTCCCATAACACATCGAATGCGGACACTACCTCTTAGATACTGTTCTGGGCGTACAAGTTTAGCATTTATGCAGCTTATGGACGCGCCTGTATCGACCAGTATTTTGACTTTTTGTCCGTTTACTGTAGCCTGTTGGGTCTTTAGAGTTGCACCTGTTTCAGTGCATACCTTTACATCACGTGGACTGGGACAGTTCTGAGAACTATGCCCCTTCCCCTTGCAAGTGTAACATGTCATAGGTGGGGAGTCACGTGTGTGACGTCGTACGTCTTGTGACTTAGTATATGTCCGCTGTACCGGTTCGGGTTTTTCCGATTTCGTCATTGGTCGGTTCGATTTCGGTGTATACTTCTGCCGATTTGTAGGAGGAGGGCGTGGTGCGCTCCTCGTAATTACCTGATCAGGGTAATCATTATACGTGTCTGCTAACCTCAACATATCACTGAAGTTAGCCGGGGGGTTTCGCTGCAAATATGTCGTCATTGCAGGCGGAGCAATATGGAGAAATTGATCTCTTAATATCAAATCAAATAGGCCCTCATATGTCTTCTGGATATCTGTCAAATCAATCCATCTATCAAGATAATGGCGTAACCGGGTACCGAAGGCTTGCATGGTGTCATTTGCTTTGGGTATGGCCCTCCTAAACATTTTTCTAAAGCCTTCTGCTGTACATTGAAAAGTACGCATCAAACCCGTTTTGAGATCTGCATAAGTAATAGCGGGATCGCGCGTTAGATCAGTAAATGCGCGCGAGCTTTCACCTTGAAGTATTTGACCTAGTTGTTGTTTCTTTTCAATGTCAGTGTAATTAAAGTTGGCAATGAAACTGTCAAAGCGTGTCAAAAACTCGTCAATCGTCTCGACTTCAGGGTTAAAGAAAGCTAGCCGTGTACGGGGTTTATTTAATTCGGCCTGTTGCTTAGCAGTCCCATCTAACAACTTCTCTCTAGCTGTTACCTCTTGCTTAGCTAATTCAAGCTGTTCCTGATGTGCTCTAGCTTTTAACTTAAGCTTTTTCTCTTCTACTTCCTGCCTTTTATCTTCTAAATCCCTAGCTGACTGAATCTTTAATAACTCTATTTCTCTCATATCTTGGATTTCTTTCTCTTTAAAATCTCTCGCCTCTTTCGCTCTTTTTTCCTCTAGCTCTCTCAGGTTTTGCATCTCTAGCTGTTTAGCTAACTGTCTCTTATCTTCTAGCTCTATAGCCTCTTTCGATCTTTTTTCCTCTAACTCTCTCGCCTCTTTCGATCTTTTTTCCTCTAACTCTCTCAAAGTTTGCATCTCTAAATCCTTAGCTACCTGTCTCTTTTCTTCTAGCTCATTTTTCTTATCCTCTAACTCTCTCGCCTCTTTCGCCTCATTTTCTTTCGCAACATACCATTTAGCTATCTCCTCATCCACGTATTTCTTTAACTCGGCTTTCTCATACCCGAATTCTCTGCCCATAGCCATGAGTTCTTTCTTTATGTTTACTAGCTCGGCCATTTTTAAAATTGCTAGTTATCACGAGTATGGATAAAGTGACTTAGAATATTCGCGGGATTTTGACCACTGTAGGTCACAAGTGGTGCAATGGTGTGCGTATGAACACCAGCCACCGCGTGATTAGGATTATTACAAACACGAGTAAAAGAAATCCTAATCGGAAATTTGCAAAGTTAGCAAAATTAGCAAAACAACAGTTGCTATGTAGCGTGCAAAATATCGATCTATGTACGTCTAAACACGAGTCGGTACGCGTTAACGATAATAGCGTAAAGATAATAAAACTTATTTCAACACAATAATAATAAGTCTTATCAAAATCCAGTTCACCTAAGTCTCAATAGCAAAGCCCTAACATGCAATAAACAATGCATAATGGTGATGAGACAGAAAAGCAGGAAAGAGATGACACTTTCTTACAACAACACAATTTACCTTGTCAGATCACGGTCAGTGGTCACCAGATGTCACAAAGGGGGACGCTCGTTACAAGCCGACCCGAGCTGAAGTTAGAGATGCAAGGGGTGAAGTCTATTTTTGGCCTGCTCCGGTGCACCTCCAAGAAAAGCCCGTGACGTGTGCCAGTACTACGTCGCGTCAAGTTGTTACATAGACACACATGACATACGCCATTGATGTTTGGGTGGGGCCCAATTTATTAATGTCATGCCAAGGAACGTTTTATTGGCGGTGTGTGTTGTGAGTGTGTATCATAAATGTGAATAAATGGACGAACAGACGAACGGTGCAAAACAATAGTACAAATTCTTTCGTCCCTCTCAAAAACTATGAATAACAAGAGAGTTGAAAGATGTTTAAATCAGGTTATTTATTTCCCGATTTAAAAGGGGCACTACTCTTTCGCACAGTGATTAATTCATTCATTCAACTTTCCAATGTCATACACTCTTTGGGAAATAAGGGGAGATGAAAATGATGAAATTCAAAATATAAAATAAAGATTAATTACACAATTCTTATGCGGCAAATGTGGCCGCTTTAACAATAGTTGACATGTAAAATAAGCATTACTTTTAACATTAGAGTTCTTATTTTGCAAACGATATAATAGTGTTCATTTTCTTCGAGTTCTAGACTTAAGTATGTGCGCGTTAGCCGTGCTAATGATTACTCACTATTAATGTCAGAGTTCCAAGGAGAGGACGTAATCTCACACGTCACTTATAAGCGGCACTTCAAAGTGAAGAATCACGACGCAATTGAGGCGTCGCCTTACAGGTGAAGATTCTGCAGAATCTAGGCACCACTTTCAGATTATCACTGGGGAGAAATCTGAAATTTAACTGACTGTTGTCAGTCTCGATAATTGTCGCTGTTTGTTGGTTGTCGTGGAAACGGACCCCCCAACGACGTTTAGCATTATCGGGTAGAGTCGTCCAGTGGGATGTGTCGTCGCATTACATTGAGTGTAGAACTCCGGATTGTCTGTAAGAAAATCTCGGTGCTAGCCTCTCAATTTGCGGGATAGACTGCCAAAACGAACTCAGACAGGGGGAAGAACAAGTTGGTCCCTCGTGTCGTTAACTGCATACAACCAGCGTCGCATGCATCGGGTTTTTTCTTGACAGCGAACTTTCCACTTTGCCAACAATTATACTGAGTAATTTTGCCTCGTTACTCAATATATGGCATCAGACGGATGGAAAACGGATGGAAAGAGATTATTGCAGCTTTCCTTTATGAAATCTCTGTACATGAGATAATTCATACGTGAAGTTAGACTGGCTTCAGACGAATCGACGTTTTCAACATTGAGAATAAAAGTCTTCATTTCGCCTCTTATATAGCTTTACTGAAGGTCTCCAAAACTTCCAGAAGCTATGTCCTGTGACATGATTTTTGCCTTGGATATATAGTGGTAATCGAGATGCACGCTTTTCTGTGGTCAATTCTAATGCGCACTGGCCATTTCACTCGTCAACAACATGTGACGGTATTGCGCAGTTGTCCCAATTTATTTAATATACATATTCTTCATAAACTAATACATATATTCAATATGATATATTAACACACACTGCGTCACGAACGTCTGTCTACTAAAGAGATCTTAGGTGACCGTTACTGGAAGTTACATGCTACATACGAAAAATAACAAAACTCGGATTACTTCAATTAGTTTTGTTAGCGGTTTTTTAAAATGAAATAAAATATAATTTCGGTCCCTCATTTCCTGTGACACATATATATATATATAAGTGCACGCAACACAAGCGCACACACATGCACACATATTGTGAGAGTGTGTGTGTGTAGACAACGTTTGTTAATATGTGTACTATTAATGTACTATTAAAAGGAAGATGAATCATCTTTAAGGTGTATTGAATATACGCACATTGAACACACAAGCACACACACACACACACACACACACACACACACACACATCCTTGCATGTGTGCATGATATCCACTGCGTTTCAAACGCAAGTGTTTCCCTTCACGTAAGAGTTTACGTGGTTCACATAATAACAAAAATCTTTTTTATTTATTTAATTAAAGTGATTCTCGACTCAACAACTGTCTGATTTAAAGTGAAGGGGGAAACGTCAAATAAAGCAATTCCGATGATGAAACATTTTTTTCCCAATATACTTTGTGCAGTTTAAACTCTTTATGGAATAAGCGAATTTTGGTGAAAGATATTTTTGCTGTCCTATCGAACGGGGGACGGCACACGGAATGCGAACTTGCAACAAGGCACACGAAATGCGAACTTGCAACACGGCACACAAATGCGAACTTGTAACATGCACGCCAAATGCGAACTTGCAACAAGGCACACGAAATGCGAACTTGCAACACGGCACACAAATGCGAACTTGTAACATGCACGTTGATGAAACAAGTTTAACATTTTTAAGAAGATTGTTTATTTATTTTATTATTGGCATTGCCCCGAAAAGACTGTCTGTTTTGCATTTCCTAGTCTTCTTCTTGGAAATGCTCACTACAAAGTACCGTAAATGCTTTCGGACGAACGTTTTCTCTTTTCAGCTTTGTAATCCACTTTTTTCGTAAATAATTATCTTTGGGAAATGTAAAAAGTGAATATTTTAAGTTTGTCCGCTGTTTGTGCAGCCATATGCACTGCAATATTGGACCACGTTTTAATTTTTCAAACCACGCATTTATCGTAAGACAATATGTTAGACAGCGGGGGAAAAAACATTTATACAAATCGGTGAAAGTTTAAATTTTGCAGTCTTGATTCTAAGTATGAGAATTACTCATTTCATATGTATTTATTCTTATCAGAGGCTGACCTAGATTCCATTTCACTTGGTCTTTGTGCATAAGTATTCAGTTGTTAATTCTATAGTTGTATAAGTACTAATATAACATTATCTGTGGAGAGAGCGAGCGAGAGAGGTCCATGTATATAAATACTAATGAAGAGAGAGGAGACTGGTTAACGGATTATAATAAGACGGATTAAACTTGACCTCCATTCCATCGCTCGAAAGACTAGGCATTGCGTCAGCGAGTACCGATGCTATGGTATGACGTACCTGAATAGACAAAATCAAATTTCAGGAAAGCAGGTACCGATGCTAAATTAATGTATGAGGTACCTGAATAGATCAATCAAATTTCAGGAAAGCAGGCACCGATGCCAACTTAATGTATGACGTACCTGAATAGACAAAATCAAATTTCAGGAAAGCGATAATACAAACACTTCCATCCGCCTTAATAGTGAGGGTATTGGACAAGTCTAATGAGCAGAATCCGTTATACTGACATCACTAGTTAGTGGAAAACCGACACCACGTTAGCCATAGCGTAAGTCTGGTTCACTTCACAATTTTTGTTGAATTGCATTATTAAGATTTGAATGTCTTACTTTATATTTTATTGATGTTTTCTTATATGCACAATGTTAAGAGATTAGCCACATTCCACAGACCTTACAGGTTTTGTGCATTTCTTTTACTTGATTGATTGGCGTACTTTAGTTAACGATCGCCGCCATTTTGAATATAAATGCTATGTTGATAAATGGTGGTCATCTGTTTATTTATGTATTTCTATTTCGATTGCCTTTACGGCTGTTGCATTTTGCGTCCCTTCTCGCCTTGTCCATGAAGACATAAGCATGATGTCTGTAACATACATACTCGTCTTATCCATGAAGACATAAGCATGATGTCTGTAACATACATACTCGTCTTGTCCATGAAGACATAAGCATGATGTCTGTAACATACATACTCGTCTTGTCCATGAAGACATAAGCAACACCGGACCTTCGAAGGTGATCCACACCGGAAGGAGAAAAGAACGGGTTGGAATTGTTTGGCATCCTTTGAAGTAAGATAATACGAAATGCAGGTTCCGGAAGTGCAGATAAAAAAATAGTTCTAATGCTTTGTTGTCTCGTTAACATTCATAACGTGTATCATTTCAGTATCTCTTTTATGTTTTGTGAAAGTAAAAGAATATTATTTTTAAATATGCACATGTATTTCTTCACTGTATAAATGGGGGGGGGGGTATTTTTGGCTTTTAAGTTAATTAATGATCTTGGCCGGTAGTCTGTGGCAATAGATTCACACTAGTTGCCTACGTCTTCGCAATAGACAAAAACCTACAGGTATACAATTCTGGTTTCGATTTTTTAAAATATTTTAAAACCATTTGTGGGTTAAAGTTTTCCCATCTCTCGAATGCACAGAAGTGTATTTTAAAACAATAAGCTAAAACCAACTTAGCTTTGTTCCATAGGAGTTTAATTTCCACTAACAGGGACACTCTAAACTGATTTGAATACATGGAAGTCTATTTTAAAACGAAAAGCTAAAAATAAACAAGCTTCGATCCATTTGGCGTCTATTTTAAATGAACAGGCTAAAAGTAATCTGGCTTTGATCCCAGTTAATGTGCTTTAAAATAACAGGGTGAAACTAAACTAGATTTGACCACTTCATATTGCGACTCATCCTTGAGTGCTTTTGTTTCAAGCAACAAAAACAACTTTGTCTTTCAAGGGAAAGAATCCCGTAAACATGTTTTCTTTTCTTAGGGAGCTGTGGCCAAATTACAAATTGAGGAGGGCAATCAGCCAACCCCCACTCTCCCAAACCTCCCTTCCTGACACCTTTCTGTGGTCGATGTTCTACAGCTATCAAGCTGCGCCATTTGATTAAGAAAGATGAACATCGCACAAAACAATCTATCGAGTTAGACAATTCCAGATCTCTGTGAAGAGCAGCAAGATTTCGTATGCGACTGTCATTGGTAGTTGAACTGTAGTCGATCTTTCCAGTGGGGTTACTTTACTGTCTATTTTTCCTTTAAACTGGTGTTTATTTTATTTATGATTTTTGTTTCTGTTGTCATTTTATTCGAATATCGACTCTAGGTTTCCATCCGCCATTGATTCCAATGTTTTAATTGTTACTGATACCGTGATCGGTATGCAACATAAAAACATGGGAGGGGGTTGTTTCCTTCTCTGGGCTTTCACTTGCTTGTCTGATTCTAGCCCATCTGTTCTGTATCCGTCATCTGCTCCTTACAGCGATTTCGTTTCTGCTCCATTTTGTCTGACGTGTGTTCCTGATAATGGATGCGTAACAAATGTGTTAGGAAATCAAAGGGCAGGCAACTCGGCATCGCTCGCTAGTCCAGTCAGTCTCATTGCCGGACCGTCAGTCGCGATACACACGCGCGCCCTTTGGTGGACGAGGGGGAAATTACGTCACGGAGCTAATTTACAGATACGTTTTAGCACGGAAGGTATGTGACATGACAAAGATAATGCATTAGCCTTCACCCGTCGCTGTGGTGGCGGAAAGGGGGGTGGGTGGGAAGTTGGGCAAACCTGGAGTAGAGAGGGACATTCACTACTTCAGTCGTATACATTTTCCTGTAATTGTTGTAACTGTAATATCAAACCGTAGAGGCAAAATATGTGAAAGCAATATATTTTCTTACGTCTTATTTTTGTTGGTTGAAACTGTCATTTCTAATTGTCAGCCAAAGAGATAAATAAACGTCGCTTGACGCAACTCACTGAAATAACCAGACCAGTACAATCTCAGGCCATTTATTACGAGTGACAACTAAATAGTGGACCAAAATTATACATACAATTTTAATGATGCCCTAATTTACGAACGCGTAAGAAAACATACTTTTATCGGGTCATAAAAATTGCTATAATTAGATCATTTCGTCTCACTCCCCAGAAAATGTTGCTGCAGTCTTTGATTACAAAATATGTAAAATAGTGGTATTCTGTCTTTGTCTTTATCTATCGAACAACGGGTGTTTGGTTCTTGAATTCGATTCGATTCCTCATAATGAATTATCATAAAAATTGTGATTTTTAAGAGACTCGAGTCGCGGTTAACATGGACAAAACGTTTACAAGACAAGACTGCCTGTAACACTAGCGATTGTTTCGTATCCATTAGTGTGACTTCCGTGTTACACGACCATCCGGAAGACTTCTTTATGGTCGGCTACTTAGATCATGTGGAACTGACAAACCAGCGCTCTCACATTTCGATCTGTTAATCTTGGGTTGCGTCGAAGTAAAGCACCAAGTGTCTGAACTTCTAGCTTAATGAACTGGCGGCCACTGGATGCGATTTCAGACAGTGTCCGCCTAGTGTTGCTCTAATCAGATGTTCGAAAATGAAGTTTGCAGTGTCAAACTGTTAGTATGTTCAAGGTAGGACTTTTAATGACGTACGCAGACTGCGCGATTCAGGCTGTGACAACATACACACAGTATGGTATGTACAACTGTAGGCCTATGTAAATATTTACATTGTATATATAAATACTGTACATATTCCTTTGACGACATAGTTACGTAATATTTAACGACAAATTTGGAAGTGGCCACTGTGAAATATGATCCCAGTTTTGATGACGTAAACACGAGAAAATATTTACTTTATTAAATTTATCATTTTCCTCTCGCGTGATTAATAAATAACCTTGAATAATAATAATAATAAAGAGAGGATAACTCGCACATTTTTATGTATATTCATATTTAAAGTAGTAATTATGGTGACCTGTTTATGCTGTATATGTGTGTGTATGTATCTGAGTGTGTACTTACATACAGGCATGGTTATTTCCTATCTGGCTAAAATAATTATCCTTGCTAGATATTAAATATTAAAACATCATATATATATTGGATACATTCGAGGGTAAGTTTAATCTTTACGGTTTGGGGGGGGGGGGAGGGATTCAACTCGGACAAGCATTTATTTGCTACCTCACTGTGACGGGTCTTAGAAGTCGATGATTTTTTACTAGGTTCATAACATTTCCAGTTTCATAGACGCACGCAAACAATGATCCTTCATGAAAAATCCAAAATGAATGTTTCCTCTTTTCCATATTTCCCTGTTATGAATCATTCTGTCGACTCACGTTTTTGCTGGGGGTGGGAGGAGGAAAAACAAAACTCCCTCGATGCTAATTGGGCGATTACACGCTTTGTCACGTGACCAACAAGTGATGAACAAAGAAAGTAGATTTCCAACTTTTCACGTTGCACTCACTGTACACAGGGGGGACAACCACTCCTCTTATTGAAGGCTGGTTGGAATGTGTGGCCTTTTGTTTGGACCTAGATACTGGGTTCCAGGTGAAATCCCCTAAAAGATGCATCCAGATTATAATTCCCAGTGAGTCTGAAGTAGGAATAGAACCAGTATACAACTCTGAGTGATTCAAAGTAAAACAAAGAAAATTAGAAAAACATTCCAGAAGTCCTGGGAACAAATAAAAATGGCTAATGTTCCAAGAGACCCAAGGTACAAACAAAATATAGTTAAAGTTCCAAAGGACCCAAGGTACAAACATAAAATGGCTAAGTTTTCAAAAGACCCAAGATGCAAACAAAAAATAGTTAAAGTTCCAAAGGACCCAAGGTACAAACAATGAATGGCTAAGGTTCCAAGAGACCCAAGGTATAAACAAAAAGTAGTTAAGGTTTCAAAAGTCCCAAGGCATAAACAAAAAGCAGTTAAGGTTCCAAGACCCAAGGTATAAACAAAAAGTAGTTAAGGTTCCAAAAGACCCAAGGTATAAACAAAAGTAGTTAAGGTTTCAAAAGTCCCAAGGCATAAACAAAAAGTAGTTAAGGTTTCAAAAGTCCCAAGGTATAAACAAAAAGTAGTTAAGGTTCCAAGAGATCCAAGGTACAAACAAAAAGTAGTTAAGGTTCCAAGGGACTCAATTACAAATAAATAGTGGTTAAGGTTTCGAGAGACCCAAGGTATAAACAAAAAGCAGTTAAGGTTCCAAGACCCAAGGTATAAACAAACATTACTAAGGTTTCAAAAGACCCAAGGTATAAACAAAAAGTAGTTAAGGTTCCAAAAGACCCAAGGTATAAACAAAAAGTAGTTAAGGTTTCAAAAATCCCAAAGTATAAACAAAAAGTAGTTAAGGTTTCAAAAGACCCAAGGTATAAACAAAAAGTAGTTAAGGTTTTAAAAGACCCAAGGTATAAACAAAAAGTAGTTAAGGTTCCAAGAGATCCAAGGTACAAACAAAAAGTAGTTAAGGTTCCAAGGGACTCAATTACAAATAAATAGTGGTTAAGGTTTCGAGAGACCCAAGATAAAATAAAAAATGGTTAAGGTTCGAAGAGACCCAAGGAACAAAAAAATGGATAATGTTCCAAGGGATCCAAGGTACAAACAAAATATGGATAAGGTTCCCAAAGACCCAAGGTACAAACAAAACATTAAGATTTCAAGAGACCCAAGGTACCAATACATATGCTCCATGGGACGTTAGTAGAAAATGTTCATTGATATAAATAATATAGTTGTATTCATCTAATCTGTTGTGTGTGTCATCTCGAACAAAAGAAAATAACCGTCACATGATTAAACAATAAATTTAACGAAAGATTACATTTAGGACAAAAAATACAAAGCTATTTCTAAGTATAAAAATTACGCTCTACAAGAAAGAGAAAAATACTCACATCAACAAACGTTCTTTTCAGTACGAACGAAACTAAGGTACTTAATTGATGACTTAGACATGTGGAGTGATAATTAAGGTCCGTCTAAACAAAAATCCTAGGGCAGTTTTACATAGCATCAAAATTCTAAATGTGGGCATTCAACCTATTTGTTATAATCTACCTGGAAAAGACACGACAATCGCATTAATGTGGCAGCGTATGAGTAATAATTAGAAGAAATTTAAAGTTCTTTCAAACGTAAGTTACTTTGAATTCTAATAAATATTGCATTCATTCTTCTCTAACGCTCATTCTCAATCGTCCTCCAATCTCTGTACGTGCAATAAGTCATCAACTGGGAATTTTTATTCTTCCTGCACATAACTCTAAACCATTCCATTCCCCTGGCTGTGTGTGGAGGATAGCTGTACTGGTGGCGGTGTAATCAAGTGGTTGGCTGACATTTGCACAGATTTTAATTCCCGTTTATTTCGCCTTTCACCACGTATGAGCAGTCCAGAGAGTAATAGAATATGATACTTGAGAAAGACTGAACAATGCCGTATCCATAACAACGAGATATTTTGAATATTGTCGAGTGCTAGGAAACAAAAATCAAAAAGTGTTTGCTACTTTAAGAATGTGTGTGTGTGTGTGTGTGTGTGTGTGTGTGTGTGTGTGTGTGTGTGTGTGTGTGTGTGTGTGTGTGTGTGTGTGTGTGTCGGCTAGGGTAGGAGGCGGAGGCTGGAAGTAGTAAAGTTTATGTGAATTTGAACAACAGTAAGACTGGTCGGTAAAGCAAATTACTGGGTCCTATTTTTCTTCTTCATCAGTATGTTTAAAAAAATGAGTGTGTATTAATTATGTATGTAATGCAATTAATTAATTAATTAATAATTCAGATGAATGGATGGATGGATGGATGGATGGATGGATGGATGGATGGATGGGGACGGACGGAGGGACTCAACTAAGTAATCAATGTAAGTCATGGTGATATGTTACATTTGATACACAACATATGTAGTCTAGCGCTGAGTTGTCACAGATACACACACAAGCAGATACACACATAGTTCAACTTCATTCTGTGAGAGAAGTACAAATACTTCTATTGTAATCACTGCTTCATTACATACAAACGGATGAATGGATCGATAGATGGATGGATGGAAGGATTTTTTTGGTAGGATGGATGGATGGATGGCCGTTTCTTACAAATTCGCAAGATCTCTTATTTCCATTTTCCATCGCACATGAGCTGATGACTTTCCTTGTACGATAATTTTGTTTTGTGCTTGTTTTTTTTTTTTTTTGTCCACCCACCCAACTCTTCCGCCTCTTCTGTTTCCAAACTCATTACTTGATTGTCACGAATCTGTTTCGTTGATTTCCTCCTGTTTGTTGGAAAGTAAAACATTTCTATATTTCTCTAAGTATAAATCCACATTTGGATGTCAGCGCGACAAACTCTGTTGTGCAAGCACCTCGGTGGGGAGTGGTTTCATGTCAGAGGCGTATCAAAGAAGATGAGTTAGGGAGGAGCATTGGCTAATAATGATTTTGTTTGCTAGTTGTAATTATATGTGTAGATACAAAAGTGGATATAAATATATCATTTACCCAGCGGTGGACCAAAGACTGGAAAACAGCGCTGGTAAAGACGATTTGGTTTGCTTGTTGGTTTGGTGTCATTTGTTTGCTTCAATTGTTAGTGCAGATACGAAAATAGATATATACATATTATGTAATATATTATATATTATTTATTAAGAGGCAGGTCGAAAAAAACTGAGTTACGTTTCAAAATATTTGCTTATTTGTTTATATTTTATTGTTGGTTTGTTTTTAGTTTTCTTTCTTTGATTTTTCTGTTGTCTTACTTTATTTTTTTCTGTAGCTGTTTGCTTGTCTGTTTGGTTGTTTGTTTGCTTTCATATTGTCTTCATTGTTTGTCCTTTTGTTTGCTGTTTGGTTTGATTATTATTGTCTTTGATGTTTGTGTTTTTTATTCTTTGCCCATTCTTTTTGTCTTTCGAACTTGAACTTGCTTGCTTGTTTGATTTTGTTTATTTTTTTTTTATTACTTGAAATGTAAGATGCATTGCTGCCTATGAAGATTTGGTCGTTTATCTTTCCAAGAGCCGCATGGCAAGGGTACTTCCGCCAGCTCCAGCACCCCGACGCCTTAACAAACCTTGTTGTTGTATCAAGCTTGTGACTTCATAATGGCCTCCGAAATGTCACTCAAATCGGATGGTAACAGAGCATCTGATCAGTGAATATTTACTTTTCCAAAACTGATCGCTCTAGATGTACAGTATATTGCAGTTTTCATCTCGGCTTTTTGCCAGCCAGCCGCAAACCAAGAGCACAGTGAAATGCGAGTCTAATGTGGCTATGCTTGCCAACCTCAGTCCAAAACGTGACACTTAGCTGATTTACTAGTAGCTGATTTGCACCCATTTTATCACGTGGCTATTAGAATAAACTTCACCAGCACGACATTTCTGCGCGTTACAGGACGGTTGGGTCATTGCTTCTCATGGTAAAACTTATATCAGCTAAATTTGAACTAAATGTTGGTTTTCCGATATTCCAGATTAATCGTTGTTTAGCTTAGATCTAACTCTCTGGTTTGCCTTAATCTACACTTTCTTTCTTATGTAAAATCTGATTTACAGTTGGAGATTAGAACGTGAATGATTGTGACGTTGTCTGCAATTCCAGCACAACTCTCGAGTGTAACTAATAATTCTTCAACCTTAATAATAAGAAAGTTCACACTTCACTCACATAGCACGATTTAAAACATTCAAGAAAGTAATTAAAAACGGAATGGGCCAATGAAAAGCCTAGTTGCAAACACGCGACGAAGATAAAGGGAAGTAGCAATGCACGAAATAAATCCAATGACAAAAGTGTCGAAGACTTAACTTGTAAGACACCATATGAAAGATAAGCTGATTAAAATTAAAAACAATATGTGGATTAGGCAACAACACAACAACAAAGTAACACGAAACGTGCAGTAATAACGTTGCAATATTCATTTATCTGTGAAGCAAGGTGAAAGGTGAAATCTGTGCGACGTATGACTAAATAGAGCATTGGCTTCGACCAATAGGTGCAAGCTAATTGTTCGTCTGTTCCAGAAACGTTTATATCCCGACAGCACGAAAAGCGTGAAAATACTCGCACGACAATCGCCACGTTGAGTGCTCTGGAATCGCTACTGGGAATAAAAGAAAGCACACAAAAAAATGGAAAAGAAAAAAGAACCCCCGCAAAAAGAAAATAATTTTTTATTCGAGCAGTTAAACGAAAGAACCATTAGATAGATAGATAGATAGATAGATAGATAGATAGATAGATAGATAGATAGATAGATAGATAGATAGATAGATAGATAGATAGATAGATAGATAGATAGATAGATAGATAGATAGATAGATAGATAGATAGATAGATAGATAGATAGATAGATAGATAGATAGATAGATAGATAGATAGATAGATAGATAGATAGATAGATAGATAGAGAATTGCGGGTGGACTGACTGATTGACTGACTGACTGACTGATTGACTGCCTGGTTGATTGATTGATTGATTGATTGATTGATTGATTGATTGATTGATTGATTGATTGATTGATTGATTCAAATAAGCAAATAGTCGATTTATGGCGCAGTCTTAAGTGATAATAATAATAAATCATAAATCTCAAAAGAGTTTCTATTTATTTACACGCTAACCGACGAAAGCAATTTGTAACAATGATTATACCTATCTCTTACAGCAAATACAAAAAGAAAGAAACTTTGCTACATTACTTCAAGACGAACAATTCCAGGACAAAGAGAAACTGTTCGGTTTTAATACAGCTCTATTTGCATACTATACTTGTAGTTAATAATCCTCCTTAGAATAATGAATATAGTGTGTAAATCTCAATAGAAGTAGTCTGCACTGAACATCATTACTGTGTCTTGCATGTATCACGTCTGATACCGTCTTGAATAAAGATCATTAAAATGCTGTCGTGTAGAGATTGAATGTCTTACATCTTTGCGAGCAGTACACATCGCCATTGGCAGTCGTTATGGTCATCATTGGACATCAATGATCGCGTTTTGCACACATCATTATTTGGTAGTCTTGCACAGATGATTGCTAGTAGTATATTATATTGATCATCTTTCATAGTGTTTTGCTTAAATGCCATGATACATGGCTTTTTTTTCATTATCATTATTAGAAATGTCCAATGCAAGTCATTGTTGGTAAGGTTTTACTTTGATAATTATCGACAATATTTGGCATAGGTTGTCGCTTGTGTGCTGTCTTGCAAAGTACATCATAGGCAGTTTTTGCATGGGTCATTTTTGGAAGTATTTTGCATATTTCGAAAGTGGTTGTTGCCATAGACTATCGTTGGCGATGTTCATCATACATATTGGTTGGTAGTATTTTGTAATCATCATTTTAATGGTGTATTATACAGATCAATTGTTGTAGTATTTTGCAACGCTAAGTTTGGGTGTTGTCTTGTGTAGATAATCGTTTAAAGTATTTTACGAGGTCATGTTTGGTAATGTTTTATATAATTCTTCGCTGGTGTATTTTGGAAAGGTTATATCTGGTAGTGTCCTCGTAAGTGATATCTTAATAGATCATAGCTGGTGACATCTTAATAAATTATAAAGCTTGGCAAAAGACACATTTGCACTGACGATAGTAAACAAGGAAATAGAAAACGTCTTACTAAACACTGACGATAGTAAACAAGGAAATAGAAAACGTCTTACTAAACACTGACGATAGTAAACAAGGAAATAGAAAACGTCTTACTAAACACTGACGATAGTAAACAAGGAAATAGAAAACGTCTTACTAAACACTGACGATAGTAAACAAGGAAATAGAAAACGTCTTACTAAACACTGACGATAGTAAACAAGGAAATAGAAAACGTCTTACTAAACACTGACGATAGTAAACAAGGAAATAGAAAACGTCTTACTAAACACTGACGATAGTAAACAAGGAAATAGAAAACGTCTTACTAAACACTGACGATAGTAAACAAGGAAATAGAAAACGTCTTATTGAATACTGAAGATAACAAACAAGGAAATAGAAAACATCTTACTAAACACTGACGATAACAAACAAATAAGTAGGAAACGTCCTAATGAACATAATGAATGTGCCGATGATTTTTGTCAGGAACATAACAAGAACCTTTGTAATACAACAGCTTTGTTCAATGTAGAGTTTTATTATAAATTTCTTTTCTTAAAATGAATTGTCGTTGTCATTCCTGGTTTCAGCGTCGGAATCTCCAACGCCTGGTAGGGCCTTTACACTTCCTTTCAGCGACTGGATTTGTTTGTCCAAACTAAACGTCTGGTTAGACCTAGGTCCTAGGGTAAGGCTGGTAGTTGTCAGTTTACGATTTCGATTTCCGAATACTAGGGCGAAAGAGGAAATGCGAGCTTAGGGTAAAAGGCACATTAGCCTTAATTCTTTGGCAGTTAGTTCGGAACGTTAGCGGGCTGACTGAGACAAAGCAGCGAGACGTGTTTCTGGAAAAGTCTTGCGACTTTAAATGGAGGAAACGTCTAGAGCAAAGCATTAGTAATAGGAGAGCCAAATGTAAGCAAAGAATCAGTAATGACGAGTTAAGTTGACTCTCCATAGATTTCGGACGTCGGATATTCTGTTTAGCATCCACGAAAGAGACGTTTGAGTTTTCAGACTAATGAACGGAAGGACGAAAACGAAACTTATGCACTGAATTTCAGGCACATTTTTGGATATAATTAAAATTCTCTTTAGAAATGTTTTATCAGACTGCATTCTAAGTTGGTTATTTTTCATAATCAAATTTAGGTTTACGAAACAACTTTAATTAGGGGAAGATGGGCTGCGGTAATGTTGTTTGTATGTGACGTATTAAGGGAGATAATTATTTTTTACAGTTAATGTGTGGACTGTGAGTAATGTTTTCCTTTCTTCCTCTTTGTCTCTGACTTATATTACGACTAGAGTGTTATTTGGATAATGACTTTTACTGACTACATTATAACAGGTGTTTTATTTGTCGAGTAAAGTTTACTGATTTAATTGTAGAGTATAGTTTACTTATGTTATTATGGCAGGTGTGTTATTTGTAGAATGACACTTACTGATTTAATTGTGAAGGGTGTACTCTCCAAATGACGATTGTTGAATTAATTACGTCACAATAAATGCATAATCTAAGTGATGACAGCTTCACTAATTGTACTTGTATCCTGTCCGGATGATAACTGTTCACTTGATTGTTTATAACATGATTATCAGCTGTGTGATGTTTACAGAACTTTAGTTCCATTCATCAATTGGTAATTCGTCACCTCTTCCTGATCATAAGCCTTGGACATGCATCAATAGGCACTGTATCCCAACTTCCTGCTCGCTAAGCTTTGAACATTCATCAATAGGCACTGTATCCCAACTTCCTGTTCGCTAAGCTTTGGACATTCATCAATAGGTACTGTATCCCAACTTCCTGCTCGTTAAGCTTTGGACATTCATCAATAGGTACTGCACCCCAGTTCCCTATTCGTTAAGCCGTGGATTTCTCAAACAAATTAATCAGAAAATCACAATTAAAATTGTTTCTTAAGTTTTTCTCTCTTCTCCCTCCTCTTTTTGTATTTTTACCTCTTTCTCCCCTTTCCACTCTCTTTGGGTTTTTTTTTATTTTTCTCCATTTCATATCTTCTCTCTCTTCTTTCTACTTTCTTTTTTAATCTCTTTACTTCTTCTCATTTCTTTTCTTTCTCTCTTGAACTATCCTTTTTTTCTCTGTTTTCTCTTCATAATTTTCTCTTTCTCTGACTGTTCGTTCTGTCTGCAACTCAGTTTCTGAAGTCTTTCTCTTCTCTTTACATCTTTTCTCTGTCTTCTCTCGTTTCTCTCTTCTTCTCCTTTCTCTCTTCTCACCCTCCCTTACCTCTTTTTCATTCTAACTTCCTCCCTTCCATTTTCCATTTATCTCTCTTTTGTATTGAAATATCCAAGGAGATTTGACAGTCATAAATGAAAACCAAATGAATGCAATTTAAAAAAAGAAATATATATTAGCATTATAGTATTAAAATCGGCCGTTATTATAACAAACTAAAACTAGTCTCACCATTGCATTTTACCACAACTTAGCAAAGACAAGATATACCAACAATACCCGTGTTAAACTGAAATCTAAGCCTGCTTTAATTTTCATCCTCAGTTAATTTCCAGTGTGCTAAGAATCGCTCTTATCAAAAAGCACCCAATGAAATCGTGACATTTACATAATTAATTTCTTGTTTTGTCTTCTACATAGGCAGAAACATTAAGCATCAGAAGACTAAGCCATCAGCAATAACAGCAGGTGTTTCGGATGTTGCACTTATATTTGTTCTTTGGATGAGCAGGTGTTTCGGATGTTGCACTTATATTTGTTCTTTGGATGAGCAGGTGTTTCGGATGTTGCACTTATATTTGTTCTTTGGATGAGCAGGTGTTTCGGATGTTGCACTTATATTTGTTCTTTGGATGAGCAGGTGTTTCGGATGTTGCACTTATATTTGTTCTTTGGATGAGCAGGTGCTTGCATACTTCGATCAGTTGTGTTGTTGTCTGGCACGTTACAGATGGAGGTAACCAACTGAAACTCTGGAATCAAATACGGAAAACAGATTCGTATTAAATTAAAAACCACACTAAATAACGTAACGCTAATGCCACGCAAATAAGCAAACAAAAAAGTTATATGAATCATAGCAAAAACAATTGTAAGAGATCATGACCCGGCAGTGATTCGTTTATAGTGCCTATTCCGAAGAGATACGTAAACATCCTGATAAAGGATATTACCCTAGCAATGAAAGCAGCCATGAACTCTTGTGACTCCTTTTACTACTTTCTGATTCCATCGACACAATCGATTTCGACTTTTTGCAGAGTTTTCCTTGTGTGTGAACATCTTTACTTCTTCCAGTGTTACTTTATTTTAATTTTTCTTTGTGTGTTTCTATCCTCACTTCTTTCAATATTTCTTTGTTTTAACTTTTTCTTCTCTCTTTAAATTTTCAATTATTTTCTTCAGTTGGGCTGTTATATTATTCTTTTTCCTTCAGGAGCTGAAGACGCAGTTGTTTGAGAAAGTGGGAAGGTTTGTTAACTTAAAAATGTTTTAATGGGATGTGGGCAAACATTTACAACTGCTCTTGATTTTCAAAATGTCATTTTTCTTTCGGAGTGGTGGGGTTGGTGGAGTTCCTAGATGAAGTAAAATATTGAAAAAGAGAGAACTGTGAGAAAATGAAACTTTAAGAGAAAGAGGAAAAAATAAACAAATGTAAACAGTCTCTCACCTAGAACTCACCTAACTGCAGACATACAGCATAACTGACAACAGTCCACACATCAAGTGTCAAGAGTCAAGTGTCTGCAGACAAACTGATTGATGGCCTGGCATTATAGATAGATAGATAGATAGATAGATAGATAGATAGATAGATAGATAGATAGATAGATAGATAGATAGATAGATAGATAGATAGATAGATAGATAGATAGATAGATAGATAGATAGATAGATAGATAGATAGATAGATAGATAGATAGATAGATAGATAGATAGATAGATTATTAATTACAAATTGCCCTTTGTTATTTACAATGGAATTGTAGGTCCGAAAGTTAATTTACTAGTCAGTTATTAATTTCTAAGTACAATAGATTGAATAGAACACATAACTTAAAAATTAGATGTGTTGTGGGACTTGTGAACTGTAAAGTTAGTATGTCAAGTAGTAACTATTTTTACAGCAACATCTTTCTCTCTCTATGCAATTATGTATAAAATAAGATTATTTGTAAAGGATGAATAATGAGCAAGGTAGGAACTAACAATTTTATTCGTCAAGTCGAAATTGTGAGAAGGAAAAGTACTAACAACGTTATGTGTAAAAAAAAATTAACAAATTTTGTGTAAAAAGGAAAAATAGTAGCTTTAAATGTTTGGGGAGCTCCGAACTATGAAGTTAACAAACTAGTAGGTCATGGGTTCAATTCCAGCCCTGGCCATTGAGATTTCTCTTGATCAATCCCCATCCACAACCTTGTGTGGGAATGATATGCTTAGCTGCAAAGATTGCAGACATCTAGCGGCCATGATTGGAGGCATTTAGTGGTAATGATATTAAATGTAGCGGCCATGATTTTAGATGTAGCGGCCATGATAACAGGCATCAAGCGGCCATGATTGCAGGCATCAAGCGGCCATGATTGCAGGCATCCAGCGACCATGATTTTAGATGTAGCGGCCATGATTGCAGACATGTAATGGTATTGATATTAGATGTAGTGGCCATGATTACAGACGATTTGGGTCAATCGAGAAGCAGTGAAAGCAAATAATCAGACATTATTATTATTAAGGATTAAGAAGGAAGAGCGAGGAGAAAATAAATAAACGAGCAAAAAAGGAAAATTCAAAACGAAATATTACAGATGTTCAGATGTAGCAATTTAAACAAAACAATCAAGAGAAAATACAAGATTGCAATGGTAAGTCGATAAACAATTATACATGGAGAAAAAATATTAAATATTCCTTTAAACATTGTAACATTATTTTGTTTAAATATAAATCGTGTATACAAACGACTGATAAAAGGAAAAGATAGAACAATTGTAAGTATCATTTTGTAAATAAGAAATATAATTGTTTCGTGTTCAAATGGAAAGATGTTTAAGCTCCAACAGCTGTTTTAACTCATCAAAGACCCCATTCCCACACTGAAACTGCTCATAAACATAGATCCTGTCGTCTGCAATCGCCTCCTTGGCGTCCTTTACAAAAGAACTCTATTCTCTGCATCATCACTTTTGAAAGAACTTTGGACCTGCAAGACAAATAACTTTAAATGCCAGGGATAGGAACTTATTTATTATGTTCGCTTTTTACCTGCCTCAATAGCTGACAGAAAGTTTTCTTACAGTGTGCTGTGCTAATAAAAGCCAGAATATTACATTTGAAATGGAAAGGAAAAATATACATTAAAGCTTTTGAGTAGAGATTGAAGTATTGCTGAAATGTTTCACCCCCTGGATGTGCTCTGATGGCGAACGCATCGTGGCGTTATGCTCGTCTTTAGTGAAGAAATGTATCTAAGTGCAAACGCATTTGTCATTACGTTAGACAAGAAATGTCATATTAAGCAAACAATTTCTTTCTTTCTTTCTTTCTGTCTTTCTTTCTTTCCTTCCTTCCTTCCTTTATTCTTTCTTTCTTCCTTTCTTTCCTTATTTTTTTCTTTCTAACTGTTTGTCTTTCTTTGAAATGCTGTATTTATTAAGCTGTGTGCATGTGTATTGGGCTAATAAATATTGTTGCAAGAAACTGTAAGTTGAGGCTTGAATGTACGAAAGAATTAAAAATTAATAAACTGGAAACCTAGCAGTTGTTTCCTGATTATATTTTAAAGGAAAAAAGCAGCCTTTCCTTATTTAACTTGACTCTCCTGGTTTACTGATTATAAACCACTACGACCATGGTAGATGCAGACGTATTTACCACAGTGTGTACGTTTAAGGAATAAACTGCACTCCATTGATATATGGTATCAAAGTATGCTGACTACATCGAGCAATTTCTGGCACAATGAAGTTACTGGAAATTGCTACAAATGTTGTTATGCTTGAGGGAGCTAATATGGTGAAGGAATACCCAGGTTAGCCTTAATTTATTGACCTTCTTACTTATATTGATAACCTTATGTTGGAGAAGAAAGTGGGTGGATGGGGCTCGCTAGATACAGATTAAAAGACGGATTCATCTTCTCTTTTAGTAAGACATTTTCCACCTATGGAAATATCGTGTGACTGTAAATGTTTGTCTTTAGTGTTGTGGAAGAGAGAAAACGTTTACAGTGCCCGAATATCCGCCAAGTGAGAGAGACAGTGGTGATTCTGGAGAATTTATTAATATCGTAAATTAAGATTCTCATCACATGTAATTAGTTACAGATGATTAATTAATTAATAATAATAATAATAACCATTAGCCAAGTGGCGTTGGCTTCACATTATCTATTTTTTCCAACACTTATATTATTTCTTTCTCATTCATACTAACGCACCTGCACGCACACACACACACACACACACACACACACACACACACACACACACACACACACACACACACACACATACACACACACACACACACACACACACACACATGTATATGAACAACACACGTACTCACGAGCACACACACATGCCTTATTATACGCCAAAGCACATAGATTCTCAGTAAATTGACAAATAGCTTTGTTTATCCTAGATCGCACCCAAAAAACAGGATTCAATATTAATGAAACAAAACGCATTCAAACATAACGATCATACAAAAAATCTTGATTTCTGGTTCAGTGATGTTAAATTGCCTTTAACTGTTCGTTGCCTCCCTTTGTTATTCGCTATTCTGTGTCCTTGGGGCGCGAGTGAA
Organism: Sinotaia quadrata; assembly: GCA_028829895.1. Classification (NCBI taxonomy): domain Eukaryota; kingdom Metazoa; phylum Mollusca; class Gastropoda; order Architaenioglossa; family Viviparidae; genus Sinotaia; species Sinotaia quadrata. The sequence continues at coordinate 62,577,357 of CM054179.1, forward strand.
CTGTCTGCCTGATAGTTCTAAATTGTAAAATTAAACTAATTCTAAAATATATGCCGTGCTTGAAATTCGCTTCTCCTCTTTTCCCCCATTACCACCACCACCATCTCTTCGCCAGAGACTCTTGAACTTGGTTGGCAGGCACAAAATATGTAACATCACATGTCAGTGTTCCTTATTTTCTGGTTGGCAGGCACAATATATGTAACATCAAATGTCAGTGCTTTTTCCTATTCTCTGGTTGGCATAAGCACGCATGAAATCAATGATCAGCTACTTGGCGCAATGGACTTTCATCGCTAACAAGAAATAACAAAATAATGATTACAGATTTGTTGTAATAGTTTCAAAGGTAATAAGAAATAATCTATAATGACTACAGATTTATTGTACACCACTTTGAGCATTGTGCAATAACACTTGTTATTCGAATTCCTACTGGAAACCTGTAACTCTATAACTACGTCATGCCAATACAAGCTTTTGTCTTATTACCAGCGGGACTTTCAGGGACTTTTACAGACATTTCGTTAAAATTAGAAAGTCAGAGCACAAATGAAAGAGTAAGCTTGATGTAGTGGAGAATCTGTTCATCTTTGTTTTAACAAACTGACGTCGAGAATGACGGAAATGTGTTTAGCGCGGCATTCTATAAAAGGACAGGTTTTACCCCCCCACCACCACCACCCCAAACACACATTTCACAACGAAGAGTACAAAGGGATCTATTGAGTGCAATGTCAGACAATAGTTGGCACGTACGCTCGTGTTAAATTGTCATTTATGGCGCAGTGCTTGAGACTGTTAATGAAAAACAGCATGAAGCCTACAACATACTTCGTAAACACATTAATTTTATCCGAGAAGTTAACTGAAAAGCTCAAAGTTTTAGGTTATTGCTGAAACACTGTGCGAAGTCTAATATGTCTTGTTCAAAGTACTGAGTGTCAGAACATTAGTGAAACACAACACAAAGACTGAGATAATTGCTGAAACACACCACAAAGGCTAAAATAACTGCTGAAACAGCACAAGGACAGATAACTGCTGAAACACATCACTCAGACTGAGATCATTAATAAAACACACCACAAAGACTGAGATTATTGTTGAAACACACCAACAAGACTGAGATAATTGTTGAAACACACCAACAAGACTGAGATGATTGTTGAAACACACCAACAAGACTGAGATAATTGTTGAAACACACCAACAAGACTGAGATAATTGTTGAAACACACCAACAAGACTGAGATAATTGTTGAAACACACCAACAAGACTGAGATAATTGCTGAAACACACCAACAAGACTGAGATAATTGTTGAAACACACCAACAAGACTGAGATAATTGTTGAAACACACCAACAAGACTGAGATAATTGTTGAAACACACCAACAAGACTGAGATAATTGTTGAAACACACCAACAAGACTGAGATAATTGTTGAAACACACCAACAAGACTGAGATAATTGCTGAAACACACCAACAAGACTGAGATAATTGCTGAAACACACCAACAAGACTGAGATAATTGTTGAAACACACCAACAAGACTGAGATAATTGTTGAAACACACCAACAAGACTGAGATAATTGTTGAAACACACCAACAAGACTGAGATAATTGCTGAAACACACCACCCTCGAGCGCATAGTGATACTCATATATACAATAATTATGGTACCTGTTTTGAGCTTCAAAATATAGATGCGTTTGCATGCTCAAGCGAAATTAAGCCTAACTAAGCCAATGCCTGACAGTTAAGAATTTAGTATGAGGGTAAGCTTAAGACATGAATCTAGTGTACGGTAAGTTTAAAACAGGAGTCTAGTGTAAGGTACTTTTAAGGCATGGATCTAGTGTAAGGTACGTTATAGAAATCTAGTGTGATGTACTTTAAGACATGAATCTACTTTAAATTAAGCTTAAGACATGAATCTAGTATGAGGCAAGCTCAAGACCCGAATCTAATTTAAGTTAAGCTTAGCAAGGAATCGTGTATGAGGCAAGCTTAAGACAGTAATCCAGTGTGAGGCAAGCTTAAGACAGGAATAAAGTGTGAGGCAAGCTTAAGACAGGAATAAAGTGTGATGCAAACTTAATGATAAATATATTAATGCCGAGACAAATTTAATACAAACACTTAAGATGCGGAAACATTTAAGCCAAACCATGTGTCTAATTTGAAAAATACTTAAGGAACGGGTACACTGTTACACAATCAGATCATTAATCGTGTGATACATACACAAGGCAATAATCTAAGGCAAGCTGAACGCATAGATATATTGTGATGCATACTTAAAATACGAAAATTTGTTTGAGGCACACTTTAGGCATGATTCTATTGTAAGATAAGCATATGTTTCAATCTAGTGTATGAAACATTTAGGCTATGCATCCAATGTGAAGTAATCTTAAGGCGTGTACCAGGCATATTACAATTTTTAGGGCATGAATTTAATGTGATACACCACTTAAGGTATTAGTCCATTTGTGAAAGAAACTTAAGACATGAATGTAGTGTAAGATAATTTCGGGTATAACTAATGTTTTCAAACTTCCAGCATTAATCGAATGAAATAAATTAAATAATTTTAAATTTAAATTAAAATAATTAAATTAAAATAAATAATTCTAATATAAATGAGACAACGTAAGATATATCTAACGTGAGAAATTAATACGTTAATCTAGCGTGAGACAATTGAATCCAGTTGAGACAACTTAAGATATGAATCTAAGATGAAATAACTTAAGACATGAATCTGGTGTGAGGCAACTTAAAACGTGACTCTATGGTAAGGCACACATAAGATTCCAATATTTGGGGATCTTTAGGCGTGAATCCAGAGTGAAGCTACATATTCAAAAAGTATGGAGTTGGTGTGCGGCACGCTTAAAATATAAATTAATTTGAGGAAAATTAATGAAATAATCCAAAGCTAAGTACGCCAAAGGTACGATCTATTGTGAGGTTACAATTGCGTGTATCGAGTAAGAAGGCTAAAAGCAGTCACTAAAGTACAAGCAAGAATCTTGTATTGAATTCACTGTGAAGTCAGCATAAAGCATGAGATGCTTTAGACTTGGAAACAGAGGGACGCGAGCCACATGCGCAATGTCGCCTCTTGCAATAAACAATCCTGGACTGTTGTGAGATTCTGACGAGTACCGTGCTGGTATTTATATACTCGTTAAAGAATGGGTTTAGGTAAACTCAGTGTAAAATGTACACATCTTAGCAGCAAAGAATTTCTTTAATACCTCTGCTTCTCACCTAAGGCAAAAACATCATCTGATATAAAATTACACTTTTATAATGTGAATGTCTTTCGTGTTTCTCATATGGCATACTAATTACTAGTGTACTTATATTGTATTATTCTCATGTGGCATACCAGTACACTTATATTCCATTATTTGTCTTGTATTTGTTTTTCTTTGTGTATGAATAGTTGTTATATTATGCTGTAGTGATGCAATATGAAATAGAGAACATTAAAGAACAGGCATTCTTGTAGGATGTCGCCACCTTTCTTTTATCTTCTCACGACTTCTGTTGTCTATCCGCTCGTTATTGTGAATAATGGTCTCGGAATCTCAGCAGGATTCTACGAGATTCAATGTCTAACAGAGGCCGTAAACACTTTCATGGTGCTGCTCTTAAAATTAACAGGTTTGTGGATTGATGATGATATCGATGATGATGATGACGACGATGACGATTATTAGTGGTGGAAGTGAAGGTGAAGGCGACATTAAGATTGTATATAATTGTCACAAAACGGGAGGCTCGTTACAAGCCGACCTCGAGCTGAAGTTAGAGATGCAAGGGGTAAAGTCTATTTTTGGCCTGCTCCGGTGCACCTCCAAGATAAACTCATGTGACGTATGCCAGTACTACGTCGCGTCAAGTTGTTACATAGACACACATGACATACTCCATTGATGTTTGGGTGGGGCCCAGTTTATTAGTGTCATGCCAAGGAACGTTTTATTGGCGGTGTGTGTTGTGAGTGTGTATCATAAATGTGAATAAATGGACGAACAGACGAACGGTGCAAAACAATAGTACAAATTCTTTCGTCCCTCTCAAAAACTATGAATAACAAGAGAGTTGAAAGATGTTTAAATCAGGATATTTATTTCCCGATTTAAAAGGGGCACTACTCTTTCGCACAGTGATTAATCATTCATTCAACTTTCCAATGTCATACACTCTGTGGGAAATAAGGGGAGATGAAAATGATGAAATTCAAAATATAAAATAAAGATTAATTACACAATTCTTATGCGGCAAATGGGGCCGCTTTAACAATAGTTCACATGTAAAATAAGCATTAATTTTAACATTAGAGTTCTTATTTTGCAAACGATATAATAGTGTTCATTTTCTTAAGAGTCCTAGACTTAAGTATGTGCGCGTTAGCCGTGCTAATGATTACTCACTATTAATGTCAGAGTTCCAAGGAGATGACGTAAGCCCACACGTCACTTATAAGCGGCACTTCAAAGTGAAGATCGACGCAATGGAGGCGTCGCATTACAGGTGAAGATTCTGCAGAATCTAGGCACCACTTTCAGATTATCACTGGGGAGAAATCTGAAATTTAACTGACTGTTGTCAGTCTCGATAATTGTCGCTGTTTGTTGGTTGTCGTGGAAACGGACACCTCAACGACGTTTAGCATTATCGGATGGAGTCGTCCAGTGGGATGTGTCGTCGCATTACATTGAGTGTAGAAATCCGGATATCTGTAAGATTTATCTTGGTGCTAGCCTCTCAATTTGCGGGATAGACTGCCAAAACGAACTCAGACAGGGGGAAGAACAAGTTGGTCCCTCGTGTCGTTAACTGCATACAACCAGCGTCGCATGCATCGGGTTTTCTTTGACAGCGAACTTTCCACTTTGCCAAAAGTTATACTGAGTAATTTTGCCTCGTTACTCAATATATGGCATCAGACGGATGGAAAACGGATGGAAAGAGATTATTGCAGCTTTCCTTTATGAAATCTCTGTACATGAGATAATTCATACGTGAAGTTAGACTGGCTTCAGACGAATCGACGTTTTCAACATTGAGAATAAATCTTCATTTTGTCTCTTATATAGCTTTCACTGAAGGTTTCCAAAACTTCCAGAAGCTATGTCCTGTGACATGATTTTTGCCTTGGATATATAGTGGTAATCGTGATGCACGCTTTTCTGTGGTCAATTCTACTTCTAATGCGCACTGGCCATTTCACTCGTCAACAACATGTGACGGTAGTGCGCAGTTGTCCCAATTTATTTAATATACATATTCTTCATAAACTAATACATATATTCAATATGATATATTAACACACACTGCGTCACGAACGTCTGTCTACTAAAGAGATCTTAGGTGACCGTTACTGGAATTTACATGCTACATACGAAAAATAACAAAACTCAGGTTACTTCAACTAGTTTTGTTAGCGGTTTTTTAAAATGAAATAAAATATAATTTCTGTCCCTCATTTCCTGTGACAACCCCCTTCTTAAAATTGATTGGAGCTCACAGAGTGGAAATCAAATAGGAACAAAAAAAATTTTATTTCACACGATAGTCTCCACAGGAATTATATGCGCATCTGTGGAGAGACTATCCTCTCTCTTGTTTATATTGCGGTTATGGCATGCCGGGATAATGCATCGGCACCCGAATTTTCTCTGCCCGCGATGTGTTCGACAACGAAGCTATACTCCTGTAGCAGGAGTGTCCATCTAGTTAGCCTAGCGTTATCATACATGCTAGTGCGCAGATATGTCAGCGGCTTATGATCGCACTGCAGGATGAATGGTTTAGAGTACAGATAAGCACTAAATTTCTTGAGTGCCCATACGATTGCTAAGCACTCTTTTTCAATCGTAGAATACCGTGTCTCACGATCTAACAGTTTCTTAGACGCGTATGCTACCGGTAGGTATTCGTCATCTGTCTCTTGGAGAAGTATGGCACCGAGGCCTTCATCTGATGCGTCGGTCCTGACAATAAATCTTTTGTCAAAGTCTGGTAACTGTAGGACGGGTTTACTGGTCAAGATGTCCTTCACTTTTTCGAGGGCGGTGCTACACTCTGCCGTCCATCGTATTTTCGTGGGTTGTTTGTTTCCAGTTAAGTCCGTCAGTGGTTTAAGAAGCGTACTGAAGTTTGGGACAAATTTTCGGTAGTACCCCACTAGCCCCAAAACTGCCCTGACCTGTTTCTTTGTAGTCGGTAAGGTCATGTCACGAATGGCTGCAGTCAAGTCTAGATTTGGGCCTATTTGTCCGTCACTTATGATATGGCCAAGAAACTCAATCTCCCGAAAGCCCGCGCGAACTTTGGAGGGTTTCACGGTCAATCTATGGCGCTCGAGAATGTCAAGTAGACCACCCACTGAGGATAAATGTTGGTCCCATGTTCCTGTTGCTACCAGTATGTCATCAAAGAAATTCAATGCGTCAACGCTCTCTAACGGTAATTTTCGCATGAAGCGCGCGAATGTTGCGGGTGCGTTCGCTAGTCCGAACGGTAGTCGGCAAAACTGAAACAAGCCTAGCGGAGTTGGGAATGCTGTTTTTGGTCTGTCGTCAATAGCAACTGACAGTTGCCAGTACCCTTTGCACATGTCAAACTTTGAAAAGTAATGTGCCTTGGTTAGTTTTGCGAATAATTCGTCCTGATTTGGAATGGGTTCCGCATCGAATTCAGTTATCTCATTTAACTGTCTGTAGTCCACACAAAAACGAAGCGTACCGTCTTTCTTTTTAACTAAGACGACCGGTGATGAATATGGGGAGATTGACTGTTCAATCACGCCCTGTTCTTGCATTTCACGCACCTGTTCTGCTATGTACTTTGTGCTCTCATATTTCTGTGGGTACTGTTTTAAGCGTATCGGTTTGTCACTTAAAAGTTTGATGCGGTGTTCAACCAAATCTGAGTGGCCCGGTTGGTCGGTGAATATGCGCGCGTGTCTGTGTAAGAGTTTTGACATTGCGTCGCGCTGTTCGACAGTTAAGTTTGAGTCAATCTCGACTTGATCGACTGTAACTGCGGGGTTAGGCGTGGTTTCGGCGGACATCATGTCTGTTCTGAAATTGGAGTCTTCCAATTGTATCAGTGCGACATTCACGTTTTGTATCTGTTCGTCGCTGCGTTCATAGTAACGCTTGAGCATATTTATGTGATAGGTTTTCTGCTTATTTCCTATCTGTATGCTATAATCGTTCTGCTTCACACGCTTAATAACGCGGTAGGGTCCACGCCAGTGCATTTGCATGCGGTTGTTATGTGTGGGCCGCAAGAGTAACACGAGCTGACCTGGTTCGAGGTCACGTTCCACAGCCGTACGGTCAAAATTTCGCTTGTATCGGGGTTGTTTTTCGCGAATGTTTTCCTGTGCTAAGTGACACGTTTCGGTCAGACGTTGACGTAGTTCGGCTACGTACGTGTGAACATCTTTACCATCGGTCACAGTGTCTCCCTTGACCCATGTTTCCTTAATTAGTTTAAGGGGACCACGAGGTTGCCTGCCGTATAGTAGTTGGAACGGTGAGTAGCCCGTACTCTCTTGTGGGAGTTCGCGATACGCGAAGAGTAATGGTGCTAGAAAACGCGGCCACTGGTCGGGTTGTTCCGAGGCCATTTTAATTAACATTTTCTTTATTGTACCGTTGAATCGTTCAACGGCACCATTAGACTGAGCGTGATAGGGTGATGAGAACAACTGTTTACACGCTAGTAGACGCATTGTTTCAGCCATCATTGCTGAGGTGAATTGAGTGCCCTGGTCACTCAATATTTCTCGAGGAACGCCCGTGCGAGAAAATACGTCTATTAAAGCGTCTGCGACTTCGATCGCTGTGATGCCCTTTAATGCGACTGCTTCTGGATATCGTGTTGCAAAATCCACGATTGTTAGGATATAGCGATATCCTCCTTCGGCCGCGGGAATGATTGGGCCAATAATGTCTACTGCGACTTTTAGGAATGGTTCCTCTACTGTTGGTACTATCTCGAGGGGAACTCGACTGACACGCCCTCGGTCAATATGTTGTTGACACTGCGTACATGTACGAACGTACGAGCGAACATCCCTACTCAGGCCTGGCCAAAAAAAATCTTCGCGAACTCGCTGCTCAGTGCGCCGCGCGCCCTGATGTCCAGACATGATTGAGTCGTGTGCAAAGCTTAGAATCAGCAGTCTGAGTGGTTTAGGAGTAAATAGACACGTGGTGCTTCTAGTATCATTTTCCTTAAAGTCGGTGCGCCGAAACGCTAGTCCGTCCTTCAGGAAATACGTAATTGTCGCGTACTTGCTGGACGTAATAGTGTTTTTCCGTGCCAGCTTTAGCATTGAGGACAAACTTTTGTCCTCCTGCTGCAGGTGACTGAGTTGACTTGGGGTCAACTGCGGAAATGTGTTCTCGACTATCTTTAGAGCCGGGGGTCCTTGTTTACTACGTTCCCGTTGTGCTCTAGTGGTTACGGGGAGAACAGGATAGATGCCATCAGTGTGTGTGTCACACTGTTCGGGCGATAGTATGAATCCGAACTGCATGTCTCTTATTACTGCGGCGGTGACCGTACCGGAAAATACGGGTGACGTAACATGTACAGTGGCTCTTGGACATGTACTAAGGTGTCCCATAACACATCGAATGCGGACACTACCTCTTAGATACTGTTCAGGGCGTACAAGTTTAGCATTTATGCAGCTTATGGACGCGCCTGTATCGACCAGTATTTTGACTTTTTGTCCGTTTACTGTAGCCTGTTGGGTCTTTAGAGTTGCACCTGTTTCAGTGCATACTTTTACATCACGTGGGCTGGGACAGTTCTGAGAACTATGCCCCTTCCCTTTGCAAGTGTAACATGTCATAGGCGGGGAGTCACGTGTGTGACGTCGTACGTCTTGTGACTTAGTATATGTCCGCTGTACCGGTTCGGGTTTTTCCGATTTCGTCATTGGTCGGTTCGATTTCGGTGTATACTTCTGCCGATTTGTAAGAGGGGGGCGTGGTGCACTCCTCGTAATTACCGGATCAGGGTAATCATTATACGTGTCTGCTAACTTCAACATATCACAGAAGTTAGTCGGGGGATTTCGCTGCAAATATGTCGTCATTGCAGGCGGAGCAATATGGAGAAATTGATCTCTTAATATCAAATCAAATAGGCCCTCATATGTCTTCCGGATGTCTGTCAAATCAATCCATCTATCAAGATAATGGCGTAACCGGGTACCGAAGGCTTGCATGGTGTCATTTGCTTTAGGTATGGCCCTCCTAAACATTTTTCGAAAGCCTTCTGCTGTACATTGAAAAGTACGCATCAAACCCGTTTTGAGATCTGCATAAGTAATAGCGGGATCGCGCGTTAGATCAGTAAATGCGCGCGAGCTTTCACCTTGGAGTATTTGACCGAGTTGTTGTTTCTTTTCAATGTCAGAGTAATTAAAGTTGGCAATGAAACTGTCAAAGCGTGTCAAAAACTCGTCAATCGTCTCGACTTCAGGGTTAAAGAAAGCTAGCCGTGTACGGGGTTTATTTAATTCGGCCTGTTGCTTAGCAGTCCCATCTAACAACTTCTCTCTAGCTGTTAACTCTTGCTTAGCTAGTTCAAGCTGTTCCTGATGTGCTCTAGCTTTTAACTTAAGCTTTTTCTCTTCTACTTCCTGCCTTTTATCTTCTAAATCCCTAGCTGACTGAATCTTTAATAACTCTATTTCTCTCATATCTTGGATTTCTTTCTCTTTAAAATCTCTCGCCTCTTTCGCTCTTTTTTCCTCTAGCTCATTTTTTCTATCCTCTAGCTCTCTCAGGTTTTGCATCTCTAGCTGTTTAGCTAACTCTCTCTTATCTTCTAGCTCTATAGCCTCTTTCGATCTTTTTTCCTCTAGCTCTCTCAAAGTTTGCATCTCTAAATCCTTAGCTACCTGTCTCTTTTCTTCTAGCTCTCTCAGAGTTTGCATCTCTAGATGTTTAGCTATCTGTCTCTTATCTTCTAGCTCTATAGCCTCTTTCGCCTCATTTTCTTTCGCAACATACCATTTAGCTATCTCCTCATCCACGTATTTCTTTAACTCGGCTTTCTCATACCCGAATTCTCTACCCATAGCCATGAGTTCTTTCTTTATGTTTACTAGCTCGGCCATTTTTAAAATTGCTAGTTATCACGAGTATGGATAAAGTGACTTAGAATATTCGCGGGATTTTGACCTCTGTAGGTCACAAGTGGTGCAATGGTGTGCGTATGAACACCAGCTACCACGTGATTAGGATTATTACAAACACGAGTAAAAGAAATCCTAATCGGAAATTTGCAAAGTTAGCAAAATTAGCAAAACAACAGTTGCTAATGTAGCGTACAAAATATCGATCTATGTACGTCTAAACACGAGTCGGTACGCGTTAACGATAATAGCGTAAAGATAATAAAACTTATTTCAACACAATAATAATAAGTCTTATCAAAATCCAGTTCACCTAAGTCTCAATAGCAAGGCCCTAACATGCAATAAACAATGCATAATGGTGATGAGATAGAAAAGCAGGAAAGAGATGACACTTTCTTACAACAACACAATTTACCTTGTCAGATCACGGTCAGTGGTCACCAGATGTCACAAAACGGGAGGCTCGTTACAAGCCGACCTCGAGCTGAAGTTAGAGATGCAAGGGGTAAAGTCTATTTTTGGCCTGCTCCGGTGCACCTCCAAGATAAACTCATGTGACGTATGCCAGTACTACGTCGCGTCAAGTTGTTACATAGACACACATGACATACTCCATTGATGTTTGGGTGGGGCCCAGTTTATTAGTGTCATGCCAAGGAACGTTTTATTGGCGGTGTGTGTTGTGAGTGTGTATCATAAATGTGAATAAATGGACGAACAGACGAACGGTGCAAAACAATAGTACAAATTCTTTCGTCCCTCTCAAAAACTATGAATAACAAGAGAGTTGAAAGATGTTTAAATCAGGATATTTATTTCCCGATTTAAAAGGGGCACTACTCTTTCGCACAGTGATTAATCATTCATTCAACTTTCCAATGTCATACACTCTGTGGGAAATAAGGGGAGATGAAAATGATGAAATTCAAAATATAAAATAAAGATTAATTACACAATTCTTATGCGGCAAATGGGGCCGCTTTAACAATAGTTCACATGTAAAATAAGCATTAATTTTAACATTAGAGTTCTTATTTTGCAAACGATATAATAGTGTTCATTTTCTTAAGAGTCCTAGACTTAAGTATGTGCGCGTTAGCCGTGCTAATGATTACTCACTATTAATGTCAGAGTTCCAAGGAGATGACGTAAGCTCACACGTCACTTATAAGCGGCACTTCAAAGTGAAGATCGACGCAATGGAGGCGTCGCATTACAGGTGAAGATTCTGCAGAATCTAGGCACCACTTTCAGATTATCACTGGGGAGAAATCTGAAATTTAACTGACTGTTGTCAGTCTCGATAATTGTCGCTGTTTGTTGGTTGTCGTGGAAACGGACACCTCAACGACGTTTAGCATTATCGGATGGAGTCGTCCAGTGGGATGTGTCGTCGCATTACATTGAGTGTAGAAATCCGGATATCTGTAAGATTTATCTTGGTGCTAGCCTCTCAATTTGCGGGATAGACTGCCAAAACGAACTCAGACAGGGGGAAGAACAAGTTGGTCCCTCGTGTCGTTAACTGCATACAACCAGCGTCGCATGCATCGGGTTTTCTTTGACAGCGAACTTTCCACTTTGCCAAAAGTTATACTGAGTAATTTTGCCTCGTTACTCAATATATGGCATCAGACGGATGGAAAACGGATGGAAAGAGATTATTGCAGCTTTCCTTTATGAAATCTCTGTACATGAGATAATTCATACGTGAAGTTAGACTGGCTTCAGACGAATCGACGTTTTCAACATTGAGAATAAATCTTCATTTTGTCTCTTATATAGCTTTCACTGAAGGTTTCCAAAACTTCCAGAAGCTATGTCCTGTGACATGATTTTTGCCTTGGATATATAGTGGTAATCGTGATGCACGCTTTTCTGTGGTCAATTCTACCTCTAATGCGCACTGGCCATTTCACTCGTCAACAACATGTGACGGTAGTGCGCAGTTGTCCCAATTTATTTAATATACATATTCTTCATAAACTAATACATATATTCAATATGATATATTAACACACACTGCGTCACGAACGTCTGTCTACTAAAGAGATCTTAGGTGACCGTTACTGGAATTTACATGCTACATACGAAAAATAACAAAACTCGGGTTACTTCAACTAGTTTTGTTAGCGGTTTTTTAAAATGAAATAAAATATAATTTCTGTCCCTCATTTCCTGTGACAATAATACGTCTCTCTAAAAACAGTAAACATGAAACATCAACAGAGAGATGAATTAAGAAATTCAAATCTTACAAAATAATTGTTCAAACGTGTATGATGATGAGATCAAACGACTTTTCAAATCCCTGAGGAGGTAATCTATAGGTATGCAGGGAAGTTGTAGACAAGGAATGTTGGAACTGCTAAATCATGTTTATCCTTGTTTAAAAAAAAAATTAAAAAAAAGCAAAGTTCGATTTCTTTGGCGCATTAGCAAAAAGACACATTTTCTTTTAATTTGCAGATTGTCTTTGTTCAGATACACACTGTAAGGCACTCTCCCCATAAACATGCCTCTGTAAATGGCCGACATGGCGGGGTGGTTTATTTCTGCTTAACGCCACACACGCGCACCTGCCAACATTTGTTGACTTCACGGGCCTGTTTAGCTATTAACGTTCTAACCATCCGTCAATGATCTAGTTTTAACTGTGGTACAAGCATGTTCCCGCAGACTTTTCAACTTAACATACTTGTGAAGAGCTACAAAGAGTTCACAGGTTGCTTCTTTGTGGGGAATTGTGTGCTGTACACACATCACAAGCTTCTTACAGGTAGCATACTGCTCTCGGTGTCCTTTTCCCGTAAAGGACAGAAAACTACTACTGCCCATCAGTCAGTCATAATTCTTAGTGCATGCGTCTAAACTGATGTGTCTTTGTGCCCTGTATCTTTTTACCATTTTTTCCTCAAAATCTGCTTTGATATCATGGCAATGGTGTCCAGTGTCTACACAATACTTTGTTATGAAATTAATGTTCACTATCTACGCAATGTTTCGTTATCAAGAAATTAATGTTCACTATCTACGCAATGTTTCGTTATCAAGAAATTAATGTTCAATATCTACGCAATGTGTCGTTATCAAGAAATTAATGTTCAATATCTACGCAATGTTTCGTTATCAAGAAATTAATGTTCAATATCTACGCAATGTTTCGTTATCGTGAAATTAATGTCCAGTATCTACGCAATGTTTCGTTATCATGAAATTAATGTCCAGTATCTCAAAAGTTAGCTGACAATATGTGTGCACAATTATAAATATATTATTAAGTTAGCTGACATTATATGCACAAATTATAATGTTAGTAGGAAGCTAATTATCAATGATTACTCAAAACACGTGTTAATATAATAAAAATTATGTTCAATATTTATACACATATATATGTATTAATACGAAAACTTTTGTGGTCAATGTTAGTACATATGTGTGTATGTGTGTGTGTGCGTGTATTATTATTACTATTATTATTATTATTATTATTATTATTATTATTATTATTATTATTATTTAATACGAAGACATTAGTATCTAATGTTTAAACAGTTTCATATGATGACAAGAGTGTAAAGTGTTTACAAACTGCGATTATATGATGAAATTATGGAAAGCGTTTACATACATACAGTATTAATATGATGAAATTACTTTAAAGTGTTTACATACAAACCGTTTTAATATCGTGAAATGAGTGTCCAGAGTTTACAAGCATACTGTGTTAATATGACAAAAATAGTGTAGTAAAGTATTTACACACAAATATGCTATTATGCTGGTGTCCAGTGCTAAAACACAACTTTTAAAATGATAGAGCCTTTGTAACAAACTGATAATATATACGTACTTTTTTAAACTGTAAAAAATTACAATTATAATTACAAGTACTGCAAGAAATGTCACTAATGTATGTGTGTAGTTCTTTTTTTTTTTCTTCTTTTATCTTTTTTTGCTAAAAGAATGCGTATATTCTATGTATTGTTTTTAGTCTTCATTTGCGCATTTACGTTTTTAGTCAAATACCATTGTGGTTCAATCTCGACTTCAAACCTTTAATAAGAAGAAAAGCGTAGAGTTTATGTGTGCATGTGGAATGAAGATGGGATGGATGGAAATGACTGAAAATCAGCTTAGTGACTGACAAAGGCCAGTAATACGTCAGTCAAAAGTTTAAAACTATTCGCACACTCTCAGTTATTTCCCTTTTAAGTCTTCCGGAATTATTCGCTCCAAAACCTTCGGAAATTGGTTTCCTTTCTGGCCTGTCGCTGTTTAGGTGAGACCTTCTTTTAAGAACAAAAGGATGTCCGGCATTAATGACCTCGATTCTACGCCGCTCTCTACTCCAAGACAGACGATAACATGGCGCCACCGACAATTTTTTTCCCCTGAAAAATTTTAATCCGGGCACTATCGTGACTAAAATTAGCGCCTGTTTATCAACGCTGCACGACAGAAAATATGAGCATAGCATGCTGACTTGGTTCTGAAGTGGCTTGAAGAAAAACACACAAAGCGAAATGAAACGAAATCCTCACGGCATCTGCTTGGCATCAAAACAGAAAGGAATATTTGCAATGTTGATGAGTTTTGATGCCAAGCTGATGTCGTGAGGATTTCGTTTTATTTAACTGGTGAGTTACCGGAAGCAAATAAACAGTTTTAATTAAGGGAATAAAACCACTCACTGTTGATATTGAAGTTGCTCTTACGCAGTTGTAAACGAGCATAAGCTTTTCTGGGAAAGACATACAAGAATGACGTATGATTATGATGTCACGTTTACATTTCGCATCGATGTAGCGTGGGTATCCCAACTACAATGAAAATAATCTAGCCTAAACGTTTGCAAATACATAGTTCCTGCATGCTAAACATTTTTTTTGTAACCTATCTTTTTCCTATCATATTTTTTCACAAGTCATCTTCACTGTCATATTTTAGACACACACAAAAACCGTACGTCTACAATTGGATTGGTGGAATGGGTGAGAGAAATGCGCAAAATAACAAATAAAATTAAGAACATTAAAGCGAGATTTCATGTTTTTCTGGCGAGACATGTCTTTGTGGATGCTTTGTGAATCGTATTCCAGACAGATGCACATTATCCTGCCATGATAGATATCCCACACGCCGGGAACCGCGGGAATCTCGTGTCTTGCCCACTTGTCGCCACGTTAAGGATCTGAATGAGAAAAAAAATAAAATGTTAAACCATGTGAAAGAATTTCGCACAGCCACCGTCTGTTTAGGTGAGAACTCCCGCTGAAGTCATGAATATAAAGTTTTTTGGTAGAAGTGCTAAGACGGTGCGATCACTGTGGTTATGTATAGCCGTAAAATGGATGCATTAACTTTAAAACCAACAACAACAACAAAAATTGTTTCTAAAAAAAAAAAAAGAGAACGAACTGTAAAATATATTAAAACCACAAAAAGTACCCAAACAAACTTCCAGAAGTTTTCAAAGAAATCAAATATATTTCTCAAAAAACTTTTTGCATGGG
Organism: Sinotaia quadrata; assembly: GCA_028829895.1. Lineage (NCBI taxonomy): Eukaryota > Metazoa > Mollusca > Gastropoda > Architaenioglossa > Viviparidae > Sinotaia > Sinotaia quadrata. The sequence continues at coordinate 62,593,076 of CM054179.1, forward strand.
AACAGAAGGATCAAACAAATCTAAAGAAAATGTTCAGACCTGTAAATATTTTAAATTAATCCAAAGAAAAGAAAATGTAAATCATTTTAAATTAATTTTACGTAGCTTGAGGTTGTGCTCTTAAATGTGTGCACATGAGTGCAAGTGTGCGTTAGTGAATGACTGTGCGTGTTAAATAAATGTGGGTGCGTGTACTGGCGTAGATTATCATGAACAAATGCATGTGATAGTGTGTAGTAAATAGTATTTTCATGCGTACGCGAGCCAGTTTACCTGCGTAAGTGTACATGTAATTGCAAATATGTATTATTTGTGTATAAGTATGTGTGTACATGTCTGTGCAAGTAGGTGTTAGTGTGTATGAATGTCTGTACAAATAAGTGTTAGAATGTCATAAACAGTGTTCAAATACACCAGTGGTAGTGTGCATGAGTGCTTGCACATGTAACTGTATGCATGTGTTAGCGTGTACAAGTATGTGCAGTTTCAGCTAGAGTGTATGAGTGTGTGTACATGCATATGCGTATTAGTGTTTACGAATGAGTGTACATATGATTGCAGGTGTTCATGTAAATGATTGTACATATAATTGCAGATGTTAATGTGAATGATTGTACATATAATTGCAGGTGTTAATGTGAATGAATGTACATATAATTGCAGGTGTTAATGTGAGTGAGTGTATATATAATTGCAGGTGTTAATGTGAGTGAGTGTACATATAATTGCAGGTGTTCAAGTGAATGAGTGTACATATAATTGCAGGTGTTAATGTGAGTGAGTGTACATATAATTGCAGGTGTTAATGTGAATGAATGTACATATAATTACAGGTGTTCAAGTGAATGAGTGTACATATAATTGCAGGTGTTCAAGTGAATGAGTGTACATATAATTGCAGGTGTTAATGTGAGTGAGTGTACATATAATTACAGGTGTTCAAGTGAATGAGTGTACATATAATTGCAGGTGTTAATGTGAATGAGTGTATATATAATTGCAGGTGTTAATGTGAGTGAGTGTACATATAATTGCAGGTGTTCAAGTGAATGAGTGTACATATAATTGCAGGTGTTAATGTGAGTGAGTGTACATATAATTACAGGTGTTCAAGTGAATGAGTGTACATATAATTGCAGGTGTTCAAGTGAATGAGTGTACATATAATTGCAGGTGTTAATGTGAATGAGTGTACATATAATTGCAGGTGTTAATGTGAATGAGTGTACATGTGTGTGAAAGTATGAGCGCTCGTATAACTATGTACAAATATATTTTAGTATGTCTGATAATGTGTATATGCATTGATTGCATGTGGCAGTGAACATAAACGTTCATGGTGCAATGAACAAACATGTATGTATACTTTTACATTCTTTTCTTAATGTGCGGCTAGATTCATGGAAATTATATGGAAGTTGCTCTTAAATTAATATGTGACACCTCTGGACACCCTTCACTCGATATGGTTATTTATTAATCAATTAATAACACATAACTAATTACAAGTGATCAAGAATCTTAATTTATATTTATTATTAATACTCAGACAAGACCAGCGAGTCTCTCACTTGGCGGACTATAAGGGTGTCGTAAAACTGTACACAATAATAAGACAGACGTTTTAATGTTGCTAAATGTTCTGCAAGAGAAACTTCTTACTAAAGGGGTAATAAAAATTCGTCTTTTATTTATATTTAACCAGCCTCCATCCATCCACTATTCCTCCAACATACGTTTTAAAAAATGTATTAAATCAGCAATCAAATATATAATATATGAATATAATCAAAAGAGCGTTGACATTTACGTCACAGCAATGTTCAATTCACTATAGACAATCGTTTAGTTTATCCTAACTTAGACATCAGCAGTCAAATTAACACACATATATGTTTAATCAGGTCCATATATATAATTCATCTTAGACATGAGAATGGAGTTTCAGAGAGATAATTATAGTCAATGTACATAACCTTTACAAAGATGGCAGCTGTCACTGGCACGTGTTCACAGTCACGTGGTTTACAACAAGTCACTGTCATTCGTATTTAGGTGATGGTCCAATGTACCCCTTCTAGGCACGTTACATAGTTGTTCCAGAATCTTCGATGTGCTCGCAAAGCAAGCAGTGGAGAACAGTCCAGAATTTTGCACGCACTAACAAGCACATCAGGCAAAAATATTATCACATGCAGTGCTCAAGATCGGGTCACATTAACATTTAACAAATTTATATAACAATTAAGTTTAGGAATAGGAAAGCAAATTTACTCCACCAAATAATATTTTTAAAATGCTGAAAGTTAATTATTTCTTTGGAGCTATTTCTATTTCACAATTTAATTTTTTCTATAATAAGTTTTGTTACATTTGCAGATATATATTTTAAAATCTTTTACAATAGTTTGCTTATTCTTTACACTAACATCTGACTCACTGCAAAACCCTTTTCTGTCGACATTAATCAAAGATTAAATTTTAGATAATGGGCTAGATAAGAAGAGATTTGTTTGCATATATTTAAATGTGGAATATGAGAACACATTCTAATTCTTAGCAAATGGCAACACATTAAATAAAGATGATGATGATGGTGGTGGTGGTGGTGGTGGTGGTGGTGGTGGTGGTGATGTGATGGTAGTGGCGGCGGTAGGGGTGGTGGTGGTGATGACGATGATAATGATGGAGTTGGTGGTGATGATACTGACGACGAAATATATCAAATGTCTTTTATGGGGCTGTGTGAGAGATAATCCTGTGGGTGTGTATGATGAATGTAAAAGGCAGCACCTTTGACGCACTGAAAAATTCTTAGCATGAAAATTAGGAACCGAGAACATCTTTTGTTTCCTAACGCTGACTGCCAGTTGGTGTGAGAGTGGTTTGAGGGTTAGCTTCCCCCGCCCTCCCTGCTTATTGCTACAAGGAATGTTAGTTTAGTTTTACAATCTATTTCTGACCCATCTATTTTTCAATTCAGGATAGTTTATTTGGGTTCGCGGTTTTGTTTGAAAGATTATGGCTTGCGTTTCTTATTGTTGATAATTTAAAGCCACTATTCGTGAAGCAGGTGGTTATGTTATTGGAGTCATGTTGTATCTGAGGTATGCTTTTGAGTTAGGATTTGGGAGCTAATTGTTTGTAACTAATGTTTCCCCACAATGATGAAATCCCCAAAGGCTTGAATTAGTTCGGCTACCATAATAATGTAAAACAAAGGCTTGTATTAGCTCGACTACCATAATAATGTAAAACAAAGGCTAATGATGGCACTCTTCTGTGGAACACCATTTTCTGGTGACTGATTTTCAAATATTTGATGTGTTCGATTACAGAGAGGACAGCATGAACTTCACCAAACATTGTCGTTAGTCAACGATATCGTCCTTGTATCTAATTATTCTTTTAATTCTATTCAAGTTCAGGTTTTTATATAAATTTTTTTCTTTATTAAAATGATATTTCATTGTTAATATAATAAAAGTGCTAATATTGAATATATACACGTGAATATTAGTACACCAACAAGGACAGAATGCTGAGCAGGGACAAACGAATGGACATGAAAAAATACAATAGCGGTAACTCTTAGCCAAAATATCTTAAACGAGAGGAAGAACAAATACAAATTCATGAGGTCATTGACAGATTCGTGAAGTCACTGACAAATTTGTGATGTCCTTGACAAATTCGAAAGGGTCAATGACAAATTCGTCAGGTCATTTGGCAGATTAGTGAGGTCACTTGACAAACTAGTGAGTCATTTGACAAATTAGTGAGGTCATGTGCACGACTCTCATAGCCAAGTTTGGACAGTATGCAAGCGTTATTGGCCCGCTGATCATAGCAAAGCGGAGTGCAGGTGGCTGGCTTGCGCTAGAAGGCTAACTAAATGCTCAGGGCGCAATAAGTGACCCGCCCTTGAACCCTGATCGATTCGCTGAAAAAGTCATCGTGAAATCCTGCAGGACAACAAAATAACTGCTGCCGCTGATCGCGCCTCAGAGGGGAAAGCTACTCTTGCTGATCCCTTATCAAAGGAAAGGCTACTCATATTGATCTCAGGTGTGTGTGTGGGGGGGGGAGAGGAAAGCTTCCGGCATCGATCCCGCTGACGAGTCTCCGAATGATGTCAGCGGTGGCCTTGAACCATACATATTACTGTTATGGTGTGAGTCCTGAGGTTTTCTTTGGCGCAGCGCTCGACCGTACCGTCACATCACTGTCCTTTCTGTTTCTGGTGCCCAACAGACAGAAACCGGTGAGGCAAGTTGTCGCTTACTTTGAGAATCCATAGCGGACTGCAGGTCCGTCTTGCTTTAATGTGAAATCTAACCTGGCGGCCAGCTTGACCACATGGTAATTGATGCTCCATCTTAACCCTCACGAGCGATGCCCTTCCTTAGCGCAAATTAGTGCTTCTGAGAAACAAGCAACATTCTGAGAAACAAGCAACATCCTGAGAAACAAGCAACATTCTGAGAAACAAGCAACATTCTGAGAAACAAGCAACATCCTGAGAAACAAGCAACATTCTGAGAAACAAGCAACATTCTGAGAAACAAGCAACATCCTGAGAAACAAGCAACATTCTGAGAAACAAGCAACATCCTGAGAAACAAGCAACATTCTGAGAAACAAGCAACATCCTAAAAACAAAAGAAACCTTGTTTTCGAGTCAGTCTTGGGCTATTTTTAAAACTGTCTTATTTTCTCTGATTATTTTTGATTTTGTCAGCTAATGCTTCAGTATGCTGAGCGAATCAGATCAATCACTAATTATCTCAACAGAAAAACAGTTTTCCGCTTGTCAGTTCTTGGCTTTGTTTCCTCTCGGCCTCGAGTAGTTTCGTTTCTTACATCTTTGCCGCTAAATTTGAGGCAGGGAGGGTGTGGGGGAAGAAGAGAGGGTCCAATCGCAGAGTGAGTGGAGATGCACATTTCGGTTGGCATTAAACGTCTGAGAGCCACAAGCCTGCAGTCTTATCCAAGCCATTACTTGGCTTCAGCAAAATAACTACCCCGTCCACCTAACTACCCTCACCTTCCTCTTTCATAGTTTTAAAAGAAAACCGTTAAATGCGTTGGTGTTTGTGTGTGTGTGTTGTGTACGTATGTCACTGCATAGCGTGTATTCATGTGTTTACGCATGAATGCGTTTATGTATGTGTGTTGTTGGTTTCTAAATTATTACTTGTTCAAAGATAAATATTTAAATGAAATTTTATTATTTTTTCGGGCTACCTAGGTACATTATACGTGCACTGGAATTAGAAGGTGTTGCGGTGTTGAACTTTTATTCAAAGAACTCAGACTTGCAGCCAACTAAAATCACTGTAATTTTTATATATGTATAAGGACCTGTAACCAATCAAAAGCATTATAACATTGATACATATATACGGGCCTGCAACTAATCAAAAGCATTATATTCTTACAAGTGATGAAAAGCATTATACTCTTACAGCTAACGAAAAGCATTATACTCTTACCAATAATGAAAAGCATCAAACTCTTACTAATAATGAAAAGCATTATATTCTTACAACTAACGAAAAGCATTATAAACGGTTATAATAACCTCTGACCTACTGATCTAATGCTAACGGAAAGTTGCAAGTGTACTTCTATGGATACGAAGAGGTTCTCGTTAACGAGTGAGTTATTTATAGGTATTTTCTTTTTCTGTAAGTTATGAAACACACTTCTCTTTGATAAATGTCAAAGTAAAATAATGTTTTCAGAGGCCCAGTATGTAAAACGCTTGCCTAATCATCTCACTTGCATTTCACTTATTTCACTATTCGACTCAATGCAAGCGATTGGTCACATGATTTCATTCTTTTCTTATCAGTAAATGAATGGGAAGCAACTCTTCATCAGTTACAAAGTTATCGACAGATTCATAGTCACGTGTCATGGAAACTGTGCGCGCCAGACTCGTAATTTGTGAACCTTTGGAACTGCTCTTGGGTTCAAGTGCCAGTCAGTTGAGTTCAGTGCAGTTTGAAAGTGTGGGCTTCGCATAAATAAAAAAATATTGGACAGCAGAGAGTTAAAAATAAGAAAAGACAAGGAAAAGACGAAACAAAAGTGAATTCATGTCAGTAAAACACTTCAAAGGGAAGCAATAAAAACCTAAAAATGATTTCGAGTTTCATCAAGACGTCAACAGAAATACGTACGCGCACGTACATATACAGTTATACACACACGCGTACACACGCGCGCATACACAATACTCACATGCAAGTGCGTACACTCACACACACATATATACATACATGCATGCAAATACGACAGTTTTAATTAGTTAATGGAGTACTATTTTTTTAAAAGTGAATTACTGTTTATATTTTATAACTTTTTCACCTTTTGCGATTTTTAAAATGTGCAATTGTTGTTTAGTTTTTTACTTTTATTATTTAAATTAAAATCAAACAAAAGCAAAATAAAATAAATCCAAACAAATTCAGTTATTTCAGTTCAGATGAAATCAAATCAAATCAAAACAAAACAAACTAAACCAAGCTAGAATTAATCAACTTCAAGGTAGTTTCTTATAGACATTTAAATCATTGAATAATGTCAGATTTTCTTTCTATTACCAATAGGCGTATGTCTTTCTGGTATCTGGACGTTGTTTTGGCTGGGAGGTAGCACGACTTGTCTGACTATTTCAGATAACATCGACCAAAAGAATACGATCAACGTTTCAACAAATCAGTCCTGTTTGACACACAATTCACGGTTGCTGGACACGTATTTATCGAAGCATGAAAGGCCTGACTATAAAATTGTAGCTAATACATCAGATTTCTATTTACATTTTACAAATACTGACGCTATGGCCAGTCCAAAGTATTTGAATGCGAAATTCTGGGCGACACACACAAAACTAAATCTAGGATTTACCTAAATAAGGAAAAGACAACTTCATAAATTTCATTTTCGTTCGATTGAGTGTATTCGCCTTGCGAAAGCATTTACAAGAGGGCGTGACGCTATGATCTGCTGCTGTTTATGATCTGACTCTCCCGTTATTTTTGTTTCTGTAGTCGAGAAGGAACAGAAAAGTGAATGAAGAGGCAATGCGCCCGGAAAGCATGTCTAAGTAATGAATACTATAGCAGGGCAATGTGGTGTTGTTGAATATGATAAATACGGCGGCAGTGTTGGTGGTGTGGTGGTGATGGTTAGGAGAATGATGATACATAATTATAATTCCTTGCATATCCTGACTACAAAACTACAATAACCTTACCTGACTACAAAACGTCCTGAGCATATCGTCATCTACACATAAGCTAAAGGGAGAACAGTTAACCCCATTGCTACTAAAACACGTAGTCAAAATACCCTTCACTATCCAGATATCAAACGTAATTGCTGTTCGGGATAAGATGTGTCGGCATTGTCAGCGAAGATACCTAGCAGGCCCATTGACAAATACATCAGATCAAATCATAAGAGAGGAAAAGAAAAAGAAAACACTAGGCAACAGGAGATTGTGAAGCCGACATCTAAAGTGGCACATACAGAAATCGGGCAACTAAAAAAAAAAAGAAAGAAACAAAAACAAACACCTCGTCGAGGGAACAGTATCTTGAACAAATCAACAGATGGAAAATCACAAATCATGTGCACTCCGATAGCACTGCTTTCCTGCAGAATGTGCCAACGTGCATTCCAATAAAATCGTCTAGACTCAAGATATGAGTCTGTGAGCAGCATTGGCCTTTGCTAACTAAAAAACAGAATGTAGTACTTAAGAAACATGGTTTCTTTCTTCACACAACTAACACAAAGAATGTGTTTACAATATTACTAATAAAGGGAACAGACGATTGTATGTATCGTATATAACGACAATGAATAAATGAATATAATAATGATAATGATGATGGTGACAATATGGACAATGGTGATGATTTACTAATGTGTCACTTGTCATAGTTTTTATTGTTGTATTATGCATCTATGTGTTCATCGATTATATTGCGGTGGTTCTTGGGTTGTGATATTTTTACTTTTCAATTTTATCTACTTTGGCATTTGATAGACACAACCATCCCACTGACGAGGGGTCAATTTGTATGTTATATCTGTTTTGCTTCTATTCTAAATCTGTATATTGTTCTTGGCATTATTATTGCTGTTTTGCTTCTATTCTAAATCTGTATATTGTTCTTGGCATTATTATTGCTGTTTTGCTTCTATTCTAAATCTGTATATTGTTCTTGGCATTATTATTGCTGTTTTGCTTCTAAAGGTATGTGTTTTCCTTGGCATTGTTATTGCTGTTTTGCTTCTAACTTTGTGTTTTCCTTGGCATTGTTATTGCAGTTTTGCTTCTAAATTTGTTTGTTGTTCCTAGCATTGTAATTACTGTTGCATGATTTGGTATTTGTGCTGAAATTGGTGTTTGGGTGATGATTTGGGATGGGAGGAAGTAGTGATGGAGGGGGTGCCCGTGTTTAATAACAAGCTTTAATGTTAGAAAAGCGTTTTTCTCATTCCAGGGGGGGGGGGGGGAGCAGGGAGAGTGGGAGGAGCGGGTAATTATTCTCCTTCAATCTGCTTCATTTGTCTGTCGCATAAGCTTCGGTTAATGAGATTGGAATTTTTCTTGTCTCCCTTCCCAACTCGTGTTTCAACATAACATTTTTCTCGGGGCATTGCATCCCCTGGTCTTTGAAACCTATTTTCCTGTCATATGCTTTAAAGCACAATCACCCTGCATCCATCTTGTGTTGTCATTAAACAGTCTGCGCTTCCGCGGAGGGCTACAACATCGCAACAAAGTGTATTTCGGACAAACGTTCTCTCTCTTTTTTTTTCTCTGTACGTTCGTCACTTTCCATTAATCATGGTTTTGACATTATCGGCTGTACGATAAGATTTCGGACGTAATTTGACTTTAATCATCAAATATGTCATTATTATAATGATTTATTTATGTAATGTTATTAATGAGAAACGCCAGCCGCTTGAAAAATCTCTCTCAATCTATTTTTAAAAGAAACACGCGGTCACTGGTCTTGCGAGAGATTTGCAATTTGCTCTTCCACAGGTTAAAGGTTAAGTGCTGCAGTGATTATTTTTAGTGATTTATTTTATTAATAATATTTAGTTGCAGTTTATGACGAGTACAAATAGTTGTACTCTCGTCGTCTATGTTTTAGAGTTAATTAGGAACAAATGAAAGCATACATTTTCTCCCGATACACACTTTGTAGAATTTGACAAGAGCAAAGAACTCTACATAAATGACATCATAAACATGGCGAAACCTCTATATGGCGACTCCTATAATATGGGTGACAGTTACAAGCTACAGTTGGCTATTAAGAACAGTTACTTCTTTTGTCGTGTCAGATATAAAATGTGATCGCTATCTGTTGTGGACAGGTGATATCGAAATAATATCTTCGTGACTAGCTACCTCTATCATCTTGGTGACTAGCTACCTGTATCTTGGTGATTAGCTATATGTATCTTGGTGACTACCTACCTGTATCATGATGAATAGTTATCTGTGTTTTGGTGACTGCCTATCTGTATCTTGGTGAATAGTTATATGTGTTTTGGTGACTACCTATCTGTAGACATCGTGGTATCTAGCTATCTGTATCTTGGTGACTAGCTATTTCTATCTTGGTGACTAGCCATCTGTGTCATCTTGGTGACATTCTCTCTTTAGTTTAGTGACTATTATTAGGTATACTTTAACGAATATCATAATGAATCTTGTAAGCCTTAACCTGGTGGTACAGCGCTTGCCCCGTTCCAGCCCCTCAGAGAGCAGGATTGAGAATATGAAATTAATTATTATATTCAGTAACAATATCTGCTATCCCCGACTTCCAGGCTACCATTGTTCTAGAAGTAGGAAATATCTTTTTCCTATGTCTACGTATTAATCATATGTGACTCAGCCTCCACCCTACCCCTCTAGATGTGCAACAAGACAAGAAAGAATTAGAATGAACAATAAAATATTAATTATACCAAACGAATGAGTCACGTGAACATAAACGAAACACAAAATGGACGTAAAAAGGAACAATGCGATATTACAAAGTCTATTATATCTTCTATTCCAGGTTGGTTTTGCTGTGTGTTTTTTCATTGGTGTTTCTTTGGGCACTTCTTATGTTCGGTGGTGGTCTTTTTCTTCTTTTCTTCTGTCTGCTGTCTTCTGTCTTCTGTTTTGTGTGTTTTTTCTCTTGTATGTTTCTTCGGGTCAGCTGTCGTCACCGTTGTTTTTCCTTTGGAGGATTGTATGTTCTGTTCTCTAAAGTAGCTTTTTCCGGCGACATTTGGGTATGTGACAGATCTGTTATAGGCGACATTTGAGTATGTGACAGATTTGTTATAGGCAACATTTGAGTATGTGACAGATCTGTTATAGGCGACATTTGGATATGTGACAGATCTGTTATAGGCGACATTTGAGTATGTGACAGATCTGTTATAGGCGACATTTGGATGTGACAGATCTGTTATAGGCGACATTTGGATATGTGACAGATCTGTTATAGGCGACATTTGGGTATGGGACAGATCTGTTATAGGCGACATTTGGATATGTGACAGATCTGTTATAGGCGACATTTGGATATGTGACAGATCTGTTATAGGCGACATTTGGGTATGGGACAGATCTGTTATAGGCGACATTTGGATATGTGACAGATCTGTTATAGGCGACATTTGGATGTGACAGATCTGTTATAGGCGACATTTGGATGTGACAGATCTGTTATAGGCGACATTTGGATGTGACAGATCTGTTATAGGCGACATTTGGATGTGACAGATCTGTTATAGGCGACATTTGGGTATGTGACAGATCTGTTATAGGCGAAAGAGGTGGAGGAAGAGAAGAGCCTTTGTATAAATTTCCAATGCTGTGTCTATTTCAGTCATTGATATTTCTGTTGGACCTTTGGTGGTCTGGTTTAGCATGTCTTTTCTTGTACTTTTGGTCGACTGTGTGCTGGCGATGCTGATCTTCTTTTTGATCACCTGGGTATGTTTTTATTTGACTTGGTGTGAAATGAATTTCGGCTTCTGTCGTGGTGGCAGATTTAGGATTACGTATTACTTGTCTGAAAAAACGGGAGTTCTCTGATGGACACGGGATCAAACAGTCAGGTGGACGCCTTCGGCCAGTATATAGGCAAAGTTCGGTGTACTAGCATGAGTCTTTCCTATGTAGATATCCTTTTTGGCAGCCATTCAAAAGGGGGCCTTGGCTGGAACCATGCAGATGATTTCTCGCTGTGCCAGGGATCGCCCTGCACATCCCTGGTCTCTAGCGCGACTCTAATCCGTAGCTGCCGGGATAAGACTGCTTCCTAACCCCCAGGCATTTTTTAAAGTTTAAACTCTATAATCTTTTGGTGCGGCGCTCACGCCTTAGCGAGCATCGCGGTACCAAAAGTAATCTCCTACTTCGGCAACTAATTCAAAAACATGCTTCCACGGACACACACACATACACAACCTTCAAAAAAGGTTGAAATAAAAATAATAACAAGACAATAGAGTTTCTAACATCAGCAGCTTACTAAAATTCATGGAAAGTAAATAAAGCATCTTGTCTAACTACAAATAACAAGTAAACAAACTACAAATGTAGTAATAATAAATAATAATACTGCTAAAATATTAATAAAGAAATTAATTAATTAGCCTAATAATGGGATAGAATTTTTATCTTTATAAATCTATTTTTGAATATTTCAGAAAATTCAGATATAATTCGATGATTGGTGTCAGCTCTTTCGCAGCATTCCCACTGTTTGTATCTTCGTTATTTCAACATTTATCTGCTACTGGCATATGGAATTAGACAATAGCACAATACACAATTATTTCTTATTTTTCTTCAATGCACAGCAACGCGCTCACAAACACACACACACACACACACACACACACACACACACACACACACACACACACACACACACACACACACATACACCAGCAGCCTTCACTGAAACATGAACAGCCTCCAACGAATATTGAAATAGGAAACAAAAAGAGGAGAGCCGAAGAAAATCTGGAAGCAGTGAAAATAAAAAACAAATTAAAAAATTAAAAAACTAAAAATAAAAAACAAATCAAAATAAAAAACAAATTAAAATAAAAAAAACTGAAAATAAAAACAAATTAAAATTTAAGAAAACAAATGAAAATAACAAACAAATGAAAATTAAAAAACTAAAAATAATAAACAAATCAAAATAAAAAACAAATTAAAATAAAAAAACTGAAAATAAAAACAAATTAAAATTTAAGAAAACAAATGAAAATAACAAACAAATGAAAATAAAAAAACAAATGAAAATTTATTTTAAAAAAACAAATATAAATAAAAATAAATCAAATATAAAAACAAATTTTAAAAAATGAAAACAAAAGACAAATCAAAATACACAAGAAATCATCAAAGAAACTGAAACCAAATAATTAAATATATTTGATGAAAGATCTCACAAACATAATATATACACTATTTTATAATATATATCCGGGTGAGATAATGCACATGCCTAGATTACACGTTTTGACGTCACGAGGCAAAATACCAGATGAAAAATCCCAGAATTAGAAGTGTCGTAATGCCAGGACTCAAAACTGTCACGTCATATTATATCAAATGCTGGCTTTCTAAATTAGTGAAGATGCTTTTACAAACACTTGAGTATAAAAGTACTGGCACCTTGGACAAAATGGCAAGATGAAAAGAAAGTAACACCTCAGACACAAATTCTTGATTGTGAACACGCCATAAGTGCACGTGCTCTCCTTTAGAGTAAAATGAAATCTATAATAGACATAATGTCCAGTCTGTCTATATAAATGAATGTTTTATACTCTCCTGTCTGTTAATATCACAAACTGTTCAGTCCATCTACTGTGATGTATAAATGCCCAGTCAGTTAATACGTATAAAGTAATTTTCAATCTATTTGCAAATAAATGTCAAGTCAAACCTATCTGTCCTAATTATTAACAAACACATAATATATCCAGTATGCGAACAAACACAAATTATTTCCAATATATAACAAGAAGCACAAATATATCCAATATATCAGCAAAAAATACAAATTAAATCCAGTATATCAACAAATACAAAACATACTGAATTGATGCACAAATAATGTTCAGTGTGTTTACAATTAGATCGTAGTAGCTAATCTATCCACAGATAGAGCCGTGTTAAATCGATTTAATCATTATTATAACATTTAGCTTTAGCTTCAGAGTGCAATGACAAGATTATAAATGTATTTGCCCTCAAATATAATTTAAACTGATAGACACTGCAATTTTCTTTTTCTGCAGTAAATGTAGAATTTAACTATTCATGTACTTTATTCATTCAAATAATTTAACTTCGGATAAAATTATTTAGCTTTTAAATGTACTTTTCTTCCTTTTAAAATCAAAAATAGAATCTAACTATATATGTACATTTTTCTTTCCATTTTTATTATTAATGTAACAAATCAATTTTCTGTTCTCCATTAAAATTCGAAGTTAGAGTGTAACAACTTATTTTCAGTGATCTTAGAACAAAATTGATGTGCACCTTGGCGAAAGCAAATGTTGCTGCCAATTACCCCTAGTGGCCTAGTTTTTATCTCCCTTGGTATTACTGACGTAAGAATGGGATCTTAATCAAAAGGTCTTCAAAGTCGTTTTCATTGAGAAACGATGGCGTTTTCATCCAACAAATAATTAATTACGCTTGTCAGTGCAAACTCTCCAAATTGATCACCTACTGCAAAATTAATTTCCGTTTTCTGACCAAATCGAAGCCTTACGTGGAGAAAAATTCAAATTTTGCTCGGGTAGGCGAAACTGATCGAAGTAATAAATCAAATTGCAAAACGGTCACGGCTTGATTTTTGCATATCGTCCAGTAACTGATCAACCATGCGATGTAATTATAAAATCTGCAACCCAGCAATCATATCTGCCGGAAATCTACGGCCATGACCTGTGCACCACACAAATCCTATCGAACTCAGCGCGTGATATCCTTGAAATGCGGGTCACGCATTCATCGAAATTGTTAAACATCCATGACCTCCCCATACGCTTTAAATTCGTAAAGATGAGCGCCTTCTGTCATCTGCTAACACGCGCACGCACACACACAAACACACACACACACACACAAACATCCCGCTAAATAAATTCAAAGCAATAAAAAAAAAAAATGCACATTTACAACCCCAGCGAGTAACTCTAATTAAGCCTTTATTAACAATAGTGCACTCCATATAGTCTACCTTTCTTCTCAAGATGCTAGCTGTCACGCTAACTAATCGAGAAGGCTCAAACTCTCAGACAATGGACAAAAGGGAGGGCGTCTGGACACCGGTGATGGCGAATTTAGATGGAGCGAGAGTGGAATATTCACTTTTCGATCTTTGCCCGATGCCAATGGCGGTTTTCTGGGCAAAATCAACTGGAGTCCTTTTTTTTAGAGGTTTGCTATTTACATGCTGGATCGGAGGTCAAGATTTTTCCAGAGGGTTTCGGTATACAGCATCGGCAAGGGCATGATTTAACCATCACAAACCAGGGATATTAGGTAAAACTCTAACTTCATTAGGTAACACTAAAGTATTAAAGTTATTTCTTGAAAACATTTCTATGTTTGTTATAGATTACGTACATGTATGTTCACGAATGTATATTGTGTAAATGTATAAATATTTTTACCTTTCATGGTACTTTATTTATTTGGTATGGAGGGTTATAATCACTAGGAGCGCTATTAGCAAAAACTGTTTCTTTCTGTTAACTATCATTAATAAGAGTATTAATTTCATTGGGGAGGAGTTATGTTTTCATATCTTCAAAATATCTTTCTCAAAGCCCCTCAATAATAACAGTGAATACGTAAGTGAACAAATTATAAGGTGTCATTATCTCCACTTGAAATTGACTCTTTTGTCAACACTATTACTATCTCCCTTTGAATATAAGTCATCTATCTTCAACACTATTACTATCTCCCTTTGACATTTATCATCTATCTTCAACAGTATTATTATGGGATTTCATTTAATAGGATTTCGTCTATTGTAAATGGTGCTATTATCTCCCTAGCATATTTCTGCTAATGCCAATTAATCCTGTTAGTATTTGTCACATGTCCGGTTTCCTTTTAACAATCCTGTCCTAATTTAGGTTCTAGTTATCAACATTGGTTTATTGGATAATTCCTAACATTAGCGACAGCCGGACTTCCTAACTTATCTTCCACTTAAATGCCACAATATCAGCCAATTATTCACGACACTTAGCCAGATAAGTTAGTTGACTTGCTTCAGTTGAATAATGCTATCTCCCCTTTATTTATAGATTAATATGAAAGAAACATATGTTAACTTAATATTGGTGTGCGTCGCTTACTACGTCATTACACATTACTTAAGTTCGATTTCGTCAGCTAAATCTTCACCCCCGACTGGCGTTGATCCATATATGTCAGCGGCGTACAAATGACGTAATTATGCGTTCAACCCCTATTCCGTATTCTCTGTTTGGTCCTCGTATTAACATAAACTGACTTGTCAATATTTATATCTCACACATATGCAAATAATATATAGATATGTATAAGAATTAGTTCATTTCTGTAAAAGACAGTCTGTTCAATGTAATGAGAAGTACAAATTATGCAAATAATTGATAAATTCATCACAGAGCAAATCTAGTTTACTTTTCTTTACAAATGTTTTCCAAATGGTGATTTAATTATAAGACTCTATTATTATACTGTTATATTTATTTTCATTGATTGTTTCGTCAAACGAGTGTTTTGATGAACTGTTTGATTATTTTAAATAAAGTCTGATCGAACAAAATAATTTTGTGCCATCGGAATTTCACAATAAGCACAATTCCAGTATGCGGTCCTCAGAAATCACTCTTCAGAAGTCAGTTACCCACCTATTTTACTAATTCAGCCTCTCTCTCCTTTTACTAATCCTGCCTCTCATCCTTTTTACTAATTCTATCTCTCAGTCATTTTACTAATCCTATCTCTCAGTCATTTTAATAATCCTATCTCTCAGTCATTTTACTAATCCTGTCTCTCACCCTTTTGACTAATCCTGGCTTTCACTCTTTTACCAATCCTGCCTCACTCATTTTACTAATCCTGCTTCTTACCCTTTTTACTAATTCTGCCTCTCACTCTCTTTGGAGTTCGTAACACACAGTCCACATAGATTTACTTGTAATATGTTCGGTCTAGTCATGACTACTGTCTTAGTTCTGCGATATTTGAAAGAAACGTAATAAAATATAACTCACTAAAGTCTGAAAGACTGCAATTCAAACTAGTCTTTGTATTTTGTAACTGTATTTTATTTTAGTTAGTTAGATTGTTTGTATGTTTATCAATGATTATTGCTGTTTTGTTTGTTTTCTCTGGGCTGTGTGTGTGTGTGTGTGTGTTTGTGTGTGTGTGTGTGTGTGTGTGTGTGTGTGTGTGTGTGTGTGTGTGTGTGTAATATGTTTTTTGAGCGCGACTACGTATGAGCTTGCTTCTTTGATTGTAAATTGTAAATTTAAAAGAAGGAACACATAAACTACAAGGAAAAACCAACATCCACAACACACAGTCAACACTATGACCTACGGAAATATTGTGAGCATAAATGCTTGTCTTTAATGTTGTGGAAGAGAGAAAACGTTTACAGCGCCCGCATATCTGCCAAGTGAGAGAGACGAGTGTGTCTTCTGGAGAATTATCAATAACATAAATTGAGATTCTCATCACTTGTAATTAGTTATCGATGATTAAATAATAATCATAACCGATAACTAAGTTTGCGTTGTCGTCACACAGCCTAAAGTATTTAATGTGTCAGTCTAGAGTGTATTATGTATATAAGGTATAGAGTGTATAAAATGTCAGTCTACAGTATGTAAATATGTAATGCGTTAGAATGCAAAATGTGTCAGTCTAGAGTATTTAGAGTGTCGTTCTAGAGTTATGTAAAGTGTTAGTCTGAATTTATTTATTTGATTGATGTGACCTATTCTTTTTTTACCATTTAGTTTTTTAATTCCTTGTATGGACGAGGTATGTCTCGTGCATTCACTACTATTTTAGATCCCTTTGGGACTCAGGGAAATTGTTTATTCTTTGTCCATAATGGCACTCTCTTCACCATGCACCTTGTTATATCCATGCGCCACGTTGGGCGACAGGAAGAAACAGGCTGCGGCCGGCCACAACAACCAGCGCTGAATTCTCACCCTTGACAACAGGCTGGATGCAGGAATCTGCCAGACGCGTCATGGTCTACACAAAGAAATATACACTCAGAACTGCTTCTCTACTAGCATGTGGACTCATGGACAAAATTAAACAATCGATGTGCTCTGGCGCCATCTTGATTATATCATCTCTTTGCTGCCATTCTTTTTGTCTATAAATTAAATCTACTCTTAAACTTTACGAGTATTTGCATTTTTTTGTTGTTGCTTAACTGTTAGAACTGTTCTGTTATGTCAAGTTGGGATTGGGGTTCTTATTAGGGTTCTTATTGAGGTTCTTAGTCATTTTTATTATCAATGTGACAAATACTGATGTGTAGTGAGGTGTGTAGTTGGTCACGTTAATGTTTCTAATGCTAGCTTAACTAATTTTGATCCATTTCTAATCCCTCATGCCACAATAGTGTGTCAGTACGTCAGACAAGAGTGTGTAGTACGTCAGACTAGATTGTGTAGTGCGTCAGATTAGAATGTGTAGTACGTCAGGCCAGAATATGTAGTGCGTCAGGCCAAAATGCATTGGGTCTGGCCAGAATGTGTAGTGTGTCATGTCATAATGTGTAGTGTGTCAGGGGAGAATGTGTAGTGTGCCAAGACAGATAGTGTTGCTTTGTACGCAGACACTCCGGTGATACTTTCTACGCAGCAAATTTTCTTAGTTACTAGAGAAGTAACTTAGTGATCATTTCTTCTCATGCACACTTGGTAAAGTGACCAGATGCATAATGCACAGTATTAATTACTTTTGTGCTTTAACCTTCAAACACGAACACTTAGGTAATTAAAAGTGAATCTCCACTTGTCTTCATGTTTTACCCACTTCCCTCCCATACAACTGATTTAAGATTAAAATACGCACAATCGATGGGTTTTGATACATCCCCACCCCGAATTGACTAATTTCAAGCTTTACAGCACACTAAAAAGCTTCCCGCCATTTGACTCCAAATGATTTTTGTCAGATTTCGGATGAACAGTAACTGTAACAACACTTTTCGAAATGAACCTTTGCGTACTAAATAGTGAGCTGCAACTAAACTGATTCAAAATAGTGTTATACTAGTATTGACACGCTGGAATAGTCTTATAGTAGTATTGACACACTGGAATCAAGTCAGACAACTTTGAACGATGTGTTCCTGTACTCTGACAGAAATTATTTTTAGACTTGTGTGACACTGGACTTTGGGAGTTATGTATATCCACGCGTTCTTATATTTCATTTACAGACATTTCAAGTTTGAAGGACTAAGGACATTGTCAGTTTTCTGTCTAGGTTTATAAATACTTTCGACCTTGTCAAACAGTTTTCTGTCTAGGTTTATAAATACTTCGACTTTGTTGAATTCTCCCAATACTTAGGTTACGTCATCCTCTTGTAACCGTGACGTCATCTGAACAAACATTACCGATTTTCCCCGCAAAACTAGAGCAATTTCGACAAAGTCGGGCAATGCATTTTCTTGTGCACTCTGATTAAATATTGACATACGGCTGACAGTAAATTGATGGGAGAAAGCAAGAGACCTCCCACCCACCCCTCCCAATTTTTTTCATATAAAATCATTCCATTGAATCTGAGATGACGCGGAGACGAATCAAAGTCACGGAATGTTCCGGAAATAGCGTCACCATTGAATTTATGCATCAATTGGCATTTCTAGTGAAATAACTACAAACGGGACCTTTGTGTGTCTCTTTGAACATTAATTACTTTTACCGAGACTTAATGACACATTTTAATATTAACAACAATTCCTTGCGAGATACGGGTGTCTGTGCGCATAAATGTTTGTGTGTGTAAACGTGTGTGTGTGTACGCTCGCGCGTGTATGTTCGTGTATGTGTGTGTGTTTGTTTGGGGGGATGGGGGTGGGGGGTGATTGAAAATTGTGTGAGTGTTTTTTGTATGTGGGTGTATGTGTGGAATGTGAGTGAATGTGTTTGTGAGAGTATGCATGTGAGCGTGAGTGAGTGTATGGTAAATGTGGGGGTTGTATGTGGTGTGTGAGTGTGCGTGGATTTGTGTATGAATGTGTATGAGTGTGAATGTGTGTGAAAGTGAGTGTATGGTATGTGGGGGGGGGTTGTATGTGGTGTGTGCGAGTGTGCGTGGGTTTGTGTATGAATGTGTATGAGTGTGAATGTGTGTGTGTGTGTGTGTGTGTGTGTGTGTGTGAGAGAGAGAGAGAGAGAGAGCGAGAGAGAGAGAGAGAGATGGGTTTTGTCTCGACACTGCCGGAAACTAAACTAACAGCGAACCTGACAAGACAGAACAATAGTCAGTGGCGACAAATTCAAAAGGCTAGCTACACTTTCAAAGTCGAGTGACGTGACCTGTACCGTGTTGTCTCGAAGTCGTAACTGCATTTGTCGAAATGATGTTTTATCAAAATGGTATTTGTAACATTTTGCTTATCTACATAGATTATCGTTGAACCATCAGGATATCTTAATTTAAAATCATATTAGTGTTAAGCAAAAACAATATTGCCTCAACTGAAAAATAAAAGTTAGAAGAAATATGATTGAACGATTTTATTTTTAATTTTTAGGACGGGTAAAAACGGATGAAGTGAAGTGAACATGGCCTATTTTTTTAAATTTTATGTTGCATCCTTGATTAACGGATTGTGTGTGTGTGTGTGTGTGTGTGTGTGTGTGTGTGTGTGTGTGTGTGTGTGTGTGTGTGTGTGTGTGTGTTATACCCTGAAAAACTAGTGCAATTATTCATGTGCGAAGTGTTTGCAAAGTCGATTGTACAAGAAAAAATCCGACATTTTGCAAGCCCAGGGATTCTGTTCTACATACTTTGAACACGAACTTGCAGGAATAATTGCAGCCTGGCGACTTTGTCTGCGAGTTTCTTCCATGCTTGTCCCGACATTGCTATTCTCCATTCGCAAAATGCGCTTAAAGCTATCCCAACCGCTTCCAGACAGGTAGAATATGTTTTTTTTTTCTTATTTATTTTCTCCTTAGCAAAAAAAAAAAGGGGGGAGGGGGCACAAATCCATTGATAGCACTTTCACTTCATGAAGGAAGCGAGTTCGCTTCTTTGTGACAGAGTGAATGTGTGCATGTCAGTTGTCAAATGTTCACTCAAAATGGATTTTTCCCCTGACAGCAATTTGACATCATCAGTATTTTCTGGTCATTTGAAAGCACACTTCATTGTCAACATAATCATCGATCTATAAGAATGAAAGATTAATGCACAGTTTCTGATCACGTGACCGCACACTTCGTAGTCTAATAATCAAGAATGCTCTTTAAGTAAACTTTCTATGTAGCTATAAGGAGGTGTTGCAGTTTCTTCAAAGTCAGATAATTGTGCATCTGTCTGAATAAACGAGTTCGTTTACCTTTTGAGAATTCTTACATTGTTTTGGATCTGGCAGCTATCTAAACACAGGCCACGATAGGCTCAGAGTGTCTAGTGACAGGCCACGATTGGCTTAGAGTGTCTAGTGACAGGCCACGATAGGCTCAGAGTGTCTAGTGACAGGCCACGATAAGCTCAGAGTGTCTAGTGACAGGCCACGATATGCTCAGAGTGTCTAGTGACAGGCCACGATAGGCTCAGAGTGTCTAGTGACTGACGCATATAACTACTGTTGTCTCTGTCCTGAAATAAGGGTTCCCTAAATGAATTGTCATACAGTATGAGTATTATATATCTATTTATCTATCTATCTATATTTCTATTATATATCTATTTATCTATCTATCTATATTTCTATTATATATCTATTTATCTATCTATCTATATTTCTATTATATATCTATTTATCTATCTATTTATATTTCTATTATATATCTATTTATCATATAAATATAATCAAAATAGCATTGACATTTACATCACTTAACAACAATGTTCAATTAATTCTGGACAATTGTTCCGTTTGTCCTAGCATAGAGATAAGAAGCCACATTAAGATACATATATAATTATAATCAATTTCATGGATAGCATTCATCACAGAATGAGAATAGAGTTTCAGAGAAATAATTAAAGTCAATGTACATAACCTTTTCAAAGATGGCGTCGGTCCCACGAGCCCCTTCTAGATATGTTACACCACTGTTCCAGAATCTTTGATGCACTCTCAAAGCACATCGTTAAGAATCAACTAGAATTTCATATGCACATCAAGTGGAATGTTCTCGAATTTTCAGGTATGCTACTCGGCACACCACGAGGAAAATTCAAAATAATCTTCGTGAATTTTCGAGATCAAACTTAGGCCATAAATTTCCGCCATATTGGCTCTCGAACGGAATTCACAGGAATCAACTTACAACAACAATAGATGTTTAAATTTGACGATAACGCTGGATTCTCACACCAACATAAACTCAGAGTACAGTAGTCACTGTTGCTGGATTCTCACACCAACATAAACTCAGAGTACAGTAGTCACTGTTGCCTGAAGCGAAAGGAAGAAAGGCTTGCTCGACTCCGCAAAAGTCAAATTAAGGTACTAACTTTCAGGCATATTCATCTCTAAACTCCTTTCTCTCTTACAAACATTCTCAACTTACAAATCCTGCAACAATTTTGTTAACCTGATACACACACACAGAATAAAAAATATAGCTTCAATCAAAATTTACAAGTATAATGTACAACTTAATCACATTAATGAACATAGAAATAATGGTTCATTTACATAAAGCATTCTCCAATTCAAATCATAGATCAATAGCAAACATGTACGAAATACTTCTAAGTCCATTCTTTATTTCTCAGTCAGTTAAATTACTATAATCTAATGATCGCCTTTATGACCGGACTCGATTTATGTTCAAATTCAAAGTGATTAGAATAGAGTCATTCTTCAACTAATAAACCTTCTGGTCCATCTCCATTGGATGAAATTGTTATGAACAAATGTGAGACTATTAGTCAGAAAAACTACTCATCCAGTTGGAACTGGTTTAGATTGCATCAGCAAATTCTTGCATATTTTTTACCTGAGTTGTTCACTTCCAACTTTGAAACTTAAAACTATTACCATAAGCAGTGCCCATGGTCGGGACACTTTGACATTGAATAATTTATACAACAATTAAGTTTAGAAATAGGGATAGGCAAATTTACTCCCAGACAGAGGGATTCCGAAAAGATAGACATAATTTAGACTTGTCTGTCAGTCACTAACAGTCTCATATTAATTTATACAATAGCGCAAACATTTAGTTATATTATTATAATCAAAAAACGATCAAACATTTAAAGTTTTAAACACTATGCAGCTAAAATGATGACAAAATAATGTGAACGAAAACGGGCAATGACTGATGACTTTACAACAACAACAAAAGTCTTGGACATGGTGAGTTTCAATAAGCCCTGTAATTGGTCAACCAATCTTCGTATCTCAGTCTGGCGGAGGATGTCATTTTCTTAGTTGTAGATGTCAATGGAACCAATGTGGAATCAATATTCCAGCCTACCAGCCTGCAGAATATAGCTACATCCACGGACTGTTCGCTGAAGTCTTTGAAAACTCGTCACAACCCAGACAGCATGGAAACCTAGAAAGTGAAGACCGTTTCGAGAGTGCAAAAGAACTCGTATTGAGCTGTTATCTTCATAGGTAACACAAACACTGCTACAGAGCTGTTATCTTCATAGGTAACACAAACACTTCGTGTAGAAATTCATCTGATACAAACACTTCATGTAGAAATTCATCTGATACAAACACTTCATGTAGAATTTCATACTTAGCACAAACATTTCATGTACAAATGCATACTTATAGAAACACTTCAGATAGAAATTCATTACCTAGTAGAAACAATTCATATAGAAATTCATTACGTAGTAGAAACAATTCATATAGAAATTCATTACGTAGTAGAAACAATTCATATAGAAATTCATTACGTAGTAGAAACAATTCATATAGAAATTCATTGTGTAGTAGAAACAATTCATATAGAAATTCATTACGTAGTAGAAACAATTCATATAGAAATTCATTGTGTAGTAGAAACAATTCATATAGAAATTCATTACGTAGTAGAAGATGTTCATATAGAAATTTATTACGTAGTAGAAACAATTCAAGTAGAAATTCATACTTAACAGAAACAATTCAAGTAGAAATTCATACTTAACAGAAACAATTCAAGTAGAAATTCATACTTAACAGAAACAATTCAAGTAGAAATTCATACTTAACAGAAACAATTCAAGTAGAAATTCATACTTAACAGAAACAATTCAAGTAGAAATTCATATTTAACAGAAACAATTCAAGTAGAAATTCATACTTAACAGAAACAATTCATGTCTAAATACATGTCTTTGAGTTTGAAAGTAAACAGTTAACTAACATTGCTATCTAATAAAAACAAATAGCAGCATTGTGTCTATATAGTATCATTACAATTGAACACCTGCAAACGAAAATTCTTTTAGAGACCAAAGTTGCTTTCTCGAAAAGTAAGTCATGCTTTGGGTAAAAGTTGGGAGAGTGTCACATTTGTTATTCATTTGTTGATCAATACACAATTACGATTAGTCAAAGAATAGCATTAATATACATTAGCAGTGTCAGTTATGTGTGAAGTGTTTTGTATAGAATGAATTTCTACGTGTGTGAAGTGTTTAGTATAAGAAGAATTTCTAAATATGTAAAGTGTTTTGTATAAGATTATTTTCTACATGTGTGAAGTGTTTTGTATAAGATGAATTTCTACTTTTGTGAAGTGTTTTATATAAGATGAATTTCTACATGTGTGAAGTGTTTTGTATAAGATGAATTTCTACTTATGTGAAGTGTTTTGTATAAGATGAATTTCTACTTATGTGAAGTGTTTTGTATCAGATGAATTTCTACATGTGTGAAGTGTTTTGTATAAGATGAATTTCTACTTTTGTGAAGTGTTTTGTATAAGATGAATTTCTACTTATGTGAAGTGTTTTGTATAAGATGAATTTCTACTTATGTGAAGTGTTTTGTATAAGATGAATTTCTACTTATGTGAAGTGTTTTGTATAAGATGAATTTCTACTTATGTGAAGTGTTTTGTATAAGATGAATTTCTACTTATGTGAACTTAACACATCAGGAGAGAATGACACCAAACATTTCTAATAATCCTTAACATATGGCAACACTGGTCACTGTGGCAATATTACTGTGATTCTTTTCTCTTCTGAAGTAATGTGCGTAAATGATGGTATTGCTTCACTGGATTGCCATTTTGATGCAATATTCACACGAGGAACTAAATGACAGCAGTTCTGCTCTATGGCTAGTTCCTACATTTACATGCACATCAGGTGCTAAATCATTCTTTTAGCTTTCTTTTAACTCACCTGACCATATGCAGCGCTCGCTAAGGTCAAGTAGTTAGGAAAGTAAACGAAATTACTCAAACATCACCGAAGTTCCCCACCTCTTTACCACTCCTACGACAATATATTCCACTCACCTTTCATTCCTTACCACTCACACGGCAATACATTTCGCTCACCTCTCATTCCTTACCACTCACACGGCAATACATTTCGCTCACCTCTCATTCCTTACCACTCACACGGCAATACATTTCGCTCACCTCTCATTCCTTACCACTCACACGGCAATACATTTCGCTCACCTCTCATTCCTTACCACTCACACGGCAATACAATTCGCTCACTTCTCATTCCTTACCACTCACACGGCAATACATAATAAATACAGTATAATAGTTTATGAACAGTTTTACTAGAATCAATGTTTAGCGTACTACATGATGGATTGTATGTTTAATTCATAGAGGCTAGGCGTAAACATGGTTTGCTATTTAGAGACTAGATGGAATTAATTGTATGTTTAATTCATAAATAAACATTGTTTGCTATTTAGATACTAGATGAGTGGGGGGGTACCACTGCTGCTTTTCTAATAAAAGATTCTCTCGCAGAATGTAAGGCACTACCACATCAAGATTAGAACTGAATTACTAATTTCAGGTACAAAAGTTTAAAATTCTCGTTTTCAGTGAGCGACAGAGTGGCACAATCCATTATTCCTCTGTAGTTTTCTACAGCGCAGCGGAAAGGACTGGTCACAAACAGAGGCTGTAGCATTATTTCATTGATTGCTACATTAAAGGTAGAGCTAGTCTCAAACAGAGGCTGTAGCATTATTTCATTGATTGCTACATTAAAGGTAGAGCTAGTTACAAGACAGAGGCTGTAGCATTATTTCATTGATTGCTACATTAAAGGTAGAGCTAGTCTCAAACAGAGGCTGTAGCATTATTTCATTGATTGCTACATTAAAGGTAGAGCTAGTCTCAAACAGAGGCTGTAGCATTATTTCATTGATTGCTACATTAAAGGTAGAGCTAGTCTCAAACAGAGGCTGTAGCATTATTTCATTGATTGCTACATTAAAGGTAGAGCTAGTTACAAGACAGAGGCTGTAGCATTATTTCATTGATTGCTACATTAAAGGTAGAGCTAGTTACAAGACAGAGGCTGTAGCATTATTTCATTGATTGCTACATTAAAGGTAGAGCTAGTCTCAAACAGAGGCTGTAGCATTATTTCATTGATTGCTACATTAAAGGTAGAGCTAGTTACAAGACAGAGGCTGTAGCATTATTTCATTGATTGCTACATTAAAGGTAGAGCTAGTTACAAGACAGAGGCTGTAGCATTATTTCATTGATTGCTACGTTAGAGGATGTAGCATTATTTCATTGTAGTCTGCTACAAGTTAAGTTGGTAGGACTTGTTTAAAGACATTGGCTGTAGCAGTATTTCATTGTTTGCTAGGTTAAACCGTTAGAGTTTGTTACAAGATTGAGGCTGTAGCATTATTTCAGTATAGCTTGCTAAATGTTAAACGAGTAGAGCTAGTTACAAGATAGAAGATGTAGCATTATTTCTGTGTATTTTGCTACAAGCTAAACGGGTAGGGCTGGTTACAAGACGGGTGGAAAAGAGAGCAGACTACATTATCGAGATTAGGTAAACTCCCTTTCCAGGGATCTGACTATAGCTATGCATGCTGGATCAGCACTAATTTTGAAAGTCGAAAAAATTTAGTGTAATTAATACGAAGGTTTTGATAATTTATCTGTGCGTGTTTGTGTATGCGTGTATATGTGTATTAGGAAACTAAGATTGGAGGATTTGGCAATATAGTGATTATGACTGTTAGTAAGAGTGGGAAAAGAAATAGAAATATATCTCGTTTACGAGTAGGATGTTGAGCAGTATACAGTATGTGTACTTTAAAAGTGGTGAGAGCGGTCATTTATTAAACAGTTGACGTAAATCTCATCTGTAATCTGCAAAATTTTGTGCAGAAGAGTAATCTCCTTATCAGTTGGCACGCAATTCTCAGAATGTCGCGGTCGATTGCACAAAGACACGACTACAAGTATGTAAGTAGGTTCAAGAAACGTCAGCATTGTGACTTTAAAACGACTCTAAGCGCGCTGGCTGCTTAACGAACCGTGACGCAAGTAGTGAGTTTGCAGGAATTGATGCAATGTTAGAACACTTTTCAGGCTGAAATGATTTGCCTGATGGCGCTATTGCGAAAGGACAAGAACCTGATGTGTTTTAACTAGGTCATATAAATGGGTCACGTATTTGTATTTTCTGTAAGTGTCCTCCTCCCCCTCCACCCCCTCCACCACCACCCGCCAACTGCAAAATTGAAAAAAAACAAGTATTTATTTTTCTCTTTATCCACCCCCACCCAACCACACACACACACCAGCTAAGGTGAAAGAGCGAAAATTGTATGTATTCATGTATACGTACTGTATTTGCTTGTTTGTTTAAAGATCTTTATCCCGCACCGTATTTCCTGATATTGAAGTTGCCTGGAGAAAAAAATATTTTCTTTAAAAACAAAGTGTGCGCTTAATGTTTCTTGTTGCTGCGTAATGTTCAAAGTCTACTTACTTTACATAAAATTAAAACAAATTTCGTCAACATATGCTTAATTAACCCTCAAGCAAAATTTATTCTCACCGATATTTTCAGAGGCCGGGTGGTGGTGATATTATCGCGTTGCTTTATTTTTTTCGTTCTCTTACGGACAAGGAGGGGGGACTCGTATGTTTTATTTCTGATGTAAGGTTGTTTCGGTAGTTCCTTATTAATTCTTTAGTTGTTAAATTTTCCACGATGGGGGGGTGTATATTTGGTTTTAATTTTTTATTATTTTGTTCGTTCTTTTTTCTTCTCCTTTGTAGTTTCTTCACTTTATTTATTTGTTTTGTCTTTACTTTGTTAACATCTTTGAAGTTATGTTATAGTAATCGTTCTTTGAAAGTTTGATTTGTTTCTCTTTTCTGTTCTAGTCTAGTGTATTCTTGCTATCTGTCTTTCTTTAATTCACTCATTTATTCATTCTAAATTTCTTTCTTTATTTATTTTTAGAAATACATTTTATGAAAACATATGTAAAGGTAAACTTAATTTCTTCACAGGAATGTCATCTTTCTCAGCCGAAAAGATATTAAAATACAAGCAAATAAAAAACATCAACATCTCCATCCCTCGCACACACTGAATATAAATAATATATTCACAATACCATTGTCAAACAAAAATAAACACAATTGTGACAAACAACTTTTGCAGCACAAGGCTAGCTGCATTTATATGCAAATTACCTAAAATGAATAAAACATTTTATTCTAGCATTGGATCAGACCAAAAAGTGCATTATTTTCAGTGACCTGAGCTGAAACAAAGGAAAACATCATCTTAACAACTCATAAATAAAGCAACATTTAACGTTTGTTTGGGTACATCTTAATTAAAAGACATTAGCATCTCATAAATAAAACAATACTTTTGCAATTTTCCTGTTCTCTTGACCGTCTGAATTTGAACATAGAATTCCGATGATCAATCTGTGAATTTAACCTTTGACATTTAAAAGCTAGCAATATAAACACGATATTGAAATATTACAATATTTAGCAGCAATAGTTTAGTGTTCCAACAGGAAACATTTTCAAAAGTTGGTATGTGAAATAGTAGTAAGTAAATAAATAATGTTTAAATTGAACTGAGGGGGGGGGGGGCGGGGTGAGGGAAAATAACTATTTCTTCGAATTACAATAATAGAAAATGTATGTTGGGCTAGTATATTTGTTTTTGGGGGGAGTGGGGATTTATTTTAAGAAAAGAGTGGTATGCTTCCGTCATGAAAAAAACAGTACTATCACAAAAAATCGCAAAGATAAATTCAGTTAAACAAATCTGTTTACAAAACACTGACATCAGCTATCAATTTCAGGTCTAATGCTGATTTAACCCCTTAGGTGTGAACTACGCATTTCTTAAGCCACTTTTAGTGCGACAACAGTTCGCGTTCGTGGACACTGAAAGTACACCATAGTGTTTTCCAGAGCCTGAAGTTCTTCTTCATTTACACGCTGCACTCAATTTTGTAACAATATATCGTAACAAGATCACTCAATTGGAGACGCAGTGTGTGTGTCTGGTCTTCTTTGACAAACATGCATCTAGCGTGCGAAGGGAGATTAATCTAAATTAAACCTTCGGCTGGCGGGTTACCGCACTTAACGTCGGCGTCGGGTCTGTGCTGATAAAATGTAGAAGAAAAACAATTATAATGAATATAAACGTATAAAAGAAAAAAGATTGGAGCGCTGGATTAAAGCGCTACAATTTCGACAATATCTCATTAAAGTGGTGAAAAAACCACGAAAAACAAATATAATTCATAAAATTGATTACCTCACTCACTCCAACACCCACTCCCAAAAAAAAACAACACAGAAAGAAAAATAACAAAGTAAAATGTTTCTGTACAAATTATCTAGATCTAGTAATGAGACATTTCGGTTAACTTTTTTCCTCGACCGCCTACAAAAACAAGACTCAATGATTCAACGCAATCAGCCCTCCAAATGATCAACTAAAATGTATGAATTCCCTTTATCACATCCCCGCAGGGAGTAATTGGGTAAGAGCGAATCATTATTCACATATTCTCATGTAAAATGTCTGTCACGACTCTTGTTACAAGTACATACTGCATCGCCTTACAGTCGGACAGTCACGTGCACGGCCCTAATGTGCAATTGGAGGACTTCACCCCCAGTACAGTTTACAGAGACACAAGAGCTTTAATGATGCTATTGCTGTTTAACGGGGTTTAAGAATTAGGCTTACGTCTGAATTTGTCTTATGCTGTTGTGTGCACTTTGCAGCTGTGAATGAGCGGGGGAGACGGGGGAGGGCAGATCTCATCTTAATAAGAATCTTGCAAAAGATTCCATATGAACAATAATTTAGCCTCTCTCATCGCTGAATCAAGTAGGTGAGTGTACATTATCAGGCGGGGGTCCGAATCACTGAACTCGGGGCTGAGGATTCAGGACTCTGACTTTTGGTGCCTGAGGTCCATTCCCGCGTGCTGCATGCAACAAACTGGACAAGGCAAAGCCGCAAACAACAGCGACAACTCGACCACTTGGACGTCTACGGCAAACTGAAATCATAAAGTTGCGTACAGTATCTGGGCCGTGAAATTATCCACTTAGTGACGTCATAAGATTTCCTAAAGCTCTTGTCCAGACTGAGTACAGTGAACCTAGCTTTACACCAGGCAATTATGATACAAGATTATTTCCCTTTCTTTCGTTAGAAATTGTGGAACAAATGCTCCATCTAAGATACACACAAACATTGCTCGCTTTATCTGTGTGCTAGTCTGAAGATGACGCGGGGACAATAAGCGCTGACAGCTGACAACACAACACAATGCGTCCACTCTTTACCACCTCTCGTAGTATAGGCCGACGTATCGACCAATGAAAATGCATTTGTTGACGTGATCAAAGGTTAACGCCTTTGGCCTTATGTAGCAATCGTCGTGATATGGTTCTTTGGGGCTGACAACAAAATGTCTCTATGCGCAGCATTTCTCTTTGTTTGCTGTATGCTTAGCGATTTTGTCTACCTCTCACGTATAACCGTGAGCTTGTGTTCAACAACAGAGTGGGTTAAGTTTGGAGTTAGGGTTAGTTTATTGTTTGTATAAACAATAACTCCAACCTTAACCCACCCATCAATTCTGCGCCATGTTTGTTATAGTGGGTTTGTTGGTTCTCAATTTGGTGCACTGTTTAGAAAATGGGCCTACTATTAATCGTACTAGGAGATTGGTCTGGAAAAAATGGGCCTACTATTAATCGTACTAGGAGATTGGTCTGGAAAAAATGGGCTTACTATTAATCGTACTAGGAGATTGGTCTGCAAAAAATGGGCCTACTATTAATCGTACTAGGAGATTGGTCTGCAAAAAAATGGGCCTACTATTAATCTTACCTTGTGATTGGTTTGGAAAAAATGGGCCTACTATTAATTTTACCTGGTGATTGGTCTGGAAAAATGGGTCTACTATTAATCTTACCTAGTGATTGGTCTGGAGAAAATGTCTACTGTTAGTCTTCTCTGAATGGTGATAAAACACAGCGCTATTTTCACCCTTCATAGTCGGCTTGGGTGTTTACGACAATAAATCGTAATTGCTTTCACTTTCCGGCAGTCTGGTAGCGAATGACATGCGTTTCCGTGTTGTGGCTAGCAAGGACGGGCTGGTGTTTAAAGTACATTTTACTCCATCCATAGTAGATGTTTACAGAAGCTGTCTGAAATATTATTTCTTTACTTACGTAAATTATTAATTACAGTGCTTTCCTTTGAAATTTGTTAATAAGATAACTTATTATTTTGTCAGTTCGAGTAAATGGACCCTAACTTTGTTATTAAAATGCCAGCCTGTCAAGATTTACATCAAGGTTAAACGGAAAACACTGTGTGACTCCAAAGCCACTTAGTTAATGGATATTATTCTTATTAATTAATTAACCATCCAAAGTAATTATAAGTGATGAGAATCTTAATTTATTTTATTAATGATCCTCCAGTAAACATCACTCGTCTCTCCTACTTGGCGGATACATGAGAGCTGTAAATGTTTTCTTTCTTCCACAACATTAAAGAATTAAAGATAAATATTTACTGTCACACAATGTTCCGTAGGTGGAAAATTTCTTACGAAGGAGAAGACAAATCCAACTTTAATCTATATTTAGTGAGCCCCCATCCACCCACTCTCTTCTCCAACATAGATTATCAATATGTGTAAGAATGTTGTTAAGTTTAACAATAAATTTATTAAATCAACAATCAAATATATAAATGACAAATACAATGAAATAGATTACTTGACATCAATATTTTCATGAACCCATTTTTGGATAATTTTACGTTTATACAGACTATATCTTTAAAAATACAAAAAATTCAACAATAGAGTAAATACAAATTGTAGGATAGTCTTATCAGAGAACAAAAATGGAGTTATTAGAGATAATCAGTAACAGATTTTTTTAAAATATAACCTGGATTAAGCACTACTTTAACAGCCTTTCACTTGCTTTTGCAACAATATCACAATGTCACTAGGTCTACATCAACATGTGTATCAAATCACACATGATGCACTATTATACTCTCAAAACCAGCTTGACTGCCATCTTCACCATGTCAGTTCCTTCAAGCAGAACATGATTACAGTAATTCAAGTAACTTCATACACCAATACACTGTCAAATGAAAATAGGCCTAAACAACAAAACTTTTATCACAGTCAAATGAAAATAGGCCCTGTATCTACCATTGTCAAAAGAAAATAGGCCTACACAACATTTTTTATCTACCACTGTCAAAAGAAAATAGGCCTATACATCAAATATTTATCTATCGCAATCAAATTAAAATAGGCCTACATACCAATCTTTATCTATCACATTCAAATGAAAATAGGCCTACATACCAATCTTTATCTGCAACTATGAAAAGAAAATAGACCTACACACCAATCTGTATCACCACTCTGAAAAGAACATAGGAATACTGTGACACAGAAAATGCAAATAAATGTATAATTAATTAAATATGTTCTTCTTAAATATTTTGTATTAATTCCAACCATGCAAAATTTGTTCTTATTTGTTACATAGAACTGTAAACAAAATAATCCCTAAAACAAATTGAGAGAAGAGCCACCTGTGCTAGGGCTGGTGATTATATAATTGGAATGTAAGGAATGTCCCAGCCATACACATGAACCATGCAACAATAGAGACTAATTGTCCTTGGACATGAAATGCTATTGCATAACTACATCTGAATCATAGGCCATGATGTGCTATTACATAACTAAGATTAAAAACACTCACATAGCTGATCTACATCCGAATCATAGGTCATGATATGCTATTACATAACTAGGATCAAAAACACTCACATAGCTGACCTACATCTGAATTATTGGCCAGTGCTGACTGACTTTGTCTAATGAATCTATTGTTAACAAACAGGAAAGATTTTACTCCATTTGTAAGCACGAAATTCTGTGACTAGAATCAAACTAAAATAACTAATTTTGCCAGAGAGCTGACGCTATGACATCTATAAATAACTGAGTGGGGGCCATGAGTCAAATTGACAATGGCGCACCAGTATATCAGCATAACAGTTGCAGATTTGCATATTTAACCAGTGGTCCATACTCTGCATCGACACTTGTAGCTGTTTTATTTCATTGACTAATTGCTAATATTTGGTATAATTCATTCCCAGAGTACATCGCAACAGAGTGTAGGAAAACGGTAATATTATACAAATATGGCAGGAGCGTAGAAATATAGCAATATTGTTGAAATATATGCCAGGAGAGTAGAAATCAGGCGGGAGAGTAGGAATATGGCAATGTTGTAGAAATACATCAGGAATAGAAAGAGGACTGTAGAAGGAATAGGATGCATAGCAGGAACTTGCAACAAACGTAATACATCACTTCACGATGCTGAAATAAAGCAGACGTAGGCACAACAAACGTAATATATCACTTTACGACGCTGAAATAAAGCAGACGTAGGCACAACAAACGTAATATATCACTTTACGATGCTGAAATAAAGCAGACGTAGGCACAACAAACGTAATATATCACTTTACGATGCTGAAATAAAGCAAACGTAGGCACAACAAACGTAATATATCACTTTACGATGCTGAAATAAAGCAGACGTAGGCACAACAAACGTAATACATCACTTTATGAGGCTGAAATAAAGCAGACGTAGGCACAACAAACGTAATACATCACTTTACAAGGCTGAAATAAAGCAGACATATGAACAACAAAAGTAATACATCACTTTACGAGGTTAAAATAAAGCAGACTTAGGCAAAACTTTTAAACTGGTTAAGTCTAACTTTTTGCAACCCAACGCCTGTCATTGCTGAACTGTCCTGAAAAGACTGTCTTCTTGACATTTCAGTCTTCTTGGACGTGCTCGTGTTACACTACCGTCTGTGCTTGCGGATGAAAGTTCTTTCTTTTCAGATTTTGTAATCAACTTATTTTCGTAATTTGTGATCTTCGGGAAATGTAAAAAAAAATGAATATTTTTGGTTTATCCGCTGTTTGTGTAGCCATATTCAGTGCAATATTTAACTGTGTTTAAATTTTTCAAACCACGCGTTTAACGCAAGACCTGGTGAAGTTTCTCTCTCTTTCTCTCTCTGTCTTGTCTCTCTCTCTTTCTCTCTCTCTCTCTCTCTCTCTCTCTCTCTCTCTCTCTCTCTCTCTCTCTCTCTCTCTCTCTCTCTCTCTCTCTCTCTCTCTCTCTCTCTTAGCACTGCTGCTAGCACACTTATGTCATGATGTATCGACCACAAACTACATCATAGATTTTCTCATTCTGCATAGAGTAGACTTCTAGCTGAAATTCCAAATCAAATGGAATTTTCTGGAAGAACAGTCAGTAGGAGGATAAGAACAATAAAAAAAACAAGAACCCTTCAAGTAACAGAATGCAGTGATAAGTATTTCCAGGCTAAATCTTTCTCTGAGTACAATTCCACTAAGCTAAAAGAAAACATAGGTTAAATATACATATAAAATTTGTTAATCTTTCAACCAATGCAAACAGGTGTAGTTACACAATGCAGTAAGGGGGAGTGCAGGGTAATCTGGGGTAGTGTAGGGTAGTGTGGGCTAGTGCAGGGTAGTGTGGGGTAGTGTGGGGTAGTGTAGGGTAGTGTGGGGTAGTGTATCGTAGTGTGAGGTAGTGCAGGGTAGTGTGGGGTAGTGTAGGGTAGTGTGGGGTAGTCTATGGTAGTGTGAGGTAGTGCAGGGTAGTGTGGGGTAGTGTAGGATAGTGCCGGGTACAGAGGGATCATAGTATCTCATAGAAAAAACAATTAATGAAAACTGTAGTTTCCAGTAGTTTCAATAATGCTTAGCTAGTTGTCTTATGCATTTTTGTATGGTGCTTTTGAACTCCCAATATTCTTGTTCTAGTGATTAAACCTCAAATATACCTGTCAAAGATAAGATTAGATTAAAATTTCTTTTTGTTTCTTTAATCCATTGTGGAAATTGTTTTTTAAGTTTGATTGCATATCTAGTTGGTTTTATTCTGTCCTGAAAAAAAAAAAGACGATTAAGCTACAAACCACTGAGAACTTATGTTTGTATAAATCTACACGTTGGATCTCTTAACGAATGTCCACCTCCTTTCCACCTTTAAAAGGTAGTAATTTGAGGCATGTATTGGAAGGGAGGAAGGGGTACCTTACAGTCACAAGATTATCACGTACTTAGTGAAGATTGAGCATCAATGCATTCTCCATTTAAATGGTAACGACCCGTCTAGGTATGAAACAGATAGATACTTTGGTTCCGGTTCTACAAAACTCTCCTTTTCTCCAGCACTTCTTAGTCTTATTATATAATGATACCATTGCAAATCAGGAGAAATAGAATTGTGCCTGTGCCAACCCGCCCTAGTCATCGTCATCAGGTCGTGGTTATCTCTTATCTCGCGCATATGCTTCCTGATCTTCTGAAGAAAGGGAGAGAGGGAGGAAAAAATAATTATTATATTATAATGTGTCTACGAAAATCTTGCCAGGATCTCATTACAGTAAAAATGCTGATAGGTCACTGACTTCCAAAACACTTGTCTCACTCAGAAAGTATCAGTTCACAGGAATTGGGAGGGGAGAGTGCAATTGTACATTATGTCAATAATTCTCTCGTTCTAAAAGAAAATGTTTTTCTCTTCAATTTTCTTTTTTCGGGGGGGGGGGGGCTGTTAAGTGCTGATTATATCAGCCAGCTACAGGAGTACAGAAGAAGAGTGTGTGTGCAGCTATTGGAGTGTGTAAAGAAATGAAAAATGCATACTGCTATTGGAGTGTGTAAAGAAATGAAACATGCATACTGCTATTGGAGTGTGTAAAGAAATGAAACATGCATACTGCTATTGGAGTGTGTAAAGAAATGAAACATGCATACTGCTATTGGAGTGTGTAAAGAAACAAGATGTATGCTTGCAGCTACGAGGTCCTGGTGTCATTCGTTGCTGGACGTCCAGTTTAAAAATTCTTTTATTTATTGACCTGCGATAGTGCATGTGAACGTATACAAGAGGCACACGGCCAATAATGGAGTGAACGTGTACAAGATGTACACGGCCAATAATGGAGTGAACGTGTACAAGATGTACACGGCCAATAATGGAGTGAACGTGTACAAGATGTACACGGCCAATAATGGAGTGAACGTGTACAAGATGTACACGGCCAATAATGGAGTGAACGTGTACAAGATGTACACGGCCAATAATGGAGTGAACGTGTACAAGATGTACACGGTCAATAATGGAGTGAACGTGTACAAGATGTACACGGCCAATAATGGAGTGAACGTGTACAAGATGTACACGGTCCATAATGGAGTGAACGTGTACAAGATGTACACGGCCAATAATGGAGTGAACGTGTACAAGAT
This sequence comes from Sinotaia quadrata, assembly GCA_028829895.1. Classification (NCBI taxonomy): domain Eukaryota; kingdom Metazoa; phylum Mollusca; class Gastropoda; order Architaenioglossa; family Viviparidae; genus Sinotaia; species Sinotaia quadrata. Next base: position 62,629,294 of record CM054179.1, read on the forward strand.
GTACACGGCCAATAATGGAGTGAACGTGTACAAGATGTACACGGCCAATAATGGAGTGAACGTGTACAAGATGTACACGGTCAATAATGGAGTGAACGTGTACAAGATGTACACGGCCAATAATGGGGTGCACGAGTATAAGAGGCACACGGGCGAGAGTGGGTAGAGCTTAAGACGTGCCCAGGAAGGAACGGATGTAAGGAAGAGGAGAATCAAGAGAAACGTACAATTATCAAGGAGAAGAAAATATTAAAATTTTCAATTTCCATTCCCTGCTGCTGCTAACTGCCATAAAAAAGTTTACTTTTAAGTCTACTTGAGTATGAAGCATAATTAAAAGACCACATGTTGCAATTTTTTTTCATTTCCCCACCCTAAAGTTAATGAAAAATAAAAACGTAGAGAAAAACAACTCATTAAATGCGCTATAAAATAAATGATTTGTCAGATTATATATTACCTGAAACACTTGTTAAACTTTTTCACACACGCACACGCAGAATAAATGTACACTTCATAAACTTTATCACTAAACAAACCGCTTAAACCCAATTAAAGTCAAGCCACAGAGAATTTTATGCAGCAGGCGGGGGGAAATACGTTTCTATGAACCTCTTTGCATTGCGTTGTTTTTTTAAAGAAAACCCAATAGACTGCACAATATCGGAGGTTTTGTTTATTGTATTTAATATGTTGGATTGTGCGACCAAAGAAAATTAACTCAATTGAAAATGAAAGCATTTTTTTTCTTTTCCCCTTTAAAAGTAATAATTTTCATTGAAAATATAGATTGTTTCTTCATGCGAAACGCAGAAAATAATTGAGATAGATGGCAACTGTTATTCACTCGTTTCGTCTGCTCCATCTCGTTTTCCGGTGCTATAAAATAAAACATTTTACTAAAAAAAAAAGAAGAAAAAGAAAAATGCATACTGGTACGTAAAGACTAGATTTGACACCAGGGAAAGAATTTTTCTCTAATATAAATATTTTTATGTCTAAAATTTGCGTAAATGTTGTCTTATTTTATCTTTATCCCTTTCGTGTTCCAAGGCCGTGACCTCGCGCGATGCTTGGTGCACTGTGGAGGTCAATGGCCTACTTAAGACAGACTTCTTTCCTAAGTTAATCGTTGATTGTTTGCACAATACTGTTGGGTTTCACCTCTGATTTTCTTATCGCTCCATAAATCTGTTGTAGCGCCCATAACGACCACGCGATGATATCGATCTATTTCTTCTCTATGTTCAGATCGTGTCAATGACTTCTCCCCTTAGAAAAGGGAGTTCACCCTACCTATGGCTTGAGGAACGTAAATCAACAGTCTTAAACGAGTCGAGTAATTGCTTATAAAATAAAACTTTTTAGTTTTAAAAAGGAAAGAAAATATTATTTCAAAATAACTCTTTAACTAGAATAGTGTGCTGCTGATATAATTTGTTAACGTTCAAAGAACGTCTTTAAGAATCGAAGTTGCTTAGAGTAGATCAAACTAATGGACCGTTAAAGGTTAGTTATTTATTATGTTAGTTATTTACTGTTAAAGATCCGCCTCTCTTATTTATTGGTGATTAAAGGTCCATCTGTATTACTTCTTTATTTTCTAAAGGCCCATAAATATTAGTTAATTATAATTTAATTATGATAATCTTTTAATTTTTCTTCTGTATTATTCTGCACAGGCACACAGGCAGTACGAGGCTTTTGAGATGTGAGAGAGAGAGAAATAGGACCGATTGCGAGGCAGACAACTCTCGGATTATAGCAATCTTCCAACTAGTTTGATTGCCGGAATATTTGAGCAATCAAATCCGAGAGGAATATTTTGCATTCAAATAAAAAAGGGTTGGGTAGAGGGACATTTATCTGGTTCGCACTCAGCTGTAATCAGAATGAAAGATAGCGAGATTCAAGGTCGATACTCTAGAAAAGTGCGGGGAGGGGGGTATTTCTCTAGTGCGCTTGCAGCTATATCCAGAATGAAAGATTTCAGATCGTGACGCTAAACACAGGACAATGGCCGTTCAAGATCGAAGCAATTTGTATAAAAATAAAATCCGTTCTTGGTTTGTTTTTTTCAAGGATCCTAATCGTTATATGTTGGAATTAAAGAGCACTTATCCATTGCAGTACCCTTTAGATTTATTCTGGGTGGATTAAAAGAATTACTCGTGGTTTCCATATGTATTGGGGCTGTGTTTAGTCACGATTTTATATTACTAATGAATTGAAGATCATTAATTAAAGTTATTCCGATTGGTTGATTTTATACAATGCAATGTTTGATTGATTGATTTCATGACGTGACCATATTTATTTGGTTGATTTAAGTAAATGACAGTGTCTGATTTATTAATTGTATCATGTGATAATGACTACTCTATTCAGAACTGCATTACTTTTTATTCTAATAGTATGTCATATCCATTTTATGATATTTTAATTATTTTTTATATCGTATAACTAACCATTAGTATAACTTAAATGTCTCATAAACATAGTATGGATTTATAACATCCTAAATTCGCAAATAAAAATTTAAATGGTTCCTTATACATTTCTACTTTGACAATCAACAACAAAAGAATTAATGGTCCATCAGTCTGTTTTTTTGAATGATGGAGAGAGTGGGGGTGGGGTCGTTCTGGCTTGCGCCGATTTCGTTTCAGCATAAGATAGAGTGGAATTGGGAAAATAATATTAGGAACTCTCGTTACGTTTTCGTTCTTGCAATTTTCGTCTTACCTTGAAAGGGACGTTATCTTGCAGTTTTCGTCTTACCTTGAAAGGGACGTTATCTTGCAATTTTCGTCTTACCTTGAAAGGGACGTTATCTTGCAGTTTTCGTCTTACCTTGAAAGGGACGTTATCTTGCAGTTTTCGTCTTACCTTGAAAGGGACGTTATCTTGCAGCGTCCCTGCCAATCTCTCAGAGACCCGTGACGTTTCAGTGACGTTGAAACATTAGGCTACATTGCTGTATGGTGGGTGTTAGTTCTGTTTAGTATCTGACCTCTTTTTAATTGGGCAGAAGAAGATAAAGAAGGAATAATGGAGAAAGGAGGAATGAAGTGAAGAGAAAGAAGGTCAAAGAAGAATTAAACAGAAGAATTTGTATCATATGAAACATTGTATTGTGATAACTAAAATAATTTTTATTAGCAAAACCATAATTGAATGTTTGCTATAGATAGATAGATAGATAGATAGATAGATAGATAGATAGATAGATAGATAGATAGATAGATAGATAGATAGATAGATAAATAGATAGATAGATAGATTGATTGATTGATTGATGGACGGATGGATAGGCAAACATATTTACACATATGTTGTCATCAATGCACGCAAATACATTTGTTATACACGTAATTACTAATACACATATTTACATAATCACACATACACATGTGTACATGCCAATACGCATAAACACACATACATGCACCTATATTCAAGTAACTATGTATATTTAAATTTGCTTAAATGTTTACTGCTTTACCTATGTGTACAATGGCCGTGGTCATGGTTACTGCTCAATGTGTACAATAGCCGTCGTCATGGTAACTGCACTATTTATGTGCATGATAGCTTGTTGTCATGGTTACTGAACTACCTATAGTGACGTGCGGTATTCAGCTCCGAAAGTATGTAATCAACCATGGACTACCTTTATAGTCATCCAGTGCACTACCTTATAATCAACCAAAGGACTACCGATAGAGTCGCCGTCAATTGTACCGATATAGTCCAGAAAAGAATTTTCTCTATAGTTGTCGAATAGACTACTATATAGTCAGAACGGACTACCTGTATTGTTGTACTATGAACTACTTGTTTAAATTTTACAATTGAAAGTGAGTACACAGTCGTTCATGGACTACATGTATAGTCTTTCAAACAACTGTCTGGTAATTATTCTGTTAACTACCTGATTAATTTTACAGTGTGTAATAAAATTAATGTTACCTGCATATTGTACAGTGAATTACCTGTACTTATACAATTACCTACCTGCTTAGTTACAAAATGGACTTTCTATATTACATACGATGAACTGCGTGTTTAGTAGTAGAATGAGCAAACGTGTACTCTGATTTCGCGCGAGAGTATGCAGCTACCAAGAATACCCTGGTTACGTCCCTTGAAGTATCCAAGAGAACTAATTCAAGCAATCTGTACAGTATGTCCACACACACACACACACTGTGGCAACGTTCCAAGTTCCTGATTAATTAACTGTTAATCTCTACCTGGATAATTATCCTTAAATTATACACAGATAAGATTCTCCCATACAGAAAATTAATCAGTCACCGACAGGGTCTTTGTCTTGCGGTCGAGAGTGACTAAGTCAGACCTTGAGAGTCTACCTATAGCTTACCTCCCCTCCAAGCGTTACTTGTTTTAGAATAATAGATTCTGCAGCTCTATCTTGTCTGTCAATCTATTTTCTAGCCCTTCCACACATCTCTCATTCCAGTAGCAGGAAACTACTCTAAAGCGTATATGTGACCGACTTCCGGTACGTCATTACGTCATCTGGCTTGCCTCCACCCACTACCTATATACGCCCCTCCTCTTACATAATAGAAGAGTGAATAGTTTTAAAATTCAACAAATTTTATTAAAAAAAGAATAATAAAATTAAATTGTTTCAACATTAATAAATCACACCAGATAATAATACAGATTTCAATATTCAAATTACTCCTCTCTCAAATTCAATATTTAGAAGAATAAGAAAATTAAGAATTAGCAGTTCTCAAAAATTCAATAATTAGAAAAATCAGAAATTCATCATTCAAAAATTATCTTCCTAAAACATTTATTCAAAGATACCCACAAATTAATATCAATACTTTCTTAGAACAATTACTAGGTTTCACACATCAAGTATTAATATTCTACACTCAAAACATTTAGACTAAGAAAAGATAAGAAAGAATAAACATAAGAATTTACACAAATCACTGAACAAATACAGGTTTAACATATGAGACAATATGGTTTACGGTTCACCTGGTGTTTTGTGTGCGTCGTTCCTGGCCAGTTATCTCAGCCACTTGTTATCAGCTTCAATTGGAACAGTTCTTTGATGTAATGTTCATGTCCATAAAGTTCACAGTTTGTTTATCTTAACACACCTCTTGAAATCACAAATCCAGTGAAATTCAGTTCTTGAACTTAGACATATATTCTCCACTGAATATTCCAAACTCACAGTCAGCCAATTACACAAGAATTGATATAGCCTGTCCAATGACGGTATGCGATACCTTCAGTGACAGCCGACATTGACTCAGCCAACATCACACCAAATCTTCAGTCACCGTGAATATGCCTTGTCTAGTTTGTCATGTGTTCTCTTGCCCTTTAGACATTAGCTCAGTTGGACAAGCGTGCTTGCATCTTCCAGACAGTTTTGCCTTTTCGTCCTTCAGACTGGTGTCCCTCGAAGCTGTGAAATACAAAATGAATTTCCGCACTTTAGTCTCATGTTTTCACTAACTTAAACCTGTAATTCCATTCTTGGTTCTCATCTTTAATTCTTTCACATTTACTTTCCTTTCTTAGTCCCAAGAATGCATTACAGAAAAATCATTTAAAATTACAATATTAGCAAAGAAAAATCTACAATTTACAATAAGTAAAAATAATTTAATCTGTACAAAAATCGTGATTTTTACCATCTCAGACAATCCTTAGCCTGCTCTGTCTATGCTTCACTATCCGTAGAGGAAGGATATATGGGAATCGAAATTGAATGTGCGTCCTTGGTTGGTCATGTAGGGGACGCTTCCGGCTTCCGCTGCTTTCGCATCTGCGCGTCCTGCCGACAGTGAGGCTATTTATGCGAAAGTTGGGTCCTACGCTCTAATCTCCCCTTCTGGACATAATCCCTCCCTTGCCTAACCCATTGTACTTTAGTCTGCGAGCGCAAGGTTGGTGCCTTTAGAAGCTGCCCGACCCTGAGTTTCAATGACGTTGTGTCCTTTTAACGGTGCGTATTATTACATAACATATGCATCCCCTCTCGGTGTGTCTGCTCGAGTAACTGGTTGCATGATTGCTTCGATAGCTTGACTTGACATTCAATCTCTAATCCTACTAAATACGATTTTTCTACACCGCAAAATATCTGACTGGCTTTGCAGTGGCTCACAATTAAAGTTAAAGCATCAAAAGAATTCTGCGTGTGTTTCAACTTTAATTAAGGAAATTTCCTCAGTGTGTCTGTTTGCATTTTCAACCCCACCTACACAATCTTAAACAAAAAATTAATTAAAAATATTCTATGTATTCCATGGATAGGTGTTTAACATTCACTACTGACAAAACTCTGAAAGTAAAAACAAAAAAATCATGTATAGAAGCTACATCAGATAGAGAAAAACAAATAAATCATGTATAGAAGCTACATCAGATAGAGAAAAACAAATAAATCATGTATAGAAGCTACATCAGATAGAGAAAAACAAAGAGACGGAATTTGAACAGACGAATGCATGAATGTGTACCGAGTCTGGAGCTGTGGATTACTAAATCTCCGATCTCACGTCATTGGTCCGTGGAATCCGTGCTGACCTCTGAACTCTTAATGTGTACGGATGATCCAGCGCGTACACACACATACGCATACACTCGCACACACACTTGGCGCATACTTCGTCGGCCATTGCAGAAAAACGATCCTACCACATCCGTCATCTACCCTGCATGACAACGCAGTTCTGTCAAGTCAAGCTGCTCCATAGCCAGGGACTCCGTCACTCAGGATCATGAACACACCAGTCAACAGATAGCTCGCTTTCCCTCGGTGCATAGCGAATTTATGCAGTAGGCACAATGTGTTTTCAATGGATCCTGCAGTCAAAAGGCATCCGTTTTTATTCAGCCTGGCTCCACAAAGTTTAAAAAAGAAGAAAACTATATTGGCAGCTCTAACATAGGAACTTTTTCTTGACTTCACTGGTGTGACCGTCGGTTTCCTCGGATGGATTCCCCATATTCCAGGGATGGTCTGCTGCACTCTGGCCTCCAAAGGGAGGCGACTTTACTCATGTCAAGAAAGGGGCTTGTATCTGTGATGATCCCTCTACAGTCCAACATATCAGTTAAAGCGTTCATTAGCAGGCTCAGAAAGACAAAATTAAACTGACTTTCTAATTTAAAAAAAAAAAATTCTAACATCTATACGAGAGATCGTGAAGCACACACCACACACATACACACACCGGAAGCACTGACAAAAGTACGTGCGTAGGCTACATTAAAAATGGATAATCGCCCAACCATTGCATAAGAGACTAAATAATACACCATTTCTAGACAACGAAGAGGAACTAAACTTTAATTTAAAATAAGCAAACAAAACTTTCTTTTAAATTGTCACCTTGAATTGTTGAAGTGTTCATGTTTGAATCACCCTTCCAAGAACTAGCAAAAATGAGAATAATGTTGATGATGATGATCCATATGATGACGTTGATGATGATTATGGCGACGACGACGACGGTGGTGGTGGACTTTTTAATATGTGTAGCATTTTTATTTCGTTCAAAATTTAAATAAATTATTAGTAAATTTTAAAAAATCCGAGAAACTCATTACCAGGGTTAACAAACAGTTAGCCATAATCCTCCCTCCACCTATAACACCCCACCTTACCCCCATCTTCCTATCGTTCGAAATCGGCGTAAGCCGGAAGCGTCCCAAATTAAAATTGACCGAGAGATTACCTGTTGTGTGGAAAATTATATTTCTTTGACTGGCAAGAAAATCGATAATGGATCATCGAGAAAGTAAATTAAAATATTTTATTATTAACTCTAAGGATGTATTCCAAGCAGAAGTGTTGGACCGCTAAGGGTGATATATATTCTATCATTTCAGCCATTATTAGATACTGGTGATGTAAAATGTCAAACTCGCTAAACTTTTTTATGACTTTTTTTATTATAACAAAACAAAATCTTTCCTGGATATGCGAATAAAAAGTACTTTGCCGTGAGTGCAAGAGAAAAGTAATGAAATTAAATAGAAAGCAGAAAGAATACGTTCAAAGAATGATGCTATTGCAGACAGTCTATTTATTCCTAGCTGTAAGGTTCTTGTCAGTTAAAGTTCTTTTGAGAATGAGGGGTCTTAATGGGATACTGAAGAAAGGGAGTGTCTTAGTGGGGCACTGTATATTACCTGAAGAAAGAAGTGTCCTAGTGGAGCATTGAACACTGCATGAGGAAATGGAGTGTCTTAGTGGAACACTGTAAATTACATGAGCAAATGGACTGTGTGTTTGAGTGAGGCACTGTAAACTATGGAATGTATTAGTGGGGCACTGTATATTACTGAAGACAAAAGTGTCCTAGTGTAAACTACATGACGAAAGGAAGTGTCTTAGTGGGACACTGTAAACTACATGACGAAAGAGAGTGTCTTAGTGCGGCACTGTAAACTACATGACGAAAGGGGGTGTCTTAGTGGGGCACTGTAAACTACATGACAAAAGGGAGTGTCTTAGTGGGACACTGTAAACTACCTGAGCAAATGGAATGTCTTAGTGAGGCACTGTAAACTACATGAGGAAATGGAGTGTCTGAGTGAGGCACTGTAAACTACTTGACGAAAGGGAGTGTCTTAATAGGGCAATATATAATACCCGAAGAAAGACGTGTCCTAGTGGAGCACTGTAAACTACCTGAAGAAAGAGAGTGTCTGAATGGGGCACTGTAAACTACATGAGGAAATGGAGTGTCTGATTGGGGCCCTGTAAATTACCTGAGGAAAGGAAGTGTCTGAGTGGGACACTGTAAAATACATGAGGAACGGAAATGTCTTAGTGAGGCATTGCAAACTACCTGAAGAAAGGGAGTATCTGAGCGTGGCACTGTAAGCACCTAAGGAAAGGGAATGTCGGTCTATGTGAGGAGAGTGTGGGCTTCTGTAAACAACCCGAGAAACAAGACTGATTGGCTGTGTGGTCTACTGTAAACTACCTGAGAAAGGGAGATAATATAATAATAAAATATATATCATGGACATTGCATTCTAAAATAGGAAGAATCACGGACATTAATCCCTTTGTAGTTACTGACTAGTACCATGTTAGTTACTGACTAGTACCATGTTAGTTACTGACTAGTACCATGTTAGTTACTTGCTAGCACCATGTTAGTTACTGACTAGTACCATCCTATTTACTAGCTAATACCATGTTAGTTACTGACTAGTACCATGTTACTTGCTAGCACCTTGTTAGTTACTGACTAGTACCATCCTAGTTACTAGCTAATACCATGTTACTTGCTAGCACCTTGTTAGTTACTGACTAGCACCATCCTAGTTACTAGCTAATACCATGTTAGTTACTGGCTAAGACCATGTTAGTTACTGACTGGCTAGTACAATGGTGGTTACTGGATTGTACCATGGTAGGTACAGACCATTGCAATGATAGACAGATTACTATTTTTGGCAGAATGCAGAATGCCACATAAAATCTTAGTCAAATTAAGTCAAACATATTTAATATGTGAAAAATAAATTGACAAATTTGACCTTTAATAAATGATTGGCGTGACCTAAAATGAACTGCTATTTTCTAAAGTGTAGCAGCAGCCTTTGAAATTACCTGCATTGCTTGGGTGGGCGGGAAAACAAAGTCAAAGAATGAGATTAATAGTGTTTTTGTGTGTGCGCATGGATGGATGTGTAGGTATAAAATAATTTTAATTTATTGCATTTGACATGTTTTCTCAAAATAATCCTCACATTGATATATCGAAACTGAATATTTTTTTAATTACTTCCCGCTTTATTCGGAAAGCCTGTAGGCTCGTTGTTGTGTGGGTAAAATAATCTCAAATATCTATATAGAACAAATTATTCTCTCTCTTGCAGGGTTGATAATGACGATATCTGAAATTTCGCTTGTTCTTTTCTTTCACACAGACGATATTACTTTTTTTCTAAAAGGCTTAATTCAAGCTATTCAAAAGTACTTTGGCCTTGCATTATTTTACGTTGGAATTGGGCTTTGTTTGTTTGTGAGTCTGGTGGGTTTGTTTTTCTTTTCATTGATATAGCAACCAGAAATAAGTTAATTGAATATAATAAAACAAAACATATATAAGAATCGTTCATTCGATCAGAACGAATATTTAGCTAAGTGGGTTGAACTATGTCTGTAAAATCTCAACAATACTAAATGGGTTCTGATATTCACCAGAAAAGATATATTTGAAAGAAAAGAAAGGAAATTATACATTTTAAAAAGAAACATTCCCAGTTATAACAAATCAAAGCGAGGAACCGAGCGCTAGCGTGCAAATAAAAAAATAGAATAACGAAATGAAACAAGATTAAATTAATTCAAAAAATGACGTTAAAGAAATCAACTTAAATAAAGATAGATGAAGAGTGGATTTTTTTACTACATTTAATTTTACTAGGTTAAGTGCCTATAAATCTGTCTGCCAACCTGATATTATTAACCTGAATGTATAATACCCTACAGATGAACTGTCAAGGAATGAAATGCGAGCTCTTTCTATAAATTAAACAAATACTAATTCATAAATGTGAAAATAAATTACGATATTAATAATTTATAAAAGCACACTGTCTCTATTAATTATATATCTGCTATTAGAAAGAAAGAAAAAAGAAAGAAAGAAAGAAAGAAAGAAAGAAAGAAACACAAAGCAGCTCACATTACAATGCAATAAAACACACAAATAATGCCAACTAATTTGAAGAGAATGACATTTCCATTGTAATATAACAAGCACCTGCGTCTCTTTATGCCTAGAGGATACTTGATAACAATATTGACAAGTTAATAAAAAGCAACAAGTGTCATTGATTAATATATACCTTAATTCGCTAATAAAAAAAACGTTCGGGTCTAAAGTACACACGGAGATTGTAACCGCAAGTTCTTCATCTTAAGTACCCTGGGTTTTTTCGTTTTCTACTCCCACCCCTTAAAATTCAGTTAATGACAACAAGCGTTTCTCTGCATATAATGTCTCTTAATTCTCTCTATCATTGTCATTATAATGAATTCTCTGCTTCTGTCGTCGATGAAGAATTCTTGTAATGAGTGTGAAAGGTGATCGGCATAACATTTTCTGTAATTTCAGGTTTTTGAAGATAAATCTTTTCAATGAACAAGAAAAACTACTGTCTCGGTCATGTCAAAATGCTTCAGAAGACAAATCTTTTTCATCAACAAGAGATTAACTGTGTCTTGTTCATGTCGAAAGGATTCCAAAGGCGCGTTTGTTTCATCAATTTCATCAACAAGAGTGGAACTGTCTTGATCATGTCGAAAGGGTTCCAAAGACTTCTCTTTCATTAGCAAGAGGAGAGCTGTGTCTACTTATTAAGGTAAGTTAGCAATGTATCTTTGTAAGTCCACTGTATTTATGTCATGCTTGTTTTACAAATGCACTTATTTGTAACTCAAGGTCATTGGGGGAGGGTGGTGCTTGTGGATTTATCAAATAATTGTTTTTATGTCCTTTGTGCTTCGTTTCCTTATTTTTTTTTTAATGTCTTAAGCAGTATGGGTGAAAATAAAATGTGTTCCGTTAATATTGTAAAATTTTAAAAAGAGCTTGAATAAATAATCATGAATTTAAATTATTATTGTTATTGTTTTAGATGGTGGTGATGATGACTACGACGATGGTGATGGTGGTGCTGGTGGTGTTGGTGGTGTTGGTGGTGAATGCTTGCACGCGTACATGTCGAGAGTGATATTTTGTAACAGTAGCCATCTTCGACTGCCAGGGGCATGAGTCATCTAAGTAAAACCTTGTGCACTCCTATTTTTCCAGTGTTGAGTATTTGTATTTATTTTCTTTAGTTCTGCACAATGATGGTGATTATGTCTTGTTGCAGCAGCTGTGAATTCAATAAATACAATAAAAACGTTTTAGAATTATTTATGAAATTTTAATGTTTTAATATAACATTCTGCCATAATTTGAAAAATTTACAGTTCTTAAGCAGCTTTTTATTTCGAATCATTTTTAATGATTTACTTAAACAGAAATATATTTTACTTAAACAGAAATATATTTTACTTAAACAGAAACATATTTTATATTTATAAACAAAAATATATTTTACTTAAACAGAAATATATTTTACTTAAACAGAAACATATTTTATATTTATAAACAGAAATATATTTTACTTAAACAGAAATATATTTTACTTAGTGGGACACTAAGTAAATATATAAAAAATATATTTTTCTGCATTTTGCAAAATACAAAAGAATGACGTTTTCATGTTTGTTTGAATATATACAAGTGTTCCCCTATCTACAATGTTAAATATCTTTGTATTATACTGAAATTAAAGCATGAACATTGCAATCTAAAAGAGTTGTATTTCTATGAGAAGTTATCCTGAGAGTGCACTCTTCTTATGCTCAAACGTCACTTCCAGAATCAGAAGAGAGAGAGAGAGAGTACTGCAGTGTGATAAAATGGCAGATGGCAGAGAGAAAAATAGTTGCCGTGTGTAAATATTTTAACATCTCAAATAGCGGGATTTCACGAGAAAGTGACTGTTGCAGCCATTGCAGAGACTGCTACTGACACCCAAAGTTCTAGAGTGGTCCAGTTAAAAATATGCACAAAGAATTACGATGTTGAACGATTAATAGGATATTCTCTCTAACAAATCGGCTCTCTACTGTCATAGAGGGTACACGTTTACTGCATAAATCTAAATTTCTTCCTAAAAACATGAAGAAATACATCCACTGATGTTGCTTTTAAGCAAATGCAAAATGTTAATATGATTTAGAAATACTGACGACGATGATGATCGTGCTGGTGATGACGAAGATAATGGCACTGATGATATTGGTGGTGATGGTAGTTCTGATGATGATGGTGGTGGTGGTGGTCGTGGTGATGATGAAGGTCTTGATGGGGGGACTGTGTTGGTCGTGATGATAATGACAATGAAGGTCGAGATGAATACGATGATGATGATGATGACGATGATGATGATGATGGTGGTGGTAGTTGTGATGATGATGATGGTAGTGGTGGTGTCCACATCTTGGTGATGATGATGACAACAAAGGTCGAGATGATGATGATAATAATAATGATGGTTGTGATGATGATGGTGGTGGTGGTGGTCGTCGTGGTGGTGGTCGTGATAATGATGATGACGATGATGACGGTAGCTGTGGTGGTGGTAGTGATGATGGTGATGATGATGGTGATGGTGATGATGATGATGATGGTGGTGATGATGATGATGATGATGATGATGATGATGATGATGATGATGATGATGATGATGATGATGATGATGATGATGATGATGATGATGATGATGATGATGATGATGATGATGATTGTCTCGACCTCTAGTGTGCTGAGCAGACAGCAAGAGCTATTTCTCACCTCAGATATTACGCGATCTCAGAATGGTGTTTAACTACATTGCTCTCGAAAATTGTGTTAAACAAAATAATAACGAATTAATTGTAACTCTTTTTTTACACAGAATCTTTTTTAAGTGAAGGGAAGCAGTGTCTTCAAACTTTGTGTCATGCGAGTTTATGTCGGTATATATGTGTATGTGTGCGAGCGTATCTGTATGCCATTTGTTTCCTTTTCTCCCATTTTTGCGGGGGTTTATAATTTCCTGCTTGTTTATTTCGTATTTAAATTATTTTATTTAGGACATTTGTTCTCTCTCACCACTCCCTTCCTATCTTTCTCTGCTTTTTAATGCTTGAATGTTTTAAAGTTTTATTTTGATTGAGTTCAAATGCCCTTAAAGTCTAAACCAAGAGGCAGAGCTGAGTTTTTATGTTACCTTATGGAAAGAAGTCCCACAAGTGTTGTTCTATTAAACTTTATGAAAAAGACAGCGGGGGTGGGGGGAACTAACAACAACCTGTACCATGTTAAACAAATCGGTCTACTTGAAGCAACATGACACGACGCGATAATACCAAAATCTCGAAAGTGAGTTTCTTGCTACAAGGTTACTGATTCCGAATGGAAAGTCGGATCTTAATGTGGACAATGACCGATACTTCACTCATTGCTACTCGGTCAACTTGACATTTCAGTAAGATGGGGCGGAGAGTGAAATAATATTACTTGACCGATTAGTTCTGAAATCACCGAGGCGTGGTGGTTTGGTTTTGCATATTTTTTAAGACAATAAACAACCGACAGTACATACGAAAGGGTTTGCAATATCAGTAATACAATAAGCAACCGACAGTACACACGAAAGGGTTTGCAATATCAGTAATACAATAAACAACCAACAGTACACACGAAAGGGTTCGCAATATCAGTAATACAATAAACAACCGACAGTACACACGAAAGGGTTAGCAAAATAAGTAATACAATAAGCAACCGATAGTACAAATGAAAGGGTTCGCAATATAAGTAATATAATAAGCAACCGACAGTACACACGAAAGGGTTCGCAATATAAGTAATATAATAAGCAACCGACAGTACACACGAAAGGGTTCGCAATACAAACGAAAGGGTTCGTAATACACACGAAAGGGTTCGAAATACAAACGAAAGGGTTCGAAATACAAACGAAAGGGTTCGAAATATAAGCGAAAGTAAACATGCATCGACGAGAGAATCGAAACTGAAACTAGCGCCGAAAAATTCGTAACAGTAGAAAATGTATATATGAGCAAAAAGAGAAACGGTTGTGAGTAAATGATAACGATTGAAGACAAAGTGATTGAAGTCAAAATATAATGCGGCCAAATTTAGAGAAGTTGGCCATATCCTAATTCGGAGTTCTTTGTAAAATAAAATTCATTCTTACTTTTTCTTAAAATCCATTTATTGCATTTCGTCAAAGTACATCTGAACAGCACGAAAACTGATGACGTAAATGCGTGGATAAAAATACTTTCCTTGCTTACACATTTTGCTTCGTCAAAAGTACACCCAATCTCTTTAGCGCTATGTATCAGAACAACACAAAAGAAAAAATGACAGTGCTTGGTTAAAAAAAAAAACTTTCCTTGCGTTTAAAGAGTTGGGCTTTTGTTGCTCTGTCATTAGCAGCGAATTTAGGGAAATGTAAACTCTCCGACAAAACACCCCAAAGTGCAGAAGGAACTAAACGAGTTCCTACAATCGAGGCAATCATAATACTGCGTCACAAAAACAATTTTTTGAAAGTTGTCTAAGATTTTTTAACTAATTTAGAATAATTTTTTTTTAATCAGGTCAGGGTTTTTTTTATCTAATTCAATTTTTTTTAAATCAGATCTTATAGCTAAATCGATTACATTTTTGTAACATTATTAGGCAATTTTTGTTAATATTTGTCTTCCAAAATAGGTTTTTAAATTAAAAAAAAATAATTTAATTTTTTTTAAATGTTTTTTAACACGATTCATTTATTAAATGTTACAAAAGTTGATTAGTGTACATTAAATTGTAGACATTGATAACGGTTAGTACATATAAATTCAATATTAGGTCATCATTGTTCAAAATTCAGAGCATGAACTTCCGTCTCTTCGAACTTCTAGAATGTTTAGCTGTAGAATGTCTCTCTTTAGAGTCCTACAGTAATCAGCCATCATGACTGCATCCCAGCGTCCCTGATACCTGGTTTCCATCTCTTTCATATCCTTATCAAATATCTTCCCTTGCTCGTCGCTCATTGATCCCAGATTTTCAGGAAACCGATCCATATGTGAAAATAAGTAATGCATTTTGATGCTCATATTGCATCCAAGGTTTCTGAAAGCAGTCAGCATATTGGCAACAAGCTCTATATAGTTCCTGGCCTTATTGTTGCCAAGAAAGTTTTTTACGACCAGAACAAAAGCCTTTCACACTTCCAGTTCCACTTCATTCATTGAGTTTTCAAACTATGGATCTCTGATTAGCTTACGGAGTTGTGGACCATCAAAAATACCAGCTTTCAACTTCTCAATGGTCAACTCTGGAAAAGCTTGGCACAAGTAAGCGAAACAGCCACCATCCTTGTCCAGAACTTTGGTGAACTCTTTGATTAAGCCAAGCTTAATGTGCAGCGGTGGGAAAAGTATGTCCACCAGAGGGTTGTTTATGAGGTTCTTTGTTTAGCAAGGTACCAATTCCTCCCGTACAGGCCAGTCCTGCTTCGTGTAAAGATGTGTTTTGTCTCTACTATCCCACATGCACAGAAAGCATGGGTACTTGGTGAATCCAGACTGCTGTCCCACAAAAAGTTTACCATCTTCAGATCAACACAAAGTAATCAGCCATGTTGATCATAACGAATTTTCTCAAGGATGGTGGCTATTTATTTTCGAACTGACAGCACTAGTTAATCTGAGTTTGATCTCTTTTCATACAATTTAATTACTTCTATTATTAAATCTTTTTTTTTATTTTCGACCTGACAACACTAGTTAATCTGAGTTTGATCTCTTTTCACAATTTAATTACTTCTATTATTAAATCTTTATTTATTTTCGACCTGACAGCACAATTTAAGCTGAGTTTGAGCTTTATTCACACAGTTTATTTACTTCAAGTTTTAGTTCTCTCTTATGACTAAAAATATATTTTCATAATAATAGAGGCCACTTGTTAAAAGCAAACCATTGTTTATCATGTGTATGATTTCTCTGTTCTTTATCAGTTAAGTGTCTCTCTACAAAACTTCTTGATAAAAATTTACATCCTCTTGACGGCTTCAACTGAAAATAGCCCGGTACGGTGGCATATTACATTCAAGGGTCGATAACCAAATTTGTTCAGTATCACTTTGTTTTGTTTTGCCTACCATTTCATTATGGTTTTGAAAAGATAATAATATAGTATTTAAAAAAATAGAGTAACACTTTCTTTGGTTTTAAAAAATATCTACATAAGCCGGGATTAAATTAGAATCACTTAACTGCGATATTTTCTTTGGTTTTAAAAATATTTCAGTAAGATGCAATTATATTAGAATCTCTTACTGCGATGCGATAATTTTTTGGTTTTTAAGAGGAGTTAAATTTTTGGTTTTTAAGAGGAGTTAAATTAGAATCACCTAACTGCGTTTCACAAAATAACTGCGTTTCACAAAATATCTGGATAAGCAAGGTTTAAATTAGAATCACTTAATTATATTATTTCTTTGGGTTTTTTTTTAAATATATGAATAAGGAGAGGTTACATTAGAACCAGTTAACTGCATTTTCTTTGGTTTTAAAAAATTATCTGGATCAGGAGGGGGGTGAGAGTGGAGGAAGAGGAGAAAGAAATTGTGATGGTGGTGAAATTGGTGGTGGTTGTGAAAGTGATGGCGATGATAGGTGGGGGAGGGAATGAAGGCTCGCACAGATATAACGCGCAAAATGTTCCCCAAAGCATATCAGTAGTAGACTGATAATTGCACAGAACAAGCAGGAAAGCGCCAGAGCCGAAGACTAGTTGTGAATGTTAGGTAGCTGCATCAGAGCTCTAGACTAATGGTGAATGGTGGCTGTAATCAAGCTGCACGGGAGCTCTATAATTGTTAAAGAATTTCCTTAATACAGTAACAATTAATTCTTTTCCTGAAACTTAACCTTGAGCTGCTGTACGGATACATTTAAAATAAAATTTTATTAATTTATTAATTTATTAATCATTTTCCCACAATACAATTAATTGCAAATAATCAAATCATCATTCGATAATCATTTTCCCACAATACTCAATTAATTGCAAATAATCAAATCCTTATTCGATAATCATTTTCCCACAGTACAATTAATTGCCCCAAAACCATTCAAAGTCACTGTAAATAAAGTTCATGCAGTACCAAGTGAATGTATGTTAGCACGTATAATGTAAGTAAAGGTTAAAATATTTGCCATTTATAAAAATACACTTGCTCTGGTGACTATAAAATTACTACCACCTGTGTCTACCTGTATCAGTCCTTCAACCTCGAGATGTTGGTACACATATCCAGGGGAAAAATTACTAAAGGGACATAACACCGAACTATTTTCTGCACCAACTACAGATGTTTCAGTCGCACGTACTTAAACAACGAACTTCCGGATAGAATAACCGTTCTTGTTTCCAAATTCACGTCTTCAGTTTCTTTCACATCACAAGCCGCAGTGGTTCTGAATGGTCACGTGACATGAGTTGTTATTTGATTTAACTGTCTCAGACCATTTTTTTCTAAACACCTGATCTCCTCCACAGTCTTGTCTACAGACAATGCCTTCGACTGGTGTCACATGACCATTCATTAGAAAGGATAATGAATTCAATTACAAGATTTTCACCCTTCCATTCGCGGTCTGACAATTCACCAGCTATAATTCACACTGTATACGGGGTTGTGATCGAGTTTATTTTACAAGAATAATAGCATTTTGTAACCGTTATCGTTTACATTTCTTTTTAATGTCTCTAATTTTTACCCATGCTTAAATTAAAATCTCCTAGATTTCAAAGACATTTGCCAACGCTGCAGAATTTTCAACTCATGACAAACGTGAGCAATTGTAGACTATAAAATCAATAAGGATTTATGTCCTTTAGTTCGTGAAAAATATTGCAATGTTTCACAAAAGACTAAAAAAATCTGTCATGATTTAAGTCTCATATTTCTTAATCAATACTCGCAATACTTGACAAAAGACGACAAGATCTGAGAGAATTAAAGTTTTGTATTGGCAGAGGTTTTACTAGAGATGATAGTGAGAGACATTACTCTGTACTTACTTACTTACTGTACTTGACATACTGTATTTACTGTACTTACCACATTTAATTACTGTTCTTATTGTATTTACCATTCTTACTGCATTTTTACAACACTTGATGGAGCATACTTGTCATACCCTACTGTAATTATTGTACTTACCATACTTTACTCATTGTACTTACCATACTTTATTCACTGTACTTAGTACTATACTTTACTCATTGTACTTAGTGCCATACTTTACTTTACTCACTGTACTTACCATACTTTACTCATTGTACTTACCATACTTTACTCATTGTACTTAGTACCATACTTTATTCACTGTATTTATCATACTTTACTCATTGTACTTAGTACCATAATTTACTCTCTGTACTTAACATACTTTACTCACTGTACTTATCATACTTTACTCATTGTACTTACATACTTTACTCATTGTACTTACCATACTTTACTCATTGTACTTAGTACCATACTTTACTCTCTGTACTTAACATACTTTACTCACTGTACTTATCATACTTTACTCATTGTACTTATCATACTTTACTCACTGTACTTAGTACCATACTTTACTCACTGTACTTATCATACCCTACTGTAATTATTGTACTTACCGTACTTAATTCATTGTACATACTGTTGCCATACTTACTGTACTTATCGTATTTACTTACAGTAGTATCACATTGTACTTACCATATTTGCTTTACTTATCGTATTTTCTTGAAAGACTTTTATTCAGTAATAAATACAATTGTACAGGATTATTGACTGCACTTTCTTGAAAGACTTTTATTCAGTAATATATACAATTGTACAGGATTATTGATTGCACTTTCTTGAAAGACTTTTATTCAGTAATAAACACAATTGTACAGGATTATTGATTGGACTTTCTTGAAAGACTTTTATTCTGTAATAAACACAATTGCTAAAGGCCATGTGTCCATTCCTTCAAATACTTTCTTTCAATAGTAAATACGATTGTTCTTGGTCAGTGAATCAACTGTCTTGAAAGAATTTTATTCAGTAATAAACAAGATCGATTGGTTGCAGAAAGCTCTCCATCCAAAGTCTTGCTTATTTATTACTGAACAGAAAGCATAATGTTTCTTAGTAATGCGCTGCAGGCAAATTGTGAAAAAGCGGATTTTGAAGAAAATGTTCCCTTTTATTTCTTCAAGATCCGTTTTAATTCTTGAAAAACAAAAGTATTGTTTTTATCACGAAAAAGCTTGCGTGACAGACCCTTCTAGAGTGTACTTGGCCATGTCAGCTTGAGAAACGTTGTCTTGCCTTTGAAGGCTTTTGAAGTGCAACTTTAAAATAATGCAACGGTGTCATAGTCCGGTCAGTGGACAGCATTCCCAACGAATTAAAAATAATTGCAAATATGTTCCTTGGCGCACAATTACCGGCCTAATTTTCGTTTCTCCGGGGCGAATTTTTTTCCGGTTCCCATAAGCTGCGAAGCACGATTTTATACACCCATGACGTCATTAGAGTATGAACGAGTTTGGTCAAAGATAATTATTTTAAGATAACACAGCAGAATTTTTAAAAAAATAAATAATAAAACCTTTAGGTACATTAAAAAAAGTTTATAGCTGTTCAGTAACAAATTGTTCTTAAATTTAAATATCAGTTCTTAGATCGTCTATACACGCTCTAAATAGGCCACTTGAGTTTTATTTAATTTTATTCACTTTAATTTTCAGTGTCATAGTATGAAATCAACGAGAATTGGATGCTACTGACATGAGCTTCTTCGCGAGAAAAAATATCTCCGATCTACAAAGTCGTGTGGGTGAGGCCCAAAACTTAAGCATTGGTCGATTTTTGTAAAGTGCTGCAGATGCACAAATCGTTATATCCTGTGAGCGTAAACAGACTCTTAAGCCAAATTCACACTTTTTGCACGTTCGACTGGACAAAATCTATTATGTTTGTTTGAGCTGGGTCTCATGTCTGCTATCGGATGCTAAAATAAGCGCCAAAGTACTTATGTGTTCTGGACTGGAAAGATATAGTGCCATGATAGGGAGAGCGAACGTTTTAAGGAAATGTTTAATGGATTTTTTTTTTTTAACTTTTATTTATTTTTATTTTTTGCGGAGGGACTATTTTTCCGAATAACTACGAAGAGATCTTTTAATGTGTGCGGATCTCTAGTACACGGGACCCGGTTTATCGTCCCATCCGACGGACTAGACTCGCTGTATCATGAACTAAGGAGCGGTTTTGGTTTCCTCCTCCCAGGCGGAAGTCGAATCAAGACCTTTCTGAGCGAGAAGTCGTAGCCATACTAAATAACCAATTAAATACACATTTTAGACAACATTTGTACAGCAATATTATAATTTATGTTGGTGGTAATTTTGCATAAGTTTTCTACATTTTCGCCTTGACATTCACTTAGCATCTGCAGGCCATGTAATTTCACAAATGACGTCAATTATCACGTGATACGAGAGTGTTGAGCGTTCGGCGGTTATTTTTTTTTATCCTCTCTTTTATGTGTAATCGATTTTCCTACTTTTCTCTCCACTGACGAAGGTCATGCAATCGCAGTAATAGAGAAAAGCAAGTCCCTGTTGTCTTGGCTAGGTGATATTTTCTTTTCAATTGTAGCGATGTATCTTCTTAAGTAAAATAGAAGAACGACCGTTGCCTTTAGTTAATTGAATTTCCGATAAACAGATATTCACTGTCTAATTTATATGAAGTTCAAACAGAAGTCGACCATGTATTTAGTATCTTGATGTTGTTCATTAAGAAATCTCTTCCCTCCGACATCTCGAAACGGAAGTCGACCATGTATTTAGTATCTTGATGTTCATAAAAAAATCTCTACTTTCCGACATCCTTGAAACGATTTGACAGCAAGTAGAAGAAGCAATTTTTGGTCATCGAATAAGCTTTAATATTTCATGAAGTGATTCAGAAATTAATACATTAATAAAATACACTTAGAGATATGACAAAATGCAATTAAAATACACATGTACTCACAATTGTGGATGATAGATACCGAGAAGTAGAGAATTTATCTCAAAATGCTGACTAACGGATGAATGGATGGATAGATAGATAGATAGATAGATAGATAGATAGATAGATAGATAGATAGATAGATAGATAGATAGATAGATGGATGAATAGCTAGATGGATGGATGGATGGATAGATAGATTAGATTAGATAGATAGATAGATAGATAGATAGATAGATAGATAGATAGATAGATAGATAGATAGATAGATAGATAGATAGATAGATAGATAGATAGATAGATAGATAGATAGATAGATAGATAGATAGATAGATAGATAGATAGATAAGCAATAACTGTATCTGTCATGTGCTTAATAAATATAACACTGTTGTTTGCAAGTTGGGGGAGGTCTTGCTGATCCATTGTATTACTGCTTGTTTGTGACGTTCGCGTGACACCTGACTGTTTCAACCCTGTTGCTATTGTTTGTCTTCATGTTAGATATATATGTACAGATGACTGATCGAGCACTCCTTTTCTTTAATCCCTTTGAAGACATTGTTATCACCCTTGCACGTCGCATTTGTTGCACAAACTGTGGCTGATAAAGGAGAATTTTTACCTCTGTGTTACTTCTCTTAACTAAGCACTATTTACCCCCAACCCAAAAATTGGATGCATTGTCTCTATCGATCTCATATCAGCGACGAAGATCCGGCATGTTGTGCAGAATAGGTTGATAAATGACAAGATGTCACTATTGTTGCAGTGCAGAAGAGGCTGATAAATGACAAGATGTCACTATTGTTGCAGTGAGGAATAGGTTGATAAATGACAAGATGTCACTATTGTTGCAGTGCAGAAGAGGCTGATAAATGACAAGATGTCACTATTGTTGCAGTGCAGAAGAGGCTGATAAACGACAAGATGTCACTATTCTTGCAGTGCAACACACGGAACATTGCACAATATTTTTATATGTCAGAGCAGCAGGACTTTCCTGCTATATAAAGCTGTCTATAAATAAATGAAAGTTATACTACATGTACCGGTCTATCGAAAAATATTAGGAAACGCTTCACCTTCTTGCAGATTGCCTTTCTTGTTAATAGTAACAGTCGAAGACAAGAAACGTTAATAAAGTGTCCAATAGTCATGGTAGTGCTATTTGTTTTTAATATTTGTTTTATTATATATATATTAGTCAAAGTAGTAGTTGTTCTATTAGTTGCAGCAGTCATAGTAGTAGTTGTTGTTTTAGCAATTGTAGATTTAGTAGTCGTAGTTATGGCTGTTGCTTTATTAACTGTAGTGATAGTGTTGGTACCCCCCTAAATACGGATATCTAGGACGGACAACAAGTTGAGGACGTCACTTCCGGTAACTCGTATTGAGCCCCCAGAGGAAACGATTCCTCACAGATAAGACAGACAGACAGATAAGACAAAAGACAGACTCAAGACAGACGTTAGACGGACGTGACGATAACAATTATAAAATCATACTAGACAATAACAATGAATTTGACAACACTAATGAAAATTTAACAATAACTTTATATAACAATAAAATAAAGAAAATGACAATAAAAGGAGAACAGTTAACAATGTTGGCCAAAATAATTACAAAATATAAGTCCTATAACTAATTCAGGGAAAATACTAGCCCCTCTTAATGAAATGATTTTAGTGTCCGTTTTCCTTTCCCCAAATCGTTCCTTTTTCCGTATTTCAGTTCCAATACACTATTATGCACTTCTGCTCAATGTTTATGTTTCTATACTTAGCTCAACAGCTGGGGCAAAGGTCAACACAGCGTAGAATCCCCGTCGCGCAAGCGTTCCCCGACGGCAGGCCCTTGAATAGTGGCTCCGTCCCTTTTCACTCTGCGTGAACAACAACCAGCAGAATACGTGTCTGCTCTCTGACCCGGATTTGGTCCTAGCTTCTGTTTGTAGATACTCTTTGTAACTACTCTCTCTCTAGTTACTGTTTATAGATTCTCTTCTTCTGATTACTGTTTCTCTGGTTTATAGATTCTCTTCCTCTGATTACTGTTTATCTTCTTCTGATTACTGTTTCTGTTTGGTTCTGAAATGTAATTAAGGCAGTGTAAGTAACTGCTAATTACAGAATAAAAGTATTTAGGTACCAGGGCTATTACTTCCCTGAGTACATTGGCACTAATCTGAAAGAAAAGGTGTAGTTAGAATACATAAATCATCTTCACACATCCTATTATTATATTTACTAAGTTTTACAAAAATTAAAATTCAGCCACACATACCTTTCACGTTCCGAAACCGAATGAACCCAACGTCATCTGGTTGGAGTGCAGTACACTCAGGGATAGTCTTTCGGACTTAGAAATTTTCCCACTGTTTTCTTCTAAACTGTTACCAGATGAAATCTCTGGGACTGCTCCTGCGTGTTTTAAAACTCGGTTTGTTCTGAGCTAGTGAAGAGAATTGACTGGGCCCGACTTATATAAAGGCTTTCCAGTATTCCTGGTATTTCTTTGAAACTAGCCCTCCCCTCTACTGTTAGCTAAGAGTGGCCCTTTGATCCCCCGACCGCTTCCTGTATTCTGGCCTATAGCTCAGTGTGAGACTATCCATCCCTCCTATCAGTTAGCTACAAGTGACCTTTGATCCCTAACCGTTTCCTGTGCCCTAGCCCTGGGTGGTCAGGTCTTGTATAACTCTAACGTCCTGCTAATGTCTTGGAGTGGCTGGTCAGTCTTGTAATTAGTGTCTTGGTTAAGTGCCTTAAACGTATATTTTATGCTATGGTTCCTATACCTCTCATGTATCTACATTTTATTATTTTAATTTTTAAATGTTTATGGAGTGATGCCGGGCTAAGTTTTGCTTTCGCCTGACAGATAGTAATTG
Organism: Sinotaia quadrata; assembly: GCA_028829895.1. Lineage (NCBI taxonomy): Eukaryota > Metazoa > Mollusca > Gastropoda > Architaenioglossa > Viviparidae > Sinotaia > Sinotaia quadrata. The sequence continues at coordinate 62,653,922 of CM054179.1, forward strand.
TGTTAGTTTTAGCAGTGCTGATATTATAACACACTTTTTATTACTTTTTTATTTAAAATTACACTATTAAGCTATAACGTAACAAACTGTCAAACGTAGATATTCGCCTGCTAAATAAAAATTGTGAGTGAATGGAAAAAGTAGAGAAACTCGTTCTATCACTTTTAAATGTCGGTCACTGGTCTGTCTAATCTCATCTAATTATAGCCTTTATAGCCAGCTGTGTCAGCATAAAAACAAACGAGAACAGATAACGAAGTGAAACGCTTTGGGGCTATCTGTCAACGTGTAATGTAACTGATCAAATAAACCTTTCTTTTAAAATTGTTTAGTTATTATTTTATTGCATTTGTTTGAGGTTTTTCGTTTGGTTTTACTTCACTTTTATTCCTTGTGATGGTACAGAATAGAATTCTGCCCAGATTGAGAAGTATTTGAAACCGGAAGTGAATTTATAAATTAGGCTGATACTGATGGCCTTTGAAGTTGCCACTGAAGTCTTTCGAAATGTAACAAAGAGTAGGTCAGAAACTAAATGTCTTTCCGTCTAGAAACCATTGTTACACACTATCGTGTCATTTTTCTGTAGATTCTAAGGTAACATGGCTGTTTTGAATGTCACTCACGTTAGTGACAAAATTGCAAGCAGAAGTTAAGCATCTATTCTATTATGTAGATCCTAGAATGTCCCACTTTTAGCACCCATTTACTGACACGAATTCAACAGTTCAAAGCGTGTACATTTCAAATTAGGCATGTAAATAAACAAAAACATGCTGTGTGAGTTATCAAATGTTAAGTATGTGTTAGAATTGAACATCAGTTTGATACGAGTGTTTGTAGTCGGATGTGTGAATGTCTGTACGAGTATTTTAGTGAGATGTGTGAATGTCTGAACGAGTGTTTGTGCAGTCAGATGTGTGAATGTCTGAACGAGTGTTTGTAGTCAGATGTGTGAATGTCTGAACGAGTGTTTGTAGTCAGATGTGTGAATGTCTGTACGAGTGTTTAAGTCAGATGTGTGAATGTCTGAACGAGTGTTTTAGTCAGATGTGTGAATGTCTGTACGAGTGTTTTAGTCAGATATGTGAATGTCTGTACGAGTGTTTGTATAGCAAGTGGATTTGTATGTCTGTACTAAAGTTTGTACAGTCAAAAGTGTGTTTGTCTGTACGAGTGTTTGTATAGCCAGATGTGTGTGTGTCTGTATGAATATTTATACAGATAGGTGTCTGTACGAATGTTTGTACAGACAGATGGGTGTACATACACGTACATGCATTCATATGTATGTGTCCTTATGTGACTGATCCGATACACATCAGCCCTATACAGCTTTTTGGAATTAGTAACGTCAAATGTATGTCACTTATTAGGTAATCAAACCAGTATGTTACGTTACATGTTACTGTACAAGTACATACTTTTGGTATTGTGAAATGTATATAAACTACGAGGCAATCAATCCTATATATGTGGTTATTAAAACCATGCAGGCTTTTGCCAGTCCAACAAGTCATTCAAGGTCGTCGTACGCTAAACATCACTTACTGCTTATAATGCTTCTAGTGCAGGCACTACGCATCCATGGCTTCATCTGACAATGCAAAGGCACCATCTATTTATCAATATCTCGAATAAATATTGTTCTTTTCAGAGTGTGTTAGATGATAAACGGGGGTGGGGGTGGAGGGAGAGGTTCATATGAATATGTGCTAATATATGCTGGATTGTTTACTTGCATGTTCATATTTCGGTAACATTGCATTGACATCTTTCAGTATATATGTTAAAAACTGAGGATGCAAGCAGCATACATAAATTGTCAGCAGCAAAATAAGGCAGGGACATTTTGGTTGACAATGAACATGTGTAATATCTGTCAGCTAAGTTCGGTAATATTTATATGAACTGCGCATGCGCTTTATGTTTTCTGGCTTTAACGGATCAGAAAACGTAGTAATGCATGCAAACTGAAGATCGATGGGACAACTTGGCGTGTCAAATGTGAGCCGCACTTATCTTTCCCTCGCTTGGTATTTCTTTTTTATCACGGCATCACAAGATTAAAGTCGTCAAATGCCAGATGATTTACGTAATACAAGCAGTTATAGCACTTCCTGTTGTGTTGTGCCATAGATATAGATCTAGTTCCTCGCTCATCAAAACTGTTTATTAATTGGTTGTTTATAGACTTTTAATATAATACAATATAATATAATACAATATAATACAATACAATATAATATAATACTTTATATCTTCCTGACGTTATCACTACATAGCTAGATGTTGTTCAGTGATTTTTGTGTTAGCTAAATGGGGTTCAATAGTCCTGACTTTACTACGTACTTAGCTGTATGTGGTGCAGGATCCCGACGTGTAATCCTCATGGCCAGATGTTACTTCGCGGTCCTTACGTGTAATCTACATACCCAGATGTGTCACCTACTTGGGGCTCTTAGTATTGACTTGCCTGCTGAACTGTTTCGGTGGTCCTGACGGTGCTAGCTAAGACCTAAATGGGGCTTACTAGCCTGACTTGCTAGCTAAGACCTAAATGGGGTTTACTAGCCTGACGTGCTAGCTAAGACCTAAATGGGGTTTACTAGCCTGACGTGCTAGCTAAGACCTAAATGGAGCTTACTAGCCTAACACCTAAATGGGGGGCTTACTAGCCTGACGTGCTAGCTAAGACCTAAATGGGGCTTACCAGCCTGACGTGCTAGCTGCATTTCTTTCACTATTTCAGCGGTCCGTCGAACAAACCAATACCTAGCTCTGGTTGACAAGTCATTGCGAGGTAGAGAAATAATTCGATGTGGCTCAATGGTTCTAGCATATTCACCTGATCTGTTGTACTTCTGATCATGATTGGTTCAAATAATCGATAAATTAATTTCATATCGTGTTTCCTTGTAGTGTTGTCGACTACACGAGCACTTCATATCGTGTTTCCTTGTAGTGTTGTCGACTACAAGCACTTCATAGAGTGTTGCCTGGTAGTGTTGTCGACTACAAGAGCACTTCATAGAGTGTTGCCTGATAGTGTTGTCGACTACAAGAGCACTTCATAGAGTGTTGCCTGGTAGTGTTTTCGACTACAAGAGCACTTCATATCGTGTTTCCTTGTAGTGTTGTCGACTACAAGCACTTCATAGATTGTCGCCTGGTAGTGCTGTCGACTACAAGAGAACTCTAGATTAAAATTATCCACGACGGCACATAAAGCCGTAAACATTGCTCTCATACACGTGCAACACGCATTATATAGTAATCCTTGGCCAGCTCCACTTTCCGTGGACCATATTAACGTTTCTTGTGACCAGTGTTAACTTTCCGTGGACCACATTAACGATTCCTGTGACAGTATTAACTTTCCTTGGACCATATTAACATTTCATGTTACCAGTATTAACTTTCTTTGGACCATATTAACATTTCATGTTACCAGTATTAACTTTCTTTGGACCATATTAACATTTCATGTTACCAATATTAACTTTCTTTGGACCATATTTACATTTCCTGAGACCAGAGTTAACTTTCCTTGACCATTTTTACGTTCCCAGTCAACAGAATCAAGGACCACAACATGTCCTGTGACCAGAATTAAGTTCCCATTAGACCATGTCAATGCCCCTTGTGACTAGATATCAGTATTTTACAAATCAGTACCAGTAGCATTATAATCATCATCAATAACAGCAAACAAAACCGTCATCATAATCATCATCACCATTATCGTTGTTGATATAATGAGTGTTATTATCAGATAAGCTCAAATACGGTAATGCAGTCAGACAGAATTAATCAAAAATAAAGACAGAAACTTCGAGCTGCCAATGTCGTATTACCACATGCGATCTTGAGGTCGCCTTGATCTTATTACCAAAAAGAAAGGTTCATGCAAGTTCAATTGTTCCTTGAGGAGCTGCGTTTTGACATTAAGGACCCAGTCAACTCGATACGAGAATTTCCTGTTTCGCAAAAGCACTTTGCTGCTCTATTGCAAACTATGTGTACAATTTTCAGCTTAGAACATGCAATGATATAGCGCGGTGCGATATCAACCCGCATTCTGTAAATCGATGATTTTATGTTTTGTTGTCACGTTCTACAGCAATGCTTTTAGCAAGTGATACTCTTTCTCTCTTGCCGCCTTCTCTGCATCACTATCAAATATAAGCAAGGCAGATTAGCAAAATACCAACAGCACGAAGAACTCTCTTTTGTCGGAATTAACTCCCCTTCTTTGACGAGGCCGAAGGCGGAAGCGACTAAGCGAAATTACAGAGAAAGTTTTCTTTCTTTTCACACAATGACGATTATTTATTCCATAAGATTTTTCTTCTGAGCCATTAGAAAAAGAGTTGCTTTCATATGAGGCGTACTCGTTTCTGTTTTTCCCGTTCTGTGTTTTTTTTCCTTGCTTAATTACGAATGAGCATGGCCTAACGCTATCAGAGATACCTGTATTCTGTTTGGTTTTTTATTTATATTTATGGACTTCGTCGCTAAAGTTTCTACTAAGTCTGGTCACAATAAAAGAGGGGGGGGAGAGTAACTTTCAAACAACTCTTTTCCACCCCATTCAATGATTTTGCTTCCTGCATAATTAAGCTCAAGGCTTCCTGCGAACTCTCATCCCAAGCGCCGGTCTAACTATTTCCATGTACACTCCATCTCGACACTTGCACTCTTCTTCTGACACTCGTATTCTTCCTGTGTGCCCATCATAAACATTTTTTATCACGTCATGACCCTGCCATCTGGAAGGAATCGCCTTTGTTATCTCAGGCAAGGGCACAGTACATAAATTTTCAAAACATCTCTTAAAATACCCGCAATATTTACTTTCATGATTTTCGTTTCGTGTCCGGGTCCACCTTTAAGTGTATATTCTCTTTAAATTTGAAGCTTGAATGCTCTAGGTGCGTTTTGTACTTATGAATATCTAGTATATATTTTGTGCATTACAGTGCCTGCATGATTTTGAGTGTTTTGTGCTACCGTACATTCTTTGATATATGTTTGCTTATGTATTGCATTACAGTGCCTGCATGATTTTGAGTATTTTGTGCTACCGTACATTCTTTGATATATGTTTGCTTATGTATTGCATTACAGTGCCTGCATGATTTTGAGTATTTTGTGCTACGGTACATTCTTTGATACAATGTTTGCTTATGTATTGCATGAAGCTGACTGTAACAGTGTGGCAACTTCCAAAATTAGACTTACAGCATGCAACATGTAACAGTAGTGTGACAACTACAAAAAGTAGTCTTCCCAGCATGCAACGTGAAATAGTAGTGTGACAGCTACAAAAAGTAGGCTTCCCAGCATGCAACGTGAAACATTGTGGCAACTACCAAAATTTGACTTCCCAGTATACAAGGTGTAACAGCTAAGTGACTTTCCGCAATACTTTTGTATTCAGAACCAAGTGTAACTCTATAAGAATACCTGTTAATGTTTGTCTTGTCAACAGAGACAAGTGCACCTATGATAAGACTGCCTACAATACTCTTGTCAGTTGAACAAGTGTAGCAGCAATACGTTGGTCAATAACAGTCTTATTTATAATCGTGAGACGTTTATTAGCAAATCACTTAATCGACAATAGTCATATCTTCATGTAAAGTGTAGTTTGACAAAACATCAGTAGGATAGACATGCGAAGTGTGTTTTGACAAATAACAGTAGGCCTGACATAATGTGAATGTGCTTTGACAAACATCAGTAGGCCTGATATGCGACGTGAAACAACAAGATGAATGTCATCAATACAATGTCGTCAAGGAAATGAAAACAGTAAAAATGACCACCGTCTTTGTCATCGTGGAAATGGCACTAGTAGTACAATTACCAGTTTTGTTATCATGGAAATGGCACTAGTAGTACAATTACCAGTTTTGTCATCATGGAAATGGCACTAGTAGTACAATTACCAGTTTTGTCATCATGGAAATGGCACTAGTAGTACAATTACCAGTTTTGCTATCATGGAAATGGCACTAGTAGTACAATCACCAGTTTTGTCATCATGGAAATGGCACTAGTAGTACAATTACCAGTTTTGTTATCATGAGCCAGGCATTTGTGACTAACATCCATCCTCGTCATCATGAGAAGAGCAGTAGCAGCGTAACTCCTATATTGTCTTCATACTAAGAGTATCAACGCCACAAATACCAGTAACAACATATTCATAACGAGAAAGAGACCAGCAACAACATTGTCGCTCTGCTAGGGGCAACAACAGTGCGAGAACCAGCATTGTCATTATGCGAAGGTCAGCAACAGTTTGACTGCCATTGTCTTGTCAACAAGCCAAAGGAAGCGGCATTGCGAGCAGTGAGAAGAGGATGTTACTGTGCTAATACCCTAATGCAGTAGCCCATAGTTTACATCATTCATTTTTAGCAGTAGCCAGACATCTTTTAGAATCCTTAATATAACTCATTTTGTTGAATGACATTATTTTACGGTATCTATGCATAAATGTACTTATAAATCTGTATCTATCTGACTGTAAGTCTGTGTGTATGTATAAATATATGTACGTTTCAATAAATCTTTGTGTATGTCTGTTAGGTCTTTATGTATATTTATAAATCTATGTAGGCTTCGATAATTCTATGTATGTATCTGTAAGTCTTTTCTGTATAGTATACGTATGTATGAATCTTTAAGTCCAGGTAAGAGGTAGATTAGACGAGAAATCTCAGAAAAGCACATTGACACCCCTTACTACTCCATTTTTTGTTGTTGGTTTTGTAAGCAAAGTGAACTTTTGAAATGTGTACGCCACGTATTGACATTAGCATAAACATTGACTTCAGCCAATCACGTGCGAGCAAAATGTATGTCTTTTACAATTTGTTCTTATTTGTTCGTTTGCGTTTGTTTTGGTTTGGCTTGGTTTTGGGGGAAGGGATGTTAAGCTGGATTTGCGAGCGGCCTCTTTGAACTTAAAAGATGAAAGTGATGCCATCTTTTCCTGACATTTACGAAGACAGTTCTTTAGTTCCAAGAGGGATAATTCAAGAAGGTGGAGAGCATCCTGCCAAAGGAAGAGGTCAGTAACAGGATCATCTCGAACAAATACAAGTCAAACTGTTAACCAACAATTTTTGCCACTGTCATTTAATTATACTTGACGTCGTAATGAAAACTTTCACTAACAGCTGCGTCTGCCATCTACGAGTGTTGCCATAGAAACAGATCATTACGCTAATGGGTGAGAGGTTGTCAACTGCTTAAATATTGGTTTATTCCAGTGAATTATTTTCAGACATTATAAAGCAATGCCATTGAATTGAGACTGCTCACCTTTAACTAGACGCTTCAAAACCCTGACTTGCATGAATAACTAGACTGTCCCGTCATCTGACCGTCTGCTGAAAGAGCTTGGTCGTCTTGTTGGTGGGTAGTACAGTATGCAACGAGGCAAATAGAAGTGGACAGATGGATAGGTTGGTGTGTTTCGAAGAAAGTGAACACCCCAAAACATAGCTCACGTCCTATAGATATATCTCATTGATTTGATGAAGTGTTCTTATTGCACTGTTTAAATATTACTTTTTTCTTTATTGTTTTAAATTATTAGAAGCATTTTGGAAATTATCATCATCGTTACAATTCAATAATTTTAGAATCACAGTTTGGATTCTTCTCAACAATGGCTTTGTTCCATCTTCTGTTAAACGTCTGTAATAGTACTATGCCATAGGGTGGAGTAAAACATCTGTAATAGTACTCTGCCATAAGGTGGAGTAAAACATCTGTAATAGTACTCTGCCATAAGGTGGAGTAAAACATCTGTAATAGTACTCTGCCATAAGGTGGAGTAAAACATCTGTAATAGTACTCTGCCATAAGGTGGAGTAAAACATCTGTAATAGTACTCTGCCATAAGGTGGAGTAAAACGTCTGTAATAGTACTCTGCCATAAGGTGGAGTAAAACATCTGTAATAGTACTCTGCCATAAGGTGGAGTAAAACGTCTGTAATAGTACTCTGCCACTAGGTGGAGTAAAACGTCTGTCATAGTACTCTGCCATAAGGTGGAGTAAAGGCAAGCCAAAAAACAAGGCTTTGCGCAATACTATTCTCTGGAACTTTTGTCGTAAACATCCTTTCGTACGTCCGCCATTTGTCATGCGTCTGTCATCAGATTTGTGCGCTGACATCTACTTGCAACATCTCCTTCTGGCAGACACTTTCTTTAAAAACTTGTCTCTTAAAAGACAAACATTCTAAAGAAAATGTGGCGCCTTGACAACAATCAATCACCTTCAATCACCTTACACTGAGAGAATCAATGTTTTACCTCTAGCAAATTATTCTTAATATCTTTTGAGAGAGTTGCTAATGGGTGGTTGTCTACGAAAGCAGTGTATTTACCATTATTTTGCCTTCCAGAAGCGCTTGTTTTTCTCTTTGTCTGATTAGCGTAACTGTGGTTTTTGAAGTTATTCTGTTTTAAAATGTTACCTTTCTTAAACACACACACACACACACACAAACAGACACTTGCACACATACAGACATGTATACATAAATGTACACACATAATCTTTGGACATATTTAATGTGTCATCCTGTCATGCACGGTTTTATGCTGACTCCATGCACACTAAGACAGTGTTCCTGGTCCTGCCTCGCTGAATAACAGAAGAAAGTTAATAATTTGTATGTCCGCGTGTTCGCCTAATACAACATCCTAAATTCATTACATGAATTTGTTTTATGAGCAGTATGTCCGATACTCACTTACCTCATTTTTATTAGCTGCCCTTTCCTAAAATAATGATTATGTCGATGTTAGTGGCAGGGGCGGGGGGGGGTGGCGGTGAGCGCTTGGTATTTAATAAAGCACTGATCATTTTGCAGAAATTAATATTAAACAGCTCATGCAACCATCTGCATGCAACCATGCTCTAGAATAGCACCATGACAAGGAATGTAAATAACGCATTTATAACGTTCATAATAAAGATGTTAATATCCCTTTTAAAAACGAAAAAAGTAAAAAAAGAAAATATAGTCTCGAACCGGTATCGTAAAATGCTAACGCAACAGTTTTCAAATAAATATACCGCAGAATCAGAAAAAAGAGTAATTGAGAAGTACAAAAAAAACATAACACCGGCAAGGACGGAAAACGTGTTACGAGGAACTGATAAAATCATAACACCGTTAAGAGAGGAATGCATGTGTTATGAGGAAATGATAAAATATTAATACTGGTAAGAAAGGAAAACATGTCTTATGGGGAATTGATAAACTCAAACACTGGTAAAAGAGGAATAATGCGTGTATTACGAGAAACGCGTAAAATAATAACACCGGCAAGAAAGGAAAATATTTTAAGAGGCATTGACAAAAGAATTATACCGGTAAGAGACCGAAATATTTCTTACAAAGAACTGATAAAATAATGACCGGTAAGACAGGAAAATATCTCAGGAGGAACCGACAAAAGAATGATGCCGGTAAGAGACGGAAACATTTCTTACGATAAATTGATGACACCGGTAAGAGAGGAAAATATGTCTTTCGATGAACTGATAAAATAATGACACCGGTAAGAGAGGAAAATATGTCTTTCGAGGAACTGATAAAATAATGACACCGGTAAGTGAGGGAAATACGTCTTTCGAGGAACTGATAAAATAATGATACCGTTAAGCGAGGAAATCGTGTCTTAGAAGTAACATTAAACTTGATTTGGTTTCTTCATGTCTTCTATCAAGAGACAGTTAGATCATTCAAGGGACTTGCTGCTGCTGTAATGAGCAATACTGTCTTAAGTATTACAATACAAGACTTAAGTATATCTGACACCGTGTGTATGTGCGTGCTAGTGCGATGTAGATCTGAGTTCGTTTAATTGCGCTCTTTACGAGTTCTTTACGAGCTCTTTACGAGCTCCTTGGAAGTTTTCCATTTTCCCGCATTGGAGAATGACATCGTGTATTCGCATGGATGCCAAGAGTTTCTTTTCATTTTCCCTTTCCAAATGATTTACTAAGTGAAATGTGGCTTCATTAAAGTCATATTTTTATTTAGTCAGTATGTAGAATCTTTAATGTTCCCTAGTTTATTCAATGAGTCCTCAGTGAAAGAAATTGTTAATTGTAAGCAGATATAAAGCTCTTAATATGATCATTGTAAGCAAATTTAAGGCTCTTAATGTGTTAATTGTAAGCAGATATAAGGCTCTAAATGTGTTAATTATAAATAAAAGAACTCGTTTATTGTCTTCTGGTAGTAAGTATTTGTGTCTAATTCTAAGATAAAAGAACTCACTTATTTAATGTTACAAGCTTCTCCTTGGTGCGTTTCATTCTAAAACAAAAGAAATCGCTTATTGTAAGCTGGTAGACATGTTAGCCTTTTAAAGATTATCTCACGGGCGCAATACTCCACGCAGTGAGAAATAACACCATCAATATCACCTACGTCTCACACAGCAACTACATCGTCCACATCAATTATGCCAACCACATCGTGATCATCACCTATCCAGCTGTGCAACTCACATGAACTACATCACCCACATCAACTATGCCTTTCGCATCATCTACCTTACCCAAATCCCCCTAACACAATCAAATTCCCTATCACACCTAAATTCCCTACCACATTTAAATCACCTACCATACCCATATCTAGTGCAATTCCTAAAGTCTCTACCACACACAAATTCCCTACCTCATCCAAATCCCTTATCCATACCATTTCCCTCTACACATCCAAATCCCCTACCATACCAAAATCACTTCCATACTCAAATTCAATACACACCCATTATTCCCGCTTTCTTCCATACCCGATTTCCCTCCAAACCTACCTCATCCCAATTCCCTATCATACCCAATTTCCCTCCACATCAAAATCCCCTATCACCCTAATTTTTCTGCATACCCAAATCCCCTACCTCACCAATATTCCCTATTCACTACCATACCCAAAGCCCCTATCTCAACCAAATCTCCTACCACATCCAAATTCAATGCCATACCATACTCCCCTACCATATCATCCACATCACGTTATCTACACCCCCCTCCTTACATATCAATTATCTCACTTGCAAAAGCTTCGACAGCCATATCATATCCTCCAGTACATCAATTACCTCACCCGTACAACGCACCGTACCTACTTCAACTTCGTCATCAACTGCAACTACATCACCCACTCACCCACATAAACTGCGACATTCTCAAACATCTACTATGTCAAACGTTTCACCCACGTCAGTTATGTCACTCATGTCATTTACATGAACTGTGTCGCCTCCATTAGTATAAAATGTCTGTAATACGCTCATAACGAGGAAAGAGTGAAAATGTGTAGAATGTACACTACTATCAAGAACCATTTGAAAAGTTGACGTGGCAGCAGAAAAAATTAGTTGACCAACAAATTTCACATTTCCTACACACAGCGCGTTTCATTCACTTCAATGGGGAAAAAGAGTAATTTTGTAGCATTAACTCCCCTTAGCAAAGCTAGGATGACAAAGGCGGATAACTAATGCTTTTTAATGCGATTTTGTATGCGTGTACAATATAATGAAATGCATATTTTCAAATGATAATTTTTTACTGGCTCTCTTGCACGGGATTATGCCTTGTCAGCATATTTCAAACTATCGATCAGAGTTACTTTTCTTGATTCTTTTACTTCTGTCATAGACTCGGTTTCCTGTAGCTTGGATTATGAGTGGAAATGGGTAAAATGGTGCTTATGCTTCCATTCTAAAAATACTTTTGACAATGCTTTCATTCTGAAAGAACGGTCTGATTGAATAAAAATCATAGCACTTGTGTTTAATCTTGAGATTCTCAGATACAACAGATACAATCGCTGTTTCTGTCTTGCAGAAATGTGTTAAAACTGTGCTAATGCTTTCATTCTAAAAATACTGTGACAATGCTTTCATTCGGGGAGAAAACGGTCCATTTTAATAAAATCATTGGACTTATGTTTAATCCTGAGATTCTCAGATACAATTGCTGCTTCTTTCTTGCTGATTAAGTCTACCAAATCTCTTCATTTTCATATTTTTAATAACCAGATCTCTTAATAGTCATATCGCATCATATTCATCTCCAATAGAACCTGAAAGCCTCAAGACCTAATATCTACGATCTTGCACGCTTTCAATGCAAGCGACAATTATATGTGAATTTGTTTCCATTTTGCAACTGTTAGTTTAGGGGGAATAATTTCATACAACACTTTCAACACAAGATAACTTATGAGTACAGAAATTGACATCCGGTGTAAGGCTGAGGGAATGCATAAATTCTTTATCTGTACTTTATAGATGTGTGTATTACAGCTCACACTTTATAATTTCCAACCATCTCACTTCTCCGAACACCAAGAATACAATACTGCCTTTACCAGCATTGCATTTACCGTCATTAGTACCACCATCACTCAACCATTACCAGCATTGCATCCACTGTCACGTCACTGTTATTAGTACCACCACCACTATCACTCCAACATTGCCACCCAACCTTGCCTCCACCACAATTAGCACCACTGCTACCATTGTGTTCATCATCATCATTTCTCTTCTACCACCAAAATTACTATTACCTCTACCATATCACACTATAATTACTCCATCAGCACAATTATATTACCAGATCAGGTCATTATTACTACATTAACATTACTTTCACCATATCGCGCCACAAGTGCAAACCACCATCACGCCACTATTACCACTTCCTTTGCAATCTCCACCGCCATCGGGTCACTGTTGGCACCATCATCACGTTACTATTAGCATCATCATCACGCCACTATTACCATTTCAACTTCAAATGTCTCAACCACCATCACGTCACTGTTAGCATTATCATCACGTCACTGTTAGCATCATTATCACGCCATTGTTTGTACTTCCACTTCAATGCCTCCAGTACCATCACGTCACTGGTATCACCATCACACCACTTCCATTGTCAGTGCCTCTATCATTATCACGCCACTATTAGGACTTTCATTTCAATGCCTCTATCACGCCACTATTAGCATCACACCACTTCCATTGTCAGTGCCTCTATCACCATCACGCTATTATTAGCACTTCCACTTCAATGTCTCCAACACCATCATGTTACAAATTGCCACTTCCATTGTCTATTTCTACCACTCTTACCACTTCCATTGCAAATATTTCCACTACCATCACGTCACTATTAAGCATTACAATCTCATCCCTATTAGTGCTACCATCACGTCACTATTAACTCTTTCATTGCCAATGCCTCCACCGTCATTACGTCACTTCCAGTGCCAATGCCTCCACCGCCATCACGTTACTATTAGCAGCACCATCACGTCACTATTAACACCACCAATACATCACTATTAACACCACTATCATGACACTATTCTCGATTCATCTCGTCACACTATTATCACCACTAGCACGTCACTATTAGCATTACAATCACGTCCCTATTAGCGCTACCATCAGTCACTATTAACTCTTTCATTGCCAATGCCTCAACCGTCATTACGTCACTGTCACCATTTCCATTGCCAATGCCTCCACCACCATCACGTCACTATTAGCAGCACCATCACGTCACTATTAGCAACAATATCAGGTCACTATTCTCACTTTATCACGTCACACTATTATCACAACTAGTACGTCAATATTAATATATCACTACTAGCAAAACCATCAAATCACTATATTCATCACCAACACGTCACTATTATCTCCGCTATCTCGTAGCATTTTTACCAACACCATCATGTCACTATTATCATCAACATCACATCCGTATTAGAATCACCATCACATCAGTATTAGCATCACCATCACGTCAGTATTAGCATCACCATCACATCACTATTAGCATCAACATCACATCAGTATTAGCATCACCATCACATCAGTATTAGCATCAACATCACATCACTATTAGCATCAACATCACATCGTATTAGCATCACCATCATATCAGTATTAGAATCAACATCACATCAGTATTAGCATCACCATCACATCCGTATTAGCATCAACATCACATCAATATTAGCATCACCATCACATCACTATTAGCATCAACATCATGTCACTATATTCACCACAAACACGTCACTATTATCACCATCATCACGTCACTATTTTTACCATTTCTCATCCACTAAAACCTTTACCATTGCCAGTGCCACCGCCAATATCACGTGACTTTGAGCACCAATATTACACTTGATCAGCATTGCTGTCAATTCACTATTAGCTCCACCACCTAAACTATTTCAAATACCACCATAACAATCACTCCACTGTTAACATCACCACTACCACTATCACCCTTATGTTACCACCGTAATCTAATTTCGCATAACTGCATAACAAAAATTACATTCGAAATCTTGTTTTCGAGTGAATTTCTTTGGTTGCAAGACTGACCATTTATGCTGAATTTTTAAGCAAAGATAAAATAAATATCCAGGAAATGTCAGTCAGTAGGTCAGGTTTAGATATTGATATTTTATTTAGATTTTAGTATTCTCAAGTGTTATGAAAACGATTTTGTTTTGTTGTTCGAGGTTTTTTTTTTAAGCAGCTGGTAGTTGTTTTTAACTATTTGAAAGGGGAATTTTCCTGTTGACTCCATGCCTTTGCTTTGTTGTTTATTTATCAGTGGCGTATGTGTGCGTGTGTGTGCATTTTCTAAACTGTTGTTGATTCGTTTTCTTGCCTACTTAATTATAATTATTAGTCAGTGCCTATCTTTTCGTTTTTATATTTTTTCATTCCTTTGAGGGCTGCATTTATTTGTCTCTTTGAGTACTAGTTGATAAGTTTCTGTTTGATAACGTGCTTTCTTTGCTACGTATGAGTAGCACACGGGATAAGTGACAAAAACTGCTTTTGTCACTTCCTGTGACGTTTGAAGGACGCCACACCTTATTCCACAAATCATTATATAATTGCTTTGCTTCTTCGCACATCAGATAACTCTGTTTTGTTTCCTTCGAACGTCAGATAACCCTCCTTTGTTTCGTCGCACCTCTTGAGATAAACTCTAGTTTGTTTCGACATATCATGCCAAAAAATTACAGCAAGTCTTTGCGGGCCTTACGAAGAAAGATTTATCTTGTCAGTGTGATTCTCTTTTGAGTCCATGAAACTAATGACCTTTGCCCTCTCAATCACATCCCATACCCTCCGCTCCAACATTTGAGCCATCTCTGCAAACTGCGAATATGAAGAACGTATGAATATTCAATATTTTTATTCAATATAAATTTCCCGCAATCAGGACTAATATCGTAATTTCTTTTTTGCCAAAGAATGTTCTGCATAAAATACGAAATATCACTTGATTTTTGAGGCAGGTGGAGACAACTTGAATATATAATCCTAGAAATGCAATGTATGGGAAGGAAATACGTCATGTTTTTGCTTCCACTGCCTAGCGAGCTTTAAAACAAGACAGATGAGGAATAATGGGCAACAAGATTTTCTTGAGTTGAGTAAACATTTTTGATTAATCAGTATAGCAATATAAGCATAGATAGATAGATAGACAGATAGATAGATAGGTAGACAGAGATAGATAGATAGATAGATAGATAGATAGATAGATAGATAGATAGATAGATAGATAGATAGATGGATAGTGAGTGAGTGAGTGAGTGAGTGAGTGAGTGAGTGAGTGAGTGAGTGAGTGAGTGAGTGAGTGAGTGAGTGAGTGAGTGAGTGAGTGAGTGAGTGAGTGAGTGAGTGAGTGAGTGAGTGAGTGAGTGAGTGAGTGAGTGAGTGAGTGAGTGAGTGAGTGAGTGAGTGAGTGAGTGAGTGAGTGAGTGAGTGAGTGAGTGAGTGAGTGAGTGAGTGAGTGAGTGAGTGAGTGAGTGAGTGAGTGAGTGAGTGGGTGAGTGAGAGTAAATTTGCCTCTCCCTATTTTTGAATTTAATTGTTATATAAACTGATAATTTGTCAGAGTGACCCGGCCTTGGGCACTCCTTATGGTGTTATTTTTTAAAGTGTCTGAGTTGAAGTAAACAGCCTAAGACAAGAATATTCTAGATTCACTGACCTAATGGAAATTGGGAGAGTAGTTTCCTATTGTCCAATGATTATGATTTATGAGAATGAGACTAGCCAATGAGCTGAGTTTAAGAGTTCACTTGCTGTAGAGAATTCTTCACCCTAATCACTTTTGAATTTGAAGTAGAAGAAGAAAGTCTGGCTTGGCGGCAGTCTTTAGCCCGAATGGTGAGTTTAATTCACTGATTGAGAGAGAATGGACTTAGAAACATTTCATGTATTTGATTGAGAGAGAATGGACTTATAAACATTTCATGTATTTTACTATTGATATGTTATATTTGTGTTTATGTAAAGATGTACTATGTGAGTTGATTTTATGACTACAAATGTTTGCACTAAGCTGCACACATGTAGTTGTGCTAATATGTGACATTGTTGGATATGCTGTGTTTACTTTGCTATGTGTGCATGGGGTTAATATATACTGTTGCAGGAATTGTAAGTTTGATGATGGAACGTAAGATAGAATGGAGTTCGATTGTAATAAATAGGAAACTTAGGCTTGCTCCTTAACTGTCTGTATGTTGCAGTGATCAAGTGCCTTTCTGGTTTTTAAGTTTCACCCTGAGAGTGTGAGTTCAACCTTGAGTTGTGAGTCTTGAGTCTGAGTTCAACTTTCAAGTTCCCAGCTACCCTTTGTTTGTTCACTGACTGTGACGTGAGTGACCAGGGAAGCACTGGAAACTTGCAGAATATGTTGCAGTTGTGTAAGGATAAGGGAGTATGCTGTGCACTATTATGTTTCAGAGCAAAATAAGCTGGTACATTCTGGAAAATTCTGGTTCAGTGAAGTTACCATGATAGCTGAAATCGTGTCCTACATGAAGGAGTGACACAGGAGGAGACCATCAAGAATATTGCACCATATCAGTTTCCAGTGGAGGGAACAGTGCTGAGTACAGACATTTTGACATTGTGATATTGTTGCAAATGGAAATGAAAGACTGGAAGATGACACTGTGACATTGTTGAAAAAGCAAGTGAAAACTGTCAAGCAGTACTTAATCCAGGTCAGTAAATTTACACATTTAACTATAATAACTCCATTTCTATTCTCTGATAGAACTAACTTGTGATTTGTATTGACTCTATTGCTGAACTGTAATTTTATATATATATATATACATCCATTAACACGATAATATAGTTAATAATGTCAGTGTCTAAAAATGGTGAGCAATGTACCCATATAGCTGTCTGAAGTTTTTTAAACATTTTATCGTTAAGTTTTGAGACCATGTTAAACGGATACAGAGATATGCCGCTCTATTCATAGGTGTCAGAGAAATGTGTATAGTAAATCGCATTTGTACAAATAAGTTTCACTCATTATAATCTTTCAAATTCCACAGTTATTTTAATTTCTTTTTAATATTCATATGAAAATATTTTAGCTGAAATATTCATTCTCTCTCTCTCTCTCACTCACTCACACACATACACACACACACACACACACACACACACACACACACACACACACACACACACACACACATTCATACAACAATTATCAAGAACCAGTGTCGAGTTATAAAAGATCTGTTGAGCAGGTGTCCGCTACATGTTCAAAAACAGGTTTTGACCACAGAAACGGTTGTTGAACTCACGTGAAAGAATGAGACTATTTAATAATGAACTCTTCTAATAAAATTTGCCGAATGCGTACTTAAGACGTGCAAGCAAATGATATAAGCATGAACTTTATTTCAAACATTAACAACAAATACGCATAGAAAGATGAAACTAACTTTATACTTTTGAAAAGTTTATTAGGTAATAGTTATTTGTAAAAAAAAAAAAATACAACAGGAAACCTTGAACATGTAGACTGGATTAAGGTCTTTAAAACCGTTGGTGATATCATCTGATGATATGTTCCCGAAGACGTCAAATATGAGATTTTATTTATACAAATAAATAGTACAAGCCTTAGGCAGACCACATATACTTATTTATTACTTATATATTATAGAGCATTCATTTACTTATGTGTCACAGATAGATTTACACCCTGGTCAGTTATATACCTTATTTAAATGCATATTATAGCTTCAATAATTAAATTACTTATATGTCAGAAATAGGTACATGCCAATTATACACCATCTTCTAGTCAGTTATATAATTTAGTTACGTATATACTATAGAACAAATAATTTGCAATATGCGTACACGTATGTCATATTTAAACAAATACCGTAATAAATTACATGTCATAATTAATTACATAATTTTAGTCAATACTACATTATAATTATAACCTGTTACATACCATAGTCGACTATACACTATAATATCGCAGCTAAATAAATATATTACTGTTAGCGTCCCTTTTGTCAAAGGATGCCAGTGTCTCCTCCAAGGTCAGTACTCCATCCTTATTCAAATCCCATAGGTTGAATCGCGCCTTTCTCGTATTCTCCACGTCGCTTGGAGACAAAAAGAAAAGTAAAATCAAAATTATAACAATTACATTCGCTAAGCACAATGAGATACTAGATTCATTGATAATTGATATAATGTTCACTTTCCTCGCAGAAACATCAGCTTTTGTCGTTTAGTTTCCTTATGATAAATGAATAAATTATTAACACTTTCATACACAATTTTAGCTCTATGTGTGTCAGATTCACCGCGTGACTGGTAATCCTCCTTGTCAAATTCATCTTCTACAGGCTTAACGTCAGTCAGATGACAAGCTTACAATGAAACTTTCAGCGTCAGTCATTTCGTTTTTATGTGAAACCTTTGCAGCTAATTACTCGTCTTTTAAGGAAATTCTTAGCGGCAAATTACTTTTCTTTTAAGGAAAACCTTTTTCGACAAATTTGAAATATTTAAGTCAAGTTACTCGTCTCCATAGGAAATCCTTACGTCAAATGTATCATCTCTAAGGAACATCTTTCCATCAAATTAATTTGCCTCTATGGGAAATTGTTACGTCAAATTTCTCCTCACCAGATGAAATCTTTGTCTCAGACTACTTGTTTCTGTAGGAAATCTTTGTGTTAGGCTGCTTTTCTCTATAGAAAATCTTTGTCTTAGTCTACTTTTCTCAATATGAAATATTTAGATTACTTTTCTCTATAGGAAATCTTTGTCTTAGACTACTTGTTTCTGTAGGAAATCTTTGTCTTATGCTACTTTTCTCTACAGAAAATCTTTGCGTTAGGCTGCATTTCTCTATAGAAAATATTTAGGCTATTTTTCTTAGGATACTTTTCTCTATAGAAAATCTTAGTCTACTTGTCTCTATATGAATACATTGTATCAGACTACTTTTATCTATAGTTTTATGTGTCAGAATTATTCGCAATGATCGATGTTCATGTATACACTCATCTGACAATATTATTTTTAATATTTTTCTGAACATTAATATTTCAATATAGAATGCACTTGTTGTATTACCAAATAATTTTGTTTATCATGGACATTGCATTAGTTTACATTAGACACAAATTAATAACTATTACAGATTTGAACAGTTGAAAACAGCACAAATATAAAACAAACAACAACATTGAATGTTATATAAATCACATGCATATTTGTTAACATTTCTAAATACTGAATCAAAACATACAGTTGATAACAACAGTTGGTAACATACAGTTGATAACAGTTGATACATACAGTTGACAACAACATTAAATACATTTTAATTCTACTTTGGCAGAACGAGCAATGAAAACACTCAAAACAACATTACAATTATTTGCGGATGAGATGAGGGTGAAGAATTCATGCACAAGCAATTAAACGTATTTTGTTTTATCATCATTTACGTTTTAATCATCGTGTGACGCAGACAGTTTTTGTCAGTGAACAGAAATGGAGTTATAGATATTATAGTGATAATAATTCTCATGTAACCTAGTCTAGGTGAAACCACAATAGTCTTTCGCATGCTTTCATGTGTTTCTCTTGCACGTTATAGAACGCTGATGGGCTGCTATTCTCTTGAGGCTAACCTGTGAGCTCTGACTTTTTAGCTCCCTGAAGGAGAACAATTGTACCAATTTCCAGTAACTTCCTTGTAGCATAAATTCTAAGATGTATTCAACATACTTTGCCACCATACTTCAACAAAGTGTTGTGTATCCTTACATTTACAAACTTGGGATAGAAGCTACTCGAGTGTAACACGAGCATAGCGGTTTATAAATCAGTAAACTAAGAGATTCCGTTAACAACAAGAAATGCTTGATTCTTTCCTCTAAAATATAATCAGGGAAAGAACGCTAGGTTTCCAGTTTATTCATCTCTAAGTCCGTTCTTTCTTAATTTCAAGTCTCAATTTACTGTTTCCTGCAAAATTATTTATTACCCCGATACATGATTGCAACATATCAATTTTTTTACATGTATTCACTACAAACACAAGTATTTAGCTTACTACGTACGCGCAGTTTGTAGATATACTAGTCTACTCACACAATACATCTTTATGTAAAGCACAAGTATAAAATATCAATAGCAGAATGCGCAAAATATTTTAAGGTCCATCTCTATCAATTAGTCTGTTAACTCACCATTAAGCTAACGGCTGTCTTTCATGACCGGATTTTGTGACACACAAAGTCAAAGTGAGTAGACAATATAGTACTTTACAATAAGTAAACTTTTGATCTCATCCATTGGCTTTTCTAGTTCTTGTAAATCTAAACCATTGGATAATAAAACTTACTGCATTTAATTTCTATTTAATTTAACTTAAAATATGTTAAATGTGCAAAATGTATGTAAAATGTCATGAATTAGAGAAATTCAAGTTATTTGTACTCAAGGTATGTGACGCCAAACAGATTATAAGTTCTCAAACTATGTGACCCTAAACAAGCTCTATGTACTCAAACATTGTGACTCCAAACAAACTCTATGTACTCAAACATTGTGACTCCAAACAAACTCTATGTACTCAAACATTGTGACTCCAAACAAGCTCTATGTACTCAAACATTGTGACTCCAAACAAGCACTATGTACTCAAACTATGTGACCCTAAACAAGCTCTATGGAACTAATCAAATAATCTGTACCCTACCTCAGATCAGAATTGCAGAAAAGAAATGTACACTAATATCCATTGTCAAGAGTTAATAAACTTAAATTCGTATTGTGCAACCAAATTCACTAACACACTATAGACATGCAAAGTAATCATTAACATATTTTACTTTGTAAAATGAATTAGCACTTCCTCAAAAATTTAATATAACTGCCAGCACGAAAACAAAAGTTATGAAATTTAGTGTGATGTTTATGAATGAATATTTCTCTAACAGCCAACATAATAAACCAAGCACTACTTAAAACACAACACCATTATCAAGGGGATTACTGATCATAAATATATGTCAGTTGAAGCATACGACTTCAGAGACAGTGAATATTTGAAGGAAATATTCCTACCAAGCTTAAAGATGTACACAACCTCAGAAACATTTCATAAAATATTACTTCCAGCCTAAGAATGTATGTGTTTAATTCGAGTTTACCTTACAAAGACAAAGGGATCTGAATTATGCTGAATCTATATCATTTAATGTTAGAATATAATATTTATATATGTGAGTACATATATATCTATAGTGAATAATAAAGACTTTTAAAATTATTTTTAAATAATGATTCTAAAGGGAACACAATTCTATCATATATTTATGATACACTCGAATGCAACGTAAGGGTCAAGAGCAGTCTGCACTCTTAATTGTCCATGGGCACACGAAGAGATTTGACATCTTAAGACACCCGTGTGAGACGCAATGTACTGAATGAATGTTGCACACGTTACTTAAGTTTTTGTATACCAGACCAGTTTAGTGATCTGTCACTCGCAGCTAAAGTCACTAACCGTACTAACTTTATTGTGACTGCATTAGCAATACGAATAAAAATGTAATACACAGTTCAGCACTGTACGGCGACTCAGCCACGACAGTTTTCTGTTGATTTTGCCGAGTTTTAATTTGTGAACTGGTAGTCTGAGTCTAATGCTCGGACATACTTTGAACTGGATGAGACTAGCTTTACTGGCCATAAGAGTACAAAATGTTAAGAAAGGAAGCCTTAAATAATCCAGATTGAATTTTCATCTTCATCAGTCTTTACGCATTCTGATGCGGAATTCACCTTTTAAGTCGAGTACATTATGTACTCTGTTTGGTCGAGTGCACTTTAAACTTCAGTGGCATCTTTATTCTGACTGTTTTACTCCAGTGTATTTGGGTATTGATGCCCTTCATTAACCTTACTGAACATTTTGTCAAAAACAATCGCAGTGCATTCTAATGCGGAGTTTACGTCAGCACCGAATGAATAATATCGTCTTGTCATCGAAAGCGTTGTTATTTTACAAATAATTTTGCTGTTTGTCTGAGGTGATCATTGCAATAGCGATTAAAAAGACCGTTCAAATTTCTTCAGTGAACATTACAACCAATTCAGTCATCTTACAGCAGTAGTGATCGAGGGTCTGTTTACTCTTTAATAAAGATTGGACAGTTCACCCTTTACCCCTCCAACACACACACTCGAATTTTGATATATCTATTAACAGTTCACCCTTTACCCCTCCAACACACACACACACACACACACTCGAATTTTGATATATCTATTAACAGTTCACCCTTTACCCCTCCAACACACACACACACACACACACACTCGAATTTTGATATATCTATTAACAGTTCACCCTTTACCCCTCCAACACACACACACACACACACTCGAATTTTGATATATCTATTAACAGTTCACCCTTTACCCCTCCAACACACACACACACACACACACTCGAATTTGGATATATCTATTAACAGTTCATCCTTTACCCCTACAACACACACACACACACACATACACACTCGAATTTTGATATATCTATTAACAGTTCACCCTTTACCCCTCCAACACACACACACACTCGAATTTGGATATTTCGAAAATGCAATGGTCTATCGTCTGCCAATTCATACTCGATAACTAAGACACTTGATATTATCACCACAGTACAGCGTCATGTGTTCTACTTTTGTGATTCTTTCTGTTTAATGCGAAACGGCACTGTCGTCTGAAGTATCCAACAGACAAAATGGCAAATGCCAAAAAATGATTTGCCGATAAACATGAATGATTTCTTCAAGGACTTAATTTAATAATTATTATTACTCTGTGTAGAAAAGATGAGTGACATACTTTTAATTAAAATGTGGATACATATAAATTCGCATCAAGTAGGCATTTCCTAAGCATTTTATTATTCGTGGTTTATTTTAACAATAAATGAAGGAGTTGGATAAAATCCCCTTAAATAAATACGTTAATCATCAAAAGAGTTATCTAACAATGTGCAATTAGCCCTTTCTGCACTAAATATTATATATTTAGTATTGACTTCTTTACGTTCTTCTCCTTACAGTATAGAAAGTTATATTTTATATTTTGGTTTTAACTCTAGCCTGATACTCGGTACATTGCGTCAATAGTTTTTATTTTGGTGGGGGTTAATTTGTACAGTATGAAACCCTTGTTTGAAGGCACGTGCAAAACATAAATATAGTTCTTTGCTGCGATGTACCTTGGGGCTGACCTTTTAAATGTATGTATCATTTCAAATTGTATTCTCAAGTGTATAATACATCTGTAAAGTGCCGATGTATGGTATAGACTACTGGGTATACTTTATTAGAGCTACCCTGATAATCTGGGTAACGCTGCCAGTTAACTGACTCACTCTTCCACCCAGCAGTAGACCTGAGAAAATAGTTACAAATAAATAACATAATATACAGGGGGAGATAATGTTGATATCGTTACGGTTCACGACAAACAAACAACAAGAAATTACGCTACACTAATAGACACCCGAGAGATGACAAAACAAGATTTAATAAAGAAAATGTTAAGATAAAGGCAAAATACTGTCTTAGTATATTACTAAACAATCTGTCATCGTCAATCAATGATGTTTTAGATTTGAGAACTGACTCAAATGTTTCCAGCGACTTAAATGGAAAATCACCAGGTGACATCTTAACAATAATACTGGCGCATACACAGCTCTGAACATCTTATGAAGACAACTTCTGACCTTCAAGCATACAATAGCAAACAGTTGAAATATAAAAAACAATGAACCATAATTAATTATGGATCCTACGTTCTCTGCAATTTATCACACAATAAATATTTATTTAAATCTGGATCTCCGCAAAACAAATAGAATTGGACATATAACGAAAATGTGTAATGTAAAAATCCTAATCATTCATACAAATCACACAAGCACATACAAAGCGTTTTACCTTATCCATCCAAGAGTCGATCTTCATTTAAGAAGTATCATCAATAACCTTATCCAGCCAAGGGTCGATCTTTATTTAAGAAGTATCATCAATAACCTCAGCAGAAGGATCTCTTACAGAACACCCTAGTGCGTAGAAAGATATAGGAATCAAAGAGGGGAGGGAAAATAGGTATCTCTTGATATTCCTGACAAATCTGGGCTATTAATTTTTTTAACTTTCTAGCGAACTCTTTTTCACTCTTTTCTGAAAATAAATATTTATCCACTCCATCTGTGTGTCTCTCTAGCTATCCATCTATCTGTGACTCTCTCTCTCTCTCTCTCTCTCTCTCTCTCTCTCTCTCTCTCTCTCTCTCTCTCTCTCTCTCTCTCTCTCTCTCTCTCTCTCTCTCTCTCTCTCTCCCATTTACCCGCCCCCAAGAGAAAATTAATACCTCTCCATCAGTTGCTATCTTTCAGTTTATATAGATAATGCTACCCGCAATTGTTGTAACATTACTACGTTTATACAAAATTATTCATGTTTTGCTTCAAAGAAGAATCTCTTTGGGATAAGGAAAAATGGGCGGGGCTTGTATTGAAATTATATTGGATCCATATTTTATATTAATTTTGCTTTTCGTCACTTATCTCCATGACCCAAGAGCTTTAGTTAGAGAACTCGTGATGTCAGAAAATAATCTTATGGCCACTGACCTACTAACCCATTCGAAACTTGCAAGGCTGAGTGATAAGATGCAGACTGTTTATGACTGACTTTATTTGTTACTGTAAATCAGAACTAAACCATAAACGACAATGAAAATATTCCTGAAAACAGTTTGTTTGGTAATTAAGTGGTGAATAGCTGTAAGTATGGATTCTCGAGCGAAACGTAAATCACTTTTAATTGAAGTCTAACACTGATAATAAATGTTTACTTGATCTAATTGACACAATGTGTATTCAAATTCAGCAAATAAAATCCACTTAGACGCTCTTTCTACGCAATAAAATCAACACAATGCCAAGAAAACAACTGCAAGAAAGAACACTTCTATTTTTCTAAACGAGAGAGTTTATAGAATTTTGAGAAGCTTCCTTCCCTCCTTCTCCCCCCACCTATCCTCTGCACAGAAGACATTTACTGTGCGAGACAAGATTATATGAGGTGAGTGACCCCTCAGTACTTAATATACTGTAGTGATATGCTGGCACGCCTTGCCTAGACAAATTCTCTCTCTCACACTCACACTCACTCACTCTGTGTCTCACACTCTATCTCACACACACTCTCTCTCTCTGATAGACTTACAGATCTGGAAACACGTGTACGAGATGAACGGGGTTAGTTTACCGCTGTTTTCATTTTAATGGGTCATTACATCATTAAATGTTCACTGCTTCCTCCTTATCTTCAGTGATACCTTTACATAATAAGACAATAAATTGCAGGTGAACAGGAAAGTTTTCTAGAATCCCAGTTCCCGGATCCCATATATAATATATATTACTGGAGGACATATTAATGTCCGAGTTATAACTATAATTGCCCAGATATACTAATTTCACTGCATTATGAGATCAGCCAAAGTACTTTATATTTTATCGATTGCTACAGCAGTTTTAAAATTGTTTCTTGACTTGTGTGACAGCATTTTTGTCTATTCTTTTCCGTGTGAAATTATTTTCTAAACATTTCTTACTAAATCACACAATTTTTGTGGACGATCTTTATTATATCTATAATACTTTGTAACATTTTCCTTCTGTTATAATACTATAATACTTTGTAACATTTTCCTTCTGTTATAATACTATAATACTTTGTAACATTTTCCTTCTGTTATAATACTATAATACTTTGTAACATTTTCCTTCTGTTAAAGTTTCTACAATAAGCAGACAAATTCTGTCATTATCTATGCACACAATATAGCTACACTTGTATGCGATCGTGTACTTTAAGTATGGGAAATGATGTAATTAAGTGTGAGCTTTACTGATAGTAAAATATTAATTATTTACTCTGAGAATGTCTTTGTGCTGTGGCTGTGGATGTGTACTGTTGTCTTACCTAATGTTATAAAACATACATTTAGCTTGTGCTAAAAAGATAGTCATTGTGTCTTAGGAATAAAGCTTGCAAGCCACTATTTCAGATTACGTTATTATAGCACTGAATAGTAGTTTAATGAGCACACTCATTAAAAACTAATAACATAAAGGACTGTAAATGCTTTACAGCAATTTCTGTGCTAGGGGTCTTTTCTGCTAAAGTGCTACACAAGTTTACACAGGACCTTGATTCCAGCTTGGCCCAGTTCTGGTTCAAGTCTACCATTCTAGACCTTTGCTAACATTTTTGCTTCCAATTTACCTCATCCTTGACCAACCATCAGATACCAATCTTTAGTGTCCCTCTGCAAGATTACAACTGTTCTAGATTCATCCTCCCCAGTAGAAATAACAAACTGCAAGTTATTACCAGAGAGTTCAAATTTACTGACTTTCATCGACTTGTGTTGCTTAATACAGGAATTTTATTACTTTGGTTATAGTGCTATTTACAGAGATGACACTTGTTGTAACATCTTTAAATGGCCACATTACATACATCAGATGTCACCAATTCGTACATCCGATTCTATTAACTATCTACATCTGTCTAAGCATGACTGAATGTGACTGAAAGGGGGGGGGTACAAACCTAAGTCTATCACTCTGTCTGGTGTGCAACGAATCACATTGCTTCTGGGACAGTATACGTGTGTGAGTGCATTGAAGTACATAACATCAATATGTATTGTTGCATTCACCAAACTGTACATCACGCTACATATTTCATACCCTGATATATTGTACAGGGCTTCTTATAATTAACACCATTCCACACCCACCTGCCCAGGTAATTTGTCCATCTCTTTTAATGTTATCTGTGTATGTCCTGCAATTCCAAGAATGACAGTCTACATGACCTGCATATATATTTATAATTAAAGACACTGTCTTCACAAAATTAAGATGTTAAAATTTCAGGAAACTTGATAAATATCTGCTTGTAATTTTTACTGCCAAGTTACATTTTCATTTTATTAACCCTACACGCAACTGTTGCTGTCTAAAATTTTAGAAGATGTTGCACTCTGCTGATGTACCCAATTGAATGATGAAGTCAAATGACCATTTGAGACAAGGGTAGGTGTTTCCTTCTTATTTGGTCATTAGCTGCTATTATGGCAATTTGAAAAGGCTAACGTTAGCTACATCAATCCATGTAGACTGTCATTCTAATGGAGTGGACACTACATTAAATTAATGAAGTCTACATACTGTTTTTCTTTACAGATTTGATCAGTACTTTTCTATTAAAGTCCAGACTATGATTAGGTTATTCTACCAACGTTGTTATGATATAACATGCAACACTATAAATACATCCTGATATTACTCACCTTTCTGTTTTTATGAAATTCATTGATATGTCTAAATCTCTGTTTTACAGCAAAATTAAATATAAAATTTACACCTTTTCACCATTCCAGAAATAATTATGTACGAATACAATTTTTTGTCTATAAAATGGCATGATAATCTAGGGTACATAACTCTAAACTTTTCACTTTTTTCCTTGGGGGATTGGGGGATTTGAAATATTTTGAGAATATGATTCAAATGCTAATCATCCAAAATTGAATCTTTACACAATAAAAGGGATCATTTTCACTTAAATTTGGATTGTTGACAAGTACTTTATTAGAACATACAAAGCCTTCAATGTTGGTAAACTTTAAACCTATTCTTAATAGCTCACCACATCATTTTCAGCCAGTCTTTGAATTAGATTAGGATTTTTAATTGTAAATGGCGTATTTCTTTCATGTTATAAAGTATTATGACAAGTATTTTTTTATAATTGTAAAAGATCTGCAGTCAGTATAACGTAATCACTGTGATAACTATTATCTCACATGAGTTCAGGCCGGCGGTTCGGTTCGCGTGACAGGAAGCTCTACTTTGGGAGTTAGTTTCGTATTTGAGAGTTAGTGTTCCAAATACGCTCAAATCATGTAACTAATTGTATGAATCCGATTGACTGAAAGAAATAGGAAACTCACCAACATTATATAGTACACGTCATTCTAGTCTACACTCCTCATAATACAAAGGCGATTAACAGTATATTACTTCGCGAGAACACTTTGCGGCACGAAGTTAATTATAGACGTGGGTGTCTCTAATAAAACGATTCAAGATTATAGCTATTTTTTAAAAGCGGTTTAACGACGTCACACAATGAGACACGAGATCTTGTTCTTAGCCCCCTTCGTCATATAGTGAGTGACTTTAGACACGATGTGTCACGTGACCGTGTCAGTGCAATCAGTTCGACATACAGTGCCGAGTGCATATGCTGGAATACACCCAGCAGTATGACTAGAATACAGCGAGTTCGTCACGGCCGTCCTCTGTACCGTGCACTTTTCTCTCAAAAGAACCATTTAATTTATTTAATATTACAAGGGCAAACAACTGGATCCGTCAAAAAAGTGCGATTAACCCACGTATGATGTCCCTTTCATATATACATATTCAACCACGCACATCTTTTACCGGGTAAAACAACTAGGACGACCTTCAGTCTATTCGTGGTTGCGTACGATTACATGTACGTTAAAGTGTTGACGTACTCTCGTGAGCTGGTGACTGAACGTTGCCGTCTGCTGATCTTTGTTGGTGTCCGAAGGGACCTGTCACTCAAACTCAACGTAGTAAACAACCGTTAGATAGCGGTGTCCACAAACCGCTGCATGACTGACACCGATAACAATAGCACCTGAGTAACTTCTCTGTCAGTTTAATTGTCGTGTTCTCGAAAAGGGTGACAATAAGTTTTTATAGCAGTTTTCGACTCAGGGTCTTTGCTTTGCAATTTCCTTCCTAAAGAGGGTGAACTCTGGCATATGACATACAATTACAAATCTTTTCCTCATTCTCTTCACTTCAGCTTTAACTTGGCAGCAATAATCTACTCCATTCACTGTTGCCTGCTGACTACAGATCTGTGTGATATGTCACAGCTGATCGGTGAATGACAGGTATGTAATATTATAATACTTACCATTCTGGTGAATAAATTCTTCAACTAGTGACAAGATAGACAGACAGACAGACAGACAGATAGATAGATAGATAGATAGATAGATAGATAGATAGATAGATAGATAGATAGATAGATAGATAGATAGATGCTACCCTAAATTCGGTCGGCTATATAAAAATAATAAAAGCTTTTTCTTCAATGTGTATCTCGTGAGATTTCTGAAAGAAATCATTACGTATGTCCGACCATTCCAAACTCGTCCGTCACATTGAGGAATAATGCATTAAAAACATGGTTCATTTTGGTTCGGGTATCGATTTGCTAAAACAAGGCGTGTAACTCTTGCCCAGAATATCTTTTTTTTAAAAACTGTCCCCCAGGAGAGGATTCATATCATTATCATCATTCGTAATTACGAATTGCATCCCATAAACGAAAGTAGAAGTAGCATATGCTTCTAGGCTCCACTATGTGTGCAATCCCCCCTGAGTAGCCTCCCTGGACTATGGATTAACCTTGAGGATAACTCTCTTGATGCTGTCATCACATTCTGCTTGTTTTTAATATATTACCTTATTTGTGGTTCTTTAAAGATACCCTAATTGTAAGTAGGTGTGTTCTTAATGCAAGCGTGTTTTCTAGTAATTGCAAGCGTGTCCTTGATGAAAGTGTGTTCTTGGTGCATGTTCTTATAATTGCAAATGTGTTCTTCATGAAAGTTTGTTCTTGTAATTGCAAGCGTGTTCTTGATGAATGTATGTTCTTGCAATTGCAAGTATGTTCTTAATAAAGGTGTGTCCTCACAATTATGGGTGTGATCTTGTGATTGTGTATGCTTATAATTGTAAATGTATTCTTGATGAAAACGTGCTCTTCATGAAAGTATCCTTGATGAAAGTGTGTTCTTGATGAAAGTGTGTTCTTGCAATTACAAATTGTCGCGGAAGATGGTACATCTCATCTATGTCTGTTGTGACAGTCTGCAATGCATGCCCTCGGCTGCTTTTGTCGAACTGCCGCGAATATAGCTCTGGAGCCGTGCATTTTATGATGTGCACACACTCTGATATGCCCTTAGGCATTTGGTACCCACCCAACGCTGGCAGTGACACTGTTTTCACTATCAAGGATTCATTCCTGTTCGAGAGGAACCATTCTTGGAGACAGTTTTTTTGCCGGTTGTGGTGCTAGGTGCCTTTTTGTTTGCATGGCTGAAGTGCACCAGATGTGAAAGTAACCTTACTTTCTCGTTTATTTACCATCTCATTAGGTAGGACAGGTCAAACAGGTCATTATTTAATGATACTTTCAAACGGCTTTATCATGTGTAATAGAATTTACTGTACGAAGGATTATTTTAATTTTATTAGATAGATAGACAAATAGATAGATAGATAGATAGATAGATAGATAGATAGATAGATAGATAGATAGATAGATAGATAGATAGATAGATAGATAGATAGATAGGTAGGTAGATAGATAGATAGAATAGATAGATAGATAGATAGATAGATAGATAGATAGATAGATAGATAGATAGATAGATAGATAGATAGATAGATAGATAGATAGATAGATAGATAGATAGATAGAGCATGAAATCATCAAACAATAGTGTGTAGTAATCTGCATTATCACTATAATCCATTATCACTTAATTTTCAGATGTCTATTCTTAGCGAGCTCTCCTGACCAACCTTAGACTGAGAATTTTTGCCCATAGCAAGATCAGAGAAAGTGTATAATTTTGTATTTTATATTTTCTAAATAGTATGCCTTCTTATTTACATTACTATTAATATCAGAACTATTATTTTATATATCGTAACCAAGTTAATGACTGGTTTTTGTCCGCCCACTGACCAGAGAATTGTAGTATGAGACCACTCACTCATACTAACCAATGGACCAACGGAAAGTTAAAATCAACAGCCCAAAGCATGAAATAAACAAGGAGCCAGTACTGATAACATGAATGCACATACTTGAAGATTCAGAGTAAAAAACACGTCATAACACAGATATATGACATTAATACGACTTCAGAGTAGAAAACACGTCATAGCACAGATATATGACATTAATACTACTTCAGAGTAGAAAACACGTCATAGCACAGATATATGACATTAATATGACTTTAGAGTAGAAAACACAGTATAACACAGATATATGATAATTGATTACCCACAACCATCAAAAAAGCCCCACCAATAACCAAACCCCCAATCACCACACAAGACCACGCCACTTACCAAATTCACAATCATCAGTCATTACTACGTCAATAACCAAGCCCCCAATCACCACACAAAGCCACGCCAATGACCAAAACCACAGTCGCCACATAAGGCAATGCCAATAATCGAATCCCCAATCACCGTGTATGGCCAGGTCAGTAACCAAACTCACAGTCACTATACATGAACACGCCAATAACCAAAACCCAGTCACCAATTAAGGCCACGCCAATAATCAACACACACACACACACACACACACACACACACACACACACACACACACATCACCACATAAGGCCATGCCAATAATCAAATCGCCATTGACTGTACATGGTTATGTCAATAACCAAACTCCCCGTCATCACACCTCTTGAGACCACATACCATGGTGTACTGGGATTCGCAGCAATGCTGCCAACAGCAAAAGCAGTATGGGATCATATTGTTGAACGGAAATGTATATTATTAATAATTTAAATATCCCCCATCTTTTTTTCTCCTTAAATTGAAGAGGTTGCTCCTTTTTTCCATCCTTATTTTTATTACTGCACTTCTATTTTAATTTCTTTTTTCACGATATGCACCCTCTTCCTCCCCTTGTGCTGGAAGGTTACTAAGGCTCATCCTATGTGGACTTCGACTAATGCTAGGCCACATACACTGCTAATTACATTTTCTATATATATGATCGAGACTTGTGAAATCGATTATTTTTCGTCCGGTTAAGAGGCAAAGAGAAGACCTGGGTGGAAAAAAGAGATGTCAGTGATATTCCTCCCAATTCCCTTTTCCTCTAAAGGTCCTGCCCCTAGTACAAACCATGTGCACTGGAGTCCCAGTGAATTCTAAAACTGATCTGTACAACAGTCCATGAGAATGGTTTCCTGCAATCGTGAATGGAATAGCTGCAGTCGTGAGTGGAATAGCTGCAATCATGAGTGGGATAGCTGCAGTCGTGAGTGGGATAGTTGCAATCGTGAATGGGATAGCTGCAGTCGTGAGTGGGATAGTTGCAATCGTGATTGGGATAGCTGCTTAGTAACCAAAAACTTGTGTATCGTTGTTTTATCCCTCCTTTTCTTATTCTCTACATCTCAGGACTCAGTTACCTCACCCCTTCCCAATAATTTTATTTTCCTCCCATCATCACAGTTACCGCCCTCCCTCCCTCCCTCTCTCTCTCTCTCTCTCTCTCTCTCTCTCTCTCTCTCTCTCTCTCTCTCTCTCTCTCTCTCTCTCTCTCTCTCTCTCTCTCTCTCTCTCTCTCTCCAGCAATGTGGGTTTTTCTATCCTTCAAGAGATTTGCCAGTATCTCCACCCCACTTACCCCTGCGAAATTAACAAAGGTTGTTAGTGGCATTAATAGTAAAAGAAACAGTTAACGTAGAGGAGTCTACGAAAAATTGTTCGTCGGGATGGAATTCATACAATGCAAACTTTGAAGAAATAGTGGGGCGGCTAAAGTTAGGTATGTCTAATAAATGGAATCAAGAGCGAAGAGCAGTGTAAGTAGTTAGTTTATGCATAGGTCAGAGTTCGTCAAACTGGATTGTTTTTTTACAAGGAGGGCCGTACTGACATTTTTATCTCTGTCATGTGAATGTGCATTACACACTGTATCAGATAACTGTTTTTGAACTTTGTTCCTCTGATTCCGTCTGCGTGATGTTTACGACAATAAACTATCACCATCCAGAAAAGAATCTGATGTTGTATGTGGTATTTCATCCTTGTTTCGCCATTGCAAACAACAGACATTATCAGTACCATTTTGCTTACAATCAGTTCAATCAATGTTCTGAAGAACGTGTTTTTTGATGAGGTTGGATGGTGTACTACAGAACTAAATTACGTTATTACGAAAGTGTATTTGTAATTTTATCAAATATTCTCTCTCTCTCTCTTTCTTTCTTTCTTTCTCTCTCTCTCTTTCTTTCTTTCTTTCTCTCTCTCTCTCTCTTTCTTTCTCTCTCTCCGTCTAGTTGTCTTTCACTCACACACTCGCACATATTTACTCACTCTCAGTTTCTAAATATCTATCCTGTTTGAAACTCTGTGTGTGTGTGTGTGTGTGTGTGTGTGTGTGTGTGTGTGTGTGTGTGTGTGTGTGTGTGTGTGTGTGTGTGTTATTTATCTTTCTCTTTTTCCCTGTCTTACTCTTTAAGTCTTTATACACTGTCTAAAACTCTTTCCCTCTTGCAGATTAACTTTCTCTTTATTTCTCTCTCTTTCTCTTTCTTTCTCTCTTTCTTCTGTTATATGTCTCTTCACCTCTTTCTTTGTCTTCAACTCTCTTTCTTCCCCCTCTCTCTCTCTCACTCACTCACTTTCCCTTTTCTGTCTTCCTCAATTCTCTCACTTCATCTCGCTTTGTCTCTTTCCACTTTTTATTTCTCCTTTTAACTTCCGCTTTCTCTCTCTCTTCATCTCATTCTTCTTCCTTTCTCTTTCTCTCTCTCTCTTCCTCTTTCTTCTCTCTCTCGTTCCCTCTCTTCCTCTTTCTTCTTTCTCTCCTCTCGATCTTCCTCTGTTTTCCTCTCTCTTTCCGACACCCTTTAACAAGTTTCACAAATAATCCATAAGATGAAGACGTACTCTGTTGCAAAGATGATATGTAATTTTAAAATTTCCAGAAACGTTAGATTTTTTAATATTATTAGTTTCTTCCTTGTTTTTATTTACTGAGTTTTAATACATCACCCGTTTCTATTTTTATCTGCCCTACAGGTTGCTTTTTGTTGTTTTTTTTTGGGGGGAGAACTTTTGTCATGATACTATATAAATCGAGGTCGTTTATGTTTTTATTTTCCTTCTGTTAAATATTTCCTTTCTGTCAATCTGCTATATTCCTCAATCAGATTCACTTTTGTTACTCTTTTCTCAGCATTAATTCATGCACTTTGTCAACACTATTTACAGAACCTAATACTATTATCACAACCAAAATTCTATACTGGTTTATTTATGGAACCAAAAACAATGTCTATGGATTTTCTTATTGCAGGTAAAATTGTGCAATGCATGAACTCACTTTCGGATGACGTGTTGCTTTGGCGGTCAGGTGATACGCAAGAGAGCGTCATACATTTCTGAGAAAGGATGGTAGGAGGAAATATTTAGCAGACCCGTCAGTTAACTCAGTAACATGCGTATAGCAACTCGTTGTGGAGAATATTAAAATCACGAACATGAATTTGCACAATTTTGCATTCACACATTATCTTCTGATGAATCTGTTTTATTTTTATTTGAACTGTATGACAAACGAGCAAGATATGAATTTTTGATTCGTCCATAACCTTATTTGTGACATCGAGACAAAGTAAAAGGTTATTTGTACAAGTAAGTGTAATGTATTGAGTATAAGGAAGAAAGGAAAAGGAAGATGGCAGAATTCAAGACGGACCAAAGGCACGACTTTGACCTTGAGGTTGTTCTGGATGCATTCAAAAAGTGTCGACAGAATGACGGTAATTTGTTCTTAGATGAATACCTGCGGGCCTTCCACGAGCTGTGCAGGTGAGCAAATATTTGACCTCTGTGTGACGTTGACAACGATGGTAATGGTGGTTGTAATTATGATGACCGTGTCGATGATAATGGTTGAGATGAGAAAATTGTGGTGGTAGTCGGCCGCTCGGTCGTTGGAAATATAAATCATGTCCCTTTTAAGGGCCGCTATTTTGTCTATACAATTGGTAACACCCTTTAAAAAAAAATTAAACTGACATTAAAACGTCATTAAAAAAGAAAATTATAGAACCTAGTTTACCTGTAATAACGACCCAAATTTCCGTACGAACTGCTCTGTGACCGTCTCTAGTTTCTGTAAAAATGTCAGTTTCATCACGTCAATCAGTAGTAAGTCACTCATTACCAGTCCAGTAATTTGTCATTTGACAGGAAATTATTTTTAGGTTACTGATATGTGATTTTGAAGAAGTGAGGAAAAATACTTGTTATAGAATTTCAGTAAGACTTTTGAACTGTCGTGCCGTTAATTGCGCAGTTTAGCGCGCTCGTTGGACGCAGTAATCTATTAGTGTCCCACGCGATCAGTCAAAATTTGCATTTACTGTTAACTTGGAGAGCGAGGCGAGGAGTGAGGGGACTAAAACAGAAAGTAAGATTGTGGTGTACGGTGGTGAATGCGACAGGTCCGGGTGTTGTAATAACAGGACAGATGCCAGAGAGTTCATTGGCACTGATCGAATTTCACGAGCACACTGACATGGCACGTAGCTTTTGCTGTCTTCTCATGTGCGCTTATGTTCTGTTGTATGCAGGCCTGTTTGTCTCTGAGTGCACATCTATATGTCTCTTAGTGGTGACCTATTTATCTCTATGTATAGACTTGAATGTTTTCTGATTGTAGAAGTATTGTCAGTATTTGAGTGTTGGCCTATTTGTGTGCGTGTCGAAAGCATGTGTTTCAGAGATTAGATCTTTGTCTCTAGATTTACATATGCGTCTCGGAGTGTAGCTCTGTGTCTGTCTAGATCTATAATGTGACTTGGAGTGTAGATCTTTGTGTCTATATGGATCTTTGTGTCTCGGAGTGTATATTTTTGTGTCTGTATGGATCTATATGTGTTCCGGAGTGTCGATCTTTGTGTCTGTATGGATCTACATGTGTCTCGGAGTGTAGATCTTTGTGTCAGCATGGATCTATATGTGTCTCGGAGTGTAGATCTTTGCGTCTGTATGGATCTATATATTCTCGGAGTGTAGATCTTTGTGTCTTTATGTATCTATATGCGTCTCGGAGTGTAGATCTTTGTGTCTGTCTAGAACTATATATGTGTCTTGGAGTGTAGATCTTTGTGTCTATCTAGATCTATAAATATGTGTCTCGGAGTGTAGATCTTTGTCTAGATCTATATGTTTGTTTATTTTAGATAGATAGATAAGTAAATCTGAATTAACGAAATTTCTTGTTGTCTGAGTTCAGTTCTGTGAGTACCACTGTCTGAGCACCGTTGCTTGCATTATTGGGTGAGTTCTGTTGTTTGATTTCTGTTTTCTGAATTTTTTTGTTTGAATTCCGTTGTCTAAGTAGTGTTGTGTGAGTTTTGTTGAGTGATTGTCTTAGTTCTATTATCCTGTTGTCTGGGTATTATTGTCTAAATTCTATTGTTAGAGTTCTTTTGGCTGAGTTCTCTTGTGTGATTACTGTTGCCTGAGCAGATTGTCTAAGCTTGTTCTGTAATCTGAGCTCTGTTGGCTGAGTTCTCTTGTGTGATTACTGTTGCCTGAGCAGATTGTCTAAACTTGTCATCTGAGTTCTGTTGTCTAAATACTGTTGTCCAGGCTTCGCTGTCTGAACACTTTTGTCTAAAACTCGTGTCTGTTTTCTCGTTTGCACAATGGTATCTGAGCACTAATGTTTATGTTCTGATGCCTGAGTTCCGATGTCTGAGTTCTGTGTATGACTTCTGTTGTCTAAGCACAGTCTTTCAGCTCTGTAATACTAAACAGTATTGTCTGAGATCTGTTAACTGAGTACTGATGTTTAGACAGTCTTTTTCTGAGTTCTCTTGTCTGAGCAATACTATCTGAACAATATTGCCTGAACCAAGACCTGAGCTTCTTTCATAAACTCTGTTGTCAAAACATATTAAGACCTAACTCTAGCTCCTTGTTGGCTTCTGAAATAAGCGGTCCTTGACATTTTTCTATAAAATATTACATTATAAAAACGTATACATCTAACATACAGTATACATAAAGTATATCGGCGTATTCCTCAAACCTGACGCTTTCCGCACACAGTGTACACAGACTGTAATGGCGTTTTCCCCCAAAACATACATACCCAGCTTGAAATCTCAGAAACACCTAAAATTAAACGCAATTCTGCCCGTCTCTTTTGAGGTTTCAGATTCAGTGTATAATTACTAAATCCCAGGCAAGGGAGATTATGTAACTGGGATGTCTTGCAAAGACATGCAAAGGGAAAGAACTGTAATTGTACTCTACGTTGAGACTGCTTTCCCCATTTCCACCAGCTTCCATTGGTATCGACAAGTCGCTATTTTTTTCGTTTTTCCTTTTTGTTTCTCGGAAAGATCTACCAATTAAAAATCCCTCAAGGCAAATTTCCCCTGTAATTTAGGGCATGGACGTAATAAGGAAAACTTAATAATAAAGTAATAAATATTCAAGAATAACTATATAATCTCAATATCTTTGAAACAAACTTGCCAAAATAACTATAAAAGGAAATAAATTGCTCAGTAGCAGTAATAAACACGATAAAGAAATTGAAAAACATTCACTACAACAATAGATTAAATGAAAGCTCGAATAAGCACCACCATTCACCAGACTTCATCATTATTCTTTCTCAATTTTCCCTGTGAAGGATGCTTCGAATTTAATCAACTCATCTAAATACTTTGTCAGGATTGTCCCTCTGTCCGCGAAATCAGTTCACTTTGAAGCGAACGTTATAATCGTATTCATGTACTGCCATAGATAGATAGATAGAAGTACTGTTGTGTTAATAGCAAATTGCAGGATGGGTGTACATTTAGACATAGATAGATAGATAGATAGATAATTGGTGGTGGTGGTGGTGGTGGTGGTATGTTTACTAAATTTACTATACATTTTAAATTTTGATGGTAATGATTAGTAAATAATATTGTTGTATAACATGATGCTACGATTCAAGTACCAACTTTACAACCAACCAACTGACAACAACAGCAAATAGAGGTGATGGTAGTTTAGGTGGGGGTGGGTGGGAATTCGGGTAGCATAATATAGAGTGGATAGAGAAAGTATACAAAGAAGTAGAGAAAATTAGTAATAGTAGCTGTAATAATAAAAACGGTAAGATAAGATCCCACATCCAAAATAGAATTTAAAGTGACAACAGTTTTCAAAAGTACTATTTCATTTCTTAAATAAATCAAGTACAATGCTAGCAGCAGAACAAGTATCGATTTTCTTGTGTGATTTTAAAGCTCATTACCTGACGAAACCTGTTTTAAACACTCTTTCCCCCACTCCTCAGGTTCTTTCGGCTCACAGGCAGGTTGTTTGGCTTCGTAGCCAAAGACCTTGAAGGCAAGATGAAGGTCATAGAGACGCGAATCAAATCAGCGCACGCCTCCAGCTACACCACCCTACAATCAATGTTGGAATTCGAACTCGCACAAGGGGTCGCCAGTCACAACGGTCACCATCCCTCTGGTACCAGACAGTTCTTGCGTCTTCACCACGCCCTAGAGTTCATTTTAGAGTTTATGAAAAGACTGCGCCATAGCGACGACCGTGCCAAGACTTCGCATATTGCCTCTCAGGTACAGTGGTGTCAGCGTTTATTTTTTATTTTAATTGTGAGGTGATGTAATCTCACGATAAT
The DNA here is from genome assembly GCA_028829895.1 of Sinotaia quadrata. Taxonomy (NCBI): domain Eukaryota; kingdom Metazoa; phylum Mollusca; class Gastropoda; order Architaenioglossa; family Viviparidae; genus Sinotaia; species Sinotaia quadrata. The sequence goes on from CM054179.1 coordinate 62,693,063, forward strand.
TCTTTCTTTAACGAGAGGTCTTTTCTGTCTTGTTTGTTTGGTGTGGATTTTGAGGTGGGTTATTTTGTTTTATATATATATATGCAAGTGATATTAGTCTTGCAATATTTTAATTGATTTCTTGGCAGGTTTGTACATTTAGTGTGGGTTTGGGGGGGATAGGATTTCTTTTATATGCCATGTGATATTAGTCTTGCAATAATTGCTTTGCTTTAAAGAGAATCCTTGACAGTTTTGATAGTTTGAGATGATGTACTTTTTTATTCTGTTTGTTGCTGTTTCTCTGTTTGTTTGCTTGCTGGCTTATTTATTTTAAATTGGAATTATTTTCGCTTATATTTATTCTTCATTTGCTGTCTTAAGTAGTTTGTTGTGTCTGTGAAATACTTTAAATCTTTAATGTTTTGTTTTTATCAATGAGGTGTTGTCAGAATGACCTGGTTTGTTGTAACGGTGAAGTGTACTAACTGGTTTATTATATAGGAAAAGTTCATCATTCTTGACTGGTTTGCTGTATAGGAAAAATGTTTTCATTCTTCACTGGTTTGCTGTACTAAGTGTACTAACTGGTTTATTATATAGGAAAAGTTCATCATTCTTAACTGGTTTGCTGTATATGAAAAGTTCATCATTCTTGACTGGTTTTCATTCTTAAGTGGTTTGTTGTAGGGAAATGATGCCAGTCTTAACAGTTTTGTTGTATTTATAGGGTGATGTCAGTTTTAACTAGTTTATTTTCACCTGTGTTATTGTTCTTGATTAATTCTAGACGGGTGATGTAATATTCTATTAGAGATGTGTTTGTTTCCCTGTGAGTTAGTTGTTTTCTATTTAGGTGATGTTATGTCAGTTTTGCTTTAATAGTTTTTTGTTTAGGTGATGTTAGTTTTACAATCATCTGTTTACTTCTCAGTTCAAGTATTACCAATTTTAATTGCCATTTATAACTGTTTTGCTTTACAGAAAACTTTACGACCAGAATTAACAGATTGTTTACTCTCAAACAGTGAGACACTGTCAAAGTAACTGATTTGCTTCACAGATGAAATTGCGGGTCCCTTGCTTTATTCACATGTGAGAAGCAATTCGGTTTGCCTAACATTATAAGAAATGTAATTCTTTCTTGAGTTGGTTTACTTCCTAGTTCAGGAGATGTCAGTCTTTCTTGAGTGAGTTGTCCACACAGTTTAGAAATTGTCAGTCTTTCTATTGTTAATCTCGCAGTTTGTAAGATATGGGACGATCTTAGCTGGTTTGCCTCACAGGTGAAGAGAAGAGAAGCAACCAGTCTCCATTTGTTATGCCTCTCATGTGTCGTGCTTTCAGATTAATTGAACTAATTCACGAATGAGTTGTTATCTTAATTAAATTAGTTTGTCTTATTGTTGAGTAGCTGACATGATAGAATAGCGAGTGTTATAATGTATGTATGTCATATCATGACGTCATACATACATATAATGTATGTATGACGTCATATCTCCCTGAAATTCTTTACTTCTTTGTCCTTTCTGCCTTGTGTCCTCTGTACTCTCTATCTTCTCTCATCTCCTGAGTCTGTTCTTCGCTCATCAGTCTCTCTCTCTCTCTCTCTCTCTCTCTCTCCCTTTCCATCGCCACCTGAACGAGCAGGGTTAATCTCTTCTAAATGTGTCTATTGTCAAATCTTTCTCAACAGGTGTACAAAGAGACCCTTTACAACCACCACCCTTGGTTTACCCGACATCTGGCAGCTGTGGCCGTGTACGCCCTGCCCTCCAAGAAATTCCTGATTGACGTCATGTGCAAACACGATTACGACAAAGTCCACGCTCTAATTGATGACGTTTACACAGAAGGAAAGCCAATCTATGACATCACGCAAAAACTTTACCAAGAGAAGGATCTTCTAAACATCCCATAACATCAACCCATCTCCGCTCTCCAGAAAACAGTGAGGAGGAGTCCCACGGGAACCATGCAAGACTGAGAACATCTACGGATGAAAAGCCTACAGTGATTCCTAGGGAGAGGGGTGAATAGTCAGCGAGAAAAAAGTCCCATAGTCATTGTTTTCTAAACTCGACCTTGACAATAAGACTAATATGAGAACTAATACGTCATTCTGTGACTGATGGTGGCCGTGAATGTCACAACTCTTTTGCGACATCGTAATAATTGCTAATATCGGTGATCTGCCCAACAGTCGAGAGATACTGTAACGTCTTTTGCTGAATCGGATACCCGACAATCGTATTGTGAAGAAGCGATAAAATGATAACGAAAAGTCAATCATTTTGTTAAAAGTGCATAATTGGAAGTATATAGAAAACACACATGAATAAACACATTCCGGCATATATTTTCAAACATGACAATACTCATACACACACACACACACACACACACACACACACACACACACACACACACAGAGTTGTATATAATTATTCAGTGTGCTCTTAACGTCCTGGTCGAGTATATTCCTACTGTGGACGATAATGATTTGTCTTAAGTATTAATCGTTATGTTTTGTTTCCAAATTTTACAAACTACAAAGACCTCAAACATTTTCTATGTTGCCACAGTCTTATCGCTAGCACCTCGTTCTATGTGCAAAATACTCCAGCATTACCATATTAATAATGAGGCAAGACATTTGGTCCACATTGTGTGTACGTATAACCGTGAATGTAAGAGTACGTGTGTGTGTATTGAATATATATATGTATGTATGTGTGTGTATGTATTAAATGTATATATGCATGTGTGTGTATTGAATATATGTATGTATGTGTGTGTATGTATTGAATGTATATATGCATGTGTGTGTATTGAATATATGTATGTATGTGTGTGTATGTATTGAATGTATATATGCATGTGTGTGTATTGAATGTATGTATGTACGTGTATGTATTGATATATATAACTGTGATTATTTATACTTCTGATTAATTCCTTTTCAATTGTATATCTTTCTGTTTTTAATTCTTCATCTGACCGTGAAGATTACTTCTTTCATTAGGTGCCAGGATGTCTATCAGGTCCGAGGACGCTATAGAGGATATTTTTAACCCTTGTCTGTGATCTGAGATTTGGTCCCTAATTTACTTCCGGTTCCTTAAATACATTCTGCACATTTAGTTTTCTGTGCGTGGTTATAGATTTCAGTTCCACAAAACAGTCACAAACCATTGCCACATAATACATTCCTCCGTTATTACTCGCTTTTCCTAATTAAAACCTAGCGAGTCACCTTTTCCTGACATTTCAAATACAGCAAGCTCGAACTATTGCCGTCAAGCTGTTCATCATATGTTAGATAGATGAGGAAGGGGAGAGAATCATGTTTCATGGCGGTCTTCTGTGTGCTACTCTTCTCCATCTCAGGCAGGTCGCTGTGGCTAAAACCATAGTCAAGGTGTCGCCATCTACTTCCGCTCAATCCTTTCCTTCCACTCCTGCAATCATAAAGATCGACGATTTTTTGTCCTCTTTTTTTTTTCAGACTGACGCAACGTCAAGAATATATTATGTCATTATCGTCGCCTACTTTTTGCACGGTAGGGAAAGGGTGAAGGAGTGTGAGTAGGGGGGGGGGGCGTCGCGACGGTAGATGATGACGCCATGACAAGGATTGGGCCGCAGCGCCTGTCCATACAAAGAAAGGTCATCTGTTTTCAGTCACATGATATCGGTCTTGTCATCACGTGTTCCAAGACCGTCCCTATGTAATGCAAATGTATGCGCATGTGCTTGTATTATAAATAGATCGCTTTCCTGTGTCTGTCTGCAAGAATGCGGTAGCGTTTGATAATGCGAATAACTGCGCCTAGGGAAAGCGAAAGAAACAGAAATACCATATTTCTCTCACGGTCATGTCAATATAACTACTTACAAAATGTGATTGCTAGCGCACAACATCTTCTGACAGAATGTACAAAAAATCAGTTGCCAATCCGCCCATTGTTTGAGTGATGGCAGTTCCAGAATTTCGCCTGTCCGGTTTTTTTTTCATTTTCTAGATTCCCGTTCGGAGAAATAAAATATATATATATTGTTGATTACTTCGATATAGAATTTTTTCACGGCAAATAACTGTACCCAGTTGAAATGACACAAATATTTATCAACACATTCAAAGAGAAAAACATAATATGTGTGAGGAAAAGACTAATGACATCCATCGCACTATTGTTAGAAAGTGGATGACACGCCGGCAAATATTTTATTTCAAATTGCACGTAGGTTGGGACAGGATTTTAAAAAAACATGCAAAAGATTTATGTTTCGTATTGCTCAAATTCAGATAGATAGACAGAGAGACAGATAGATAGATAGATAGATAGATAGATTGATTGATTGATTGATCTTTCTAAATATTTTTAATGTCCTGTTTTTTCCATAAATTAACTGATAAGCTGAGGTCTGGGTTATGGACATATTAAATGGTATCTTTGCTACAAAAAAGTGCAATTTTCAAGGTATTCATATTGTTTGTACATTCCAAGTAAATTCAAAATGCATGATTTATGTCAATAAAATAATAAACGTTTATGTTCATTTATGAAAATTTTTCTATTTTATTTTTTGGATATTCATTCCAGTCTAGAATAATTTTAAAAAATAAATATTTATTCATATAAGGCATATTTGCATATGTATGTGCATGTATATTGGTCTGCGTGCGTGTATGTGTGTGAGAGAGAGATTCTTAAGTCGCCGAACCCATAACAAATGAAGACTATACGAAAGTTGGATTTTCCCTATCGTTAGAAAAGATATACTTGTATGACCAATTTTCTCTAAGAAAACGCACCCTATGGATATTAATTTCTCTTTCAGCACATGGCTCCGTGTCACTAGCTTGTGTCTTTGTGTCAAATAGTATCGTGTCACTTGCATGTGTCTTTGTGTCGAATGGTCTCGTGTTACTAACTTGTGTCTTTGTAACAAATGGCAAAGGAACAACAGCAGTTTATGTATGCAAGCTAGACAGTAGGCCTACAGTGCGTGAGATTTCATATAAAAGTTCAGTTTTCAATGGAGATTTGTTTCTTGCATTTAATGAAACTTTCCAAATGCGTGAGTGATCGTTGTAAACATACCAAACAGTCAACAATTATTTCAGTCTGAGCACCTTGTGCAACAGACGGATTTATTTCCTTCTAGTCAGATAAATAAATATATTGTATATAAATTTCCATTGTGTATCTATTGCTTCTATTTCCGGTTACGCTTTGCAGACACGGTCTATGATTCGGTTCACGGTTGGAATGGAAGCTCAACAACAGATAGTAGCACACCCACTCCAGCATGCTGAGTTATTCTCTACAAAAAATAATTTCCCATCGTCGTCGAATTGGGCAGTTAGTTCAAACGCATTTATCACAAATTAGCGAACACTTCCGACAGCTCAACAGCATTGTGACGTCATGCGAAAGGTCACTCTTCAAGCGGGCCTAACTGTATGTTTCTAGATTTAGATAGATAGATAGATAGATAGATAGATAGATAGATAGATAGATAGATAGATAGGTAGACAGATAGGTAGGTAGATAGATAGATAGATAGATAGATAGATAGATAGATAGATAGATAGATAGAAGGCAAAAATTTTATAAATATAAAGGTAATCGGATGTTCTTGACAGCGAGCATGAAATGGCTAATGACAAGGGAGGTAAGAACTCTATCTACTTGTACTTTGAAGGAGTACTGCTCGATGTCTAGAACATCCGATTACCTTTCCTGCTGCGGGACAGCCTTTCACGAGATCGTGATTCCTCAGCACTTCCGCGTCGTTTAGTCTCCAGCTTGGACAGAATAATGTTATTATCGCTGTGGCCTGGATCCTGAAAGAATCGAATATCTGATTGCTCGAAAGTGTAGTTTGTCTGATCAGAGACGAAAGCCCTGTCGCGTCGCTGTCATCCAGGATCCCGATGGTTGTTTTAAGTGATCGAATAGGTGTACCTGTCTGGATTGCTCAAAAGGAGAGAGGCTTGTAGGGCACGGCCTAGCAAACACAAAGGCAAGAGAATAGCAGAAACAGCGACAGCACGCCTTGGTTGCAGCAATGTTAAACAGCATTCTAAAAGACGGTTTGAAAATGTTTCAAGATGTCAACTAAACTGGTCATTAGACTAACTGCTAACGTTAAAATCTTTTATGAAAAGAAATATTTTGACCTTCAATCGGCCCTGGATACATCTGAGACTAAAATGTAACCATTTAAATCTTATTTACAAAGAGATAATACGACTGATTTTTAATCGGCTCTAAACTTTATCTGAAAATAAATGTAAATGCTTGAAATCTGAAATAAAAAGAAATATTATGATCTGAAACTGATTAACGTTTCTACGATTAAATGTTAAGTCTTTAAATCATTTATCACAGTATCTGATGTGATATTCTTAGAACGTTATCTAAACACGCGAAATGTTAACGATTACAATTGATTTTGCATATTTATTTTTTATTTTTTATCTTACACTAAATGTAATCGTTATCTTAAACTAAAGTAAATCTTATATATTTCAAAACCAATATGATTTTAAACAGGCTAATAAGCATTATCTTAGACTGCTTTTTAGACTGCAATTTAAACATAGAACGTGAAGAAAGGTCTGAGCTGAATGAAGAATTGTTCACTCATAGAGTGACGTGCATCACCAAAAATCCATATGCACTACGAATACTGTATAATACTAAAATTTTAACAATAATACATTCAGTTGTAGGGCAATATGTAGGTCAGCATATTATAATGTTGTTCACTTGCAGCCAGATGTTGCAGACAACTGCTCTTCAAAATTCGTCAACTCTGCAGAATTCATTCGCTTATATTTTCAGTCCATTTTCTGCAAGGCTTCCAATAAAAATGTCCTTTCCGAATAATGTGCATACTTTAATGCTTCTGATTTTCCAAGTTCACCCGCACCCACTTTTTTCAGCTATGTATAAAAAAGGTGATGGGTGTTCTTAGTTGTCGTTGGGTGTCGCTACTAATCACTTGTCCCATCTGAGGTGTCGCAACTAATCAGTTGTCCCATCTGAGGTGTCGCAACTAATCAGTTGTCCCATCTGAGGTGTCGCGACTAATCAGTTGTCCCATCTGAGGTGTCGCGACTAATCAGTTGTCCCATCTGAGGTGTCGCTACTAATCAGTTGTCCCATCTGAGGTGTCGCTACTAATCTGTTGTCCCATTTCAGGTGTCGCTGCTAATCAATTGTCCCATCTGATGTGTTGCTTGTCAATTGTCCCATATGAGGTGTCGCTTCTAATCTGTTGTCCCTTCTGTGTCGCTTGTCAGTTGTCGATTTTGATTTGATCTAATGCTTGAATCAAATATTTCCCGACAATTACAAAGTATGCTCAACATTAAATGTTACATAAGGAGGTGAAAGGGTCACAGCAGAGTGTGTGGGGGTGGGTGGGGGTGGGGTGGGGTGGGGGTGGGGGGGTGTGAATGGACCAGCGTTTTAAAAGTGATCTGACTTAGATTTACGTCTGTCTACCTCGATCAGCAATACTCTTCCAAACAGCAGCTGCACCCCCTTCCGCCGCCCACACACACACACATACATAAGCACCCTATCAATCGCGACTTGAGTGTAAATGGAAGTACTAAAGTCATTGGCAATTAATGTCACTTGGAGCCGTTAGACTAACAGTTAGCCTCTTTTCACTCAGCAGTCGGCCATGAGAACCCAGCACAAGGATTCACTTGTAGTGTCTACTGCCGGCAAGACGCGACCAGACAAGGGCGTATAATTTAAATTAGTAATAATCTATAAAACGATAAACAGACAGGCGAACAGACAGGCCCAAGAATAGTTACACTGAGGGATAAGCGTGATGAATATTTTTTTGTGGGGAGAGGCTGTCGATCCTCAGACGTGAACATGAATGTCCTGTCTTTGTGACAAATGCAGATAAGGCCTGGACGTGAACATGAATGTCCTGTCTTTGTGACAAATGCAGATAAGGCCTGGACGTGAACATGAATGTCCTGTCCTTGTGACAAATGCAGATAAGGCATGGACGTGAACATGAATGTCCTGTCCTTGTGACAAATGCAGATAAGGCCTGGACGTGAACATGAATGTCCTGTCTTTGTGACAAATGCAGATAAGGCCTGGACGTGAACATGAATGTCCTGTCTTTGTGACAAATGCAGATAAGGCCTGGACGTGAACATGAATGTCCTGTCTTTGTGACAAATGCAGATAAGGCATGGGATAGGCGTGGACAGGTTTGGAATAGGTTGTTTCAAGAAGGAACAAATCTAGAAATGGATAGACAGCCAAACGAACCAAAGAAGAATCAGAGTGAGATGTGGGGGGAACGACGTTTTGTTTCAATGATGCACCAGTGACGTCAATGCAAAATTCGGCTGGAGTCATGAATGCAGGATAATACGGTCGGATAATGTAATTAAGAATGCTCTAGAAATAATGATAGACAAAGAGAGTCAGACATATAAATACAAGAAACGTAATGAGAGGTTGGGGGGGGAGAGAACATTAAACAATAAAATCATTTACAAATTCAAATGTAGTGAAAAAATAAAAATTGGAAAAAAGAATGGAGCAGGTGAGTTAGTTTTCTATGGCGTGTACACACAGGAATGACACACGCACTTCAAACTAATCGGCGGATATGATGGCTCCTTTTTTGACTCAGGTGTGTTTCCCAGACAGAGAATCAGACGCCTGTAAACGATACGTATGTAATCACAGTTCATTCCGTGTAACTTCATTGTTCCGCTCACAATCTCTCTTTCACAATCACACACACAAACACACACACACACATGTATATACACAGAACACAATCACACCCATAAACGTACATTTACTTTCTCACAAGTAAACAAACCTCGCATACATGCATGCACACAATGACACACACGTAATCATAAAAACACACGAAAGAACACTATTACTTACTCAATACACAAACACACAAAAGAACACTATTGCTCACTCAATTTTGACCATTATATTTTTTTCTTTCCAGATTATTAATTACTAGAGCACTTTTTAAGTATATCAGCTGTATATTCTTTTATTTTTTTCTTTTGACTTCGTTATATATATATATATTATTTGAAAGATAATGGGAACGTGTGATGAAATGAATAAAAATATGTTAATGTGTTACTTTATTTAGGGGGCCTACGGTTATGATAGCACTTCACAACTGTGTCCAACACAAAACAAAAATTCACGCTGTTTAGAAATTAAATGAGTAACTTTATAATTTATGGACTCAGCGAAAACGTGTGGGCGCACGATCTGTTAAGTTTATATATCTCTGCTTAATTAATGTTTCGAACTCGAGTTGAGTTGCTTCATGCTTTTGCTCTGAACTGTTGTCCAGCAACACGACTGTCAGAGCTACCCAAAGGGCCCTCAACAAAATGAAATACAAATGACTTCATGTTTTTGTTCTGAACTGTTGTCCAGCAACACGACTGTCAGAGCTACCCAAAGGGCCCTCAACAAAATGAAACACAAACGAGTGGTTTTATAAATTTATTATATCAATGAGGCACTAAAGGATTTATGACACAATAAGAATGCAAGACACATTTTCCAGATTAAGTGAAAATAAATCACTTTATAATGTACAAACTAAATGCTAACTGAAATTATGGCTAGCTAACTGAAATTATTGACTATTAGTCAGAAAAACTACTCATCCATTTGGAACTGGTTTGGATTGCATCAGCAAAATTTTTAGCATATTCTTTACCTGAGTTGTTTACTTCCAACTTTGACACTTAAAAATATCATCATATGGAGTGCTCAAGGTCGGGTCACTTTGTCATTCAACAATTTATATAACAATTAAGTTTAGAAATAGGGATAGGCAAATTTACTCCGCCACATTTTGGATGTAACTACTTTAGATTTGTGTTAAACTTCAGGTTTTGCATGGTGGTAGTACTACTGTCTGAAATTTGATCTGTTTGATCTATGACTAGAATGAAACAGAATTATTGCCTGCAGTGGTGTTGAAACAATATTCACGTCCGGTGTTGTTTGTGTGAGTGTAAATCAATTTACTTTCATTGTGCAAATTTACACATTAATTAATTAAATGCATGCACTGCAATTGAAGCAGTGGACGTTGCCATCGAAACAGTGAACTTAGCCATTTAAACGGTGGGTTTTGACGTTGAAACTATCATTGAAACAGTGGGCTTTGCTATCGAAACAGAGGTAACAAAAAAAATGAGTTTAAACAACAAAAAGCCCACTTATTTGAATTTGTTTCTGTTTCAAGATCGAAAGCTTTAGTAGCAGCAGCAGCAGTAGTAGTAGTAGTAGTAGTGGTAGTAGTAGTGGTAGTAGTAGCAGTAGTAGTAGTGGTGGTAGTAGTAATAGTAGTAGTGGTGGTGGTAATAGTAGTAGTAGTAATAGTAGTAGTGGTGGTAGTAGTAGTAATAGCAGTAGTGGTGGTAGTAATAGTAGTAGTGGTGGTAGTAGTAGTAATAATAGTAGTGGTGGTAGTAATAGTAGTAGTGGTGGTAGTAGTAGTAATAGTAGTAGTGGTGGTAGTAGTAGTAGTAATAGTAGTAGTGGTGGTAGTAATAGTAGTAGTGGTGGTAGTAGTAGTAGTGGTGGTAGTAGTAGTAGCAGTAGTAGTAGTAGTAGTGGTGGTGGTAGTAGTAGTAAAAGTTAGTCCGCGAAACTACACTGTATAATTAATTTCAACGAGAATATTTTGTGACCCAGAAGCTAAAATAATGTTTTAAAATTTTGTATAATGAATGTTAAAGTTAGCGCAGTACCATTTAACTCTAAACTTTCATATTACATGAATTATTTTTAAACGATTAAGTTTTCCTCGGAAATTACATTTTAAATAAAAGTAATCGCTTACATCGCCAGTAAAATGTCTCCGGTAATGTTTAGACGTTTTAAATTTAATCGTGAACTTTTACTGAAACTTATACATTTCATGACTTGAAAAGGCTTTCTTCTTCTATATCCAGTGATTGTATAATGTTTTCCCATTTACCCGTTTGCCAACTGACTTTTCAAATCACTATCTACTTACAGGTGGAAATTAGGTGGGAATTATTTAAGATATCCTACATCTATATTTTAAGTTCTAAGTGCAATTTCATTTGATCACTTTCCTTTTCTTCCGGACAAAAGAAAATTTTAATTTGGTGTTTTTTCTTCCGGACAAAAATAAAAATAATTTGCTGTTCTTATCTTCCGGACAAAAAAAAATCTAATTTTCTGTCCTTTTCTCTGGACAAAAAAAAAAAAAAAAAAAAAAAACCCTCTAATTTGCTGTTCCATCAAAATTACAGTGTCCACAAAGGATTACACAAAAATAATTATTTATTTCAAATAGACTTATATTTAACACATATACCAGCAGTTTAATCGCCAAACCAAGTATAATAGTGATTCAAGCACCACATAAAATGTGTTTGTGTGTTTTTTGTGTATGCGTGAATTGTGCGTTTAGGATAGCACTGTTATTTCCTGAACTAAAAGCAATTCATTCATCTAGACACTAAAATCTGTGCAGATGACATCGAATATTTGTTTTACTTCAGATTTCTATATATTGTGATCTGCATTATGATGGCACTAGACCCACAGTATCCTGCCCGTCTTCACACAGTCCAGCGTTTTCTCTCATAAATTAAAATCACATTTAATAATTGGGAGTGTGTCCGTAAATGACCGTCGGATATAGAAGACCCAGCAGCTCTTTATATGGCTGTGGGTTTTTTTTTAAAGGTTAGGTTTGGAGTTAGGGTTTCTTGGAGATGGGTTAGGGTTAAAATTAGGTGTAAATAAAAAATGAAAATAAATCTATATACTAAATTTGTTTGCATTTAGGGTTATCTTACTATTAACTTTAATTTCCTCATTTAGTTTTTTTTCCTACTAACTTTTGAATGTTAACATAAATATTGCAGTAAAAATAACATCGAGTAATCTTTCCACTTACTACAACTTTCAATATGACGAATACAAACTTGCTTGTTACTTAGGACGGTCAAGTAATGGGCTCTTGGATCTTTCGGCCTGCTCTCATAATTAAGGAGAGAAGGTAGATTAAGAGAAAAAGAAAAAAGGACAGAGAAAAAGGTAAAGTAAGAAAAACTGGAGAGGAAAGAAAAATGTGTGAAGTAAGATTAAGGGGCGAGGAGAGAGAAAAGGGTGGAGTAAGAGAAACGGGTGGTTTAAGAAGTGTCGCGGAACCAAGAAAGGGTAGTGTATACAAAAAGATTAGTATGAAAGAACGTTTGCCGGGAAACAAAACTCTCTTTACACAAATATACAGACGCGGTCTCTTTTTTCGATGACAGTACATTCTACATTCTACATTCTACAGACAGTACATTCTACATTACAGTACATTGCGACTTCCAAGCTGAGCGCACGCTTTCTTTGCTCGTCTATGGAACCACGGCATTGGATAGACAGGATTATCTGTGCACAGGATATCTGGAATGCACAGGATATCCGGAGTGCGTAGGATATCCAGAATGCGTTTATATCCGGGAAACATCGGATATCCGGAATGCACGGGATATCCGGCATGCACGTGATATTCAAGCGGCAATGTGAGCAGCAACACGAGTGGGGGGGGGGGAGAAATCAAAAGGCATGCTATTTTTAGGACATGAAAATATGATGGTATGCTGACAACAACCAGAGAAGGAAACAGATTCAGTGATAGTTTTCTTCTTAATTTGTTTTGTTTTTCGTTTGCTTTTGTCCAAAAGAAATTACTTAAGAAAAGGAAAATCGGAAGCATTCTGAATCTTTTCTTCTAATCTGATCTTTACCTTTTTGGAAATTTAATTTTTGCTTTAAATTGCTCTTTTTCATGGCTGTTATAAGCAGGGTTTTGTTTGGTTAGGTTTTTTGATTGCTTGCTTTTTTTATTATTTGATGTTGAATTAAACGCATTTTTTCTTGCGGTCCGGATCAAACAAGTTCAAAATATCAATTGCGGTCTTTGAGTGCCAGGGTTAAACGGTAAAATATTGCAATTATTTCTCGACAAAGATGTGATTTGTGTACCGACAAACAAATAAAAGGCGCTGCTTCTTCTGCCTATTTTGTTGTTTTATTCCTGCTGGTTTATTGTAATTCGTTAATGACATTGCTAACTTACGGTTCTTTGGTGCACGTTAGAAGTTCCAGCTCATTCGCAGAACAATTTGTTGCATTCCATGTGGCGTGAAGTGGCATGAATATTGAACAGAGAGCTGGTCGGCAAGATTAATTTGGAACATGCCACCCAGCATGCCAAACTTTGCATGTTGAGTTATTTTTTTAGATACGTTCCCTCTAAGTCTCATGAGGTTATCTGAGATAAAAGCGCGCGCGCACACGCACACACACACACACACACACACACACACACACACACACACACATGTTGACATCATACAGAACTGAATAGATAAAAGTTGTGACCATGGAAAATCATAAAATGAAAGTAAGAGAATAATGATACTTAGTTCTAAATAATAAAGAGAAAGACTGAGGATAAACTCTAAATTTACTATGGAAACTACACATTCTGTTTTAATAGAATTACTCTTTCAATCTGTGTGTATGTACTGACCTATTTTAATAGAATTACTCTTTCAATCTGTGTATGTACAGACTTATTTTAATAGAATTACTCTTTCAGTCTGTGCATATACACAGTCTTATATCAATTGTTTTACTCTATATGTGCTATGCACAGTTAGTACAGGATTAAAAATAGGACAATGCAAACCTACAGATAGAAAGGGTACACCTATTAAATAGAACAATGCAAACGTAAAGATAGAAAGAGAATACCAATTAAATAGGACTCTGCGTGTGTACTGGTTTTTTGTTGATACTGTTGTTTTGAGGGTCTTGCTGAAACGCTTCTTACGTGAGAATATACTTGAGGAACTTTGACATCTACCTCTAACTGGTCGAAGTGAATGACACTTGTCAGATCCAGTTCTAGTCCAAGGATAAAAACTAGCATCACCAGACTGCAACTAGATTGGCTAACATGTTTATTCTAGACCTAGATGTCAGTCGCCCATCCTCAGCAACATGCATGACAAGGTAAAATGAAGTTGGACTAGTTAGAATAAGGTAAGCTAGTTACACAAACATTATTATTGTTATTATTATTTAAAATTGATCGTATAATATAAACTAATGTAACTATATAATTCAGCATAGGAAGTTGGTGAAGTAAGTTCACATGCAAACATGTATAAGCAAGTGTTGACAAGAGGGGGCCGCACTGATATAAGCAGGTGGTGACAAGAGGGGGCCGCACTGATATAAGCAAGTGGTGACAAGAGGGGGCCGCACTGATATTTACTAATGAAGGTGATCTTCATGTACCGGATGGAGTGGGCCTTGGAGAGTAAGACAGCCATGAGTAGACCAAAGAGAGTAAGATAGCCATCAACAGATCAAGGAGAATAGAACAGCCATAACTAGACCAAAGATAATAGGATTGCCATCAGAAGAAAGGGAAAGTAAGATTGCCTTAAATAGACCAAAAAAAGTAAGATTGCTTGCTTATGGTGTTAAAAGTGTTTGATTTGAAGTAAACAGCCTGAGGCTAGAACATTATAGATTTGCTGACTTGTGGAAACTGAGTGAGCAATTTTCTTTTATCCAATGATTATGATTTATGTGATCGAGACTAGCCAATGGGCTGAGTTTAAGGAGTTTACTTGCATTAGAGAATGTTGCTGTCTATTCACTTTTGAATTTGAAGACAAAGAGAGAAGTCTGGCTTGAAGGCAGTCGTTAGCTTGAGTGGTGAATTTAAACTGACTGACTGAGAAAGAGTGGACTTGGAAACATTTCATACATTTTTCTATTGATATGTTATGCATGTGTTATGTAAAGATGTACTATATGAGTTGATTTATTTACTACAAATGTTTGAACTAAGCTGCGCCCATGTGATGTATTAATATGTGACATTGTTTGATACATTATATTTATTGTACCACGTGTGCTTGGGGATAATGAGTACCGTTGCAGGAATTGTAGAAAGTTTGAGAATGGAATATCAGATAGAATGGAGTTATATTGTAATGAATAATAAACTTAGGCTTGCTCCTTGATTGTATGTTGCAGTCAGCAAGCAGCTTTCTGATTTCTTATTTCCTTCTTTTTGATTGTGGTTGTCTCACTCTGGGAGTGTGAGTTCGACCCTGAGCTGTGAGTTCAACTTTCAAGTTCCTAGCTACCCTTCACTTGTTCACTGTCGTGACTTGAGTGATTGGGAAACCACGGGAAACTTGCAAAGTGTGTTGCAGAGTGTGTAAGCATATGGGAGTATGCTACACCCTTAATTTTGATGTACCAAAGCAAGGAAGCTAAGTACATCAGTCCAGTGAAGATAACCAGATCATTGTGATTGTGTTCTATTCAAGAACTGATGGCAAGAGAGTGCCAGGTCGGTTGAGAGTAATGACGCGTCAGTGTTTTCTAGTGCACGAGGCAGGAACTCGTGCTGAGCGTGGACATTTTGACACTGTGACGAGATTGAAAAGGCCAGTGAAAAATCTGTGCAAGCTGTACTTAATCCAGGTTATGTGAAGTTTGTAATAACCTATTCTAATAACTCCATTTCTATTATCTGATAGCACTAACCTGCAATTTGTATTGACTATCATTGAACTGTAACTACATTTTATTATTATATAAATGAAGTGAAGGACTGTGTAAACTATAATTATCCGAACGTGGGTTCATGGAATATTGATGTCAAATTATCTATTTCATTGTAACTGTCATATGTATATTTAATTTTCCTTTAATAAATTTATTATTAAATTTATTGACCTTCTTACACACATTGATAAGTGATAATCTTAAGTTGGAGAAGAAAGTGGGTCGATGGGACTCGCTAAATATAGATTAAAGTTGGATTTGTCTTCTCCTTTAGTAAGAATTTTCCATCTGCAGAAACCTTATGTGACTGTAAATGTTGTTTAATGTTGTGAAACTGTGAAAACGTTTACAATGCCAAAATATTTGCCAAATGAGAGGCGAGTGGTGTCTGTTGGAGGATCATTAATAAAATAAAATTAATATTCTCATCAATTGAAATTAGTTATGAAAGATTAATTAATAATAATTATCTTTCATTGGCAATATTTTATAAGGGATGCAGTAAGTCTGAACATGCAAATACAATGTTCGACCTTTTTAGCTGCCCCGGTGGAAACCTGACAAAGGTGTTGCTATATGTTCAACTATTGTTAAAAGTGACTAAAGACTTAGTTTTTGAATCTCATTTAATCGTTTAATCTCATTTAATCTATTGTGATTACATTTTGTAAATGTGTGCATGTTATTCCAATCACTACCATATCCCATGAATTTAGTATAATGGTAAAATGTATGCTATTGCAGAGGTCAGAGATGGAGCAACATGTTATTAAAGGGAAATAACTCCTAAGAAGTACATAAACTAGATAAAAAGGAATTTTAAACCAAAAAAAGACTGAATGCGTTTCAAACATGGTAGTATATGAATACTAAATTTACTTCACTCCCATTAAATTTTTATTTACTTCAGAATTAAATGCCCTGAGAAACCTTTAGATATCTCTTTTAGTCCTTTTTCTAATAAGCCCAAGCATTGCACTCACAGTGGTGTACTGTATGTAAATTATGAATAATTATATGAGGGGAGTCAATAGATATATTTTTAATTGACACATATATATATATATATATACATACCCTCATCTCTCCATACGTCATTACTCAATATTCTCATGACTAGACCTTCCTTATTATGTGTCTGAAAATGCAGTACTCAACAGGCACTAAGTGAGCACTAAGTGAGCACAAGTTCAGGCCACTCAAACAGGCACTAAATGACAGCAAGTTTGGGGATAATACAGATGCTCACAATGCAGTACATAATTCGCTACACTCTCAATTAAAAAACATCAATTGCTAGACTAAGAGTAGCAAGAGTGGAGGTGATTATATTAAACAACAGTGTATGTGTTAATTTCTGGAATAAACTGGACTGATGCTACACTTAAATTTACCTTATGTATTGACTCACCACATACTTTCATCAGCTATTTAAATGACTGTAAATCTGCTGATAAGAAACTAAAACTCATCACTTTTTAACAGTAGAATATAATCCATATCTAATCAAGGTAGTATTAAAATAAAATACAAATTAATCATATTGACTTGCACATAGCATTTGTCAAACTGATGAAGTACACACACCCACACAGCTTAACACACAGTAAAATTCATATTACAAAACATTTTCATTGCTTCCTTGAAATTTAATTAAATAACATTTACAGTCAATCAAAGCTAACACACCTCTTAATTTAAAAATCATAAAACTGATAATCAGATGAAACAGCTGTTAATTTATCCATGTACTTATATGATGAAGCATTATTAGTAGGAAGAAGAAAACATTTTGCTAAATATTCTATTTAAACTTAACCAGAATATCACAATTGGTAATATCTCAATGTATATATGCAGATTAGTATAAATGAGGTGCTTAAAGATTGGCAGAAGGTTGAAGACGAAGTGAACATTCCTTGTAACAACAAAAATTGAGAAAAAATAAAGCACAACTCATGTGGCCTAATAAGATATGAGGCACAGGCAACCTTTCTTTTACAACCATCCACATCAATGATAGCATATCAATTTTCATGTTATTTATGTAATTTTTACCAGGATGAATATTTGCTTTTAGCTAATATATGTTTAGAAAGATGCATATTATTGTCTCATTGAGTTATTTTCCATTTCCCTATTCAATTAAGTATATGTAAGGTAGGATACACGTTTCCAGAATTGGAACCAAGAGTCATAAATCATAATGTCTATGGGTGCAATTAGTGAGAGCACTTCAAGAATGAATTAAGACATGTATGAGGGCTACCTATACAATGATGAATTCAAATTCAGTTTTTAATTTTATCCTTAAACTAGAGTTTATCTTCCTTCAAATTTTATCACAAGAATTATCACATTTATTTATTGCATTATTATCAATGTCCCATATACTGATATAGAATTACAATGATCACAAAAGTTGCTATTTTGTTAGTATGCCTACCTAGAACATCAGTGGTATTAAATTGACACATGGCAGTAATAAATACTTGTGAAATCTGGAAGCTTTTGCAACATGCTCTTTTTTATGAATGAAATCCTATGTTCTTGATGTTGTGTACAACTGATCATCTACTCTTAGAGTAATGAAATCCCCTATTCTTGATGTGTACAATTGATCATCTACTCTTGGGCTAATGAAATCCCATGTTCTTGATGTTGTGTACAACTGATCATCTAATGAATATGGTTGTTTCTCTCTGTTTTGTTACTACAAATTCTCACAACTCTTTATTTTCCCATTGTCAACAAACAGTAGTTTGTATGATAAAACTCTGGTCTGTACGACAAAAGAATAGTCCATTTGAGAAAACATTAAAAATATGTTGAGTGTAAAGATCAATTGAAAATAGAAGTAAACAACTCCCTGTTATTTATGCTAGCAATTTCTATAAAAGAATACAGTACTAATAAATTTTAAAGGAATATTACTTGCACAGATGGTTAACAACAAAGAAAAATTGAAATAATTACTGTATTTAGAAAAAAATCAAGCATGCCTGACATGTTACAATATACAAATGAAGTCATACACTCAAACTTGACATAATTCAATACTAAAATTAGCAGTGTGCAATCATACACTCTTGCATAACATAATTCAATACCAAATTTAACAGCACTTCATGACACATACATGCATGACAAAATTCAATACTTTTTTTTTTAAAAAAACAAGTGATGCATTTGTCATATTCCACAGTCTGCTAGCCCAAAGTTGTATATTTTCAGGAATAAAATGAAGCTGGTTTGTTTTTCAAACATTTAAATGAAATGGACAAATCTCTGTAAATCTCTCCATGTTGCGTTGACTTCAGAAACTCTCAACATATATGCAATATGTACAGTACCCAACCAAAAACAGACAAATTACATCAATTTTTCTTTTGTTTTTTGCGAGTACAGTAAATGCCCAATGCTTATTTAAAATGAGAGATGTTGTACACTTTTCATTTCACAGATTCATGAGAAATGGCAAAACAAAGATTTTTCTTTATAAGCTCATTTGTGAAGAATTTCCAGATGGAACAGCACTGTTGACTAACATTTTGTCATGCCAGCAACCTAGTTTTTAAACATATACATTACAATTACAGGATGCTGGTTGAATTGACATCACAGTTAAGGTTGCAGTAGCAGACACAAACAAAAAATATACATTTCTTTGAAATGAACATGATTGACATACACCTGCATATATTTCTCTGATTATGATTTACAAAACATACTAAAATAAAAAATTTCAAAAACAAAAATAAATAAATCCATGTGGTATGTGGTCCCATAAAGAATGAATTAAAAGTCTATCTCTGACTTTGTGCAATATGCTCTTTCTCAATTTCTAATAGTGACTTGTGCACATGTGCACATACATCCTTTTGAATGTTACAAACTAAATCAATGCACTCAGAAATGTATGGTGACTAGAGCATGAATTAACATTTATTACACAAAACTTATTTCAATGCCTTTATTTTTCTCTATCATTAGTCCTATAGTATATGTGGGCAATGTGCATAAACCATCATGTAGATATAAAGCTCTGCCACAAAGTATGCAAACTGCCTTTATCAAGAAATGAAGTTGTGGAAATCCATTATTTAAAATATGAAAATCTGTTATTGACTACAGACTACATCACCTTTCTCCAAACATCAAATTGATGATGGTCATGAACACATTGTAATTGCTATCGATGTCTGCACCAGCATCTATCAGTCTTTGCTCAGAAACATCTGCTGTACTCCATGTGGCACATATGGCAAGAATCTGTACTTCTCTTGGTGCAGCTTGCACTGTCTTTACTCCTACTTCCATACTTTAATATGGCCATTACGTGCAGAGGATATGATCAGGCACTGTGATGCCTGGCACAAAGTCACATCACTTATCGTATCCAAGTGGCCTGTTGCTGGAGTGTCTGGGCCACACTGTGGTCCCTCTTCTCTGGGGAGTGGCTGTTCTGTAGTGACCTCCTGGGTCACCTCAGACCCCTCTATCAACTGGGACCTGACAAGAGGAAGAAATGTGTGGAGTGATACATTTGCTACTTGCATTAGTTTCAGCCATAGAAAACTTTCTTTTGTAGAAATATATATACACACACATAAATGTCATAATCTAACAAAAACTTCAATTACATTTGATTATCATTTTGACATCACTTTATTAGATTAACTGCAACTGATAAGAACCCTAAAACTATACTTGCTCTTTGCACAAGGCACCACAGAACCAATATCCATGAACAAAACCAGCGACCAGTTAGAAATTGTGTGATATTTTCCAATTTTCTTTAAAAATTAAAACTCAGAGTCCTAGGACTGCAAAATAGCTAATACTTCTGGTGTCAGTTTTTAATTTCTAAAGAGGAGCAGTAATTTCTGGGGACTATTACTAAATGCCCAATAAAAGTTCATTTTAAAATTTTCATATAATCTATAATATCAAAGCAAAAATATACAAGACATACTTTACTATACAGTGTAAAGAAATGTGATAATTTATTTACAATAAAATTTATTAAATTTCATTCATATTTGTGAAGATGGATTAACAAAATATTTTCTTTTAAATAACTTTTCCAAATTAAATAACTCTTACTGGAGACTATGAAAAAAAAAAGGTAATGTATAGAAAGTGAAACCTTAATTGCTTGTAGGTAATGAACAAAATTAATTATTAACAACACTATACTATATTGGAATATATGACCAAAATACATGCTCACAAGCACACATATAATGCTAAAAGATTCCTAAATTAAAACATACCTATATGTGACAATATGTGTTGGATTGTCAAAAGGGCCATGACTCATGATGAATGATTTTGCAGGGTTTTTAAGGTCCCAATAGCGTATACAGCGGTCAGAACCCACAGTCAAAGCAAACACATGAGTATCAGAGGCAGACATATGCAATCCATGTACAGCATGACTGTTAGACTGAGGAGAGTGAAGAAAACACTACATCACTGATATTTCTTGTCAACACCATACAGCATTTAAATTTTCTTGTCAACAATTTACATCATTATATTTCCTTGTCAACACCCTACATCATTTAAATTCTCTTGTCAACCATTTACAACAATTACATTCCCTTGTCAACTTACATCACTATATTTCCTTGTCAGCAAACTACATTATATATATATTCCCTTCTTAACAACCTACATCATTTACATTCCCTTGTCAACAAACTACAACATTTACAGTCCCTTGTCAACAACCTACATCATTTACAGTCCCTTGTCAACAATCTACATCATTTACAGTCCCTTGTCAACAACCTACATCATTTACAGTCCCTTGTCAACAATCTTTATCATTTACAGTCCCTTGTCAACAATCTAAATCATTTACAGTCCTTTGTCAACAATATACATCATTTACAGTCCTTTGTCAACAACCTACATCATTTACAGTCCCTTGTCAACAACCTACATCATTTACAGTCCCTTGTCAACAATCTACATCATTTACAGTCCTTTGTCAACAACCTATATCATTTACAGTCCCTTGTCAACAACCTACATCATTTACAATCCCTTGTCAACAACCTACATCATTTACAGTCCCTTGTCAACAACTTACATCATTTTATTTCCTTGTCAACAACTTACATCATTAGATTTCCTTGTCAAAAACTTACATCATTTATATTCCTTTGTCAGCAACCTACATTATATGCATTCCCTTCTTAACAACCTACATCATTTATATTCTCTTGTCAACAACCAAAATCATTTGTATTCCCTTGTCAATAACCTACATCATATATATTCTCTTGTTAACAACCAGCACCATTATATCCTTTGTCAGCAAACTTACATTGTGTATATTCCCTTGTCATCATTTATATTCTCTTATCAACAAAACGAATGTTAGATTGAGGAAAATGAAGAAAACACTTCATTGTTTATTTCTCCTTGTCAACAAAATGAGTGATGAAAAAGTAAAGAAAACACTACATTATTTATATTTCCATGTCAACAAAATAAGTGCTTGATTGAGAAGACTGAAAAAAAACCAATAAATTATTTATATTCCCTTGTCACAAAATGAGTGTTTGAGAAAAGTGAAGAAAATACTACATTATTTATTTTTCCTTGTCAACAAAACAAGTGTTTGAGAAAAGTGAAGAAAATACTACTTTATTTCTTTTACCTTGTCTTGTAACTTCTCTGTAAATAAAATGTAATTTAAAGTCTGCCAAGAATCTTTTTTATTAAATCATTGTTCACAAGATGTAGTTGCAAGCTGCCTCCATATTCCTCATAATTAAAATAAATAATTTATCATACCTCTCTGTTTGTGAGGGGTGGGTGAGGGCTTGCCCAAAGTGTCTCTTGGCGCTGACCACTCTCGACATCCCACATGGACACTTCATTGTTCCACTGTACTGATGACACAAGCCATGACTGCTTCTTGGGATGCATCACCAGACGTCTCAGCCGTGCTCCTGTCGGGAAGTTCAACATGAAAGTTTAATATTTATCAGGGTCAACATGCATGATAATTAACATGGAAGAAATATAAATTTTAACAGTGGTTCAATTTCAATATTTAAAATTATAGTAATCAGAAAGAATAAACTTTCTCAAAAAATCTTTTCCTGGTGGTGACATCATGAATCAGTTATTGGCAGTTTTAAACAAATACTGAAACAATGAATTCTTGATTATAAACATAACCTTCATAGAAAGACTGGTGAAGAAAAAAATAATCATGACAATTATTCATACACTGAATTCTTGATTACAGAAATGCCAAAACATGGAAACACTCCTGAAAAACGATCATAACAATTAATCAAAAATAAATGTTCTTCTTTTACAAATAATGCTATAAATGAAAAATGTTGATAAAAATCATAACAAGCAATCAAAGTAAATCAATAATTCAAAATTCAAAATATTCACACCTAAACATACTTAATAAATGTTTCTGATTTTCAAACATGACCACAAAACAAGAGTTAATATCGTATACAATGAAGTACCACAGTCTGAAGTAAGAAACCAATTTTGTTATATGTTTCTCATAACTGAAAATTCAGTTAATAAACATAATAATGTAGACAGTACTCTCAACTTTAAGATGAAATGGAATGAACACAAATTTGTAATGGATTTTATCTGCAAACAATATGAGCTTATGACTAGAAGCACTTTACAACATTTATGTGTAGAGTATATGGCATTTTTCTAATTTTAATCACAGTAATTAAAAGGTATATGGCATTAAAAAGAATACAACACAAAGTAATTTGTTCAAACTGGAAATGTCTTTTTTTTTTAAAGAGAGATGCATTTTTAAATTATACTTCTCTCTTTTCACAGGTAAAAGTGTGTTGTAAAGCATTTATAAAATCAAGGTATTTCTAAAACTTACCATAACTTAATCTTATAGTTATTGAGATTAAAGGCCTCCATACATGGTAAGACAAATATCTTAATAAACTGTCTAGAAAACATGTCAAATAATACCTTTTTTGTCCTTCTGGACATGACAAAACAAGGTCACATAACACTTCCAAGTCACATTTACTTAGTCCTGCCATCATAACACATAACACTTCCAAGTCACATTTACTTAGTCCTGCCATCATACCATTTATAGCAATGTCACATGATATGATAATGCAAAATGCTTATTCCATGGATGAACATAAATCATTGAAAGAGACAGTGAAATAGAATATATTGATGCTTTAGCTGCACTGGCCAAAACCATAGATGACCAAGAAAGAGAAAATCAGAGAAAAAGATTTGGGGTCAGAGGATGGATCTAGTGCTGGGATCAGTACAGTGCATAAGTGCAACCTCTTTCTCTCATTCTTCATCGCCTCTAAGTCCAAATCTGCTTTCAAGTATTCCCACTCTTTGTTATCATCTTCACATGAATTCCATTTCATTCGCTTATTGCTAGGGTCCCATACACATGATGCATGCTTGTGTGCAGGGCCATCAACACTATTTTTATTTTTGTATTCTCATTGTCATACATGATTTGAAGAAGTTTATGGCTATGACATTTGACATCATTATGAATGTCTTAGGAAAATAGAACAGTTTCTAAATCTTAAGAGAGTCACATATGATATTTCACAGGGATGTTTTCTTAAGAAATTTGTTAGCACATGGCAAGACAGGTCTCATATTAGAGCCTTATGAGACGAATGTCTTGGTGTGTGTGAATACCTTAAGATCCATAGATATATTTAGCCATAACATTTTAACTATGCAAAAACTGGACAGGTCAACATAGTCCCAAAAAGAACACAAAAAAAAGCTATTATTAAAAAAGTTTTGGTCATGCATAAGAAATGTAATGCATATGAGCAATCAAGACACATTTGTGCAAATGAGTAATCAAGATGCATTTATATAAATAAGCATTCAGTACACATTTATACATATGACTAATCAAGACACATTTATGTGTATGGGCAATCAAAAAACAATCTCGTCTACCTGCTGGATGGGATATTGTAGTGATTGGTAGCTGGAACCTCAGATCCCAGCATACATGAGCACCCATGCTGGTACCAAGGGCAAGCCATGATTGCGTTTGATGCACTGCCATTGTGGTGATCAGTCCAGTCCGTATATCATTCTTCAGCTCCCATGCTGGTGTTCGTGTTCTCAAGTCCCAGCCAACAACATTGCCATTGACTGTGGCAAAGACCAGCACTGACTGGGCACCTGAAGAGGAAAACCCATGTTTTGCGTTCAGTTTTGTGTCTGACAGTAGGAATTTGTATCTTTTAGTTTCTTAGAAACTTTAATGTTTAACTAATGAATGTCAAGTATACTTTTAAAAATTAAATATGTGCTTATAATTTTAAACCTAAATTGTCAGGCAACTAAGGAGTGTAATTTGAGCAGTAATAGTCCATTACTGCCATACGAGGGCAAGTTAAATAACTGCTGTAAAATTAGTTGGAAAAATTTATAAAAAACTATGCAGTTATATCCAGGGGTAGGAGCAGTGCCATTTTCAGGCCTAGGAACATGAGGCATATGCCTAGGGCCATACAAAAAAAAAAATACTGTATTATTACCAAGAACGCATAGTTGAATTCAGGTAAGTTAAATGCTCATAAGATGCAACTCCACTGTATCTGTAGGACATTAGTTACTATTGTATCCGTAAGGAAAATCCTGAAAAGTAGCTATCTTTAAATGAAACAGAAAAGTAGAAATCATGTAGTAATGAAAGAATGAATTGGTTGCTTACAAAAAAGTAAAAAATTTTAATACAATGTCTTTTGATTATAAGCACAGCACACAGAGGGGTGAGTTATTCATGCTAAACTGTTTTAACAACTTAAGAATCTGAAATTACAGAAATACTGAAATTTCAGTCACTGATTAGTGTTCCAAAGAAAACATTTCAATTTCAAGTATTTTTAAATAAGGCAAGTACCAATTAATATCTCAACACAAAAGTCTATTAATGAAGCTGTGATGGAAGGAAAGGAAACTGCTATTTACAATGACAATTATGGAAGTACTGAAAGGAAAGGCTGTTAGCAAATAAAGTTATCATAAAATGTATACCTGTGTCAAAATGAGCAAATAAAGTTATCATACAATGTATACCTGTGTCAAAATGAGCAAATAAAGTTATCATACAATGTATATTTGTGTCAAAATGAGCAAATAATCATACACTGTATACCTGTGTCAAAATGAGCAACATCCATAACAATGCCACGTTTCTCTTTTTCAATGTCAACAGCATGAAGAGGGGTGTCAACATTGCCCAAATCAATCCTGCAAAACATATAGCTGCATATATTATAGAATACATGATACTCTAAATCTCTTCAGATGTAATTTCAGTGACAAATAAAGATGACATTCTAATTCTGCACAGTTTATTTTAGTACTAAATAAAACGATATTACAAACCTATGCAGCATGAAATTTTAAATATATGAAGAATTAGTTAAATAAGCTAACAATGTGCCATAAAATCACATATGAAGTTAAACAAACAACTAATTAATACTGTGGCAGCTTTGCAATATGCCAGACATTTGTGTCAAAGGGTAAAAAATATCAACACATTCAACTATTTTCCTTTTACCCAATAACTATCACACACAACTATTTTTTTGTACACAATAACTATCGCACAACTATTTTCTTTGTAAACAATAACTATCACACAACTATTTTCTTTGTACACAATAACTATCACACACAACTATTTTCTTTGTACACAATAACTATCACATACAACTATTTTCTTTGTACACAATAACTATCACACACAACTATTTTCTTTGTACACAGTAACTAACCTGTATACATGAAGAGAGCCATTGTCAGATGCTGTTGCTATGGAGTTTGATCCTTCACAGAATGTAGCACATTTGATGCGTCCTCCTGAATCAAATTTTAAATCATCAAAATTTTCTAGCATAATTTTATATGGTAAGGATGAAAGTCTAGCAAAATTTTAATATGGCTGATTATCATATTAACCCTTATTCACAACCTTCCCACCCTGACCAGAAAGTTAGTCTGGTGGATGATTTCCACCATTTGGAGCATACAAATTTTCATTTATATTTATGCAATACCTGAAAGAGTTTTTCTTCTCACCAGATGAAAGAGAAATTCTTATCTAAAGCTGAAACAGTCTTTTCTATATATACACACCTTGCTTACTGAACACCATCTGGGCACGGTTAGCAGCATTTTTTCCTTCCAGACGACTAACCTCCCAAAGACGTACAGTGCTGTCATTGGAACAGCTAGCAAAGTACTTGTGATCATGACATACACAAAGCCTGCACATATGCAACAGGTAGGGATGGAAGGGTGGTATATGGCATTTGAAATTAATTACAAATATATAAATAAAGTTTGTAAAATATAGTATTTATTGAGAAAGAAATTTTCTCAATATTTAAAAACCACAATAATATAAACAATATCCACCATGCTTGCAAACTTCCTGTTATGTTTTGATTGCAAATATCGCCTCAGTATCAACATACATGACTGCTTTGTTTCTATCAGTATACATGACTGCTTTCTTTCTATCAGCATACATGACTGCTTTCTTTCTATCAGCATACATGACTGCTTTGATTCTGTCTGTGATTCAAATGAACAATATGTATATATATAACTGTGTTATGGATTAATGATATTTAACAATATTTACAACTGCAGTACCATGGGCCAAATTTGGCCCAAGTACAATTGGTTTTGTGATCTGTGCTCATACCAAAAATATTTCTTTAATTATACAGTATAAATAAATATTTATCATGAATGGCCCGTGAATTTTAAATTTTGGGTCAGAATTGAATAAGTTGGACCACCCTGGTTTAGGTTTAAATATCTGTTAATTATTTCAAACTTTGTGTCTCTTCTTTTCAAAATTTAATGTGTGCTTGAAATACAAAGTGACCAAGTGTTTAAATTCTGCTACTTCAGGGTCTCATTGGTTTTGATTTAATGGTATCATATGCATTACTACTCACACAAAAATATTGCCATACTTTTATTTTTAAATTTATATTTTTACTTAAATTAAAAGTTTAACAATAGTTGTTATATTAAGAATCACAGTAATTACATTCTAAATTGTTAAAATGCTTTACTAACCCAAAGCTTTTATTTAACTTTGATTTATAACTATTTCATAAGTTTCAGAAACATTTTAAGATCTAAATCTAGGGCTCAACTATAATTTAATTATTTATTTAATATCCTATGAAGTTAGTGAGACAGACTTATACTACATAGGTTACCTGATTTATGTCATATAGATTCGTTCTTGTGGTTTAATGCAAACAAAATTGATGTAAACTAAAAATATTAACATTATTTTGCATTGAATACATGCAAATTATAAAAGTTCTGGAGACTTACTAAACCTCTAAATTATAAAATAAGGATTTATTTTGCATAATGTTAAAAGAAATGTAATTTGATAACATGAAGCTTAAAATACATTCTGAAGATGGCATTAAAACCAACATTATTCAGTACAATGAATTTTATTCCTTCATTATCATTGGGGTTTTTTGTATAACAAACAGAAATGGTTAAATCAAGTATATTATTAGTATTAAAGTATCTTTTTTCACCCTTGATTATATTAAAGAAATTAGAAATTTTTCTTAAAGAATAATTTTAAACAAATATATTTTTCATAAGTTCAAAAAATGTACCTTAATTATCTTTAAACACTAATATAACTCTGTCTACATACCTAACTATTTTTAAATATATGAATTCTGAAAAGAACTTATCAATGAATAAAGTTATTAAACACTACCAAAAAAATCATAATAAAATTTAATGAAATGCAATGTGTTAGATCATTAAAGATTAAACTATAAACATAAAATCAAATTTTATTTTAAAGAAAAACTTGCAACAGATGTATTAAATGTCAAACATCTCTGACATATCATCTATTTATTCTGTTGATAGTGTAAGACAAAAATAAAATAAAAAGGGTTTTTAAAACATGCAAAAAATTATATTTTCATTAAATATAGAAAGGTTTATACCAGTTTAAAAATAAAACATAAGAATTAACTTTCTGACCTATTGACAGCAGACTTGTGTTCCTGCAAATGAGCAATGAGGATGCCGCGAGGGCGCCAGTTATCAGGTGGGCGCCGATCACAAGCTATGCCTTCCATAAGATCCCGTGATAAGACCTCAGCTTCATAGTGATCACGGTGGTGGTGTACTAGTTTGCGCAACTCCCATTTGCAGTTTGCAAATCGTGTTGTTACTGGCAACAAAAGAAATACTCTTTATTTGTGCCACTGCTCTCTGACAAAGGAACCTATTATGTTGGAGTTTGATGAATCATTTCAGAACAATTTAAATACAGAATACATCCAAACAATATAATACAATAAAATTATCCCATCTAAGTAAATTACTCCAATTGCAATTAATATAAAAACTCTTCCCTTGCAAATTTTGTTTCCTGCATTTAACAGAATGTTGTAGCAATCAATGAAGAGCCTTTTCTTAAATTAGACAGACAGGTATATAAGGATAATATGCATTATTTGTACTGCTTCTTCAAAATATCTGCAATTCAAATTAATCTCATAGCTCTTTTTTGTAAAATGTAAACTGATAATATAAATCATAAGCAAAGTGAGAAGAATTTATATTTTGTATTTTTAATGTTCAAAACAAAATCTTATTTTATTAATTTATCAACCCTTATAAAATGTAATTAAATAATTATCTTAAATAAGCTGTATTAACTCTTTGGGTGTGCACATAACATAACTCAACATAACTAATTTTATGCCACAAAATATTGACAATGCTTAGCCTCACCTGGTCTCGTTGGTTTTTCAGAAGATCCTTGCCGTGAGTCCATAGTAAGTGCTTGACTTAATGAAGGATTGGTTGTTGCCCCTTTGCTTGGCAGCTGCTGTACAAACATAACAGAGGCAGAAGAATTTTTCTTTGCATCGAGTACATCTACTGATTTTTCACTGTTTGGTCGGTTTTTTTGAGAATCCTGTATTGGTCTCTCAGAGTCCTCAGTTCCAAACATTTTTTTCCATTCAGCATTCTATAAAATCACAAAAAAAGTATAAACATAATTTTTAAATTCATGCACTGTTATTCTCTGTTCTATTTAAATATGAACTGTTACTCTGCAAAACTTATGAAAAGGAGTATGTAATAACATAACAATACTGACTTTTCCTTCACTGCTAACATTTTAATTAAAAAATATTTGAAGACATGGTAAATAAAGTTAAATATGAAAAAATACAGTATATTTAAAAAGTTACAAACCCAATGCATATACCTTTTAACTTAGGTAAATTTTTTACTCTTTTATTTTTTTTTTTTATAGGAAATATATATAAGTTCTGAAAACATTTTAATATTCATATTTTAATTTGTAAGGAATTTTATTTATAACACCAAACAAATGATGGTGATATTCCAAATCAAATTTCAAAGTACATAAAAAAATAAAACAGTCTATACTTGTTCATGCTGAAATTAAAAAAGAGTAACTTCTGGCAACATCAAACACACAGCTCAAACAAGTAAAATGCATTTATCTTAATGACATTTTTTTCAAAACTTACTTATGTTCATGCACCTACAACAAGTCCAATTAAGTACAACAACACTTCTACCATATTTAGTATTTGGTCCAATTAATTACAACAACACTTCTACAGTATTTGGTATTTGGTCCAATTAAGTACAACAGCACTTCTACAGTATTTGGTATTTGGTCATGTGAAGAGAAATAAATATGAAGTGCTCTCATTAGTAGTGAAAACAATAAATTCTGTTTTTATATATATTAAGTCTGGAAATTAACATACATAAAAACAATAGTTTTGTTCTTTACACTACTCACATGTACACAAAAGTACAACCTTCAACCCTTTAATGCACAGAAAATGATATTATCTACTATGATCTTTGATTGGTTGAAGAGGATGTTAGGGGCTAGGAAAAATAATAGTATATTGCAGATCACTGTGACCAATAACATCAGGTGCCTGTGATCAATGTTAACCTTAAAATGAGAGCAATCATAATTCTGTATTAACCTAACCTAAAACAATTGATCAATAAACTACCCTAATCCAGAGCAAAACCTAGTCTAGCATTAATCTAAGACCAGTAATCAACAAATTAACATTAATACAAATGCAAATGCAGTTTTGTGTTTTGCATTAACCTAAGACTAGTAATCAACAAGTTAACATTAATGCGAAAGCAAACACAGTCTCGAATTAACCTCAGACCAGTAATAAGCAAGTTAACACTGAAAGCAAACACAGTCTTGCATTAACCTAAGACAAGTAATTAACAAGTTAACATTTTTTAATGCGAAAGCAAAAAGTCTTGAATTATCCTAAGACCAGTAATCAATAAATTAACATTCATTCAAAAGCACATACAGTCTTGTATTAATCTAAGATCAGTAAATAATCAATAACTAAACATTATGGTGAAACAGACTAAGACTAAACAGTCTTGAATTAACCTAAGATCAGTAATCAACAAGTTAACATTAATGTACATGCAAACACAGTCTTGAATTAACCTAAGACCAGTAATTAACAAGTTAACATTCATGCAAAAGCAAACAGACTTGAATTAACCTAAGACCAGTGGTTAATAAGTTAACAATTAATGCAAAAGTAAACAGTCTTGAATTAACCTAAGATCAGTGCTCAAAAAGTTAACTCTAATGACATCAAACACATTCTGTATTAACCTAAGATCAGTGATTAATAAGTTAACCATAACACAAGAGCAAATGTAGCTCTGCATTAACCTAATCTAGGCAAAAATTGACTCACCATCATCACATTTGGTGTCTCTGGCTTCAAAGACTTCTTTTTTGCTTGTCTGTTGTTACTGCAGAAATATATATAAGAATGAATATTTCACAACAAAATTAAAATCTATTTGTAAACACTACCAATTCAATTAGAGATTTTGGCAAAAATTGTTGTGTAAAGAGAAACTTCACACCAAGATAGCACAAATATACAGACAATAGTAAAGGGAAAGGTTCACATCACTCTAGAAAGTTATAATTACCCCAATAAACAAGACCTGTCATATGGGGACTTGAAAAGGTTCACATTATAATCACTCCAGTTAACATGGCTTGTCATGAACAAAAGACTTGCAAAGCATGGCTGAAAACATATAATACTATTAGGAAAGTACTGAGAACTTGTTATGCTTAACATCAAAGGAGACCTGAACAAGGCTGAAAACATTTGCTAAATAAAAAATGAATAGTAGTAATTAAATTCATACGATCAATAATAGGCATGAATTGATGGGGAAAAAAGTACTGAATTCAACTCAGAAATTATTGAACTTAAAACAAATAAATAATAAAACAGACTTTATCACAATAACAGCAAACAATACAAGCCACAATTCTAGACAAAAACAATAACACAAGAAGCAGCCAAAGATATAAATTAGGGTGTGCATATTTCTGTAGAGACAGGGAAGGGGAAATGAGATCCATATATACAAGAACTTGAGATATGGATTAATTATTTTTGCATTATGACAGAAAAGCAAAGGCCATTACTCCATTACTGTCTCACTTGTTTCTTGATAAATTATGGGATGCTTTTAACTTTGATCTTAAAACATTATAGCTCAGTTGATAAGCAGTGAGTGCACAAAGTTCTTGACAGTTTCCTATATGACTTAAGGACTAATTGTGGGTGAATATAAACAATTGTGTAGTTGTCACTAAGTGATAATAATTAACAACATAATTAACATTAAGCATTACACATATATTTCTCTCATACAATCAGTGCTTAAGAGTATTAATCAAGGATATCTATGCAAAGTCGGTGCAGCAATCAGACACAGACAATAAAATATAAGATCCATACTTTACCTGCTTACACTTGGCACATCAGAAGAGGCATCTCTAGATTTGTGCAAGTCAGCATGGCGCCGTGTCACAACACAAGACTGTGGGCCAAGACTTCGGATATTAATGATACCAAACTTTGATCTATCATCAGCATCATCTCCTGTCGACTCCACTGACCTGGTGATTAAAAACCACCCAAACATTCACATATGTACACACAAACATACACCTAGTATACAAATATACATAATCATACATGCATAGGTACACAAATATGCATAAACAAAATCACACACACACACACACACACACAAATATACAAAAATATACACACATATAATCATATACATACCATTATACAACTACACACACAACCAGCAATCAAATTCACATAAAATCACACTAATATACAAATACACACTAGTACTCTAGACCTTTTGTCAAATTTAAGAAAGAGTAGCTCAGCAGGCAGGGTCAATCAGTCCATGATTCCCACCAATATGCAATGTGTCATTTACAACACACATACCAACACAAGCAAGAACAAAATTATACATTTTTAAAAATCTCATTTTTCTTTTATCTTTTATTTTTTTTTTTTGGTGGTGGATGGCATAAGAGTCAGAAGTGGTTACTGATGTGACAATAACTGCCAACAGCTCTGTAAAGAATGTTAAGATATACATGACAGCTCTTAGTTTAATAATATAATATGTGTATGTGCACAATATACTGTAATGAATGTCACTATGAACTGAACAGCAAAAACATTGCTTGGAACTAATTTCACCAACTATATCAAAACAATGAGTGAACAAACATCAGAATAATATTTAAAATATCTCTACACTATTTATAAATTAATTTTTAATTAATCACTTGCACAGTATAAGTCAGGATGGTAAACAATTTAGAGTGGTTATTCTTTTATCAACCAACCACATACATGCATGCATGTACAAACTCATGCACACTCACACGTACACACTCACATACACTTGCATGCATGTGCTCACTCATGTGAATATCCTTACCCTGCTCTGGCCCTATGAAGTTTTAGCATGAAATCTTTCATTGCAAGTAACTTGTTCTCCTGAGCATCTGTCATTCCCAGAGAAATCAATTTCCTGAAAATCTGTTTTCCAGAAAATATGACACAAGCAATACAATAATATATTTTAATCATTAGGGTAGGTCATTTGAAGAAAATATGGATTCAAGCAATACTATACTGTATTTTTTCCAGTAGGGTGGGTAATACTGAAACTTTAAAACAATTGCTCCAAAGAATGCAAACCTTATTTTCTACACATCTGCTATTCTCTTTTCTTTGATAAAAAAAATTTCAGAGCTTAAATGTCTGTATTTGGCACAAACTATCCAGAAACAAGCCTTCCCCTCTCTGTGTGAAACAAAATTTGTCACACGAACTCCAAAGACTAACATTTTGAGACTAGAACTATATATCTGTGTGAAACAAAATTTGTCACACATAATCCAAAGGCTAACATCTAAAGACTAAAACTATATATATGTGTGTGAAACAAAATTTGTCACACATAATCAAAGGCTAACATCTTGAGACTAAAACTATATACCTTCCCCTCCCCATGTGAAACAAAACTTGATAGGTGAACTCCAAAGCCTAACATCACTTCACACTGGAAAGAACTAGCCATGTATGTAAATGCATATGATGTATACCTGGGTCAAATTTTCATCGAGGTCTCCATACATGGGCTTGTGCCCAGGTCGCATAATAATGCGAGACGTTGCTCGTGCTAGTAACACTTCAAATACTCTGTCAAGCTGTGGTGCCCGGAGTACATAATCGTACACACTGCGTGAGATTGGTTCAGCCAATGCATCAAGCAAAACTAGCTATAATAAAAGAATTATTATTATATTTAATGACAATGATGAAAATGGACATTTGAATTTAACTAGGTTAGAAATGTGTGGCAAGGTGTAAACAAGGATTACCATTTATTATTACTGTTAGGAATTTATTATAATATTTTCTTCAACCTCCCTGCAAGATAGTACTTTAGGGTCCTGGTTAAGGTTACTTAACTGTTCCAAATTGTTACAAGATTATAAATATTCAATATTCAAATGACAATCTGATATCTACTGAAACAAACTAAATGAACTAACTGTTACCAGATTATAAACATTCCAATGACAATCTGATATCTACTGAAACAGCTAAATAAACTAACTGTTACTAGATTATAAACATTCCAATGACAATCTGATATCTACTGAAACAGCTAAATAAACTATTACTAAATTATAAACATTCCAATGACAGTCTGATATCTACTGAAACAGCTAAATAAACTAACTGTTACTAGATTATAAACATTCCAATGACAATCTGATATCTACTGAAACAGCTAAATAAACTAACTGTTACTAGATTATAAACATTCCAATGACAATCTGATATCTACTGAAACAAACTAATTGACCTGGCCTGCATTCTGTCCCCAAAACCATTTAATGTTTAGAAAAGTAAAGTTTGATACAGATGTTATTATCAGGTGTATTCCTCACCTGATTATGTAACTGCATGACTGGGCGTTTCAAGAATGGAATAACCTTTGGAAGAACTTTCACATGGAGATCAGCCACATCTATTTTGCTTGCCACTGCTGAGATAAAGCCAACACTTCCATGGCGGATCCATACACCCTTAAAATTAAAAAAATAATAAAATGCAACAAAAAAAAATTCATAATAAATTAATTATCTTTAATTATAGAAGACATTCAACATAAATGAACGAGTGCATATGCACACAAATAAATTTATATTTCTCTATAAGATGACTAATTATTTGTTTCTCTACATGTAAAAGTCTGTATTTGTATGAGTTTGTGTCCCAGTCTGCGTGTGCTTGAAATCTGTATGTGTGTGTGTTTAATCAGTGTGTGCAGGCCTGAATCTGAGTCTGTCTACATCAGGGGCGGGTAAACTTTTGAAACCGCGGGCCAGATAAAACTGTTGGAACAGTTCGCGAGCCAGATAGATGACCAAATATCACAAATCCAGCAAGTTCAGAATAAAAAATGAGAACAAAAGTAATTTTTAAAAAATAACTCAGTTTCAATGAAAGATTAATGAGATGGATGGTGTTGCTTACAATGAATCAGTGATTCAATGTTTGGCTTAACTGATGAGGTTGACAAGCAAAGAATGTCATTTAGATGATGGTCAGAGAGTTGAGAGCGAAGGCGACTCTTTGTATATTTCATCTTTGAGAACAGTTGTTCACAGCAAAATGTGCACTGAGCATGTTTAACAAAATGTGGAAACTTGCATGATGGAAGGATGACATCATGAAAAAAGAAAGAGGAGAAGAAGTATGGAACTTTGCTTTTAACTCATCGCTGCATTGCATATCTACCATCTCCATCTGCAAGGAAGCTGGAGCGTCATCCACTGTGATTTCAAAAGGGGCACTGAACAACTTGAAATCTGCAGAGAGTGAGTGGTCTGATACCCCCCAAATGTGAGGAAAATGCACCATCAGTCATTACACATACAAGACGGGACAGATCAAGGGAGTGATGCTCCACACATTGAAGTAAGACATTGAAGATGTCTTGCCCAGTGGTGGCGTCATGTAGCGGAACAATCTGAAGGAACTCTTCATGCACTTTGAGGGCAGCAGTGATACCCTGTATGAAAATAGCTAGTTGGACTGTATCTTTCATGTCAATGCTCTCATCAAGAGCAAGAGAGTAGGCGACAAAGGTGGAGCAATCACTCTTCACCGAGTCTTGCACATTGTCTGACATCTCAATGCGACGTCGAACAGTATGGGATGACAGACTCATATTCTCCAAGACAAAACGTTGCTCTCAACAGACAGAATTCACCACAGTCATGAGACATTCCTTGATAAAGTCTCCATCAGGAAATGGCTTCATTCTTTGAGCAAGGAGTAGTGAAACTCCATAACTGGCACATGTCACTTTTTCATGCATAGATGTTTGCTTAAGAAACATCAAACTGCTTTTCTCTATATTGCCTGTGAGTTTAGCAATAATATTCTTTTTCTCAGAGGCAGACATTAAAGCGAATTTCGAAGTTCGGTGTACTCTTTCCCAGTGGCGGCGCACATTAAACTCTTTGAAGACGGCAACAGTTTTCAAACAGATCAGACACTGAGCTTGTCCAAATCGTCCTATGAAAAAGTACTTCTCGTCCACTCAGAATTAAATGTCCAACTTTCCATATCCACTTAAATTTTTTAGGATGTGGGGTTGTAGACATGATTATGGGGATGGGGAAATAATGGCAAAGAAATAGCAGAAATGCAACAACCAGTTTGGTTGTGATGGCAAAAGACTGAGTTTCAAATTCGTGCACATCTCTGTTCACTCCAGCCCTCCTTCCCCACGCCCAATAGTTGCGGTGAAGGTCAGGTAACGACTGAGGCAGAGTACAGATGCTAACATACATGTACTATTGTACATCTATCCTAGGCCTGGGAGAGTTCAAAAGTCAATGAACTATAAAGAGATGCTAGTGGAATATACACAACCACAGGCATAAATTGTACACGCGCACACAACTCTGTGTGAGTAATTCAAACTGTTAAAATTACATGTAGTCTTTACTAGTTTAGCCTTGGCTGTTTGACAGCTATAACAATGCCCAATTGTTTTAGTGACTTTTGCCTTGTGGGCCAAAAGCAATGTTAACTGTGAATAGTTTGGCAGGCCAAAAGCAATGTTAACTGTGAATAGCTTGGCGGGCCAAACAAAAATGCTTGTCGGGCCAGAGTTGGCCCACCCCTTGTCTACATGTATGGGCATCTACTTTATGTTAACAGTTTGCTTCTGCGTGCATGTATTTGTGCATGCATGTGTTAATGTACTCATGGTTTTAAGTTAAAGAATGAAATTTCAAAACTTAAACTTAGTCATGCATATGTGTGTGCACTCATATACTTATCACTTTAAGTTACAGATATACCAATAGGCACATATTTTTAAGCCAAATAATTTTTTTTAAAGTAAATTTATAGGCATTGTATTACTAAACTGTATGACTATGCCCAGTCACTACTATAATCAGAGCTAAAAAAGATAACTCACAGGATGAGCCAAAAGGGGAACTACATCTTGTACAAACTCCATGATAATGACTTTTTGCATTAGACCCAACTCCACCAGTGACTGTAAGGCTCCCAATGTCTTGTGAACAACATACTCTTCTGTGTCACTCAAACCCTGTAAGGAAAGAAACATACACATACTCAGGTTGTACTTCAACAATCACAACAATGAGCCTCGGACTGTTTACAGCACAAATATACACAAGGCCTACATCTAAAGCTTGCTCTCAAAACACCTTGGTGAAGTGATGTGAATATTATAAGTTAAATACTAAAGTGAAAGAAAGATATAAGTTCTGTGTAGTGAGTGGTGAGATTGATATTTTTCCCTGGAGAAGAAAAACAGGCAAGTTTGCTAAATATATCAATTTCTTTTCTAACCAACAACAAACCACCTGAGTAGGCAACTATGCAATGGAAATCTAGAAAATATATTTTTTTAAATCTATTTCCAAGTTCCTGGTTTCAGGAACATAACTTGACTGTGGTCTTCATAATTAACGAGCTTAATGGTTTGATTCTCACCTGTTGCAGCAATGGCTTAAGTATGACAGCACTTTGCCACCCAACATATGCTGCAACACCTGTAATGGTGTCAAAGAAAGCATCCCTCAGTTGCCAGTCATGCTTAAAAGGGGAAAAAAATATTCCATTAGTGTGACTCTGCAAACTGGATCACTATTCTAAATTTAAAACACCATATAAATACATTAAATATTCTATTTAAGTAACTAGACAAATTGATCTATGGCCTATACCATTAAGAATATACAGACAGAAAGACTGACAGGCAGAAATATGTAGGCAGGTAGGCTTCAATAGCCAGAGATATAGATTACATAGTAAAATAAACTGATGCACAAGTTGACAGACAAATAAATAGAAATTTATGCACAATGATTTGGAATATGTGTGCCTAACTTTGTAAATTATGGTTTTAACAACACAAGCTGTCTGTGGAAGCATGTGTAAGAGAAACACTAATTACACAAAATTATTTTCTCATTCAGTCACAATGAAATCAAAATTGTCAGAGTAGTGTTTGTTCTTTTCTCGTTCAATACATATTTAATATAAGTACATATATTTTTTTACAAAAATTATTTTTTATTTTTTATTTTGCAAGTTCAAGTAAATTTACATCAGTATAAAGCCAAACACTCAGAGCAAAAAAAACTTTTATGGCTTATACTATTTAAAACAGGGGTCACCAACCTTTTTTATACTGAGAGCTACTTCATGGGTACTGAGTCATACGAAGGGCTACCAGTTTGATACACTCTTCTAGTTTGTCTTTATACATTATTAATAATGTGAAGACTTAGAAAAGGCATGCAGGCGACTCATGTGGTCTTTGCAGGCAACCTGGTGCCCGCGGGCACCTTGTTGGTGACCCCTGATTTAAACATTTTGTGTTATTTGTGAATTAAAAACATGGCCTTAAAATTATCTTTTGTGCAAGTGTAGTTATGGTCCTGTCCTTGGTAACATTAAACTTTTTGCTGCAGATTAACTCTTCAAGACATTTTTAAAGACCTATAGTTGCGTGTTGTAAAATTAATTGCTCATGACAACTTTTTAAAAAAGACTACAATTGCATGTCATATACAGCATTTTTATTTATAATTTTATGTGTAGTATATAGCTTAAGTTAGTCACTTTTATTACAAAATTCAGTGTAAAATGAATTGCTCATGACAAGTTTTTAAAAAGAGTATAGTTGCATGTCGTATATTCTTACTTCTAATTTTAGGTGTAGTTCATGGCTTAAGTTAGTCACTTTTAAACACATAAGTGCATGAATGTGCATAGCTTAAAATTTGTACATCATATTTTCTTATAAGTATTTATGGATACAAATTTTAATTCATTATTAAATACACCACGCTGTGCATCAGATCATTTTTAAACTTATATGAGTGTTCTATTTTCTTTCATATATTTGTAATAAAATTGTCGGAACTGGCTCCTGCTAAGACTTAGTTGTATATAGCTTTATTATTTTGTATATGAAGTTCATTATCACTTATAAATGTGTAGCTCAATATTAAAATTGGTCAATTTATTTAAAGTCATGTTTTAGATTGTTGCTCTTAAAATGGCTGGGGCAAGTGCTTTGACTGTAATGTACAAATAGTGACACAGGAAGTTAACTTTCTTCCTAGATTTACTAAATCTGTTTTGTGCATCTAATTACAAAGTCCACAATACCAAACACATTTTTCACACCTAATTACAAAGTTCACAATACCAAACACATTTTGCACACCTAATTAAAAAGTCCACAATACCAAACCTGTTTTGCACACCTAATTAAAAAGTCCACAATACCAAACACGTTTTGTGCATCTGATTACAAAGTCCACAATATCAAACATGCTAAAATTATCCCAGCCATCCTTCTTATCACTTCTAAGTTTAAGTATAAACAGTGTATAAGGTTCTTAGTAATGTTTTATTTAAACATCTGATTTGCAAGTGGTGTTAAATTCTTAGTGATGTCTGATTTAAAGTAGTGTCAGGTTCTTGTCACATAATGGCATTATATAGCCCATAACCACCCTCTTCTAAAAATAGACTACAATCAAACCTAACTCTAGGACAAGAGACCCTTATCCTTGGGCTAGAGAATAGACTGAGTAGCAACTCACTTTAGATGGACCATTCAGAGTGCAGCTCAACCATGCACAATGAATGTACCAGAAACCTGCCTGTTTTTCGGCAATCCAATGCAACCAACCATCAAGGCAACTTGTGCTTTGGCTCTCCCAGCTTTAATAAGCTATAATCATACTACTATCTTTATTGCCAGTTACTGATGCAGTAGGAACCCATCCTCAGTGCATATTACTGCTGAAGGTATGCAGTTTTGTTTGTATAACTAAATATTATATTCATGTTTATCTTTAACCTTAACTATATTTTGTACTGCTATACATTTCACTTAGGATGTTAGACTATATGATAACCATGTACATAAGAGTGTTCTGTCAGAGAACATTTGTGGACAAATTCAGAGTCCATGAGTTTTTACTGGCAGATCAGCACTGTGTTCTGACGTTGACTTCCAACAAGCGCTGAGCCATGAAGCAATGCCAGAGCAGAACGACCTATGGGCCAGAGACCACAGTTCAAATGACCACATGTGCAGCTGCTGCAGCACCATTAGAACCCTAGACATGTAAGGTGAATCTTGAGATAAGTGGGCATTTAAATTGACAACTGTACAGCTTCTCTCAAGAGTTTCTCTCAGAGTTTCTATCAGAGCTTCTCTCATAATGACACTCATATGAACATAACACAAATAAGTGAACAGTGTTGAAGTGCAAGCAAACAATCTCTTACTACCCTACTCAGTCACGATTATGAATGAGATACATTTATAAGCTCTAATTATAACTATCGGACTATTCACTGTATATAACCACAGTTTTGCCTTATTTATTTCTTGAAATATATTTTAATATTGATACTTAGACCACTCATGTTGGCATGACTTAATTACATGTTATATACTGTAGTCTGTCACCTGTAATTAATTAATATACCTGGCTGTACATATCTGGGGGCTCAGAGCTATATTCTTGACTATCACTCTTCTATATTACCTATCTTCCCACTTTCCAAAATGTGGCCAGCCAAAGGGTATGTTTATGGGATTAGCCTAAGGTGTTGGGCAGCCTGGGGTGGTGGAGAATTAACATCGTGCCCATCTCCCAGCAAAACATCACAGTTCTAAGTAACAACATCTGGCTCATAAGTGGTATTAAGTTCTTAGTGATGTCTGATTTAAAGTAGTGTAAGGTTCTAAATAAAATGATTTAGAGAGGTATATGATTCTGAGCAACAGCTGACTTAAGTAGAATAAGTTTCTGATTAGCACTTGACTGCAAGAATTATAAAGTAATTTCTGACTTCAAGTTCAAGGTAGTAAGAGTGCAAAGTACTTTATTCTGGCTTCAAGTACATCATGGGTTTGTTTATTTAAATTTAAAACCACTTAAAATTCTTGTTTTCAGTAGCTGTAGAAAAGATAAACATACTTCCTTTCTTCTAAATTCAGCATGTTTATGCTGGCAGAAAAGATCTAATGGTTATAACTTCATGACAGATACAGTAAAACTTTACTTATGGACAACGATAAGCTATTGAAACTTAGGCTATGCCATAACAAATCTGTCAATGGTCAGCACAATTCCAAACCTCAGTTGTTCTGCTACAAATCACATCCCTGCAGTGAAACATTAATTTGTAAGTGTCTATTCAATGCTCATCATAAAAGACTAAGTGCATATCATTTCTTACCTTGTCATTCAAAAATGTAATCATGTGGGACAGAAGGACATCACTGGCTGCAACATAAATGTCTTGGCAGATTTTAAAAATATAAATAATCAAACATTTAAAAAAGAATACGCACAACAGGAAATTAAATATTTTTTTTTGTAAATTACTTATTTAAAAGATTATAATATACATATACAAGTTAATGTAAAAGCAGCTAAATCATTTAAATATTTTAAAGTCAATGTAATATGCTTTTACTTGTCTTCTTTTATTGTAAAAATAATTAATATTAATTACACCAAGCAAAACTATAAAAACTAATTACAACTCTGTAACTATTTACAATCCTACTAAAATAATGATGCTCTTTGAAATTCTTAAATCTTATATTTCTTTGCTTTGTACATCTGATATTTTAAACAAATTTTAAAAATTTAACAAAAAGTAGTTGTTTTATGTTCAAATCCATTGCTACAAATTAAATAATATAAAAAAATAAGAAAAAGACAGTTTCAGTGAGACAAGACAAGCAAGGTATACCTTTTTGTTTGCCAAAAAATACACACAGACGTGTGATGCCACTCTCAAGTAAAGTCTGCTTAACACAGTTCTCAGAGTCACTCAGTAAGGTAACCACTTTCTGCTGAATGGTTTCTTGAAGTGCCTGCAGCTCCATGTCATAGGTGGATTCTGCCAGTTCCTGCATGCACACATACACATTTAACTGTGGTAAAATATAACCTTGGTCTTTTCATAAAAACTAACTTTGAATATCAGATTACTGAGGGGGATTGGGTTTGTTGACATACCCCAAGTACGTATTCAGTATAGGGGCAGTCCCTTTCTTTTTTATGTAATGTGTTCCTGAAAATGTGTACAAAAGTCAAACGTAGAAGGGTCAAACAACAAATTTACTTATTTTCATGTGAATTTCAATCTCTGAGAACTATAACATATTATATAAAACCTAATGGTATAACACTTAGTCTGGGGGTGGGGGGGTGTTGTTGTTTGCTTATACCTGAATATTATACAATGAACACATGATTGTCTGAAACATTAAAAAGAAATAGATTTAACAAGAAATATAGACAAAAATTTCAAAATGTTCATTTCTGCTGATGTATTAAAGTTAAATATTATGTATGGAAGATGTTTTAAAGGGGATGATGTGAAAACTCATAATGTTTTATCTGTCTGCTAATGTATAAAAGTTAAATCTGGGGTATAGAAAGTGGTTTGCAGGGGATTATGTGACAACCTATAATGTTTGATTATCTGTCTGCTGATGTATGAATGTTCAAATCTGACATTAAAAAATAGGGTACCGATATAAAATATGTGAAAATCTTGGTAGTATAAATGTTGAACTAACAAAAGGACCACCAGTAATATACTTATTCAAGTATTGCAATACATCAGGCATGAATCTTCCACTGAAGCAATATGTACTACTGAAATGCATCAGAAATTAATCTTCCACTGAAGTATCATGTATTACTGAAATACATCAGAAATTAATCTTCCCATGATATAAAATATTAATGAGTTATGGAAACATCATGACTAAAAGAATATCCATGAGAAACTTACACATTAGATATTTCATAATGAGAAGTTTGTAGTTATACATGTCATGAAATATAACAATAATGAAAAGTTTATATAGTTATATACTTAATGAAATATATCAATAATGAAAGGTTTATAGCTATATACTTCAAGTAATACATCAATAATGAGAAGCTAATAGTTTTAACTACAGTTAATTCTTGAATTAATGATCCGATTGGAAGTGTAAAACACCCCAACTCTCTCCACACGCCAATTCCCTACTGTCATTTTAGTTAAGTAATAGTGATAGAGGGATTATGGATATTCTACAATGGCTACAGCAGACAGCTGGCAGATAGCAGACTTAATCACAAATATTGATGCTGGGTAACATTCTACAGGATATATAACTTACAGACAACAATGCTTTTATTAAAACATTGTCTTGTTTCTTTCAACACTTATCTCAAAGCATTGAAAATTCTTAAACTCCAAACATAAATCTTAAAGATCTCATATTTAAGTATAATAATAAGACTAGCTTTTAAAATTATAGCTGTAAAACTTTGACAAAATAATAAATTTATTGCATAGTTATTTTTAGATTTAGTGAGGGGTTAAAAAAAAGGATAAAGATATAAAGAATATCAAAATTAAAATATTTTATTGAAAAATTATTTTAACAATAAAACAAAAACAAAAAAAATATCCTACACCATTAAATTTAAAACAATCAGCAGGCTTATAAAAAATAATAAAATCATAAAATATTTTGTTATTCATAATTCATAATTATTAATGGATAAATTGCTGCATATGTGTTGGTTATGCATTTATCTGAAACTGTGCTCAATAACCTAAAAAGGACAGAAATTTGTTACAAAATCTGATGAACAATAATACTATATACACTAAGCTTTTTGTTGTATTAATAAAATTAACAGAGTTCTTTATTACATTTTTTTCACAAACTGGTGTTTGGTTTGGAAATTTATTTTAAACAAATTCTTCTAAATACATTCTATAATAAGTATTACCTATAATTTACAAGAAACACACAATAACGGAAATACTGTGTACCAAAAGTGTCATATCAGAGATTTCAGCTGATGGGTTAGTCTGTAACTAAATAATATACTTTGAATTTATGCAAAGGCCCAATGAATAGCCATTTAAAACTTTATTTTCTATGATAGGCATAGATCAATGCTGCAAAACAAATCTTGTGGTTCAACCATTCTCTGCTGCACAGTCATGACAACTGTTGCTCCCAAAACTGACTTATAAAAAGTACATATTCTATTTTTCTTTTAAAATAGAGGAGTTAATTTTTCTTGATAGTTTGCCCTTCTAATTCATATTTTAATAAAACAGAACTTTTGAATACAAGTCTACACTTTCCCAATATAGAAAATGTGCA
The DNA here is from genome assembly GCA_028829895.1 of Sinotaia quadrata. Classification (NCBI taxonomy): domain Eukaryota; kingdom Metazoa; phylum Mollusca; class Gastropoda; order Architaenioglossa; family Viviparidae; genus Sinotaia; species Sinotaia quadrata. The sequence goes on from CM054179.1 coordinate 62,738,035, forward strand.
AGTGTGTGCATGCACACATACACACAAAGGCAATAAAAAGACTATTTTAATAAAGATGAATAATTTGGAGTTGATTAATATATTATGGTCCTTCCAGTAACCATTTTCAGTAAGGAATTAATGAATGAACTTAGCAATATGCACACACCAAATACATAACCATTTTAATGAAGGATGGAATGAACTTAGCAATATACACTCACAAATTAAGTAATCATTTAATGAAGAAAAGTAGGAAGGAAGAATGAAATTAACAATATGCAAACACAAACTAAGTAATGAATGAATGAATGACATAAACTATGCAAACATTTTAATGAAGAAATCAAGGAATGAAGTAATGAACTTTGCAATAAGCACATACAATTTTAATGAAGAAATGGAAAAAGGAGGAAGGTATGCACATACAAATTAAATAATAATTAGGGAGTGAGGGGATGAACTTAACAATATACTCACACAAATTAAGTAATCATTTTAATGAAGAACAAAAAAGAAAGGAAGGAAATATGTATACACAAACTAAGTAATTGTTTTAATGAAGGAAGGAACTTAATAATATATACAAACTCAAACCTGCTGTGAGGTATCCATGTCCACATCATAATCCCCTGCTTGATCATTGTCTGAGACTGCAAGTTCACCAAGTTGCTGCAGCTGTGTCGATTCCAGCACCCTTTTAAACAGGTGAACAAAAACAATCTTAAACAATTGAATGAACACATCTATCTAATGAAAATGCATACAAACACCTTGCTAAACACATGTACAAATATATCTAATGAAAGTGTACACAAGCACCTTGCTAAACACATGAACAAATATATCTATCTAATGAAAATGTACACAAGCATCTTTTATATTCATGGACAAAAAATATATTCATCTAATGAATAGACTTGGACAAAGAACACATCTGTTTAATGAAAGTGTATATCCACATCCTTTTAAATGTATTGACAAAGAACACATCTGTTTAATGAAAGTATACATCCACATTCTTTTATAATGCATGGATAAAGAATACATCTGGCTAATGAGTGTATGTCAGCATCTTTTGAAATGCATGAACAAAGAATATATCTGTCTAATGCAAGTTATGTCAGCATCCTTTTAAATGCACAGACAAAAAAATATATCTGTCTAATAAAAGTGTACATCAGCACCCTTTTGATTGCACAGATAAAGAACAGATATGTATATTGAAAGTGTACATCAGAAGCCTTTTAAATTAGTGGATAAAGAACACATGTGTCTAATGAAAGTGTAATATTGTGCAAGGATAACACTGCATTCTTAGCACTGCCTTATATTACAGTATGGACCACAGGTTCAACTTTTCATGTCCAATCAAGAAACATTTCAAAATATCTTCAGAAAGTTTCCAAAATATGCACTAAAGTATAATTGTTAATGTGCACTCAAGTATAATTTTTAAATGTACATTCAGGTATAATTTTTAAATGTGCACTCAAATATAAATTTTAATTATGCATTCAAATATAATTTTAAAATATGCACTCATGTATAATTCTAAAATATGAACTCAAGTATAATTTTAAAATATGCATTCAAGTATAGTTTTAAAATATAAAATTCACATACAATTTTAAAGAACAAAAACCATGTACAATTTTAAATACCTAATCAAACCCAATTTTAAAATACAAAACAAAGGCATATTTTTCAAACACAAATTCAATAAATTCAAGTACTCTTTTAAAATAAAATCATCAGGTTTAATTGGTAAAACAAAATTCAAATACAATTTTAATTATAAAGCCCAAACAAAATTTAAAACAAAAAACTCAAATATAATTTTTAAATAACACTAGGTATAAGTTTTAAAATAATAAACTCAACTACAACAACAACACACACTCCAGTACAATTGTAATTCCCACCTGAGTGCAGTTTCTGCAAGCTGTGCAATATTTTCAGCATATGCCATTCTGACAATAACCTCTTCATCATGGACCAAATGAGCCTGTAAATATGGTAATTATACATAAAACTTCATTCAAAATAAACATCATATTGCACAAAAGTACAGGAGGAGGAGGAGGTGGTGGTAGAGGTGATGGTAGTTTTAAATTGACTGAATGAGGTCATGATACTCCTAAAGGTCTAAACACACCACAATCTATGTAAATTCATTCAGGAAAAAAAAAAAAAGATGTGCTACCAGGGTTTGAAGGCAATTTAGAAAGAAATTCAAGGACTTTTTCAAAACCAAGTATTATGGATTCCAGGGCCACCAGTATGTGCAATAAAGTTCAAAATACAAAATTTGTTACAATAATAACTATGACATTATGTTTCAGTTGCAAACAAATTAAGATAATATTAGCAAATTTAATATCAATATACAAAATTGTACATTAACTAGCACACTGAATTCTTGTTTGTAGTGCTGGACTGTACAACACATACCAACTTTGAAATTAAATAACTATTTTTTTAAAGTTTACATAAATCCATAAATCATTTAACACTTTTTAGGAGGGTGAGTATAATAAATATGAATACATATGTTTATTTGGTGAAAACTACTTTTAATGGTTATATAAATAAAATAAATGACTGTTGAAAATAAAGGAGAAAAATATATTTTACCTGCTTATACTTGCCTGTAACACTTATAATATGCGTATAATTTCGAATATTACACATTTGCAGTTATTGTAAGAGTGTATAAATGTGAAGAACATGTTTATTAATGAATTAATATACCAATCATATATGAGTTAGAATCTTAAATGCAATATAGTAGAATGATGGACAACCATTGTTACTGTCTGTCTATAATGATAACATGTAAGAATTTGTAAACCTTTGAACAATAAAGAAATGTTATGAACTTTGCAGCATAAACAGAGAATCAGATGATAATTCTATCAATAAAAGTACTCTTTTCTATCATAAAATTGTGAAAACTGAAGATTTACTATGACAAATGTAGCAACTGTCTGTATGTAAAACAAGTTGGAAGAACAGTGAATTAATAATGACAAAAATAATTCAATATTTTAGATTCGTTTACAATTTTTAAAAGTGTTCAATGAACCTATTAGTATTCCAAACAAAACAATGCTTCTAAAGCTTTTGTACAAAGACATATTTTAAACCCGATAACATTAAAACATGAATGCAAATATTTTTACAGCATTTTCTTTAAAATATACATGTTTACACAAACTGATGAAGAAAAGAAGGGTAGGATGTTTCTTTAAAAAAAAAATGCCCAACAAACTCAAGAGATTATAGACAAAGTCAAGTGCTTTTCAAGATGGTTCTCATTTTTCTATGACTTTTCAAAGCTGCTGTGAACCCTGGCTAGTGCTCTGCTTGTAGGTTTGATTCACATGGTACAAATACAGAGTACAAAACAAACAACAAACTCACATGACAAACAGCTATGAGTTACTACAATGCCTGTGGATTGGATGGTAAGAATACTAAGGGCAAAACAAACAATATAAAAGAATAAGGATCAAGGAATTTGTGAGTGAAAAGCTAAGACAGGCATTTCACTCAAAAGTACGGGAAAAAACCAGTTTCCATCATAAGATATTCTGTACTTAATGGTAAAGAGATTTTGCATCATAAATACTATTATTATTAACATTTCCATTACTGATAGAGAATTTGTTTCACAAACATTTAAGACTCTGTCTTTTCTAAATGAACATGTTAAAATGGCAAATAAAATGAAAAGAGTATTTGCAATAATTACTATATACTTATGCAAATCTTACTTCTCATAGCCTCAATGATGATGTAACCAATGACATTGTTGAGAGAAACACATTTTTCTTTCTGAGCAGTAGCTATTACTGCAATCAGGCAAGAACTATTTCTGCTGACACATGTGAATCATTGAATCATGACCTATTAACAGCTGCACACATCATTTACACACATTTTCGACAATATTTACATATCCAGTGAATATTAAATTTTATAAGTTATAGGTTCATGATGAAAAATGTGTGTTAATTATATGTAAACTGCATTATTTATCATATCTCTTCAGTAATGCATTTATATTTATCAAGCTGAGAGAGGGGGCATAGATGGAACTCTTTATGAACAGAATTTCAGGGTTCGACTAAAATGTATGATCATATATGATCAAGTGCAGAAAGATGTAAACACATGGAGAACTAAAATCAAAGTGCAATTACAATTTAAAAATCTAATCCTGTACAAATATTATCAATCATATAGAAACATTTGATTTAGTTGTGTAATATTATACATCAAATATGATGTATGTTCTGAAATATAATTACTTATTCTAAAATGTTGTATAGATATTTTTTAGGGTGGAATGAGTAGGGTGGGGATAACTAGCTAAGACTTAAGTGTGGGTTGTCAAAAATTGTTGAGATAGTTTCTTTCATAAGTATAACATTATTTACCAATTACATAGTAAGTACAAAAGATAAAATTTTTAAAAAAATAACATCATGTTTAATCACTCTCATATATGATATATATATATTTGGAGCTGTAGTGAAAGTTAAAACAAACATTTTTGCATAATCAGTCTTCTGCTTGCCAATCAATCTTAACTGTTTGCACTTCTCTTTGAATATTTTCACTGCAGTTGTTTATAGTTTAGTTGGTTTGAAACTCCCTAGGTACTCATATCACCTAATCCCCTCTTGGGGAAAAAAATTAAAAGTTATTGTCAATGTTAGCAAAAGACTCTTAATCAATTATATTTGGATTGTTAAACAGAATTTATTTGAATATATTCTTAAATAGGTGTCTAAACTTGATACATATCAAGTTTAAGATGTGGGAATGTAACTCTGCTTACTAAAACAAAGGAACATTAAGCACCATATTCATCATCTATTAATATAGAATTTTGCCAAACAAAAGAAATTTACAAAAGTTTTTAAAAAATGCAATCATTATAGAATTTTGCTGCATTTGAAAGTATTTATACTGACTCACCAGAGCAGGAAAGATGTATTCTGGGAAGACATTGGCTTCCCTGCAAAATAAATAAGAAAGCTACTGCAAATTCTTACAATGTGTTTCAGGCCCTGACAACTTTCAGTAAATTAGCCCTCAGTGGGATCAATATAAAGTTCTGAATAAGATCAGTGCAAAGCTCTCAATTGGGTCAGTATAGAGCACTCAAATGGGTCTGCATATATTTCTCAGTTGGGTCAGTATATATTTCTCAGTGTCAGTATAAAGCTCTCAATAGGGTCATTATAGTTACTATATAACTAGTAGCATCACTGAGGTGTTAATACCACTGGTGTTATATAAACTTATTATCAATAAACTAAGGTAGAATGTAGGCCAGATACAATGTATTCAAATATGTAAGAGTTTAAAGGCAAAGCAGCTTTCTTTGGGGAAACTTTCTGCAGACCTTAATGAATATATTAAAAATTTGTCACAGTTGCTAAAAAAAATGTACTAGGAATCTATAGGACTATAAGAGCAAAGTGATAGAGCATTTGTCAATCATATAATGTTCTAGTAAATTATAAGACAAGAGTAAGAGAGCATTTGTCAATCATATAATGTTCTAGTAAATTATAAGACAAGAGTATTAAGAATTTGTCAATCATATAATGTTCTAGTCAATTGTAAGACAAGAGTAATAGAGAATTTGTCAATCAAATAATATTCTAGTAAATTGTAAAACATGAGTAAAGTAATAGAGTATTCACTAACTGTACCTTAAATAATTCATGTTCTAGAACTCTACAAGACTAGATAGCAAAATGAATGAACATTCACAAATTATATCATAAATATATTCCTGTTTTAGGAATTATACGAGTACAAGAACAAAATAATAAAGCATTCACCAATTCAGGAATAGGAATCCAGAACAAAACAATAGAGCATTCACCAATTGTTATGTTCTACTAGGAATCTACAAAACTACTAGAGTAAAGCAACAGAGTATCTGCCAATCATAAAATAATTCCTGTTCTAGGAATCTATAGGACTACAAGAGTACAGCAAATTTATCTTTGACTAAACATATAGAGCATTCACGAATCAAATATAATTACATGTAATAAATTATATTTTAGAGATCTAAAAGATCAAAGCAAAAGAACATTCACCAATCACATATTCTAGGAATCTACAGGACTACATGATCAAAGTAAGAGAAGAGCCACCAATCACATCAGAAGAAAACTCACGTTCTAGGAACATGAGTGACATTGGCCAATGACTTGGTCAGTGTCAAGATAGCCTCAGCACGCACTTGTGGATATGCATCAGTCACAAAGGTCAGCTGAAAAATAAAAATAAAAACAAATTATGTCAACATCAACTACTATCAATGTTATATTTTTATGGTTCAGAGAGACTGTGTTATCTGACAGTTATTCTTGTAAACTTTATTTTAATTATTTAAAAAATTATGTTTTTCACTCATATAACCAGATAAGTATAAATCTGAAGAATTATATATGAATAGGAGGTAGGAATATTCCTTATAAAACAATAAAAATATGCAGAGTAGATATGAACTAAATACTGCACAGAGAAGTCCCAATCCAGTAAGATATTTACACCTGCAGACAAAATTTCCAGGATTCTGTTGCTCAGTAGTTTTTCTACATATTGGTACATGACAGCTTCAGTCACAGATCCCAATGCTTCCTTCACAAATTGCAGGAGAAATACAGTAGCTCTCAAAACTAAAACATCTTTTGCTGTAATGCAAACCAAAGATATTTTCATGCTCTGTTATCTATAATAATGTGAAAGTAAGGATATTTGAGAAATGGGCTCATGACTTGGTCTCCAAAGAGAATAGCACATGGTATCAGTCGGCAGCATCTTGACATGAGGGTATAGAGCAAACTAGTTCAGAACACTCAAGCTTATGACATATTTTGGCACGTCAAGTTGAGAATAGACACCCATACAGAGGATGTGCCACACTTTCTCTGTAGTATACTTTCACTTTAGAAGTCATTGGCAGTTATTTTTTCCCATTTGTGTTATGGCAAGAATGTGGCTGATTAATTGGATGCATATATAATAATTCTGCACTGTGGATACTTTGATCTTGTATGAGAAAATGTATTTTCATGTGTACACTATTAAAAGTATTATGTTCACTCAAAAATGTGAATCAACATGATTGCAAACAACTTAATCACCAAAACGTGGGGTCACACCTTATGCATTTAATTACAAAGCAATCCCTGGTCTTACACTCTTCAATTAGAGTTTTTTCAATATAACACTCTTTCTATTTTATACTGTATGATTGTTATATGACTTAAGTCAATCTTACACTAAACATAAACTCCCTACACAATAAATGTACACTCAGGTTGGGCAAGCATAGACTCAAGGCAATGCTTATGCAGCCCAACCTGAGCAGCAACAACAAACAAGTGACTATATTTTGCATCAAAACCTTGATTATATATGTGTATTTTTGTTTTATGTGAATTTAAACCCTTCAGAATGGCACCAAAGCATTTAAATAAAACAAGCAATAAGAAATAAAGAAATGTTTGTCACTCAAAGTTTAATTAGAAGTTTTGAAGCATCTTGACTCTGAAAAGTGATAGCATGAAGTTTGGCATGATTAAACTGCGCAGACAATATCAAGAATAGAGAAAAAAATGGGGGAGTTTTCTATGATAATTCTTCTCGGTGCAATGCAAATTACTAGAACCAGGTCAACCCTTATAGTTGCCAAGGAACATCTACTGAGCAATGCAGAGCAAATACAACAAAACAATCAGTGTATACATAATATCTCATCTGTGTTCAATATGTTTGATAATTTTATTTAATTAATAAATGTTGTTAAGTATCTAATTATGTATTTTATTACTTTTTACTTAATTCTGATGCAGCTTTCCGGACCTTGGGAACAAACTAATTTGATTTCTATTAACTCTTATTGAAAATAAATTTTCGTTTAGTGCTTTTTCAGTTCGCACTCAAGTTTTCAAGAATGAATTAAGAATGCTAACTGGGGGGGGGGTTCCTTAACGTGAATCAACTAAATGTACTCAGCAAAAGACAAGACTAAAACAAAAACAACAAAGCAAAAAAATAGTGTAGATATAATGTCCACTATCCAGAGTGAGCAGTGAAATGACAGATATGAATCTGCTGTTCCCTCAGTTTATCTTGTTTCTTGAATGCCTGTCATAGTGAAAGCATCTCACTACACTGAGTGTCATTGATGTTAAAGACACTCATGTACTTTTGGTACAACATGACCCCTACACAAAAGCCGTCATCTTATACTCAGCCAAAGACACTGAAATTTGTTCCAGTGCAGAAATAAAAACTGGCTGTGTTAGACATATTGAGAGATGGTATGTTGGTCCTTGATGTGGTTACAATATCTAAAATAAGGGTGCTGAACCATTGTAAATATGTCCATATATGATTTTTGTCTTACATTTTGATTTCATAAAATAATCCCATGAACCATATGACTCCAGTGAGTTAATTGATCATAAAATATAAAATACAGAGCTTCACAACAAAAAACTGTCACACAATATGCATCAATATATACAACTTCACTAAATGACAATACTTACACAATCCACACAAAACAATAAAAATCTCTAAAACCACCTGATTCCTTCCTCTGATCCAATCCACATAAGCAAATTCATCATATTTTTTTTAAAACATGAATCACAAGAAATTTTTATTTTGTTTTAAAACTGTACCTTATATTCTACTCAAAGGTTAAGTGAGAAACAAATATATTCAGCCATGAAATACATTCATAATTTAATTATATAATATAAAACACAGTCATATGTGTAATTTTCCTAATCACAAAGCTAACAAAACATAGTTTTCAATTTAAAAAAAATTAATTTCTAGCACTGACAAATACATATGGAAACAAACCACATATATTCACAACTAACTTAACATCATCTTAACAAATTTATAATGCTTGTATAAACTGCACATAACAAATTATAATTAGGAATTATTATTATTAAAAACTTACAATGTAAGGCAAAATTCTGTTGAGAATTACATCAACCGTCACATTTGTGGAGAGTTTATACAAAAGTTCCAGAGCTGTCAATCTATTACTTGCAAACTGAAATAAATTATTAATTCTTTTAAATGCATAATGTATTTTCACTGGATATTTTGTTATAAATGAAAATTTACAAAATGATCACAAATTCATTATAATGATAAAACAGAAAATGAACTAAATATAAACTATTGTACTGATTAGATGATCTCTAAAAAAATTGTATTATTATTTCACACATGAATTGTCTTTTTTTACTAGTAGTGCTATTATTATCACAATTTCAACAATAAGAACCAGAGTCAGTCCACATAAACTATACATTTTTAAATAAGATTAAATGTCAATTATTTTCAAGCTTTAAGTTCCTCTTAAAAAGAATCAAATGTCACATTCAAGGGTTTTAGAATTTTTAAAGAGAGAGAGAGAGACACATGCAAACACAAATATAAGCAGTAAAATATTCACTATATATGTACTTTTAAATCTAGCTATTAAAGCCATGCAAATATATAAAACAAATATCAGTCTTCTCATACTTACATGCAAATCTCTGCATGCTGATGCAACAAGGGAGATCATTATTACAAGAATTCCATTCTCCTCAGGGTTTTCTCGGATTTGCAAATTCCTCATCAGATTATCAAAGTCCCGTCTAATACTTATACAACATTAAAACAAATCCTAAATAGTACAAATAGGAAGCAATTTAAAATGTACAAATATTGTCAAACAGGTCAAAGAACTATAATAAATACAATGAATTGTTAATATAAGAAATAATCATTATAGCTGCATTAATTTTAATTTGAAAAACATAGCAAAAAATCAAATGAATTAATGATCTAGATAATTCCAGTGCTGTTCTTCAATCCATTTCAGTAACTAATAGAATACTGAAAAACTGCTGATAATGATGGTAGTTAGATTAGATATCTTTCATTTATATGCTGTTAAAGAAGCTGGCAAAAAGTCACTTACATCACAATTCTATCATCAGCTGGTATGATTGGGCTTACAGCAAATGGTTGCTGATACACTTTCAAACTAGTGTAGAAAACATCTGGAAAGGCCTTCCCACGTTGTTTCACTAGGTACTCTTCTGCCGTCAGCCGATGGTTTGGATCTTTCTGCAGCATGTGTCGCACTAGCTCCTATCATTAAAATCAAAAGCATATACCTTGATAAATTCAAAGTATTCAATTTTGAAATAAAACAAAACTCATCTGCAACTGTTACTATACTCCTTTATTTTTAATTTTTTTCCCTAAACTGTTTAAGAACTACTGATGTCCAACACACACACACACCAGTACCCAATGAATACCAGAAATGCACTCACATTAAAAGATAAAGAAATTACAGATTAAAGTCAAATGATGATACTCATAAAAGTAAATCATTTTTGCATCTGATATATCTTTGCAAGCTGAACTAATAGTCTATGATCTGCCACTTATTTTCTTACATTAAACCTTCACCCTAAAATCTGTCAACAACTTTAATCTCCTGACATCAAATGTTAACCTGTTAATGACAACAAAATATTTATTTCTAGTTTTAAAACCAGCTTTCAGCACCATAAATGTTCTCTGCATGGACAATTAATGTAAAAGATCATTAGTACAAGATACAGACAGAGAGCTGGTAATCATCACTGATCTATGAACTTCAATGAAAATCATATACCCTAATGTTCGAATCTTCAATTTTCTCCAGTACTTTCCAAGGGCTGTACTCTCCTATCCGGTATGCCAGCAGGAGAGAAAGGTCAAAGGGTGGTGTCCCATCTGTGAACAACTCTGTGATCACACATCTGCAAGTGCAATAAACAGATATAAGCATTTACTAATTAACAGGAAACTATGTACATGTACTGTAATTGATTAATAAATTAAAAGAAAACAGTAACAGAAAGCAATTTTAGCTTTCATTTCTTGTACAGTGTCATGTCAGTCAGGTGACTTCTTTACTTTAAAAATAAACAATATAGTAATACAAAATATAGAAACAATTATGGTAATATAAAATAATGAAATGTCTCCATGACAAACTTTTTTACCCTTTCATCAGCTATCATGCTTCAACTTTTTAATTTATCATGTTAATTTCTCCCCAGGTTTTACCATCCATATGCACAAAAAAAAACCCTGAAGTAAAACAAATGTGAAATTAGTTTGATAATTAAAAGTGATATTTAGGCATAGATAGATAAAAATACATAATTTTAAAGTGCATTTTACAACTTTCCAATTGCAGTTTTATTTTTCAGTTAAGTAGTATGTGCACATGATCCACAACACTGCTATTCAGATAACTGATTCATGCAGTTTTGCAATTTGCATTTATCCTAAGTTTATATAATTATAAAGAGGTTTGCAAGGACTGGTAGTTTACACATAAGTGATTTATACAATTAAACAATATTGCGGAAGTGGAAAGAAAAAAGTTTTAAGCCAATATTCGAGAAATTAAATTTTACGACATGAAACGCAATAGTGAATACAAAATGTATATTTCAAAGCAATTTCTCACTGAGCATATATATATATATATATATATATATATATATATATATCATCTTTCTCAAAGGCTATTCTTTCTACAGAGAGTAAAATGCAAAAATGTTTGGCAAAGAGGTTTAAAAGAAGAAAGTTTTCCTTCATAATTGCATCAATTAAAAAAAAGGTTTATTTGTAAAAAGAAACGCAGTTTTATTTTTTAGTTTTCCCAGTAAAGACTAAGATGTTTGTAACATTGCTTCATTTTTTTATAGTTCTTTTCTAAAGAAACCTATCCAGCAAATGAAAAGATATACAATAAGTAGTTCTGTCCCAAATTTTACTCAGACATGTATTCATGCTCTTCAAAAGTAAAAACTCGAGTTCACAAATGAACTCCAAATAACATCTACTTTCATCTTTCATCATACTGTTTTGTAAATATCTTCTAATCCCTTGTAAAATGTTTTTTTTAAAAATGGATCTAAGTTACAGCAAGATTCCAACAATGACATTTTGCAAGGTGGTACAATGAAACCACGCTACAATGCGATAAATGGGGTCTACAACAAAATTGCGTTAATATGGAGTTTTACAATGTTTTACTTTTTTCTGAAAACATATATGTATATTCATGTCTAAAATTGGATTATTGGACGAATATTAAATTGAATGCATTATTAAGATATATTCAAAATAATGGATGGATAACATATTTATAGGTAATTACTTTGTGTTAAATAGTTTTACTAATTTTTATTTCTTTGTACGTTAATAGCACATTGACCGAAAAAAACCCTGACTGACTTTATAATCATGAATAGTGTATCAACACTGCAGTTCATCTATAATGCATGTAATTTAACTGAAAAATCACTCAGATTAAAAATATTCAATAATTTTGTCACAGATCTAAGCCTGATCCCACTAATTATGGTCTTTGGAATTCTTCAATCACCAAACCTACTCTCTAGCTCAGGCTTGTTGAGATGCACTCTGAACATAAAATTAGAGGTATTTTTAGCAAAAGTTTCCAAATTTTTTTTTTTTTTTAATTGTAATTCTCTTTTACTATCTACTCACAATCTGCATTGTTCATTCTCCACAAACCATCCAGCTATTGAATTCTCTGTCATCAATTTCCATATCCCAACTATCTCTTATAACTTTTCTTCACAAATCATCATTCTACTGAATTCTCTAACATCAATTTCCATGTACCCCAAACTATCTATTATAACCTGTGGCATTATTACATGATTATATACCATCCATCTACTCCCCCTCAGTCATCATTCTCCATATACCATCCATATGCTCACCTCTCTCTCTTTCATCATTCTCCAATGATCATCCATCTAGTCACCTTTCCATCATCATTCTCATATCCATCCATTTACTCATTTCTCTGTCATCAAATTCCATATACCATCCATCTCTCTCTCATCATGCTCTATATACCATCCATCTGCTCACAGCTCTCATAATTTTAAACATAATATCCATCTACTCACCTCTCATAATTTGTTATATATTATATTATCCATTTATTCAAATCTTATCATTCTCTACATACAATCCATCTACTCACCTCCCCATCAAAAGTTTCCACATATCAAACTATCTATTTATAGCCTGTTGTAGTAATATCTAACCTCTCATGATACAAGCATCAAGATGTAAAGATTACCCTGCTGAGAAGATATCCATAGCTGGGGTCAGATCTCCAGTTTTCACCTCATTAAACCCAAGATCACTATCTGATGTCAGTGTACCACTTTCCACAAAGCGCTCAGGTGCAATATAGCAAATGCGACGGCGGGATGTGTCAAAGAAATATGAGAAATCTGATGGATTATCCTTAAATGAAAAAAGACAAATCATGCAATGGTTCTGTCATGCATTTCAGTCAAATGTACAGTGATGAGAAGAATGGCTACAGCAACAGATTTCTTTTCTTAAATATTTTTTTTTAAAGAGAAATAAAATAAGACCATAAAAAATAAGACTGTGACACCTCCGAGCACTTTCACTTATTATATTATGATTATTATTTATTAATTAATAACACATAACTAATTACAAGTGATCGAGAAGCTTAATTTGTAGTTATTAATAATTCTCCCACAAGACCAACATGTCTCTCACTTAGCAGGTAATAAGGGTGTTCATAAAACTCTACTCTTTACACAATAATAAGATAGATGCTTTACTATTGCATAATGTTCTGCAAGTGGAAACTTCTTATTAAAGGAGTAATATAAATAAGTCTTTTATTTATATTTAAAGAGGCCCCATCCATCCGGTATTACTCCAACATAAGTTTTAATATATGTGCAAGAAGGTTAATAAATTTAACAATAAAATCAAATATACAACCTATGAATATAATCAAAAGAGCATTGATATTTATATCACTTCACAACAATGTTTGATTAATGCTAGACACTCATTCATTTTATCCTAGCATAGACATCAGCACTCAAATTAACATATATACAGTTGTATATTATAATCAAGTTCATAGATATAATTCATCATAGAAATGAGAGTGAAGTTTCAGAGAGATAATTATAGTCAATGTACATAATCTTTTCAAAGAAGGCAGCTGTTGCTGGCACGCATTCACAATCATGCAGTTTACAACAAGTCACCTTCTTTCTTATCAGATGATGGTGCAAAGTACCCCTTCTAGGCATATTACACAATTGTTCCAGAATCTTCAATGTGTTCACAAAGCACACTGTGGAGAATCATCCAGAACTTTGCATGTGTTATCAAAGCACATTGTGCAGAGTGTTCTAGAATCTTCATGTGCACTACTTGCACAACATGAGGAATGTTCAAAAAGTCTTTGAATTCTCAAGACCAAATTCAAACTTCAATTTCTGTCATATTGGATCTCAAACAGAATTCACAGGAATCAACTTACAGCAACAAGTGAATTCTCAAGACCAAATTCAAACTTCAATTTCTGTCATATTGGATCTCAAACAGAATTCACAGGAATCAACTTACAGCAACAAGTTTTACTGATAAATTTTACTACAGCATTGGAGACACACACCAACATGGTCCAGCAGAGTACAGTAGTCACTGCAGTCTGAAGTGGATACAAGGTTACAAAACAAAAAAAAGGTGCTCCTTTCTACAAAAGTCAAATTAAGGCAGCACTAAATTCAGGCATATTTCATCTCTGAACTCCTTTCTCTCTTACATTATCAACTTACAAATCCTGCAACAATATTCATTAGCCAATACATACGCAGATAAGAAATGTAGCATCAATCAAAATTCACAAGTAAAATGTACAATGTAATAAAACTAGTGAACATAGAATTAATGGTTCAATTACATATGTAATCTCCAATTCAAATCATAGATCATAGCAAATGTGCGAAATATGTCTAAGTCCATTCTTTCTTTATCAGTCAGTTAACCTACCATAAGCTAACGATTGCCTTTATGACCAGACTTGAGTTAGGTCAAAATCAAAGTGATTAGAATATAGAATTTTCTTCAACAAAATAACTTTCATTCTACCACCATTGGATGAAGTGTTATGAACAAGTGTGAGACAATTAGTCAGAAAACTACTCATCCGTTTGGAACTGGTTTGGATTGCATCAGCAAATACTAGCATATTCTCCTCCTGAGTTGGTTACTCCAACTCTGGCACTTACAAAAATATCATCAGAAGCAGTGGCCAAGGTCTGATCATGTTAACATTGGCAACAAATATATAATTATTAAGTATAGAAATAGGGTAGGCAAATTTACTCTACCAGACTCACAACAATATACTGTAATTTTTGTTTGCATTGTGTAATGTCCAGCCAGTAACCCGTGGTCAAACAACAGCTAACATCAACAACAAATAAGCAAACATAAAAAGCATTAAAAATATTAAATCAATATTTGATGAAGTTGAAAAATGAAGATGAAGTTGATATCCAGTAGATGATGATGAACTGGTAGATGAGGATGATATACTTAGTGATGATGGTGAGGATGGTATGCATAGTTGATGAGGATAATTATATACATAGTAGGTAAGCCAATAAATCAAGTTAAAAAGGATGCATACTAGTAGGTGATAATGGTATGCACAAATACTTAGCAGATGAAGATGATATGCTTATTAATGAATTAATATGTTCAACAGAAATGATGGCTTGCTTTGAGCAAATTCACTAATTCCATACGCCAAAAACATGTTCTTGATATGCTTGTAGAAGTGATCAAACTTGAGAGAAGCATAAGTCTTACATGGGGATATCTGGAGCAGTATTACAAGTTTGTTTGCCAGTGAATGATGTAAGTAAACAGAAAAGAACTAGGTCGTTCAATGAATTCACCAATTCTAGACACCAAGAAGATCTGTAAATGAAATGTTAAATGCTTCTATAAGTAATCAAATATGCAAGGAGTGGAAGTCTGTTCTAGGAATATCTGGTATACCTAATTAGATTCTTAATGAGCTGAATAAGCTAATTCCAAAATATTGATGCATTTCCAGCTTTTTATCTTTTAATATCTTCATAAGTGTACAAATAAAGCAACATACAGACAGCATATATGTAAATGTTGAATTCAACATGCAGACGAAATAACCATCAATGTACAAAATAATTCAACATAAAGCATCATAACTATTAGATATAAAGCTACAGACAACATAAACATAAACGTAAAACTAAAGCAACATACATACAACATATAAATAAATGCACAAATAAAGCAACATAAAATGTATCCATAAATATACCAATAATTCAACATACAACCTATTCATAAATGCACAACTATAGCAACATATAACATATCCATAAATGCACAACTAAAGCAACATAATATTATATATCCATAAATGTACAAATAATTCTACATACAAACCACATATCCATAAAAGAAAAAATAATTCAATATAAAACAAGATGCCTATAAGTGTACAAATAAAGCCAAACAGTCAATTTGTCCATAACTGTACAAATAAAGCCATACAATCAATATATCAAAAACTGTACAAATGAAACCATATTGACAATCTATCAATTTTCTATTTCACATATACTGACAGTCATATAAACTGTCCAATTACAATTACACATTCATTATGAAAAAATTTACACAATCATCTTGCATGACATGAAATAAATAACAATGACATTCATTACCCTGATTTATACATATCACAATAAATAATCATTAATATTTTAACCTAATATATACTTTTATTTATTCTAATGCTTTCCTCCTGGTCTTTCTTTCAGATATGTGTACTAATAGATTATTTTAACTCCTTGCAGTTTAATCAGTTCATTGCTGAGCTAAATAATTTTACTTAGATACTGAAGTCAATCAACACACTGATGTTTAATGTAAAATTTATTTCTCACTTTCACATGACTTATTATGTCCCATCAGTATATAGTGTTCTCCACATTTTTATTTTTACTCTTTTCTTTCAAAGTCAGGGAGCCTGTACATCATATTTTGATTTATTTGAAAACAGAAAATAAAATTATTACAGAAAAGATAATAAATATATCTGTTGCATGAACAAATTTATGCTCCTTAGAATCTCTTAAAATTATGCTGTTTAAAAAGAGTTTCTAGCAAAAACAGCTGCTATTTCATTAGTAGCTTGCAGAAGAAATGACATACAAAACAGTGATTCATTTGTAATACAAAATAATAAGCAACAGTAGAAAAGAAACTTAAAAGATATAGCGAGAAATTGTATACTGAACTAAATACATAGAAAAGAAATGACATAAGAATAATATTTTTGTTACATAGCATTAACTAGGTGAATGATCTACAAATTAGAATAACATATAAATAATAAGAAAAAACATACTAAAACCGACATGTAATAACTATATAAAAAGAAATAACATAACACTGCACACAATCAAAAGACACTAATACAGAATCACAAAGCAAGCAGGCAATAAACATATAATGAAATCAACTAAATAAGAGAAATAATTTATTGATAATACAAAATAATCAACAGCTGAAAATAAGCATAAAAATCACACACAAAAACTTATTAATAATAAAAACAGGTTTACAAAACAAATATATAAAGAAACAAATAGAATAAGAAAAGCAATAATACAAAATCATCCAATCACCAATGACTTGAGCAATGAATAATGAATTTTAATTCAGATATACCTCTGGCAAATATGTGGGTTTAAAGCTGGCAAAGTCTGTCAGGATGACCCAGTTCCAGCTGGTGACCATGACATTTTCAGACTTGATGTCTCCATGACAAACCTAAATTAAGAATATCATTCTTTTTCACCCTTTCATCATCATCTATGACCCTTCAACTTTTAATTTATCATGTTAATTTCTCCACAGCTTTAGCACTCATCCATAAAATCAACAATCACTGGAAGTGAACATTAAGTGGAAGAAAAATGTGAATGAATAGTCTTTATAAAACTCTAGGCTTTAATTTCTTTAAAACAAAAAGCCTTAAAATAAGCACAGCAAAATGCTAACAGACTATTACAGATCTAAAGATCTTATCATAAGACTAAGAAAGATGATCCCATCCTGACATCAGAACCCTTAAAACATCTCTCTTTCTACTATGGAAGCAGAAATAAGTGCTCATTCTTTTAATTTCCTTCAGGACTAATATCTTGGATTTCAAATATCATAAGGATTACGCAAATCAAATAAGTGTGAATAATACATATCAGAATTTATACTAAAATATATATAAAATAAACAGAACTGATATTTTAACTGATGATACCAGACAGAAAAAGCTACAGAACTACAACACCCACACTACAAGAAACTAGAAAGGAAGGTTTCATCAAAGTTTGTAAGAATTTAAAATGCATATATTAAACACTTCTATCTTAATTTTTGTATTTGAAATTTTTTTTTAAAAAACCCTCTGGGTCTCAGAAAGGAATAAAAAGGATAATTTCGGGGGGGGGAAGATAACATTACTTACTTTATACAATTATTTCTCAAGATACTCACACTCAGTTTATTCTCTCATACTTTTGGAAGATAACAATATTTATCAAACAACTAGTATGAATAACAACTACATTATGAGATGTTTATCAGACATTTTGACAACATTTATTTGATAGCAAGGAACTTCTCATTTCACTGACTGATACTAACCTTGACCTTGTGACACTGGTTGAGAGCACACAGAAGCTGAAATGCAATCCAATGTTTCTCAATGGTGTTGAGAAAAGGACGTGTGCTCATGCGGTCATACAAGCTGTATTTCACATATTGTCGGAACAGCAGAGCTGATCGTTCCACTTGCTGTGAAAAAACAAAAAACTTGAAACAATATGTCAAACACCAGAAACCACTAACACCTTTAGCATGCAACTCTTTTGCTGAACTAAAATTACATCATCTGGATTTTACAAAGATTGAAACTATTATTTATAGTTCTAAATATCATTTAAAAAGCTCCTGACACATTCATTATTTCCTTTCTAACTTTAAAGTGTCCTTAATTAACAAATTATTTAAACAAAACTATCTAAGAGGCAGAAAGAAAGAAAAATAAGCCAGTTTGTTCACAAAAGTCTATAAATGTTAAAAGCTTTAGTTTATTTGCATATATTATTAAAAAAATATATATCAAAAGAGTGCCAAAAGAATTGAATGAAGAGTAAAAGAATATGTAGAAACTTGTCAGGACTTCTTTAATAATTAGAAATTAAAACATGAGTTCTTTCATTTTTGTTTTTAAAGGAAAATGATAATGTCACACTTTGTTTTAAAGTTGAGAATGCTTTCAATAGAAAGATGTGTACAGTTTTAATAAAACTTAAAAGTATTCAAAATTTACAAAAAAACATAGAGCAATCAAACTCTCTCATGCAAGGGTACAAATCAAAAATATTATGATCTATTCATTTCAAGCAATACACACCACAGACTTCTGAAAGGGCAAACAATTAGGTGTGCTTTTCAAACGTACTGCAAAATCTGTAGAGGAAAAAATATTCAAATATTACATAACTGCTAAGAATAATCTACTCTGCCACTATCCTTGATAAAATAAAAGCCAACATTTAGTCTTCTGCTTAAAATACTTTAATGAGTCATTTAACAGCAATCATTTATTATTTAATTACATTAATTACAGTTTATAAAGAGTTTAATTTTAATAGTGGTATATCATTTCACAAAAAGTAGGCATATATATTTAATTTAATATTTAATATTTAACTTACCATCTAGTCGTTTATGGTGGACCTCCAATGGAAGTGATGGGTCATGAATAACAAACACTTTGACAACTGTGAGTCCTTCCTTGCACTTGGCTCGAGCAACTTTAAAAAATCTTGTGCTCCCTAGACTAAAAACAAATACTACCAGATTTAGGTTTTTTTCATCAACTGTTTTTATGACTGTAGTTTCAAGAGCATGAAACTATTTCACCAGTGAGCTCAATCTTGTCTACAAACATATTTTAAACCATTTCACCAGTGAGCTCAATCTAGTCTACAAACCATATCTTAAACCATTTCACCAATGAGCTCAATCTAGTCTACAAACCATATCTTAAACCATTTCACCAATGAGCTCAATCTAGTTTACAAACCATATCTTAAACCATTTCACCAATGAGCTCAATCTAGTTTACAAACCATATATTAAACCATTTCACCAATGAGCTCAATCTAGTTTACAAACATATCCTAAACCATTTCACCAGAGAGCTCAATATAGGCTACAAACAGATCTTAAACCATTTCACCAGTGAGCTCAATCTAGTTTATAAACATTTTAAACCATTCCACCAACAAACTCAATCTAGTCTATACACATATCTTAAATCATTTCACCAATGAGCTCAATCTAGTCTACAGACATATCTTAAACCATTTCACCAGTGAACTCACTCTAATCTATATATCAGCTCAAACCATTTCATCGGTAGCTCATTCTACATATATCTTAGACCATTTCACCAATGAGCTCACTCTAGTCTATAATTAATCATTCTGGCCCTCTTTTATTCATTGTGACTAAATAAAATCAAGGAAACCTCAGGTACACTTCATAATTTAAATTCATTCCTAAAAAGAAAAAGGATTGAATACTATTTTAAAAAATTAAATAAAATAGTTTTTAAATGGCACTCTACATTATTAACATTATTTGCAATAGTTTCTTTTTAAAAACATCTAATTATACTGTACTATTCAGTGACATAAGCATGTGTATTGAGTATCCCCCTCCCCCAAAAAATTGCATTTAGCATATGTTTCAGATAAGAAGATGCATATCATTCATTATTTTTTGTGTATTATTTTGTGCAGTTTTTTTCATAAATGTGAATAATGTTAGTTACAATCTTTCAAAGAAAGGATGGGATAATCACTAAGCCATTTGTGATGATGGCACAATGTTAGAATGATTTTGTCATTTAAAACTGGCATGTAGTTCATGTGATGTAGCCTAGGTCACTATCATTCTCAATTTACATTGTTACAACAAACAATGATCTTTATTTTTAAGAAAAAATAAATAATATCCTTTCCAATTTCTGAGCAAATTTTGGTTTTAATCCTGCTGTTCCACCAAAGAGTACAGTCATAATTTATTTATCAATTCATTGCTAGTAGGCCACTTAGGTACATATTCAGTATTATATTAAATGAATGCAAAAAAAGTGTTTTTTAAAGCATCCACACATATGTATTTAAATTATGACACCTGCTGGCTATCTTAGTCTTGTCAGTTCAAAGTGATACAGTTTTCATTTTGTAACTTTGCTCATATAGATATGGCATGTCTTTTTATTGCAATGACCACAGAGCAAATGTAATTATTATCCATACAATGTTCATAATGTCATATTGAAGCAGCAATTATATTTTTAGTGTATACTTTTCTTTATAGTTTTACTGCCATCAAGTTTATGTTCCCAATGATTATGTCTCAGATCATGCAGTTTGTTCTCTCCAGAAATGTTTTTATTTCACTGCTTTTGTTACATTCAGGTTTTCTTTAGTACATTTGTTGTTATTTTATATATTAATGCTGCATTCTCTAATTAATCATGTCTATATTAAGAAGTTTATCAAATCAAAGCACTGATTTTAAAATTAAAAGAATATCTAAACCATATTTATTCAGACTCAGAGTTCACTTCAATGAGAGGACCTGGCCACTAGTATTCTTACTTCAGCTTTTGTACTTTCCTTTTAATTGAAATCTGTCTTGAAATCACAAGGTTTAAATTACAGTTTACTAGAAAATGGAATCAGTAATTATTACCACTATTATTAATAGCAATATAATATAGTTTCATTTATATGCTAATTGTATCATTCATATACATTTTCAGTGCAACACTGTGTTTACATACTTAGTTTCTTCAGAACTAATGCAACCTCTGAAAATAACACTTACATTATGTCTGATATTTTCTAAAATAAAAGATTATAATGAAATAAAGTATTTATCATTCATAAGTTGCATTAACCCTGAAAATAATGTAAACAAAAATGCAAAGCAATATTCTCAACTAAAATTAAAATAATTTCCTGAAATGGAAGCATCTCATCTTCTCTCTAAGTAAAGAAAAACTTATATTTCTAAACTGCTTATTTAGGACCCCAAATCACTTCTTTGTTGTTTTTTCTTCTTTTTCTTACAAACAAGAAATAGATGTTCTTTCTTAAACACTTCAAAAACTGAATGTATGTATGTGTAGGTAGAATATGTGTATAACTATATAAGGGTCCAAAATCAGAAATCATGTCACCACCTAAGAGCACATAAACTGCAAATGTCTGATTACATATAAACAAAAACCAAAAGAGATAATGTATTAGTACTAAAGTAGTAGATAAGCTCTGTTTGAGTTTCTTTATATTTTACCTGCTCTCATATTCATATTCTGTATTGTCTGATAGATACTGCTCCACAGGGAGAATCTGGGAAGGTGCTACTCCTGTCAGCTGATTGCCCATGGTTATAATTATAAAATCATTTTAGATCTAGGAGGATCAGAAAATAATGAAATCCATTAATCTATTTATTGTGCAACCAAATATATATATGTGCAATTTCAAAAACATTACTTTGCTTATTAATCGATAGCTAATTCTTATATTTTATCAAAAGTTTAATTACAAGTCTAACTAAGTTTGAAAATGGAAATATTATATAAATTGTATTTTTACAAGTCAAATCTTAATGGCCTACTATTAACTAACATTGTAATTTTGCATATTCCAAATGCTCGGTAAGTAAAATAATTACATATAAACAAGACATATCACGTAACTTATTAATAACCACTGATTTTATAATAAATTAATTTACTTAAAGCCCCCCTATAGTTACTAGTTTTCATTTTCAATAACATGGAGAAGCAAATTTTTAAAAATCGCACTTGTAAATATACATTTTTCCATTAAATTCATGCATTAATACAATATACTACAAATTAAAATTACATATAGATTGCTATATAATGCTAAGTGTAAATTATATAATGCAGATAAGCCAAAAGGCAAAGTAGTTTCCTCATTAATACCTAACCTATATAATAAAACAGTTAAGCTCACCCAAATTATCAATGTCTTGAACATTTAAAAGAAATCGTTACAATCCAGTACAATGAATCATAAAACACAATAAATGCTATATAATTGTTCTGTCATTCAAAATTTTGTTTAATTTTTTGCTTCCTTTTAGATCAAGATCAAAAACCTTACTTTCAAGTCAGCAGAAAACGAAACAGACCTTTGTAGTTTGTGTTCATCATTAAATAGATCGATCCAAATAAGGTTCCTATCTGTTCAGATTAGTTTTACGTGATAAGAAAAGCATTAGATGGTTCAAATGTAAGATGTATAGCTCAGACAATAAATGCTACTTTGTATTATTTAAGAACATTTACTATAATAGAAAATTTACATAGTTTTCTTTCATTCTTATTATAATTCAGACGAGAATATTCTCATTTGGTTTGATTCATATTTTGTTTTGCAGACGACTTCCGTAAATACCACCCACAAATAATTTTGTAATTTTTATGTTCACGGTTTTGAGCAGCATAACAAAAATATTATTGTTTTAAACCAAAATGGGAGATGGATTAGCACGAATTTTAGCCAAACAGTCTTTTGATCCTGATGCGTGTAAGTAACAATGTATATATTCAACTATTTATTTAACAAAAATATTACTTTTCTATTTTTAGTAATAATTTGTAGGCCTATAGTGTTCGTAAAAATGTACTTACACTTAACAGTTCTGTTAGTAATACTAATATTGGAGGTTACTACTGCTACATGAGTAACATTAATACTTGTAGCAGTAGTATATCTAATAAAGATTTGTTGCTTTGCAAGTGTCGATTAATTAAATTGCCTGACACAAAACCCATAGGGCCTAGGCTATATAATACTATATAATAATTAATATTTGCACATATTATTCATTTATTGACCCTCGAAAATTCCCCTCGCAGTTTACGAGTAGAAAATTGTCATTTGCGAGCTCAGAAAATAACAAGTAGGCTCTATATTCAGCACATAAATATCCACCACTTTCGAGGTAGTCAACTGCATCTGTACCGAAGTAACTCAGCAATATTCGGATCAGTTTGGATTCAGAAGTAGGGCTGTAAAGGTGGAGTCGGTTGTTTTTCAGTGCAGTTGGAGTAGGTAAAAATGTCCTGACTCCGACACGATATTTTACGAGACTTGAAGCAAAGGCAGATTCACATTTGAACATAAAGGGGTAAAAAAAATAAATGAAGTGACATCCCAAAGTAGTTGTTTATTATTAATTTAGTATAGGGTCTCCTTTAAGCAACGGAATTAAAAAATACTTTGTGAAGGTGTTGAAATAGCGAGCTAAAGAAAAAATCTTTTGCTGTATAAATTAGAAGTTAGTATGAATGGTATACAACTTTACAAGATGAAGATGAGATAATAAAAAATTAATAGCTGGTTTGCTACATGATAGCATTCATTTACCTTTGTCATCTTTATCAACAGTAAACAGATGATTTTGAAAAATATCTAGACAAACAGACATACCAACATACCAAAGTCAGTGCTTAAAGTTAAATATGGAAAATGTCTGAACTAATTTTATGCAGTCTTATTGATAGTATAGTATTGTATTAAATTTATAATATCTAGAAGTATATACACATGGTATTGTGTCTCTGTATTAACAAGAAGGAATGTGCAAATTGAGTTTTGATGATACTTTGATAGTATCTACTAGATCATAAATTGAGCAAAATGTGTATTTCCTCATAAACTGTAGTTTTTACTTCCTAAATTTTGGTCAACTGTAGGTTGTTGTTTTTAAGAATGTAATCCCTGAAATATTGCATTTGTAATATTAGTAATTTAAATGCAAGTATTTTGAGATTTTATTTATTATAATATTAATAATGATAGTAAGCAGTCTTGAAATTCCAATCTTATATTGCATCAAATATTTACTTTAAGTATACTATATGTGGTCTTTAATTAAACTAATATTATTTTTAGAATATTTTTGAATGATTAATTGATTGATCTACATTTGCATTTTATCATTTGAATTAAAGTATTTAAATCTATGTTCCTTGAGATTCTTTACAATCTACATTGAACCTTGATTTCCAGTTATTGCTAAGTTGTCTTCTGAGGGAGCTGATGCACTTCTTGACCTAAGACAGAAGGTACATGCCTTAAATGAAGACACAGCCCAGGCACTGAAAAAAAATGTTTACAAGAACTATTCACAGTTCATTGAGACGGCTAGAGAGATATCTAGTAAGTCTTCTTGTTTCAAAAGTCATTTATCATAAATAAAATAAGGTGTAATTATCATTATTCTTCATTTGTTCATTGGTAATAATTATTTAATTGGTAATAAAGATCTGTTAATAAAATTTTCTTTTAAATCTAATTTCAATTTCAAATTCTGTATTTCGCTATTTGACACTATCACTCACTCATCTTCTGGAATTAATTATCATTATTTCAGCTCAGGAATATATACATATCAGTTTTCTACTGTAAAGTATATATGAACATATCAGTCCACAGTTAAAAAAAAATCATTATTATTTCAGTTCTGGAAGGAGAGATGTATCAACTCAATCACTTGCTTACAGAACAAAAGAGCTTGATGTCATCAATGATGGAAATGTCCCTTGTCAGTGATAAAGGTGAGTTTGGGGTTTGGTTTGGTTTTGTTTTTTGTTTAGCAGTATGTATGCATTATTATCAGATAATATGGAAGTTGGGAAAGATTGAATATTTATCCAGTTGTTTTATTTTCTTTCTTGTTTTCTACATATTGTCAGCAGAGAGTATATATATATATATATATATATATATATATATATATATATATATATATTAACAGTAGTATTTCATTAGTTTGATAACCAGATATTTATAAATATCTTGTTCTTTATATCCCAGTGTGTAAATGCTAAACACAAAACTGACTAAGTGCTTTTATAAATCAGAATCACTTGACATGCTTATTTACTTTAGTTGTGAATGTGTATTCTACTGATAAGCGTATAATATTAAAATAAATTTACAAATAAAAATGCTGCAAAATATAATTCTGAAACATTATTATTATGTGTAAAGTATAGAGACAAATATAAAAATATGTCAGTTAGTAAAAGTAATATTTGACACTCGTTTTTTTTTACCCACTTACAGTCAGTTGTATACTTGATAAATTGTTCCCACTGCCCTGGAAATAAGAAAAGGGAGGCCAGACTCCTGGATTCCAAAGTCTTTTGAAACATGATCCTATTTCAGTATTTGATTGAAAGTTGTGATTGTTTTGGCAGTTATCTTTTGCTATTTGTTTCAGCCATTTTGGAGGGGCCTAAAGAGGAAAAGAAAGAAGAAAGTCCAGAAGAAGAAACTCGGAGAAATTTGGCTTTTCTACTTGAGAAAGTGGAAGGATGTTCTGTAAGTAGTTTGTTTGTTTGATTTTTTGTTTGTTTTTTTGGGTGGTGGAGTGGGGTGGTGGTTTTTTTGTATTGAAGTACATTTTTACATCTGCTCCAGTCGTGTCATACTCATCTGTCTTCAAGGAGTTCATATTCCTGGGCTGTTAGATCTTTTATAATCAAGGAATTTCTGCAAATACAAGATTGCAGAATATTTTAGTTGGTTTTCATTACCTAGCCAGCATTAAGTATGAGCACATTTAACATTATTTGTGTCATAAAAACAATTGAAATTATATTTCGTAATCATATATCTGTTTTGCTCATTCATAAGAGACTTAGAGAGTTAGATGACTTAAGGAAGTCACTACAGTGACACAGTCATGGTTTGGGTGTTTTTCTCCAAGCAGCTTGACCTCTATAACACCTGATTTTTCTTTAGTTACATGGGATTTGGTAGATTAACAAGAGTGGGATTACACAGCATAAAAATGGATTTTTTAAAAAATAACTGTTTATTATTTATATGGATGGTATTAAACCCAAACCACTTTTTTTCAAATATTTATTTCACAGAGCGTAACTGAAGTTCCAGGACGCCATCTGGTTCATGATACTGACATTGTAGAATTAGATCCAGAGACATTTGTCCAAATACAGCGTGTTCATGCTTTCCTTTTGAGTGACAGTCTTATGATGGCTACATGGGTGCCAACAAGGTACAGTTTTGTTGCTAGGTCTTTTAATTTTGTGTGTTATGTTTGCGTGTGTGGAAAATTTATTTATACCTTCATACAGTAAGATGTATAAAACTACTGGAGGACATACAAATGCTCTGCAGAGTTATCAGGACTCTCTGCAACCCTTAGAATGAAGAGAAAAGGAACAGCATTGATTTGATTTCTTCAGAACCTAGATATTCAGATTAGCTCAAACCTGGTCCCATCTCAAGTGTGTTTTCATCTAGGGACGCTGTTTAAAATAACATGGAGTCATGTATTGGTCACACTATAGCACAGAAAGTATTTTTGGTTACACTTTTGGTTGCAAAGATATGGTCTTAGAGATCGTGGCACTTGCAGAGTACTGGCAGTATTAGGCATACTGTGCATGAGACTCCTGCAGTTTTTTTCCCTCGTGTTTTAATGGACATTTGTACTTCTAGATTATGACTTAGCAGTTTCCACTCTCGACATTATACCCTTAGAAAGAGTTGGGGTGGAAACAGAAGTCCCTCTCCTGTACCCACCCACCCTTCTATTTCTGTCACTTTGCACAGTTACACCATTTTTATGGGGGAGCAATGGTACCTTTGAGTTCACCACAACTAAGGATAGTTGAAGCCAGTCAACAAGACTACTGCGTATTAACCATCCAGAGCAGCCCTTCTCAACCTTTTTACCATGGAGGTATCCTTGAAATAATCAGATTTAAGGAACCCCTTTATAAAAATTACTATATCTACGATGCTTATTTTTTTTACCCATGATCTTTCAGGAAACCCTGAGCAACCTCTTGTTGAATCCTGCAGTTCTGCAGAACCCCAGATGAGAAACCCTGATCTAGAGATACAAACAATATTTTGCATCCTCAAGGACTAGAAAACAACCATTATAGACAAGGCATGATTGCAGTTTTCAGACTCTGCAGAGTAACAATAGCTTCAAGGTGATATTCACTCTTCAGAAATTTGCCTAGAAGTTGAGGAGATATTTATTCTTGTGATGTGCAGAAAGAAATGATGCATTGAAGACTCTTCACCTCCCAGGATGATTAAGTCATTGCAGACAGTTTTTCAGTCAGAAAAATAATCATGTTCAAATAAACTTTCCATCCAGTGGGTTTGGGAGCTATCAATATCCATGGAGATTTGTTTGTGACCAGTGGAAAGCTTTGTGTCTAGTGTTGGCTTCATCCTTGCCAGATCAAACACATTTACTGGCATATGCCTTATCACCAGTCATCTGGGATACTGTGCTGGCTGCCTTTTCACCAATCATCTTCTAAGATAGTGTGTTGGCTTACACTTTATCACTAATCATCCTGATGTCAAACATTTCAGTAAAACTCTGATAATTTGTTGGCACCATATTAATGGAGAGAAACATAGAAATGCATTTTTGTTAGAACAAGAGCTGGAGGTTCCTGCCAGATCAGGTGCCCTCAAAGTGATCTTTTGCCCAAACCCTGAACAACTTCGGCCTTTTTTATTTGAAGGTCATCAAATTTGCTCAGTTGTTCAGCTATTTGGCAAGTGGCACACTTTTGTGACATTGTTGAGCCATTTGACAAGTGACATTTATCCTGACCAGCAAATGACTAGTACACTGAAAGTTTACCAAGCTACCTGCAACAAGCAAGGGTTGAAACCTTTTGGACAAAGCTTTTCTGATTATAGCAAATTTCTATGTCTAGCCGTATGATATTTAAAGAGCCATAGATCCCTTCTTACCAACACATTCAGATCTTACAGCAGATATGAACTGTCTTCATACTGAATCATCAGATCTCTGATCAGAGAGGATGGGGCATACTCTAGATCATTTTCTCTGTTCCAGTGTAGGACTTGACAATAATGCTGTAATACTTGAATTCATTTGGGTTAGAAAATCTTCAAGAGATTATTATTAATTGAAATTAATAACTTTTTAAATAGTCATCCTATTTCATTGGCTCTTCTTGCAAATTGAGCAAGAGTCCTACTTGTCTAGAAATCCCAGCTCTTATTCTTTCATGCAGGTTGGTTAGGTTGGTATCAAATCCATTTTGTTAGACAAAAACAGATTACCATATCAGAGAATCCAAACAGTTGTTATCTTCCCTTAATATAGCTATTCTTACCAAAACAACATGAAAATTCAAAACAGTGTATAGATGCACAATACAAAAACAACTACAAGAGTCGGTGTTTCAGCTCAGTAGCCTTCATCAGGATAATGCATTTCATAACAGTGGCGCATGAACACATTAAATTGAGTAAGCTTATTGATGTGTGATAAATTTATCTGAATAGAGTAGTTGCCGTTTAGTATGTTGTCCTCCATTAGTTGTAGACATCAAGTACATTTTGAGGAAAACTTATTAAACATTTTTTAAATTAAAAATTTCACTGCATTACATTACAATATTAATGGACAACTTCAAGTACAATTACAGTACATATAATTTGTTGTAGTTAACAGATTTCCATGGATATCAGTGTTCCTAGGCAGCTAGAGTTTAATTTTCCAGCTCTTTATGTTTCTGATTACATTTATTTATCTGCTTTACAGTTTAAGTTTTATGTATTAGAAAAACATTTTTGTATATTTTTTTATTAGAAAGACTTATTCCTTTATATTAATATTGTACAATATAATACTTTTATGACTTTGTATAGTGACAGTTTTTGTTCGATTTATCATATAATGATAAGTTACTTTTATTTTATGTAAAATTTACCTGCTTGATCTTATAGTCAGTCCTACATGTGTCTTCATGGTTTGATCTGAAAAAAATACTTTGATACTTTAATCATACATTCTCTTCATTTATTCACGTTTAGGAGATTTTTAATTTTTGTTGCAGCTACAACCCTATGTGTGTGTGCAGGCATGTGTTTAAAATCAAACTTATTTAGTAAAAAACTAAATGATATAGTAGTTTGGCTTACATGGAATATGCAGTCTGGTACTTTGAATACTGTTAGTTGCTGGCTGGCTGAGAACACTGGCCCTTGTGGAGGAAAATTGGTTTAAGAAATTGGGGTTCAAGACTAAGCCTGGTAGATTTTATTTTTGTGACAGACACATTCTCCTTCTGTATGAAGATTATTAAGCTCAGATACCATGTTAAAGATCTAGAAAATCTGAGAATATGGAATGCTAATAAAAATCAACAATATTTATTTGAGGAGCTGAGTGGCTAAGAGGTCTGTGCACTGTGCAAGAGATTGTGCAGTCCTGTGTTAAGTCCCATCTTGGTCACTGGGATTTTCCACTCTTCACATCCTCTCTCTCACTCCAGAATATCCAGCTCTTCACTCATTTGTGGAGCATTATGAAATGTTAGGTATGAAGCACTAATAAATATTCACACTTTATTATCATTTGTATTATTATTATTATTAACATTATTATTATCCATTTGCATTTCTACTAACTACCTTGTATATTTTGATCACCTGTCAGGAGAGGCCCCATGCGATACCGTTTCCAAGGCTTGTATGAGTTAGACAGCTTAGCTGTGGTAAATGTACGTGATGCTGGTCCAGTCAAGAATGCCTTCAAAATCCTTATGTTTCCAGAAACCAGAATGTACCAAGCAGATAATGCCAAGTCTAAGGTATTCCATAAGTGTAGTTAAGTTTTTTTTGGTTGGTTTGGTTGGGGAGGGGTTATGGATGGATGGATAGATACATGTGTGTGTGTATATATATATAAAATAATATCTTTTTCACTGCTTTTATATGCATAACACCAAATGTGATAACATGAGTGGGAGAGATGCATCTCTATGTGTTTTCAAAGGAATGGCTACCATGTAGAATGTGTTTTGTAAATAAAGTGATAATTTGTTTAGACACATTTCAATCACCCTGTGTATATGATCTATATCTGTCTGAGGCACAAGTTTGATGGTGATGGGGGATTTCTGCTTCATTGTTTGCTTTTATTTCTGTGCATGTGTATGTGGGAGAGTTGTGTCTGTGTCCATGCATGCATTTGTGCCATGATTTATTGTTATTTATAGAATTTTTTGTAATAAATAGCTAAATTTTATACTGGTTTTGAAAATTGCATCCTATTTTGTTAATTAGAATTTTGCCTTTAATAGCAGCTTCTCTCACAACAAGAATGGCTTAACTGGGAACTATTGGGCAATTATCATATGTTAATGAAACAGTTATTTAATAATTTTAAATCAGATTCACTCTGTTTTATATATTTGTTGGGTTATTTCTAGAAATTAATTTGAATTTTCATGGTGAAATGTGGGAAATCCAGAATATTTCTTTTTATCTGACTTACCTGAATTTCTTGAAAATAATCACCTTTACATTAAAGATGTGTTCTGTTTCTTGATTTAAGTGAGAATTTTACATTTGAAATGTGTTCTGTTACATAATTTAAATGAGAACTTTACATTCAAATGTGTTCTGTTATATACTTTTACATTCAGAGGTATTTTGTTACATAAATTTAGCAACTAGCAGAAAGTATATATTTTCTGAATGCAGTTAGTGAAGACCCTGAGTCTTTGTTGGTATGTGTCCTGTTGTAATAATTCAAGTTCATGCAGACTTTGTTTTAAAAGAGTCTAATGTGGCATTTCTTCTAACATTTCATTTCAGCGTCAATGGTTGGACATATTAGAGGATACTAAAAAGAAGAAAGCTATGCGTGACAAACAGAAGAAAGAAACAGCTTCTCGACTCTCGGACCAATTCAACGTTTCTCCTGTCTCATCTCCTGCTGGTGAATTGATCCCTAGTAGTAAGATCATAAAATATTTTAAATAAATTAGTTTTTCTTTCTCTTAATTCTAGAGAAATTTTAAATTGAGAAATTTATAATTAATGAAATAACATCAACTATTTTTAGCTCTTTTTGTCAATTTCTTTATACTTTTGTTTGCAACAAAAAGAATTGTTCCAAAAAATTATATTCTTCTTTCTATAGTACTCTGTATACTTTAGCATTTAATGTACTGTTATTTTAGATTTGATTTGGGATTTTTTTTTTTTTTTAATTAATTTAATCTAAGTAAGAAATTCAGACAAAAATTCAATCAACCATGTGAACAGCCACAGAATAACAGTGGAGATCATGAAATACAAAATCCATTACATAGTGGTCCATTAAAAGGGTTTTCGCTATGTGTAGTATTAAATTTCAAATAAGATCAATTTTGAAAGTTCTCAGTAATAGTGATTGTAAGAATTTAGTCATTTCAAGCACACCATAAGATGGTATTCTAACCTTCATGCTTGTGATTTATGGTAAATGTATAATTTTATTTTAAACTCTAGCAACAGATACCAAGGATGAGCCTACCACAATGGATACAGATTTCTTGCAAGCTGATTGGCTGCAGGAATTGCCTGAAGATTTGGACATGCTCATAGCACAGCGAGACTTTAAGGGTAGTGTGGATTTAGTAGAAAAAGGTTTGTTTACATATTTTATTATATATATGTGACTGTGGTATGATTATTTGATTCAATCATTGGATAACAGATTTTATTTATTTTATAATTTGCATCTATTAGGTTTACTTTTTATTAAAAGTAATCACTTATGCATGTAAACATTTCTCCATGCTTTGAATTTTTTTTTATTATTCCAGTGACTGAATTTCTGAAAGAATGTCCCAAAGGTCCTGCATTGAAGGAATTTAAGTAAGTCTTGAGCAAACATAATAAGAGTCTTTTTTTTTTTTAAGTACCTTTCTTTTGTGTGATAGTATTTCTAAATTGTAAATTCATAAAATCGATTTCACTAATAACTCTTAATGCAGTAAATAAAGGTAAAAGTCATACTTTTTAGATTCCAATTTTCCTCCCTCATAGTTCCAACCATGTTGCTTAAACACTTTTTAAAAAGAGAAGAAAATCCTAACAACATTTATCAGAATTTTTGTTCATTTAACCTACATAAATCCTAGTGTGACATACACCCCTTTGTTACTGAATTATGATTATTATTATTATTAATCATCCATAACTAATTACAAGTGATGGAGAAATCTTAATTTATGTTTATTAATAATTCTCCCAGGAGACACCACTCATCTCTCACTTAGCGGATTATATGGGTGTAGTAAAGTACTCTCTTCCACAACAATAAGTCAGACATTTTACTGTCACACAATATTTTCGTAGGTGAAAACTTCTTACTAAAGGAGTAACAAATCCGTTTTAATTACATTTAATGAATCTCCATCCACCCACTGTCACTGATACATATAGTTTAATAATATGTGCAAGAAGGTTAATAAATTTAACAATAAATTTATTAAATCAATGATCAAATATACATATGACATATACAATGGGAAGGTTATTTGACATCAATATTCCATGAAACAACGTTCAAGTAATTTCAATACTTATTCAATCTTATATCCTAACATATGATTCAGCAGTCAGATTAGTATCAAAAATAAATCACAGGACTATTCTTATCATAGATGAAATGGAATTATAGAGTGATATGATAATAGTTTGTACATAATGTCACTTTTATAAGTTTATTGTTCACAATAGAATAGTCAATCTTCCATTGCTCTGCTAAGCTGTTGTAAAATGTTCCAACACTGTAGATCCCTCAAGATTAATGTAGGCACATGTTCACCATATTAACTTTTTGAGTGAACAATCACAGTAAATGAACTTCTGGCACTCAAATTTTGCTAGAAAGTTATACAGTAGAGTCAGACACACTTGCCAATGCACACAAACAGGATGCAATTGATCATCACAACTGCCACACTCTAGGATGGAAACTTCTCAAATCCACAAGCATACAAGAAAAAAAGGAAAAAAACTTGCTCCTTTCTGAAACATCATTTCAGAGAGCAATGCTAAGTTCCAAGTTTAATCATGTCTATTCTCCGTTCTCTTACAATCATTCTCAACTTAACAATTCCTGTAACCATAGTTATTAGCTTTATAAATGCATACAGCATAATAGATGCTACATAATCAATTACAAATGTGTTTCTACTAGAAGCAATGTCATGTATTCAACATGTTACATATAAGTATCATAAATCACAATTGTAGAAATAATAGTCTATTCACATAATACATCTTTACATCAGATTACAAATATAATCTATCAATAACAAAGTGAACAAAATATTTCTATGTCCATTCTCTCTCAGTCAGTCAGTCAACTCACATTAAGCTAATGATCACCTTTTCATGACCTGACTTGAGTTGCGTCAAAGCGATTCAAATATAGAACTTTCTTCACCGGGTAAGTTTTTGTCTCTACCCATGGCTAGTTTGTTATTTGTAAACCTTAAACTATTGGATAGCAAAGAAATTGCTCATCCACTCTGGATTGGTTTGGATTACATCAGCAAGTTCTAGCATATTCCTTACCTGAGTTGTTATTTTAACTCTGGTACTTACAAAAATATTGTCTTGTGCAGTACTTGAAGGTCATATCTCGTTGACATACAAACTATATAATAATTAAATTTTAAAATAGGGACAAGCAGATTTACTCCACTACACCTAGGATTGCCATAGTTATTCCCTGTATGTTTATAATTTTGTAAATAGAAGTCTGCTAAAATAGTTAATTATTAGACCTGCAAAAATAGTTAATTATTAGACCTGCTAAAATAGTTAATTATTAGACCTGCTAAAATAGTTAATTATTAGACCTGCTAAAATAGTTAATTATTAGACCTGCAAAAATAGTTAATTATTAGACCTGCAAAAATAGTTAACTATTATACCTGCAAAAATAGTTAATTATTAGACAC
Organism: Sinotaia quadrata; assembly: GCA_028829895.1. Taxonomy (NCBI): domain Eukaryota; kingdom Metazoa; phylum Mollusca; class Gastropoda; order Architaenioglossa; family Viviparidae; genus Sinotaia; species Sinotaia quadrata. Next base: position 62,773,004 of record CM054179.1, read on the forward strand.
ACACACATTTTTTTGTTTTTTTAAAAATTGGTTGTCATTTGTCTGTCAGGGCTCGGATCGATCACCGAGTCAAACAGCTGACTGATGGTTTAATGAGCGAATTGCAAGTATCGCCTGAAAGGTCATTACGAGGGGGGCCTAGAGCTGCTAGACGTGCAGTGGCTCAACTCATACGACTGGGCAAATCAGCACAGGTACATTTATATTTTTCACATTTAGAAGGAAAATTAACAGAAATGTATAAATGCCGTTTAATAGTTTTTTCTTTCCCCACAAAATATTTGTTTGGAGAAAGATATATATAAGCATAAGAAAATAATTTATTTCCCTTGACTGTATTTGTCCTGTTGGGATTCTTATAGTGAATAGGTGTTTTAAAAATTCTCATATTATATACTTTTTAATTGTATTTTTTTTGTATGTTATTCAAAAAATGTATTCCATAACAGACAGAAAATAATGTCCCATACTTCTATTATATTATGCTTAGATTATTATAGTTGTTCACTCTCACACACAAAAAAAAATTCTGTTAATTGTGTTTAGATTATTACAGTGGTTGCCTAGTTCTTAAAAGTATTTTGTGAATGTAGTATTTCTGATTTCATGCCATACCACCAAGTCTCTGTATTGATAGGATTATCTCCCCATTTCCAAAGATGTGCTCCCAATGCCAAGAAGAGACAATATTTAAGTCATTCACCCTTGCAAGCATTATTAACTCACTTCTTACTTCTTACCATTGGTATGTTTTGCCCAAACTGTTTGTTATCATATCTGAGAACCATCCCTTTTTCCATCATATGACCAGATTTACTTCATGTGATATCAGTGGGGTCTTGTGTATACAAGCCAGATTTAACCATACAGGCCTCCCCATAAGAGGGTATCAAGCTTAAAAGTATTTGCCCAGGAGTGCTATACAGCAGTGATCAGTATCATTTTCACTTGGTTCAGATTGGATATTTTGTCAAGCTTTGATTGGGCTTTCCAATTTTCTTGTAGCTATCAACATTGTTCTGCTGAGTCTTTGTTCTCCTTTCACCTGTCATCCTTTCTGTCTGTCTACAGCATTAAGGTAAGGAGCATTGTTCTGTTTTATTCTTGTTAGACCTTGATTCATTTTGATTAAATACATTTGCTTTCATTATAGAGTATTTTAATTTCCCCAGTTAATGCATTGTTTGTATGAATTACAAGTGAAAAGCATGCATTTGGGGAGTGCTGATTGAAAGTATTCTGAGAGAATCACATTTCAATGCCTAACCACCTCTTTTTCTTTGACACTGGGCATGGAGGGAAGCAAGCCACTCAAGACATCAAGTCATTAAGCATGCTTGAGAAGTAATAAATTTCAGATGTTAACACTAGCAAAATATGCAGACATCAAGTCATTAAGCATGCTTGAGAAGTAAAAAATTTCAGATGTTAACACTAGCAAAATATGCAGAGTTCGGTAAAGAGAACATTGTTCCCAAGTAAAGAAGGGAATGATATTCAGTAAGAATGTGACTCTTGTCTCAGTTAGGTCAATAAACACTTTTTGGTTCATGAAAAATTTAACTGCTTTTGTTGCATGATGCCATTATTCCTGTGGAGAACAAACACTGGGAACAGTACCTCAAGCTTCTAAGGGAGGATGACAGTTCTTACCTGTACAGGAAGCCCTTCTTACTCTTTTTTCCTCTCTGGGAGAGTAGTAGGTTTTACCGTACAAGTAACCCTTCTCGTGATATTACCTTAATTCATTCTTTGAAAGGCATAGATATTTTTTCCTGTCTGAGAGAGTGAAGGAGGGAATGCTATGCTATATGAAGTTCATCATGGGCTCAAGGCCCTTGACACAAAATTTTTGATACCTCATTATCAAAAAAAACCAACAATGAGAGCAATTGCAGAGATGTGAGTACCAGGGTAGGGAGCAAGCATCATCACAGCACAGATAATACAGTCTTCAAGAACACTGAAGTTCTGTAGAGCTGTGACTTGGACATGCATGGTTTAAATCATTATCTGTCTCAATACAAAAGTAGATTTGATCAAAGCAATTATTTATTTAAACTAAGCTTATATATAACAAGAATACTTTTGGTTTCCTCACCAAATCTTGTATTATAGAGACTCTACTGCCATACAAAATATTTATGACAACACCATCCTTTGTAAGCTAAAAGATGTTTATATTAGAGACTATAATCTCAATGGTTGTCTTTTAGGTTAAATAAATAATTGCTTTTATTTAATCTTTAGTGGACATTATTTTGTAAGTTTGATTGAACATCTGATTAGGAGTTGTGCAACTTACTGTACATTTAACTCATTACTGTACATTTAACATTTAAGGCTGACAGAAAGGCATTTACATTGTGTTACAGGCTTGTGAGCTGTTTTTAAAGAATAGAAGTGCCATCATCAGGTACAATATTCGCCAGCTCAAGTTTGAAGGGGCTACAACTTTGTACATTAGGTGTCTGTGCACAGTGTTTTTCAGTAGCCTTTCAGACACCTCCAAGGAATTTTTGAAGGCTTTTCCAGATCATTATGGCTGCTTTTCTGGTCAGTATTTAAATGTGTGAAACAGATATTGCATGTCAGTCACTCTGCATGGGAATTTGTGAATATGTACATTGAATTGTTTGTTTTCTATCTGGTTTATGTGTGTCAGTGTTTGGATCCCTTTGTTTCTGACTCATAATAATATCCTCTTAATTTTAAGGCAGTATTCCTTTCATAAAAATGTGAATCTATTTTTGCACAAAGCTTTTGTGATCTGGGCCAAGAAGGAGTTAATCAGTTTTGTCAGCATCTTTCGACGACAAGTATTTGAGAGTAAAGCCAGTTTGACCACCATTTCTGAATGTGTGCACCTGGCTAAAAAGCACTGTGCTGAGGTGAGGATTTTATTTATGCTGTTTTATTCTAAACTTATGTTGATAAATGTCCTATCATTTCATGAGTAATTCCTAATTCTCATTTGCAGATATTTTTCAAGGTTAAATTACAATCATGTGTAGTTAATTTTAGACAAACAAAATCTTCTTTAATTATTATTTAATAAATTTATGTTAAATGCAATCTTAAAATACATTTGAAAAAATTGTGTTAATTGTTTCATCTGTTTTAATTATTCACCTGTGGAAGCTGAGCAGTATTGGGGTGGACATGGAGTTTTCCTTGGCTAGCATGATGGATCAACACTTGTGCCAAGTTATAGAAGAGACTAGGGACCAGATGGTGGAAGGCATACGCTACAGGGCCCAGGTAAGGAATAGTGGCAAGTTTATGTTGTACCTATCCCAACCACACCATCAGCATCAGGGGTTTTTTCCCTCCAATTTTATTTGCTAGCATTTTGTTTTGGTTTCATTTCATTTATCTGACATTTATTATTATAATTGAAGCTATTGTTATTATTGGTGATTACACATTTGCATGTTGCAGGATGAGCTTTGGCGACCTCAGAACCTCCAAAATAAGAATGAGTGCACAAAGTTTGTGGCAGAAATGCAGAATTTGGGCTTTGATGTCAGACCTCATATTTATGGTAAGTTTTCTATATTTATCTTATCAGCTAGCATATATTTGTCAGTTATAATCTGATGGTCATTTCATTTATTTGATTGCAGGTTTACTACCCAAAATAATTGTTACAAATTTATTACAGACATCTTGGTAATACATAATTTTAGATGTTCTGTATCCACACTTATATCACAGGTGTACAGTTTCACCACATTAACTACAGGGCCATAGTATATTAAAGTGTGCCCTTGCTCAAATCATTATTACTCATCACATGAAGGTTTTGTTGAGCACAGATACAAAATCGTCTGCAAAATGAGAGAACACTTCTTTTCTTTCCACAAAACAGAGGAAATCTTTTTGCCACTGGTCATTTTGAAAGGAATGAGTTTGATTCTGAGAAACACCTTAATTCTACTGATGGGAGAAGATCTAGCTATTGACAACAACGTTTTACCTTAACTGATTGGGGGCAGGGAGCGGCAGTCCACATTTAACTGTTTTCTCACTTTCTGTGTAATAAACTAAGCCCTCTGTCATACCCATTTTCTGTGTAATAAACTAGGCCCTCTTTGCCAAGCCCACTTTCTGTGTAATGAACTAGGCCTTCTTTGTCATGCCCACTTTCTATATAATAAACTAGGCCCAGTTTACTGTATTTAAATACTGTATTAAATTTTTTTTTTAGTTTCACATTTGAGATGCAGCTTAAGATAGTTATTTATGTTTTTCTTTAAACTGAATGGCAGTTTTCTTTTACATGTAATTTATTTGCCATTACACACAATAAATTCTAATGCATTAAGGTTTGTAATTAAAGATAATGAGTAATTTAAATTATTAATTAGTTTACACAGTTCATTTAAATGATACTGCTGCTCAGTGATTTAGTTTGCAAATGAGCTCAGTGCTGTATACCATGAAATAAGTTTGTACCTGCATTAATTCCAAATCTGTGCTGTAATGACTCTGTATTTATTACTATCATTCAAGATATTTTGTAATTAAAGGGTTTTTAATATTTTTTTTAATTTTGCATTCTTCTATCATGCAACCAACTGTGCATACAATAGGAGATATGCACTCACTACATTACAAGCTCAAAAGGGCTCTAAGCACAAATTTAGTAAGAGCGAAAGCCCTCCCAAGTTGTCCACCCATTTGTACCATTCTTGCATTTGGTGTGCTCAAAATATAGCATGATAGACCTGTGTGATTTTGCAGTTTTTTTGAAGGGTGTCAACTCCCAGGTTTTTTGCATATTGCTCTTGGTTCCATTCGTTTCTGACATCCTGCTATTTGTTACCAAGATACAGTAAGGTGTATTTTTTCCTTACTTGTGGCTAGACTTATACCTTTGCTGTTTTCTTCTCTTGACTTGCTATCATCATGGCCAATTATCCTAGCTATGAATGTAGTCATGCTGAAGACTATTAGGATTGCCACTCTTTTCTTTTTTAATGTTGGACCATTTTTATTTTAAAATATCTAATATGTAAAATTTAGCTATGCCTGTTCTTAATACCAACTATCATGGCATTAGAAATTTGTAATCAGACTCTGTCATCATGGCTTAAATCAGTTATTAGTGATAGCTTTAAACAAGCCTAGACTAAGAGCACTTGAGATTAGAATCATTTTAACCAGAAATGTGGCATTGACAGATATCTTGGCAGTGGTAGTTTATAAAGACCCTTCCGATTCTCTAGAGTATGTCTTACAAATAAGATTTGTTAACCTTTACATTTGATTCTTCTTTGGGTCCAGCTCTACTTACTCCATCCCTGCATCATTATACAATTTTTGCATTTACAAATAAGTTGAGGTTTTTTTTTTATTGTATTCTTGCAGGTAAATAAATGTTCAGTGTATATTCTTTAACTGTGTTCAATTATTGGAACATTTCTTCTCTTTGTTTTCTTTTTGTTGTTATTCTCTTGCTTTGTGAACATTAATTGGTATGGTGGAAAAAGGCTTTTTTTTTTTTTTGTTGCTCCCTGTGTCATACTATTTTTCATACTTTGAGGCAGAAATTTTGTGTTTTATTGCCAATCAGAGAAGAATAACAGTTCTAACCAATCACATTTGTACCACACTTACAACTTTAAGTCCACTGTAGGAAGCATGGTGCCAAAGCAGTGTTTCAGAGTAATTTATATATTCTTTAATTATAAGTACAAAATAATAAAACTATCCCTAAATTTAACCCAACTCCAACTATTACATCAAGCATAAGTGAAATCGCAAAACATATAGCAAACAAGTGGTGTTGCCAGAGGCTTTTTGGAGTAAGCAAAAAGAAAAATCCACAGCACAATGAAAACAACATACCTGGCTAATGGTACTAGGAGAGTTTATTTCAGGACAAGGGGTGGATGACTTGTTGAGTACATTCATTTTATTATTTTTTTACCAAGGGCCTTCTTAAAGCCCTTTAGCTCTGTGAGCTTTTATAATAAACACATCTGACAAACTTTCAGGAAAATTTATTTTACTTAGAAAAGTGTCTGATTTATAAATTGGTTAATATTATTATGGATACATGAATTTAAATCTAAATGTTTATGGTATGTTTGAAGAGAGCAGAAGACTAATACATTTGTAATTCTAGAAGTAAAATGTTAAATAATATTATATTTTGCTATTTGCTCTTCTGTTCTAGATGAATGTTTTGTGTCACTGACCCAAACAACTGTGCAGTTTGCCAAGCTGTTTGTGACACTGGTCGATGATTTACTGAGGCTATACACTGTTGAGCTTGAAAAATTAATTGCTCAGACTTTGGAAACTGTTTTCAGTGCTCAGTTGGCTCAGTTTGAAAATGCAGCAAAAGCTGACAAATTCAAATCTGAAGTAAGATCATTTATTATGTGAGGGTCTCTTTGTTTTTGCTTTTATTGGGGGTTTAAAATCTGCTTTTTGACTTTATACATAAAAGTTTATATCTATCTATCTATCTATAGATAGATATATAGATATATAGATATATATATACTATATATACATTAGAGCGAGAATCATAAAGATAGGCAGATTAAATTCCTGCATTTGATTTTTTGTTTTTCTCCCACCATAATAATAAACCCTAGAGTACTGATGAATAAAAATATTCTGAATTATTTGGTGGTTTTAATTAACATCAAAGTTTTTTTCAATTTTCAAGCTCTTCTAATCTACAGGAATTAAAAAAAAAAATAATAAGCAGCATAAAACTAATTTTTATCAGTACAGACAGCATTTTATGTTATTCAGAGGAACAAAATAACACTTCTTTTCCACAGTTGTAATAAAACCTTTTAACTGGTATTTTACATTGGTCAAAATACATTTTTTGTGACTGTGTTTACTACTCATTCAGTTTTATCTGGACTGTCACTTTTAATTAATTTGAGAAAGGTGATTTCTTATTATTTATTTTGTTCCATATTTTACATCCTCATTAGCTGTTTTTCAGACTTGTTTTAAAGATGTAAATATTGTAGATGATATGTTGCAAGTTGCTTCACTAATGAAGTCACATCATTGGACAACAAAAATAAATTCTTTAATAAAATTTTACTTGGTAACACACACATATACATCACCACATAAACTTATTGAGTAGGTTTTTCTTTTAATTTTGTATTCACAATCATCATATTTGTGTAGAGTAAATATGACAGTTTATAGATATTCATAAGATTTTAATCCTTTTTCAGCACAACTCTGTCATAAAGAATCTGATATTTGTTGGAGACAAGGTCTTGAATCGAGTTTTTGAACTCTATCAAAAGAAAGACTTGTCAGTTCCTCAAAACCTTCGAAGTTTACAAGACCGCTATAAGCAGATCAAGTGAGACTTCAGTTCCTTAACCAAAATATTACAACTTGGACATTGTGACTTAAACAGATATATCATTTGTCAAACTGGTAATGAACCTGCATTTATAATTTGTTCGTGTGTCTTTTACCTGTACTTGTGACTAATTGATGTCTGAACATACAGGTGTATATGCTTTGTGAGTATGTATTTAAGTGTGTATTTGGTTTAAGTATGTACTTCCATGCATGCTATTTTTGTTCTTGTAATCATAATAAAGAAATTGCATTAAGTGTGAAATTGTGTGTATGTTTGACCATGCTAGCATTTTAATCTGAACATTTATATAAACGTCATAAATGCAAATGAGGCACACAAATTGGGTTGTATAGGTTGAAACAAAATTACAGTAACTCCTCATCACCCAAGAGTTTTCTTCATGCAAATATATGAGGATTTGCTTTTAAACACCTGTTTGCCAACTGCAAGACTAAGGATATGAGTATATGTGAATCATGAATCATTCCCAACCACCTCACTATAGAGATCCATGGTTACCAATTATTTCCAAATAAAAATTGGCAAACATTTAACTTTCTGGAAAATCAACAAGCATTTGAAACAGACATTCAACAGAAATTATTTAATAATTCAAAAATATATTGAAGGTGGCATTTCAATTGTGTCTCACAGATTCTCACAAGCTAGGATAAATCTCTCCATTATAAGACCTTCAAGCATATGAAAAAGCAATAAAGTGAAATGGCATCTAATGTTGCACAGAGGGAAAAATCAATTTATATCTTCAGAGGACCAGACCATACTTGCTTTTAATTACTGTGCAATTAATTACTGGACAATAAAGAAAAAATTATAGTATTTGGGCCAGTATTGTTAGATTGTTGTCATGGTTAGAAGAGTTGTACATGCCACTTGGTCCAACATTAAAACAGACGTAACATAATTTTTTGATCAACACTTAGTGTACTGTCTTTATTTTAATTTCATTTTATTGAAGTTTTAGATGAAAAAATTAATAAGAAATGTCAAAGATATTATGTTTGTGATCTTGATCATTCACTCTGTTTTCGATTAAGATATTAAATTTATTACACTAAGTTTATCAGGAATCTGACAGATGCAGATGGCTAAAGACACAGTAAGCATAATCATTATACAATTATATTGGTGTGTACATTTGTTTACTGTTTTCTACAAATGGTGCAATTATGCACACTGTGCTTGTTGGCAGTGTTTTGTCTTGGGCTGTGGTCATCATTAATGTTCAGATGCTATTCTCCACAAATATTTTTCTTAATTGTTTTGATCATTATTTATCACTTCATTTTTTATTATTTTCTTTTCATGCTGATATTGTCAATTAGTGCAAATTATTTTGTTTAACTAGTCATCTAAAAAATAAATGAAGATTTTTTTTAAACAAAGTATTTTTATGCTTTGAGGTTTGTTATTATTAATATTATTATTTCTGTGTTTGATGTATCTAACATAAAAATGCATTAGAAATGTGTAAGAAAATTTAATCTTTGTAATAATTTTTGTTTATTTTGTTCTTAGGTCTTGCAGATAAAGGATTGGATATTAAATTGTATTTCATTTATAAACATTTTTTCAAAAAGTATGCAGAGTTGCTTAACAGTCTTTGAACTAAAACACGAACAATTCTCCTGCTTGTATATTTATGTTATTGCTATGACTCATTTCTCAAATTATAAAGCCTCAGATGTAGTGTTGACTTTGTTGTATGTGTGTGTATATATATATATATATATATATGTATGTGTGTGTGTGTATAGATAGATAGATATACAGTATTTTAAAAGGTATATTTCTTGTATATACTGTGAGCATTTTTATCACTGTGATAATTGTTCATTTTAGTATAATTTATAATTTGGTTGATTTGTCATGACTTACAATTCATTTCCATCTAATCAGTAATTGCTTCTGATAGTATTGATGATGTTTTCTAAAAATACTGTTAATGTTTTCTGAAAGCATCAGTAGTGTTTTCTGAAAATATTGTTAGTGTTGTCTGAAAACTTCAAATATCTTTCATTCGTTGTTTGGGGTTAAAAGAAAATTTTTTTTTTATTAATTTGCTTTAGGGAGATAAGATTTTTTTTAAACAAAGCTCCACACGGATTCTAACACTATATTCTCCATACTTCTGCGCAGGTGTATTTGAATGCTGTAAACTATCGCAAGTAATATTAATCTAATTAAAATAAAATTTACAGAATATGAGTTAGAATTTGCTTTTATACTTGTCTGTTTGCATGTACGTGTATTTTAGTACTGCAAATGGCATGTTTTGTGCACCACAACAAAAAGTTATTTCCCTTTTTGGTTTTAATGTTCTTTGTACAACAATGCATTTTACCTCCCATTCAAATTCAATTTCACAAACATACAAGAGAAACAAATAAATACTGACAATAAAACCCAAACTAACAGTTGTAATGTTACTAAAGAATTATTATTTTTAACTAAATAAATCTGTCAAACCCACATAATAACTGGAGGAAATGCTCATGATTAAATCTTGAAAGATAACACAAACATTGAACAGTTGTTTGGGGTTAATTTCGTTTTATGCATTACGTCTACACTACTGGCATAAGCTTCAATCTGCACAACTTTTCAGTGGTATTATATTTTTATGTCTTCTACTTTTCCAATTTTTGGTACAGCTATACCATGTCTATCATTACTATCTCTATCTTGTAGCCTGCTTAGTAGGCTTGCAGTCGATTTAAGAGGTGTGAAGTTCTTACAGGTAAAAAAAAAAAAAAATTAAACCCATGAACACCTTACCTAGTAAAGTCCATTTAAATTGGAAAGACTACTTGAAAACTCAGTTCTTTTAAAGTGAGTTTACATTTACAAGCATTGCTTCCCAGCACTTTACCGTATAAAGACGCTCTCAATATCATTAGCATTAATCTGCGTGCACTTGTCGTGTCGCTGAGACTTTAGGTATTTTTGCCACTGCTGCCCTTTGACCCGGCGTCGACGCTCGAGTATCGCATTGATCGTGTACAGGAAAGGGTTCAGTGCCGAGTTCAAGGGCAGTGCAAAGATTGCCATTCCCACGTTGAACTCGCTGGGAATGGGCACTCCGTTGGCAGCTAACAGACCCAGTAAGCCGATGGGAAACCAGCAAAGAAAGTCCATCACAGCAACAGTGATCAAACGGCGAGCAATGGTCAGGTCTTTGGCCTGCCTGGTGGAGTCGATTAAAGCCATGCTGTTCTTACGTATGGAATAGTAGACAAACAGTTGCCCCGCTGCTATCACCAAGCACAGAATAAAATTGAGGATAATCATGACGCCGAAGGAATACTTGCGGCCGGAAAAGTCTTTTCTGGTGATGGGCAAGGGTATGCAGATGCTGGTCTGGCTGTAGAACTCCCAGTGCGATGTTTGGGGCAAAAGTGGTACCGTTGAAAGAATTAGTCCCAATACCCAGGCTGCTGCACATGCCAGGTGTGCGGAAAGTTTCCGAAACCGCAAACCACTGAATGGAAAGCGGAGGACCAGAAAGCGGTCGAGTGTTATAAGAAAAATAATGAATGTCGACACTTCGCTCGATAGCAGAGACAAGAAGCCAGCAGTTTTGCATATAGCACTTTTCCTCCAAAGCAGGTCATTCCACAAGTAAGTGCCTTGGAGCTTCCGGTCTGCTATGCCAATTATCGCCAAGTACACGCCCATTAAGAAGTCAGACGCACACAGGTGGGTTACAAATGCTCCAAATCCTTTATTTCTGTTGACCTTATTCCAGAATATACGATACATGAAGCTGCCGGCGTTACCTACCAATGCTAGAGCCGCAAAGACTGCCAGGAATGAGCGATAGGTGTCTGAGTGAAGCAAGGCATCGCAAGATGAGATTTCATCTGAAGGTGCTCGACAGCCAAGGGAGTTAAAGCCTGCTGGAAGCATGACCGAGCAACAGAGCTTGTAGTTATCTGCACTGACTGTGTGTAACTGATCCAGTCCTGCAAAAAGATCTCGTGGAAATGTGGACACCTGGCACCCACTTAAGTCCAGTACTTGAAGTCGTTGGAGCGATTGAAAACCATTGCCCATGATGTGGTCGATCCCGCTTCCAGAAAAATTAAGTTTCTGCAAGTCAGGAAATGCTATATAATTCTCGAGATCAAGTTGTGGTATATGAACCCCAGACAAGTCTAAGACTTGGATGGACGGTACTTTCTGAGTCGAGGTGACCTCACCGAACATAACAGTCGTCAGAGGATTTCGAGCAAGGAGCAGGATGCGAAGGTTTCTGAGGTTCATCAGTTGTTCGCTGTTGATGGTTGTGAGGAGATTGCCACTGAGATCCAGGCTCTGCAAGTTTGGAAGAGCAAGACCTTCCAGGTGCGACAGACCACACCCAGCTAGGCCCAAGTGAATCAGAAGCATGTTGTTGGTGAACTGTTGTAAAGTAACCTCACCACCGCTTGCATCCAGGTAATGCAGACTGGAATGTCTCTCGGTGCTGAAAGTGCCTGTGCAGGTAAATGCCCACCCTGAACAGGTGCAGTTCCCAGGACACAAGACGTGGCAGAAAACTTCATCATCTTTTTGGGGACAGTGGTTAAAACCGTCACATAGGTCGCTAAAGTGCAGACAAATTTTTGAACCACGGCAGCGATAATACCCTGGGCATCTATAGTTCTCACAATCTGCTTCATCCTCGTGGCCTGGGCAGTCGAGTATTCCGTTACACCGCACAAAGACTGGCAAACAGTAGTAATCTACACCTGGGCAGGAAAAGTGTGTCTCGTGACACTGAAATGACCCATTCTGTGCTGGCAGAAATACGTCGTCCTTTGCCATGACTACTAGTACGCCTGCTGCATCCAACGCTACTACAGCGGGCGGGGGGCTGACTTGAAAGTCGCTTAACTGCGTGCTGTCTTTAGTTTCCATGCACCCCATCTCGTCAGAGGCGTCCAGGCAATGCTCTTGTCCATCGCATCTCTTATACCATTCCAGACACTAAGAAAAATATGTTAGCAAGGTGTGGTGGGTACCTGCTATGTGTACGCGTTCGTGCATGCTTGTAAAATAACTGAAGGAATGAGTATGTGTTTTAAAATTATGAGGCAGTGTCTGTATCTAGAATTTAACATATAGTTATTTTAAATTGTGCTTACGTTTTCTTCATTCATAAATATTTTTTCCTGATCTATAAGTAGCTAAAAAGCAACCAACGCTTTAAGCCATCAGAGTCGTGCATATAACTAAATGCTCCTAAAGTGCCGAGGTTCGTGGCATATATAACAGCAGTATCGGGTAGAGTGCTCTTCTATGTCAGCAATCTGTTACTCAGCTACGTTTATTTTTACGGTTGAGAGAATTTGAAAAAAAACTGTCCTACGATTATTAGAAGTCTGCGACACATTTCTCTAAGAATAAATAGGAGGCACATATCTCATCAACCTTATCTGTTGAAAATTAAACTGGATAAATCACACGTAACAGAACTTTACGCTATCTTGGAAAGCTCAAATAAGCTCAAGGAGTGGGGACACTGCGCCAGTGTTCTGTGTATCCCCATACAAGAATACACAGCCAGGCCTGACAATCCTTGTCGAATATTGTGGAAGCAACCCTGACATCAGTTTCAGAGAAAACCAGTTTCTTCACCACACAGCAATGCCCAGCACCAAGAGACTGTAGACGTGCCCCAAATATCACTAAAATGTTCTCATAATGCAAACATATCCTTAGGCACCAAGAGACTGGTAAATGTGCCCCAAATTTCACTAAAGGTTCTCATAATGCATACAAAGCCATAGGATTTAACAACAAAAATATACTTTACAAAAGTTTATGTTATGCGTATAGCCTTTTATCAACAAGAGTATACTTTAACGTGTCATGTTGCATGCATGGTCATGAGCTTTACCAGTAAGAATATATTTTACCAACACTTTCAATAATCCTACAACTTAGAGTATTCTTTACTAAAGTTTTCAATAATCCTACAACTTGCAGTATTCTTTACTAAAGCTTTCAATAGTCCTACAACTTAACAGTATTTTTTACTATAGCTTTCAATAGTCCTACAACTTATGAAAACTTTGTTATCCTATCACAACTTACAAAATACTTTACCCTAGCCTTGAAACAAATTCTATAACAAAACAGAATTACAAAACAAATTAAAAATAAATTAGTTTTACCCATGATTGAAGCGATTTCTATAACTACCCAACCTTGTAGTCTTAAATCAGTTAAAGTATATTACAAACAGAATTCTTCTAAAGTGTATAAAATTAAACGATATGCATTAATTATGATCCATAAAGTCAGTAAGTGTGGAGTTCTAATTCATAAAGACAAACTGTAGGCATTAAGTTATAGTCAAATTGTATGTATTTGTTCTAGTCCATAAAGTCAAAATGTATATACTAGTTCTAGTCTGCTGTGACCTTTTATGTCCATCTCTCTTAATTTTATTACAATTATTTCTTAGGCCATAATAATATTTTAAACTTTAATGATAACTTGAGTAGTAATAATATTTTAAACTCTAATAATAATTTAGTTAATATAATACTTTGAACTTTATTGCTTTAAATCATTACAACATTAGTTATTTCAAACTTGTAACATTTTTAACTTCTAACATTTTAATTAACTTGGGGTTGTTAAATTACGTTGGGGTTTTCCCAACTCTCGGCTATACAATCTCCGGTTTATCTATCACAGCTTAGATCACTACAAGAGGGCCTAATATATAACTCTCCATAAGAGCGGATCATGGCCCCAAGGCCGATGGACGTTAGAGCCGGATGCAAAGCTTGTCACCCAGGGTCGAGAAAATCTGGACAACTGATGCTAGAAAATGTAAATAGTTGAGTTAGGGAAAACATAGTTAGATAGAGAGAGAGAGAGAGAGAGAGAGAGAGGGATGGATGGATGGATAGATAGATAGATAGACACTTTACATGTATGATATTTAGTTACTTTCTGAACGACAGCGATTTGGAAAGCTTTGTCCAACTTTTCTCACTTAAACTGTGTGAATGAGATGAATGTGACGTCACTTAGACGCACGATAGCGGACAATGTCTAAAAGGGATTAATGTGACGTCACTTAAACGTACGATAGCGGGCAATGTCTAAAAGGGATTAATGTGACGTCACTTAAACGTACGATAGCGGGCAATGTTTAAAAGGGATGAGTGTGACGTCACTTAAACGTACGATAGCGGGCAATGTTTAAAAGGGATGAGTGTGACGTCACTTGCACAATAGTGGGCAATATCTGAATGGAACGTCAATTAGACGCACGATAGCGGGCAATGTCTAAAATGAGAAATACTTCTATTATCTCCAGTCTGGCGTCTTATGTGCGGTGCGGACCTCGGGCAAGAATAGGCCTGACGTGACCCTCCATTCAGCCGGTATATCTGTACACTACCTGGTCAGTGTGAGGACGTCTTACCACACCCCTTTTAGTCTGGGCCAGATGACATCAAAGGCCGTCGCTTCTAACAGTCACAGACGTCTTAGTCTTAGTCTTCAACTAAAGAGGAAGCGAAGTTCTAAACACCAGAAAGACTCTCCTTGTATTTATGCTTATTCATGTGCACTAAAACCCTTTTCTTTCTGTGATGACAAGTTCGAAATTACTTTAATCCATCTGGACATTTTCTCTGTTTCTATTTTATTTTGATCAAATGTTTCCCCTTTAAAATTCTAGTGTCTTTATCTCGTCCCATCTTTGTATATGTCAAAGGGACTGCTTTCAAAAGTGGAATTTGTGGGGCTTGGAATCTAGACAATTATTTTATGCTCTAGCATATGCTAGTTGTTCGTGACGCGTCATTCCATTGTATCTGTTTTGCTGAAAGTGGATGTGTGTGACTGGAAGATCAGATTAACTTTTCCAGCAAGCAAAGGAGGGATTAATTAAAACAAGATTTTACTCTTTTCTCGTCTTTCTCTCCTTCAACAATTCAGCGTACATACCACAATCCACTAAGTCAAACTAGTCCATAAAGTCAAACTGTATGTATAAGTTCTAATCTACAGTCAATTTGTACATACTTCTTCTAGAGCATAAAGTCAAGCGATGCATGAGTTCTAGTCTATAACGTCAAACTATGCATTAATTCTAGTCCATAAAATCAACTTTTTACCATTTCTAGTCCATTAAGTCAAACGATTTATTACTTCTACCCCAAAGTCAAAAAGTATGAATTTGTTCTAGTCCATAAGTCAAACAGTTGTAGTCCACCTTTCATACTTGCTTGTTTTGACACTGGAAAGGTGTGGTGTTGTTACACAGCGGGTAAACACAGAAATCCTCATCGCTGCCGTCCATGCAGTCAGCTTGAAAATTACACACCAGTGAATAGGGAATAAGTTCCAGTTCGTTGTCACATGTGAATAACGACATCGACGACTTGGTTCCACATGAGTAGGATGACCCATACCCTTCTCCCCAGCATGCACACTGGACGTCACACGCCAAAAATGCATGCGAGAGGTGACCATCTGGGCACGTGGTGTACAAAGTACCTGTCCATAAATATCATAAATTTTGATTTGTATCGAATATTTTTAGCTCGCGAAAATAATAGCATTGAACTGAATATGCTTAGCTTGAGCAGGGATTGGTGTTGTATGGAATATATTTAGCTTGAGCAGAGATTGGTGTTGTATGGAATATATTTAGCATGAGCAGAGATTGGTGTTCTATGGAATATATTTAGCTTGAGCAGGGATTTATGTTGTATGGAATATATTTAGCTTGAGCAGGGATTGGTGTTGTATGGAATATATTTAGCTTGAGCAGAGATTGGTGTTATATGGAATATATTTAGCTTGAGCAGGGATTGGTGTTGTATGGAATATATTTAGCTTCAGCAGGGATGGTGTTGTAAGAATATATTTAGTTTGAGCAGAGATTGGTGTTGTAAGAATATATTTAGCTTTAAGAAGTAACGATACCTTAACGTGCTGCGTTGTAACTGTTATAGCCGCAGTGGTGACTTATTAAGTGATTCCCACTTCCCCTCCCCCAATCATCCCCCCTTTTCCTGCGCGAAACCGATGATAGTTGATAGTGTTCCCCTGAAATAAGTAGTACAAAGTGTTTTCATTTATATACATTCCTTGAACATGAGGTTACAAATGAAACATCCCTTGCTGTGTATTTTGGTTGAAAAGTATCTTAACTATGAACCTAAGGGAGGAAATCACCAGAAATTGTCAATATTTTGTCACAAATTTGTCCCTAACAAACAATATTCGAAGTAAGGGAGAAAGGTGACGTTGTGGCAAACGTGAATAAATTAGACTTCGTAATATAGCCTGATATTATGGGATGTTGGAGAAATTGCTACTGCGTTGATGATGAATGGGGTGGGGGCGCTTCCGGCTTTCGTTCTGGGGGAAGAGGAGGGGGACATGTTATGCGTTAGAAATGCTACCTGGTTTTATACCAGTAGTCGCCGGAAGGACGATACGAGCTGCCGAAGCCAATTCTCTTGTTGGTAGCTCACACAGATAGTGAGCGGACAGTTTACGGTCGCAAAGATCTGTCGTCAAATACAACTTCGGCACCAGGACTGTTTGTGAAATAATTCCCACTCCAAGACTGATGTAGCCGCACGCTGAGAGTGCGACCTCTGACGAATAATTTGCAAAGTAAGCTATAGTACCATCCTCCCACTGCCAAGCGTTTCGATACCTGGTGGGAGAAAGAAAGAAAATGTTAATTGTAACTAAACACACACACACACACACACACACACACACACACACACACACACACACACACACACACATACGTACTGTGACACCTCTGGGCACCCTTCACTCGTCATGATTATTATTGATTAATCAATAAACATAACTAATTACAAATGATGGAGAATCTTAATTTATAGTAATTAATCATTTTTTCACAAGACCAACGTGTCTCTCACTTGGCGGATTATTAGGGTGTCGTAAAACTCTACTCTTTACACAATAATAAGATAGACGTTTTACTGTCGCATAATGTTTCTGCAGTTAGGTGTTATTAAAGGAGTAATAAAAATCCATCTTTTATTTATATTTAAATGAGCCTCCATCCACCCGCTCTTACTCCAACATCAGACTTAAATATTTGTGCAAGAAGGTTAATAAAATTAACAATACATTTATTAAATCAACAATCAATTATACAATATATCAATATAATCAAAAGAGCGTTGACATTTACATCACTTCACAACAATGTTTCATTAACGCTAGACACTCGTTCAGTTTATCCTAGCATAGATATCAGCAGTCAAATTAATATATATATATAATCAAGTTCATAGACATAATTCATCAAAGAAATAAGAATGGAGTTTTAGAGAGATAATTAATTATAGTCAATGTAAAATAATGTCTGCTATCGCTGGCACTGTTCACAATCACGTGGTTTGCAACAAGTCACTTTCTTATTAGGTGATGGTCCAATGTACTCTTCTAGGCACGTTACACAACCGTTCCAGAACGGCTCACAAAGCACACCGTGGAGAGAATCGTCCAGAATTTCACATTCACTTCAAAGCACATCACGCAGAGAATCTTGTTCTAGAATCTTCGTGTGAGCTATTAAAGCACACCACACCATGAGGAATGTTCTAAAAGTCCTGTAACTAAATCGGTGGATCTATTTTATTGATATCACACGATCCAATATCTCTCTTGTTAACAAACTTTAACTAAATATATGGACCTTTTCTATTGGTATCACACGCTCCAATATCTCTCTTGCTATAACAAACTTTACCTAAATGTATGGACCTTTTCTATTGATATCACACGATCCAATATCTCTTGTTAACAAACTTTAACTAAATGTATGGACCTTTTCTATTGATATCACACGATCCAATATCTCTCTTGCTAACAAACTTTAACTAAATGTATGGACCTTTTCTATTGATATCACACGATCCAATATCTCTCTTGCTAACAAACTTTAACTAAATGGATGGACCCTTTCTGTTGATATCACACAAGTCAATACTTCTCTCTAAAACCTTAACACAACTTAAAAGAAACCCTATCCATATTATAAGCACAAGCTGAGGGTCTGCTAGAACATTGATGATAATGATGGAAACTTTGCACAAAGTGGGTGTTTTTTACAAGATAGTAATGGAGACTTTACACAAAGTGGGTGTCAGACAAGATAATGATGAAGATTTTACACAATGTGATTTATCTTACAAGATAATGATAGAGATTTTACACAAAATTAATGTTTTATACACGAAAATAATAGAGATTTTACACAAAATGGGTGTGTCTTACAAGACAATACTGACCAAAGGGATCGCTTCCCAAAATGTTTATCCATTATCATACAAGCTTTGTACAAATAATGAATCTTTTTTTTACTATTTCTATAAATGTTACTGACAATTTCCTACATTATAAGTTACACACTTTTCATATTTGCTGGGCACATTATATGTCTTTCTTTAAGCAATAGGCAAATGGCGTGCACACATCAAGTGTCTGTCAACTGTTGACTGACAGGAACCATTCACCAATGCAAGACTGCTATAATTACTGAACACACCCACACATCAATAAGTTCTACTCATATTGATTATTCGAATGAATCATGCTTATCAAATATCTTACATTTGCGGGGCCATGGAGCCGATGTGGACAAACCCAACAAACACGTTGCTCCATTGTCCTCCTTTCAAGTACGAGAGGATCGACTTCCATTCGTGTGGGGTGGTGAAGCTAGACAGGCGAGCCCCGCGCCGCATGCAGTCCTCGCTCGCCATGTTCCAGGAGACCTTGGTCGTCTTGCCCGGGTTTACGTACACGTGACACGCGTTGTCCACTGAAAGCAGTCCAAGACCACATCGCTCGCTGGTGTAAGGGCAGTCAATTTCGTCCTCACTGCCAAGACAATCCGCCTCCAGGTTGCAAGGGAAGTGATCACGAAATTCCTGCCAGTTGGGAATGGAGCAATTCCACTGACCATTCGGCAGCTGTCTGATGACCGAAGAGGAATGGTGGAAAGAGTACAGCAGTTGGAAACCAGTTTTGTGGATCGCAATGTCACTCAAAAAGTGGAAGTTGAGTTCATTGGTCGTGTTGACGATGAACGGTGCAGGGCGAACCTTGCCGCAGATTTTCTTCAATGCCTTTCGAGTTTGCTCCCCTGCGATCACGGTCAGATAGTCATAATTACAGTTGGGATCCTCTTCAATGTCCAGGTAACGAAAACTTATCATTACCACATGTTTAGACGGCACCACTACCCGAATCCAGCAGTCTAGGTATGGCTTGTATTGGGTCCCTCCACCGTCCCACCCTGGCGACTCCAGGTACCCTGATAATAGGAGAAGGTGAAATACACCAAATAGATCTGTAGACGTGAATTTGTTCAAGAGAAAACTCGGAGACAAATCAGCAGAATGATTTACTACCGATATTATGTTCAACATTCCAAACTGACGATAAAATAAATTGATAATAATGTAGAATTAATAGAAATAGAAAAAATAATCAAAATGAAGACTGTAAAGAACAATTGATCAGAAATAACAGAAAATTATTAAGGAATGGTCAGGTACTAGTATAATAAAAATTCACTTTAAAATAAATTAATTAAATTTGTATTTAATCACACACACACACACACACACACACACACACACACACACACACACACACACAGCATTAAACCTCTCTTAAGTCTTTACCTTGCATGGGTGAAATGAGAATCATTTTCATTTGAGTACAAGCCGACGCCTGAGTGACGGCCGTTAGTTTCAGGCGTGTGACGTAAAGCATTCCAAATGCAGAGGAAATGGAAACTGTCAAGAGATTGGTCTGGCTATACAACACGGACGGTGGCCAATCTCCGTATGTAAAACTCATCATTGTACTCTTGTTGAGGCCATCTGAAAGGTCAAGAGGGATCTGTTGTTCACACGACGTGTTGACGAAGTTAAGTGAATGTTGACAAGAGGCATTCAGTGCGCTCACTTCAGCTTTGACCACCTTGTTCACTGGAACTCTCAGTTCCATTTGGCACTGGAGGAAGCTTGCACTCAGGTGACCAGGGTCCAGGGCAGGTTGGTTAAAAACGATGTCGACATAACTGGCAAGGAGAAACAGCTTGCTGTTATTCTTCAGGCACTCGACAATATCCTCCGTGATGAGGGAAACATTCTCTTTGTTCAGCAGTGTCTGCTGAGTCGTGTTGAAGGCGACGTTCTGAGGCAAGTGGGTGGTGATAGTAGTAAAGCTGCTGGACATGCGAGAGGTAAAGATGATGTTAGGGCTATTAGTGTGGCTCCTAAATTCTGGTAGTGGGGTAGTGTTGTTACTGCCTGCGTGGTTCACAGAGCCTGCTGCAGTGTTAATGAGACTGCTGGCGAGGCTCACATGTGTTGGTCTGGTGGTGTTGATTGTAGTGTCAACAAGGCTCACATGTGTTGGTCTGGTGGTGTTGATTGTAGTGTCAACAAGGCTCACATGTGTTAGTCTGGTGGTGTTGATTGTAGTGTCAACAAGGCTCACATGTGTTGGTCTGGTGGTGTTGATTGTAGTGTCAACAAGGCTCATATGTGTTGGTCTGGTGGTGTTGATTGTAGTGTCAACAAGGCTCATATGTGTTGGTCTGATGGTGTTGATTGTAGTGTCAACAAGGCTCACAAATTTCGATGCAGTTGTGTTGCTGGAACTGTCAGTAAGGCTGACAAATTTTGATGTAGTGAAGTTGAAGTGAGTGCCAGTGTGGTTCACAAATGTTGACGTAGTGGTATTCAAAGCAATACTGGTATAGTTCATAATTGTTGATGTTTTGATGTTGGTGGAATTGCCGATATAGTTCATAAATGTTGATGTAGTTGTGTTGATGGGTCTGACGATATAGTTTATAGTTGCTGATGTATTGGCGTTGATGTAATTGCAGGTATAGTTCATAATAGTTGAGGTATTGGCATTCATAAGACTGAAGGTGAGGTTCGTAAATGTTGCTGTAGTGGTGGCATTAGGATAGTCTTTTGGGCTGTTGGAAATGCATATGTTATCTAGAGAGCTGCTTTGGCGGGAAATCACTGAAGATGTGGGCTGTGAGTAATTGCTTTCATAAACAAGTGTCTTGGCCACAGATGAGTTGGGCACAGATGTACTGACCACAGATATATTGGGCACAGGTATATTGGGCTCAGATGTATTCAGAGAATAGTCATAAAAATTACCAGACAAACTTTTACCTGTGTATAGAGGAACGTTAAACTCAGAGTTGTTAGTACGGAACTCAAATGAGTAAAAAGATTTGGTGGGTATGACAGGAAAATTTAACGGAAATTTGGCATAATCGTCAGTGTAGTTTGAGTCGCCTGCTGTTGTTTGCAGAAAGATGTCTGCATCAAAAGAGACGTTTGAAGAAACACGTGATGCATAGACAAGTTCGTTTTGATTAAATATGCCCGTTTGATCAGCTGGTGGGGTATAGGGGCTGCTTTGACTCTCAGAAAATGTGTGCGCTGACGGGTACTTGTCAAGAAAGACTGGATGAAGAAATTGGTTGAGATCGTTCGAGGATGCGTTAACAGGATCCGCAAATGTGCCCGCAGAAATAGAATACGACGCATTTGGGTCTAATTGCAGTGCGGGTGTCTTTCTGCTATAGCCGTAAATCCTACCTGTGTTAGCGGGGTCGTCATCCTGGCCAGTAATCGTGGCTGAGAGATAGGTATCTTTACTTGAATTCACACTTGAAGTGGTTTTGAAAAATGCAAGGTCAAATTGTATATCATACTGGCCCCCGTTTAGTGACATATCGGATATAGGTACCAGCGAGCGTTCGTCCGTCGAAGCCGAGGCCAGAGGAGGCCCACTTCCGCTTGCTGGCACTCGAGACTCACTTCCGCTTAATGACACGAGAAACGTAGTCTCGTGACCTTGTTGTCCAGGCTCGTTTCCGTCCTCTCGCAACGTCAATGGCGCGGTTATGACATCACCAGTCTGACTGCCGGTCACATGACAGACTAGCAGCCATGGATTCAACAAGAGGCTTACACGCGTGAGCTGTGAGGTCATGTCTGAAAGTCAAAGTTTTAAAAGCTACAGTAAGGACTTACAAGCACGCGCAATATTTTGTTTTAAATAAAAACGTATGTTATAAACGCTATGGAGATATGAACTGACTGATTAAACTGAACGTGTGTAATACTGATTGACCGGCAGAAACTAATTGATTTCATTTAACATTATAATCCTGACCATAAGTTTGTGGACGTGGGGCGTTCCATAACTACCGAGTTACCTTCTCTCTATGCAATCTTATTTAAACCCAAAAGTAATTTACACTTTCAGTCCATTTCACTGAAAGTTTAAAAGAAACGGCGGCATTTGTATGTTATTTATTATTTATTTAATTTACTATGACAAAATTTTATTTGAGAATCCTCCCACCCCAATTCATTTATGCAGATATGCGCGCTAATAAAAATGTGAACATAGCGAATTACGTTGATTTAATTTAAAACCGTGAGAATCTGGATATTATTATAGTTATTAATCGTTGACCTATTCTCTTTACTACTATATCTTGCTTCTTAATATAGATTTTAATTGATTCAATTCAGTAATTACTATGCAATAAAGGTTAAACTTAAACAAAACAGGACTTAAATATTACTTCATAAAAGGACAATTGATTTTTTTTTTTTAGCCTACATTTGATCGACACAGTAGTAATGACTCGATTTTTCTAAACACTTCAAACATTGCAATAGACTGAATAGAATTAGATACATGCACATGACAACTGTGGCGAGGGGGCTTTAAATGGTGTTGTTAGAAATAATTAAAACCCTATCGTGGCCAACCACACGTTCACCCACACTTCAGCGGTGTAAGGTTTCCGCTAAGGGTTCCTTCTGAGATCGTGATTAAAAAAGAATAAGCAACGTGGCTATAGCAATTTTTGTGCAGGGGTTCCCTGAGACTTGAAAATTATTTCAAGGGTTCCTCCATGGTAAGCACTCTACGTCTTTTCTTTCAACAGCCCTCCATTCTGTATTTCATCTTCAACTCTCGCAAGAGCGCCACCACACCTTGCTTCAGACAGCGAAATCAACTCTCGCAAGAGCGCCACCACACCTTGCTTCAGACAGCGATATCAACTCTCGCAAGAACGTCACACCTCGTTTCAATCTCAATTGGCGAAATCTAAACATTTTAATTTCTTTGGAAGGGACTTTCAAAATCGGCTTCAGCTAAATCGTTCTACGTAATCAGAGGTGTGGTCATTTTCGCTGGCTTAAGATATTTTCTTGGCGCGGGGTGGTGGGATGATGGAGTTCACAGCCAGTATTTTTCATTTCTCTATTCTATTCTCTATTTTTGCTTTACAAGTGCCGGACAAACATACTTTGTAGAGTTGGGATGATAAAGTCTGTACCATAGTATGTGTATCTTACTGCATGTCACTTAAATTTTTTTTTAAAAGATCATAACTGCCAGTTGGTTGCCAAGTTATGACTTGTATCGATCAGTTAGTCTTGTCTCGAAAGTGACACCAGATAATGGATTGGACCCGACCTGTTGGACGGGTGTTTAAAATCATATAAAGTCAACGATTGTGTTCATGAAATTGCACAAGTGTGTGCTCCATAAACATTATTTTGGTTGTACTCGGAGTTTAGCACGACAAACTGGAAGTCGAACAATAACGTCCAACGATCTCAAACCGAACATGTTAAGCGGGTCTTTTCCGCACAAAGCGACACTTAACAAAAATTATTTTTTTTTAAAGTTTGCTATCAAATGCGGTTATAGAAGAGAGTAATATAACTCATCAAGCAATTATACGGGAAAATAAATTATTTATTTCGCTTCAAGTTGTGTATTGAATTCTTGTCTCTTGTTTCAGACATTATGTATACATTATAGTATATATTTACAAAATGTCAACCGTTACTTAAAATTTGCACTGCAAACAAAGGGAAGTGGTTAAATTGAACTAATGTCTTTTTCTTTCTTTTTAAAAAAATAATGAAATACAAACCCTTTTTCTAAAGCACATTTCTAATTGCAATTCGGTTTATTTTAATGATTATTAACTGCGAAGTTTAACTTATTTATAACCGTGGTCAAAACTGAAAACGGTCTCGAAACTCAAAGCACTAGGTACACATTAAGACCTCACCTGTTTCCGTAATTTAGTTTGCATTGTCGCAATAGGGAGCATTCTCTGGTTTTTATGTTGGCGGGCACTCCTCAAAATGTACCAGCTTTTATGCTGCTTGGCATTTCTCTGAAACCTCAGATTATTTTCAGCTGCCGGGGTTGACAGTTTTTTGTTGTTGTTACTGTTGTTTTAAAGTGGTTCTTACAAACTCATAAAAATAAAATAAAAGTCGTGTACCTTCATGACTGTGGGTTTTGCACAGTCTGCAACCTATCGATCGTTATGATAAAAAGGGAGATTTACTGTCGATAATATTAAGGAATAATTGGTAACGTGAGGGTTGTTAAAGACAAAATCTGTGGTGTCTTTTTATTGTTCTGAGACACGCTTGCGCAATAAAGAAGGCTACATGAAACATTGCATTCGCGATAACGAACCGTTAAATGATCTTTCTAACGCTTTTTTCCTTTAAAGATGTGCTTCAAACCTTTGTTAATTAGAAGACTAAAGGGTTTAATAATATTATTGTAATAATACTATCGTTCCATATAACGAAGCAGGGTGTTGTTCTTTGTAAGCTTCATTTCCAAAATCCTTTTAACTGAGTTATTACAGATTTTCAAATGTTTTTTCTAAAAGAATATTATTTTACAAATTGGTTAGCATAAAAACAGAAACGGAAAATAACAGTTCAGTTATCTTGCAAATAAAATTATAAATATTTTTTGTAATACAACTAAAGGCAGTTCCGGATAACGTAATTGATACCGTAAAAATGAATTTACCATATTTATCAGCATGGCTGTAGTTTATATGGATATTACTTAATGCATCACTTCCCTCCCCTGGCAGATCTACTACCAAGATATTTAGTTGTGTCAATTTTATTTCTTGTGCTGTAAGGAACAAATACCCATTTAAGACATACATATATCGGATTTTTTATTTCTTACAATTGTTTGTTTGTATAAACAGCACCTCGATGCATATTTATTACGTAAATTTCTGCAGACATTTTCCGTATAGCGTCCATTTTATTCTGAGTTACTGAGTCCAATCAAGACGAAAACTGGTCTTTTTTATTTATCGCCAATATGTTTGTGGAATTAGCTAGAGTTTAATCATTGTATGGGGAATAGGTCAAATAGAAGAGGTGTCAGTTTTCGCTCTTAAGATGAGATATCAGTGTAGACGAAGGGCAGGCGAGACGTTTGTTCTCGCTCTTATCTTTATTATACGTGTAGATGAACAGGCGAGACATTTGTTCTTGCTGTTATCTTTATTAATGGGCAGACGAGACATTTGTTCTCGCTGTTATCTTTATTAATGGGCAGACGAGACGTTTGTTCTTGCTGTTATCTTTATTAATGGGCAGACGACACATTTGTTCTCGCTGTTATCTTTATTAATGGGCAGACGAGACGTTTGTTCTAGCTGTTATCTTTATTAATGGGCAGACGAGACATTTGTTCTCGCTGTTATCTTTATTAATGGGCAGACGAGACGTTTGTTCTTGCTGTTATCTTTAATATGACATATCAGTGTAGAGTGTAGACGAAGGGCAGGTAAGACGTTTTCGCTCTTATCTTTATTATATATTTTATTATTGACAGCGAGACATTTGTTAATAGGCTAATGTATTCTGAATGTAAGTATGAGTTTTAGTGATTTATAATAAATTAACAGGCAGATGTATTCTCAATGTAAATATGAATTATATGATTTATAATAAGTTAACAGGCATATGTATTTTCAGGCTAAGGGTTTTAGTGCTGTTCATCAGTGAAGTAGACAGGTGTATTCTTAATGTAAGGGGTTTTAGTGTATATTTATCAGTGACATAGACAGATGTATTATTAATGTCAGGTGATTTGAGTTCTGCCACATCAATAACGTAGACAGGTTATTCTTAATGTACGGTGGTAATTCTGTTCATCAGTGATGTTCACAGGTGCATTTTTAATGTAAGTTGGTTTAGTGCTTTTAATCGGTGACATAGATGCATTCTTATGTAAGGTGGTTTTAATGCTGTTCATCAGAAGTATTCTTGTGTAAGGCGGCTTAGTGCTGTTCATCAGTTAGGTAGACAGGTGCATTCTTAATGTAAGGTGGTTTAGTGCTGTTCATCAGTGACATAGACAGATGTATTCTTAATGTAAGGTGGTTCACAGTGGCGTAGACAGATGTATTCTTAATGTAAGGTGGTTTTAATGCTGTTCATCAGATGTATTCTTGTGTAAGGCGGCTTAGTGCTATTCATCAGTGAGGTAGACAGATGCATTCTTAATGTAAGGTGCTTTTGGTGCTGTTTATCAGTGAAGTAGACAGATATGTTCCAATATTTGTTTAAAATTTGTTCGTCGACGATGTAGGTAGATGCATTTTCATTAAGTGTGAGGATTTGTCATGTTCATAAGTGAAGGTGGATGTATTATAAGTGTAGATGTTTATAAAGAAGTAAGTGTGGGGGGTATTTTTGTTTTGATGTTCCTAAGTAGAAAAGGCAATGTATTATCAGTATCTGTGTAGGTTTTATCAACGAAGCCGGCAGACGTATTCACAATGTGTGTGTGTGTGTGTGTGTGTGTGTGTGTTGTAAGTGATCTTTATAGAGAATTTGGCAGTTATATTGAGGCAGGTGAGGTTTCACTGTTGTTCAGACAGATGACTTCTGAGCATAAGTATGGATGTTATCAATGAAGTAGGCATTTAGTATCAATTTTAGTATACATTTTTAGTATCAATATATATAACATGGCAAGTATTCCAAAGGGTTGTTGTATAACAACTTAGTAAACTAAGTGACACTGAGGTCGGATAATTGTAATATATTATAAATAATTATTAATAGTAAGTTCTGACTTAAGAAATTTATGCACGAAGATACATTCATGATTTTTATAAGAGGCTGAACAAACTATATTTGCATATAACTTTTTTTGCAGCCAATACTTATTACACACTCATAAGCTGGCCTCTCCACTAAGTAGAAATAATTTATGAAGAGTTGTTTTTTTTTCCATCAGTTGTTTAAACATGGTGTGGCATGGCAACCAGATGTCGAGAAAAGCAAGTAGCTTACAGCAAACTGTACCAGTGACTAGCGAGATAAAGGGGCATTACTGTGGTTATACAATAAATTATGCTGGGTGTAGTTAGTGTTTCATGTACTGAATGCTCATCTAAAAGAGTTATTGCATACAATAAAGTGTTGTGTTAAGTATTTACTTCTCGTCTACTGTGTATTCACCGAAGGGTTAATTGCATACAATTTATTATGTTTTAATCAGGGCCGTGGAGTTGGAGTCTACGTCGTGAGGTCAGTTGTTTCTTTTAGTGGAGTCGCGAGGCTAAGGCAGATCCACTTTTGGACCATGCAGGGGGTTATACATTTAGTTCTGATTTAATTTTAATTGTAAGTCTATATGCATGTTTATTATAGACTGAATAACAGTAGACGGCTCATTAGGATCGTGGTTCGATTCTCGCTAGGGGTTGAATGTGTGTGTGTGTATGTGTATGTGTGTGTGTGTATGTGTGTGTAATTATGTTCGCCCCTCAAATGTGCACCTTGCCAACTTCAAAACAGACAAACATATGTGAAGGATGGAATAATAAATTCTACAATCTTGTTGGGCATTATCATCCCTCAATTTGGCATGTAGTTCATGGTTTCAGCATGAAGAAACGAGTCAGAACCATTATTCTGCAAATGCTGTTGGCAGACGACCATAAAAAAAAGTTTGTAGGCGCTAAGTCCAAATGCACAACGTCTTCGAAATTCGACAAGAAAACCACAATATAATGCCAGCCTTTCTTCGTAGAGTCGGTTGAAACATTCGACTTAATCATGAATATTAAATCAAAACAAAAACATCAAACGCACACTAGTAACCATAAATAAATTAAAAAAGGTTTAAAACTTAAAAAATTCTGGTATCTTCAGTAGCACATAACATGATTATGTACATATAATAAAACCTGATATAATTTTTTTTTAACGTAGTGGAGTGTTTTTGATAATACTGTACTATTTTCTCTGCTTTATTTTGTTTTAAACAAGACAGTAATTGTCGGTTTTGTTTGCTTGATTTTATTTACTTATTTTTAAAATACTTTCTTGTTTAATACCTACACTTGGTAAATGTAGAATTTTTAAAATCTTGTTCACTATGTGAGCTGTTTTAAGGCAGAATCTGAGGCAGAATCTTTTAAATCTTACACCTCCATGATAGAGCTTAGTCAGGTTCAAACGTGTTACCGACTATGGCATAAAGATGCCAGTATTATAGAGAGCTTTATTTGCTACCCAAAAAATTCAAAGGAGAAAGAAAAAATCTGAAAATCTGACACATTTACGCATATATGCAAGTATGAGTATCACGTAAAGAAACTAATAGATAAGTATAAAAGTAACACATTTTAAAAAATAATTTTGCTTTCAAATTAGTTTAAATGTTTAATTTAATACAAGCAATAATTTTGCGAACTAAACTAAACTAAATATACAATATGACACCAATGCAAGCATATGGTTATTGCATTCAATGCAATATAAACATTTTTAGATAGTTGTATGGTAGGTTTGAGTTTTATTAATATTGCATGTCATCGTTCAAACTTAAAGTTTATAGAACTTACAGGTATGCTGACCTTTGATCAATTAATACCATATTTAAACTTTAAAATCGTTAACTAGTACGAGAACAATGGAATGCTATTAATATCAAAGTTAATACAGTTCAGGTTTTTATCCCCGATTGGGAAAAAAGTTCCAGAAGTAAAAAGAAAGTGACGTATTTGACATAAAACGAAACTAAATAAAAATGAACAAACCATGTTTCAAGCAGTCACATCAAACTAAGCATTTGTTGGTAATGTATGTTAGGTGATTTTTTTTAAAGAACATTTTATTCTACATTTACCAATCGTAGGTATTAAACAAGAAAAGTATTTTTAAAATGTACAATTACTTCTCTGCAATTTTTTTGCATTCGCCCTTTTCTTTAATATATATTTATATTTTAAGTATTATGTCTATATATACATGCATTTAATTTGAAATAACTTTTGCATAAATTTTAAAAAATACACTGAAGAAAAAATTTACAAATGCTTTTAATTCATAGCTAGTAGAAAAAAATCATCAGTAGTAAAATTAAAATAAAATAGTTTTCATTTACAAAAATATTTTACAAGTGAAATAAGTCTTTGATGCAGAGATTGATAAAACAACAAAAAACCCATGTGGACAATAAATGAAAAGAGTATAAAATGTTAAAGAAATGCTACCCTCCATAACAACAGCTGCCAGATAAAAAAGAATAAGATTTGATATAAAAAATATATTTTAACAAAGTTACCATCAAAATATGGCACATCAAGAACAAGTGCTGTTATAATTAGTTTGAGCAAAGAACTGTGGAAAGAGAGTGATGGAGTGTGTGTGTGTGGTGTGTGTGTGTGTGTGTGTGTGTGTGTGTGTGTGTGTATGTATGTATGCGTGCATGCTTGCGTGTGTGTGTGTAATCTTGAATTATCATTTCACACAAACATTTTTATTGCTTATTGCTTAGCCTTAACCACCTTTGCTGCGGTAGCAGCTATAATGCTTTAGAAACATCAGACACACGATCAATTTGGGTGAATGCTTAAAACTCAGACAAGTGTTCAACTTTGGTGAAAATTTCAAATACAAACAAATGTTCAAGTTGGGTGATGTTTAAAACAAAGACACATGTTCAAGTTTGGTGAACATTTAAAACAGATACATGATCAAGTTTGGTGATGTATAAAACAGATACATAATCAAGTTTGATGATGTATAAAACAGATACATGATCAAGTTTGGTGATGTATAGAACAGATACATGATCAAGTTTGGTGTACATTTAAAACAGATACATGAGCAAGTCTGAGATGATGTATAAAAATGAATGGAGTGTACCATCTGGCATATCTAATGCCTTTCTGAGTGTCTAGTAAAGAAGAAATGTTGAAACCACAGAGCAACTCATGCATCTGGTGGTTCTGGAGAGGTCAGGAGTTTGTCAAAAAGAGTGCAGAGCATCACATTATAGTACTTGTGCACAGGACTTCTGGCGTTCTACATGTAGGATGAAGAATAGAAACTGCTGTAAGTGGCATGGGTGCAAGAATTCCATGAACAATAAAGCTATTTCTGGCATATCTCTGGTGTCAACTCTTCTATCTTCTGTTTGATTTCATCCAGAGAGACATCAGCATCTATAATCTGTGAAAAAACCAGTATGTTCCTTCTGAATAATGCATGCAAAAATTATTGTGTCAGTTTAATTCATAGCATTTAAATACTGCAAAACAATTTTTATTTTAAATTATAAAATATTAAAAAATTAAAACTGGCTATTTGCATTTGTAAAAATTCATATATAATGAGATCTAAAAATAATAATACTAAACCAACTTCTATATATCAGATTTTAAAACAAAATTAATATTTTCCTAATTGTAGCAAATAAAAAGGAACATATAGCAAATAAAAGGGAACATATAGCAGATAGAAAGGAACATATAGCAACATGGTATTTAAAAAGATGGCTTCATTCAGCAATAAAATGAAAATGTTATAATACATGACAAGTAATTTCAAAAACAATGGAAAAAGAATGATTTTTGCAGCTCAGCAATGCTGATCAGGATAATATAAGGTGCAGACACCAATTCAGCACGAGTATGAGTATTAATAATTTATCTAATATAAGAATGTCTATGAAAGTCAATGGTTTATCTAATAAAGTGGCTTCCTACCTCTAGCTTACGAGAGATTTTGATGGGTCACCTCAACTGACCAAACAATTTATTTTCAAGATTTTTCTCTCTAACTGACAAACATTACGTCACCAAGCAAATGTAATTTCAAAATTTGGAGTTGCAAGCAAAAAAGGATGGGAAGCACTGAACTAATATAAAAAATAAACAGTTAGGTGCACAATACAAGACTACAGATTTTTCATTAAGATAAATTAACAAGTCAGGAAACAGATAATATATACAGTTGATTTTACAGTATAACTGATTTTGGATGATATACGTTCTATGACCAGATCCCTGCCATCATTAATCACCAATACGTTTCCCACTTCTGCTAACAATACTGCTAAGTGCAGTTTAAGTCTGAAATTGCTAAAGGTTTACCCAATCGAAAACTACTTAATGACAAAAAAACAGTGGCTTTGCTTGAAGTGACACATTTGTGAGTTAATTAATCATATATAAATTTTAAAAATACCAAAACAGGTGCAGGCAGTGGTCCCCTCTTTTCGTGCACGAGCCATTCTTCATGAAGATTGTGAAGATCATGTAAGTAATCCTAAAAGATCAGTAAAACTATATTTCTTCAATTTCAGTTTGAAGTGATTCACCCATCCCAAACAAAATTGTTTAGAGTCAGATATTTAAAGTTTGCAAAAATTACAGGTATCCCTCAACAAACTTCAGTTTCAAAACATTTGTTCATATGTAAAATCTTGTAAACAAAAGGATACATACCCATTTCTTTACATTAAAACTATTATAAACTGCCAAAGGTTCTAGAAAATTATTTATAAAGATCTTACTTGTTATTTAAAAATAAATATTTCAGTAAGACTGCAAAATACTCCTGCTTAATTCTGGCAGTTATAGCTTATCTATCTATTCGGCCTAGCTATAAATTGTTCTTTGATTAATCTACTGTACAAAATAAAATATTTTACAGTCAATTTGATAGTTGAACAGGTCTTGCACATGCACACAAAAGAAAGGCATCCTTAGATACCTTTAAAATACAATTTTTACTTTTGGAATTTTCCTAAAATACTGGCTTGTTTATGTAATAGATCACTTCTAGAAATGAAAATAAGTAAGCAGAGACTCTTCTGCTCTTGCTACATCAAACTCCAATGTCACTACTGTCATTTTCATAAACTATAAATATTTTATTTGTATTTCTTATTGCCAGAGCAATATGTAGACTCTAAACAGGCATATTCTGGGCATTACTGAAATTAAAATTTTCTATTTTGGCTCAGGAAGCAACTCTGCAGAAAGGTTTGCAAATGCATGTGTTGGAATGCAGAATCAGTTTATTTCATTATTAATGATGCCATGTGTCTTTGGCATATGTATGGTGTCACTATAATGCTGAATTAGTCTATGTCATGTTAATGATGCTATGTCTTAAAGGAAAATTATCTACTTTCTTGGTTTACTAAAATTTGTATTGTGTTGCATGAAACAAAATGAAAATGTTAATACATTTATACAAAATAAATTTATGTAACTGTATTCTAAAAAATGATTCTCCAATTCCAGAAAAGTGTTATTTAATTTGAGAATTAAAGAAAGTAGTAGACAAAAATGTGGCTGAAACAACAACAACAAAAAAACCCCTCAAAATGTATGGAACAGTGAATATATAAAATGCATGATCTACATATAAAGTATACTTATCACTTTCAAAGCTGAAAAGATAAGAGATTATCGACAAATGACACCATGTCAATAACAGTTTGATTGTAAAAATGTTGTCATTTCAGTAATCTGTTTTGGATGTTAAAATTAAGTGATGTGTCATTCATGATATGCAGCATTTTCTTTTCAGGTTTAATGGGACCTCTGGCTTTGTTTTACTGTAAATTTTGAAAGAATGTTGAAATTAACAACAACAAAAAATAATGGTGTAAATTTCATCAAACATTATGGTACAATATGTCTGCAATGCTTTGCTCGTATACATGCTTTTCGATTTCCATGCAACTATTTCCAAATTACCCTGAATAATTGAGAGTTGACTGTACAGTTCATGCTTGAACAAATTAAGCAAAATTTAACTATTTAAGAGAAAAATTATTAATAAAGTCTAGTGCTTTATACAAGCAAAAACTAGTAAATCATGGAAAACTGTTTGCAGATCAAAGCAAAAGAAACAACGAAATAAAGAATTATAAACTTTAAAACTTTGTTTATAGTCTGCCTTGTCTATCAATTGGATAACACCTCTTAGATTTACAAAAATAACATAAAGATAACTGAGACACTAGTATGTAAGCAAACGCGAACATAAATCTCACTTTGTAGTCAGTCAAACATAAGTTAACATCATACCAGAGACACTTCTGATTCCTCAGATCGACTCCTAATCTTGATTCGTTCTTGGCATGTTTCAGGTGAAGCACGTAGATACACTACACAAAGGGAGACTGGTTTGTTTATAATATATAATTATGTTACAGAATCTTATAAACAAATTTAATTAAATCTTAAAGTGTTATTAGCAGATTCTTAGACAAAGAGATACTGGATGCATGGAGATATAAAAACAAAAAGAAAATCTTAAATATTTTGTATGTTTGTTATCAATTGCATGCAAAGATGAGTCACTTCATTTAAAATTTCATCCAAAATCAACATTTAATATGGAAATATGTTTAGTGGATATAAATAATGAAAAAGAAATCATTGTTTTACTTTTACTCATTTGTCTTTAAAAAGTCATTCAATATTTAATTTTATATTATAAATAAGATCACACAAATAACCTAATCAACAAATTAATTAGATAATGGCTCTCTGATCCATTCTGGCTTACTGCCTTTGTAGGAAATGTCTTTAAGGTAAAAACAATCAAATAAAAATAAAATTTGTACAGATATGGGCTATATTTTAAGTCATTAATATAGATTTTTCTGTGGATAAAAGTGTTTCTGAAAAGAACAATTTACCCATAATTTACCCTGCTAAAAAAATTACTAGGGGGGATGAAGGAAGAATTCCTTGATACAATGCTTAGATATTTACTTTAAATATTCATTCAAGTGTTACCTATGAGATCCACTCCTGTGTCTGCATTACTAGATATCCAGTCATGCCACTCTCCGATGACAAAATACTCCACATCTGACATCAGTCCACTAAATAATACAGCATAATAAATTGCACTTTAACTTGTTATTTATGTACTCTTTAAAAAAAAAAATCCATTTAGCATTTTTATAATAAAAGATAACTTTTTAAACGTTCAGTTTGTAATTTTTGTATAATACTTATAATAATAAAAATTAGCATCTTTGCATATAAAATGTTTTCCTGAATACTCCCAGATAAAAATACTGGAGTTTATGTACAAGCTATACTGCATATTAGCCAGACCTAGAGGCCCACACATCAAAAGAGTTTAAACAAAACAGTGTTAATGGCACAGACCGAGAGGCTCACACATCAAAAGAGTTAAACAAAACATTGTTTATAGTGCAGGCTGAAAAAGCCCGGAAGCCTCTGAATATGCTCATCTGGTAAGTATTCAGGCGGAAAAAATTTCACATAGAAAAACTTTTTTCCATTGTACTTCTAGACGAGCAGCCGAGTAATGAGCAGGAAGTGGTTAATGCACATGTATGCAAAAATTGTTACATCCTGCTTATTTTTGCAAAATGATACACTGGATGAAAGAGTTCTGATTTCAAGGGCCCTAACAAAATGTGGTCATGCCCATAAAATGCCTACTAATATCTCTAACTCTTGAAGAGAGGGCCACAGGTAATTTAGAACTAATTTATGAACATGACTGCAAAAATTAGAGAAATCCTCAGTACCCTAACTGGGTCCTGCTTGGAAAAAGTTACTACCGTTTTCTAATACTAGAAAAAAGGGAAATAATTACTGACTGACTGTCCTGTTTAGACAATCTACTATGGCTGTGACTAATCTGAGTAATCCATTTCTCAGAATAACAATTTTATCTGGGTCCAGAGACAAAGCATGGTTTTCGATGCTGGTGCCATGACCAGAAAAGGTGTGAGTGCTAAAAGATGATTTTAAATTGCATTCTCTCCAATAGTTCAAAGAGGGCCAGAATTCAATTAGTTCAAAACTATTTCCCAAATCTCTTGATGGGGAAACAAGATCATTCTTAGGTAGTTTTATCTCAGAGAATGTTAGGACCACTAAAGTGTCTGAATGTGTCAGAAAGGACCACTAAAGTGTCTGAATGTGTCAGTGAGACCTTAAATAGCAATAATTGACAGTCTTTATACTTCAACAACCTTACAACACAAAAACTAACCAATGCAGCTAAAAAGGCCTTAAGGGGATCAAACACTTTAATTTTGTGCTAGGGGCAAAACATTTTCCAATTAAGGCCTCTGTCCATGATCATGCACTTGCATCAGCCACAAGTTGCAACATACATAAGAGAAAATACATGTATTTGACTTTAATTAATTATTTATAAATAAAAAAGTGGAGTGATTAAGTGAATCTTTGATTTAATTTCTTTGTAATACAACTACTTGTACTATTGTAAAGCTACTTAATTCCTTCCATAAATCACCTGGTGTGTTAACAAGTTGATTTCAATACAAGGACACTTTACACCAATCATCACTTTCTAATAATAATGAATAAGTTTTTTTCTGATTCTCAAGTGAAACAGTTATAAAGGAATTGATGTTGTGTGCAGAACACAAAGAACTCTTCTTAAATATGCATACACATCAGTATGAAAACTATTTCAGAAGGCTCTCATTTGACTTTTTAAAAAAATATTTAAAATATTACATTAAATCATAATTATCTTACTTTTGGTGGAGATTCCGGATGAAACAATGACGTGCACTGTGTACAGATCTTTCCATCATTTTCACCAGCCATTGTTTCTGAAATGTCAGCAAAGCGTAGATTTGAAAATCATTCAAATTTCAAACAGTATGTAGATATAACAAGAGTCCAAATCAACCGTATGTCTGGCTCTCAATTCCTTCAATCCAGCAGCACCAAAAAGCAATGGCCTCTCAACAGATCATCAACCATTTTGAAATGTGGTAATCTGGTTCAGTTTACATATTTACAACAACCTTCTTTTATCTGATGCTGTTTGTGTTATATATTCATTATCAAAACTGACTTCTGAAAAGACTGAAATCCCAATGTGCACAAATGTTCTGTGAATAATACTTGGTTCATAAACAGTGATTTGGTACCACATATTTCAGTCAGTAACTTAGAGTA
The DNA here is from genome assembly GCA_028829895.1 of Sinotaia quadrata. NCBI lineage: Eukaryota > Metazoa > Mollusca > Gastropoda > Architaenioglossa > Viviparidae > Sinotaia > Sinotaia quadrata. The sequence goes on from CM054179.1 coordinate 62,809,558, forward strand.
TAAATGGAACTGTGAGCTTCGATACAAATGTAATGGTGATTGCATGGAAAATAAATGTTACAGTGTGAAGCATGGTTCATGTCACAGTGAGTAACACAGGGAGTATCCACGTTTTTGTGAAGTAAAAATGTTGCAGAGAACTATTCGGAATACAAAAGTTCCAATGACCTACTTGGTGTAGCTAAATGGAGAACAAATCTTGACATGAACTACATGGAGTACAAATGTTAAAAGGGTTTACTTAGTGTACTGATGTTGCAGTAAACTACAATGAGTATAAATGTTAAATTAAGTTAAATGGAGTACAATGAGTACTTGGTGCTGAGATGTTACTGTTACACATTATAATTAAATGACTAAGATAAAAATAAATTTAAAAAAATAAATTTGCATATACTTTACATGATCTTTCTTTTTAAATGTGCTGTATTAGAGATTAATATATAAAGAAGTTACACAATGTATTATATTTATAATTCACAGCATGTATATTTTAGGAAAAGAAATGAGATCACGTAATGTTTCTCATAGAAGCACTTTTTTTTTGTTCAGTGTAAAAAAAAAAACAGGCCAGAAACACAAATAATGCTTCATAAAATTAATATAAGTTTTTGTAACACTATTTTATTATTTCTTGTATTTTATTGCAAAAATGTTACTTGTTAAACCAAAACCCAAATTACCTCTTTACGTTCATGATTGTCCAGCATGGTTAATGTCAAATACGACTGGAAAGGCATGCTCCATCTTACAGGATCTTTATACATCATGTCCTGTTTGATATAAACACATGCTCATGATTCACAGATGATGCACTGTATGTTTTATGTTTGCCTGACACAAAACACTACAAATACACATATGCTATAGAGACAATGTCTGTCTGACACAAAACAATATAAACATACATATGCTATAGAGACAATGTGAACGTCTGCCTGACACAAAACACTATAAATACACGTGCTATAGAGACAATGTGAATGTCTGCCTGACACAAAACAATATAAACATACATATGCTATAGAGACAATGTCTATCTGACACAAAACAATATAAACATGCATATGCTATAGAGACAATGTGAATGTCTGCTGACACAAAACACTACAAATACACATGCTAATTGCTATAGAGAAGATATATGCACAATCCCCTGGAGCTTCTTTTAAAAAAGAATAATAATTTATTTTCAGTTAATTTTACGACTAACAATTGTAATACATGGTAAAATGTGACTTGCTTACTGGGGCAACCATTCTTGAATTAATGACAATTATGAAAATAATTTCATAAACTGAATAAATTTTGAGCATTTAACTTAATTTAATAATACTCATGGTTCACACCAGATAGGACTAAAGATGCAATGGGTTTTCAATTTAGCAAGAACTGCATGAATTAATAATCCCTTTCTATGTCATGTTTATGAAAAATGTTGAATAAAATTATATTTTCCCCATGATTTTGAGAAAAATATTTGACCCAAAGAAACTGACTCAAACTTTTTACTGAAATTTCTTTTGGTGTTATTCTTAACAAACAATTCTGAAAAAATATGAGTGTAGAGAGTTATCTCCTCTCTTTTTAATGGACCAATCAGAATTTACATTACAAATCCGTGAAGGTTTTGCAAAATTCTTTTAAAAGTTGTACCCGAAAACACGAATTTGACTTTTTGGGCCGTGATGCTTCCGGATGAGAAATTTTTGTTGTAACACTAAGGTACTTTCATCAAAGTTTATGGTTACAATAATAAAGTTCAGATGAAAAGCAACAACACACTTTAAAAGATGAAACTCTTTATTTTTATATAAAAATGGTTAGTTCAGGTTCAGTGAAGAAAACTGCTGTGAGATAAAGTTTAGTAAATTTGCATGCGAAAGTGCATTTGTCCCCTGTAAAACAGTGATGTTGAGACTACCTACTATTAGTTTGAACAAGGGGTAAAAAATCCCTCGAACATTGTCGCGGCCGTCGGTTTGTTGTTGCTGGCCCCTCTCTCCTCCTCGGTGGGCAGAGGGGGTCAGACCCAGTTGCCGTGATTTGCCGGGATCACATCGAATGGTCATATGTTGATAACCACTCTCACATTCAGACACCACGAATAATCTTGTGGGAGATAGGATAACTTTATACCGAGATGTGGGGTAAAATGTGAAAGCCATCGTGAGTGTGTGTGAGCAGGCGTGTGAATGTCGTGTGAAGGATGTACAGGACGAACAAACAAACAACCGCATCAGCACACACTTTCGAAACAGAGAAAGGAAGCCCAACTCTTGAAAAAGAGTTAACAAAGAATTTAATTTAAAAGAAAAAACGGGCTTAACTTTTACACAGTGTTAGTCATTCATTCCGAGACGTCTATACCCGACATTCATGGGGCGGGGAAAAGAGCAATGGAAATGAAGAAAAAAATATGATGAATAAACTAAAATTTAAAAAAAGCAATAAATGGTGATGACTGTTTTCACTACTGCCAAAATAGAGCGGCACAATACTTTGGGCGTAGCCCCAGTACAAAGCACAACTAGCGGTAATGACTGCAAAAAAAAATATCTAACTCTAAGAGTAAATGTCTCACAAATAGTAATGTCAACAAATGCTAATTTAGAACCACGGTGATAACCACAAAAATTATCCAATAAATAATTAATTATTAAAGTCAAAGTTAAATGTTTGTAAAAAATAGTTCAATAATAATAATGTTTATATTATAACTATCCTACCTAAGTAATGCACCTCTAAAAAGTTTCCTACTTACAAGTTTGAAATAAACGTTGAATTGTCGACGCACTGGCGAACACAAAAAGTTAGTTACTGACATCTACGAATAAACACACTTGATAACGAAAACACGGCAATACTTGTCCCACATTGCATAACGCTGGAACACCTGGTTCTATGGTGAAGAACATGGACGGCTGTCTTCGACGACAGTACAAATTGTAGCTCACGGACACCTGTCTTTTGCGACGGTTCCAAAATCCAAAATCTTTCACGGAGGGCTGTCTACGGCGACAGTTCCGATATGTGAGTGGCGTGGAATATTCTCATCTCGACGCAATCCTGATCCCCTCAGTTCCTTCCCTGATGGTCAGCTAATACCCAAGTCTTGAATCCAACATAGAGTAATGCAGACAAGCTTTACAGGTTGCCATTAACGAATTGAGTGTGATAAAACACACGTCCAACTCTATACTGTATGTGGAGAATATTCAATTCTTTCCTCCCCGGTCATAACGAAGATGGAAAGATTGTCCAAACTCGGTGTAGGCACTAATAAGTGGCCTCACACCTCTCTGTAGTCCAGAAGAGATGCACACTGAAGTAAAATAGTTCTCGTTAGTCCTTTTATACACAATCAGTTCTCAGTCTCTCACAGATAAAATTCATGCGTGTATCCCTACTCTACTGATGCTACGAAGGTACATTACTCTGAGGTGCAAAACTCCCTAAAATATAATCCCTAATGAAATTTATAATAAGAAATATTGATAAAAACTAAACACATTTTCCACACATTGTGAACCTAATTATCAAACATCTAACACTAATAATTAATCAAGTGTATTTTTATAAAAATGTTAAAAACATGAACTTAGCAAACTTGCTGGCAGTGTATGCAAACAAAATAAACAGTCGCCCTGACAGTAATTGGGAACGAACTCGCTGTCAGTGCACTTAATTAACCTGTCACCCTGTTCGCAGATGACCCCCGCGAAGGTCCGTTGGGTCGCGCATGGGGCAAGTGGAGACAATCAAAGGAAAAAAATAAATTTTCTGATTACTCCCCCCTTTTTTTCGTGACAAACATCAAAATACTCACTAAACAATTATATCCATCAATACTTTTCCACTTGTCGACAGGTTCTGGTAAAATCTGCACAAAGAAAATTTCTCCAACAATACTAGAATTAGATGCAATGTCTGTGTATGTTTTAGAATGAATGTGTGCGTTTGATACATGTGAATTTTTTGAAATAATTAAAAAGAGCAATGCAACATATTATCAGCATTTCTAGTTTTATATTTTTGTATTTTATTATATTTTTAATGTTCAAATTCACTAAAAATTTCAGCACCAAAGACCACAACTTACAAGAGATTTCTAAATATATATATTATACAGATATTCAGTATAAAAGAGAAAATGTCAGTTGCCTTTATGACAGGCTCACTACAAATTTCTCTTATCCACCAAGAACTGCCTTTCTTTAAATAGAATAAAAATCTCTGAAAATTAATATTTACTTTTTTGTTTTGTTTTTTCTCAATGCAAAATTATAATTGGAAGAATCCAGTAATAATTATTTGTTTTATGTTAACCCATTGCTACAATAATAACTAACTATGAAAACTTAAATAATCTAACCTTAGTAATTTTTTTATAGCAAGTCAAATACATTAAGTTATTAGGCCCAATATAATTATGACAGTAAAATAACTAAAACCATAGTTGCAATAGTAACATTAGAAAAAATAACTAAGAGTAAAAATACAACTCCAAAGAAAAATTAAATACAGACAATGAAACCCAAATATTTTGACCATTAAAAAGGTACTGATTCAAATGTAAAATAAATGCAATAAAACTGCAAAATAATTTTGCACATTTTCAGAATAGTCATTTCTTTTATTCATCAGCTTTGCATAAGAACCATTTTGTTCACCAACTTACAAATTTAATTATAAAAATCCTGAGATACTATAACTGCATAAGATCAACAAAACATTAAATTTTCAATGCATTTTAAGAGATTTTTGCAAACATTTATACGCACTGTTCATTCTGTCTAAAGCTGTAATTATTTACAGTAGAGTTGCATCATACTGGGGTTAGGTTCAAAAGTCAGCATGTACAGCAAAAATACTGTATAATGAAAATTATCCTTGAAAATTAATCAAACAGCACTAACTCACACTATTGAGAGGCACAGGGAAAGTGAGACTGAGTTGGGGTTTACATCTCCATCTCACATTCACTGTGGGAAATACTGACGAAATCACCAGGACTTTTAAAATGTCCCTTCCCCTCTCTCTCATTTTTTTCATCCTGAACATGTATAGTTGAATTCACAGAAATTAAATGTACACCTTTTTATTGTACTGTAAGTTCACAGAAATTAAATGTACACATTTCTATTGTACTGTAAGCTCACAGAAATTAAATGTACACATTTCTCTTGTACTGTAAGCTCACAGATGATAGTGAGAAGTGTACTTCTAATGTTAACATTACTGAATTTTGTAATATTGTTTCTAAATTATCCTCAGGTGAACTTTGACCATAAGTTGCCTCTTTGAAGGCATTAGAACCTTGATGGTGTCATTAACAAGTGCTATGATTTAAATGTGACAGTTATTGTCATGGGGACCCTTGTCTTTCTCTCTCTTTTGGAGTCTATTCTAAGCTGCTTTAATTTTAAATCTAGATGGGTGTTGTAAACTTTCATAAATTTTGCCCTCTACTCTGACATTAAGGTGGACCCAATCTCAGAATCACCAATGAAAATCAGTCATGAATCTTTGGCCGCTGATCCATTATATTGCTGAAGCTGCATTGTATATCATTCTCAGCTGGATATCACACAAGATTCCATGCATATTTTTTGCCACATTCTATGCTTACCTCATTCAGTTTTCAAACTTACTATGGTTTCTGGTGTGTTAAGAGAATTTTTTTACACAATTATCATTACAGCCATGAGAACATAATAATTCATCACACATAAAGTAAGATAAAATGGAGGGTACCTATAAATTTTGCAACCTTACCGCAATACATGATTTTGACTTGAAGTAATTAAGAAATGTTGTTTTTCCACAACCAATGTTTCCTTCAACAGCAACTGTCTGGTGAGCAAATGAAAGATAAGATCAGACAATTTAAAAAGGGGGCCAAGCTTATTAAAAGTGCATAAATGTGTGACAATTTATACAGTTTGAAAACTTGAAACAAAATGTTCAGCTAAAATCATCTAATATGCACCAACAAAGGAATTTTTCTATGTAAAATAAGTTTTTTCCTGACGAGAATACTTACCAGCTTATTACATACCTTCAATCATGTGTATAGACACATAAAAATGGAGGCAGGGAGAGACAATACCCTGTTGGGCAAAATATTTTAATATCTTACCATTTCCCTAAAATGATTTAGCATGTATGTTTGTTGGAACTTTGAACATCTCTTACAGTATGACAGTCTGGTTGCTAGATAGAAAAATTAATGTATACAAAATGTGTATAACTACAACATAAGAAGGATCTCCAAGCCAGTGATCAGAATAAACTAAACTAGTCAAAGGAAAATATGTGCAGAACTATTAAATTATTAAAAGAATGCGTTGGGTAATAATATAAACACCAAAGAAATTCAGATTAAGCATTTTTTCTTCACTGTATTTAACAAAACTGGTGAAGAGCACAACATCCAGGAACTTGTTAATTCTTCATTATGGCATATTTTCTTCAACAGAGTTATGTCAAAAAGACAAATTCCACCAATGCATCAACAGCAATGCTGCTGAGAATTATATGATGTAGCTGAAGAGGTTACACCCGTTTACTATAAAATATCAGATCCAAACCTATTCAAAAGAATGCTGCACTTAAAGTTAATTATACACAAGAGTGTCTGAACTACTAATTGAATAAGGTGTCTAGAACGGTTAAAGCTAGGAGTGGGAAACAGTCATTTTCTGTTTAGTGTTCCATTTTAATCAATTAACATACAATAAATGCAATACCTGCATCTAGTTCCAAATTTGATTTCAATCTTCTCAAGAGATTTAAGTTAAGAAGATATCATACTTGTGAAAGATTAAGCAAGAAGCTAACACAAGAACGATCAAGAGAGGAAACAATACACAAACTAAAAATAACAGGAATACAGATATAGTGTATATGAGAGATAAGATCTAAGTAAGGGGAAACATGAAGCATGGGAAGGTAAGAAGTGGTGTGATGATTAATTTCAATTATGTACTTATGCATGATGTGAAAAAGGTGTAATATACTATAGTATAAAATCCTTGAAATGTACTGTTTATTGCTTTTTATTTTAAAAAAAAAATACATGCAATAAATACAAAGGTAATATTAATTTATTAGTTTTGTCATTTAAAAAAAAGCCAAATGCATTCATTCTGGTCTAAATTAAAATATATGCAAACAAAAAAAGTTATTCACCACTAGGGCTGTCAATTTTTTTCTAAAATGCTGCCCAGTTACCCGTCCAAATTCTGAACGAGTACCCGGGTACCTGCTTGAAAATTAGCATAATCTCCATCGTAACTGGTGATCTCTTCACAAAGCTACTTAACCATTAAGCATGTGCTCTATTTCACACAGTAGCCCAATGTTATGCATCTAGTGACTTACTATTAATTATGATCTTTATACATATATGTACAACATAAACTTTAATTTTGATATGTGCCAACAGCCACGTTATCATGGGTACCCGGTCCACAGTTTTACTACCCGGATATTAGCACAGCAACCTGGGTCCCGGGTACATGTTGACACCACTAATCACCAATGACATTTCTGTAAATAATAAAAATCCAACGACTTCAGAACTTATCTGGATAGACGTTTTACAGATGACTTTCCATAAAACACTAGACTTACTCATTTCACTGTTCGCATGTTTTTGTTGAATTAGTAATATTCTATTAACTGTATAGTCCTTATTAGGGCTATGTAACAAAAATATTGACTTGCACAAGCTCTCATTCTGTAAACCTATCAAGTGTTTTGAATTTTCAAGTTGTGTTGGTACTCATTAATAAAGTTAAATTCCCGGACCAGGTTTGCTACTATACTAGTGATATATCTAGAGAGTGGCAATGCCTTAATATTATCATGGATATCCCAAGGTTTTTTTGTCATTGCATCCTATGTGTTGCATTCTATCAAAACAGTCATTCCTACGATAATCTTTAATGTTTCAAACAATTTTTGTTTGCTGGATTACCAATTTTTCAACAGACTTGTTGGCAAACTGATTCACAGCAACAAAGTCTAAACAAATTAATGGCCTGTAACTCCAGCCAGTTTTGGATGGCATATTATTTTAAAAATAAAATTATAAAATACCAGTAGCAGCCTGAATTTTATTGCTGTTGTTTGTTTGAGGAAAGATGAATCTAGTGCCTAATGAAGAACTATGCACAAACAAAAATCATGACACAGGTTTTAAAACTTTAACTTTAAACTGCAAGCAATAAGAAAGTTAATGTTCAGAATTTCAAAGAATGCACTGAAAAGAAGTTGTGTTATAACTTACGTAGTGAGGAAAGTTGAAGAGAACCATCTTATAATGCTATAAATGGTTCTACCTAAACAAAAAGAATTTATACCTATGAATTATGATAGACAGAAGATAGAATACAGTTTTAAAAACAACACGAAATATATTCTTTACAAGTACATTTGTATTAACATACTGTGTGAGTTTTTCTTCTTTCCAATAATGTTCTGTCCTAAATGTTTTTACTAATTTTAGTGTCCTCTATAATTCTTGGTAAGAGTGGAGTTTTGAAGGGCTAGATAAAAACTACCAGCATAATTTTAATGACATGATTTCACCCACATCTTGACTTAAAATTCAACAGTTCACAATTATGTCTTTCACTCTTTGTTAAAACAGAAACAAACTTACTGCAGAACTCTCTGATAGTGATACAAATGGTTGTTATTAACAAATCTTGAAAATTCAAAATAATTTATGGGCACATAATACAAAACTACAATGGTCAGCATTCCAGCTAATTATCATTCGTCCAGAACATACAATGAAATGAGTAAATCTAAACAAACAATGGCTGAATATAATGAGTTTACCATACATCAATAGGAATACTCTTATGAAAAGTTATAATTAAATTGTCCTGATGAAGGCTATTTACTATTTTAAGTATTTAGTCCACACTTCAACTCTTGTATGTTGTTTTTGTATTGTATAACTAAAGTATTTTGAAATTTACATTTGCAATTTTACAACAGTAAGCAATTGTGCTGTTTATACTATTATTACTAAATACTAGTGCTAAATCAAATGGTTATGTATGGTTTTCTCAGAATTTATCTTTCATTTTTTAATGTACATGTAATATCTTTGAAATATGTGGTAGATAATATGAAAGAAAAGTGATGATGACTTTATGCAGTTTGTGCTGAATATTTAACCAATCACAATCAGTTACTTTAAGTTTTTAATATTTAATTTGTTTGTGCTTATTTTTTAATTACTTTTTAAAAAGTAACTTCCATTTCCAACTAATTTCAACAGTTATAAATAATACTGACCTTATATGACTTCTCTGTGTTTCTCCATGAATCATGTAAACAGGAATCTGATAGAACAAACAATCATTTTAATTTTAAATGTTAATTAATCTGCAAAAGCGGTGGAAGCGCCCCCTACATAACAAACGTTAATTAATTATAAAATTAGAGAATTAGTGTGAGAGTAGAGTTAATTTTAATGTTGTATTAATAGTAAAAAATTATGATATTTAATCAAGTAACAATCTGCTAATAGATTTGTAATAATAAACCAAGTATTTCCATTTAAATAAAAAAATAATGTGCTTATTATTAGCCACACTGTTTACTAATTAAACTATCATGCTAGATCCCAATCAAATAATTTGTATGTACAGGTCTGTTAAGTGTTATTGTTGCCATGCCTGAATTCCACCATGATATACTTCAAAACTACATGAAGTGGTAGAGAAAATTACAATTAACAAACAAATCTGAATAAATTAACCTTGCCTAAGGGCATGACATTTAGTATCCTTTCATTTAACTAGAAATGGGGTATAAGAAGTCATCCACCCTACAAAAAATGCCTTCTAAGGGCACCTAATTTTCTTCGTGATCAAACATATTATCCCTTTATCAGTTTATGTATATTCACTTTGATGAATACTCAAGGCAAATGTACACAACTTATTGAAGTAGTAAAAATTACTAAGCTAACATTAATAACTGTGCATATGAATTAAAGGTCAATGGATGAATTTTAATATTCATAATATTATACACATTTTATTTGAAACTAACAAAAGATATGGCATTTCTTTCCTTCCTTCATCTTCAGTCTAAAATTGTATTGATTTATATTACTAGTTAGTACTACTACTAGTTATGCTAAATTAACCATTAATTAAAAAATCCAAATATAACTTATAAGAATGAATCAGTATTTACTAATTTAGGTCAAATAGAGCTCTGCAACTGGGGCTAACAAAGGCAAATATACAAATAACTTAATAAGTAATGAATTTATAAACCCTACCTATACAGTACAACAAAGTAGAAAATATAATTAGTGACATTTTCAAAAAAATTCTAATAAACTCAAAGATTTTTCTATTTTTTCTGGATGCGAACATATATAAAAACTTCAGCATAGGGCCTACAAATAATATTATTATTAATGAAAATTAATAAATTTATAGTAAGACTAAACTCTTGGACTGGTTTAACAAAAAGTAAATTATTATCAATATCATACTTTTTTTTTAACAGGTCTGATTGTGAGTGTGATAGAACTTTATCCCACCAATTGCAATTAAGCGGTAATGAGGTAAAATCTAGTACTGTAGTAGTAATTTTAAACTTCTGCAAAAGTACAATACATAAAGTGATAAACAGATATCTCAGTTTAGTAATAAAGTTTAGTTGATTACATAATAGATATTAGATATAATGAAAACATGAGACTATACACATACATCGTCAGAATGTTTATGCGGCAACCAGAATAGGCCTACTAATAGTAAGTGCATGTACTTTCCAATGATCCGAATAAATGTCATTTATTATTTCAGAAGAGATTTTTTTATAACACTATTAACAGACATGAGACAATCCAAAAATAAAAGTACCTATATTTTGAAGAGAATAAATATCAGATCCCAACATCTTGATATATCTCTTTTGAGTCGAAACGTTGTCTTTCTTCAGTATGTGCACAAAGCTACTAAACAAATTGCATAGGCGATTACTTTTATAAAGTGCGCCAAATAGCATCGACTGCTGGCCAATAGAATTTTGATTTCCCTTCTGTTCTAGTCTAGAGAAAATCTTTTAGAAATTCTCAGCTTTTGGAGTGTGGTCATTTAATTAATTTTTAATATTTTACCAAGCAACTATCTTTTCTGATTGCGATGTAATATTAAATTTCTTCTAATGTGTTTGCAATACCCTAACAAAGAAGGAACGTCGCGAGACTAGGGATGGTGGTTGCGGGGGCATGCGCTATTCATAGAAATCTCAAACGAAAAGTTAACCTAAAGTTAATATCTGCGTATTCAGAGTTATTTCCCTTGAGAGGCGTCATTGATAACATTTTGACGAAAGTAGTATGCAGACTGCATTGTTTTATATACCAACAACTCTGTGAAAACAATAATAGGCATTTCTTTATTTGTGTTTACCGCATGATGAATAAAGGGATCATCATTATGGATTTCTAAGCTGAGAAATTTTATTAAACCGATGACTTGCTGTCGTTACCCATCCTGATGGTTGTGTCTAGACTCCTGTAGTTATTTTTAAATGGCATTCACTGTGTGCACGACTCATCACACACACACACACACACACACACACACACACACACACACACACACACACACACATATTTATAACAGAGAGAGCTTACAACTGAGACTTGGTTATAAACATTTTCGGTATATAATATTATACACAAAATAAATGACATAATATTCATGAAATTATAAATAATTTTAAATAATTATTTTTTCTTGAGTAAATTCTTGGCACCATAATACTATCATATTATTTGCTAATATTAAAACCTGTCCATTTCATTTCGTAATTTTTAAAAACATCTGTTAAAACAAACACACTGTACAAGTTTATGAAAACAAGAAAGTAATGTTTTACTGTGAACATTATATTCAAACAACTCATTTAAATTTTAGAATAAAACAAAAAATCACACACGCTCATTATATCCTATGGGAGCGGCCCTCCCCGAAGCCCACGGGTTATGAAAATGAAAATCTAGTGTGGAAGGCTTCTAAAAATAACTTTTGTGTTTCTTTACTTGCTTTCAACTAACAATTATAGCTATATGCCTAACAATTACATAATAATTCAAATATACAATAAAACTACTATAATTATACTTTAATATACAGATCTTTTCATATATATAATCTAAAGAATTAAACCTTTAATAAAATAAAATCTGTGTTGGCGGGCTTCAGGAAAAGCATTCACACACACATAAATTGCAAAATACACAAATACAATAACATTATACATCATACAAAAATACATTAATTAAAAATATAAACTATCTCCTTTCTAAATATATTTATATGAACTTCACTTACTAACTACATAAAGCAATATATAACAATAAAAGCATGCACTCTAACACAGCTAACGCCAATATAGCGCGCGATTTGAAACAAAAGGAGCGGTAAAATAGTATATAACAATAAAAATATGCACTCTAACACAGCTAGCGCGCGGTTTGAAAGAGAGTGGTCGTGACCCATTTTACAACAGAGCGTGGGGATGCGACTGTACACCTACATACATGATGATGACACAAATACCTAAACTAACACGGGCTACATATATATAAAATGACAATTACAAAAATCTACTTAAAAAAGCATTCATCATTCATAGAAAAATCATACATACCTATTTTAATAATACTTTTAATAGTTAGAAATATGACTATGAACTTAAAGATGACTACAAACATATGGCATTTAGTATGGTTACTATGTATTATCAAAAAAAAATATCAGACATGGTCATCATCATTCATTGTTTCCTCAGTATCTCCAACATCATTAGAAATGGTATGTAAACTACTATCAGATGAACTTTTGCTGTTATCAGCATGAATTGGATCAATGTGGTATAGTGTACCAAAGAAAATTACACTGGCAGCCATTTGACTCCCATTCGTGACTTTGCTTCTACTTGTTTTACCCCACTGGCAGCCATTTGACTCCCATTCGTGACTTTGCTTCTACTTGTTTTACCCCAAGGGATATTGTCTATTCCTGTAGAACTAGTCCAAGAAGGGGGAGAAGCCATGATAAGCGTCCTACTAACAATCTGCAATAAGATCTGGCAGAGAGGGGAATGGCCAACATCATGGACTCAGTCACTCATAATAACTCTCCCCAAAAAAAGGCAATTTGCAGTAATGTCAGAACCATCGTATGATCAGTCTTATGTGCCACCCAAGCAAAGTCATGCTGAAGATCATATTACACAGACTGAAGCTGCAGACAGAGGAAATCATAGCTGAAGAACAGGCAGGTTTCAGACCAGGGCAAAGTACAACTGAACAGATTTTTAATCTGAGGCTGCTATGTGAGAAGTACCTCCAGCACCTACAAGACCTTTATAATGTCTTGTTAGATTTTAAAAAGCATTTGACAGGGTGTGGCATGCAGCCCTTTGGTCCACCATGAAGCTGTACAGCATCAATGCCAACCTGATCAAAGTCATAGAAAGCTTTTACAGCAAGGCCACCAGCGCAGTCTGCTTCAATTGCCAATTAGGAGATTGGTTCAGGACAACAGTGGGAGTCAGACAAGGCTGCTTACTTTCGCCTATTCTCTTCAACATCTTCCTTGAAAGAATCATGACAGATGCTCTGGAAGACCATGAAGGAACTGTCTGTATTGGAGGCAGAACAATAACGAACTTACGCTTTGCTGTCACTGGTGACATTGATGGCCTTGCAGGAAATGAAAAAGAGCTAGCTCAGTTGGTGGAAAAACTGGACAGGACAGCTACTGCTTTTGGTATGGAAATCAGTGCAGAGAAGACCAAATTGATGACCAACAACACCAGTAGTATTGGCAATGACATCATGACTGGTGATCAGAAACTGGAAATAATTAATAAATTCAAGTACTTAGGAGCCATCGTGACAGACGAGGGATCAAAACCAGAAATATTGTCCATGATTGCACTGACAATAACAGCAATGGCAAGGGTGAAGACAGTTTGGAAAGACGAAACATCTCAGTCAGCTCAAAGATAAGACATGCGCTCCTTGGTTGTATCTTGTTTTTATATGCTTGTGAGTTATGGACCCGAGTTATGGACCCTCGCTGCGGATCTCAAAAGGAGGATACAAGCTACTGAAATGAGATGTTTTTGAAGGTTGCTTGGCATTTCGTATAGAGATCATGTCACGAATTAGGAAATGGGAACCAGAATTAGGCAAGCCATTGGGCCCTATAAAGAGCTATTGGCCATTGTGAAAAACGCAAAATGAAATGGTATGGGCATGTCACACGATCAACAGGGCTTGCCAAGACAATCATGCAAGGATGCAAGGTACTGTTCAAGGAGGGTGAAGGAGAGGAAGGCAGAGGAAAAGATAGGAGGACAGCATCTCAAAGTGGACAAGACTGAAGCTGAGCGATACAGTAAGATTATGAGAGAACAGAATGGAATGGGGGAAGTTGGTTGTCGGGTCATTAGCCAACAGTCGGCAAGTCTAAGGAATGAAATTAGATAGATAGTTTTTATATTAATATTATATTTTAATGTGTTATTTCATATTATTAAATGCATAAATACAAGTTCAAGGCTCAAATTCTTGTAACTGTATTCTGTCTTTATACATATTAAAAAAATCAATATTTATCTTAAATAAGTCACACAAAGAAAACCAAAATTAAAAAAAAAAATGTTTTGAGACTTTATAATAATTACCAAAGAAATATGTGTGAGAAACAAACACTAGAAGCAAATTCTAGGAAAGCATGTATACAGATGCTTCGGCCATAATGTAAACAAAAGACATGAAATTAACACACCTCCAGACCGACCGCGGTCATGTTTCGCGCACCTAATTGCAAAAAATGTCCAAACTTAGGACCCCTCCCAACTCTGCAAACACACACACACACACACACACACACACACACACACACACACACACACACACACACACACACACACACACACACACGCAGAGACAAATCCTGCTTATGTTTAGCTCATGACGGGGTAAGAAAAAATTAATTGTACAAGAACTCTTTAATATTTTTTTTAATGAAAATTTAGAATAAACTGAAAGACTATCATAATGATTTATTTTTTTTTTGTGTGTGTGTGGTAATTTATAAACTCTTGGCTATGGTCAATGTGCAGAGTGTATGCATTTTCCGTTATGAAATTAAGAAACAAGTGTAAAGTTATACGGATTCATTCACTTTTCTCGTCCTACATGTGGTTTTCACTTTTTATTTAAAACTCTAGTTCTGCAGTACAGTCTGCGCATGCGCGGATGGATTTATAACCGAATCTCTATGTACAATTGTGAAAAAATATTTCCAATACGTTAATACCCGGCTCCAATTACATTCAATATATTTCATTACAAATCTGAAACGATTAAATAATAATAGCAAACATTTAATCCTACGGCACGTTGAAAGTCCGCATCTATGACATAGACGTCACATGCTTTTCCGGTTTTATTGTAACACTACTGAAACGAAAACACCCTTTACTAGTACAGGTGTTGTTACTTTTATAAAATAATCTTATGAGAATGTTGTCCCTCATAAATATCATTTTCACAGTGACAGTTTGTGTGGTTTTAATGTCAATACCTGTATATAGTGACGGGTGTCATTTTAACCGCTCTCTGCCTGGAAGAGACACAAAGGCATACGATAGGTTGAAGCCACTTGTTGGTAAAAGGTATGACGTATTGATGTTGCTTTGCATAATAGTAGGAGTATATACTATTGACCGTAAACTAACGGCAACTTCCTTTTTTGATAAATTATGATTATACCTGGCGCATCTTTTCATCATGCAAAGTACTGAACCAACGAACGATCCATTAAACTAGTAATCATCCTTTTATTAGCCTATGGCTATAGTTTGTACTACTAGTATTATTTGTATATCAACAGTTATTTCCTTATTGATTCTGGCATTTCACTTACCACAGGTTCGGTAGAATTTCGCGGTTGTGCTTTAATTTAGTTTTCTGTCAACACATAGGCATTATACTATTATATATGGATTTTTGCTAGTCTTTCTAATTAGTTTCATAATTACCCTGCATTGTATTCTTGCCAGAAACAAATTAAGATCAGATGAGGAGAATGTAAAAGCTGATATGCAGAAATAATATCATACTCCGATCTGAAGTAATCTGATAACAAGTAATAGGCACAGTTAGATTTATGATATTGCACATAAGCATTTCAAACATTTTAAAATGGACATAAAATTATAAGCAACAGTTACAAAGAGAGTGTAGTTACAATTTTTATATTTTTAAATATGCTTGGTGAAAACTATGTACTATCTCAGATACAGACATTATATTGGCCAGGGAAGAGGGGAGAGTGAGAATGTGAAACCTGATGTGGTATCACAAAATTAGATGTGTATGGAATTTAACTTTAGTAAAGCTATTTCAACTTTCATTGATTTTCTTCTATTTAATTATTATATTAATAGCATTTTTAATTGTCAATCTATATTCCCTTTAATCTTCATCGAATCATTGATTTACAATTAATTGCAGATTTTGGTTTTTTTAGTTTGCATGATAAATAATCTCAAATTATGTTTTTGTCCCTGGTTTGTTAATTGCAAAGTATGGGAAATATGAACATGGCCAAAATAACTCTATTACAGTTCATTCTTTTCACCAATATCACATTTAATATAGGTCATTCTCTGGATGAATAGACCTTTTTGTGACATTGATGATTAAGTTAAAAAATAAAGTGGATTAAATCTAATTATTTTACATGTTAAAGTCTACAACAAGGCTGAATGCTCACTAAAAACATTTTAAAATATTTGTTTTTAAATGTTCATGTTATAGGAGTTTGAAATGCATAAAAGGCATCATGTTTCTGTTGTAATAAAGAAAATAAACTTGAGAAGTGTTTTACCAGACAGTATTTAAAAATAATCATTATAATTATCTCATTATATTGTATATATTGTTTAATTGTATATCTTAAATTATCATTTTAGTATTAATTCTTAACCTGTTTGATACAGTTCTCAGCCTTCTTTATATAATTCTTAATCATTCAGTTTAATGGACATTGCAATGCTGTCTTTATGCATGGGCATGCAGGGTAGTTGCCTTGGGGCCCCATGCTAATCTATGTATGTTGTGACTTGCTGTCAGTTTTTTTATTTCTGAGTGGTTGTGTAGGTAGGTGCCTCAGTGCACTACTTTGCACATGGGCCTATAATGCTGTTAAGATGGCCCTGGGTCGTTGTCCCAAACAGTTTGGGCAAAACTATAATAAATGCTAAACTTGTACATTGTAAGAAAGGTAAAAAATAGCTAAAACAGATGTGCCATTTCAATCATATACAAACAGAATTAATTTCTATTTTCTTTTTAATAGGTTTAAAGTTCTGGACCCATCAGGAGAATATGAGTACCATATAGGAATTTGTACTTCAGGACTGGCTGAAGATGGTACAGAGGCTGGCGTTGTGCAAATAGACCTTAAGAAAAGTAATAACAAAGTTCCTCTTGGCAAATATACCAGAGCTGACATCATGGCTGGGAGTAAGTATTAGTGATGGTGGTGGTTCATGTTGCTACTAGGGACAATGGTTTGGCTGTTTCTCATTCTTGAATTACTGTTGTCTTCTTCACTTTAATTTCTAGGTTTGTGAGGCAGTTTGCTTCTGTCACTTCACTGCCTCAAGGGCCTTTGGGACATTACCCAGTGACTCCATAGTATCATGTTGGCAGAAAAATAATATCTACATCATGCACGCTACCATTTAGTGATTGCATTAAACCTGTCGGGGGTGGGTGGGTGGGTGGGTAGGATGGTTGTTGCTAAGGAGGGTGCTGGTTTTTCATTTGATTCATGGTTTAGAAGATAGGAGGTGGTGGTTGTCTTGGTTTCTGTGCTTTTCAAACTCTTTTCTTTCACAATTTACTATATTTGGTTGGGTAGATGTCAGCATGATAAATGAGGTCTTTGGTATAAGTGAAGATGATTTGGTTTCCATGTAAATTAATTCAGTGTTCTTAGTGACATTTGCTTCTACAGTTTAGGTTGTTCACTGCTGTGCTTATTTTCATCAGTTTCTTTTCTTTCAGAACGGTGTCTTCCTTAATGTCTTGGGTTTCTTTATAGAAAAGTGTTGCCAAATTTCAGCAAATTGTCTCTTGTGCCTCAGATTTTCTTCAAAATGAAGCATTAGTATTTCTTGGTCATTGTTATCACACAAGGGCACTAAGTTATAATCATAGGTAATATCGCTAGAATGTGAACCATTTTAAATTAAAATGCTTTTTCTTCAAAATGATGCATTAGTATTTCTTGGTCATTGTTTTTCACACAATCACACAAGGACACTGAGTTATAACCTTAGGTAATACCACTAGAATGTGAACCATTTGCTGGCATAATGTGTTTTCTTTGAACCAGATATAATTTGAATCAAGACAAAGCAGTACTGTGAATACCAAAGACAAGCTGGAGAAGATATATATATCATGGTTAATAGTGTCAAATGCTACATTGTGAGAAGTGAATTCTTCCCAGCATCTCTAGTAAAGAGATTATTAATGACATTCAGGGGGCCGATTTGATGCTGTGATGGGACAACAATAAGCTGAAAAGATTATTCTGATTTTGATAAACTGCTAACTCAGAAACTGAGACTTAACAACTTTTTTTTCTAGGAATTTTGACATAAATGATAGATTTGAAACTGAGCAATAGTTTTTCAGTTCAAGTGGGTGAATTTATTTTGTTTTGTTTTTTTTGTTTTCCAAAAGGGGCCTTACAGTGGCTCTTAAAAAGACTGACGAAAGAGATATATAATATTCATGAGAGTAGTAGTAAAATGTATGAAACTCAAACATCAATGATTTGAAATAGTATCACTTCACCTGCACAGCATGTCTTTTTTCAGGATTGTTTGTGCAAAGTTCACAGATATTAGCTGAAATGTGAAAGGTAGATGCTGGAACTCTGTATAGCTGTAAGAAGATGGCAGGACAAGTAACAGGATGTTGTCAAATTGATCTCTTGCAGTTTTCGCCTTGCAAGTTTGAGAGACACTAGTGGGAGTGAGAATTTTGTCATCAGGCCTTTATGCTTTCCACTATATTATGGTGATGTGTTTGTGGGTTGGCATGCTTATGAACAGATTAAGTTAAGAATGTAGAAATATCCTAAGAGTTTTGGCATGTGGATCATTAGGGCAGTGAAAGCAAAAGTTGGAATCATTAAATTGCCACTCATGGTAAGCTGTTGCATTCTGCAAAGGGTTGATGTCTGGCTTAATTGATTGTGATTTTAACTTATTACATTTAATTCTTTCTTAATAGTAAATTACACAAAAATATTTGAGTTCTGTTAACCTCTTATCTGTTATTGTACCTTAACATGGATTTTCTGATTGTATGTATTTTACATAATAGATAGATAGTTTTTATTTTAGCATGCTCGTCTGAATGTGTGATGGGAAAAAAAGAATATTTCTTCCTGAATACTTTTATTCTCAGAGGTTGCTCATTGGGGTTTTAAAAACGATACACTATCCGTGAACTTTTTCCACTGTATGCTCTCTTTTGTTTATCTCTTCACTGGTATGGGTCCCTAGCTTTGGCTTACAATTGATAAATAACTAATATATCTCCTACAATATGTTCAACTAGTCAATATTCAGGGAAAATAGTGTATATAGAAAAAATATTTTTTTTAATGGAAGTATTTGTTCATTTGAATTTTTAGTTTTTTGAAAACCATCCTTGCTTCAGATATGTGTTGCATATATCATATTTTAACAACCAATGGAAGGTCTTTTGATATTGATGGACTGTACACAGTTAAAAAAAACAACATGAACTGTGATGTGTACAAATTTTAAAGAGAATGGGAGTTTCCATTATGCCTCTGAGACCTCACCCACTTGTAACAAGAGACAAAGCTAGTACTATTCTTTCTTGTGAAATCATTATTTCCTGTTAGAGCCAGCCAGTGTTACATATTATTTCCTAGTTCAGCTTTGTGACTGACTCCATAGAGCAGTAAGAAACTGTAACAACCAAGAGAAAGCAACCAACCCACTCTGACAGTCTGAGCTATGTTGCATTGATTAATATTGTTTGGTGTATTTAACTAGTTTTAAGGTGCTGAAAGCATGTGTAACAGTTGTTTTGTTTGTGCTTGTATCTCAACAGCTAGATAAATTATGCAAGAAATATTTATTCCTCATAAATATTTTTGTCTAAATTGTTTACAAATTAAAAACATCTTTTGTTATCAGTGATTTGCAAACTTTGAGATTGTGGGCATTACATTGATAGCATTCTACACTTCCAAAATGAGTGAGGTGCAAGTATGTCTCTTTCAAAGCAGTCTTAGTGATTCTCTCAACACTGAGAGAAAAAGACTAAGAATGAATGGTCCTTGACACTGAAGGAAATAAGACTAAGTGATTGGTCCCCAACACTGTTGGAAAAAGACTAAGATTAAGAATGAATGGTCCTCAACACTGATGGAAAGAGACTGACTGTTTCCCAACACTGATAGAAATATAGACAAGAGTGATTGTTCCCCAACTCTAATGGAAATAAGACTTAAGAGTGATTGTTCCCCAACACGAAGGAAATAAGATAGACTAATTGGCCAGTCAGTATGCACCACAAGTGAAGCATGTTGAGGCTGTACACAGAAGAGATAATTGCAGCTTTTGTATTAATACCTGGTGTTTGTTATTAAGGACAGTCATTATTATGTAGAATGTTAAGAGGAAAAAATATGCTATCCCTAGTGCTTGCATTATTATGAGTACATAGTGCCTGCTTGGAAAGATGACTGCTTGCAATTGCAACTTTATTTTAAAAATAAATACTACAACACTTTTGATAAAGATATTTTGAGTAAGAAATGTAAACATTAAGGAAACTTTTTTAAAACATATTTTGTTTTAACTTTAAGATAATTGACTTTTTGTGATTATTTATAAATATATATTTTACTTTCTGCTTTTATATTTATTGTAGAGCAGAGTTTCTCAATCTGGTTCCACAGAATGCTAGGTTTCTGTGAGAGATTACCAGGGGTTCCCTGAGAAATAGTGATTGAAAAAAATTAAACCCATATATTGAACTTCGCATGCCATGCAGTTGTTAGCACTCACAATGGTAGACAGTGACCAAACAATCTCGTTTGCAATCTCATTAGAGGTTTTCATCCCCATGTGTTCATGTGGTTGAGACCATTCTCAGTTTCTGAGGTGAGATGGGGAGGCTAATGATAATAGGTGAGCGCTCTATTGCATGGAGAAGAGGACAGTAGACTGATTAGACTGATGACATTAGCCTCTCCCTCCTGAATTATCAATAACTCAAATAATAATTTTATAACTGGTAGGCCTGTCTTTGAGCCTACTCATGTCACCCAGTAAGAAAATGCTTTTTTAAAAATTGTCTTTGGCTATATTTTTATTTATATTGCCTTGTGTTATGATTTTTAGTAACTTTACAATTGTCAATAAAATTTCACTTTGTAAAGAGCATTAATTCAATTCACTTACAACATTTATTTAAATTAAATATAGAGCCCAGCTTTAAAAATTTAAATACCATTTTGGCTTTAGCCATTTATTTAATATAAATTTATTATGGTTAGCCTTATGTGTTTTTAAATTTTAAGAATGGGAAAGATTAATTTAAACTAAAAGAATGGTAAGCTAAACTTAACCCTTTGAACCCCAAATCCTGCTTTTTTGGTCCATGTGTAAACAACCCATTCCCAAACAACCAATATTTAGGTCTCACACAACCTTATCTTAGATTGATAGTCCAGACATAAAAAATGTGTGAAAAATATTGACATCATGGCATACTACATGTCTTGTGGTAAGTTACTTTAATGGCGATGCTCACAAATTCATTTTGCAATTTTGAAATCCTTTTCAATATGAAAAGGTGTGCTAAAATTCCAGGAATAGCAGTTCTAAAAGGCTAATAATGGAACAGTAACTCGGAGGAGGATGAATTAGATTTAGATCATGATTATTGTGAAAGTGACATCAACATGGAATCTGACAAACATTTATTTAAGTGATGAAATATGTGTTTCGGATGATGATCAACAAGCTAGATCTAGTTCTGTTTTTGGTCCCACAAGGGATTATGCTATGGTATGGGGGTATGGAAGGGGCCATATCTCACTTAATGTATCAAGTAAATTTGATATAGGTGATCTACTGCAAATATATTCAGACCTACATCTATAGGTAGATAAAACATTTGTGGAATAAATAGTCCACAAGAACATTTTTTGTACTTTATACTACTTTTGTGAATGTGGAGCCAGCAATCTACTGTTGTTAAAATTGCTGCATCTGCTATACTTTACATAAAATTAGTTGTTGATTACTTTTATTTGTAGATATTAATTGGTTTTTTTTCTCCAGCAAACTGGGTGTTTTTAACATACTTGGAAGGAGAATCATATGACTCCCACTGTAATAAAGAACCAAGACAGGCTATCATTTTGATTACTTGTGATCCAAAAGCAACAGATGTGAGTTTTGTGAGGAACTTTTTATTAAGTTTTAATCAAATCTAGTTTTTTTCTTTTATCTTTATATATTAGGCACCACTTACTGTGATCTTGTTTGTCTTCTCATATTATTCATTATTCTTACAAGTGACAATCCTAAATCAGTGAGTAGTACTTATAGTGTATAAACTGTTCTGTACATTAATGGTGTTCTTATTTAGTTAATGTAATGTATGCATTTTCACTTTAAAAAAAATACTAAAATAACAGTAGCTATTATTTTTTACATTTGTAATTGCTTCAGTATTACTTTTTCTTTCTGTTTTGATATTAACTGCAGCACATTATTTATAAAGAGTTTCTGTTTAAAACATTAACAATTTAGCTTTCTTGGAATTGTCACTAGGAGACAGAGGGAATTTTTTATATGGAAAATTAACTGATTCATAAGTGAAATAAATATTACATTACATAACACTATCTGAGTATGACGTATGGTGATCATATGTAAACAGGAAGTGAGATGTGTTGCAGCTTCCTGTTGAGGTTAAATAAGTCAAGAAAGCTATTTACAGAGATTCTGCTATATCAATATTAATTTAATTTCTTGCCAATAAAATGTGCCCTTAAAAAATTGAGCATGAAATTTGTACCCGCAAACTCAGGTGTAACTTTTGTATTCTGATTTTGTATTTCAAACATTCTTTCTATATCCATTTAAAGTTGTAGCCTGATATTGATCAGGTCAAGTTTTGATATAAGGTTATTTTATAGTGATGTGGTTACATTCCAGCATTTATTTTAAGACCCTGCTTCAGAATTATCCCACCTTATTCTTACAACAGACTGGATGCCCTCATTGCGATGAAATGATGCACGCTGAATCCCCAACTGTTATAGTCGGTTACAGGAGGCGTGATCTGTTAGTTTCTGTTCAACACTTCGCACATCGTTACCCCTCGTCTGAGTTGTCCAAAAATCGCTCACGACCAAGGCAACAGGTTGAGCCAAATGGGCACGAAGTTGCGTAGAACGCTTGCCAAGTGACAAGCAGTCAAAATGACAAGAAGCGTAAACGTAAGACACAAGTCATAGAAGCGTCGACATAGACATTGGAAACGTCGACATGAACGAAAACTTGTCGACAAAGACATAGACCCGCTCTGGAAATAAATGAATTCCTATGAGCGATAGTTCTTATAGATTCACAATCTTAGCACGTGGTGTGAACAATAGCATAGTTATTCCTCGACCATTTTAGTATCTTTACATTTAATAATTTAATATATAATAAAGATACAGTTTCAGTCACACTCATGCGTGTTACAATTAAAGTATGCAAAAGCTTAGAAATATTTCAAAAACATTTATACTTTACAAATGAAAATTGAAATAGAAGAAATCAAATATAAGTTAAAATCATGTATATGCGCGTTACAATTTCAATAATATTATACATGCAAATGAATTTAAAATTGTTACAATAGATTTACAAATGAATATGCACAAATGTTCTGCCATCACAATTCAGTTATTTTTTTAGTTTATAAGTTATCGTCTTACAATTCGACATTTAATTTAGAGAATGCAATATTCGAACTTAGCCACACTGTTATTCAACCACGTGTTTAGAGAATTTGCAATAATTCAATTTAACAATAATAGGCATGTAAATTCAACACAATCTTAAATAAAATACAATAGTATTTAAGGAAATCGATGTGTTACCTTGCTCAATAATGACTTTACTGACTCAACAGCAGGCCTGGTGATTCACGGCAATGTCGCAGATGACTAGATGCTTGCAATCGGTCCGTCGGTTCCCTCGTGAATAATGCATTGGCTGCGGCATGCGGTATATAAAGAGTCGTGTGAATCTAAGACGCGAACCTATTAATCACGTGATGTTTATGGGTATGACCTACAATCAGCTATTGTCCAGAATATTACATAATGGGGTGAGTTCTCTCTCCCTTCAGAGTATGATGATTTCATCACTCTTTGGCTGAATAGCCATCAGAAATATACAGCAATAACTGGCATAAATAATATGTATGCCTATTGATGTACGATTAACTATCTAAACAGAAGTCATTATATCTATATTATACTTAATATCTGCATCTTCAGTAAATTAAAATCCCATCATTGAACTATTTGTAATTAAATAAATTTTGTTTAGTGAATATTTTTCTTAACTCAGTAATATTCCATTTAACATGTATTTTAGCCTTGTGTGCACTTCATTTTAGTGTTTATATTTTGAATGGTTAATTTTTGTTAGCTCCTTTGAACTTATATTTTGTCAGATGCTAATTCATCAGCATTTTCCTTTTAAAAAAAATCAGATTTATTTTTTTTTAAATGCTTCCCATAAAAATATAAATATATAGTTATTGCAATTGAATTTATTTTTAAAAAAAAATCTTATACAATCTGATCTCAGGTTGTAAACAAGTTCTATTCTTAAGGATGTTTGTAATCTGATTTTGTTATACAAGTCAGAATTTCTACATCAGTGATCTATATGTTTGCCCAGTTGTGAAAGAGAAAATATGATGAATTAAAATGGCTTTTGATTCCTGTGCCTTAGTGATGTAAGTGACGTGTTTGATTCATCTGTGTTGAAACTAATTTGCCTCAGTTTGTAAAGAATGGATACCACTAAGGAAGATGGAATCGTTTTAAGTGCCTTACATTTTTGCCATATATTTACATTCATATTGGTGGATTGCCATAAGTCCAGAACCTGAGACCCGACTGTAACAGAAAATTCATTCTAATAAACAAAAAGAAAATAACTTTTAAAAGTGTATTTTGTTGACTTGGATCTGTGTTAATTATGACTGTTGATTCTGTTAAGCAGCTGATTTATTATAATTATAAAATATTTGGTTGTTTTTTTAGTCCCATATAAGGTGTAATAATAAAACTTGTATTTGACTATTTCTCAGTTACTGTCTTGTTTTGCATTTGTTTTGAGAACATCACCATGTATATTTTACAAGTATTAATTACTTATATGACTTTCAGGACACGCCTGCCAAGGTTATTGAAGAGAATGTCAACAAAACTGAAGCCTGCTACTATTTATTTGAAATGGCACACCCAGAAGTTTGTGCTGATGATGATAAGAGCACCTTAGACCCTATACCTCTAAGTGCAGGATCTATTGTTCTCATTGTGTAAGTCATTGTTGCTGTTTGATGAACATTGTTAGCATTTCAACTTTTTTATAATGAGAGGTCTCCATCAAAGTATACTTTTGGTATAACACAATAAAACTACTAAGTACAAATGAAATTCATAATGCATTATAGAATTTTTGTTTGTTTTAAATTATTTTTTCATAGTAATGGAATCTGTTAGAATTTTTATTTTTTTTAATTTATTATTTTTTGTTTGTTTGTATGTGTAGATTTTTTTTCATGCTGCTTATAAATTGCTGCATTGTTGAAATTGTTTCAGGTAGTTACTACAAAGATACAAACAGCACAGAATCACAAACTTGTGCACATTTGATTATATATCATCATGAATTTGGTGTGAATTTCACTGCCCTCAGTAGTAATTCATGCTTTCAACTCACATGAATGAAATTCTTGATTTTTCCCAAAATCATTTCAAAACAGTTAAAGAAGTTTCTGCTCATTTAAAATACTTGAAATTTGGGTGTGTTATTTCAAGGGTTTGAAGAAAAGCGTTTGATATTTCTTGAAAGTATTAAACTTTGACAATTGGAATAATTACTTGGGTTTACTATAAATAAACATTTAAAGTGAATATTTTGAAGGACAATTATTTATTATAATTTTTATTTTTATGTACTAGTACTAAGGGAATAATGGTAGATATATAAAACATAGTCTCTGTTTAAATTAATTGTGAGGGTTTAAACCACTAAATTAAAAAGCTATTAAGTTCATTCTGACCACTACTGACCAGTATAATTCTGAAATAATAGTAAGGATTTTTAATTGTTTAAATTTATTTTTATCGTATTAACTGTTCAAATATGCTAGTTTTATTTTAAATGACCTGATTTAGTTGTTGGTATTGTACAATCAGACATGATAATACTTCCATCTAACTTAAAAGACTGAAGTACAATATAAATAATTTTATTACAAATCAGATATAGTTGTAATTTTATTGGCAGTAATCTTAAAAATAAAAAACAGCAATATTTTTTTTTTTTTTTTTTTTTTGGGGGGGGGGGGGATTTATAAAGTAATTTCTATTTGCATTCTTTTGTAAACTTATGATTAAAGCACATTTTATAAATTAAAAACTTAAGTAATTTTAATAAGTATTTAGTAAAATAACCCAAATATTTATATTTTTCAATATATTATTTATCACCCTACAGCCTTTAAATTTGAATTTAAGTTGTCCTTTTCATAAGAAGGCAATAGCCATTGCTGGAATTAGAATATCTTGCTTAGTTTTAGTTTTATTAAGTTTTTTAATGTATATGTACTATTTCAGCATTTGTGTAAATAAAACTCTCAAAATATTTATTATATAAATTTTAAAAAATTAATGTAGTTTATTATTTACTGGACAAACCCCGAATAGTTACTCATAACCTGTTGAAAAGTTTTAAGAAAACAAGGTTGGTTTTATTTTTTTATCATGCTCATCAAAAAAATTGTTAGGTGCATGTAGAATTTTAAATATTTATATGAAAAAAAACTAAAGCATATAGGCTTTCATTTATGAGTAACATTTTATTTATTTATATGAGGAACTAGTAAACCAAATCACAAGCACATGGAATAATTTATAGCACCATCTTTTTTTTTATTTTCTATAAAACCAGAATACTGCAAGAAAAAGGGGAAAAAATATATTTATCAAAATTTGGAATATATATTGTCTTTGTTATGGGAAAGCTATATAGTTGTTAGTTTTAGTATGTCTGGTTTAGATTTTATTTTAAAAATTATTTAAATATATAAAACACCCTATATTTTCCAAAATTTAGGCATGTCTATTGGGAAAATATTCAGTGAAAATCTTGCTGTAAAAATTAAAATATTAAAAAGGCATTATTCTGCTATATGCATGCTTTGTTAATTAAGAATTTGATATCATTATTCTGCTATATGCATGCTTTGTTAATTAAGAATTTGATATCATTATTCTGTTTTAATGTTTTATGCATTTCTTTGTCTTCATATATGTGTATGTATTGATTGTTGTCTTCTCTTATACCATATGAATACTTTTATTACATAAAGACTTTCCTTAATTCATTTACACTGAGTGCAAAAAAAGCGACTGTTATTTTCAAAAAATATATATATATTAAACAGTTATTATACATTTTATTTTTTTATGTGCAGATTTGCCTGTGTTGTTGTAGTCTATCTTTTAGCTGGCGCACTGTATCAGCGATTTGTACATGGCGCTAAGGGACTGGAACAACTACCAAACTATGAGTTCTGGAAAGATTTTGGCAATTTACAGGCTGTAAGTATTTTGTGCTTATGTAAAAACTTGTTTATTACTTTTTACATGAATGAGTTTGTCGATAATATTTGGGGTTTTTTGTTTTTCATAAGCAGGATTTATGGTTTAAAGCCATAGATTTTAGATTTGCATCTTCAGTTTTTAAATTCTTCTGAATTTAAAAAAAAATTATTTCCTTTTAATATTGTGAAACATTTCTTTTTTTTTCAGACATTTTATATTATAGTGTGAAGGTCATTTTGAATCTGAATTATTCTTGTATCAATGCAGTGCAACAAAACACCTTTAAAAGTCTTCAAAATTTACATTGTCTCAGTAATAGCATAATAGTTTTTAGATATATATTTGTGTTTTTTCTCCTTTAGGATGGCTGTGAGTTTATTTGTCGATCTCATGACTCAAGAAAATCGTCTCCATACAAAGGTCTGGGAGATGACCAACTAGATCCAGATGAGAGGGATGACAACTTATTGCCTATGTAAAGCCACATCACTTCATTTTCATGTTGTTCTCAGAAGTGTTCTTAGCATTTTCAATTCAAGTCATCTTGTTTGTGTTATCTGTTTGATAAAAACTTATTCTTGTCTTTTATAATGCCTTCTTTCAATTTGTTTTTCTCCATATGTTGTTATTTTATCTTTAATGACAACACTAAAAGACTGCAAAATATTCATTGTTTTTTGTGGGTGTTGGTACTTTTATGAACAGTAAATGAAGCAGTCTGCACTTTAAGAGGAGACATTTTGCTCTGGTTTGGATTTTGTGTCATTAAGTCAGATTTATATATGTATGTCTTTCATGAAATTTGTTTTTTTACTTTTAAAAAAAAAAAAAGAGGACAAGTTAAAAAAAAATAAAAGATTATCTTTCTACCTGTATATGTGTATAATTCATTCATCATTATGTAATATACTTGGAAAGCAGGATTTCTGTGCAGGATTTCATCAGGTACATTTTTCTTTATGGTTCCAAATAGTTTGCTCAAGAGTTGTACAAACTTATATTTTGTTTTAAAAAAGATTAAATTATTTAAATCAACAAGGGTGTGTGTGTGTGTGTGTGCATGCATATGTGAATGAGAAAGACACACTCCCTTGTTTGCTTTCCTCTGTCATCAAAATCATCTTTGTTACTGCATTTGATGTTTACTCATTTGATTGATCAACTTTCTTGTATAAGCCTGCTTCCCACTTTAGCCATTATGTTAATGGCACACTCTCTACTTACACTTTGCAGTTATTTCAGGATTTCATTCTTCTTGTTTTCCTTACAGATATTTTTTTTTAAAAACATATTGCTTTTAGCATATATTACAGGTTTTTTCCTCTTATAATAAGACATGATTGCCTTATACTCTTTTTTTTTTAACAAATAGAAAGATTTGTCTCATAGATGCAAACAGGATTATTATACAGACAACAGTAACATTTTTTTGTTTGTTACTGAATCTTAATAGAATTGATTTTTTTCTTTAGTTATCTTTGTATTGATATTTTGTTAAAGAGTCCAATCAAAATTGATCTTCAGTTATCTGCTTCTGTATTTTCAATCAGTGATTGGTCAGAATTAACTTTTGTCTTTGGTTATCTTTATATTTGTTTTTGTTTTATTACAATGATTTGTCACAATTAACTTTTATCTTTGGCTATCATTATTGACTTCTGCTACAATGATTGGTCTTTATTACAATATGTTTTGATTAGAATTAATCTTCGCTCTATTATCTTATTTTGTCTTCTATATCAATTTCATGGCTAGAACTAACCTTTGTCATGTTGATTTTATATTAAGTCCCATTTTATCATCTTGTTATCACTATATGCCTGTCAGATCAATTTTGCATCAGAATATAGTGATTTAGACTTTAATTCATTTTCTTATTTATTTACATGTTTGTGGACATATTATTCCAACTAATATTTTGTTTTCATTTTGATTTGTCTACTCATGGTGTTTCAGAAAGTTGTGATACAGATTGTTTTTCTGTGTATGTAAATATATAAAAGAGAAGTTAATAATTATCCATATGTATTTATAAAATTTGCTACAACATTTGAGACTTACAAGGACATAATTTTTCAAAATAATCTCTTTGCTTGTAAATACACTTGATCTTGCATTGCATGTCCATCTTTATGCTGTCAGAAATATTTTTTTCCTGAGATAGGTCATTAACTTCTTGATCCATGGCAGATCTCTGATTTTGGGACCCATCTTATATAATATGAGAGTTTGTTGTGGATGATGCCAGGGCAGAAGCATGCAGCATGATTTGCCATTACTTCTTCAGTAGTCACCCATCTGTTTGCCATACATGGCATGGACATGGACAGTGTTGTTAGCAGCAGTGTATGTGGAGGCATTCTGCTTGTTTTAATGCATTACATTTGTGTGACTGTCTTTGAACTTATCGATCTGTTTGAAACACTTTGCTTTGGCAGAACACTGTTCCCAATCAGTACTGAAAGTTTGTGATGAATTCCAGACCCTGTATACCTTCAGGCCCCAAAAGATCAATTCCCTATTTTCTCTTCTTTATTTTATGCATGCAGAAAGCAGAGTGGCCATGTTAAAGGCACATAATCAACACCAGAACTGACTAATCAAAGTCAAAACTCTAACATAATGACAGCCAACTGAAATTAAATTAGAACTACATTGTAGATAATTATTGGCGTGTGCTTTTGTGAGTTGTGAGTTTCTTTATTTGTTTCATTTGCTTCTCGTAAAGAGTTAAAAAAAACTTTGAACAAAAACACATGGAATTTTGCCCTTTGTCACACTATTTTTATTTATTTTGAAGATTATGCGAAATATTTTGAGATGAAACAAACCAGTTGATTTAATTGCATAAAAATTCACTTGATTAATATTTATTTTAAAATCTTTTTTCTATTGTTTAAATGTTAAAAAAAAGAAAGAAAACAACTTTAGAGATTTGAAGTCATACTGGTTTGTTTGTTTTTTCTTTGACAAGTATCATGCTTTGATACTTTTACTCCCTTAATTTTCCTGCGATTTATAAATGATAATGTATCATATATATTCATTTTACATTTAAACTTTTTCATTTGGTATATTTTCTGTAGGTGCTTTGCTTCTTGTACTTTTTGCTTCTCTCAGCAATTTACTGTCCGATTTATTAACACTTCACCATTAATGACTTGTTATTTGTGAGCATTTTTATGTTTTTAAATTCTAAAAGTGCAGTGTTTGCAAGAGAGCATGATATAAAAAGTGAAACTTAATTATTTTGCTGATATTCATGACACTCAACTGGTGGATTAATAAGAATTATTGTGTGTGACTGAATTTTCTTTTGATGATTATCTGCTAAAATCAATCTTTAAACAGAGTTTCATATATTATGGTTAAATATTGTTTCATCATAATTCATATGTAATGTATTTCTTCTATCATTTGCTATGTTCTTTGCTAATTTATTTTTATTTTTTTTTAATTTCTGCATTAGTCTTTTAAAATTTATTAGAAATGTTTCATGCGGATATTAACATTTGATTGCTATATCAGATGTAATTTAAAATGTTAAAACCTTTCTGCTATTATGTGATAATTGTGTTCTTGTGCATCCTTGTATTATAGAAAAACACACAATAAAAATAAAAAGACTAATGGAAAAAAATAGAGTTGGGGCAGATCACAAAAATATAAAACTTGAAATGATTATTGTAGTTAGCTTAACATAAATAAATTCATAGGTTCCTTCGTTCCTCTTGTACAAACAATATCAAGTGTCCTTTCATTACAATCAAAATGCTTTATAACATCTAGTTTCTCTTTAAGTATTGTAGTCTTTCTTTTACCTTCAATCATACTTATGTATAAGGTAGCACAATTTGCACACACACAAAAAAAATTGTAACGCAAACTATAAACTCTTCAGAATTCACTATATATTGTATTTCTCTTTGCACTGCAACACTTAAGAGTTAGGGATGGCATTTATTTAATAGTCAACTAGTATGGTAAAGTTCATATTTTACAAACAGCATTCACTATTTATCAGTTACAGTCAATTCTTGTTGACAAAACATTATAGTAGCAACAAGGACTGTGATGTTTTAATCTTCAGATATTTTGTAAATGAAAATTGCGATCTTAATTATGTGCTAACTTTTATGATCTACATTTTGTATTTTATCCTTTTCCATAAAGCACTAACACTACTAAGAAAAAATTGGGATTTTTTTATGTTTATATATATAAATATTAATAACATGCATATTATTATATTACATTGGTGGGACATGTATTTAGTAAGTTGTATTGATGAGAGAGTTATATACTCTGTTACATTGATAGGAAGGCTGGGGTACTAGTGAGAGGATTCTTCTTTGTACATAAAGAGTGTTTTTTTTCTTTTCATTTGATTCAGTTTTAGGTGCATTTTCTTGAGTTTTGTTTCAAACCCAACTTCTAATCATAAATTCTGCCTCTTTGACATTCTTGTGTGTAACTTGAAATTAAAACCAATAAAAAATTTTCCCGGCAGTTGGGTGAGATAATTGTAAATCATCTCACCTCACCAGTTATGTTAGAAAAATTAATTGTTATCACTTTCTCCAGTGTCATTTTCAAGCACATTCAAAAGTGTTTGCTCTTATTTGACTAACCCCTTCCTGGTTTAAAAAAAAAAAAGCCATATACACATTATACACCAAGAAATTATGGGATATGGGCAGAATTTCTCTTATACACAATACATTTCTTTTCTCTTAATAGTCATTTTAATTGTCTGCAGGACAGCAATCATTTTAAGTCAGTAAATAATTATACATAATATAATATGAAATTTAAAGCAGTACCATTACTGCTTAGTCATCAGTGTTCTTGTTATCACACAAGAATTAAATGATAAAGTTAAATGTAAAAACATTTAATTTGTTGGTTTTGTTTAGAGACTTTTCCCCACCAAAGTGCAAAAACACTGGAGCATTGATATTTATCAGTAAGAGCTTGACAGAATGTCCCTAAAAGGAATGTTCTTGCAGAACTAGAAGGTGAAATTATAAAATTATTTACATTCCACTTAAGCATAGAGTATTTTCATTGAATTTTTGTGACTTGCTAGCATTTGGTTTCATTTTACTTTATTCAGGTTTTGTTTGTGATTGCTTTACATGTACAGATGTTTTATGAAGATGAACTCTTAGAAATATGGTCTCGTGCACATCTATCACAGATAAATGCCAACAAGTAAATAGTTGATACCATGTATCTTTTCATTTTTAGTCAGATGGAAATGTTAAGAGTTTCTCAAGTTACTGGGATCCTCCTATTCATTAATTTTTAACAATAGTCCTTGCAAAAAAAAAAAGTGAACCTTAATGATTGTAAGATATATATTTTTTTAAATCATACACATAAAATCATTCATCTTTGACAATAATACTTGTTTATTTCATTTTAGTAATAATGTTACTAATCATTTATTTAATTAAGAAGTTAACCCTGTCACCAGATTCAATTAAGAATAGGATATAGTGCAGAAATGTGAGTACTGTATTATATCCACAATTGAAAGGTTAAACTGGTAGTGAAAAAGCAAATTAGATTTGAATGTGACAGAAAAGTTTGCTTTAAAGATATTATACGATACCCAACACCAAAGCAGCAGCATTTCACTGTTGCTTATATTTAATATTAGTTACTAATTAATAATTGGAAGACACCTAATAAGCAGGAAACTGAAAAATTAGGTAATTAATTTCAAATGAATGTTTTTTCCAGAATGTTCTGGCATATTTACAGTTTCACCATCTTTGCAGTATAAACACTGTTGCCAATTTTTCTGGCACAATTTCACAATCTTTGTAGTGTGTAAACATTTCTGATTTTTCTAGCTTATCCACAATCTCACTGTCTTTGCAGTAAGAAATGAACATGTTTATGATTTTCTAGCATATCCACAATATCACCATCTTTGCAGTAAAATATGAACATGTTTCTGATTTTTCTAGCATATCCACAATCTTTGCACTATGAACATATTGCTGATTTATTTTCAGCTTATCTACTTCACCATTTTTGCAAAATGACAAAGGACAAATCTAAATTCTGTCTTTGTAAACTTTGTTTGGATTGTACTGTTTCACCCACAAAATATAATTAAAAGCATAACTTTAGGAGTAAAAAATATAAAACGTGTCATTTCACTCATCATAAGAAGGGTCAGAGTAATGTCATTTTATATGTTCTAACTCCAGGTCATACAATATCATGGCTGTTGAGTATTGGATTGGATTTCTTGCTTTTAATGTATAATGATAATGATTAAGCAGTCTTAAAATCATATACAGTAACATTTTAGTTGCTGTGAGAAAAGCCAAGCAGAAGTCATTTTGTGCACATTGTTTTCACTCTTGGTCATACAATAATATTTTGCTCTCTCTCTTTTTTTTTTTGCCTTTAATGTAAAGTTTGTGAATTAAACAATATTTTTTTCACCATTATTTTGTGTTTGATTGTTGTAAAAAGCCAAATAAATACAGACACCATTCACATGATTATTAAAACCTAGAAATTTAGCTCACTTCTACAATGCCAGCACCTACTGTACTGCTTAGGAAAGTGTTTAAGTTTAATCTGTTCTTGGTTAAATAAGAAGTGGAACACACACTAAAAGCCAGTAAAATTGCAGGAAACAGTCTAATCTCTTTTGGGGTTTGCTAAATCATAGCAGTGCATTAAAGTTGGATTATTTATTTATTTTTGGTGGTGGAGGAGAGATTTGTTAATGATTTTTTTTTTCAAGCATGACTTTTCTTAATTGGAGTAGAAAAAAAATGTAATATATTTCTCTCTCTGTTGGTGTATATTCCATGACAGTTTTAATTTAATGAATTTGAATTTAAATGTTAAAAAATGTAAAATAAAAATAAGTAACTACAGTACACTTGTGGGTTATCTAAAATACTTAGCAGTTCATTATTTTAACATGTGATGAACATTTAACTGAAAAGAAATTCATTTCATTAGAAAACAACTCTTACAGTAAATTACAATTGCTTCTGGGGGGGAGGGGGGGAATTCTTATATTTCTCAAGGAAAACTACCTAAATCATGCACGCACTGTGTTTGCTTCTAAGAAAGTTCATGTATTCATTATGAAGCATTTCCTTTTGTTTTAGTGATTTACATCATTGGATCTCTAATACAGATGAACTTGTGCATATGGCTTTATGGATTATAGTAATTGGAAACTATTTTGTTGCAACAAATTTATATATTGCAACTTAATATGTAGTTTTTTTTCATTTATGTAAATGAAACAGAAATATGAAAGACTTGCTAGTCTATTGAGTTTCAAGTTTAGGGATTTAAGTCTATTTTCATTTTTGCCCAGTTGCCAAAATCATATGCATGAATGAGACTCCACATGCACCATTTCAGTTGGCATATAGCTTAACAAGCAGGATACTGCCTTGAAGAACTGTAGCCAGATAGCCTCGGGGGAAAACTGTTGGTAATTGAGATTATGCCTTTTAGCACATTTTTCAGTGAAACAGATTTTGGCTGACCCAGAGAGTAATTCTCAAGAGTCAGTATCAATCTTTGCTGAGGTTATCAATCTATGATGAGTCCTATTCACCTTCAATGAGGAGACATTCTAAAACCATCTATCACAGTATCAGTATTCATACATATATTGTCTCTCTCTCACTATATATATATATATAGTCATGAACAACTGTGCACAGGCTAAGAGGCCAACACCATTCTGGTCATCCACTTGTAGCAAAAAAGAAAATTGTGCATCTTGCAAACAAGTGATAACCAACTGTATATGCAAAAAGTTTGAAAGACATGCTAATACACTTCAGGTCTGTCAATTACAGCTCTGACATAGGCTGTAGGAAAAGAAATATAACTTTAAAAAGTTTAAAATCATTGCCTATCACACTTACGATATATCAGTAGGCATATGATTGATGTGAATGTACTTCTACTTGAGTAAAAATTTGACATAATCGAGTTTGTTAAACCTTTTTGTTATTATATCTTTCAGTACTAATGCAATTGAGACCAATGAACACTGTTTAATGAGTTAATTGAGTTCAATATAGTATATAATTAGTCACTCATACCAACAGTTATAAAATAGATACCCCAAATAGTTTCTTCTTACCATGTGGCCCTTCTAATGCAAGTTAACTCTAACATGGACACAGTTTGTGTGAAGTCCGTTTTATGAAACATTGAATGAATTTATGCAAAGGGAAGTAAATATTAGGAAAAACATGGCATTTTTCATATTTATTTATGCATCATATTACGTTTCCTAAATGTATCAACACACTTTACAAAAATTTGCACTAGACTCCCAATTATCTCAGGTGGGTTAATCAAGCTACTGATATGTACAAAATATTGGATGCACAAAGGTAACCACTACAGATATATTGCAAAAGTGTAAAACTGAGCGAGTTTGATTGGCAATATATATTGTGGCACCATGTACATAATTTTGTTGTTTTTTCAATCTATGTATTTAAAATTGAAAAGTTCATGTGGTGATCATAGCAAAATATAAAAGGGTTGTTTCTACAGAACAAAATCTAAAAAAAAAGAGATGGCCATGCCACTAATGAATGAATTTAATGCTGGTGATCAATTAGTGCACACAAATGATTCAGTTTGCCAGTCTCTGACTGTATGAGTGGCACTTCATTTCCTGAAAAAAATAAAAACACAGTGTACAATGATCTTAATAAGGCAATGGTTTGTGGTTCAACCAGTAGAAGGATGAAGAAATCCCAGCTTAAAACCTTGAGGAAAAGCAAAAAAAAAAAAAGTAAGCTCTTAGCTTTCTTATCTCAGATGAATAATAAAGTCATTGTCAGTATGTAAAGGGAAGAATATAATTTTCTGAATCCTTACAAACAGTATTTCTGACAACTAATGAACTACAGGAATCCATTCTAAATTTTAAGAGTAAACACAAACCAAAATGATTGTTTCTGAGGAGTTCTGCATCACAAAATAAACGTTTTTCTTGACTTCAAAATCATATTGACATCATACCCTAGAGGAATAAACAACAGAAATGCATTTCCATCACAATTACACTAACACTTCTGAACTGAAGTAGGTCATGTTTATAATGATTCTATTGTTCATTTGGTTCTAAACCCTTTATAAAGTAATACTTATAGAGAGTCAAAGAAGAAAAATATAAATTTTTAAACTATCAATATGTAGCTCCTACACAGACTTTCTATCCATAAAAATAACAATAACATAAGAATGTGTTTCAAAGTTCAGTTACATATTCACTGTCAAATCCAATTTACTGCCATTTATATATATATAGAGAGAGATGATTAAATTATGAATAATAAAACTAATGAGCATATTACATAACAGTAGTATTACTTCACAATCACTTTGGAATATAAGCAGTACTTTCATATATTTGATCGATTGGCATTTGTTACAGCTACTGACAAGACAGTGTTTGTATTTGGAATATTTGTTAGAATGAACCAGACCATACTGATTGTCACAGTCTGATTAAAATGTCTTGACTGTTTGACCCACTTGTTTATTTTTCAAATATCGAGATTTGAAAACCCTTTGTTTAAGTTCTCTCGTGATATTTCGGTATCGAGAAACTTCCAACAAAGAGGTCAGGACGTTATGTAACTTTAGGCCCATTGTCTAGGTTCTAGAACCAACTACATGCCACGCGATCCGTCACGTGATATGCTCTATGCTTTCTTATAAATATGAGTAAAACGCACCCATCTTGTACTCTGAGATACAAGAAGCTACGCGACAGTACGTCAGCTACTCGCGAGTCGTATAGGAACGGACAGACCGGCGCGATAGATGAGATAACGCTTCAACTTCTCATAAGGTATCACTTTATTTGATTGTATTCTGTATATTTAAACTATGTATGTACTTGTGCTATGTATTGCTATATAACTTGAGCACGGTTCGTTGAAATGACTGAAAACCTATAAGTTATGGAATATAAATCATTGTAACTCTTTTCCATTGTAACTTTAACTTATATTGATTTTAAATTCACTAGAGCCAGGAATGCCTGCGCTCGATATGAATTTCTCGTGTAATTCAAATTATTGCGCGTAATTTTAATTGTAAATTGTGAAGTGCTTTGCTTGATTTGAATTATCCCTTTGTATGAAGTCTAATTTTAACGTTGTAAATATTTGATAATTCATACGTCATGCACTGTTCATGTAACATGCGTGAGGAGATTATATTTTCTAATCTAAGTTGTGAACGACGCGTTAGTCGAATTTCTAATTCGAGCATTTGAACTGATCGTGCTTAAGTAGCGGAACATGCTAGCAGACGATTATGGAACACATTTTACTTCCATAGGTCGGTCTTTGTCTTCATCTTTGAACTTGGACATCTTCGTCCTTGTCTTCGTCTTTGAAATCCTGTACAAGCCGGTTTTTTAACCCTGCTGAGAGAGTTCAGCTCTTCTAAAAGTCCACCACCACTGTAAAGCAACGTCAACGTGTAGGCGTATGCTGGTCTAATCTCAAGTTCACTAGCAGCGAAACTAAAGGACAGTTTTTCCCTTGTATGCCACGTGCATTTCCGCTGATGCAACTACTGTGAGGTAGACCCGGTTCGGACTGGAACAAGAGACCAGGCGACACAAAGCTGAGTACCACTCAGATGACTAAAATTCATAAGATACAATTGGGCACTCTTTCTCAAAGAACATTAAGCACATACGTGCCGAGTTAAGAAATAGACTTCGCGCTCGTATTTGATTATTGTTAAATTGTTAAACTTTATTAAATCTTATTTTTAATTGTTAAACCTCTTCGTAGTTAATTTTTATGCATAATAGACCTAATGATTTTTCATGGATTGGATGGGGGCGATTGAGCTGAATGACGTAACGAATGCATATTAATTTAGAGGAATTTAACGACTCCAACCCAGCTAACGTACGCAATTTATCAGTTTGTAAATCGGCTGTCTGCACTACAAGACACATTTTTAAGTTAGTCAAATGATAAGTTGAGCAACCAGTCTGTATAGGATAGAGAGAAGGAATTAATTTAATCTATTATCTTTAAAGTCCTTAATTATCCTAGGCAGGGTCTATAAAGAAATACTGGAAACGTAACACTGATTAATAAGTTATTTGTACAATTTCTTCCATATCCACACAGACTAGTCAACAGCATAGCTAGACTTGCTGGAATTATAGTGATTTCATTACTTCGTATGATAATTATAATTAAGAATTATAGGTTTCCTTAAAGGTTTTACATCATGAATATTTACTGTTCCATAGGTTAACTTGTTATGAACAAGTGTCATAGTTGTTACAGACTTTATAAACTTTACAAGGATTACTGTATATGGTATTAATTTATTCTTATCATCTAGAATTGGAGTTTCATTTCATGACAATCTCTGCATTTTGAATCTGATCATATAAAGTGAAAAGCATATCATATATATCCTAGTAATCATACTGTGCAGACTGAAAAAAAAAGGTTACATTTGCTTTTGCATTTATATTTAAGATTTATTCTTCAGCAAAATGTTAGTATTTTCAGTTCAATTAAAGGTTTCTATTGATGTGTAGCTACAAACAAATGAAATAGTTTACTGGATAGCTGAAGCTAGTTTCTATTTTTACATTTACTCGTGCAAGCATGTGAACGCACATAGAATTTTGGTTAACTTCATATTACTTATATCAAATCATTATTTTCTCTAAAAAATGAAATGCTTTAACCCACGTCATTTCAGTACTGAGTAAATTACAGAAATATCAGAACTAGATTGAGGTATCATTGACTTGTTGTTCCTATGTATTTATCACATAATACAGACCAGTTTTCTCTAGTCACTAGTGATATAAATAAGCAAAACACATTTGATCCACAAAAGTTATAGAACTATAAAAGTCAACAAACGATAAATGTATTACAAGCATGAACATGCATAAATATAAATATATTGTGCAGCATGATCAAAGGGCTTGCATTTTACCACCTTAAAATTCTCTCCAGTACCAAAGTGAATGCTTTTTCTTTTGTGCATTCACAACGTCACGGCCTAGAAGTGGTCTGTCTGTCTATCTATCTATCCCTCCCTCTCTCCCTTAGTCTTGACAACTGTTGGGGCACCACTAATGACCTGACAACCAGTTTCCTCCATTCCATTCTGCTCTCTGCTAATTTTACTATATTACTCAGTTTCAGTCCTGTCCACTCAGATGTTAGAAGTGGTCAAACTACACAAATACATCATACATGGAATAAAGGCTTCCTGTGACAAAAACCGCATAGCAAAGTGTTCTCATCAAGTGAAGGAGAAAAGCCTAGCATATATAAACAGCCTGTAAGCAAACTTTAGGAACCAAGGCTTACTGTGATGAAAAAGTTCAATGAAGTGTCATCATCAAGTGACATACTCATGGATTTAGAGATTTGTGCATTTTGAGGGCAATAACCACAGCAAAACTGGAAAGTGGCTGTTTTAACAATTTATCTTTGAAAATTCAAAAAACAGTTTACTGCCTCTTAATTAACAAGTAAAAATTATTTGAGCATCAAAATTTATCCTTAACATGAAACCTTTTCTTTAGATATACAGTCGAAACCACTTATCTCGACCTCGGTTAACTCGCCAACCCTATTAAGTCGACATTTTTTAAGCGGAATCGCCAAATTCCCTCTTTGCCTTAGCATTTTCTCATCGGTTATGTTGATTCTGTTAGTTGGTGCACATATGCCTTCTGTTATTAGCAAACGTATGTACATTTTCATAGCATGTAGATTGCATCATCAAAATCGCGGCAATGCTTTTGTGTAAAAAAAAATAAAAATTCACCAAATATGTGCATGTACATTCTCATTTATTAACGCACATCATGTACATAAAGAAATTTCAAGCACACGTTAATACAGTACAATTATTGCCGCCATATTGGTTTTTGGTTATTTCCATCATCTTGATGCTTTGTGGTGAGCCCTTAAACTGGTGACATAATTGGGTTCAACTGTACTGTATTTTATAAATATTTTTGTATACATTATATCAGTGGTCGATTAACAGATTTTAAATATCCAGGAAATATATTTTTTCCCCATTCATCCTGGATAATCAAGTCTACTGTTTAGATAACTTTAAAAAAAAAAGAATTCAACCTATACACTTTACAATTTTTAATTTCTGATTTATTTGTCATATGATAAATGTATTCATGTTTACAGCTCTTACCTACCTGCCTTCTTAAAATATATTTTTTTAATTGTAAACGTTTGGCTTTCTACAAACAAAGAGTATATTTTATTAAAATAACTTTGGTTTCAAATGTCCATTTTTATAATTAAAAAATACAATAACCTAAAATGCTGCGTCTTCAGGGAAGGATAAGATGCTGTGCTCTAGACCACTGCACCTTTTGTTGCTGGTCAGTGAAAGCCTGCATGAAAAAACTTCAATCAGTCAAGAATCTGTGCAACTATAATTGAACACGACACATCATATTTTCTTATAAACCTGTTTATTGTTACATTTACTGTTATTCTTTGATTCTGTTTTATAATGCTCAACCCATGATGTTCTGCGATCAGTAATGGAAATTTCCCAGGTGTGAAGGTTTGACCATCAATTTTATCCTGTGAGGTCAATGAAGTCAGCATATCTTCTGAGTTCTTTCTGTGGTTTTTCCCCCTGTGAAATCTTCAACAGACTACTTATAAACCTAATGAGATTCACAAATTCTACACCTTATTGACTGGTTATAAAGCAACATGGTGCAAATTGTTAAACCACTGCACAGAATAAATAGTTAACTTTATTGCTGTAGAAATCAGTGGAACCCATTAATGTAAAAGAAATAATACTTAGCTATTACAGTAGTTTATTTCTTGCAGAAAATCAATCCTTATATTGGTGTACATGCCACTATATAAAGATTAGATATGATTGATAATTCTAAACAGGTAAATCTTCTCTTAAGAACGAATTTCTAACTAAATACAAATTAAAAAAAAAAAAATTAAAATGTGTTTACAAGCAAGTAATTTCACACGATCTATGTCCAAATTGTAAATACCACACAAAATCTTTCAACAGTTTAATTCATACCAAAACACATTTCTCTGTTAAAGTCACTCTAGGGATAACATTTTTCAAACTTCACGAAGACTGAGTCATCTTTGTCTTGAAGCTTGGCCACACAAACAAGTTGTCTATACAATTCGAGTGCCAACAACATCGTGCCATTCTTTCTGAGCTTCCAGAGCACGTTCTAATCTTGACTTGTCTACGGGTACATAGTACCAGCCCTTGTAGTCTTGTCGGTCATGCATCAATGCTTTTACTTTCTTCTCCAACATTCTGGAAAAATAAATCCATTACACGTTCCATAAGTGTTAATGTTTTTATACTATTTTATTTTATAACTGATTAATCAGCCTGCAGTAAAAATTAAATAATTTTCAAAAGAATCCAAGATGGATATCTGAATGTCAATTTTTTTTATAGGATACATAAATTCATATTTGACCCCTATATCTTGAAGCTTTGCAGTGTCTCTGGCATTTTGCCAATTATTTCACTAAAGAAAATGTCTTATGTATCTTTATTTCAAAAGTGAAAGACGAGAAATATATACTTTCTTTACTGCACTGATATCAAACTAAACAGAAAATATATCTTATGTATATTTACATAGGTATTCCAAACATCGCTGAATGGCTGATTGGGATGTTGTTTAGTCAATTTTTCTACATTTTCAATACTCAAGTTTCCTCTGTCTATTGAAGCTTTGTAAAATAAAAGTGCAATGAAACAAAAAGTTTGTTCTCTGTTCTGTCTTTCTATGTTTTTTGTTTTAAAAAATAATTGTGAAAAAGTAATAAGAAGTTATTCAGAAGTTACCAACCAAGCACTTTTGGACCAAGCTGCCATAACTTGTCCAGCGGTAGCATTTAACACATGCAGTCTTTCTTGGTCCAGCAGTACGCATGAAGTATAGTAATCTAAAAATAATTACTGTTTTCATGTAGGGGAGAGAACAAGGTTCATTTCCATACTAAATAATGTGCGGCAATTTCAAGATAAAGTGTGATAAAGTTAAACTTAAATTATCTTAAATTAGGTTCCTGGTGATTCCGATAACATAGCAGCCTTAAAAGATATAAAAAAAAAATGAAAATATTTCATCTATAAGTTTATATAGTTTGTTTGAGACAAAAAATACTGCAAGCGTACTGAATTGCATTGAAAGAACTGTGGTCAATGACCGAAATCACCAAAGACTGTCAACAACAATGGCAGATAGTATCGAGTACCGCCGTGTTCAACTCGGCGACATTGAACCAGTTTCCACTTTGCATTCTTGTGCATCACTCTGTTTGAGGATGTTAGTTGATGTTAAATCAATTATTTTCAGTTTGGGGCGTATTTTTTTTCATTTAATGGACTATATTAACTGATAAATAAGAATTTTCAGTGTCTATAGGCCTACGGTAGCATTCATCGTTTAAGGCATTTAGGGTGAACACGGAAAATAACTTTATGAATTTATGCCTGCCTTATCCATAGCTCAAGTTTTGTATCATTCAATAGGGGAAAGATTTATTTTCAATATAATGTATTTCATTTATTTGGATTGCATGTTATTTGTTTTTAATGCTTTTTTATTTTGTGGTCAAAGAACAAGCATTTGGTTAATTTCTTTATGCAGAAATTTAATGGTGTAATTTCTTATACAGATATAATTTTTCAGAATGTACTACATAGAAAATGTCTAGAAAACAGATGAAAGTTGTGCTCACTGTAAAACAAAAGACACAGTTAACTGAAAAATATAAAAAGGGGGTATCTGCAACAAAACTTGCAGAATATGGCACTGGATTTCAAACTGCGACAAATACACACAAAAAACCCAACAAAATTAAAAAAATGAAAAGGAGCTGATGGAATTTGCAAGAGATTGTGATTGCAATGCTGGACCTTCTGAATGAAAGGTCATTTTATGTACTCAGAGTTATTAAAAATAAGCTGTTTTGCTTACATATGTATTTGCAAAATAAAATGAATCCAAATGCAAAACAACAATATGTAATAAAACAACAGAGTATTTACAAAGAGAAACATAAGTCAGTGAATGTAAAAATAAGCAGTTGGAACACCACCACAGAAGAGACAGATATAGTCTTGCTAATAAATAAGATATGTTTTGAAAGCTCTCATAAAATCTGAGATGAATTATATTTATTTAAAATCTGACTACATCAATATTTCTATAAATATTTCTAAGTTTTAAGTACAATTAAAAAAATATCTTTCCATATTTCATTTTTAATTTCAATTGATATTTTTCAGATATAACTTTTGAAAGCTGGGTGAGAAGTTTTATTAACATAATACTAGGTAGTCTCACTAATTTTTTTTCTACTTCATATAGTATAAATATTTTATGCTCAAAATGTGTACTGATGAAATAAGTTTGATTACAAAAAATTGTGATGAGAGCTGCAATACTTTTTGAGATATTTTAGTGTTGCTATTTCAAATAGTATTTGTGGTCAACTATTTTTAGACTTAATGAACGTGTGATTTTTCCAAGTTTATTATAAGTAAAATATAAACCACACTAAAAAATAATCCAACAATTCTAATAAACATAGTCACATACAACAAGAAAAACCAGATATAATGCAAAATTTACTTTTCA
The DNA here is from genome assembly GCA_028829895.1 of Sinotaia quadrata. Classification (NCBI taxonomy): domain Eukaryota; kingdom Metazoa; phylum Mollusca; class Gastropoda; order Architaenioglossa; family Viviparidae; genus Sinotaia; species Sinotaia quadrata. The sequence continues at coordinate 62,854,327 of CM054179.1, forward strand.
GTTTATTATAAACTGCAAAAGAAAATGGGCTTTTGTTTCATAAAATTGCTCGCAAAACACAACAAAAAGGAAATTTCATGGCATCATAACATATGCAAATGATGAACAAAGTACAACCAAAATGCATATTATTAAATCATTTACTATGTAGTTAATGCCTATTTTTCCCCAAAGGCATTGCAAAGAAAATGTGTAAATTACTGGATGCTGAAAATGACCTTTTCAGCAAATTTTAACAACAACCAAAAAAAGGCATTAATGAAGTTTAACACAGAAAACGTACACAAGCAAACTGCCATATCTCTGAAACTATATATCAGAGTTGGTTTAAATATCAAAATGATCAGCAAACTATACTCTATCTATATGTATAAAGATAATTTCTGTCTAACCACATATTAAGTTACATTTTAAATTTTCAAAATTAAGAGGAAAATTTTATGTTCAAATTCAAAACAAAACAGGTTAAGTATTATTATAAATTCACAGACCCAAGTGTTTCGGTTGTTTACTATTTTTGCATCAAGAGTTATCTTTTCTTTTTTAACCCGTAGCCTGTCAGGCAAAAAAACACGCGCCGGCAGCGCCATGTCAGGCACTTTTGCCGTTCAGTGATAATTTTTTGGGGGTACTTTCTTCAAAAATCAAAAGTGAAGCTAACACTAAATGAATTTGAAAAAAGTTAATTGTAAACTATTACATACATATTAATAAAATATGTTAAGTATTTAAAAAATTTTTTGTAAAATTAAAAAATATATAAATAATAAAAAGTTTTTTTACCTTTTTGTTGAACTTGTGATTTTCATCATCTGTTGTATTCCTGGAGGATTTTCATTTTATTACACATTTATTTAATAGTCCAAATTGTGTGGAGATGTTTAATCAATATTTCAGAATATTAATCCAAGATTATGCATTATTAGTTTTTTTATATCAAGCACACACCACCAAGTACTTTTACTCAATGGATATAGCGTGAGAGATTTGAAATAGATCTAGAAAAATAGATCGCATCCAAGTAGATAAATCTAATTGAAGTGAAGAAAAATATTCCACATATGTCCAGTTCAGTATTTTTTGTGCACATAAAAACTATTTCCATAAGAATTTTTTTTACACATCAATACAATAAGTCCCCAAAACTAATACATTTCAGTCACCTCTGTATCACGCCACTGTTTGAAGAGATGAAGTTAGAAAGATTTGCACACGATAATAGCAGATCTGCGGCATAAGTATTCGTGAACTCGACAATTTTTTGCACAAAATTCACTGGTAAAAATGCTTCCAAAATATCAACTTCTCCAGTATTTTCTGCAAATGGCATTTATATTTCACTATTTCCTGCAAAAGCATGTGGGTTTTCCGTGCACGTAACAGACGCTGACGCCACGCTTCGACACGACCGGTTTTCAGTTTTCGTAGTGCTGGCCTCGAGGTCAACTGCGTCTAAAATTTCAATAGGGGCTGGTTGAACATTTTTATTTTCTGATAAGAAATCAGATTCATCTAAAATGAATCAAATTCTGACCCAGCTGTGGCTTCAAACTGTGAGTTTGAAAACATCGAAACTTGCCATGGAGATCAACACAAAATGTCTGCGCGTCTTCACAAAGACAGTGGGTTGTATTGAAAAAGCCGCCAATTCAAGATCATTAACATACTGATTATAAGTATCCAATGAAAAAATTTATAACAGATTGGGTGCGGAAGCCAAACATATCTTTCAATTTTTCTGATTGGTTATTTTTAATGAATGGTTTCATGAATGAACGAACAACACGCACGTATCCGTAAGCCTGTGACATACCGTGGAACGCAGTCAAGGGCTCAGTCACTTCCGGTTGTGACATAACTTGACACCCAGACTGCGAACGGGTTAAATTATCATTGTAGGAAAACTATTTTTTCTAAATAGTGAGATTACCATCATGACTAAAATTAATTAAGTAAATAAAATAATATATTTAAATACGATCTGCGACTTCAAAATATATATTGCAAGGAAATAGCAGTAAAACTTTCATGATAGAGTGACGCACCGAATACCCTATTTTCAAACTATGGAAGCGATAGCGATGATAAGGACAAAATTAATAATTCTACTTTAAAAATAGAGATATGTTTATAGATAAAATAATCACAGAGTACAGTAATCATTATTAAATGGTTACAGAAAGATCTTACTAATAAGAGGTTTCAACTGTTCATATAAAATGTCAGAAAAATCAGTGGTAGTGTCAACACGCTTTTCGCACATGGAAGTCATGACTGAAATGGGATGCGTACTATGGGTTTTTAATTTAGTGGATTTTGCAAGGGTCACTAATCGAGGACTACGACATATCATTAGAAAGATGTTGAAATTCCGCAGAACATGATATTTTTTTCACTATTTTGTGATAAATATTTCTTTTAAAAAATGTATCGTGAACTTTTTAGTTTGAAAATTTATTTGGTTATTCGCATCAAACAAAAGTGAAAAATATATGAGTGTAAAGAGTTATCTGTCCTCTATTTAAAGGACCAATCAATTCTGGGGTTACAAAACCTTGCAGGCTCCGCTTTCTTCTTAAAACTCGATACCCGAAAAAGTGAATATTACTTTTCAGCCGTGAGGCGACATTTGACCCATTTTTGTTGCAATCCTAAGGTACTTTCATCAAAGTTTATGGATACTATAATAAAATTCAGAAAAAAACAACAAAACAGTTCAAAAGACAAAACATCGATCTTTATTTTCATATAAAAATGGTTAGCTGAGGTTTAATGTGAAGAAAACCGCTCTGGAGTAAAGTTTAGCAAATTTGTGTGCGTTTGCGAGTTTTTGCCCATAAAGCGTTGGCAGTGGGACTTCCTAATAATACTAAAGATAATTCATACAGAACATGAAACCTAGTCCAAGGACATAAAAGATATCAGATATACACACTTCAGCAATACAGAAAACTACAAGGACTAAAACAGTTTACACTTCAAAAAAGTGTTATGCAAAATAAATATGAAAAAAGTGTATTAATATACCTCATTTTCCTCTTTTCTCCCTCCAACCAAAGAAGATGTAATGTTCTTTCATAAACCAACTCTGGAGGCTCATAAATGTAACGCATGAAGAATCGCTGAATGGGGCCCTAAGATAACAAGAAAATTAATTAATATCATGAACGATTTCTTGTAGAGTGTGTGTGTGTGTGAGTGAGTGAGAGAGAGTATAACGGCCTTTTCTGATTTTTTTCAGATATACAAAAGGAGTAACTATGATCCCTGTCCACACACGCTGGAATTGCTATAAAGGCCATCAAGCAGCAAACCCAACAGAGTCCAGTCTCCAGAAAGCATAGGTTACGACTAAAACAAGGCAGTTGGAAGGACCTGTGAGTTTGTCTGCTTAGTAAGTATTCAAGAGAAACTTGTTTTACACAGAAAAGTTCCCTTTTCCATCATAAAAACCAGATAGGAGTCAAATGTTTCACAGACAATATAATAAGTCTTTTAACTTTTATTTAGAAATAAAAAATGTTAGGGAAAAGAAGCTTCTACTCAGAAGAGAAAATTGTAGAGGAAAAGACAGCTGTCACTGCACCCAAGAGAGATAAGACATGAAGAAAAACAAACATTTAGTAAAAATGAAAAATTTTGCCATCCAAATGCTGTTACAATAGCCTTTAAATGAACATTCATACTGTACTAGAAGAAGCTCTGATTTCATACAATATAAAAGAATTTTGGATATGCCTGAAAAAAGATTATAAGCATCTCTACTCATTATTAGCTTAAATCAAGACAATACAATCTCTAATCATGGGTAAAAATAATGTCGATTCCTTCCCTTGGAGTTTCAGATCTAGGTAAATAAATTCTGTATATACTTCAACTGGATCCTGCAAGGAAGAGAAAGTATCTGTGTCTTTGGTGTCAGAGATAATAATCAAATGGATTCCCAGATATTAGAGTCTAATCTGTGCCATGAAGAAAGGATCCATTATTAGTTTAATTGATACATTACTAAGGGATGTAATTTTTTATGGTTCCACTGACAAAGTATACGTTTTACTTATCCTGCATGCTGATGCTAATTCAATTAAAAGAGAAACTGTTTTGAAACACTTAGCTTTGAAATTTTCATTTTTGAATGAGAGAATTTAAATAGTTAAATACTACTAACAAACACACACAAGCAGGGAATACAGACAGGTATTTTAATATGTGGTGCATGAATTAAATTTTGATCTGTCATAATCTATCAGCTTTCATCCATAACAAAGAGATTTCATTCAGTTCTCTGTAATAATTATGGCAAATTCATATGGGTAAACAGGTCTATAGATTTTATTATCAATCTATTTGAAATGAATACCTCACCTTGTAGTACTCCCATGGCATAGGTTCATAACCCTCAGGGATATCTGCTAATTCTGATGGACCTTTTATAAACAATAAAGTTAGCACACTGTAAAATATTTCTAAAATTTAAATTACTTATAACAAGGATATATTCCTTTAAAATTCTAATAACAACTATATTATTTGATAATAAAAAAAGCAATTAATTTAAATGCTGGTTTTTCATTGATATAACCATTATCGTCAAAATGCTCAATTGTAATCTAGTACATCTTTATGCCTTTATAAACATAACTCACTGCAAAATAACTAATGGTGGTCTTGCCAAAAATGGATATATAACAAAAGACGATACATGATATAAAATGCTCTGACTGAATTATACATTTATACTGACTTTGTAAGTAAAATATTTCGTCAGGGCCTGAAAATTTGTCATGGTTTGATTTGATTCAATGTTAAAATTTAATTACTTACAGATATATATTCTATTTAAATCTGGTTCAATGCCAAGAGTTTTAGATGAACATATTTTCAAATATAGGTTATTATACTGGAATGGATGTTGTGCCAGTAAATTATTTTTATTTTATAACAATATAAAAATAAAATGACTGTAACTGTAATTTAATATATATTCAAATTCTTTTAAAAGAAGGCATCTTAAAGTAATTTAAGAAGTTATATAAGCTAATATTCAGTGAAACTTTATGCTGTTTAGCAAAACACTAGTTTAAGATGTAAGTGTCTTCTCAGATACGAGTAACTCTATTTATTCTGAAAATATTTAATTTATTTTAAGGACATACAGTTAAATTTACTGAAATCCCTGTCTCAACATTCCTTCAATCTAGATAGCTACACTTCAACTATAACTGTATTATTATGTTTACAGAATCCCCTTTCTCACTATTCCTTTATTCTGGATGTTATACTTAAAGTATTACTACTGTCATACAGCTACATTTTAAAACCTCTTTCTCAAGACACTGAATTTGCAAATTGTTTCTTTTTAGAAACAATATTAGTAAATAGTGAGGTATATGTTTTTATGCACCACCATTATTCTGCTTGTATGTTTTTAATTTCACAGAAGTGACTCACCAATAAAAAGGTTGCTAGCAATAATCACAGCTCCCATTGGCAAAAATCCAAGAAATAGGTAGAATATCTAGAACAAAATGCAGATGTCAATTAGTTACACTACCATGTTATATAAGAATTAAGATTAAGTCTTACATTTCAAATTTAAACAATCACAGATATATAGTGTATAAAACTAATCGGATTTTAGTATGTGTCTAATTTGTACTAAAGGCATTTAATAATGAAACATGTGAAATGAACTATGCCAACAATATTTAAGTGATTTTTGAAGTAGCAGGGGAAAAAATAAACAAGACAAAAACAAATGAATAACCCTCACACACCTAAGTACACCATATTTACTTTTAGACAATACACAAACATCATCACATTGAAAAACTTAAGTAGGAATTGCATTATTCTCTCTTTTTATCAATTTACAATACGTTAAAAGTTTGTGACTTTTAATAAAAACAAAAAAGTGATAAATGATATTTTATATAGATACAGAACATCATTATATTCATTTCCCTTAAAATCCTACCCCGCTGACTTTTTCAGAATTCAAATTTCCAGGTACTAAGAAACAACTGCAGCCAGCCATTTTTGCAACTAAAATTCAAAATTGACAGTTGTTACATAATATGAACTGGTGTAGCATTAGCAGTAACAAAAAATAGCATATCAACAGTTAAATAATAATCTACACAATTCATTATATGTGACCACTAGATAAAATGATGTGTACAAATAAGGAGGGAGTATAATAATCTGAGAAATTAAACTAGATATGAAGATCTAGCTATCAAAAGCAAACACTTCAATAACTACATATCATGCATTCATACTCTTATGTTGAGTAATGAATGCTGTTTTGAATGAAGATAAAAGACATTTATTTGATACATTTTCTTACTGAAAAGGCAAAATAAAACTAAGCATTTATGATTTCATAACACACTTGTTGTATAAGTTATAAGGCTCATTTATTTTTATTACTATCATTTGAAAACAATGACAAAACCTTCTGTTACACTGCAGAACTCCAACATTTCTCTGTTTTAATTTCAATTTGGTTTGTGGCATCATAACATTTCTGTGCGGTAAACTCACTTCAAGGGAACTGAAGTGGGCATTTCTAAAACTGTAAAAATAATATTACAGAACTATAAGTTATTAAGTTATAATTATAGCTCAAAGACTAAGAGCAATTTGCTATTTCTATGAAACATACTTTTATATTCTACCACTCTACCTGATTCAAAAGGAATAAAGTTGTGTCCTGAATGGATAAAACAGAAGCTTTCAAAAAAAGGAAAAAACAACATTAATTTTAAATTTTTATATCATTGTTTTAGAATTATTTCAAAACCAATTCTATTTCTAAGAAACCAATGAAATTCAAAGTTATCTCTGTAACCTCTCTCTAAGTTTCTAACATACCAACAGCAGTTTGCAAGCTTGTACTCAAACAAAAATAAGTTTATAAAAACTCTAGGGACATTGTCTCAATCTCAGTTGCACACTCAAACAATTAAGTATAAAAACTCTAGAGAATTGTCTCAATCTAGGTTGCACACTCATACATTAATAAGTATAAAAACTCTTGGGATGTTGTCTCAATCTCAGTTGAACACACATATTCACACAATTAAGTATAAAAACTCTAAGGATGTTATCTCAATCTCATTTGCACACTCATGCACTTAGTATAAAAACTAGGGATGCTGTCTCATTCTTGGTTGCATACACATACTCACACAATTAAGTATAAAAACTCTAGGGATGTAGTCTCAATCTTACAAGTCTTAGTTGCACACTCATACACTATGACTAATAAATATAAAAAATCTAGGGATGTTACTCAATCTAAGTTGCACACTCAAAATCACACAAATAAGTATAAAATCTCTATTGTCTATAAAAACTTGTTGTCTTAATCTCAGATGCATACTCATACACTAATAAAACTCTAGGGACATTGCCTCAAAGTCAAACTCAGTTGCATACTCATCCACTAATAATAAGGATGAAAACTTAAGGGATATACTCAGTCACAGTTGCATGCTCATAAACTAAATTTCAGTTGCACATGCATACACTAATAAGTATAAAACTCTAGGGATGTTGTCTCCATCTCAGTTGCACATCATACTCATACAATTAAGTATAAAAACTCTAAGGATGCTATCATAATCTCACTTCTCAGTTGCACACTCATACACTAATATTTGTAATAAGTATAAATAATCTAGGGATGTTGTCTCCATCTCAGTTGCACATCATACTCATACAATTAAGTATAAAAATTCTAAGGATGTTATCTTAATCTCAGTTGCACACTCATACACTAATATTGTAATAAGGATAAAAACTCTAGGGATGTTGTCACAGAGTGGAAACTGGAGAAGACTGAATGCTCACTCTTAGAATTTTTTTTATCAATGCTTTATGAAAGTTATCTTATGATTCTGGACATTGTATTTTAATAAAAGTGAACTAAGATTGTGGATATATCATAAAAACTTATAAGTTATATATACTATACTAAGAGTAAGATTATGGATGTCATAAAAAGTTATACGAAGATTCTGGATATACTGTAGTCTTGAAAAGTTGTTGGACACTGCTGTTGTGAAAAGTTATATCAAGATTTTGGACACTGCTGTCAAGAAAAGTTATAACAAGATTTTCACACTACTATCAGTGTTAAGAAAAGTTATACCAAATCTTTGACACTGTGTTGCTGTTATGTTTGTGACTATTTATGATGACCACATGCTTTGAGTCAAAGTTTTTCTGTTTACAAGAATACTGTGTCATCTATAGTGTGCATATATGTATAAAATAATCTGATGATTTATTCCAAAGGACCATTCTGGTGACCAAGCTGACACTAACTAAATGAGTTGCTAAGAACGAGTTTTGGTTGTGTTCTTGGGGGAACAGTAAGGTGAGGGTGGTGAATGGGAGTTGGATTAGGGTGTGGTCTCTTTGAGTGTCCATCTTTCTTCAGGGTACAGATTAGTAGATTACATTGTCAGAGTGTTCAGTGTTGTGGTCCATCCTATAATGTGTGCATGGTTTGGATTGATGGTTTGGTTTGTGTGTGTACAGAATGAAGTTTAGGTATAGTCTGTATATTGTACATATGTGCATTATGTTTGGTAGGTTGTAAAAAGAAATCCAGCTCAATCCCTACCACCGGGATGAAAAATTGCAATATGTTGTAAATTGTAACTGAAGTAATTCATCACTGTTGAATACATTAAAATCTCTAGGATTTTTAGGAAACACACTAAACAAATTAAAAACTTACCAAATCATCCTTCCATCGTTCCCACTCAAAACGTGATGGCTTAATGACCATGCGATTGTGGCTGCTCATGGGATGAGTGGCACCTAAAAAATAGGCAATGAGATAATGAAATGTACAAAAGCCAGCCCTAGAATGTTAATAACTATTAGTATTATAGTATTAGTTATACAATTAAATGAACAGTGACAGTTATGGTTTTAAACTATCAATATTATAAACTATGTTTGGACTTGCAGACAAAATTTTTTCCCATGCAATGAAGATCAGAGTTAAAGTTGTAAAATGTAAATGCACTTGGATTTGTGTTTTCAGTTTCATACAACTTTTACAAGACAATCTTGTACACACATACACATGGAATAAGTATCTTCTGATCATTAAATCAAATGTATATACTGGGATTAAACAGAATAAAAGTGTGTTGTACATGAAAACCATTTTTGCCTTACGGCATTATTTATACTTAAATCATCATTATATTATAGAGATTTTATCTGGGTACATGAGAACTAAATTATTATTTCTAAATTAAACAAAAATTTGGGGGCATCTTATTAAGTTATTTTTAATAAAGAATACTAATCCCTTGAGCATCTGACTATTATATGTATAAAATAATATAAAAGTATTCTATACTAAAACCTTACAATTAAAAAAAAAAAACCACTGAAGAACAGACTAACATTTTGTGTAATAATACGCCCATACACTCTCTCTCTATATATTATATATTATTTTATAATTATATATCAATTTCCTTTTACCCTCCTTTTTTGTTGTAAGTTTTAAAGCAATTTTATTTTTATTTTAACAGACACTGATAATGTTAAAAACGCAAACTATATCATACTTATACGAATTTAATAATTTTGAATGTGTAGCACCTAAACACTTTCTAATTAAAAATTAGATAAAATAAAAATCTAAAATCCATAGTGGAAACGATTCTATGCTACATGAAGTCCTGATAGTAAACTCCACAAGTAAATAAAACTAGTACCTTTGGAAATGTGTGGGGATGTTGTTCTGCTTACAAATAAACTTCCACGGAGCATGGCAGTCCGCACCCCATGGCTAAGAGCCGGGCGCAATAAACTCATTGCCACCATTCTCCGATATGTCCTTGATGAAATGTGTACAAACTACAATGCAGCTCCGCAGCGAAATAATGAGAATCTCGAATTATACTTTATAAAATGTCTATATAAATGTAAATTTGATATACATTAGACAAATTATAATAGTAATAATCTTAGGAGTGAAAAAAGCAGCGAAACTAATATTTAAGAAATAATATAATAATCTATAATATATTTATGAGTTCATCACATCTATCCAAAATATGACGGTGTAAGTTAAGTTTTATTACCATAAAACGTACCCATTTTGAAACAAAATATGACCATTCTCTAGGAATTTTATTTACTTCTTCATAAATTAAAAATATATAGTATTTTACAATGCCGCAGTACAAATAAAAATTCACGTTTACATTAATTTAGATAATTTTATTTATTTTTTTTTATGGCTAATACCGGTTACTGCAACTACTGCTTGTTACCCTTTAGTGACTAACTCTTAGCATGGCTGACCTACTTGGTTCAATTTTGGGATCGATGGAAAAGCCCCCTTCTCTTGGGAACGAAGAACGAAAGAAGGCTCTTGGCAAGTATATTTTTCATGTTCATGATGGTTCCCCCCCTCCCCTTTCGTGTGGATTTGAAGTTCATAGGTCTTTAAGTATCTACATATTTTTAAAGCTTGTTTTAGAAAGAAATTCCCTATCATGAAAATATTCCGACGTATGTAAATAAGGTCAAATACGTTCATTTTGAACGTTATTTTAAAATGCCATTTGTTTAACTTCAGTGAAGTTACGCTGTTAGTAAACTTATGTATTTATGTAATAGAACTAAAGTTCACGTACAAGAATATAAATTATATTGTATTTATATACGGTGTTCTACTATCATTCAAAGCTAATGAAGTACGAAGTGAATAATAGGCTTAATAATATTATATTCTCGGTAGGCCTAGTCATTTAAGCATCACAGCTGATCTTGCCTCAGAGATGGGCCCAATAAGGTTATAAGGAGAATTTTGTAAGTTTTTATCTGGATAAAATTTGTGGAATATCTGTCCAATAATTAAATTCAGAACGCATGTATGCAAATACAGTTATACACAAGCAATAGCAAAATTAAACCATTTTAACTAAATATCCTTTTTTACAGGCCAGATCAGATATATACTGTGGAGTAAATTTGCCTAAACCTGTTTCTAAACTTAATTGTTACACTTACAGTGACCCAACCTTGGGCATTATAATTGTCAGAGTTGGAAGTAAACAACTCAGATAAAGAATTTGCTAGTCTTGCTGAAACCATTTTAGGTGGATGAGTAGTTTTTATTATCCAGTGGTTAAGATTTACAAGAATGAGACCAGCCACTGGGCTGAGATTAAAAGTTTACCTATTGAAAGGAACTGTATTCTTTAATCACTTTGAATTTGGAGTGGCAGAGTGCGGTCATGAAAGGCAGCCATTAGCTTAATGATGAGCTGACTGATTGAGAGAGAATGGACTTAGAAATATTTCATGCATTTTGCTTTTGATATGTTGTACTTGCAGTTGCATTTTACATAGAGATGTATTAAGTGAGTTGACTATTATATACATGTATTTTAAAAAATTGTGAACTTTGATGTTTGTATGTAGTATGTTAATACTTGACATTGTTTCTAATGAACCTGTTCATAAATTGTTACATTGTATTTATTATACTGTAAGTGTGAATCGGGCTAATAAATACTGTTGCAGGAAACTGTAAGTTGAGACTTGAATGTAAGAAAAAATGGGGTTAGAAATGAATAAACTGGAAACATAGCATTTGTTCCCTGATTATGTTTTATAGGGAAGAACTACTTCAAGAAGCAGCCTTTTTTGTTTTACCCAAGTCTCCTAGTTTACTCATTTATAAACTGCTATGAATATGGTACTGGTATACTTGAGAAGTTTCTACCCCAGTGTGCAAATGTAAGCTTAAATTCTATTGATGTATGGTGGCAAGGTATGCTGCTACATTATGACTCTGTTACAAGGAAGTTACAGGAAATTGCTACAATTGTTGTTCTGCTTGATGGAGCTAATATGGCAGCACACCCAAATTAACCTCGAGAGAATAGTGGCTCATCGGTGTTCTACAGTGAGAAAGAGAAACACAATTCCCTTGTGACAGTAAACTTGTGTCTTTGTTTCAAAGACACATGAAACTGAAAGACTATTGCAGCTTTGCCTAGACAAGGTTATGTATAATCTATTATTGCTATAATCTCTATAACTCCATTTCTGTTCTCTGATTAGAACTATCTTGTGATTTATATTGACACTAATCTTTTGAATCATGTTAAGATAAATATTGAAATTATTCAAACATGGTTCCTAGAAATATTGATGTCAAGTAATCTTTTTATTATATTTGCTACATATATATTTAATTGTCGATTTAATAAATTTATTGACCATCTTATACATATTGATAACTGTCGTGGCCGTCGTTGTTGTTGTTGCTGGTTTGTTGCTGGCCCCTCTCTCTTCTTCGGTGGGTAGGGGGGGGGGTCAGACCCAGTTGCCGCGAGTTGCCGCGATCACATCGAATGGTCAGATGTTGATAACCACTCTCACACTCAGACACCACGAATAATCTTGTGGGAGATAGGATAACTTTATTCCGAGATGTGGGGTAAAATGTGAAAAGAATCTGTTTACTGAAAAAGTTGAACCTTGTAATTGTTTTTGTATTGTATATCTATAAAGTGTTTCAAATTTTCATGTTGCATTTGGTGTTTTCTTTAACACTTAATAACTGCAATGTTTCTGATTGTAAGAGTAATAGAACGATAGATATACAATGAAATGTATAAGCATTGTAATGTAAGAGAAATTTATGGCAGCCATCTATTCAGATAAGTTTCTCATAAACATCAGTTGAATTGTTCATTGTGACCCTTCTTTAGTAAAACTGTGCCTAATTGTAAATTGTGGATGTGACTCTTCCATACTAAAACTACATAGATTGTTGATTCTTCCATAGTAAAACTACACCAGATGGTAAATTGTCACTTCATATATAGTAAAATTATGTTGTAAATTGTAACTAACCAGTGCATTTAATAATGACATTCTGTTGTTTTCTTCAGGATAATCTTTCTTTAATTTTTAAAGTTTTATTAACATTTCCAGTTATATAATAAAGATCAGTGGACTGATCATGTAGACAAATTCACTAATATAAAAGTAATAAGAATGCAAGTGACATCAGGTTTGCTAGGTTCTAAAGTATAAGCTGTTCAACTTGCTTGAGAGTCTGCATGAGAAGTTGTCATATCATAGTGTGCTGCCTGCAAAAGGAGGGTGGCCGCAAAGCAAAAGTTTATTTCCCAAGTTCAGCAAAACTATAGTAACCACTAGGTGTATATAGGTGGGATTTTCAGCAAGTTTCATTTTGAGCATTTAATTACAATGAATCCTGTCTGGATAAATCTGAACTGGAGTTTTAATTATTTTTTTCCAAATTTTGCATCTAAATGATAAATCATGACGCCTTTTGGAGCTAAACCTTAGTTTTGTGACAAGAAGCCTGTTTTTATTGCATTTTTTGTAAAGATACCTAGTCAAAAATTCTCTTTTGAGAGGATATGTTTATTACAAAACTCTGAATCTGATGCTGGCAGACATCAAAGACACATTATTCAATTGGCTGTACAAAAGGTCATTATTTTTTATGTGTGTGTTTTGTCTTTTAAAAAGAATTCTTTGCTTATTTTGAAAATAATCTCAGTTCACCTATTAATTTGTTTGCTAGGATATATCTGTTTTAATTTTATTTTTTAATGGCTTAATGTAATGTTGATAATATATATGACATATATTTCTCCAGTATTTTTGTTTGTGTGTGCTTGCTTGTGTCAGACTTGACAGATGAAAACATGAATATGTCAGGTTTGTGTATATATTTCCACCCTAAACTTCCCTGTGTTCTGGTCATAATAAATTAATTCAACTTTCTTTTAAACAATGCAGTTCTTGGAGTATGTTTAAATTTTACCTCTAAACTTTTTAAAATTAAAATAAAACTTTTTATTTCTCTCTTCCTTCTTTCCCCAGCTCAAAAGAAACTGATAGAAAAGCAGCAAGAGGCAGAAAAAAATAAACTTCTTGAATTTCGTGTTAAGGTAATTGTTTATTTATTGCATTTATGTAAAATGAGTTATGATTTAATAATTGAAAAGTAAATTTGATGAATTTAAAAAATGATTTTTTATGTTTATATCTCTCAGTAATTACAATTCTATACAAATTTTAAAAAATACAAATTATAATATTCTTATACTCTTGAATGTAAAATGTTTGCATTACTGCCACACGAAAGATTATTTTAATTTAGATTTCCCCCTCATTGCTGCTAGTAACAACAGCAAATGGCTGTTTGCCATCACTAATTAATTGCCAGCAACAAAGAAAACTGAAGCATTACCAACTTTTGTGCTGACTAGTTGCAAACTTTGATTTGCAGACTTCTCCAAAGTGAATGACATCAAAAGTCAGCTTGATACCAATACACAACTGAACTCATCACCCTACAGTTCCGACAAAGAGTTTCAAAATCTCTAATTTACATTATTTGAATTCATCACTCCAGATTTTCTGAAGATCTGTCGTCAAGAAGCCTGAATTTGAAGCCATGTGATTTTGATCTAATCCTTACATTACTATTACTTAAATGTCTTAATGTCATACTACTTACACTTACTGCTGTTAACACATCTCTGTCATTTGAAGTGTTCCAGTGATTTTTTAAACTGATATTGCTAAACCTCTATTCTTTCTTGATTCTAATGATTTCAAAAGAACAAAAGTACTGTTGCATTTCTAATCTCTCATTTCAGTGTTAGTTAATGTATTATTACACTTTTTATCCTGATTAAATCCCAATCTTACGTGTTCTGTCAACCTTGCAGACTACATATTTAATCCAGACAGTGTGTGAAAGATGTTACAGGTTTTCTCTGCACTGTCTACAGATTATAGCAAGGTTTCTTAGCATGATCTCTCTTCAGCTTCTGAGTGACCATGATATATGACTACAAAATCTTCAGTATGTATTTGGCTTGTAATGCAGCCCTTTATAGTGTATCTGCAAATGGCAAGAATTCCAACCAGTCTCTCAGCTTTGGTGTTCCATGAGGGGTTCTGTTCATGGATCAGTTTTTTTCATTCTCTACATGCAACCAGGCTCAATCATCCTAGATCATTATCCAGTGTCACACAAGTAACGTTCTATGGTTCTTACTGTATAAGTCTGTCCATATGAAGGAAATTTTAGCATCAGTGGATTAAGGAATTCATTGCTGATAAGCATGAATGAGCTATAACAGACTCCCATGAATGATGAGAAGGCTAAGTTTGTCCTTCTTCAATTACAGATATCATCTCTACACTCTAGATTCTCTTCCACAAAAATTAGCATCATTGGTAAGTTAGTAAGGCTTTAGTATGTACCTCTTTTATTCTTCTGCTTTCTATAATGTTAACTAGCATTCTGATATTTATTAGTCTTTATTATCTTTGTGTTGTTTATTTTGCAGATTCAGAAAAGAATTCATGAATTTATTAAGGATGGAGACCAACAGAAATATAAATTTGAACCAATGGACAAAGTATTCAGAGCAATTGTGTATGTTGTACTTAATTTTTTATTATATATATGTGTGATGTCTGTTTTCTAATGTTCTTTCTAGAATTTTGGTGGTAAACTTCAAGGACAATATGATAGGTGGTAGCCTAATTTCAATTTCAGGCAATGTGGTTTTAGGTGTCTTTGAAGATACAGTTTTGTAGACCTTGTCAAGCAACTGGTTTATGAAGCATAATTTTGCATAACAATCAGCCATCTTTAGGTCCCAGGATGTTTTTTTTTATATATATTATAATAAATGGCAGCCTTGCTTGACAACCTTAAGACCGTTGAATGTTTAGCTCAATCACCCTCATATTGATTCAGAGTTACTTAATGGGAGATTTTTTTCTGGATGCGTCATGTGAGGTTCATTTTAAATTTTTAACATTTCATCACTCTTAACTGATATATGTTGGGCCTCCAGATATACAGTATTTTCAAAATGTTTGAAAGTTTGATCATGGGCAAAGGGATGGGAAGCACTTTAATATGCACCTGTCTTTTAACCAGATCCACTTAATAACCATCATGGTCATTGTCTGTGATGTGTGTGAATCACTTTTAATTCTGCAATTTTAAATTTATCCATTTTGGATTGTTTCTTTATTTAGTAATAAATTGGACTTTGGATTTTCTGGGTTAATGGAAGGAAATGACTGAAAAATCAAAGAATACAAAAGCCTGTGGTAATCTTTAATTAAGATTTAGCAGCATTGCTTTTGCACCTAGGCAGCCTTCTAATTCTATGATTTTAAAATCATGAGCTATTGGCTAATACTTTTTTATGTTTTAATCGCCATTTATAATATTCAGGTCATTTTCCTGAATTTAGAAAATGGTAGCCAAAGTTCTGTGAACATGAATAAGGGGGCAAACTTCACAATGAATATATATATATTTCTTATATTGCGATACTTATTGTATCTTATTCTCCATGTGAGCTTGAACAGTCCTTCTTGACTTTAATTTGTAGAAGGGAACTGCATGCCTATAATAGTTTTAATTATGCAAAATAAATGTCAGAAATGTCATTATTTAACTAGAACTTTGTAGAATTTATATCATTGAAAACATACATGTGTGTGCACATGCACACACACACACACACACACACATATGCATATATATATATATAAAAAAAAGAGAAATATGTTAAAAATACAACTGTAGACATTGGTTTTATGTACTGCATTCACTCCTCTTTCATGCCAAAGTTGCAGTAAGAATATATCCATGAATTGACATCATTTGGTTGCACACCAGACATATTGAAGATAAGTATGTGGCTTGTCCCAAGATAGTCAATAGAATGAATTCCTGAACAATAAGAAAACTTGAGCACTTTTTTTATCATTTTGACTCTGTACAGAATACTGTTGATAGAATGAATTCCTGAACAGTAAGAAAACTTGAGTACTTTGACTCTATTCAGTACTGCATCTCTAAATATTAAAAAAACATACAGTTAAGTGAAAGAGAATAATTCTAAAGAAAACCCTATATCAGCTTTGTTTTCTTTCCTTTCTTCAGTTTGTGTTGAAATATATGAAGTATAAGCAATCTATGTACTTTCAAAGTTCAAATGCCATCATAAATTGAATTCTTTTTCCAATAGTTGAAGTGTTAAAATAAGCAGTTCATTTATTGGAAACCCCAATGTTGTTTGCTCAAACTACCACTATCGACTGTAGAAATGGAGAAAAATTAAACAAAACACTAATGCCTCTGCAAAAATTTAAATTTAAACAAGCATTAATTCAAAAATAAATCTCAGAAAATGCATTTGAAAATTGCATTGTATTCTACAATGCATACTAGCTGCAGACAAAAATTGGAAGTTTATGAGGTATCTTGCATGAAGTAATGGTTATGAGTGCGAAGTCAGGCATTCCTTAATTGGGATCATTTGAGAAGTGACTCAGATGTCGTTAGTTTACCCTGGTAAAACATTATTCTACATTGTCAGATTCAGCAAGAGGTTACACCTCTCATTAGAGACAACTTCTGGTTCATTCTGTATATATATAAACAAGATTGCTTAGTGATTAGAGATTTAAAAAAACAAAACAAACATTGTATTGCTCTTACATGTTTTCCTGATTAATTTTGGAGACTGTTAAAATATGATTTTAGTACAATGAACAACAAAGCCATTGTTTTTCTCTTGGAATTTAATTACCAAGAGGGTATGTAATTAGAGAATAACATATCCTTTACAGTTAAATTGCAGTTTTTTTAGTGTATGTATGTATGTATGTGTGTGTGTTACAGGCATGAAGTTGCCGATGTGGCTGGTTTGACTTCATTCTCTTTTGGTCTGGAAGAAGAGGACAGATATGTGATGCTGTGGAAAAAAGTGAGAAAATGCTCATTTCATATTTTCTCTGGAGAGGCATTAACAGTGATATACATTTTTTTAAGAGTAAAAATCCAAAATAGACATAAATTATGTAAAATTTTAAGGTTGGTTAAAGGATTATAAATATTAAATGATTTGAACTGTATTCATGTTCTAGAAATACCATTAGAGCTCTGCAAAGTTTTTTCAGATATCTAGAGAGGATTTTCACATTGTCCAGAAAATTCACAGTCATTTTAGTCAACTATTTTTAAAACAAAACATCAAAGAAAGGCAATGCCTCCAACAAGAAAATGTACGGTCAAAGAAGAGGCCCTGGGCATACCCTGAGGATTAAAACAAATCTGACAGCAGATGGACAATATTTGCAGCACTCATATGCCTTTCAGCAAAGTGCCAGATGTCCAAAAAAATTTATCCCACCCTTGACATGATTCTGACACTAGGAAGCTTGTAGAAGCTGTTCTGTTGTAGGATGGGGTTGGGGGTGATTGATGTTTTGGTATTATTTATTAAAATCTGGTTTTAAAAAATAAAAAAATAAAAAAATAATCAGATATATATATATCTTAAACTGATAACTAAGATAGATATTTATGAGTTGAATTTCAGCTTTAAAGGAATTTAATCATTGAATCAGTTCAATAACTTATTTATTTTAGCTAAAGTACAACACATTTATTGCAGCACATTTTAAATTCACGGTTTCCTATTTAGCCTACTTAAACAAGTAAATGACAATATATACTTTATTTTATACAGTTAGTTTTTATTCATTATACAAGCCTACATTGCACATAAAAATAGCAGCATCTCACGTTTTTATTTTTATGATTTAAGTACTTTCAAATTTGTAGGAGTTTGCTCCCTCTGATGACGAACTGCTTGCCTACAGAAAAGGAGAAGTGTGGGATCCTGAAAAGGCCAAAGAACTTGCAAAACAAAAGGTCTGTACCTTAGCAAAAAGTAAAGTTACTTTCCTGAAACCACAAACTAGAACACTAGATAATAAATCTTGAGAAAAAAAAATAAAAGATTGGCCTGCATTTGGTTGAGTTAATGTTCTTGTGAAAAACTAAACTTCTGAAATGATTTTTTATTTTAATATAAATATAGATATTGATATATTTTGCATTGAATGAAATATTGGAAATTGAAACTTTTTCTTACAACAGCACACATACTAATCACACACACACACACACACACACACACACACACACACACACACACACACACACACACACACACACACACACACACACACACACACACACATAATCATCAAACACACCCGTACTAAACCTTGCTGAACATGTCTTTCATATAGACTTGGTTTTAATGAGTCGTTCCTGATACTTTTCAAGTTTCTATGTTCATGAATTTTGCAATCTGTAGTAGTGCAATCTGAATTACTAATAGTGCAATCTGAAGTAGTGACTTTGGCACTGAATTTCAGTTTCTGAGGTACATGATACATATTAAATACATTTTAAATTATTCTCCATTTATATATTGAATAAATTGAATTTTATTCAAATACATGTTCTTTTTCACTTTTAAAAGTGGTGCACAGTGTATTTATTTATGTTTTTGAGAACTATTCTTTAAAAATCTTGTTTAGTTTGAAAAGGGAGGTATTGCCATATGTGACCTGTCACCACAAAAAGATACTTAAGTCGCGCAAGGCTAAGCCGAGAAAAACGGCAAAAACGAAGGTGGGGGTCTACATGGGTGAAATTGAGATTTTCATTTTAGCGTGTTCCCAAACCATCGAACAACAAATTACTAGCGTGTTTTTCCTTAATTCGAACTAGAAATAGCTTTATTATTATTTTTTTGTGACCTACTGTCTAACTTCGAAGGAAAAATATGGCCCAAAAGTGCTATAATCTGTTGATCGTAGACGGTAGTATCCCTGGCTGAACCTCATCATGTTGTATATCAGAATGCTCAGGAAAAAGCCTATTTTTATGCTGATGACACTGGTTATTAATAACGTGTAATCAGAATGTTTTATAAGGCTGTGCTTGGCGTAAACAAAGTGAAAAGCGTCAGCCAATCCGCAGACAGTTTATCAAAGCTTACTATAAGTTACCAAGCATGCTCTCATAAAAAGACGGTCGCGATTGGTTGAAACGCACACAAGGGGAGACAGTTTCGTCCTGTAATGCGTAATGCAAACATGGAGAAACGAATCGCTAATTTGTTGAATTCATGTAAAGAAAGCAACATCTTAGAAAAAGAAAGCATTCAGATTAAAGATTTGATATCTGATTATTTTGCTAATGAGGATGTAGCTGATGAATTTTCTTCTGAAAGTGACACGGACAGCGAATCGCGTGATCGAACAACGAAAAAGACGAAGCAGACGACAGCTGACGATAACTGACTGTACACTGAAGTGAAAGGTGTGCTATAATTACTGGATTATTTAAACGATATTTTTTTTTAAGAATGTGAAAGTAATGAGGCTTTAATCTGTGATTTATTTAGTGGAGCTAGTATCAGATTTAGAAAGAGGTATCAATTCAATATTATGCCTTAATTTTAGAATATTCTGTGAGCCACAATAATCATTCTCGCATACAGAAATTCTAATCGTTATGGCTTAAAAAGACTGTTGTCTGTAAATGATGTAACAATATATTTGTTGTTTATAGTTATTACAGTGTTAGCTATTGTGTCTTCTTCAACTCTGATTGCAAATGAAGCAGATTAATATATGGTTGCTAA
Organism: Sinotaia quadrata; assembly: GCA_028829895.1. Lineage (NCBI taxonomy): Eukaryota > Metazoa > Mollusca > Gastropoda > Architaenioglossa > Viviparidae > Sinotaia > Sinotaia quadrata. The sequence goes on from CM054179.1 coordinate 62,874,912, forward strand.
GGAAAAACCTCTCAGAAATGTGTTCAATCTTTGAGGCCGATTTTCTCAAAATGGCCGTCCGGACAGTAGTGCACTTCAAACAAACATAACTTTTCCATATTTTGTCCTACACTCTTTATTTTTATATCAACAGAAAGCCCTTTTAATTTTCTTTCTATTGATATATATATCTCAATACCCCCAAAATCCGACTTAAGTATCTTTTTGTGGTGACAGGTCACATATTAGTGTTTGAAAATACTTGTTTTATTAAAAATTTGTTGGACTTAATAAATGATATAAAGAAGGGAGTAAACTAGATATAATAATAATACACATTATGTGTGTGCACACTTAAATAAATATTTCTCTTAAATATGGTAATAATTTATAGTTCTGACTTTAAAATAGAAAAGAACTGAAAGCATTTGTAGTCAGTATTTGTCATGGGGCCATTTGAGAAAACGTTGAATTACTAGACACATATACTAACAGATTGTTCTTGTTTATGTGTCCTAGATTGCCATGAAACATTTTGTTATTGGTATTGTAACTAGTTCTTAAAATGCATCTGATGGTTTTTCCAATGATTTGACAGAAGAGGTTCTCTTTGGTTTGCTAAAGATACAGTTATTAATTAAAATAATTTTATGTAAAAATAATTAGTTGTTTATAAATCTGTACATACAGATGTCTGTCACAGACCCCCAGTGTGCTTTTGAGGGTATGGGTATATCAGCTGTAAAATGTTCAATAATTATCTGGGAAGAATATTTCCATGTCTTATCCGTACAAGTATGCCATCTTTTATGTATATGGAAAAGCCTGATTCTGAAAATCTCCATTTAATTTCTACTGAATGGGCTCAGCAAGAGTAAACTGTAATTAATATCATTAATTATAATTAAATATAGATAATATGACTGCATTTTAAACATAGATAGTATGACTTTATTTATATTCATGACAATTACCTTTACAGTAACTGAAGTTTGTGTTTGTACATGTTAAAACTTCTTTTCTGTGTAGGGGCTAAAGCCACTTTCAACAGAAGTTTGTGTTTGTACATGTTAAACATTTCTTTTCTCTACATGAGCTAGAGCAACCAGCAGAAGTTTGTGTTCATATTTGTTAAACACTCCTTTTCTCTCAGGAGCTAGAGCGACTTTCAGCAGAAGCAGAAGCGAAACGAAGTAAAACAGTGACACCCACAGGCAATTACCGTGACAAGTATCGTCATCTCATTGGTGATGATAAAGTGTCAAAAGACGATGCCAAAGAAACAGTGGCAAATCGAAGCTATGGGTTTGGTATGTTTATCTTTCATGGTTAAACAGAAGTTTATGAAAACCCAAAGAAATAAGTACTTTCTGTTCGTCAAAATCTTGTTATATGTAATCAGTGATTTAGTTTGTGTTAAAGAACTGAACTGAATCTAAACTTGATGCTCAGAGTCATTAGGTCATTGAATGATCTAAACTAACATAAGCCTGCAGCTTTTGTTGATGCTTAGAATTATCAGTAGTTAGGTGAATGATGTAAGCTACTATAGACCTTTATGTACACCAAAATATAACATTTTGGGAGCATTGAAGGAATTGAGTTTAGTTGCCTCATAACTGCATACGGCAATCATCATCATCAACCTTGCCCACCATTAAGGCTAACACATAAAATATTTACAAACAGGTCTGTCTTAAAGTATCCATTGGGATTACAGTTTTAAATTTGTTACTTGTTAGAACACCCAATAATAATAATTTAACTTATTTTTGTTCTAGATTCCTCTTTCCTTGATATTTAGCCTTTTATTTTATATCTATAATAGTATTGCATGTTTTACTTTTTTCTCAGATGTAATACATTTTTGGTTTGACCTAAAACTATGGAGTTGGTAGTTTTTGTTTTTACTTTTGAAAGGTACAAGTTTTGTTTAATGTGAATTGTTAGAGTTCATGAGTTAATTTTTTTTCTACCAGTCTATTACAGGGGTCACCAACACGGTGCCCGCGGGCACCATGGTCACCCGCAGGCTTTTCTAAAAATAGCACTACTCGGCTGCAAACTAAGTAAATTTGTTATATTTCAGAAGATGGTAGCCCTTCGTATGACTCAGTACCCATGAAGTAGCTCTCAGTATCAAAAAGGTTGGTGCCCCCTGATCTATTATTTTGTGGGTGTATTTTGGATTACAAAGGTGCACAAAAAAACCAAACAAACATAATAGAAGTTTGATTAAACATTGGATTCCAATTACTAACTAAGAGGTTTTTGTGAAAGATTTTAAAATAAAGAGACTATTTACTTCTTCACCTAGACAAACATATCCGGGTTGGTTGCAATCAGAGCAGATTGTTCTTTAATTTATTTTTCTTGCATACAGTTTCAGCCGACAACAAAAGGGATAGACGCACCATAGAACAGGTACTTGCAGATACAAGAGCTAAGAAGCGAATGAGAACTGAGGGTGCTACATTACAAGCTGATGAAGGGAGCACTTCTCTTATTGAAACTAGTCCAAGTGAACAGCCTTCTGAATCTTCATACTAATAATTTTAATTGCTGTGTAGATTTATTTGTGCCTGGAATGGGAAAGGTAAACCAGACTGGAGTTGAAACACATTCCTTGATATGAGTACTTTTCATCTCTACTATTTATAACTTATGTATTTGTCATCCGAAATCATGTAGACTTCATTTTATAGCATCATAGTCACAGTTAACACACTTTAGTTTATGCATATGAAATGAATGCTTTCTTATCAAGAAAAAAAAATTTTCATATTTGTTATCAAGCATTCTCCTGAAATATTAGTTTCTGCATAGATAATACATCATTATATAATGTTTTTAACTTGAACTTATGTAAAATTTTGTTTATAATGTGATGAGGAAAAGGCTTGTGTTTTTCAAAAGTATTTTCAAGTTTACAACCTAGTGCATATCTCAACTCCTTTCAGTTTGACAAGTTCTTTTATATATTATTTAAATATATTTTGTTGTTTTTTATATGTGCTCAAGAATGAGGACTGTTATTTATTGTTGGTTCTCCTGGTGTGTTTGATATACTCATGCAACTTTTGTTGAGCATTAAGCTGGTGATGTATGTAATATGTTAGTATGCAGTGTGTAATTTGCTGTGTGTGTTCTTTTTCATTAGTATGTACATTTGGTCAGTTTTATACCATATGATATGAAGAGTAGGGCAGTACCCACAAACTTAGTGTGAATCTTTCCTCTTCCCATGTTTCTCGGACTAAACCACATATATATATAAAAATTTAAATCTTCATTTGGAAAGCTTTAAATTAAATAATTCACGTTAAAAAAAGTATAGCCATATATCATATACGCTAAAATGAAAATAAAGAATGAATTTGCTGTATGTGCTTTTCATTTTGCAGTCTTCATTTACAGGAAATTTGTGTTAATTGTTGTCTTTATTATACCATACAATGAAAATGCATCATCTTGCAATTTAACTTTCTCGAATTTAAGCACTTTCTTGGCAAAAAAAGAGAAAAAATAATTTCAATAATTCCACCTGTTTTTCCAGTCAGTACATGCTCCATAGTGAGTGTTAGATGAGACAATTACTCAACTGTTCCCTCAGTCAGTCTTATACTTACATGCCTCTCATATTGCGAACTTCTCACTGAGCGGAGTGTAATTCTTGTTAGACTATACAACCTAACCTCTGTATAAGATGCAATCCACTAATTAAGAGCCAAACTTTAGAAGAGAAAATCTTATTCACAGTGATATTTCTATCAACAAGAAAAGATGTTCAGAAAACAAAACATCTGCAATGTCCCTTAGCACAATAATTATAATAAAAAATTGAGTAGAATACTGTCCCTACTCATCCACTGGTTTGGATTGCATCAGTAATTTTCTAGCATATTCTTGGGTTGTTTACCCCAACTCGACACTTACAAAAAAATACCATCATAAAGAGTGCATTACTTTAACAATTCAACAATTTATTTAAAAAATTAAATTTAAAAATAGGGATAGGCAAATTCATTTAGCCACTCTGAATTACAGAAACGGTACAGTATAACTTAAAAAATGCACTGAACTATATATATATATAAAACTCTAAATATTATTTTTAAAAGGGTATTAAAAGCTAAGATTTTTAGATTAATTTAACATGCAACTGAACTTATGTAAAGATATTTTACATGGACAACTTTAAATCAATATTGAATTTAACATGCAACTGTAAATCTGCAAGGCTAAAGTTCAACATCCCTAACAAGTGTGCTGTAGAAATGACCATCTCTAACTCTATGTTAAGAAATTGACATACAACTGAGGCCAGTCAAAACAAGTAAAATTAATGCAAAGATATTTTAAGTGGCCGACTTCCTTTAATTTAAAGCAATACTAAATCAGTAAATGTAACATGCAACTGATGTACTGATACAAAATCCATTTTTAAGTGCAACAGATGACCACATCTATCTTTAAAAATCAATGATTGGCTACAAATGTACAATACTGAGCATAAATAAATGACCATAAATAACAGTGAATTAAATGTCTGTTTTAATTTCTATGTCACATTTTCCCCAAATTTATTTGGAAACTCATCTTCCACTAGATTTAGGTGAGAGCATAAATTATGTTTAAGAGCTGTTGGACTTTTCACACACTCTGAATTGACCTTGAGACTATTAAAAATTTGGGAGCACTAGTTTGGCAATGATTTTAAATTTTCAACTCATCCTGTATGGATTTTTAAGATTCTATTAAAGTGTAAAAAAAATAAATAATCAGTGAAACATATTCTGAAAGTTATGCTTTAATTAACCCAACAGTTTTTTTTTTAATGCTAAAAGCTGTTATTTATGGAAACTTCAAGGTTCAATATATCTTTAAAAAGAACATAAACTCTGTGATGTCCATTATTAATGCAAGAAACATTTTTAAAATTTACTTTTCAAGTACTAAATTTTGTATAATCCATGTGCACATTTTTAAAAAAGATTTTTTTCACGTTTATACCCCCCACCCCACCTCCCTCAAAAAAGCAGACAAAAAAATCCCAAAACAACCCACATAAAATATTTCATACAAGGTGGGTTTTTAAAGGAATAAATTTGAAGGAAAAAGTAAATTTTAGATTTTATAGAAAACGTGTTTTGCTTCTGGCAATATCAAATTAATAAATTTCTAATGCACAAGTTTTGCAACCCATTCCACTTTCATATATTATCTGTACACAGCCAAACGGAGATAACAACATAAATATAATGCATAGTGCAGCAATACAACTAAGGAGAGATCTGAAATGGCAATCAAACAAATTAATTCTACACAACTATTGTGAGTTAAGATCTTCTTTTCTTTAATAAAAGCATAGCTAGTAGTTTTCAAACTAACATGCTTCTTTCATGTGTTGATTGGGGCCAATTCACACACTCGTTTGTTACAAATGATTATTAACAAAATTAATTTAAGACCTTTCAGCGTGGTCTTAATACTCTAAAGAAACCAAACAAATATTTTCTGATAAGGAGCATGGTTTTAACTGTTGGACTTGATAAATGAATTGGTTACTCTTTGGGTTTTTTACATTTGCATATGGAATAATATACAAAATTTCTAAATTTAACAGCTGGAATAAATTTTATCCTGAATAATAAATGCACAGCATGTGTGATGGAGTGAAACAGTATGAACCATTGGCATAGTTATTCCCCACTGAATATGATGTCTAATTCTACTATCAATACTGTCACATTATCAACTCTTGTCATTTGAAAGGCACGAAGGGATAAATGTAGAATTGTGTATCTTTATATTTCATTTATAAATGAACTAGAAAAATATCATTTTCTATTGAATCATTATCAAATTGCATTCAAGCATGGGAGGGTAAGTTTTCTAACTTCAGAATCAGTAAATGCTCAAACTGCATTTCAGAAATGAATAATATTTTTTTTCAAGTTTGTCTTAGCTCACAAAAGCATTCTTAAGAAATTTAAATATATAGTTATAAAAATCAGACATAAATACTTTTTTCATGTCTTGACAAAGTTTATGTCGGCAAATTGTATAAAAATGTTATTTTATTTTTAAAATTAGATTAAATCAAAACTGATGACTTCCCTCTCCTTAATTATAAATGGTTCAATAAGGTCATCTTTCAGAAAATATAGTTATCCATATTCCTGCGTAATATTCTTATTTTTTTTTATAAAAGTATGATGGAATTTATCATTTAATTATTTTCTTGGAACCATCTTTTGTTATCGTATCTGACATCTTCAGATCTTGGTGGCATAGTTCAGTCTATAGCTAATAATACTTTTTGCGTCCTTCTCATGCAGTTACGGTCTTCAATATAATGTCATCATTTATCGTTCCCTCTTTATCATCCTTGTACTTTTAATTGGTTTGATGTATGGAAACTCTCAGAAACAAACTCTTTAAATTATTTTCAATAAAATATTTGTAGGATTTTGAATTGACATTTATATATATATCTAGCACTACTGATTTTGTTTATATACACAAATAACCTAGATTTTATTTGGTCTTAAAACCATAAATTCAAGAGTTAAATTAAATATAATTTTATTTCCAATGGCAAGAGGGATGAATTAACCCAAAAATTAAAATAAAAAGAGAGGTTGTTGATAAAAAATTCAAAACTGGTACATGTTAACATTATTTTATGTAGACTAACACTGCAAATACTATCTCAATAACAATGCAGCAGGTATCCATTTCCGATATACAAAATTTGTCATTATGTAGCCTCACAAATCTCAGACAATATTTCAAATGATCTAATGCAGTGGTCCCCAATCTTTTTGTGGGCAAGAGCACATTCAGAGCAACCTAGCAGGCACCAATATTTTTTCAAAGCTTATGTTGCACTGACATTAAATAATATGCAAAACATCATATTTAATAATACATAATATAAAAAATGAATCTATAACATTAAAAGAGTAATGTTAATATAATAGGTTTTCATTAAATTATTCAGCAATTACTCTTTTATTCTTACTGAGTGAATTTGCTCTTTTCAAAAATCTACCTGGAAGATAAGTAGTTTTTACAAAATATACATCTTAAACAGTTATCATCTTTTTTATTTTTGTAAAAGTGTATTATTAAACTAGTGTTAAAAAATATTTGTTATTCTTACTTAATATTATATAGATATCCAGTTATGTTTTTTAATTCAAATACTCTTTTTACTAAAAAAACAAATTTTACTCATCAGCACTCATTGGAGAGTAGGTTTATTAAATCATGCTTTTTTATAATAAATCAGGTCTGATTTGCTAGTAGTGCATTTCATTGAAGTTGGAAGAGTAAAAAGATATTCCCATTCATAATAAATTGTCAAGATGGGCATCTGTAAGTCAAGATCTGTATTTTGACTATATTGTGTTCATTGCTGAAAACACTTTTTCACACTGACAAGTGGAATCAAAATAATATTTTATTTTGTATGCTACATTCTTCAAAGCATGAAACCCTTTTCTGTCAAAAAGATTCCAAAAATTATCACCTGCTGTGCAAAATTTTAGAAAATATTCTGAAGGTCCAAATTGTCTATTTCCATTTCTTCTGCTTGCTCCAGATTTTTAATGTGGTAAGACCAATGATGAAGGGTTAGTCACTGTCATGTGCCACTTTTTTTATAGTTTGGAAATGTAAAAGATACTTCATCTTCATGAGTAACATATACAAGATCAGTTTTACTTTTAACGATTATAAGTAGAATAGAACCTAAAACGAGTGATAAGAGGTTTGATGAAACAGTCTAAAGCTGCACAACTTTTCACATCTTGTCGTGGGTAATGTAAATGCCTTAGCGGGTACCATGGTACCCATAGGCACTGATCTAATGGTAAGCAAAACATAAAAACTTGTCCACTTTGTGCTCTTCTACTGACAAACTTAGATTGCATTCTGATGTGGAAACCATAGCTGCAAAACTAAATGCTTATCAGGTTATTAAAAATTAGACATACAACAAATGAACATAAACTTGGTTTAATGCTTAGTACATTAATAAACAATTTTTTTAATGATCTGTATGTATACAACATTTATTATATACATAAGTGTAGTTTACAGCAATAGAACTTAGAAGTTATGTTTTGAATGATGTAATATCTCTGCATTTACAATATATATATAATACACAGCAGTCATATCTGTAAAATGGCCACTTTATTTACATACGACAGTCATATTTCCAGCATGATAGTCATTTTATTTACACAAAGTAATTTGCCAATATATGGCTAAAAAATAAAATGTAGTGAATCTCATGCACCTTAATGGTTTGTTGCTAATAGTACAAGTAAGAAACTTTAAAAAAAATCATTGTAACTATATGAAAATAATAAGCAAAAATCCTATTTCACATAGAAATATATAAAATATAAATAGAAAAGATTTTTACGCTTTCAATCAAAAATGGTTATAAATGTGTTTAGTTCAAAGTAACAGTAATGTACATTTTTTAAAGTGCATGCTTTGCACAAACTGTTGACCATTGTAAAGTAGCGTGTGCAGCTTCAATGTCTGTACAATGTAGACTCCAGCACACCAGACCTTGCATAAGAGGCATACATAAGTTACAATGCACACACAAGTCCACTTCAAGCGTATTTTACTAATTCTTAAATAGAAGTACAAACAAAATAAGTTAGTGAGATTTCAAGAGAGAAGGATGGGTTAAAAGGGTCTATAAAACATTTTCAACTGTACATAAAAATTAGATTGCAAGTAGTGTTAATATTCTAAAATCCAAGCATATTAAGCTCTGGTAATGAGGTATATGAACCAAAATGGCTGTATTACTGGATCAGCAATTACAAGTTTCTGATGTCCAGTCTATTTTTACCGTCTAGCACAAGGGACAGTTTTCATGTTTCAAAGAAAATTTTTAATCTGCATAATTCTTATTATACTTGTCCAATTCCAGAAACTGCCATCATTCAATGAATCTGTGTTTGTAGAATATAAATTCTGATATTGATAAGTGGGGATTTTCCCTTTTTCTTACAGTACCAATAATTAATTATTAGTAATATTTAATCAAATAAAATATTTCTACCTAAGTAACCAAATATGATTGGCAGTTTAAACTGAACAAACATTTTAAAAGACCAACCACAAAACGGAGAAAGTAAAAACTATACCTGATGCTGTGCAATATAGTCTTTACCTCAATATTATTTACTCCTTTTTATTTTTTTAGAAATGGCTTTGTAACAAAATATCCTTAACAAATACAATCCTGACAGGTGTGCTCATAAACACGAGCATTTCTGAACAGGCAAAACTGAGTCTGTTAAACTGTCACATTCAAACATAAATATAAAGGGTTATAATCACATCACAGTGTTGCTATTTAGGGACATACACGTGCATACATACACACATATACACACACACCACACAAGAGTGTTGACAAAATTTCAATAATTTCAAATGTCAATAAATTGAAGGAGTTAGCTGTCTTATGAACTCAAGTACATCTGGTCAGTTTGTTTTTACTAAGTGCAAGTACAATCATTTAGTGTTTTCAAAGTTTTATTTTAGCCTATCGTAGTTATGGCATCTTCTAAAAGGAACAGAAATTTTGAAGATAAAGATTGAGATTTTAAACAGACTTTCAAAATGGAGAAAGTGGGTCTGTTAGTCAAATTTTATGTTGAAAGTCACTATAAGAGACATTAGAAACAACAACAAAAATTTTTAATTCGCATCAAAACTTGAAAATGGTGCAGCCCCAAAATACACTGTACATGTAATTATTTTTCATTATTAAAGACCCTATAAAAGGCTATATATGTACATGTAATTATTACATTTTTTGCTTGTTTTATAAATACATCTGCTACTGTAATAAAAAGTTCCATTTGTTCTGTTACCTATGAATAAATATATATTAAGTCCATCTCTGTGTTTTTTACTAAATCCTTTAAACCTTCATAACCATATTTTTGATAAGTTCAGAAATCCAAACTACACCCTAGCCCAATTAGTTAGGATCATCAACACTCTGCTGAGTATCTTATAGGAAATATATTTAATCGTTTTAAGTAGCAATATTTAACCATTTTAAGTAGCAATGAATTATTTAATCTTGGTTCTTATACTTATTTATTATGTGTATTCTGAACTGATGATTTTGCATTGCCTTTTAATTATATACATCAAACAAGGCATTACCATGCTAAATTCTCATGCTTACTGGCAGCTTTTAAATCCAAAATATACTGGTCAAGGGGGACTTGTCACTCAAATACCATTTCTTCCAAGCTGAAATGGATAGGTATGTCTCTTGCACAAATTAAACTTGCAATTATTTCAATAAATAAAGTGATGTGTTTGTGTGTAATTTTTAAAAATTCTTTTGAACAATGACTGGTCTGTGGTAATCTAAAATAAATAAAATAATATCGCAAACTTATAATGCATTTTGCTGCTTTTCATCATGGTGATATATGTCTGTTATAGTTTTTTGTTGATTAATTATAAGAGGGTCTTTAAAAAAATATTTAAAAAAAACTTTTTACATAAATTGTAAAAAAATTATATAAATTTTTAAATACTCTCTATTTTTCACAGCAAAGTAAAAATCTTTAGAGAAAACTCGGAGCTTACAGGAAAATATGTATGGTGTATTTAACTGCTTTTCATTATTTGAACACACTATCCAAGCACACTTCTTTATTTAAAAACAAAATGCCTCAAAATTATTTCAGCTTTAACTAAGGGATGCAAACAGTTCAGAAAGAGTAGATTAAATCTCAGCATGAAGCAGACATCTGGAGACTTCCAGGTATGTAGGAAATCCAGTAGGCATGCTCCAAAAGTCTCTCCAATAGTCTTTCATAGTCCAAATAGTTTCCTCAAATATTCTGTGTGCTTGCTTTAAGTCAAGAGATGTTTTGATATTCTTCCAGCTTACCTAATCAAGAGTGGGTGTTCCAATATCTTTCAAGAGATGCTCCAATATTATTCATCCTTAGCCAAGAAAATATATGCACCAATATCCTACATTTTTACTTAAGAAAGTGCATGCTCCAACAATATGCTCGCACAATTGATGCAAACAGTTCAAAGATTTAATATTGCAGTGAAACCATCTACACTCTACTGCACGCAACAATGTGTAGACTCTAGTGCATACTCCAACATGTCCAGACTCTAGTGCATGCTCCAACATGAATGTCTAGATTCTAGTGCATGATCCAATGTGTCCAGACTCTAGTGCATGCTCCAACATGTATCAACTATTGTGCATGATCCAACATGAATGTCCAGACTCTAGTACAATTGGTTACAATTTAGAAGCTGTAAATTGTAATACTGTAAAAGAACACAATTAATTACACAATCTGCGTGGTGCATGCTCTCACCAGTGATGTGATTATCAAATAAACTAGTCTCATTAATGTGGCAGGTCATGTATCAGTATTTTTTGTGTGTGTTTACTTGTCTAGTATCTCAACAACAAAAACCCAAGCAAGTTCATGGATCAATACTTTCTTGTGTTAGCTTGTCTTTTATCATTTTTAAAAAAGCCAAGCTAAGATTAATAAGAATATGCCAAGATGAGTGAAAGTGAAAGGTTCAGGCCAAATAACAATAGGTTTGGAACCATTCCATAAAAACAATATACTATCGATATCTGTAAGCCACATGTAAAATAAAAGTACAAATATAGCTTTTAGCTAAAGTATGGGGGCATACACAAAATTCTTTCATTCAAGGCATTACAGGGAGAGAAGTTTATTCTGTTGCTTTCTTTTGCACCCGGTACATGAGTACCTGGACCATATGACCACTCATGATCATGGTAATTAAGTCACAATTCTCATTCCCTAGAGCTTTTGCTTGAATTAGTTTCCAGCTATCACAAATCTACAGCAGTTCACAAATACAGCTAAAACAATATGATGTTTGTGCCAGCCTTGGATTGTAAATCAAGTCACCCTCACTACGCATATATTTCCTGCAAGGTGATGTGCATTGCCAATTCCATCCACAAACTGTTGTGTGAATCACCATCCATGGAATAATAAAAGTCATCCAGGAGGGCCTAATCCCAGCTGAAAAGTATATGAGATTACAAGAGATCTCTTCATATTAAAATGAGTTTTGCCCTCCCACCCACACTGACCATCTAATCTCATGTGTCCTAATGTTTTTATATTAAAAAAAGCAACAAAAAACATTGTGTTCAAGGAAAGTGGAAGAGAGGTGATGCTGGCTTTGTTTATCTCCCCTCAGCTGTTTTTAATGGGCAGAAAGGCACTAGAGCAGTTTCCAAAAAGAGCACACAAGCAAGACGACAACTGCGTGAATAATTGTGCATCCTTCTGTCTGACAACAATCTCTGATAAAAACTTAAAGAGTAATCAGGCAGAATGTGTATGCTTGAACAAGGGCTGAAATCACTCTTACCCCTAAGCTCAAATACTGTAAATGTGTGGTCCAAGGACTCCGTGAACCAGAATAGGTTTTTTACACCTGCTGCTGGAAACCTTATATTTCACACGATCGTTTTAGTAAATGAGGTAAGGGAGAGATTAAATATGGGTCCAGAATTCATTTTGCATTGTCATCGATGTATCCAGGGGGCAAATTTTACTTTTTAGTGTCTAATTTCAATGGTCACACTAACCTGAAAGGTGTACAAGTTATCACACCCTATTGTTAGTCTGAGAGACTAGATGATGAGCTCATACATGAGCTAACTGATATCACAGGAAGAAAGGCAGCCTTTGCCAGGATTTATAGACAGCTTGAAAAACAAGTATCCTTACCAGACTAAGTTCTGCTACCACTACAAAGCACCTTGACCAGCACAAATGCATTTTAACAAAAATCCCTGTTAAAAACAAATGGGAACTATAGAATCACTTTTGCATTTTCTGTTAAAGATATATTCCTCAAATATGTCCAGTATTTCAATAATACTAGCCATTTTTCTTTGCAATGCAAAGAAAAAAAAATCAATCACAACACTTGAATCAATTCTGACAATCTTCCCTTGCGAGAATTCTTTCAACACTCTATCTATACTACTTGGAGCTAAAAACAAGTACATCAGCTTGTCAATCAAGTGTAGAGAGGTATGCGTTTTGTGATGGGCTTTCGACACATGGGACACTGGGAAAGCGAGTCAGCACACTTGTTGCACACAGCGTGCCCACACATGAAAACCATGTCTTTCTTGCGCTCCATGCAGACATTACACAAAAGTGAGTCTTCCATTTCCTGCAATTTCTTTCGAAGCTCTAAACTGTCAAGAGGTGAGTTGCCTACCAAATTGCCATCTGCAAGTAAAAAGTTGTATTCTTAAAATAAAATAGACGACTAATCGAGATTAACAAATTTCAGGCACTAGTTAGATTTACTGCACATATGCATGTTTGTGCACACACACTAACACACACGCGCAAAAAAAACAAAACAAAGAAATAACAAGACATCAAATAATGGTGTGTAATTTATAATAGGCTGCAGATGTCAAGGAGGAGACAGCTGTGTGAGGAGGGATGGATGGGTACAAAGATGTTTGAGAGACTGGTGAATGTTTGAGGGATGGGTAGATACAAATATGTCTGGTGAGGGATGGGTTGGTACAACTGGATTCTAGCAAAAAATTTACAATAAAATTTTTAAACAATTTTGTTTTTAATTGCAAGAATGTTTAAAGTGTATATTCAAATATTAAGACACTAAATTTCATCCTTTTTCTTGACAGTCACTGGAAAATTAATTAATGTACCAATTCATTGCATATAGAAAGTTCTCAGATAACAAAGATTCAGACACATTTTCACCATAAAAATGTTTCATAAATTCTAACCCAGAAGCTTGCCTATTTCTTGTAATATCAAAAATCTCCTGGCTGACACAGAGTCTAGCACAGTCAGCTGAGTAAACATTTAATAGTCGAGAAGAGTTACTCTATTGTTTACATAAACAGGTTCTTTTCTTACTGAATGTTAATTTAACATGCCCTGTCTTTTTTGTATGTTTAAATACACTGACCTTTCTTAATTGTATATTTACAAAGTATGATGTATTTATGGGTATATATTTTATAATAAATACCAATTTTGAACAGTTCAAATTACTGATGGTAAAGTGAGAAACTGTTAAACAACTGTTTTTGGATTGCAATGGATATTATAAAGTGTAGTGATTTAAGAAATCACTAATGTTTACAGCAAAATCCCTTAAGTCAAATCATTCAATAGAGATGATGATATATTATGGAAAAGAAACCATTTAAACAATTACCAAACATGATACGTTAAAGCAAAAATGTTGGCAAAGAAAGTAAATATATGAGATACGAAACAGAATAGAATTTAATCTTGATTAAATATATATTTCCTTTCTGCTAAATTTTTATCTTCAGATATGATATTCTGATACTGTTAAACTATTAATTCCTGAGCAAAAATTAATTCAAATAACAGTTTTGTCTGAGGTCTGAAACTAAATGCATAACCTAAGGAAACATTTAATTTCCCTAACCTTCTTTCAGATAAATCAGTATCTTTAAAAGCAAATGAATACCTCTCTGAGGACCTCATCAGCTTTTAAAAAAAACTAAAAACAATTAAACTGATTGAAAAATTATTTGCACATTCTATGTCAAAAGATGATGGGTGAATTTATAAAGTTAATAATTAGAGAAATAAATGCCCTGGGGTGAAGAGTAAGCGATGATGTGTAAAAAAAAAAAGATAAGGGCAGTTTTGTATATCTTCCATATGAATTAAAAAATATAATGAAACAATCTCTAATAATAGATTTAGACAGTTTTAAATCATTGAGATCTTCAAATTTTATTTCAGAATAAGGTAGGATAATATTTTATTCTGTTAGTTCTGAACATAATGAATGTTTGTAGCATTCTGTGAACCATAACATTTTGATAAATAGCTCACAGTTCAGGCTTGTGAGAATAAAAGCAATTTATTGGACTGTTTTATTGCATTATGGAATTCAAAATACTGGAATATGTTCACCATTATTTTACACAAATACATTTTAAAATTGTAAAGGTTTTAAATCAAAAGTATTTTTCGCTATCACACCCATTCATGATCTTTTAATCTGTGTCTCTTGCAGATAATTTGCAACATTGTATTAATAATAAATGTATCATTTTTATCACTTTTAGTAACTTTTCCTTTTCAGTGATGTTTGTTTAACTAATTTAAGATATGTGTTGTAGTTCAGAAAATATTTTATTATGGTAATAATAGTTTTTTTTAATATCATCAGCCAAGCCTCTATATCGACAGTATCAGATTCAAAATGATATTAAATGTAAACAACATTTTTTACAACAAATTACGCACATTTACAATAACACACATTTGTTAAATACAATATATATCTAATAAATATGAATAGGGCAGTTATAGGTACATACAATTCAACACAAAAAGTTTTTCAAATTAAATAAAATATTATTTTGTAATCTCTAAAGTAATATTCACCAATTAAAATTGTACATATATATTTATTTTTAAAATGGTGACTAGATATATTTTACCTTTTCTTGATTTTATTAAACAAGTCTTAATTAGATTATTTGTTCTTTATTTCCATTTTGCATTTTCGCCTTACTGACATAAAATAAATATTTCTTAAATAGAGAAAGAAACAGATGCCCTTACATTTAATTTCCAAAGCTCACACAACCTTCTCCCACCATGATTCTACAAGACTTGAAGAATTCTACACTAATTAAAACTGCCAGTCAGCATTCGTCACTTTGTGAATTTTAGCTGTCCTAGGTCATATTATTTAAACACTCCAATGGCTAGATGAACATCAGGTGGTGATAGCTTTCTGTTGTTCATGATAGTTACCTAGCTCCCTAAATTACCAAATAATCTGCTTGGTAGAATCAAATAGCAAAACTCATTAGATCATTTTTTTCCTACTAGTATGAATCTTTATAATAATTCCTGCTAAAAAACAAAACAGTAAAATATATGCTCTTTCAGATCATTAGTCAGATTTATATTTGGCTATTTATCAACCTGGATTTTAAAATATGGACCTGGTGGCAGGGTGCATGATTTTCAAGATATACCTGGATTTTCCAGACTGCCAGTCATATCAATCTCCATTTTCTAGTGTTAAGATTTTTGGGGTGAGTAATTAATGCTTGGTTGTTATAACTTGTCCATTTAAGATTCAGCGCACAATAATGAGTGAATGATGGTTATGTTCAAAATCTTTTCCTTGTCTAAAACTGTCTTGGAGATTGAAGGATAAATTAATGTATGCCAGAGTATGTAGAGAATGAAATAAACAGATACAGCCCCTACAGTTGAGAACATTTTTATCTACCTTGGAGAATAACAGGCATGTTATCAATCCTTGGTGAAATGCAGATGTTTACTTGCTCTCGGTAAAATATAGAGATTATCTACTATTGTGTTCCAAGATAGTTCTTGCTGGTCTTGGATTCATGGCTACTTTTAGAAAGGCATGAAACTATGATGACAGAGGTTTTTGCTCACTTTACAAGAAATAATTCTAATAAAAACAGTTTTTTATTGATCACTTTTTAAGAAAAGAACTAAAAAGAAAATCAAAAGTAAATACAATTATTTTCAGTAATCATGCAGAATATTACCTTAATTACTGTGAATTAAATTTCTGTATAATTGGACAGGATGTTATAATCCATTTCCTTTGTTTTGTTGAATATTTTATTTGTTTATTCTCCTTAGTTAGTAGGATTGAGGTTTTACTTGTATGTTAATTTGCTTTTAGTGCTGATGTGTGCGACTGCATCATGTTACATATCACAAGCATTTAATATATGTGTGGGATGGGAGATATTAAAGTCAAAGAACACAGTACATATTTACAAGATGTACATCATCCATTCTTTATTCTTTTCATAAAAAGTCTTTAATTCTGTCTGCCTTTCCTGCCTGACCACAGACAGTTTAAGAATATTTTTTAAAGATGTGAGTTTCAAAACTGGTGTGTGTTGCTCATTTCAACTGCCCCGCCCCCACCCCCCAAAAAAGAGAATGAGCTACAGGCTAATAAATACTGATAAACTATTAAAAGAGGACAAGATGATCACTCATTCTTGAAGATAGGTACTTGAATATGGTAACTCAGAATTAGTGACCATTACAATGACATATTAATTAATAGGGCCCAAACCAATTTATGTACACTAGTGCAAAGTTTAAAAAATGTTGTTTCTTACCTGCTGCATATTTTCCTTCGATGTTCGTTCGACATGTCAAACAGCGCTTCATCTTGATGCAACAATCAGCACACACAATGACATGGCCACATGGCTTGAATGTGACATTGGCCACAGCATTGCAACACAGTTCACACTCTCTATTCCCGTTATCGTCAAGAGAAGGAGGCAAGTCAGTGCGATTTCCTGCAGTACTGTAAATAAAAATAGTGAACATTAATCACAAGTATTTAAGAGACATTTGTTTCATTGTAGGGTAAACACAACTTTCCAGGAATTTTTGGATTAAATAAGATGGCACTCAAATGCTGTTTGCACAGCTTGAATTATGACGGAACATACCAGAAAAAAAATTTACTTTAAAAAATTCAAATCACCTTTCTATTTCCTGGCCAAAAAGAGAAAAGCTTGATTTGCAGCTTTTGCAGGAGGAAAGTTATAACAATCAATATTGCCTATTATAACAATCTGGACAATTAATTTTGGAAGTTAAATGAAGCTGAAAGTTATTCAAGATTTTTGCTTCATCATACAACCATATACATGGAAAGGATTTATACATGGTCTATTCCAACTTACAAGAGCTCATAGGACTCCATGTAAATCCTTAAAATGAAACGGTACATTGAAGAGTGCTAAGAATCGTCTATCTCTCTTCACTGGAGACTGACTTTAAGTACTCTGTTGAACGTATGGTTGTATTTGTGTAAACTGTGTAAGCTACAGAATGGCAATCTGTGCAGCAGTAATAGCCTTTTCTTGTTAACATCACTGGAGTCTATCATTCCCATCTTTTTCATCTATCACTGATGTACACATAAGGTGCATTTTCTATATTTTGCCTGGCTGATGTCCTGCTGTCTTTCTTTCTTGTATGAATGAGCTGGGTCATATCTGACTTAATGAACTTTGTTGTTCACCCCACTGCCATGGGAAACTGGCAGTGATACAAAGAATGATAGACATCTTTCTCACCTACCAAAAAAAAAGTTGTAATGAACATATATAATTTAGTGACTCTTCTTGGGTTAAAAGACGTGGCAATTAATGGACTGACAAACATACACACAAGTCTCAGCCTGGTTGGACAAGTTTATTTTTTATCTTTATATGAATGTATGAGACTGAAGCCTTCTTTCAAGTGGTTAGATCCAGGAATGGTGGCTCCAGCCTCCCACAATGCATTGTCAGGTTGAAAAAAAAAAATTCCTTCATGCCACAATACTGATGAACAAAGTTCACATGAGCGAACGCTTAATTTTAGCCCCTAGTGACCCTCCAACGCATGGAGAATCCCCCTTTTACAGTCAGCAGTGGAGTACAAATGCCATTTGCAGAAAATGCTACAGTTCTCAATGTTTTTCAAGCATTTTTCCCAGAAAGTTTTGTGCAAAGAATTGTCAAACTACACTAATATTTATGCCGGTATGCAAGTAATGCGACCAATCTTTCCTTCGTAGGTTCGATTCAAACAATGGCAAAATACAGAGATAACTGAACTTTATCAGTTTTGGGGGTTTTTTATTTTGACGGGGATAGAAAACCTTTTATTGATCATTACTTTACAACAAATGAAACATTTTATAAAAAGTCTAATTCATAAACCTAGCAACAGTATCCAAAAAATCAAATTCTTTGTTGATCATTTCAGACAAGCATTTTCATCAATTTATGTGCCTGGTGAAAATATTTGTGTGTATGAATCTTTGATGCTTTGGAAAGGTCGTTTGGGTTTTAGACAGTACATAAAATCGAAATGTGCTAGATGTGGAATCAAATCGTACGAAATCTGCGAGAGTACTACAGGGTATGTTTTTGATTTTATTATGTACTTGGGGAAAGACACAGAGTACACTTGTACACAGGGGAATCAGGATGAGAAAGTGGTACAACACTTTTGGAACCCATGCTAGGGAAATATTACAAGCTGTAAACAGATCGCTTTTTCACTAGCCCCACCCTAGCATGCACTTCTTTGGAAAAGAACACGTACATTTGTGGAACTGTTATGGGGAACAGAAAAGACATGCCAACAAAATTTCCAAGCACTAAACTCACACATGGCAAGACAAGAAACTAATTCTCATGTTTAGCACAATGCATCATGACAGTACATTGTATTCTTCAAGTGTACATGTGAAAAAATATTTCTGGATTTGTGCTTCATAACTTTTGACTACTTCATTACTTTGACTACAACTACTATTTTATTGCCTATTCTACATTTGTATAAGATATAAATCTTCACATCTCTTCTCTTGTTTGGTAGGGGCTGGCATTATATAATTTCAGTGATTTTACTTCATCATTCCTTTGGAACTTTTCAACTTATTTTCTGCATCTGGATTTGTGCTTCACTATCTTTGACTACATCTTTCAATACTTCAGCTGAATATATAATTTCAGCAATTTTTCTTCATCATTCCTTTGGAACTTTGAACTGTGACTTATACTTCAAAAAGCTTTCATCAGATAGATCTCGGACACTGTAGCCCTTGAGTACAAGTACGTGGTGTTTGTGTGCTTGACGTTCCATATAATAAACAGTTTTGGGTCAGGCTTCTGATGAGGCGAGACCCTGGATATTTCTCCTAGATATCGCCAAAACATCCCCACAACACTTGGAGTATAAAACATTCTTCTTGTGGGGATGTAAAGCCTTCAAGTAATACGACATCGATGCAGAAATTCTCAAGTTCAAGAAAAAGGTAAGAAAACTTTTTATTATTTATTTATTTTCAAATTTTAAATCAATTAAAAATATTACTTTATTATTTAATTAGTTTGTCTAGATTAATTTTCAATTAATGTTTAGAATATCCGTGTAAAATAACCGTCGCTTTTTGCGTTTTTTAGGGTAACCTTTATAAAATAGTTGGGCAGCAAAAGTGACTGACACCGTGACATCGCGCGAGTTTTTCAAGCCGATGGCGAATGGGTTAAATCACCAATCCTTTTCATATAGTTTACAAGTAATTTCTGATAATTAAAATTATTAAACCAGCAAGAATTTTCTTAGTCAGGAGTGTGTTTTCCTATGTCTTCCATTATGTCTTCCAGAGCTCTTTATTGAATCTACTCAACAGGCTTACATCACACTTCTTGCCATTCTGTCTGGCAAGCTTACATCACACTTCTTGCCATTCAGTCTGGCAAGCTTACATCACACTTCTTGCCATTCAGTCTGGCAAGTTTACATCACACTTCTTGCTATTCAGTATGGCAAGCTTGAGTACAAAAAAAAATGTTATACATCAACCTGACTTCTCAGGCTATTTATAACTTGGAAAGCAACATCAGTAAAATGATCAAGAGCTACACCCTACCAATATGATCCCCTAACAAGATAGCACAATGCATGCCACATCAGCTATGGTATTAGTAACCAATGTGTAGCAGGAAAAATGCAAACCACATAATATTTTTCAATATAAAATTAGAATTATTTGGCTCAGTTCTTGATGCCATAACCTAAATTGCTGGGCCACAGCACCGGCCAACCTAAAACTTTAAAACCATGTCAGAATTTCAGTCAACTTTGATCGTGACTGGGGATCAAGTGCAAAGAGGTTAAGTGGAAAAAGAACGGCCAAACTGACCAGACAGTCCGAGAGCTCACTTGTGATGGAATGCTCAGTATAATCAGCGCACGCATCACAGGGCATGCTAGCACCGGAAATGCCTTTCGGTCGCTTTCTAAAGGAACGAGGCTTGTCTTAGAGTAGCGATCTTCGAGTACAGCCAGTCAACTGTGAACTGTTTCCGATGGGTTAGACAAGGGGGGTATAAATCAGCCGACCCCACAGCTCGGACTTCTAACTGTATATATATATCCCATGCAGGCAGAAAATTATTACTTTTGAATATCATAGTCCTGCGAATTGTCCCTCCACAGTAAAAGGAGCAAGAGAACTGTCTGATATGGTAAAAACACGATTTTTTGTAAATATGAAATTTGTAACATACTTTATTGCAAATTGTAATGTTTGTTAATATTGTAATTTAAATACTTTGGAAAACCTTGTAATTTTATTCTTGGTGAAAGAAAGAGAATTAATTAATTAATGTAAAAAGATTTTAATATGAGAACCAAGAATGGAATAACAGGTTTTAGCTGTTTTGTAACACGAGCTGATGCGCTGTAAAATCCTTTATGTATTCCACAGCTTCGAGGGACAAAAAAGACAAAAGACAAAGGCAAGGAGCCAACTACAACAAGCTTCAGGCAAGAGCGCATTTACAACACCAATTCAACTTTGACTTGGGGATACTGGCCTGATGTCACTTTGGGTCCGAGGTCTAGAGTCATGTCGGTATCACTACGCCAGGACTATGGAGATAGAATGCCAGAGTTGGGTTATATGGGCCGCAATTGGGAATTGCAACAGCGAGATTGTTTCCTAAGGAGTGTGCTGTGACGTGTTAGCAGGTGCTACAGGAATGTCCATATAACTAGGCATACTATCAAGTGGGAAGGCTACGAACGGGTGTACCAACAGTGGAAGTAAGTGACTGAACATTGGATTGATGTGTTCTAAATGTGGGTTAATGATAGAGTTGTAGGCTGGAATTACGGATTCGGACATTGAGATAAGAAGAGTGTACTGGACCGTATGTGTTAATTTACAACAGTGTTACTAAAACAAGAACCGTGTTTATTAATTAATAATTATAACTGTGAACCATAGAACTAAACTCATTGAACACTTCATCAGGGTGAAAAGCGAAACTGTCAATGTAGATAACCAGCAACTGACGCAACGACCACCATGCAAGCCGAAAGAACAACACCTGCACACCATATATATGGTGAATTTGCATCCACACTCATGTTGTATAACCTGTAATTGTTCCATGATTGTATGTGAATTTCTTATTCTAAATTCTGATTCTTTCTACTTAGATTTTTCATTAACTAGAGAGTATTGATGTGTATTTGGCCTAGTAATTGTCCTAGGAAAGGCATTAATCTTATTTCTTCTATGTGTACAGTCCTAGTAATTGTTCTAAGGACTAACTGATGGAAAAATATTCTTTACTTAATTAATAAGCTTTGAGAGATCTGCGATCTCTAAGCATTGCCTTGAGGGTGATTTTCGGAATATCGGTTAACTTGAATATCGGTTAAATTTGAATTTATTATTATCTTCTCTTTAATAAATTTAATTATTACTTATCTACTCTCGATTCTTGAAAGAGAGGTAAATGTGAAAGGGGATAGGTGGAGGCAGCCAATGACATAATCACGATAGAAAGACGGTCTACGCACATTTTTTGAGATAAGTCCTATTCCCGAAATAGGGAGCATTTTGTGGAGGGCTAGAAGAAGGGATAGACTGACGGGATAGTTCAGTTGAGAGCCGTTGTACTAGACAAGTAACACCTGAGAGGGGGGAATACAGATTCAATAGACTTTCAGAGTCTGACTTAGTCACTCCAAGACCGCAAGGACAAGACCCTTGGGTGATTGTGGTTGTTTGTGAAAGGAGAATTATTATATGAATTATTTATGAGTATAATGTCATGTAAATTAATTAACAATACAAGACATCACGAGAACCTATACCACACAATGCTAATTTAGTACTGGTGCACTATAAACAATAAAAATCAAAACAAACCAAAACATTTTACTGATAGGTGATTGTATTCAAAGATATGGTAAACAAGACATTGTGATGGTGCTAGGTGCTGACTATTACAGGTCTTTTCAATTTTGCAGCAGACTAGACAAGTCTAGGCAGTCTACACTCAGACCTATTCATGTTTTTCGGATGTCTCAATGGAAGCCAAGCCTCAAGCCACTAGAATTGAGTCCAATAGTGACCCCTTTCTTCAAATAAGCCCTCTCATTCTGGGTAAACAGAATGAACTCCATTCTAGCCAGTGTGTTAAGAAATGCAAAATTCTGCATCTGATTTAGGATATGACAAAACCAAAGGGGAAAAAATTACAAATAAACAAAACAAATATGGTGAAATCAGCCAATGCTTAAATGTACTCCACTACCTGAGAAATAGTGTAATTTAAATAAGTGACTGCCCAAAACAAAAAATTCAGAAACAATATGCAGGAAAATTGAATTTATAAGCAAATAAAACTGATGTTAGGTGGGGTGAGGAGATGAGGTGTTTTTCTCTCAATCAATCACTGAATAAATTCCCAAAAGAAAAATAATTTTGAAAGAACTGATCAAAATGCTAAAGTTTTCATTGTTATCTTTTAAATATTCTTTCTCTCACATAAACATGCATGCACACATAAACCCTGGTTACTTACAAAGCTGCTGCAAACTGTTGGAGTATTGCTTCAATGTGAGGGTCAGTGACGAGATCGAGTGGAGTCTTGCCCTGCTGGTTGCGTGCAGTGAGACTTGCACCTTGCTGTGCCAGGTAGCAAGCAATTGCTGCACCAGCCTGTGCCTCATCTTCCCCCATGCCAAGTTGTACACGTATCTAGTGGATATGGAATATCAAAGCACTAAATCCTTATACTGAATTATTTAACAATTCATCAGGTAGCTCTGCTGTTCCTAATGAAAACCAAGTGACTCACTATTAAAGTATGGAGAGACCTCCCTCAAAATCGTTTTAAAAAGGTCGCTATTGATCCTAGTGATTAGATCTGTCTACAACCCCATAATTTACAGGAAAGTTGGATACAAACTCTTCTAGCAATCTCCCTCATAATATTGTTTCAAATTCTGATGATAAATCAATAGCCAGCTTAATTTAAAATAGTCATAATTTAATATGCTTAAAAAATCTGAAGAAATTGACGATTCAAGATAGACAAAATGTAAAAAGTTTATTATGAGTGTGCAATTATGTCTAACCACATGTAGAATGGTTATTGGAGACAGTTTGAAAGTTTGAGTAACCTGTCCTCAATAAAAAGCCTGCCTTATCTGTATGTTTTGATCTATGTATTAGGAAAATGCAGTATAGAGAGTGCAGACTGTTACAACATTGCAACAGCATTAGTCCATGATTAACTAGCATGTGCTTTAAGCAAATGAAAATGGGATGAATAATGTTTTAATTTGTTATCAGCTCTTATATCTGCATATGGGGAAAAATCATAATTTTTCTGTTTTAATTTGTAGGCTTCTATACCTGCATTCTATACCTGCAAGAAGAATACAATCTTTTCTCTCATTTTTTTCTATCACTCAAATGAATTGCAGGGAGAGCTCTTTAAGTCTGAGCAGACATCTAATGCCTATTTGTTGACTGGCATTCAGGTTTTCAAACTGTTGAATATTCTGAAGGCAGGCAACACCTAAGTCAAACAGGTCAATCATCCAGTCCATCTGTCCTCAGGTCAGGCAGGAAAAAACAAATCTGCTGCACACTAAACAGAGTGTCTTTCCTTTTTTTGTAAAATCAAATTATTAGGTCACTATCATCAAAACCTAAAATCAAATCATTAGGTGAGTCACCAAAAGTTAACATTAAATTATTAGGTAACAGTTTCTAAAAGTTAACATCATTAGATGACTGTCACCAGATGCTAAATCATGAAGTCATTGTCACCAAATGCTAAAATCAAATCATGAAGTCATTGTCACCAAATGCTAAAATCAAATCAATAGGTCAAATACTGTCACTAAATGCTAAAATCAAATCATTAGGTCAAACACTATCACCAAATGCTAAAATCAAATCATTAGGTCATTGTCATCAAATGCTAAAATCAAATCATTTGGTCACTGTCACCAAATGCTAAAATCAAATCATTTGGTCACTATCACCAAGTGCTAAAATCAAATCATTAGGTCATTGTCACCAAATGCTAAAATCAAATTATTAGTTTATGTATACAAAACTGAACACCATCATTCTAGATAGAAATAACCAAAACAAGTGCAAGTAAAGTTATTTTAATAATAATAGCAAGTAATCCAAACATCGCTGGTTGGGTGATTGGGACGCTGTTTTGTCAATTTTTCTACATTTTCAACACTCAAGTTCCCTTTGTATATTGAAGCTTTGTAAAATAAAAGCACATGAAACAAAAAGTTTCTTCTCTGTTCTGTCTTTCTGTACTTTTTGTTTTAATAAATAATTGTGAAAAACTACTAAGAAGTTATTCAGAAGTTACCGACCAAGCGACATTTTGACCAAGTTGCCATAACTTGTCCAATGCTAACAATTAACACATGCACTCTCTCTCAGTCCGTGGGTATGCTTGCGGTACAGTAATCTAAAAATAATAACGGTTTTCATGTAGGGGAGAGAACAAGGTTCATTTCCATACTAAATAATGAGCAGGAATTTTAAGATAAAGTGAAATAAGGTTAAAATTAAATTTTCTTAAATTACGTTCATGGTGATTCTGATAACATAGCAGCCTTAAAAGCTATCAGAAAATAAGAAAATTCTTCATCTATAAGTCTATATAGAAAATACTGCACGCATCCCGAATTGCATTGAAAGAACTGTGGTCAATGACTGAAATCACAGAAGACTGTCAACAACAATGGCGGATTTTACCGAGCAGTTTCGTATTCAAATCGGTGACATTGAAGCAGTTTTCACTTTGCAATCTCACACATCATTCTGTTTAAAGATGTTAGTTGCTAAGTTAAATCAATTATTTCAGTTTATAACTTAAATTTTTTCGTTTAAAGGACTATATTAACCGATAAATAAGAATTTTCAGTGTCTATAGGCCTATGGTAGCATTCATCTTTTAAGGCGTTGAGGGTAAACACAGAAAATAATTTTGGTGAATTTATGCCTGCATTATCCATAGCTTAAGTTTTGTATCATTCAATAGGGGAAAGATTTATTTGCAATATAATGTATTTCGTTTATTCGGATCGCGTGTTATTTGTTTTTAATTCTTTTTATTTTGTGGTCACAAGACCACTTTTTTCATCCATTACTGCATTGTGAACAATGAGTAGATCACTAGATTTTAAAAAAAAATTTAGGTATTACTATTACCAGATTTTATTTTCTTTTTTAAAATTATGATAGACATGAGTGAGTTATATATTTATTTGTATATTTTGCAATCTTATTTTTCCACAATAAATATAAGAGTGAGTTGATAATGCACATTCTATTAGTATTACATTTACAAGACCTATGGTACAGAATTTAACTTTGGTGGTGGTGGGTGAACTCTGAAAATGACTTTAGAATTTATATTCCTTATCCAAAGCTTAAGGTGACACACCTAACTGAAATCCACTAAATATCAACAACAAAAATTGTATCAAATAAATGAAGGAAATTTTTATTCAAGTTTTCAGAAACTGATGAAAAATGGTTGATGATTCAAAATATATAGGCCTACTCACTTTTCTTATGAATTTACTAGGTTTTGTATCAAAATTATTTATTTAATATAAACATATTTTCCCAAACTTAAAATTTGTTAATTCTTTTTGACAAGATTGTGAGAAAACCTTAAAATATATAGACAAAATATCTGGTAGTCAATTAATATACTGTAATATCTGGCTTCTGGCTAGTGTGTAGCAATCATTCAGCTGATGGAGCACATATTTTATTTAAATAATAATTTAAAAAAAAAAAAAAATTAATTAAAATTCTATATCTACACTATAGTCAAATATTTAAAAAAGTTAGAGGTTCAGAAGTCAGATTATGTTGTCCTTAAACTGTGTTCAAAATTCTTTGCAGAAGTCTTTAATAGTTTTTTTTAGATATCTTGCAAAAACCAAAATTAATGACTGATTTTAACCATAAAATTCTCTCCCAGGGTATACTCCCTTCTTTGATTGAAAATATCTTCAAAACTATTGTGATTTGTCCAAAAATAAAAGCAATTTCATAAAACTCAGCCATTTTTCTATCAGAAAAGACCAAAAAAATTTTTGTTATTGAATTTTTTTCAATTTTTCATGCTTTTTGATCTAGATGTGCCACCTTAAGATATTGTACAATTCAATAGGGGAAAGATTTATAAGGTACAAATATTTTTTTAAGCATGTCAGTGGAAAGAATGGCTGCGAAAAGATGATGTAGAGGTAATAAATGTCTGTCTTTTACTGCAACTATGAAATTCTGTCAGTGTCCAGTGAAGGCAGATTGTGGAATAACGGTCTACCAGCAGATTGAATTGCTTATTTATGAAACATGTTGTTGTGAAAAGCCGCATGTAATTGTGTGCATTCAACATATAATAACATTCTTGTGGTACTATGCTAGACCGCACCAGAATCATTGAACTGAAAAAGCAATAATTTAGATGAACGATTGGCAAATGTCTGAGAGTGTGTACAAAATATGAAGATTTCTTTACTGTAGTGAGTGCATTCTTAATATAGATCTTTCCAAACTGAATCCAATGATGCCAAAATTATCTTTGTAGCTCAATTACAAGCAGAGTCATTACAGTTTTAACATTTATAGCAATTTCGTCCATTTTGAGTTAACTGCGTTTGAGCTTTTTCCAACACGAAAAAGAATAAATTGCTAATCTTGACTGACAGTATATTTGAAAATAACATTGCAAAGCCTCTTAAAAAAATTCAGCCATATCTGTATGTTGGATACTACTTATGTGGAGAGTCTGAACTATATTGTTCATCATTTATTCATTTTGTGGACCTTCAAAGTGAGCTATTTGTACAATTTCATATTTGAGTGTAAAAGTTTGCAAAAAATTAAATATTGAAAAATTCGTAACTTTGGTTGTAATTGAGGTACAAACTTGATTTTAGTATCAATGAAATCAGCAGAAAAAGTTCTATCGGTCTATATACTTTTAAAGTATTAGTAATGATTTTTTAAAATATGTTTGGAATACCTATTAATAGTTAAAATATTTGCTACGAATTGATGAAGAAGTGAGGCAAGGCATTACAAGAAACTAGAAACACTTACTGATTCCAACATTGGAGAAGAGTCTTTCTCTGTAGCTACAGATTGCCGCATTAAAGCCAGATGTAAGCAAGTGTCTCCATCTTCATCATGAACATTCACATCTGCCTTGAACTGTACCAGCAGTTCAATAAGTGCTGTGTGCCCCTGAGACACTGCCAACAACAGTGGTGTTTGTTGCCGGTTGTTGCGAATATCCACTTCTGCAATATTCTAAATCAGTACCAAAACAAATCTGTTAATGATTAGCACTATTTTAAAAATAATGTGACAAATCCCAGTATATTAACAACAACAACAAATTGTATTAAAGATATCTGATGAAATAAAGAAATGAAAATAATGACATTAATGAAGGGTTGTTGAAAAAGTGTGCCTTATAACTTATAATATGAAAAAATATACAGTTTAAAAAATATAACATTAAAATTTAATAAAATATTCCTGATTCTACAAAATTTCTGATTCTATGGTTCTTACTGGAAGAAAAACTGAATGTCCCAATTCAACAACCTTACACAGCATTTATTTATCTCTAAATAAGAAGAGTGTCTCTATTCTCCAAACCTGAACAAAATTCTACAATACTGTTCCAATTTACAATTATGAACAATGCTCCAATTCTACAACCAAGACAAGTGTTCAATTCTACTTGTACAGTGTCTCAATTCTCAATTAAAATATGAACTCTGCCACTATCCTATAACAGTGCACAGCACAACTGCTCTTATGATTTAAAAATTTCCACGAATAAAACTTAAAAATATCAACAAATCAGGACCCAGGTAGCCTCAACCTAACTTATACTCAAAACCTCAGATTTCACATCAATCTGGAGAAAATACATCCTTCTGTAACTAACTCACTCGCAAAAGTGCTGCTGCAACCTCTTTATGTCCATTCAGAGCAGCCAGGTGGAGAGCGGAGAAGCCATCATCTTTTTTCTGGTCTGCTATTTGTCTGCACTTGCATAAGATTCGTTCGGTGGCACTTTACAAAAAATTGATAGATAAAATAGTCAATACTTTTCTCAACCAGTAAACAAGGATTATTATTACCAAAATGCCTAATATTGTTATTTTAACAGGTACTGTTGCCACAAAATGAATGTGTAAATGTAACATCTATTATGAAAAGTATATGTCAATGATAATTACCGAGTTTTTAGTTTTTCCATATGCAAAACTATTGCTATAGAATTTTTCAAAACTCCACCCCTCCACCCAATATACCAGTGAACCATTCTAAGATACAGTGACACCAATTTCCATTTTGAATGATAATATTGTCATTGTGATTGATGCAGATTATGGTATGCAACTTTTGATTGTATAACAAAGTTTAATATTACTATTATTAAAATTTTTACTATTCAATATGATGAAAAGATGATTTCCACTCATCTCTTTTAGCAAATGTCTTATGTGACTGTAAGCTCAAATGAGTGGCTTATATAGGTGAGCATTAGTATATATATCAGAAAATTTTGAAAGCTGCCGGAGCAATATTTTTTTTGACATGATTAATGAACTAAACCTGGAAGAAATTTAAACACATAAAATTGTGACGAACTATAAAAAGATTACCATAAAATTTTCAAAACAAAATTCCATTCAAATTATTTGGACAGAGCAGTGAGAAGAACTTACAACACATTTCCTTTTAGAGCAGCATGGTGCAGAACATTGAAGCCTCTTTTGTTGCGAATGGTGAAGTCAATGTCTGGATAATTCACTAGCTTATCAATAATTTCTCTGCTCTCTTTGCCAATAGCATCATGCAGAGCTGTGTCGCCATATGCATCCTGAATGAAGGTCATGTAAACATTTTATTTAATATACATTCTAGAAATGTAGGGCTTCTCTCTTCAGACTGCCAAAACTGTACAGAGAAAATATGCACTTGGTTCCAAAGATAAATAAATACATTCAAGCAAAGTGTATTGGCAGATCTCATAACAATTATAAATTTCATTTGTAATTAGCTAAGGTAGCTCCTTATCATATTAAACACGTGAATGTATTCAAGCAAATACACATGCACAAAAACAAGGGTACAACAATACCAACTTCCCACTCCATGGGACACATAAAATAATTATCAGACAAGTAAAAGGTCTGTCTCACCATACAATGGGAGAGGCAAACATGTAGGTTGTCTGTAGGTGTGCTTTATGATAGTATATTTCAGAAAATTTGTTTCCCTGCTGGAGTTTTCTATCTTGGAAAAATTGCTTAGTTCTTTCATTCACTACTAATAAAGGGATGTAAATATAATTTTCCATGACAGATTCCCATTGCTTTTGCAAACAAATATTTGAGCAAATTAGCCTTAGAGTTTACTTTCAAAAAGTGGAGACAATGAATATTTAATAAAATGTAAATAGTATTTTGTATCTCTGTTCCTCTCCCAATAAGATGTAAAAGTAATGAATGTGAAACTGCCAACTTAAAGGAAACACACAAGAGTGGTAAATAGTAAAACTGTGTGGTCTGAAAAAAATCTTTCAAATACCAAGCAAACATGAAATTACAACTACAAACAGCAAAGCAGATATGAAAATATTCACTTCTTTGCTGTAAGTAATTTCAATTATAATTGTAGCACAAGTTTACATAATACAAATGCAAAGAATTCCTGCAAGAAAGTGGTGTATTCCTGAAAGGGTGTGGTGTATTCTTGAAAGGATGTGGTATATTCCTGAAAGGGTGTGGTGTATTTTTGAAAAGATGTGGTGGTATATTCCTGGAAGGGTGTGGTGTATTCTTGAAAGGGTGTGGTGTATTCTTGAAAGGGTGTGGTGTATTCTTGAAAGGGTGTGGTGTATTCCTGAAAGGGTGTAGTGTATTCCTGAAAAGGTGTGGTGTATTCCTGAAATGGTGTGGTGTATTCCTAAAAGGATGTGGTATAAATACAAATAAATCATGATATACAAGATGGATTTGATTATAAGGCAAACAACATACAGTACACATGATTCACTTTTGATATCTATTGATAAATATGGATATATATTGATAGCAAAGATAGATTCAGTTTTCTAATGTGCAGAAGTACTTATTGATTAAAACTTGTTCCCAGTTACCAGTTACACATCTGTTTAATTATAATACCACAATAAATTAATGGTTCAAAGATATGATTAATTAAATTTAAGTGATTTTTTATTAGAAAATCAGTCATTGCTTATTCTACTATCATGGAGTAACTATCCATTCACCACTTGAAGTTGTTTTTATATACTGTTTTGAAAATATCAGTTGTACACTTATGTATTTATCACGGCACAATTATAAAAAAAAAAAATCTAAATTCGTAAGAACACCTATCAAAGGATATACTTATGTATTCAAATCTACTTTAACAAAATGCCCTCTCTCTCACACAGAGATTTATGAATACATCTGCCTTCTGACAAATACTCTGTTGCCTTGATATAACGCAGTCCTTGGGGTCCCCCAAATTCAACTGCATTGTATGTGAGGCCACGTTATAAGGGATCCTTTCTGTCACTTATGAACAACCCATATCAAAACATTATGATCATTGTTAAGCTGTGTTCATAAAGTGGCAAGTACATGTACAATGTACTGAACAATTACACTGAATAAAGCTTAGGCATAGTCAGCAAAACATTTGCAAAATTGAGCCACATGATTTCATACAGTGCTATTAACTCTATACATGTAATTTAAAGAGGCTGGACATACAGAAAAGTGGGTCCACAAGCTGTCCACGTTGTATGCAGGTCTGCATATATTGAGGCATCAGTGTATAACAAATAAATATATGTTTGCCTTCCTCTTATAAATACAAGTAAATGTATGTTTACCCTCTAAATATAAATACCACAAATAACGTTTGCCCTCCCTCTCACACAGAGATAAATACTACAAATACATATCTGTCTGTCCATTTTTTTCACACAGACATTACTATTACAAATACATGTTTGCCCTCCCTCATACGTAAATACTACAAGTACTACATGTCTGCCCTCTCTCTCATAGAAAGACAAATGCTACAAATAAAAATACACCCTGAATTCTCACCTGTATATTGACATCACAACCATGATTAAGTAGTGCTCGCACGCATGCCACATGCTGCTTGTTGACAGCCACATGCAATGTACTACACCCTCCATTGTTCAAAGCATTGATCTTGGCACCTTTAGACAGCAGTAACTGAAGTACCTCAGGTTGGTTCCTGCAATCAGATGCACAAAATCAGAGCGCATTCTGATGACATTTGTCTGAATTCTAAAGACAATGGAATAAATCAGAAACCACTTTGCCACTTTGTCTCTATGTTTTCACTCCTGGATACACAGACTTATTATACTGTTTCTGCTTAACACACAAATTATTCTGAGTCAAGTTCAAGCAATAAGATTGACTTTTAACACAGCTTGATCTCAACTATCAGGGATAATGATTTTAAAAGTGTGATACAGAATCTAAAAACGAAAGAGAGCAAATTAAAACATATTTACTATATATATATACTCAGATCCACAACTGAGATTTAGAGTGGTATTTAAGACAGCTATAATTAACTCTTTACTGGGTGGAGTGCCCCAAACCACCATAACGTCGTATCGGGCAAAATGCCCGAAAGCATCCGTATCAACCAGTGTTCTTTTCTTCTTATATCGTTTGAGAAATCATGAGAGTTCCAGTGTCTACAGAAAGTATGACGTTTGTACAATGATTTCCGCACCATTTTGAAATGTTTTCTCCTTGCTTTGTTCATTTTTTCATAAAGTTTTCTTTGTTTTTCGTGTTTGGTGTTTCAAATGGATTTCTTAGAATCGTCGATTGATATTGAGGAGTTTACTGGATTCAATTTATCAGATAAGAGAAGTTGATTTTGAATCCAACGATAGGATTAGAAGTGACATTAGCGTCAGTAGCATGCACATGTAGCATCTTTCAAATTTTGGAGGAGAGTGCATCAGATTCTGAGGATATCGAAGAGGAGTAGGGGGAAGGGGTATCTGGAGACGCACATAGTTGGAATAGTAGTACTTTAGCACTGAATATATCGGAATTTATAACAGAAATGGGTCCGAATGTGACTGTAACTAATGTTAGTACTCAGCTGCTTTCTTCTACCAGTTTTTCAAAGAAACATTTGACAAGATAGCGGAATAAACGAACGAGTACGCATGTCCAAAAATCGTGGAAAAACAAAATGGCGATCCAGGTTGGAAAGAAACTAATGCCAATGAAATTAAGGCTTATTTTGGACTTACGATTTTGATAGGAATTCACAACCTGCCGAAAAAAAGAGATATATTGGTCGTCTGATGACAGATTAGTGTTCCTGGCTTCAACAAAGTGTGTGTACATAGTGTTTGTAGCGGACAATAACAGGTCAATATTTTTTTGTGTAAATATATATTTTTATGCATGGATTCAAATTTAACACCTGAAAGTATAATTTCAATTAAGGATATTAATAATGCTGCTTTCATTTCTTTTAATTTTGCATTTTATTTCATTGAAATACATGCACTAATACCTAAGATATGATGTTTTTACTAACGTAACCCTAAATCTCACTGAAATCCTGAAAATTTGCCTGCACAAATTAAAAAAAGGAAAACGTCCTCCCGGTAAAGAGTTAATAATCCAAAACATTAACAAAGTGCATAATGATATAACGTTTGTGTGTTCTAGTACCTTGAATCCCAAAATGATAAATACTAGCAATCTTAAGGGAAATTATGTGCCGATTATCATCAAAAAGTTTACTGACAAGACCATATTTAACAATAAATCCATTTGATGATACAGTGATGTCTACTGATCATATTATCCTTCTGGAATGTAGACTGATAAATTAATTTTATTTGTGGCACATCATATATGTATGTTTATATAATCAGTGATTTAATTTTTCCTGGCTTTTACAGTTCTCAATGCATTCTGCACCATCTCCTCCAACAAGGAAAACACAAAAATCCAAACTAGAAATTAAAAAAATGCAGATAGTATTCATTTAGTATTGTTTACAACAATGCTGCATCTCATTTCAAATATAATATTTTTCCCCATTCATTAAAATTAGTCTGCAATTATTGATTAAAACCTACTGATTGCATATAGTTATAGCCAATATTTCTGAACAGCAACACATATGAATGTTGTCTGCAAGCTAAAAAAAGCAAACCTTACCCAAATGCAGAGTAATGCAGTGCTGTATCACCATCTTCATCTTGCAATTCTAGGCTAGCATCAGCTTGTAGCAGCAATGTCACAATGTCTTTGTGTCCTTGGTGACAAGCTACTTGCAGTGCTGTCTTGCCAGAGCTCTTCTGATCAACCTATCAATAAACACCAGGCATAGTTTTAACATGATTAGTGTTGCTGTTTCTGATTTGATAAAGTACTTTTAGATTTTCATATACAATTTGTTTTTATTTAGTATAAAGTTCAAAACATAAAAATTTAAAAACAGCTGTCATGAAAAAGAAATTTAAAAGAGTTTTGCTCCCAATATTCCTATAAGTAAAATATCTACTTGGAAATATTTTATTTTACAATACAAATCCTACAACAAAAAGCAGTTCAAGAGCTTTACGTGTTGCTATGCAAAGTATGAATGAATTAATTTTATGGTGAGAAGCACTAACACACATAATTTCTCCATTTTCTTTTTACTGTCAATTATAAGAAAATAATACAATATTGTAATATTTTACATATTTCAAATGATATTTTAATGATATTCAAATGATATTTGTCATAGTAACAATTTGTGTTAAGCTACTAATTATAATGACAAAGTACTAATTTACTCAACTAATGTATTTATGCTTTGTCGTTCTTTGTGAACTTCAACATTTTGCATTTTAAAATTCAGCATGAAATAAAAAAACATAGAATGATGAAAAATATTTTTTATACTAGCTAAAATAGAATGATTTCTCTTAGAAATGGAAACTATATTTAGCAATAAATGAGAGCTAGAAAGATTCATATTTCAGGTGTGATGGTGTCATAAACATGAGGTTATGGGCAAGAAATAGATTAAATGTATCAACCATTTTAACAAATTAATTAATTTAAGCACATGTATTTTATCAAAATACTGTAACACTTAGTCAAGATTTGCAATATTATTATGTAAAATTTAGGCTTTCTAACTGATGCTCAAACATGAAATTTTAGACACCATGTTGCCTAGGATTTGTGACATCACCAACCATATATAGATAGTAATCTAATAATTTTTTCCATACTTTATCCGGGTGTTTTGACAGAATGTCTCGAACAGTTTCCACATGTCCTTGGGCTGACTCACGAACCAATCGATCAGGACCTGTCTCAACACCCTGAGAAGACCTCAGCTCATCAAGCTGTTCAAGAAGAGTGGACAATTCCGCTGAAAAATAAAAATAAACCTCAATTAAGCAAAATATTATGCTGCAGTAAGACAAAACAAAGTTCCTCAAACTGTTATTTGCAAACATAT
Organism: Sinotaia quadrata; assembly: GCA_028829895.1. Lineage (NCBI taxonomy): Eukaryota > Metazoa > Mollusca > Gastropoda > Architaenioglossa > Viviparidae > Sinotaia > Sinotaia quadrata. Next base: position 62,910,495 of record CM054179.1, read on the forward strand.
TCAAATTTTAATTAATAAATAATAAAACTAATTAACAAAGCTCAACTACGAAATGATTAAATAATATTTTTTAAAAATTAAATGATCACATTAGTTGCATATTGTTCTGTGAATAATGCATCAAACAAACAGGAAATCAATGGAAGCAAACTGAATTAACAATTTTAATTGTTTGTGAGCAATTTTCTTTATAAATAAAGTTCCATATTTACATAAATAGTGTTTTTCTTGAAAGTCAGTTCAAATATTTTTCTTGTAGCTATGGTCCAACAAGAGAATAGTACAAATGAAAACAAAAATCTTACACTCTCGTAATCGATCCCTAGGGTTGCTATCAGTCATAGTGTTGTCAGGATGGTGGGAAGCAGGGTGCGTCATGGCACTACAGCATGCAGGATTGAAGGTCCAAACCTGTTTGTCCACCTGCACTCTCAAGTCCCCATCACTGTACACTTTTAATACCTGACCTGTCTGACCCAAAGTCTGAAAAAAAAAATTACTGGCATCTATGAAAAATGAAAATTTGGAACAGCCTTCCTTATTAAGATTATTGTATATTGTATAATGTATATTTATTTAATAATCTGTGATTTTTCTGCACAAATGTTATAAATTTGGAGCTGTGATAAAGTAAACAAAATTAGCATGCCTATAAAACCCATTCTTTAAAATTTGAGAGGACTTCAAATAGTGGTCAAATAAAACAAGGTAATGAAAGGATGAGAGAGGAAGAATTCGTGCAAGAATGTCCATAAATGAAGTATTTCACACATTCAAACAAATGCAAACTAATATATTATGTATCATTCCTGAATTCCATTTCACCATGCATTTCTTGAAAACAACACTCACTATTCTCAAATTGCATCACCATTTCATCACAATCAATTTGTTTCTTGCAATGAAATACTCATTATTCTCACTGCATTGGCATTTCATCACAATCAATCTATTTCCTGCAAAATAATACTCACTATTATCACTGCATTAGCATTTCATCAAAATCAATCTATTTCATGCAAAACAACACTCACTATTTTCATTGCATCAGTCCATTCACCATGGTTCTTTTGCAGGTCTCGAACACGCTGTTCATCAGGTGATATTTTAACAGTATCTCCTTCTGTGAATTCAGTGATCTGTATGCAAGTATTAAATTAGCCTTGTAATATCAAGCATCATAGTCTATATAAATTGCATTCTTAAAACATACTTCATGTAAAATAATATTTTTAACAATGATTTTGTACTTGTCAATCCAAATGACTTGTCTGTATGCAATTATGTGGTTTCTGTCTTGACAAATATTGATACAGGCAGAACATGCAGACATCCACATAAACACTCACAAAATAGAATAAATAAAACAATAAATCTGAACACTTGTATCAAAATTTAATTTACTTCAAAACAAAACAATGAGCCATAACTTTAGTTACTCTTATATTTCTTGTTATCAATGAGAAATTGCTATAGCACATGCTTATACTCACTCATAGCAGAAATAATTCATGTGCTAAAAGAAAGACACAAAGAGCTAAAAAAATTAATGAGAAATAGCTATAGCAGGTGTTTATACTCATAGCAGAAATAGTTTATGTACTAAAAGAAAGACACAAAGAGTTACAAAAATTAATGTAACCAGTGATGACCTAAAGTATGTTAGCAATACATTGCCACAATTTTACTAAAATGTCTCCAAGAATTTTTGTCACTGTGCCACAAAGGCCAATCTCTATTTTGAATAAGGATTGTAAATTCTGTTGAGTCATTCAGTTTTCTTTAAAAATGGCAAACTGGAATTGTAGCTTTAAAAAAATAGAAAGCAATATGAACACCCAGTGGAAAAAGAACAATTAAGTGAAAAACTTCCGAACAAACAAATAGCTAATAAAAGTCAACCTATTTTCAAATCAGTCATGCAAGAGATCTAGGTTACTATGGAAGGGAGGTCAAAATACACAAAAGTTCTCCAGTTCAAACTGCAGCATTCTAAAGAGCTAGTTTTCTGAATACTACACACTCACAAAAAACTCTACTTAACAAATAAACTTAGTGAGGAAAATTTATGAGCAGTATTTAACATCAATATATAAAAGTTCAGCCCTAATAAAATGAAATTTAAAATACTTAGGATGGTGAAGAGATAGTGTTTCCATTAAATGTAATCTGTATTAACATGATTTTTAATAAATATTTAGGCAGAGCAAGTGCCAACTAACACTCACTTTCAGTATTAATAGCTTTCAGGCAATGCTTCTGATTATATCACTAAATAAGGGCTTTAAAATACAGGTTTAGAAACTATTTTAATGAAATGTAACAGAAACAAAAGATTGATACAAATGACATTTACTCCAGACTTGAACAAAAGAATCCTATAGGATAATCATATGTATAAGTATTTTATTTCTGTAAGATTATTACATATAAAATGTACTAAGAAATAACAGCAAATAAATAAATAAATCTGCTCAAGTAAAATCTGTGATAAATATATGAAATGTGAACAAAAGAATGAAAAACTGTATATAAGCAGTAACAGTTCTTAAAGACTGCTCATGTTAGGACAGAACAATGTTAGATATTTTTTTTATTCAAGTTAGTCTTTTTATCCATTCTGTCTGTCATGAGATACATATCACTGCATTAAACGACTACATAATTCATTCCATTTATTATTAAGATAAATATCAATGCAGTAATCAACTAATAAGTGTCATTGTTTGTTATAAGACAGATGTCAATGCAGTAATCAGTGAAATAAATGTCATTGTTTGTCATGAGACAGATATCAATGCAGTAACCAACAAAATGAATGTCATTGTTTGTCATGAGACAGATATCAATGCAGTAACCAACAAAATGAATGTCATTGTTAATGTTTGTCATGAGACGAAACAAACTGGAATATTCATGGCATCATAGCATAATCAACTGATGAACAAAGTATATCCAGAATGCATATTATTAAATCATTTGCTATGGAGTTAATGCCTATTTTTTCCCAAAGGCATAGCAACAACAGTGAAGAAATTATTTGATGCTGAAAATGGCCATTTCAACTAATGTTATTATTAAAAAACGAAACAAACTTTTAAGTTAGCTATTTCTCCATTTATGTAGAAGTGTAAAGAAATTACAAGTCAGGGGAGGGGGGGGGGACCCCCCCCAAAAAGAGATTTTTTACACTGTAAAATGATGTTCAAATAAGAAACAAAATGGGAAAAGAATTTTTTTTTAAAATATAAGCAAAAATGAAATAATAAACTAAATATTAAGTTTGTGTTACAGTACACAGAATGCTTGAAAGAACTGAAATATTTCAGAGCAATGTTTTTCTAAAATTTTAGCATCTAGAGTTATCTTTTCTTGTTGAAATTAACGATGATTTAAAACTATTTTTTCTACATAATAAAATTGTCACCCATACCTAAAATTAAATGAGCAAATAAAATATTCACAAATATGATCTGCATCTTTAAAATGAAATATTTCAAGAAAATAGTATATTTTCACATATTTGCAAGTCACTCCGAGATCGGCCTATATTTGAACGAGTTAATTTGGAAACTGTCAATAATTCTACTTCAGTACTTAAAAAATAATAATATGCTTACAAAAAAATTCAAGAAAATGAAAATAAACTTTAATAAACACTGACAAATAGATCTGACCGATAAATGGTTTTAACTGATCGTATAGGGCAGAATAATCAACGTTAGCGTCGGTTCACCGTGTCTCAGAAATGAAAGCCTTCACTGTGGCGTGAATTGAGAAAGATGCTACGGGGTTTTGAATTTAGCAAGAACCGCATGGACTAATAATCCCGTATTGTGTTATGTTTCTGGAAAGATGTTGAAATGCTGAATAAAATGAAATGTTTTCCTAGATTTTGTGAAAAAATATTTGATCCCCAAAATTTGTCTCAAATTTTTAACTTAAATTTTTTTTGGTGTTTATTCTTAACATACAATATTTAAAAAAATATGAGTGTAGAGAGTTATCTCTCTTCTTTTTAATGGACCAACCAGAATTTCGCCTACTTATCAATGCGGCTTCTTCCAAAAAGTTAAAATATGGTTCCGAAAAACGCGAATTTTACTTTTTCGGCTGTGAGGCGCCCAATAAGAAATTTTCGACGTAACCCTAAGGTACTTTCGTCAAAGTTTATGGATACAATAATAAAGTTCAGATGAAAAGCAAGAATATAGCTCTTTATTTTTTATATAAACATCATTAGTCCAGGTTTAGTGTGAAGAAAACTGCTATGAGTCAAAGTTCAGTGAATTTGCTTGCAAAAGAGCGTTTGACCCCTGTAAAACAGCGACGTTGGGACTACCTACTTATATTAAGCAAAATGAATTTTCAACATTCTGTGAAGTTTTAGAAACTTTCTAAAAATTGAAGCAAAAAGATAAAAGAAAACAATAAAGAAAAACCTGTGACATTAAATAAATATAAAATGATCCTGTTAAAATACCAGACTTAAAATAAATTAAATGACAAGCATAAACACTTTTACAAACATAAAAAAATAAGAAAATAATAAAGATTATTTTCTTTTTAACTGCAACACAGATGTAACATTACATTAAGTGAAAGTAGAAGAATAAGAATCAAGAAGTTTACTTTTATTTTGTATATTTATTTTACCTTTTTCAAAGCATCTGAGTGGAAGGTCCATCGATTAACACAGCCCTCATATTGTACTCGCACATCTCCTCGGTCGGTTATGCGATGGACTACACCAACTTTTCCAATATACTGCAAAACAGATGTGTTTTGTTTTTTAAAAAATTCCTAGTTAATTATAGATAGAAAGAAAGAAAGAAAAAGTGTTCATAAAAATTATGCAACACTTCTAACAGCAAGGCAAAACATCAGCCAATTTTGTGCTTAAAAGGGTTTATTCTAAATGATAAAAATGCAGTTCTTTTCAGAGAATGCATTATATTTACAACCATGTACAAACATAGCTCTTCATTATGTAAACACACTAGTAATATATTATAAAGTGCATATTCAAGACATCACAATCTTCAAATAAGTTGCTTAAAATGTATTTTTTTCTGTATTTATAACTTTAAAGTACCAAGGAGTTTTAGCCTAATTTTTTCAAAAGACATGAAAGATGAAAAAAATACATTAAGAGGGCAATTCATTCAAAAAACTTTCTGTGAGTCCTTTCAACAAAAATTAGTAAATGTTGCAAATATTAACCTTAAACAAATGCTTTATTCCATTTTCATAATTTTACATGTAGTGCAAGATTGAAGATGTTTGTGAAATTTGCAAGAAAATTTAATAAAATATTTCATCCTTATTTTTTATTATAGCAGTTGTCTCAACAAATATACAAATTTATGACTTCACCAAAGAAAAGAATAATAAAAGACTCCAAACATAATCTTAAGAAATGATCTTTAGGCTATAATAATTTTCAGAAAAATCCTTCCACTAGACATAATTAATAACATCTCCTATAAGTTTATTCACTCCATTACTCATTTACTGTCAAGACTGTCATACAAGTAATAAGATTGTTCTATGCCATGCATGTGCATCTTTGGCAGTATAAAACAATAACTGCAATAACAAAACTGAACAACTCTGGCATGACCAGAAATTGGCTACTATGCTGAAATTACAGTCACTATACTTTCAGAAAACAATCAAAGAAAAACTTTTCTACTAAATCAAATGTTATACAGGAAAAACCCACAAAATCTAAAGCAAAATTTATTTTTAAACTCAAAAGTGACTTAGTTCATTTGCATATAGGAGCATGGAATCTGAATACTACTGGAAGGCAGTGGCTAAGGGAAAAAAAAATGATCATTACGAGCATTCAACAACAGCATAGTAAAGGTTGAATACTCATAACATTTAGCATCACTGATGACAATGTATGATTATCTCAATATGAAAACACAATGTTTTAAGATTATACATGACAAAAAAAATGGTTCATTAAAAGTGATATTGTACATTTTAAAGCACACAAAAAAAAATAAATGTATTATTAGCTTTTTGAAATAATTTTGGCCTCCAAAAAAGCAAAAGAAAATAAAAATCATCGATTTCCACTAATCCAATGTCTCAAAAACAACTCAAATCCAATTTTTTAAGACCACATAATATTCAGCAGAATTAATTTCCTTTTTTATATAAAAAAGACAAAAAGATTTCAACTCCTATAATCTAAATGAATTATGAAATGCCACTTAAGTTGACTGTGATCATAACAAAAGCCTTTCATACATGTAATGGCAGTTCAGCTCAAAAAAACCTATCATGCCTTATAAATATCCAAGCAAACTAAAGAAACTTATCTTTAAAAAAACAAACTAAATAAAATACATACTTTCATAAACATTTATTAATCAAAAACAAATATTCAATATAAAAATAAAGCACAGTAAATATGACAACTGCCAAATGTGGAGTTTGTAAGTTCTATGTGGAAAGTCTGGGGACTGCCTGAAATCCTGAATACTAAACTGCTTTGTGAAAATAAGGGACCAAAGTCATTGACAATCATGACTCATATATTAAACTGTATTTAATGTTTACACTATTTTTAAATGTTCACTGTCAAATGCATGACAAATTCAATACTTTTTTTAACTTGGTCAATGGTAAGTTATTTTTTAACAATGATTCGTAACTTTTATCCTCATTTTACAACATAACTGTCATGCTAATAAAAATTTAAAAGGTACATTATTTATTTATGAGTTTTTAAAAAGTAAATTCATATGAATTTAAAAAATTAATCAGACAATTTAAAAGTTAACAGTTTACAATTAACTAAGCTTTAAGAGCAAGTATTAGGAGTTGGCATTAATTCATCTCATGAAGATGAACTCAAATCCTCATTTGATCCAGCCACAAGTATCTGTTGCTGGCTCAATTGACATCTGAATAAAATAAAATAAAATAAAAATGCTTTGATCTTTTAAACACAAAATAAAAGATATCTTTTGACTTGAATCAGACAAAATACAACCCTGCTTCTGTGCTACAAACAGGCACACACAGACAAGGTGAGCAAAGGTGTCAGAGCAGTGAGAGAGTTGTAAAATGACAAAAATCTTCTTGCGGCATGAACAAAAATTATAATAGTTTCAATTAGAAATTGGTCAAAATTTATATATTCTGAACACAAAATATAAGATCTCTTTTAAATTTATCTTGATTCTTGCACAGAACAGAGGGGTGGTTGTAAAAAACAAAAAAACAAAAGCAACTGTTTAAATTATTTCAAATCTTCCTGTGCCGTCAACTTAAAATTATAAAAGTTTCAGGGGTGAGGAGGAAGAGTCAAACTTCAAAGTTTGAAAACAAACAACAGCACTCTTTTCATTCTTCATGAGTGGTTAACCCACAAACACATCTACATCTCTGTGATGCATACTGTCATGGTACGGCAAGAGAGTAAAAGGGACAGTACTACCAAAAAATATTCGTGCCACATTCTATAACATGCTGCAAAAGGAGATCCAGTCTAAATTGACTCTGACATAAGGTTTCTTTTATCTTATCTTAAAAGAAATATCTGTGCCTTCATTCTGCAAGATGAAAGTTAGGAGTATGGTGTTGCATTAGTGGGGATGGTGGTAAAAAGAAAGATATGGAATCTGGATGAGTTTTGTTTGCATTAGGTTTGTATCCTACCTGCTAGTGTGGATAATTACTGTTTTAATTTTGTAAATGACAATAGATCAATAGATATAAATCTAATAATTTTTATAAAAAATCTTACTTCTGACATACGCTGATTCCATCCACCATGCCCTTCCTGCATCTGTTTAAGAACATCCATGTCAAGATCACAGCGTACTTTGTCGCCAACTTTAAAATGACATGTTGTGACAACTGGCATAGATTCTATTGCTTCACCTGTGGAAATTATACTGATTGTGAATTTCATAAAGAAGATGAATGAAAATGAATTATTTTTGAACAGGTATAGTTTCAACACCTATTTGCAAACAAAAGTTCAATTCAAGATGTAGGTGGAAATATATTATTATATCTGTACATACTGTATTTACATTAGACATTATTAATTACATCTGTCATTCTCGGGAAACAATTAAGCTTTCCAAAATTATTTTAATATAATGATATTTCTATGAATATTCATTAACAAATTTCCATAGCAGTTTATCAATAATGCTCCTTAAATTAATTAACTTATTTTTCAAAAGAAAACTTACACAAATATTATCGAATGTTCACATAAATTGTTTCAAATTTTAGAAAACATAACTTCAAACACATAATACAAACATGCATGCATAAACAAGCATTTATGCAATCATACAAACCAATCACACAAACCAACAAAATAAAATCTGATCATTTTGTATAGCACTTAGTATCTAGTTATTTCTTCATTGATCATACCCAAAATGGGAAGGTGATCTTTGTAGTAATAGCCACCAGAGCTCGGTGTTATGTATTTCAGGTCCACCTTTCCTTTGTGCCCTACCCTGTACACATTGGTAGATCCAGATGCCCAGGTAACATGAGCAACACTGCGACCTGACTCAGAATCCCAGCCTCTAATGTCAGAAACCTTCCCAATTTTCCCTTCACCACCTGCAAAGAAAAATTTGTTGGCAAATCACAGTGCCAGCCAGCTAAAGTAAAGAAATACTATTTCCTATGGGACCAGTAGAATGAAAGGAAAGATGACAGATGGAAATACTTCAAATATCAATAAAGAAAAGTACCAAGGCATAGAAACATGTCTATGATGTGTTGCAATGTTAAAAGTAGATGTGGAGAGCTAACCACTTCATACAGTCAAAATAGTTACCACAAATGCCTCCTTTGGTTGAAGCTCTTCTAGATTCTTTCATCCTTACAGTATTGTATGCGATCAGGTGATTTCAAGGCACATATTTCCATACAGAATCACTGAAATCTTCCACAGTGCCAAAAAACCAGCATCAAAACCAAAGGATTTTTTTATCTGAGGCTAAACATACAGATCAGTCACTTGCAGGTATAATGTACAGATCTTATATAGTGTATGGTTTTTATTTTGTTGGTGTGTTTTAAAGAAGTTTTATTCCAATAATTATTACTGTAAATTGTTTATTTATAATTTACACACTTATTTCAGTTATAATTTTTATAATTTATACAATCTTTAATTTTATATATATATTAAAAATAACTTTCAATTGATATTTGCCCTTTTTTCTCCTCTAATACAAATATTAATAGATAGTGTTAAAAAGAAAAAAATAAATTTAAAAAAAAAACCCCCAGCAAATGTCCATTTATTAAAATTATGTTTAAAAGTGTTCTGATAGGCAAATTATATGGTATAATTGCTGATTTTTTGTGTTCTCAATTTAAGATTCTGTAAATTGTTCATTACAAATTATTAACTTTTACATTTACTATTTGGTAAGCATTTAAAAATTTGAAAATCTATAGCAACTATAAAAAACTAGATTCCTTAAAATAAAAAAATCTTACACAATCCTTATATAAGAGCATCACTAATATGAAAAAAGTTTCATACCTTTCACAAATTACTACCCAGTGTCTACGGCTCTTTATTTTATAAAATACATGATCAATAGTATACTGCAATTTTAAGATGTATCCTGTTCCCTTCAATCTTTCCATCATAGGCAGAGCATTTTGTGTCAGAATGTACTTTCTTTAAGATCCATTCCATTCCACAGATACAGAAATGTGAAAATTTTTAGTCTTAACTACCCTGAAAATGCTAACCACAATGACTTATAAAAAGTGTGTTTGCATATATGCATGGGTGGGTGTGATGTAGGATGAGAGAAACCAATCAAAGTGTACATAAATGCAATAACCTGCTGCATAGTTCTGCAAACAAAATAAACACTATGGTCTTTAAGATCAATATATCCTTTTAATTCAATAGCTCATTGAAATTAGTGTCTTGACAATATGATGACAATAAACTATTACAATTGAAACAAAGCTAAAATGTATTACCAACTGAAGAACAGAAGTCTGTGCATGTATGGCCCCAAAAGTACACTAAATATTGAAAATGGAAAAAAATTTATGCCCTAAAATAATTAAAAACATTAAAACATTTAATAAGTGAATGTACAACATGAATAACAAACATGAGCACTATTTGTGCTGATGTAAAGAATATTTAAGCCAGCTGTTTTGATAACATCTCTATAGACGTGAAGAAACAGCTACCTACAAAAATCTGCTGGACACATCATTCTCTCATCTAAGAACCAAAATGCCTATCAAAGTACAGTACATTAATTCAAGTACAGAAAAGTAAAACAGCGAAGAGAATATTAAAAGAATGGGCATGACAAATGCCTATTATGATACATAAAATATTCTGATAATATGTATGTATTTCAAACAAAATTATATATCTATTACACTTCTTGTAATCTCCAAGATTACCTATTAGTAAATACATGTAGTCTAAATAACTGAACTTTTGTGATAATACTTTCACATATAGTGATCTACCAGTATTTATTTTACTTCTTGTTCTTCCTTTTTTTTTATGTTCATGTAAATTTGGCAAGGAAATTAACTTGAAGAAGAACATCCATAAAGCATAGTCTTCTACTATTGAATGAACTCTCTCTCTCTCTCCATAAGTGAAGTTACCCCCTCCCAAAAAAAATTCTGTTAAACTGGACTGATATGCTGACAGTAATAAGACCTCTGAACTTCACATTACAGTATTAACCTTTTTATTAAAGAAACAAAATAGAATTAAATATTTTTTTTAAATAAAAAAATTATAAGCAGTCATGCCATGTACAATGAACCATGCCCTCGCATATATACATGAATGTATTGCAGTGAAAAAAGAATAGCTATGATTATTAATCCCTGTTTAATATAAATACCAGTAACATACGAGATATAATAGAAAATGGCAATTAATGGAATCTAGTGAAAACAATTTAGAAAAACTTATAAAAATGCTGAGTAAAATGATTCGTAATGATTATATGTCTAAAGTAAATTCAACATAATGAAACAATTTGTGCATGAAGTGACTATTTCTGATCTTTCAGTTAAGTCCCTCTCTACTGTAAAACTGAAATTAGTATTCCTGAGTAAATCATCAAGAAATACTGATGATATCTCATTAAAGAAAAATTGCACATGTGCACACAAGAGATATGCATAACTCCACAGATCATGTTAAATATCCCATGTTTACCATAGTTTAAAACTGTTGATTGCTGATATATTTATGTCACAGTAATAGAAATGTTACTTCAATATCTCTTATTTTACATTAATGGCTGCCAATGTTTGAAAATGTATCATTACTGATTATACATCACTATTTTCCTGCACTCACAGGGGAAAGAGCATTCAACAATGGCCTAAGTCTGAGTGATAAGTGTGATATAAATCTTCTGGTTTATTGATTTTCAAATGCTATGATCAGGGTAGGTGCGGGAATCATCAGCCGCAGTGTATGTAAGTGTAAGGAATACACTACACTCCTTTGATTTATGTTGGCAAAGTATGCTGACTACAATGAATGATTTCTGATACAGAGAAGTTACTAGAAATTGCTATAATTGTTGTTCTGCTTGATGTAACTAGTATGGTGAACAAAAGGCGTTCAGGTTAGCTTTGAGAGAAAAAGAGGTAAATTTTTCAACAAGTTTGAGAGAAACAAATAGAAATTGAACTGAACTATAATTTGTGACATTGTTGTACAAGCATGTGAAATACTATTGAGACAGCGCTTAATTCAGGTTATGTCAAACTATTATCGTTTGTCTAAACTCCATTTCTGTTCTCTGATAAGAACTATCCTGTGATTTGTATTGATACTAATGTTGAATTGTATTTTAGGATATAAGATTGAGAAATATAGAAATTATTTGAATGTGGTTTTGTGGAAATATTGATGTCAAGTAATCTTTTTCATTGTATTTGTCATATAAATATATGATTGTTGATTTAATAAATTTATTGACCTTCTTACACATAATTGATAATCTTATGTTGGAGAAGAAAGTGGGTGGATGGGGGCTCGCTAAATATAGATTAAAGACTGATCTGTCTTCTACTTTAGTAAGAAGTTTTCCACCTATGGAATACTGTGTAATGGTAAATGTGTCTTAATGTTGTGGAAGAGAGAAAATATTTACAGCGCCTGCATATCTGCCAAATGAGAGAGTTGAGTGGTGTCTGCTGAAGAATTATTAATAACAAATTAAGATTCTCATCACTTGTAATTAGTTATGAAAGATTAATTAATAATAATAATCATAATCATTAACTAAGTGGTATTGGCGTCACATATTTTTTACAATTCAGAAGTTCTGCAAGGCCCATTGCAATTATGTAGAAATATTTAGTCACAATTCAGAAGTCCAGAGAATAAGTGCTGATAGGCACTTCTGTCATTCTATTAAAAAATTACATCCTTATACTGAACTAGAAATTTAGTATACAAGTCTTTGTTCAATGAATGAATACAGCTGTAGAAAATTGTGTCTCCCACTCACCTAAACACACTCCCTTCCCACATAACAAGCACATGAAGTATAGGAATAACCTGTTAAAATTTAGTAAGGGACCTAAAAATGTATGCACAATTACTCACCATCCTGATTTCCCCAATCCCAGTCAGGGCCTCTTATCACTCTGGCTCCGGCAAAAATGCCAAATGCTTGCACTTTGGAACTAGAAGAGCGTTTTGCTACTTTCACTCTGCCAAAACAAATGACATCTTTAAAGTGTAAGTACTGTTTTCTTAAACACCTTGTCAAATCCATTTCACATTCATTAAATTTGTAACTAAGTAAAATCAAGCAATCAAATGATCCAGGGTTTTAAAATATTTATACCAATTAAAATGTTGAAAAAAGAATCTAATCTGCCGGTTGTTTGACTGCATAAAAATATGTGAATCACATGATCTTGCAGAAATTCTACATATAGAGCTCTGACCTCATGCATATTCTTGTCAACAGGGTGATAATGTTATCTTTAATGAAGTCTTGCTTTCAATGTTTACGTGACATTTCAGAATGGTCTGCATTTCACAAAACACTATGTGATCATTTTTTTTTAAACTGGTGAAATATTGTGCCACTGCAAATTTTAGAAACACAGTATATTTAAAGGTTATTAGCAAACCCCTGAAAGAAAATTAAAATATGAATTATAATTATTTATTCAACAAAAGCAAAAGAAATTTTATCACATGACCTCAAATTACATACTCTGCTCTTGACAACTTATTTTTTTCCTTCTGGTTTTTACAATTATCCTGCCTATGAAATGGGATTTGCAGAAAATCTATAGTGAAGGAAGATAAGAGTTCCATCAGTACATAAAGAAACAGATTGTTTGAAGCAATGCTTGAAACCTACTTACTGACATCTTCAAAATGCAAAATGCTGTTTCAAAATAGAATGGATGCAAAAAGTTGATCAAGGAGCTATATCTAAATTTAGTTTCTGCCTAGCAATTGTAGATCTATAGCCAGGGTAATTTAAAGATTCATCAAAATGATCAGTTATGTTTGTCTCAAGACTCATCAAGTAAGATTGTGATTAAATACAAATAGCAAAAAATACAATACATAGCAAAAAACACATTTTAATTGTATATGTATAAATAAAGATTCTGGTATCTCTAGCGCACACACATGCATGTACACATACTGCCTTTGATATTATAATTTCAAGTGTAGTTAACAAATCTTAATTGGGATACAAACTTATAATGTACAGCTTTATCATATAATTTTATTACATTCATTTCAGGCAATATGTGACAGAATATTTTTTTACATGCATGATTTTTAAAAGTTTCTTGAATACTAATTTGTCATACTTGATGCTGTGAATATAGAATAATCATCATGTTTGTGTTATAACCATTCATTGCTATGGAAACCAAGGAAAACATCCGCAATATTGGATTTCTTAGAAACAATCTGAAGAGCTTCCAAGTTAACAATTTAATGTTTTTTCTTCACTTTAGTGTACATATAGACTGTATCCACAGGGTGTCAAAAGATTTTCTTCCTATCAAGTATACATTTATTATTATTATTATTATATTTTGTTGTTGTTGTTGCAAAATGACATATTTTTTAATGCTATTATTTGCCATTTTCCAACTTTCACGGGAAAGAAAATAAAAACTAATTATCTGAATTTCCTTCTGAATCCCTGTACATAATAATACTATCATGAATAAATATGCAAAGTTTCCTTTAGATATGACTGCTAGGTTTTGAAAAATCTTGCCTCTAATATCTGACACAATGCTCAAACAGAAAAATGAGAAAATATTAACTTAATTTAATATTAACTTAATATTAACTTAATTTAAAGTGATTTACAATTACGATTTTCAGCTTAGCAAACACAGCACAATGCTACTGAATCAAGAAAAGCTTCTTAAAAGTTTCCTGTAGCATATGAAGGTCCTCCTTCAAGCTGAATTAGCTCCTCTTGCTGCCTCAGTTTTGCAGCTCTTACAACATTGTGTCGTTTATTCTGCTTATCCTTTACACAAACTAAAGCAGAAAAAAACCAAGCCTGCCTGTATTTTTATAAAATCTCTGTCACCAATGTTACCTTTTTTTTTATAAGTACCTACCAGTATCATCAGCAGTTTCTTCATTATGTTGAACAAAAATATTTACATATTCAGCAAGTCCCTTTGGTGTTTTAGAGTTTACTCTCAGTGCCAGTGTAGCATTTTTGCACTGAGGACAACACAGCTATCCAACAATTGTATCAATTGTAGACAAATCAATAATAGCTCTTGAGAAATTAGGAATAGTTTTATTTGTCTCAGCACTGAGTTCACAATGCACTGATTCAGAAGCACAGTCACCCCCATCTTTTTTCTCAGAAGGTACACTAGCATATAGTTCACTTCTGAATTGTGTCCTGGTTTTATCTCCAAGAAAATGGTTACTAGAAGGAGAAAATGAACTTTATTGAACTTTGAACGTCCAGTAGCGGATCCAACTTTGTCGCCTCAGCAGCTGCAACAATATTATTTCTACTTTTCTTATTCTTCCTTGCAATTGCTAGCTGCTGATTGTTTACTTTTATAAACTGATTCATGCATACATTTTGTTACACAAACCATTTTTCCAGCCCCAGTGATCGAATTCAGAAAATGTAAACAGATGCCATTTTGGAGCAACCTGAGCAATCAGAAACACTATTGCAGAGTTGAAGGGTCATGCTCTCCATATATAGAACAGCTTGGGTTCTCCATATGTAGAAGTCTAGAACATAGCTTGGATGTTAAAAATAAGTGAATCAGATGTTATTGGTGCATTTTTCTATAAATAGAAAGCTGAACAAAGGCAGGGGAAGTAATAAAGATTTCCCCAGTATATAAATCATGACAGTTAGTGCCAAAGAAAGGCATGTTTCCAAAGCTTGAAAATTGGCAATTTCACACAAAATTTGAAACAAAAGACTCCAAAAGCATGATGGTTAGTGTAATAAAAGCACTTTTATTACATAAAAATGACAGTTTTATGAAAAAATGATGAATGATTCTGCAAGAAGACACAATGAACTGTCTAAATATTCAAAAAAACAAAATGACACTAAATTCATGATTTTTCACCTGTGTACAGCGCCTTCATTCATTCTGCAAACAGGTAATATTACTATTAGAAACAGATGCATCAGGTATTTGGTACTTAAAATATAATATTAATAATAATAAATGAAAATAATAATAATTAACTATAATTTACTTTCACGTTAATTTCTATTTATAATAAGACAACTTATGATTGCCTGCATGATTACTAAATTATTATATGTATTACTATTATTTACCAAAGCCATTTAATAGGTAAGACCACTCAAATTTTGAAGTCTGGCCAAATAAGCTGATATTTACAGGTTATGTTATGTACCTCAAAGTAAGTTTGTATACAAAATTTTGGAGCTCTAGCTTTAATAGAAAAAAAGTTATGACAGTTCAAAGTTTGATGTAAATTGCAGAAAAACTCAGATTTCACGAAACCACCTTTTGAAATGACCACAAAACAAAAACTATGAAACATACACAGTTCATCTTTGCTATGTCAACTCTCTGTAACACAATTATACTGCTGATTTTTTTTTAAGGATCACAGATGCATAGAAAATGAAATACAGTCCTCTCAAAATAGCATTTTGTTCAAAATTTCAAACGGCAAGTGGTCAAAAACAGAATGTCTCTTTTGGAGTCTTGTAAAACAAAAACTACTTCATATACATCATCCAGATTTGGTATACTTGCTCTTTGGAGTATAGACATTTCCAGGGTGAAGTTTTAGACAATCTTGTTTAATAGATTTAGAAATAATAAATATAACATATGAAAAATATAGCTTTTTGCAATACAATCGCACATAATGTTCACTTGTTGAAGAGAAAAATAGGTCAAACGAAACAGTTATTATTATAATACAGTGTTTCTAATTTCTATAACTGACAGCATGATCATTCTAACCTAAATAAAGTCATAAATTATATTTTGCATACTTTATTACTTATGTGCATGTATTTAGCAATAACGAATAAGTTGAATAATGCTCACCATATATCATAACATGAACTATCCATTTGTGATCCTATATCAGCCCTGTAAATCCTGTTCAGTCAATTTCTTTGCTTGTTAATGTTATGAACTGCATTGCCAATAACTAGTTAGTTGATTTATTTAATTTTAATGTCTTTTCACTTGTGGATTTAGACACATTCACACATATGCATAAATATACTTTGATACACCCATATTAGTGTACACATATGATAACCTTATGAACAGATGCTGCTTTGATTTTAATTCTATTATTAACAAAGTATTAAGAACAGAACATTAATTTTAAAAACAGTTCAAAGCTAGCAAAACTGATACTCTTTTTAGTTTAATAAAATACTTTTACATTGTTACAATGTTAGTTCAATAGTTGTTACTATTTGCAGTTAGTGAGTTACTATTTGACAAAGTTGTATAATTCATTAATTGTCAATTATTTATTAACAATGTATTAAGAACAGCACAATTTTAAAAACAGTTCAAAGCTAGCAAAACTGATAGTGATACTCTTTTAGTTTAATATAATACTTTTAGTTTTACATTGTTACAATGTTCAATAGTTGTTACTATTTGCAGTTTATTTTTTAGTTCCCTTCAACAGCAATTGTAATTATTAGTATCTTTATTTTTAATAGGTGTCTATTTGTTTCATAATATAAGACATTTACATTCTAAAAATATCTTGAAAATTGAAGCTAAAAGTCTTTCATAGTTTTACTTATTATATATCTACTATATTAGTGTATACTGTATGACTGTAGTGTGTGTAGCATGTTACTCATCCTTGTCTTGATCTCAATTTTTACCATACATCGATTCACTCACTCACTGACACATACACTTATTTCTATATTATTAGTATATATCTTTACCTTGAACGGTCACTCAATGACAAATTCTCATTCATCATTTACTAGATTGTTTCTTAAAACCCGAATTATAATAAAATAATGAAAAGTACTGGTCAGCTACAGACAGTAACACAGAGACAAAAATCCGCCAGCATTAAAAGTTGTCGTTCTTTATTTTGGATTGGTGCTTTGTAAAATTAATTTAAAATATCGCCGATTAATTAAAATATTTTCTAAAAAAATAAGTCTCATCATGAATCATCATTTAATCATTTGCAGCCAGTATTTTTTGTATAGGACTGCTTTTAATATAAGCAGTTTGTCCTAACAAATCATCACCCTCTTGCAACCGTACTTTAAATGGCCGATGTTTAGCTAACCTCGTTAATGATCAAAATAAAACTTTCTAACAAATCGTAACTTAAAAATAATAAATAATCGTTTTACAGTAGCAATATTTAGATGAAATTTAATAGTTTTTGTTAAAATTTACGCAAAATGTTGTCTGGTTGAACCATTTTAATACACGTGTGGTCCAAGATGGCGATCTCTCGTCAACTTCGGCACGGGCGCGAATAAAACTATTAGGGTTACCCGCGTTCATTGCTATTCGCACTTCCCTTATAGAGACTTCCGGTTCATGTTATATACCATTTTAAAGGGCAAAAGATTACCTTTTCAACAGTATAAAGTAGGCGAACAGATGAGAATGGGTTTCGAAGTTATAATGCGTCAAACATAACACATAATTTGGATTATCATTTTCTACAGTAAAAATTTTTAAAAATTAAATCAACCGATGCTTATGTTAAAGGTCATTATCTTAGCTTTCCATTGATATAAGATTTATTTTTATTGGTTGAATCGTAAAAGAGCGACAGCGCGTTAAGTGAGCATACCCAAAAACGATGTCGGCGGTAAGCCATTTTCAAATCTCGCCACGGGTACTTTAGTACGCTTTACCGACTGTGAGTTTATCGATCAAAACGTAATAAATATGTCATTCAAATGTACAAACAAAACTTATATTTAACGTTGGAAGATTCCTTTATTTGTTAAAACAATTTCCAACCATTTCTTTCTTTTAATTACTGAGATAGACAGTTTTGAAAAAGAGTGAATTCAGTCAAAAAGTGACGTTGTCTCCAGTCTCCATATAGCGAGTGGTCTTACCTACATTTAAGGACAGGCATTAGCAAATTCCATAACTTCTCAGCGAATACAGTATAATTAGGTGTCATGTTTGCTTTTCTCATCTTTTAATTTTATGTTTAAAACTTCTTTTAAATTCTTAATTTATTTATATTAGACATATGCCCATAATCAAGCCAAATGAGAAAGGACTGTTCAGCTTGCACTGAAATGAGCTTAATAATATTAATAATCACTATATGTATTAGTCATATAACTAATATACTTCATTTGTATGAACATTTAACCAATAAATTTACATATTTTTGAAACTATGCTAAATACTAAAATCATCAGTATGTTATTTAATAATCACACAGGGGTTGTGTACTATTAAATTTTATTTGCTTTCATACTGAAAATAGATACTTTTTTTGCATGTACAGCAAATTTTCAATGCATGTTTATTTAATAAATACATTAGCAAAAAAGTATTAAGCATGTCCACTCATGTATGCAAATTTTCAATCAATATGCAACTGTCGCCGGCCCACCTTCTCTCTGATGAGGGGAGGGTGGTGGCTAGTTGACTTCACGTAGGACTTGCATAAAGATTATTACAAATCCGCACACAGAATACCAAGATGGTTGTTTGGCTCAAATTTTATTCTGCGCGTAGGTTACGTATTGCCGACATGTTTGCACGTGTGCTTGCATACGGGTAAGGGTGAAGTGTAGACGGCACAGACGACACAACATATAACAACGACAACGACCACTCTTTCAAAACCATGGACAGGAGAAAGTCTCAATGTCAGAGTATAAATTCAAATTTATTGGTCTATGGGTTTCCTCTCACACGTTGGTTAGTCAGCCATCCACATTCACACCCATGGGTAGGGGGGGGGGGGTAAGAAAGAATGATGAATAAAATAAAAGAAATGCAAAATTCAAGATTCTTCATGCAGTACTACTTCTAAAATTGCCTAAGCATTTTACAACAGTCATTATTTCAAAGTTCTGGAGCCACTGCTCTTATATCAAAATTCAATAATTCAACAATAAACAAATGTCATTTGACTTGCAAGTCCTCTTCAATCAGTTCCATTAATATTTTCTTATATTAATCTTAAAGCCATCCTTTACTTATAAACAATGATTTAAACTTAAGGTTTATTTTTAATTTTTAGTTTAAAACTACAGTTACTATGGCGATTCATGGCCACCTGGCAAGCCGTACATTAATCACAGCAAGAAATGGTTGTACACACAAACTAACACATTTAACTATAGTAATATAAATCTTAACTTTCCAATAATCTCAAAATTCTATTTCATAAGTAATTTCACAATAACAATATAAACTTAATCTACCAAACATTTATATAGTAGTGATTCTTAAAAAGATGTTACATTTCAAAACACAGAGCCTGCCTTTTCACGGACAAAATTGGTGTATCAGCTGCCGTCCCACGTACTCTGTACACTGACATAGATTTATGGGCGTGGTGTCCTGACCACGGAGGGTCAGGCAGCGTTCTCCCTCAAGTTAATTATACTTTTTCCATTCCCTGGCATGAAAGCTATTTTCCTCAGCTAGCATCCATACACTTAGGTTTCACATTGTTGACAAAATGGTCATTTTCACCCCTGTCCCTGTTTTAATTAACTTAACTGTTTCATTAATAGTTTAGAGTATGAGGCCACTTAGAGAGAGAGAGAAAAAATTAATAATATTTTATCATCCCCGTGACAGCAACTCAAACATATATATATAGATCTTTGTGATATTATTTAAATCACCAATAGTAATATCACAAGCTGAAAAACAAACAAGACCAATCTCTAAGTACAAAGCAAACTATAATTATGTTATGTATTAGTAATTATAAGTATGTTAAGTAGTAAATAAAGTAGTATTTGCGAAAGATTTCATAATAAATTTTAATAACAGTAACAGCAATACCAAAGTACAACTATATATGTGCAAATTGAAGTTAAAACTGTTCAAGTATTTTACTAGTACAATTAAAAGTTCAGCCAAAATATCCAGAATTGGTAAAATTGCTTTGACATTTGTATTATTATCAAATATCACCGACTTTAAAATAAACCAACAAAAAACACTATCAAATCTATAGAATCTTAAGGAAGATTTTTATAGTGGAAGTTAGTGCTTAATATTGTGAAAAGATTATTCTATCTTTCTGATTTGCACTTTTAAGCAAGATTTTGCCGAAATAAAAACACTGTAGATGTTGATTTTGTATATCAATCTTATAATATTTCTTTTCAACTTAAGTCAAACATTCTCTTTAAATCTATCCTGGCATAATAATAGCAAGAAGCTTAAGTATAACTTGCACTTGAAAGCTTATTCAGTTTGAGATCAAAAGATGTTTTCTTTCTAAGTATGAATAAATTAAAAATTCCAACAAGTTTCTTTGTCATTTCTTTTACTAATCATTGGTAAATAATATAAAAATTACTGCATATCCATCATGATGTGACACAAGAAAATATAAAAAATGTAAGAATTCTAAACAACAAACTTATTAACAATAAAATATTGTATGATGTTATTAGTACTAATAATAGTTCCAGGTAAGTTCAACAGTATTTGCTGCAGATGTAATAATAAATATTAAGAAACAGCACAATACGAGTAAACTTGCCACCAGTGCAATTATTACTATTAAGTATTATTACTAAAAGCTCAGCCAAAAATTACTGTTATATTTTTGTAAAAACCCATAAAAATGCATATACATCACTATATGTATTGGTAATATTTACTGTTTGGCTTGTTTTTTTACTTATTTATAGCAAATTAGTTTTAACATTATCTAATACTTACTACAGTAGAAAGTTATATGTTATTGTAGCAGTTAAATCAGTTAATGGAACTACCTAGATCTATATTCTAAATAATAAAATTATTTGCTAGCATTCAAATAATACATAGTTTAATCTGAGAGGTTAATCATGGCTGTTGCCAGACTTAATATATGTACTGACATCTATTGATGTTGCTGCATCTCTTTGACATACTAATCCATGTGGTCATGGAGGCCAATTTTAATATATGAATGTATCCTATTTCATTTTCAATTTCATCAGACTCAAATTGAAAAGGAGCTAGTTGTTGATAACAGATTTGAGATATCTCACAGGATTCACTATCCCTTACACTTTTGTCTATTCAACTAGCCACGCTGCCATCCTGTCATTGTTTCATCATAATTATGTAACTGATTTACTATACACTTTTGTCTATTCAACTAGCCGTGCTGTCTTTGTTTCATCATAATTATGTCACTGATTCACTACTCCTTTCCCTTTGTCTATTCAACTAGTCATGCTGCCATCCTGTCTTTGCTTTGCCATAAGTGTCACAGGTTTATGTGTTCCTGAAGTCCATAAAAGATAATATATTTTAAGTGCATTTATCATTCATTCAAAATAGAATGGCTAGGTATTCAATAATAATTTTTATTTTAAAATTATATGAAAACAATAAATCAAAGCATGACTAACCATTGAAAAATCCTAACTCATGACTACAAATATGAGAGGCTGTATGATACCATAATTTAGGCTTTAGGCTTGTTTACATAAGTAAACTTCTTGAGATATCAGATAAATAGGTAATTTTAACTTGGCCAAAAATATTTTTAAAATTTATATGCCAACAACTTGTCCTAGTATATTAATTAGATACATATAATTTTACAAGTGTAAATATTATAAACATATGTAACTATACAGAATGTAATTTTCTTTATAAAACTTTACAATTTTAATCATCCAGGATAATGTTCTTTGAAAGTTTGCAGGAGAAAATCATACAACAATATATGTATATACAAACACACTACAGCACAACACACACAAATTTATTAAATGCATGAGAAATTAGTTTTAGAATGTCATGTAACTAAGGAGTGTGTTATGTCTGAAGGCATAAGACATAATGAAGACACTGTCATGGCATTAAAAAAAAAAGAAATCTTTCCATGACATACAAAACTGTTAGAATATCTCTACTTGACTAATTATAATTCTGATCAGGAAGACTTATCAGAGCTCCACATAAAAGATTAATATTTAAATCTACTCATGTGTGTCGTGTACATTTGATGTGACAACCTCAGACGTAAATGAGAGCTTTGATTTTTGTTTGCCTTTCAAAATAAATGCCAATATTTCTCTAAATTACTGACTAGTGAAAAATATTAATTATTTATTTGGTTTGCATGATGTAAATTCCTCTTCACAGGGTTCTTTGCTACTTTATTAAAGGGTAAATTTCTTAAAATAATACTTTTTGCATTTTGAGCAGAAAAATTTGTAAACTGTAAGACAAAAAGTCAAGCATTTATTTAACATACCCTTTTGCAGAAGTTGAGTCAAGTCTGTAGAAGGCATGATTAATATCATGTTTATCAGCCATATAGCAGAGTGTGCAAAGATCAAAATCACGACAACGTGTACATTTCCAACGCATGCCCTGAATACCCTGTTTCTGACAGGCATCGCAGATTATGTTTGTGTGGCGCATACCTTAAAAAATAACAAATCAGAGAGATTAGTAAAGGACTCTTAAACATAAAGGTATCTTTTTGTCTCTAAATGCCTATATTATAGAAGTCACAAAAATCACTTTAAAGGATAGACAATGTGTAAAAAGAATAAAAGACCTTAAGAGAAAGGAACAATGAACATTGAAAATTAATTTAATAATGACAAAAATAAATAAGATTTTCAATATATATTGTATTAATAATAACAAGCCAATCAAAGAAAAGTTAACAATAGCATTACATTTACAACTTACCAACAGATGCAGAGACATAAATTAACAACACAATTTAAACTACCTAAACCATTTTGAAAAACAAAAGAACATCAGTAGAAATGATCATTTAAACTTACCAATAGGTGCATTGTCATAAATTCGAAGATCAAAAGCACCTTGATAGCCAACACGGTAATTTGTCCGTGCTCCTGAATCCCAATGCACAACCACTGTTTTATCTGGAGAGGTCTGACTTCCTGGTTGTCCTACTTCAACTACAGTGCCCACAAAACCCTCCCCTCCATCTTGATTACCCCATTTCCAATCAGGACCCCGAACAACTCTTAGTCCTACATCCATAGCTAAAATTCTGAAATTTAAAACAAAAAAAAAGCATTATGACCCAAACCAAACAAATAATCAATGTAAAAGCATCATCTTCTAGGTTATACCTATAATTAATTATTCAAAATTATATAATTTATACTTTTAAAAATAAGCAGATAAATGTTGTACTAGAGTATCAATATAATTTCAATGTTTTCTGTCTTTGCACTAAAAAGTTCAACCATAAAGGGAATAAGAAATTTAATTTTTAAAATATTAAATTTTAAAGAAATAACAATGGAAAACAACCAGCCATGAACAACCCTCAAAAACTGTAGGCACAAGTAACTTGCAAATTGTTATGACAATCTGCTAGCAAAAAAATACCAACAATGGGGGTGGGTTGGGGGTAATGATGATGACAAAGACTGTTAACAGAGAATATAATAATAGATTCAGCAAAAAGAATCAACTATATATTTGTCTTTCTTGTAATAATAAGAAATACTTCAATTTTATTACTTCTTTAAACATAATAATTAAAGTTTTATAAAAACATTTATCTATCAACCTACTACTAACAGTAACATATTGCTTTTTAATTTGCATTTGAAGAGTTAATTGCTATACTATACACCTCTGTTCCACCCCTGGAAAGAATAGATGGGTCTGCTCCACCAGCTTTATCGATTTGTCTCGATATGCTAAGCAATGATTGCTTCCATGCAATTATTTCAGTATCACTTTATTTGCTTTTTAAAAAAAAACGAAAATACATATAGATAGGTTATATATCTATCTATCCGTTTTCTTATCACTTAACGAAAATACATTTGACTGTTTTCTTATCACTATGTTGAAGGTGTTAATTATTTAGATTTTTAACTTGCTATAGAAGTAGGTGATTAATAAAAGACATTGAAGATTTTAACGAGCAAAAAATGAAAAAGAATGAACCTAAACAAAGTCCATGGAACTAACACACAATATGTGATACCTTTGTCAACCATTTGATGTCTACTGAGAAAGGTACTTGCTGCTGACACAATCAAATCCTTCTGAACATAGATTAGTTTATTACTAATATCATATGGCATAAAATTATATACTTATATATATGGTATTATATGTATGAGTATGGTATAGATGTACATAAATGAAGAATTGGCTCCCCCCCCCCACCTAGATTTCATTTTAATATTTTTCAATTGTATAATAATACAAAAAAAACACACTCAGAATATATGATAACGTTTATCTAAATTGAATTGGTTCTTTAGAAAGATCACTTCTAATAGGTCCAGCTTCATTGCTGCTGTCAGATGATTCTAAAGGCAGAAAATAAATGCTCCAGTGACTTGAGTCAGTGGTAATGCTGTGGACAGTCAATGTGCATCTTGAATAATCAATCTCAGGGTAGCAGGCTATTGCATTTTTAGTGTTCAATTCAAAAGTATCATCAGATTTCTCATTCTCTCTGTGCTTGGTAAAAATTTAGTTTGAATTTAGTTAGACAATGGATTTTCACCAAAATTTTCCAAATTTTAAGTGCAGATGTTGGTATGTCTTATTGTCTAGATATTTTTCAAAATCTTCATCTTCATGGTTACTGTTGATGAAGATGTCAAAGATGATTGAATGCTGTCATGTAGTGACCCAGCTATTATCTCATCTTCCTCTTGTATACCATTCATACAAATTTCTAATTTATAAAGCAAAAGAATTTTTCTTTTGTCTTTAGCTTGCTATTTCAATACCTTCAGAAAGTACTTTTTACTTCCAAAAGTTCCATTATTTAAAATGTACTAAATTAATAATAAACAACTTCTTGAGATGTCACTTCATTTTTTCCCCCCTTATGTTTAATTGTGAATTTGCGTTAGCTTCAAGTCTTATAAAATTTAGAGTTAGAGTCAGGACACTTTTACCTACTCCAACTCTACTAAGAACAACCAATTTCATGAATTCAACTCTACAGCCCTACTTGTGAATCCAAACTGATCTGAATATTGCTGAGTTACTTCGGTACAAATGCAGTTGACAATACCTCAAAAACTAAAAGAAGTGCATGTTTATGTGCCCAATATGCCTCCCGCCTGTGCATGGCACATATAATTGCATTATTAATTATTCTAATTTTATATTCTTGGCAGTTGTGACTTGCATCTAACCTAAAACGCTAGTCAAATCATCTTTTGTGAAACAATATCGTCTACTTGTTATTTTTTAGCTCGCAAATGACATTTTTCCACTCACAAATTGCAAGCTTGCAAGTGGAATTTTTGAGGGTTGGCCATGAATGAAAATATATAAAATCATTTTAACAGTAAGTTGAGTAACAGAAACTAACACTTATAGTTCATATTATTATCACCTTAAACAAATTTTGTATGGTTAAAGAGTTAGTATATGGTTAAAGAGTTAGTATACACTGATTAATGGAAATTCAAATATTTCAAAAAGAAAATACAATTTAAAAAAAAAACATATGGTTAAAACGAATGTTTCAATAAAATCTGCAAGTATTTTACTTACGTGTTTGTCATTTCGTTAGTTACAACAACCCCATATACAAATGTATTCCCAAATCAGTCTTGACAGGTATTAGTCTAGTCGAAAGACAATACTTGATTTGATTCTCCTGATCATAATGAAAATAGGGTTAGTGTGACACTATAAAAGATTAGTCTACTTTCTCTGAATGTTTTGAAAATATAAGAAAATAGTTTATCTACTATATATAAGAAATACAGAGGTATGTCTCTAAATTGGTTGAGATGTTTTGTAAAGAACAAGTTTCAGATTGCTTCTTTCTTCTTTGATTGCAGATGAAGTAATAGAAAAGGCTGCATTAATGCATAGGGGTGTAATGTTATTAAATGCTAATCATTAACTTAATGAAGGCAACCTCAATTTGTTGCCTTATAAATTAGTAAATAATATTTAATATTGTCTAAATGAAGTGTCGAGTAAAATAAATTTTATGTATAGGGAAAGAAAAATAAATTAATCCAAGAAGAAAAGTTACATGGGAACCTGTTTTAGTGTTTATCACAAATATAAATACTGTGTTAACACTACATAATAGCCTACACATGTAATAAAGTATATTTCCGTAGTTTAGACTGGCAAAAGAATAAGGTAATCATTAGTAACAAATATAAGTGTACTAAATCTTTCTCATCCATACATACATAAATGCACACTAATTAATGTTAACATCAATTTAATTGTTTATAACTGCATATTATTTTGATATTAAATATATCCCACCCTTGTCTTTTTATTTTTACAAGAAAAACAACAACAAAATTGATTATATAGTAAAGATTGATTGGACATACAAAATTGAAAGATATAAATACGTACTGTTAACAAAACGTTATTATTATTTTACTAAAGTGTATTAAAAAATAGTATTTTTTTGTACCTGTCTTTAATAAAATCTTTTGTACGTGATGAAGTAAGGATGTGAGACCTCCTATGTGGACAAGAACGGAGCCGGACATTTCACTAAATTTGGTTGGTCGATATTAAAAGTCAGCAGAATTAATAATTCGGCTGAAGTATCAAATGTTGACTTAGAATTTTTTTTAGACAAGATTGAATAACGTTAAAAATATACTTTAGATATTTCTACAGTTATTGTAAATATAACTTTTGTCTTATTTGTTGATGGCTGTTCCATTGACTGCCTTTCCTCCAGCTAAATAAAGTTCCTGATTTTGACCTGTTTTGAAAAATAATACTTCAGCTTTCTTAACCTACAGTTCAACATTTCAGTATTAATTATTCAAAACAGTTTCTTTAAAATCCATTATAATTAAATAAGCACACTTGATTGTACATTAGTATTACAGAGTCACTTAATCAATAAGGGCAGGTGCTGCATTAATAATGTACCGGTCGGCAATTGGAAATGAAAAGCTGTTTCCAAAGATGGAAGTTATGGCGAGTGTGTAGACTTGATTACGATGGAATGGGCATAAACTGTGGTCAATCAAATTGGAATTACGTGCCAAAACTTTGTATATGCATAGCTTAGTTGTGATGGACGCTTGCACGCAAGTCTTTGTCCGGAAAATGACGCCATGTTTTTCATCCATGAGCCTCATTTTGATGATAGTCTGAGACTATAGGAAAATATTTGGTCGCCATTTTGTTGTCTATTTGAAGGGTCATTGTGAGTGTTTTTATTTTTCCGCACATCCTACGGGATGGGGGAAACGAAAATCATTTACCATATAGATGATGAAGATACCCCGTATTTGATTAAACTTCCAGTGCCTGCAGATCGGGTAACGCTCGGGGATTTTAAGAATGCTCTTAACCGACCAAATTACAAGTTTTTCTTCAAGTCGATGGACGACGATTTCGGGTAAGTTCGTCAATTTTTTATTTGTAGATATTATAATGTATGAAACTGTACCATTTTAATAAATAGCACACTGTATCTTTGGTATTGTATTAATTTATTTTAAAATGCATGGTCAAATATTTGCTAACATTGTAAGAACACAATGTTTAGAAAAACAATTTCGGCTTTAAGACACCCTTGTTTCCATCACCCACCCATCCTCCCTGGACAGATCTATTGGCAAAGAAATACAATCTGCAGGCAGATTCAACCCCCGGACATGTGCATGTAAAACCTCCTTTAAAAAGTAGATTACGGCATAATTTTTAACTGCAATTGATGAAATTCCCTATATTCTACTTCTAGTTTTTGCTGTACTTTTAAGTAACGCTGTGAAGTGATACATGTATGTAGTTAAATTTGTGTGCCCTGCCAAGTGCCATCGTGCCTGTTATACACCTGTTTTTAATACGACGTTAAATTTGCAAAATGTAGGCTTGAAGTGGTATGTCATTGTTGTTTGTGCTGCAGATTCTTATGTTAGAATAAATGATTAACATTATCTATTTAAATTACAGGTTTGATTTACGTATTGTGCTATTATAGTATTAATGAGCAGGAAACTAAGTTCGAAACTAAGATCTGATTATGATATGATTATTGCATGTTGATATATTTAGTAATATTTTTGTTGTAATAATAATGTATGCCGTTTATCAAATAATATTAATAGTAAAATATGATTCCTAATAGTAATACCGTTAATGTGAGATATGTTTATTAATTATGTGAAAATATACACATCAATTAAAGAATTAGAATGTTTAACTTTAGGCTAATATAATTATAAAATTAATAATATGCATATATTTTTTGTATAAAAGTTCATGCTAAGGTTAAATTTAAAAAATTGGGGTTTTCCCTCTTAATTTTTAACATGTTTATTTTATGTACATATATTTTAAGTGATGGATTTGGACTTGAGTTTGAAATAATGCTTTTACTTTTTGCAAGACCTGAGTCATTCCACATTACTTGTTAATATAGCTTTCTCATTCTGAGGTGCAATGGGTATTGAATCTCTCATTAGATCAGTGTATATTTAATGTAAAGTTTTTCCAGAAACTTCTTAAGTTCTTTTATTTGCATTTTTCTTAATTATATAAATTACTAATACTATTACTATGTATAGTTTTGTACTATATGTATTTGAGTGTCAAAATAATTGTAAGTGGGTTAGTGAAAAACAGTTGTTTTCATTAGATGATCAGCAAATTTGAAAAAGATTATTAATAGACAATATTCAGAATTCAGTCTACTTAAAATTCAAGAAGAGTTAGCACCTGTTTAACTTTAACTGTACTTTGGTGAAAATACAATTTGGATGCAAATTTCATAAATAATTCTGGCCCTGTTTCATTGACATGTACCATGTAAAGATTAGCAAAGAATCGTCATACTGATAGTCTGATATGCAAATTTTAAAATAGTTTTTAAAGCATGTTTGAGAATTATATAGAGTTGAAAGTACTATCAGTATCATAGATATATTCTAATTGATCACAGGTGACTACATATACTTTCAGCTGTGTTAAAATAAGTGCTATTTCTTTGTAATAAAGGTCAAATGTTTTTCCAACTATATCACTACATGTATTATCAGTATATCCTCTATTTTTAAATAATTTGAGTATTTATTTTCAATTCTTTTACTACTAACATTTCTACTTTTTACCAGAATTAAAATGAAACTAATTTAGTATTTACATGCACTTTTATGGTGATGGATATTCTTATTACTATTAATGTATTATTGTCAGTTTATATTTCTGATTGATACTAATTTCTAAAGTGAAGCAAACTTCTGTGTTTGTGTAATCTCACCACATATGTTTTGCAAATGGTCAGTCTAGACTATTGTTCAGTGCATGTGTGTTTATGTTGGTGTGGTGGGTAGAGTGTTATTATACACCAAAACCAAGAGATGGAAGTGTACTTCTCAACTACCACTTTTAGAGGTTCTTATTGTTACACTCAGCAACTGAACATAGAGCATATACATGTGTGTATGACATTACACACCTTGGCATTGTGATATCACATCATCATTTGACTTGACCTCACCAACTATCCACCACTCCACTACAGTGTTACTATGCCTTAGTAGTCAGTAAACAATCACTAATTAGTATAATGCTTTGTCTCTGTGGACAAACTTTGAGAAATACTTTCTTATGCTCTATTCCCTAACTGTACTAAAAATGTCCAGTAAAATATATAGTGAAACTTTACTATAACGTGATAATTGGGGTCCTAAAAATCGGATCATGTTAATAGTGTGGTTGCATTAATGTGGAGTTTTACAATACATGTATAAAGCCCAATAACAGTACAGTGGGCCTGCAATGGTCACAAGTCACTTTAAAAAAAATAAAATTAAGCTGAACGCATGCGCAATTTCAATTTACACTAACAGACACTATTTACTTTTAACTGACTGCATCTAACAACACCGCCAAGCCCAGCCAACATGTTGGCGGTTTTATTGATATTTGATATTTATTAACTTGTGAGAATCTTTTACCAGCTTTGTCTGCTGCTTTGCTGTATATGCAGTTAAAGAAGTACATGTTGGCTATGTTTACAGAATTAATTGAATATAATCACAAAGACGACTTAACTGGCTTTACTCATGGATCAGTAACAAGTAACAATTCCAAAAGTGTTTATTTTGGCATAACACTTCAAGAACCTGGTGAAATTGTTAAATTTCGGAACGTTTTATATTAAAAGTCATATGCGAACTCTTCCCCAAAATGATAATAAATGTTTTACACACTGTTTCTCATACTTTCAAAAATATATTTTCCTGGTATGAGAAAAATACACCATACATCATTTACATGCCACGATTGTATTAATGCATATTCAAATTCATACTTGTTCTCATCCCCAATATGAAGTTAAATATTTTTTTTTTCACATACTTTGAAAAAAATTTAATGTGTGAATGAATATACAAAATTTTGGGAGCCATGCCATGACTGCATTATAATTTATATCCGAATTCACAGAGTTCCACTGTACCCACAATCAGACAATAATTGTTCTACATAGTCAAACACTGATGATTATATGAATGCCCATCACAACAGAATTTATACACTTTCAGGGTAGTTTGCAAAAGTACTGCGAGTGCTAAATGACTCTTTGAAATTAGTCTTTTGATTAAGAAAAGAACCAGTGATTGATAAAGTGTCTTGTTCATAAATCAGTATCATGCATTAAAGCAAAACTGATTATATGAATTTCTTGAAATAAGTGCTAATTTGATAGTGGACCTGTTGTCTTGATGTGATGAGAAATACTTTTATTTTGAAGGGTTTTAAAAAATGTATATTTTAATCATGTAGCTCATTTAAACAAATATTTTAAAATGTTGCATATTTGACAATAGATTTATACACTAAAATTGTATAAGTCATATAATAATCATGTACTTTGTAGAATTATATTAGTATTTATTTAATTTAATAATTATAAAGAACTCTGTTGATATATAATTTTGCCTAAATTTTGTAATTAATTTCTTGTTCAAAACATGAATTTGAGTTTTTTGTCTATTCTATTGCAGTGTGGTGAAGGAAGAAATAATTGATGATGATGCACACTTGCCTTGTTTCAATGGAAGAGTTGTATCATGGGTGGGTATCTTGCCTTGTTTAAATAGAAGGGTTGTTTCATGGGTTGGTTGCCTTGTTTCTATAGGTTTATATCATAGGTGGGTACCAGTCCTTGTTCTTGATTCTTAATATTAAATCCTGTGCTGTAATCATATTCACTTTATCAGTTTTGTTTTTATATGTACTCATATGAATTATATTCAATCTGAGTACTTATAATCTTATAATACTAGCAATAGAGTATATAACTGATACAATTTTACATGCATGAACAGTCCATAAATGAATTAAATTAGCAGATTTATGCTGCTGAGAACCATACCAGAGTTATGATATTAGATAAGATAAAAGGATTTTTCAAATGAGAACTTTAATTTAAAAAAAAAAAAGAAAGGCATTATGCACAAACCTCAGTGTCCCTAACTGGTATATAATTTTTTTAGATTTTATTATATTTCTTTTTTAAATTCACTTAACCAAGATATATATAAATAAATGGAACTGTATTTTCGGGAGCATACTTTAGTAATATTGAATAAACATGAGTTCAAGATTAGTTTTGCAGAACACTAGAACTAAGAAAAAAGGCAGGCAGTAACGTTTGATCATCTTAATTCTTATTGTTTGGAATAGAGACACTAGTGAATACAGTTAAAATTATCTCAGCCAAACCTTTTGGTTTGTAATAAGTCATTACACTCATTGCAGCATTCCATAATAATAATATTTATATTTAAAAACAGATTTATAATTACATATCTCCATTATAATATATTAAATAAACATGAGTTCAAGATTGAATTTGATTCAAAAGTTTTATTGTTTGATTTTTATGTTATGTTCAATAAAATCTAAAAAAGATCATTTCAAGTTAAATTTGGATTGCTTGGCAAGTAATTTTATTTGAATGTATTCTTAAATAGGTGTCCTGAGTTACTGTTAGTAAGTGTTACTCAACTTACTGTGTTACTGTTAGTGAAGATTTTCTAATTTTGTTTTTAACTAGTACTTTTAGTTTACAGAAACCTAGTACAATTTAAAATGTGATTGCTGTTAGCTATTAAAAATATAATAAACTATGCCTTTGACTTTAAAGACTTGTCATTACAGAAACCTTGTGCAGTATATTTAATTATATTTATAATGTGATTACAGTTGAACCCGGATATGTTAATGGCCTAGGTGTTTGCCAAAAAGTGTCGAGATAACTGATAATCGAGATTACTGAAAACCAGTATGGCGGCAATATATATATTACTGTACTATAACATGCGCTTGAAATTTCTTTATGTACATGATGTGCGTTAATGAATGAGAATGTACATGCACGTTTGGTGATTTTTTTTTTTTTTACATGGACGCGATCGGCATGCTATAAAAATGTACATACATATACATGTTTGCTAACAACAAAAGGCTTATATACACACGGTTAATATGGTTTCTTTACAAAGTCTAAAATGCTTTGTTGCTTTTTGCCTTTAACAGTCTACATGTAAACAAATGCTTCAATATTACATGTAACATGCTTGAAATTTCTTTATGTACATGATGTGCGTTAATAAATGAGAATGTACATGCACATGTTTTTGATTTTTTTATTCAACAATCTTCGATTGCGTCAGATGTAAAATTTAAGTAATCACTAAAAGTTTTATATATAGTACTTTCTTTCAATGTGACTTACAAAAAGCAATGCCTTTTATAAAATATTACAAGCAAAACAGTATAAGCAAACACTGCCTATAAAATAAGAGTTGGAACTGGTAGAAAAGCATTCCTGGCTGGCAAGGTTGGGGAATGAGAGAGGAAAGTTGTGAATACATAGATGTTTGTAAATAGTGAAGTTTAACAAGTAATTAACAAATTAATTAGCTCAAACAGTATTTGATGGCTGTATAATTTATAAGTAATACTAATACTAAATAGTGTTCATGAAAGTGTTGTGTAGTTGTGGTAAATCAAAAGCAAATCAAACACTTTTTTCAGGGTCTTTTTTTTTTTTTACTAATGCTGACATAATTAAAAAAAAAGGGGGGGGGGCAGTCTTTATTGCATTGAATGATTAGATTGTCCACCCCCACCTTTAAACAAAGACCAACAACTCAACTGAACAGGGAGAGAGTTGTCAATATTCCACATCAGTGACATTGATTTGTCCTGTTTATTGTTTTATGTGACATTCTCATGCATCAGCAAGTGCTTTGATTTATGTTGAATTTTTAACTCTTAATAACTGATATTTTTATTTTAGTGAAGTAAATATTATAAATAATGTTAACTGTAAGAAGGTGTTATAATACTTTTAAATAAATATAATAATGAATAATGATGGACCTCAGTGTTGAACTTCAGATTGTTCACTTGGGTGTATATGACTACTTTGTGTTGGTATTGAAATAAATGTTTGTGGTGAATTAAACAAGAAAAACCTAGTGGATTACATTTAACAGTGTTTATAATTATAATAAACAAAATATACACTCTGATTATTCAAAACTGTTACTATTCATAATATAAATTCAGATATAATTTTTATTATATGTTAGTTTTGGTGTACCCCTGGTTTTTTTTTTTTTTTTTTTTAAAGCATTTAACTTTAAAATTCGGAAATAATATGGAGTTTTGATTCACTCATTGAGATGCCTTATGAACTTATATTCTATTTATCTAACTTGTGAACTGCATACATGCATTCTTTTTAATAGTCAATTGTGTTTATTCTTTGAATTTATATTTATTATTTTTTTTTTTTTTAATTTGAAAATCATTCTTTATACAGATTTTGTTGTTAAAAAAAAACAAACAAAATATTATTAATTTCAGCTTGTCCCAGCAGAAAGCAGTGCCTCTGATACACAGTCACAATCTGGTGATGTACATATGCCTGCAGAGCGAGTTGGTGGAATTGGTGACAGTCGACCACCTTCCTTTCAGTTAGTATACTTTTATTGTTGTAGTTGAAGGGGAAGGAGGGTGTCATACTTTTTAAATTTCAAATTTACATATTCAGTCACACCTATACTCTTTTACCACCACCTACCATCACTTTGATTTCTTGCTTGGGCTTATGCTTCTAGATTATTATACTTTAGTCATTGCTGAGATTGCTCTGGGTGATATTTGATGTTACTTCTTATATTTGTAAAAATGTTTAATATGTAAGTTATAACTGTTTTAAAGAAAATGTCGTAATAACTTAGGCAGATAATATACTCTATCCAGTACTTGAGTGTATCAAACAGATAGTATTTATTCAGTAATTATGATGTGTGTGGCCCATCTGAAACTTCGTGTTCAGTTGTGGTTGTTCTTTGTTTACTTTTTGTTTCTTGTGGGGATGGTGACCTCACTCTTAAAAATTATTGAAGGGGAGTGGGAATCTCCATATTTATTCTAATTATTCAGCAATCTATTCATTTTATTCATATTTTCCACTTCAAAATCAAATGGTTTTCTCCTCTACAAAGTTATAAGAAATGTTTGAAGAAAATATAATGTTTTTAAATTTTTATTAAAAAGTGGGTGGGTGGGGGGACATTCAGAATTTATTCAAAAGGTGTTATTTTTAGCAATCATGAAAAACTCCTCTTTTTATATGTATGACTGTCTGTTTCTTCAAATCAGAACAGCTCTCTATGCTTTCTAATGCAAAAATATATGTACATTGCTCACTCTTAGCTTTGAATGCTAGCAGCAATAATAAAGCCACATAAATCCCATTACTATTGCTATCCTCCATTTAGTTGTCACTCCCGTTTGTCCTCAAAATATTTTCTGATGCATTACATTTCATTAGATTTTCATTTTGTGTATGTGTCATTGTGTGTGTAATATCAAATTGTTTTATTATTATATGCAAGTGTTCAAAGCACTGTTTCAGTGATGGAAACATTTTGGTGATGATACATTTTAAAATCCTTGAAAATAACCATTTTGTGAAAATCTAATTTTAGTGTGCTGCAGTAGAACTAGAAGCACTTTATATTTTATTTCATCTTTGAAAAAAAAAACATTTTGGGGAAATCTTATTTCAGTGTACTACTGTCAGTACTACTGTAGTAGTAGCGGTTGTAGAACTGTGATTTAAAGATTAAAGCATTGTTCATCTATGTGAAACTGTTCATTATTATTATGATCTTTGAACTTTTGAACTACATGAAGAATTTTGTTTGTAGAATACTCTCCATTTGTCATGTAATTTTGTTTGTTGTATACTTCTTTTAGTTCTTTTAAATTTTGTGATTCTGTGTTTTCGTCAGCAACTCTTTTGCAGAATTTGTCATTTTCCACTTTGTTGGGTTTTTTAAAACGTGTTTCAAAAATTTGTTTTGACACTTGTAAGAAATGTTAAAATATAAAACAGTTGTGACATATTTGTTGCAAAGTTTACTATTTCTACTGTCTCTCTTTGATCAAAATCATCAGCAATAGTGCTCTTCATTTCGGATGTTCATTTGATTTAAACTTTTGGATTGGCTCATATTTCTTTAACAGTCTTCGACAGTCTGTGTGCTTATACCCTGCATCACTTTTCACAAAGTCATCACCTCAAATCAAAAATAATAATATCAACAAACACCCAGTATTAATAAATTGGTGGTATAAAAATACTGCCACTTTTGTAATAATTTAACAGAAAAGACACAACTGAGTTATATAGAAATTGCAAATGTAAATTAGAATTTTTTTTTATTCTTTTTAAAAAATTATTTATTCATGTTTTCTATTTCTGACTTTTATTTGTATTTGAGAAGGAAGAACACAACTGGAAGGTACAAACAGTAAGTTTGGTCTTGTGCATGAAAACTCAGTCAATAAATTTGATTTTATATTGTTGAAACCTTTTCTGTTTTTAATTATTCATTTTTATATTTGTTTTGATTTTGTTGTGGTTGTTGTTGTTGGGGGGGGGAGGGGAGAGTTTGCAGGGAAACTGTTTTTATTTTTAAAAACATGCTTCAATAAAATAATAATATAAATAAGTTCACAATTGTATGGTTACTCAACGCAGTTTAAGGTGATTTCCGAAATCCTTATGTTCCCTTTCCTACGACATAATGCTAGCTGAATTAATCATTGTGATGAATGATAAAATTCAATTTATTGTGTATTTGTGAAGTTTTATAAAGAAAATATATTTGTATAAATAAGGACAGAGTGTGGCATTGCTAATGCTAGCAATAACTTCCCCCTTTCTTTAATAGTGCTCAAGAGAAGAAAGTGTCACTGTTCTTGCCAAATACAAAATATATTTCAGAATAGCATTTAGTTCAGTTTTGATTCCATCCTATTTCTTTAGACACTACCTTCAAACCAATACTGATAATTTAAAAATTAGTGCAGTCGGCAAGGCAAATATGAGTACAAATAAGTGTGAATAATGTTGAATTCATCTATGTGTCTGGCTTTGTTATCAAATGCTGCTGTTGGATTATTTGTTTTGTTGTGGGAATTTTTGTGTTTGCTGTTTTTATTACACTCCAGGCTTGAGTCATCCAAGCTTTATAAATTATAAATAAAACAGTCTCATTTTATAAAAATCATACTTCTTGATTAATTAATTCTTTCTCTGTTATTTGGTTAGTAAGAAGTGAAATACTGTTATTTAGTATAAACAGAATTTAAAGTGTAAGTGGAAATTTATCAGAATCTATTAAACACTAAATAAAAAGCACAGGTTTATAAACAATAAAATCTCTTTCTGTCTGTCCATCCATCTGCCACACACAACCATACATTCTATAGATAAACATACATATATTCATATATAAACCAGATGGTTTGTGCAACAGGATTTTAAATTTATTATTTACTGTTTCACTGCAAAATGTACAGTACTAAAATCTGCAACAGTTTATGGCTTAGATCTTATAATAAAAAATAAACAAAGATATGCATTTACAAATTTATTTTTTAACCTCTTTTATGTATTTATTAATTTTTATTGTTTGTGCAGCTAATGTTTAATTGATTTATATTTGAATAGTGTCTTTTTGAACACTTCTTGATTTTATAGATTAATTTAGTACACCTTTCAAAGATAAATGCCCAGTTAATCAGTGAAGTGTAGTGAGACTAACATGACACTTGACAGTTGTTGAATCAAGTGATAATATTATTAATGACTTACATGAGTATTTTTTATCATTAGAGAAATTTTTTAAACTGTTTAATTTGTTGTCTAAAAAATGTATTATATTATTATTATTTAGTAAAAGTTAGAAAGGATATTTTATTTATACTTCTTTGAAGGGAATATTGAGTCTTTTCACAAGATATTTTTGCGTGTTTGAGAACATTTGTAATCTGTAACTGTATTCTTAACTCTTTCCCTGATTTCCATTATTTATAGAGAATCTTTCTCAATGACGCTCATTTAAATCAAAGCTACTTCCTATTGACCACTCAAGTTGCTTAGATTTGACACCTTACAGATGTTGAGGTTTTATCAAATGAGGGCAGAAATGGGTTATCATGTTTGAACTGTTTTATCACCTACAAAGCAAGCCCTAATCAATTTATAATAGAAATAAAAGTTACTCAAAAATTATTTATCATTCAAAAATCTATTTTAAAAATATCCTGGTTCAGTGAAATAGAAAACCAATGATAATTTTTTTTAATATAAAATTAAAAATTGATAAGAAGGAATTTTTTTTTTAAAATTACAGTAAAAACTAAATAGAATATATTTGGAAATTTTTGTACTCACCCCCCAAAAAGGCTTTGTTGCTTTGGTGACAGAACTAATTAAAAATTAACTTTGCACATTCAAGAACAAGCATACTTGCAAATACAATGCATATACAACACAGACAATCTAGAGGGATGTGGCTATATAAAAAGAAAGAAAATAAAAAACAAAAACATATACTATACTTAATTTGGATCTCACCTATAAATAAATAAACGGCTGTTTGTATTTTGTTGTTGCATTTGACTACTTACACTGCTTTAAATATAATTATTATAATCTTGTGACTGCTTGTAAAACAAACAAATAAAATCTTTTTCTTTTGGGGTGGGTATGTAAGATTGATATTGGTTGAGTGTACTGACACTTTACAGTTTACGGGGCATAATATTCATTGCACAAATTAATGTTAACAGAGCACAACCAAAAATCACATCCTTGCAGAATTGTTGCTTGAGATGACAATGACAGCAATTTCTTTTGGGTATCTTAATATTGACATGACCTCGCACTTATCTTCAGGATGTCATCATTTTCTGGCACTGAATCCAGCAATGAGTTGAGTGGCAACTTCACACCGAAGATCAAGATGAGAAAAGCATTTGATTGGTAGACTGCAATTGAAGTCTGGTCATAAAGTATGAAAGCGTTTGTGATAGAAGAATTTATTAGAAACCCCAAAAATGTATTCCCAGGCCTTCTTGGAATTCCGCCCACACTCGTTCTCTTCTGTTCATGAATATCCACCCTATTCACGCGAGCAATGTAGTCAAAGAGGGCTTGCAGCTGGAAAGCAGGTAAGCTTGTTGCATAGAAGTTGGGTCAGTAAAGGTTGACAGACAGGATGGCCACTTGCCTTTATCCTGCCATAACACTGCAGTCAGATTACTGTTTCCCTTCCTTAGAATTTCGCTTTTATCTCTTCGTAGATTTGGCACCCATTTCAGCTCTTTTCTCTGCCATCTCATAGTTCCACTGGCATACAGCCCTCTCTGGAGCAAATCTTCCATAAGTCTGGGAGATGTAAATAAAAGTTGTCAAAAAAAAATAACTCTGTGCATAAAATCTACATCTGCTGACAGCAAGGCATTGGCTGGTGATTTTCACGACCAAGGGAAATTTTGAACTTGCACAAATAAGCAATTTCACTGTTGCAGAGCATCCACAATTTGATAGCATGGTTGGTTCTGATGGCATGTACTGTAGATAGGCAAGATGCCTGGTCAAACGAATCATTGATTTGTCTATTGCCAAATGGCATCCAGGTATGAATGTAGCAGCAAACACAGTTGCCAGAGTATCCATCACTCCTTTCACTTTTCAATATTTGGATCTCCTCTGGTTGGCTCTGTCCATCTGTCACTGGCATGAAAGTATGAAGTCAGGTTGATAAAATGATTTCTGGCAAGATTGATTTTATACCAGCATTGCCAATAAAAGGATCTGCAGACCAGTAGAGATCAGACTTTGGTTACTGAGACAAGCCCGTCAAAATATTGCATGCAATATATGCTTTCATCTCAGCTAATGTCAGCTCAAAGTTTGCACAGGTACAGACACTTTTTTGAAATACAGCATCTGTTGGTGTTACGATGTCTATCAATAACACTTCATGTAGTAACAAAGAAAAATAATCTAATGCTGTTGCAGTCATAATATCAAATCCATCCGGAAACACATAATTGACACTAAATGGTGTATGAAGATGTGCACTCCATTGTCAGTTTGAATCTGCAGGTCTAGATATATTTCTGTGTCAGCGTCTAACTGGCAACTATTGATGTCCTGATTAAAAACAATATCACTTTCATTCTCATTATCATCTGCATTCATATCATGATCTGCCTGCATCTGAAACCCATAAAATGATAATTCTTCACTGGATTGAAGAAAAATCAATGGAACTGAACACTTAACATTGCTTGGTTCAGAACTGCTGTGACATTGCCTGCCACTTCTGAATAGCACAAGGGGCAAAAGAGGCCAGCTTGGGTAAAACTTTTTTTTAATATTCAATGCTGGTTGACATCATAAACTGATTTGAAAATGAATAAAGTTCTGGTTGGTTTCAAAATCAGTCTTGATTTGGCATTATGTAAAAAAAACATCTGCCTTTGAACATAGATGCACTTAGATGTACTTATGTAAGAGAGAGAATAGTGCAGGGGAAAAGTGCTTATGTAATCTACAGTGCAGTACTGAAAAATGTGCTTCTTTCAGAGAGTAGGTTAAGCTGACTTCTGACCTTATTTCAGTCTACGTAAATACAAGATAGAAGATAGTGCTGCATCTTTTTTTCTTTTGTCTATTGTTATTGAGATTGATTTAACATCAGCATTCATATTTAGAAACAGTTTTCATAAATGGCCTTTGAAAG
Source organism: Sinotaia quadrata (assembly GCA_028829895.1). Taxonomy (NCBI): domain Eukaryota; kingdom Metazoa; phylum Mollusca; class Gastropoda; order Architaenioglossa; family Viviparidae; genus Sinotaia; species Sinotaia quadrata. The sequence goes on from CM054179.1 coordinate 62,951,318, forward strand.
AATCTGACAAACATGTTTGAGTTATAATTCATAATTACCACATGGACTTCCCATTAATGCATGTGCCTCTGAACAGATGATAAAGTGTAATAATATTAATTTTTAGAGTCACTATCTAGAAATTAGGTATTATTTTCTAACCCTTGTTTTATATATGATATTCATGATAAAAATGCTAATGAAACATTCTATGTGAAATTTCAGTTAGAAGACTAACAGGGTTTATTATTATTCACTTATAGTTATAATAATAATATCTGTGTGTCTGTAAAATAGTGTTTTATTTTTTATCAGTAATTTATCTATCATTAACTCTGGTAGTTGTAAAATAAATAAACAATTTGGTATGCAGCATAACATCACAATAAAGCAATAATTAATTACTTATTTAAAAGCCAATATGACATTTTTCATTATCATAGAATCTTTCCTGCTTTAAACTCCTATACTAGTACCTTCAGTTTTTAACTCCAGTTATCTGTTTTAGTTGTGATTTTCTTTAAATCCTTGTAGTTAGTAATATTACAGTGAAATATTTAAAAATTAAAAAAAATAACAACAAAAATTAGAACATAGTTTTGTGGATTGATGTGATTTGCTTGGCATTGCATTCCATCTTCTGTATGCACATTTGGAGATTTCTGTACATATGTTTGTATGTACTGATATATTTAAAACAAAAGTAAAATGTATTATTGTCACAAATATCACATTTCTATAGTTGCCAGAAATTATGAAGTATATTAGACAAATATTTGTTATGTGAATGATGCTTCTAATTTATCCTCTGTAAATTCTTAAACATTTGTTCATAACTATAAAAATGTATTTTATTGTAATTTCAGTGCAAATGCATCTGTTGTCAGTCGAGATGAACCCTGCGATACATGCACAGAATCTGAGTCTGTGCTTAGTGGTGCTAGGCGCGGTAAGTTATCACATTTTCAATCTAGTTTAATACTGTAAAATCTTGAATATAGTGCATAGTTTTTTTGCTGATTTCCTTTATCATGGTTGGGGTGTAAATTTATTAAAACTTTATCTTGAGAGTTCTTTTTAAAAGGTGATGGCTGGATCTGTCTATAAACATGAATCATGGTATTGTAAAGGATCACTATTCTTGCCAAGTCTTTGCTTTCATTTATGCCCTAAAAAAGCTAAGCTATAATTAAAGATTAATTAACCATAAAATCATGGTTTTGCAAAGAACCTTGCCTTTACTTACATTTATGGTCCTAAAAGAAACTGAACTATAACTAAAAATGATGGTTAAATATGTATGTAAGCATGAAATCATGGTTTGGAAATGAATCACTATTTTAGCCATTCATTTACTTAACATTTATGGTCCTAATAGAAATTGAACTAGAATTAAAGATGATGTCTGAAGATGTCCTAGATGAAAAGGAATTTTTGGTATTTTTGCAGTTGTGTTTTTATTAGCAGCTAAACCTAAAGATGAATCAAAGATATGAATGAAAAGGGACTTGACTTGCATCATTGCAATGCACTTTATTAAGGTAGTCCCAACGTCGCTGTTTTACAAGGGACAAAGGCTCATTTGCAGGCAAATTCACTGAACTTTGACTCACAGCAGTTTTCTTCACACTAAACCTGGACTAACAATGTTTATATAAAAATAAAGAGCTAACTTTCATCTTTTAAAGTATGTTCTTGCTTTTCATCTGAACTTTATAATTGTATCCGTAAACTTTGATGAAGGTACCTTAGGGTTACGTCGAAAATTTCTCATCGGGTGCCTCACGGCTGAAAATATAAAATTCATGTTTTCGGATAGCATGCTTTAGGATTTTTGCAATAGTTTCATGGATAAGTAAGAGAACTTCTGATATCGTCCATTAAAAAGAAGAGAAATAACTCTCTACACTCATATTTTTTCATAATGTATGTTAAGAATAATGCCAAAAAAATTCAAGTAAAAAGTTTGAGACAAATTTTGGGAGTCAAATATTTTTCACAAAATCATGGAAAAAATATCATTTTATTCAGCATTTCAACATCTTGTAAGCTGTAAATGTCTATATTCTAAAGAGCAGGTATACCAAATTTGGATGATGTACATGAAGTAGTTTTTATTTTACAAGATTCCAAAAGAGACATTCAGTTTTTGACCACTTGCCATTTGAAAATTTACACAAAATGCTAATTTGACAGGATTGTATTTCATTTTCTATGCATCTGTGATCCTTAAAAAAAAAAAATCAGCAATATATTTGTGTTACAGAGAGTTGAAATAGTAAAGATGAGCTGTGTATGTTTCATAGTTTTTGTTGTGTGGTCTTTTCAAAAGGGTCATCGTGAAATCTGTATTTTTCTGCAATTTACGCCAAACTTTGAACTGTCATAACTTTTTTTCTATTAAAGCTAGAGCTCCAAAATTTTGTATGCAAACTTACTTTGAGGAACATAACATAACCTGCAAATATCAGCTTATTTGGCCAGACTTCAAAATTTGAGTGGTCTTACCTACATATATAAATAAAGTGCTTTTATACCATTCAAGCAGTTTTAATACGGTTTTAAGATTTTAAATATTAAATTTTGTATTATAAAATATTAAAACAAATAAAATGCTGAACAAGTCTTTTGTTTAGTTACATGTATAATATCCTGCTGGTCATTTTAATAGGTGAACCATAACTGTGTTATGTATAGTTTCAGAGATATGACAATTTATCCATTTTCATTTTCTTTGTAAATAAAAATTTTATAATAAAACTAAAAATGTAAATTAAATAAATGATTAAACATAACTTTATTTATTTAGATCTCAATGAAAGTAGGTAGTCCCACTCATTTTTTTCTACTTGATATTGTACAAATGTTTTATGCTCAAAATGTGTGTTCTGATGAAATAAGGTTGTACAGAAAAAATTATGATGATAGCTATAATACTTTTTGAGATATTGTCAATTTAGTGTCGTAATTTGTGATCAACATTTTTTAGATGTAACGAATGTGCAGTTTGTCAAGTTCAGTACAAGTAAAATATAAACCACACTGATCAACAGTCCAACATTTTTATTTAACATAATCACAGATAACAAGAAAAAACAGACATAATGCAGAATCAAAATTTAAGTTTATTTTAAATTGCGACGGAAAACGTGCTTTTGTTTCATAAAATTGCTTACAAAACGCAACAAACTGGAATATTCATGGCATCATAGCATAATCAACTGATGAACAAAGTATAACCAGAATGCATATTATTAAATCATTTGCTATGTAGTTAATGCCTATTTTTTTCCAAAGGCATAGACCCCGAAAATAAAATAAAAATGAACTATGGACTAATAAACCCGTATTGTGTCATATTTTTGGAAAGATGTTGAAATGCTGAATAAAATGATATTTTTTCCATGATTTTGTGAAAAAATATTTGACTCCCAAAATTTGTTTCAAACTTTTTACTTAAATATTTTTTTTTGTTGTTCTTAACATACAATTATGGAAAAAATATGAGTGTAGAGAGTTATCTCCTTTTTAATAGACCAATCAGAATTTTGCTTATTTATCCATGCAGCTATTGCAAAAATGTTAAAGCATGGTACCTGAAAATGCGAATTTTACTTTTTCGGCTGTGAGGAGCCTTATGAGGAATCTTCGATGTAGCCCTAAGGTACTTTTGTCAAAGTTTATGGATACAATAATAAAGTTCAGATGAAAAGCAAGAAAATACTTTACAAGATGAAAGATAAATCTTTATTTTTTACAAACATCGTTAGTCCATGTTTGCTGTGAGTCAAAGTTCAGTGAATTTGCATGCAAATGAGCATTTGTCCCCTGTAAAACAACGACGTTGAGACTACCTATTTGTAGGCTATAGCACCATTTCTAGCTTGTAATTCAGTAAGATTAGATATCAGTAATTTGGGCACAGGGGCTTTTTGAGCAGTGAAACAGATATAAGCTGACTGGATGACTTACCTGTCTCTTCCAGTATCAATTTTTTATTGCCAGTTTTACAGAATTTGCACTTGTTCAGTTTACTCTCTATGCATGTTGTACAGTATGCCTTTTGTTTAGAGTTGATGTGTATTTTGTCAGACAGTGACAATTCTCATTGAATTTAAATTGTGTCAACGGTACAGTAAAATTTTGTTAGCAGCATGTTTGGAAACATGGATAAGTTGATGAGTTGAATGAGCAAGAGGAAGGAAAATATGTTCATGGACATGAAAAATGAGGTGCACAAATATGTTAGTAAAATTGAAAACTAAAATAAGTAAATGATTATTACAAATACTGAAATATATTGACAGTGTATTTTAAACTATGACATGATAGTGGCTCATACTGCACAAATTTTGAAACCAACTTACTGTGTTTGAGACATATCACAACCAACCCTATATCAAATTCAGTCCTTTATTTGTGACCTGTCACCACAAAAAGATACTTAAGTCGGATTTTGGGGGTATTGAGATATATATATCAATAGAAAGAAAATTGAAAGGGCTTTCTGTTGATATAAAAATAAAGAGTGTAGGACAAAATATGGAAAAGTTATGTTTGTTTGAAGTGCACTACTGTCCGGGCGGCCATTTTGAGAAAATCGGCCTCAAAGATTGAACACATTTCTGAGAGGTTTTTCCTTAGCAACCATATATTAATCTGCTTCATTTGCAATCAGAGTTGAAGAAGACACAATAGCTAACACTGTAATAACTATAAACAACAAATATATTGTTACATCATTTACAGACAACAGTCTTTTTAAGCCATAACGATTAGAATTTCTGTATGCGAGAATGATTATTGTGGCTCAGGTGGTGTAGTGTCGATCTGTTTGCACCCACATGACCAGTTTTCACAATCTTTAAGTTCACTGTCTTCACTAGTTTCGCCTGGTCCGCAAATGCTGACATCTGGCTCTTCTATTTCAGTATCACTATCAGTTTCACTGTCATTAAATAACACACTTACACTGGCACCGCTTGTGCCACTGTCGTCTGCTTCGTCTTTTTCGTTGTTCGATCACGCGATTCGCTGTCCGTGTCACTTTCAGATGAAAATTCATCAGCTACATCCTCATTAACAAAATAATCAGATATCAAATCTTTAATATGAATGCTTTCTTTTTCTAAGATGTTGCTTTCTTTACATGAATTCAACAAATTAGCGATTCGTTTCTCCATGTTTACATTACGCATAACAGGACGAAACTGTCTCCCTTGTGTGCGTTTCAACCAATCGCGACCGTCTTTTTATGAGAGCATGCTTGGTAACCTTGCAAGCTTTGATAAAACTGTCTGCGGATTGGCTGACGCTTTTCACTTTGTTTACTCCAAGCACAGCCTTATAAAACATTCTAATTAGACGTTATAAATAATCAGTGTCGTCAGCATAAAAATAGGCTTTTTCCTGAGCATTCTGATATACAACATGATGAGGTTCAGCCAGGGATTCTACTGTCTACGATCGTCAGATTATAGCACTTTTGGGCCATATTTTTCCTTCAAAGTTAGACAGTAGGTCACAAAAAAATAATAATAAAGCTATTTCTAGTTCGAATTAAGGAAAAACACGCTAGTAATTTGTTGTTCGATGGTTTGGGAACACGCTAAAATGAAAATCTCAATTTCACCCATGTAGACCCCCACCTTCGTTTTTGCCGTTTTTCTCGGCTTAGCCTTGCGCGACTTAAGTATCTTTTTGTGGTGACAGGTCACATTTTTTTAATATAGGTATGATGATCTAGTGTCCAAAAGCAAGGTTTCACTGTATTTCAGTATTGCTCAGTTTGCCACTTTTATGAAAAGTGACAATTTGAATAGTTTGTAATCAGTTTGTTTGAATTTTTTTTTCTTAAGTTGCATACATTGGAGAGTTAAACATAGAGACATGAAATATTACGGAACACTAATCACCAAGGTGTGATCACACAGTATGCTTCATTTTGATTCTTTTTTATCATTATTTATTGCTTTTATTTCTTTAGAGTTCAAAATTTACATTACTTATAATATGTAGATCTAATAATAGTCACCAACTGTAATAATTTCTTTTGGATTTGTTTTTAAGACAACCCCATTAGAATGCCATTGAAATACAAGGAGTATGTTTATTATCAATTCACTTAGATAGAGCACTTTTTCCTTTTTGTGTTAAAAATAATTTTGTTGTGTGTAATTATGGGTGCTATCAAACATTTTTTCTTCTTTGTGTTGAAGATAATTTAGTGTATGTAATTATGGGTGCCATTTTTGTAAACCCAAAAGATGAACACAGTTGTAAACATTATATTTGAAATCTTTTCTTCAGAAGTTACTATGGGCATCTGATGTAACACAAACTTAAAAATTTTAATTTGTAACTTAATAAAATTAAAACTTCATTTTCCATTGGGGATCCGAGCCACAAGAGATTTAGATAGGCATAGGAAGACTTTCTCCCCCCTAGATAGTGGCTAGCCTGTAAGCTGGGATTTGGGGGTGCAATTATTGAATATTATAATTAATTTGGGAAAATCCCTTCATGCCAGGGTTGGCAGAGGGCTAATATTTAACATTTCTTGTACTTACGTTTGACAGAAAAATTAAATAATGCCACTGTCATCTATGAATTGTTTCCTTTTTGTAATATTCTACATGAACTGAATAAATAATTAAGATAGATGAATCAATAGAATGAAACCTTTGGCCATGATTTTCACAGAATTCGTGGACTTCTTCTTTTTGTTTAAATATTCAAAATAATTTCCATATCTTTATTTTATTTTGAGTTAGGTGTTCAATAAGACTTGCACTGTAAATTCTTTTCATCCCCATTAAGAATCAATCACTTATGGACATTAAAACAGTTATTATTCTTTACAGTTCCTCCACGAATCAATGGCCACTCTAAGCATGAGCGCCATCACCACATCCGTCCTGACCGAGCCCACTATGAAACATCCACCATGATGAGTAGTGATCTTGAGACAACCAGTTTCTTTGATTCTGAAGATGACACTGCAAGCAGGTGAAACATATTATCAAATAAGCCTCAGGCATGTTTGTGAGAAAGATAAGTTTTTGTAAATTGAATTAAGTCTTTTTAAAAAATAATTTTAAAGCCCAAAGATAACTTAAGGCCAGATGAAATTTGATAAACTATCAGAATAACATTAAATTAAGAATAAGGATGATTATTTTTTCTTTTTGGTTTTTCTAAGAAGCGGGATTTGTTTTATACTTTACAAATTTTTAATTTTAAAATTGCTAGCATTTTGGGTAGAAAATTGGGAACAACCAAATGTAGTTCTCGTTTCTACACAGAGACATATATAATTAATTTTAACAAAATGACCCTGGCTTTAGTCAGGATTAAAAGAAATGGATTTGCATCACTTGTTCAAAAAATATTTTTTTGTGAAACACATGTTCCTACATTAACCTGTTGCCTGTCAGGCGAAAAAACGCGCGTCGGAAGCGCCATGTCAGGCACTTTTGCCACCCGGCGACAATTTTCTAGGCTGCCATATTAAAAAATAAAAAGTGAGGCTAATAGTAAATGAATTTTTAAAATGTTAATTGTAAACTATTACATACATATTATAAAATTTGTTAAGTCTTTTTAAAATTTATTTCAAAATTCAAAAATAAATAAATAATAAAAGTTTTTCTACCTTTGTGTTGAACTTGCGATTTTCATCATCTGTTGTAGTATTCCTGGAGGGCTTTACAGTGATTTAATAGTCCAAATTGTGTGGAGATGTTTCGGCAATATTTAGGAATTTAATCCAGGGTGTTGCATCATCATTAGCACACACCACCAAGATCTTTTACTCAATGGCTACAGCGCCCAAGATGAGTTTGATGAATGTAGAAAATAGATCTAGAAAAATAGATCGCATCCGTGAAGATAAATCCAACAGAAGTGAAGAAAAATGTTCCACATATGTCCAGTTCAAGAATTTTTTTTTTTTACTATGGGCATCTGATGTAACACAAACTTAAAAATTTTAATTTGTAACTTAAAAACTGAAGGAAACCACATACAGTTCAAGAATAATTTGTTTTACACATCAACTGAAGTCAACAAATGTTTTCCACATATGTCCAGTTCAAAAATATTTTTTTAACACATAAAAACTGAAGGAAACAATGTCCAGTTCAATAATAATTTGTTTTACACAAAAACTCAAGAAGAACATAAGGATGTTGAGTAAGTTCATCATTTGAAAAATAACTTTCAATACTAGGATTTTTTTTAATTATTCCCATCAATAAAACAAACCCCCAAAACTGATACATTTCAGTTACCCCTGTATCATGCCACTGTTTGATATGAAATGAAGTAGAAAAATTTGCTCGCGGTAGTAGATCTGCGGCATAAATATTCGTGAACTCGACAATTTTTTGCACAAAATTCAGTGGTAAAATGTTTCCAAAATATCGAGTTCTCTAGCATTTTCTGCAAATGGCGTTTGTATTCCACTATTTCCTGCAAAAGCATGTGGCTTTTCCATGCACGTAGCAGACAACACCAGCCATTCCATCCTTTGATCTTGACCGGTTTTCATGGTACAGATACTGGCCTCGAGGTCACCTGCATCTAAAATTTCCCAGTAGGGGCTGGTTGAACATTTTCATCTTCTGATGAGAAATCAGATTCATCTAATTAATCATATTCTGACCCAGCTGTGGCTTCAAACTCACAATTGAAAACATCCAAACTTGCCATGACGTTAAATCCAACACAAAATGTCTGCGCATCTTCAACAAAGACAGTGGGTTGTATGGCAAAAGGCGCCAGTTCAAGCTCATTAGCATACTGATTATAAGTTTCCAATTATAAAATTTATAACAGATTGGATGCTGAAGCCAAACATATCTTTCATTTTTTCTGATTGGTTATTTTTAATGAATAGTTTCAAACTGCATGCACGATTCCGTAAGCCTGTTACACAACGCGAAACAGCGTCAATGGAGCATGCACTTCCGGCGGTGACATAATTTACCACTATGACTGCGAACGGGTTAAAGTAATATTGCTTCTTTAAAATAAGAGTATATACGTATAATAAAAATAAGAAATTGTTGTGTATATATGTCGATAAATAATTGACATTAAACTGTACAAATAATTTTAACTTGAAATGTCATGTACATTAAGGCATTGTATTTCAAAGATATTTTTTTCTTTCATGACAGAGTAATGCAGCATAATTTAGCATATGAATTCTTTTAAGAAATTTATTTGAACTGATGAAAAACAAATTGTTAGTGCACAGATCAAAGTTATGTTGATTTATAATAATTTTACTCAGTATAAATTGTCAGACATATCCCTGCATCACCTGCTTATCACAGTAGCACAGGTTTTGGTGTTATATTTTTATTTTATACATTCACTAGTTTTAACATTCTGATTATTTTAGTCACATTGAAAAGGAACATTATAACTTTAATATTTCCATTCCTAAATAACCTTACTTTACAAATCCATAGTTTGTAAAATTTAGAAACAATGGAATTGCTATGAATATTGGTCGTTCAAATATCTATGCCAGAACTGTTTTTTTTTTTAAATTATTTTTTTCATATTTTTATATATATTATCTTTCTGTTAATAAATTGCATAATTAGAAATAAACTTCAAAATAAATTCTACAAAACATGACAGTTAAATATTTAAAGTTTATCAATGTTTTTTTCTAAAAATTAATGTAACATTAGATTTACATTAAAATATTTTCTATTTCTGATTATAAAATTTTATATGCTGTATGTGTTTCATTTTTTTTTTTTAATGTATGGAATGATAATTTTTTTTTATAATATTTATTTATAAAGTTTGATGTTGGTGTTGTTTAGAACTAAAGTTAATTTTTGGCTATCCAGCTTGATGTATAGTTGATTGGTAATAGAAATTATTTTGTTTCAAATCTAGATTATTTTCTATCCTTTGCCAATGTTTTTGTTTTACTTTAGATTTTCAACTGTGACAGACACAACAACTAGCATGGCTTCCAAATATGGCCGACACAGACGTCGGCGGCGACGTCATCGACCGCCCCCAATCAGTAGGGTGGGTATTAACAAGGTAACTAACCACTAACACCATCCTCTAATACACTTATATGAAGTAACCATATCCTTGAGGCACTTTCTAACTTTAGCATGTATAGATTTGGTTGTTACTATGTTTGCTATGCTTTCTTCTTTTTTCTTTTTTTTTTTTTTGGTGGATCTTTTAGGTTTGTAGGTCTCTTTGGATGACTTCTCGCTAAAGACATTTTACTGTAATTAGTTACCTTTGTTCTCATATATATATTTTTATTTATTTATTTGCATTATATAGATGTGAAAAGAAGCCGCAAAATGACATATTTTGGCACGAACCCAATTAACATGGCGTCATTAGAAGAAAAATCCTCATAATACTTTAAAATGTTGATATTACAGGTATTTATTAGGTAGTCACAACGTCGCTGTTTTACAGGGGACAAACGCTCTTTTGCATGCAAATTCACTGAACTTTGACTCACAGCAGTTTTCTTCACACGAAACATGGACTAACGATGTTTGTAAAAAATAAAGATTTATCTTTCATCTTTTAAAGTATGTTCTTGCTTTTCATCTGAACTTTATTATTATATCCAATAACTTTGAAGAAAGTACCTTAGGGTTACGTCGAAAATTTCTCAATGGGCGCCTCATGGCCGAAAAAGTAGATTTTGCATTTTTCAGTGCCATGCTTTAACATTTTTGCACTTCCTGCATAGATAAGTAAGCGAAATTCTGATTGGTCCATTAAAAAGAAGAGAGATAACTCTCTACACTCATATTTTTTTCATAATTGTATGTTAAGAATAACACCAAAAAAAATTTAAGTAAAAAGTTTGAGGTCAAATTTTTGAGGTCAAATATTTTTTATAAAATCATGGATAACTATGATATGATTTTATTCAGCATTTCAACATCTTTCCAAAAATAAGACACAATACGGGATAATTAGTCCATGCAGTTCTTGCTAAATTCAAAACCCTGTAGCATCTTTCTCAGTTCACGTCACAGTCATGGCTTTCATTTCTGAGACACGGTGTACCGGCGCAAACGCTGATTATTCTGCCCTAAATGATCATTTGAAACCATTTTTCGGTCAGATCTATTTATGAGTGTTTATTAATGTTTATTTTCATTTTCTTGAATTTTTTTGTAAGCATATTATTATTTTTTAAAGTAGAATTATTGACAGTTTCTGAATTAACTCTTTCAAATATAGGCCGATCTCGTAGTGAATCTTTTGCAAAGATTTGAAAATATACATAAATGGAGAAATAGCTAACTTTCGTTTTTTAATAATAAAGACAGCAGGCTGCTGTACTTTTGTTCTTAATCTTATAGCTAACTTAATATTTCTTGCATGTTTTACTTTATTTTAAAGAGTGATAGTTAAATATTGTTTGGTCCTTTCACTCATTTAGCTGATAAGCAATGTATACCTTTTTCTTTACATTAAAGGTAAAGACATCAACGCCCTTGCTGATAAAATAATTTATGCAAATATTTGCTAGAAGGCACTTCAGTATTTGATTGTGCACATGCTGAGCTGTTGTAAATGCAAGTAGTAGCCTAGATGAAACTGAAGTGGCAAGAACAACTAATGTAGATAACTTTCCAAGTAGCCAACCACCAAAGAGACTGAAAAAAGATGGTGGATTTACAAGCTAAGGTGTTGCTGTTTGTTATGATAATGGATTTGTCATTAGTGAGCCATTAGAAGTTCACAGTGCAGAATAATGTTGATGGAGCAGTATAGAAAGAAGAATATTTTGCAGTCGTGTGATAGCATAGACTATGATGATGTGAATGCCAAGTGTGTTTTTAAGTGGGCTTAACAATGGAGATAACCAGTGGAAGAACCTGGCCAGCTGCTGACTTTAGAGTTTTGCAAAGAAGAATTTTCTATTTATAAAATTATGTATTGGATATTACTTATATTATATTATTGGTATATTACTTTTCTATCAATATGAAGTTACTGGGATTATATACATTACCTCTGTTCAAGACTTAATATTAATTTAAACATATATTTTGTTTCCACATGATGCTTATTGTATGTGTGTCACTGTGTTATTGTGCATATTCATTATTTGAAATAAATAAAAGAAAAATGAAATGGTCTTTTTATAGCCTACATTATAATTATATAAATATGTTAATATTTCTTTAAATCATGTACACATATGAGGGCACTGTTTTAATTTAAGAATAAATTTTTAATGCTCACTTTCAGTGATTTAAGACCTGATCAAATCTTCAGAATAAAATGATAAGTTGTGGGTCTTTTAATGTTTGTGTGTGTGTGTAGTGATATAATTAGCAATGGCATGGGTTCAACATCTTTATGTATCTTTGATACACATAGAGTGCTTTTATACCAATCAAGCAGTTTTAATACGGTTTTAAGATTTTAAATATTAAATTTTGTATTATAAAATATTAAAACAAATAAAATGCTGAACAAGTCTTTTGTTTAGTTACATGTATAATATCCTGCTGGTCATTTTAATAGGTGAACCATAACTGTGTTATGTATAGTTTCAGAGATGTGACAATTTATCCATTTTCATTTTCTTCGTGTATATAGAAATTTTATAATAAAACTAAAAATGTCAATTAAATAAATGATTAAACATAACTTAACTGTATATATTTAGATAGAACACAATTTACTGATCATTTTGATATGTGAACCAGCTCTGTATGTTGTATAGTTTTAGAGATAATGACAATTTGCTTTTTTACGTTTTCCCTATAACACTTGGTTACTGCTCTTTTTTGGTTAAAATTAGTTGAAATGGCCATTTTCAGCATCAAATAATTTCTTCACTGTTGTTGCTATGCCTTTTGGAAAAAAATAGGCATTAACTACATAGCAAATGATTTAATAATATGCATTTTGAATATACTTTGTTCATCAGTTGATAATGATATGATGCCATGAATATTCCAGTTTGTTGCGTTTTGTAAGCAATTTTATGAGACAAAAGCAAGTTTTCTGTCGCAATTTATAATAAACTTAAAATTTGATTTTGCATTATATCTGTTTTTTCTTGTTGTCTATGATTATGTTAATTTAAAATGTTGGACTTTTGATCAGTGTGGTTTATATTTTACTTGTACTGAACTTGACAAACTGCACATTCGTTACATTAAAAAATGTTGATCACAAATTATGACACTAAATTGACAATATCTCAAAAAGTATTATAGCTATCATCATTATTTTTCTGTACAACTTTATTTCATCAGAACACACATTTTGAGCATAAAACATTTATACAATATCAAGTAGGAAAAAAGTAGTGGGACTACCTATATTTATTGTTGAGTGATTATTTTTGTAAAATTTCCTCTATTTTTTATATATAATCAAACAAAGTTTATATTTGTAATTTCTTGCTCACTATTAATGATTATTTTTTCCTTCTGTTTAAAAAAAAAAATGTTTATTTCTTTGAATAATGGGTGTAAGCATGAAAGTCTCACGATTATAATGTTGGTTGTTTGAAATATTAATTACTAACATTTACTGACCTACTAACACATTATTCCTGTTTATAAGTGTTGTTGTGCTGTGAGTTTTATTGTATTCTTCTACATGGTGAGTGGATTATTTTAAAATTTTATTTTACTTTGCATAGACTAGTTAGTCTTGTCTCTCCCCCCCCCCCCTCCCCCAACTGAGGAATGTTTTTGATAATCTGGACAGCAGTCCTGAAAAGGAGGTGATTTGTATTCACATCTCTTTGCTTGAGAATTAAAAATCATTAAGGGATTTTTTGCCTCTACTGTACATTATATAATTTTATATAATTCAATGACTGTCAGCACATTGTCCACTGTTATTTTTTTTTCATATTGACAATTCATTCACACTGACATTATCACAACTGCTTGTTTGCCTCCTCGCTATGCTTCATAAGTTAATTTGAAATATTGTTATGAGCCAAATAATAATTACACAAATTTTTGATATGCATTGGTAAAATTCAGATCACCAACTTGAAAAAGTTAGGTACCAAAGGAATCCATTGCCCAAGGGAGGGTATGTGTGTCAGTGTGTGTTAAGTATTTTTATATATTAAATGAAAGTACTTAGATAATTATCAATACATTAGTTATGAATTAATTATTACAGTGTCAGAGTTCCACATCTTAACAGAATAAAGGGTTTCCATACTACCTTATGAACTGGTATGGTTTATTTGTTTTTACTTTCTACAAAAACTTTAATTTGTATAATTTTCTTTCTTATTTGTTATTGCTGTTTCTTATTTTATTTAATTTAGTTCTGTTGTATTTTTGGTTCTGGAATATAAAAATTGGATGTCTATTTTTGTTTGTATTCTTTTTGATATTGCAGTGATATCAATTCAATCATAGTCTATAGTCCTTGTGTTCTTTATCTTTTTTAAAGATAACAAACTTAGAAATAAAATTACTTTTTAAAAGAAACTTTAAATTGTTGCATTTCATTGTTAGTTAAAAATTCTCTTTTATAAACATCTAAATTTTGATTATTCATTGGGAGACCAGGGTTGGTTGCAGAATAAAACATTTGTTAACAGAAAAAATTATATGCATCTGCATCATTTTCATTACTTTGCTAAAATACAATAATTTCAAGTTAATTGGAATAAAAAGACTCCTAATTCATCTATCTATCCCTTAGTCTTGCCAACCGTTGGGGCACCACTGATGACCTGACAACCAGCTTTCCTCCATTCCATTCTGTTCTCTTATAATCTCATTGTATCGCTCAGCTTCAGTCCTGTCCACTCTGAGATGTTATCATCCCATCTTTTCCTCTGTCTTCCTCTCCTTCGCCCCTCCTTGCACAGTACCTTGCATGATTGTCTTGGCAAGCCCTGCTGATCTTGTGACATGCCCATACCATTTCATTTTGCATTTTTTCACAATGGTCAATAGCTCTTCATAGGGCCCAATGGCTTGTCTAATTCTGTTTCTCACTTCACCATTCATGACATGATCTCTATATGAAATGCCAAGCAACCTTCGAAAGCATCTCATTTTGGTAGCTTGTATCCTCCATTCGAGATCTGCTGTGAGGATCCATGACTCACATGCATTTAAGAACACAGATAAATCAAGGATCACATTAGTCTGATCTTTGAGCTGACTGAGGTGTTTCTTTCTTTCCAAACTGTCTTCAGCCTTTCCATTGCTGTTATTGTCAATGCAATCCTGGACAGTATTTCTGGTTTTGATCCCTTATCTGTCACGATGGCTCCTAAGTACTTGAATTTATTAACTGTTTCCAGTTTCTGATCACCAATCATGATGTCAGTGCCGATGCCACTGGTGTTGTTGATCATCAATTTGGTCTTCTCTGCACTGATTTCCATACCAAAAGCAGTAGCTGTCCTGTCCAGTTTTGCTACCAAATGAGCTAGCTCCTCATTTCCTGCATGGCCAATGATTTCATCAGCAAAGCGTAAGTTCGTTATTGTTCTGCCTCCAATACTGACAGTTCCTTCATGGTCTTCTAGAGCATTTGTCATGATTATAAGATATTGTAGAGAGTAGGTGAAAGCAAGCAGCCTTGTCTGATTCCCACTGTTGTCCTGAACCAATCTCCTATTTGGCCGTTGAAGCAGACTGCACTGATGGTCTTGCTGTAAAGGCTCTCTATGACTTTGATCAGGTTGGCATTGATGTTGTACAGCTTCATGGTGGACCAAAGGGCTGCATGCCACACCCCGTCAAATGCCTTCTTAAAATCTACAAAGACATGATAGAGGTTTTGTTGGTGCTGGATTGTCTTCTCACATAGTAATCTCGATTAAGATCTGTTCAGTTCTGATTTGCCCTGGTCTGAAGCCTGCCTGTTCTTCAGCTATGATTTCCTCTGAATGCTGCTTCAGTCTGTTTAATATGATCTTTAGCATGATTTTGCATGGGTGGCATATAAGACTGATCGTACAATAGTTCTGACATTTCTGCAAACTGCTTTTTTCAGGAGAGTTATTTGAGTGACTGAGTCCATGGTGTTGGCCATTCTCCTATCTGCCAGATTTTATTGCAGATTGTTAGTAGGGCGCTTATCGTGGCTTCTCCCCCTTCTTGGACTAGTTATGCAGGGATGTCGTCTACTCCCACTGCCTTCCCATTTTTTTCAATGATTTCACTTCAGTCTCTACCTCTGCTCGTATGATGGGGTAGTTGTCAGTGTTGGTCACTGGTGGGGTGTTGAGTATGTCTGTGGTTGTATAGGTCTGAGCAGTATTCTCTCCATCTCTTAAGAATGCCTTGATCTTCTGTAAGACATTTCCCTCCTTTATCTTGAATGATGGAGGAGCGTCCTTGTTTTACACTGGTCAGATCTTTCACCAGTTGGTATGCACTTTTCCTATTATTCTTCTTTAGAATATTTTCTAATATCTTTACACTGTTCTTCAATCTATGTCTCCTTTGCCTTTTCCTTGCTTTTCTTGATAACCTGGTTGATTTCCCTGTATTGTTTTGCTCCTTCTACTTCTGACTTCTTCTCGACGCTTGTCACACAGATCAAGGATGTCAGCTGTAACCCAAGGTTTCTTTGCTTGTCGATGTTTGCCAAGGATCTCATTGACTGCTTGGGTCGCTAAGGTGTTAAATATGCTAATCTATGTATCTGCATCATGTTCTCTGCACTAAGAATTAACAGTGGTGCAAATTTTCCTCCTACCTTTGCTTGGAAGGCTTCTGATACCTCTATGTCTTTTAGCTTGTCAAGTTGAACTTGATTCTTGTGGGGCTCTGTTTGTTGACTTTCTTCTTCTTCAGATGTAGTCGGAGGGTCATCATCACTAAGTCATGGTCACTTCCATTGTCTTGTCATGGGAAGCTTCTTGTCTTATCAATGTTTATACTGGTATGGAAACGTCTCTTCATGATATAAGCAATCTGGTTATGGTGTTCTACATTCGGGCTATGCCACGTCCACCATCTGGATGTGTGGACCAAACCTGTTCATCACTTTCAGATCATTAGAGCTGGCAAATTCCAGGAGCCTTAAGCCTCTGTCATTTGTCTCTGTATTCCAGTAGCATCCACAAGTGCCATTCCAGTTCTCACTGGCATCCTCTCCTATTTTGGCATTCCAGTCTCCTTGCAACACAAGAATGTCTTTCTTTTTGGTCTGGTCCAGGACTTCTTGCAGTTGGTCGTATAATTCCTCTATTTCTTTATCATCGTGGTCTGTGGTTGGAGCATAAGCTTGCACAAAGGTGATATTGAGTTGTGTTGCCCTTAAGCGGATGGTGATAAGCCTGCTGGAGACTGGCCAACAACTCATGACAGTGTTCATGGTGTCTTTTTGGACAAGAAATCCGACACCATGTTCATGTTTATCATCTCTGCCAGAGTAGTATACTTTATGGTCCTGCGGTAAAGTTTCCCCAAGGTTCTTCCATCGTATTTCGCACAGTCCCAGGATGGTCCAGTGGTATCTGTTCATTTTGTGTGTCAATAATCAACCTTTCCAGGCGTTCTTAATGTTCTGATGCTCCATGTACCAATGCTGATGTTGTTTCTGGCACAGAATTTTGGTGGTGATGGTGCACCAGTAGCACACTTAACACCTCTGCCCTGGTGCAAGACAGAAGGCATGGTCCTTGTTCAGGCGACGACCAATCCGGTATGGGTTGAGGCAAAGTTGTCATTACGTGTGGTGTGTCCTGGGCAAATGAACCTGACGGAGCCCACCCACTCCAGGCTGTTGACAACCCAAACTCCACATTACTAGTGGCTTGTCTTGGTCCAGGACAAATGACCGTTGAGTCCTTCTTGGTGAGGAAGTTCATACGCCCAATCCTCTATCCTTTGGTTATCCAAAACCTACCTGCAAGGAGGGCGGGGTTGTCTGTATCCCATGCAGATATGAACATCTGCCCACTGCCAAAGTTCAAAGTATCAGCAAAATTTATACTGTGAAATTTGAGGACTGTAATCTTTAAATGAATTAAATCAAGAATGATAAAAACAAAGTATTGAACACACACACACACACACACTGATAGGTAGATATGAAGGCAGGATATTATATATATATATCAGTCAGTGTTGTCATGAAGGTAAATAGTTTCGACTTGCTGCAATGTTGGATTCATTGCTTTGTTGTGTGTGTGAATGAAATTTTTGTTTTTTTCCTGGGGAGGTATTATCTTTGAAAAGTAAATCTGCGTCCTTTAGAAAGTGGGGTTTGGGGTTACTTTGATATTTCATATGCCTAAAATAATGATGCAAGCTATCTCACTTATATAGACTTTGGTTTGTTAAGAAATCTTTGCTTTTCAAACTTACACAATTGTAAAAACAATTGTCCATATCCTTTATAAGTTGGAGTAAATGTTGTAAATTTATACCATGTGTATTTTTCATATTATTTATTAAGTATTTTATTACATATTTCATTATTTGCAAGTTATTGCACATAAAAGTATTCCTTCTCACTTATATTTGTGAATGTGATGGCATTTTGGAACTTAACATTTTACAGTGCCAGGTGAAAGAAGTGAGTATAGAAACAGTTTGATATCATACATATTTATAATAAATGATAATTTTCTTCTATCATAGTTTCATTTACTAATTATAAGTTTTATTTTATACTTCGTTAAACTCAAAAGTGTAAAATATTTTCATAATGTAAAGAACGTTCATTGTTGTGTTAGTTGAGTTGTATCATTTTAGTTCTAATTTTGATCCTTAACAGGCTATTTAACAGAAGCAAATGAAAAAATCCTCGTCAACGACTCCCTGTTTCTAACATACACTAAAGTATGAGAGTCAGAATCCATCACTTAGCATGTTTTTCCTTTCAAAAAATTAAATTAACCTTTATTGCAAAGATTGATTTAGTTCTTTAAAAAAGCAACAGATAGCTCTTAGGTCTCATGATAAGCACGTGAATGCAAATTTTCCATCAAACAATGCCTCCTGAACAGGTACATTTTGGTTGTTGAAGTAATTAATCTTATTTCATTTTGTACAAATTATACATTTTTTATCTTTTTAATTAACAATTTCAAATTTTCACAGTAGATATCTACTTGATAATAAAAATTAACGCAAATTACAAAACCCTCTGAACGGTTCAGCTGTAAAACTATACACTTCACTAATACTATGCAATGTACAAAATGGTACAATTAATACGCAACAGTTTTCTGAATTCTGCTGCCAATCTCAATGAATATAATGAAAAGGATATCTTATACACATGTTTGGACTAAAATTTCCCTACTCACATATATAGGATTATGTATTTATTTGAAAATCTAAAATGTTTGTTTACTATTCAGGCCACATACAGTTTGAAAACTTTTTTTCATATTTTTCAGGCTTCATCATTTAGCAGTATCACTGACTCTACAATGTCTTTAAACATTATCACTGTCACTTTAAACATGGGTAAGTAACTTGTTGATATGTAACTTTGCCTTTTCAGTTTAGAAATGGCTTCAAACGTTACTGTTACACAACCCCTTAAATAATATTTACTGAAATGAAATGTGATATTACTCTTTCAATTTATCATGTACAACTCTGCAAATTATTTTTTTCAATAATGATAATAAATCTTTTTGTGCCTATATGTGTGACCTCTAGTGATGGTAATGTTTAGTTTGGGAGCCCCATGAATATAAGATTTATTTTATCATATATCTCTCTTTTAAGTTCTGTCTATTTTCAAGACATTTGTTATTTCTTGGGTGTTTTTTTTAAACCTAATTTGCAGTTTAGTTTGTTATAGAGAATACTTATATATTTTTCCCCCTTAATACCATTTATTCACTTGATATAAGTAGTATGCACTTTTGTTTTGGATGGTGGGAGAATTTGAATGAAAACGAGAAAGCACAATGTAGGTTGACACATAGACATTGGTTTGACAAAGTGACCTCTGGCAGGACAAATACTAATAGCAGGTAGTCCCACGGCCACCGCTTTACAGGCAAAAACTCGCAAACGTACACAAATTTGCTAAACTTTACTCCAGAGCGGTTTTCTTCACATTAAACCTCAACTAACCATTTCTATATGAAAATAAAGATCGATGTTTTGTCTTTCGAACTGTTTTGTTGTTTTTTTTCTGAATTTTATTATAGTATCCATAAACTTTGACGAAAGTACCTTAGGGTTGCAAATGGGTCAAAAGTCGCCTCACGGCCGAAAAAGTAAAATTCACGTTTTCGGGTACCAATTTTTAAGAAGAAAACAGATCATAAAAGCGTTTTGTAATCCTAAAACTGATTGGTCCTTTAAATAGAGGACATTTAACTCTTTACACTCATATAATTTTCATTTTTGTTTGATGAGAATAACCAAATAAATTTTCAAACTAAAATTTTCACGATAAAATTTTCGGAAGAAATATTTATCACAAAATAGTGAAAAATATATCATTTTCTGCGGAATTTCAATATCTCTCTAATGATATGCTGTAGCCCCTGATTAGTGACCCCTTTGTAGATCCGGTGAATTGAAAACCACGTAGTACGCATCCTGTTTCAGTCATGACTTCCACGTGCGAAACATGCGTTGACGCTACCGCTGATTTTTCTCACATTTTATATGAACAATTAAAACCTCTTATCGGTAAGATCTTTTGTAAGCATTTAATAATGATTACTTTACTCTGTGATTAGTTTATTTGTAAACATATCTCTATTTTTAAAGCAGAATTATTCATTTTGTCATCACCATCACTACCAATTCCGTAGTTTGAAAATAGGTTAGTCGGTGCGTCACTCTATCGCGAAAGTTTGATTGCTATTTCCTTGCAATACATATTTTGAAGTCGCAGATCGTCTTTAAATACATTATTTTATTTACTTAATTAATTTTAAGTCATGATGGTAATCTTATTATTTAGAAAAATCGTTTTCTTACGACGATAATTTAAAAAAGAAAAGATAACTCTTGATGCAAAAATAGTAAACAACCGAAACACTTGGGTCTGTGAAATGTTCTTTTCACATTGGATTTACAATAATGCTAATAAGATATTTATTTAGTGAATGCTTTTATATACATATATTTTAAATAATTTTTTCCTGTTTGTTTTGAATTTGAACATATTTTCCTCTTAATTTAAAAAATTTGTATGGCTTATGCCTTTGTTTTGGTTTCACGATCTTTTAATTTTTTTGGTGGTACATAAATTAAGAATAAGTTAACATAGATAGTTGTCAAGATTGTGAAGTCTTAAAATAACAGCTAGACTTAACAAAACATGAGATTGCTGCATGTAAGAAAACGATAGCATGTATGCAGAAATCTAAAACTAGTACAAGTAAGATGGAGACAGTTGAAACTGAGTTGCAGATGCTGAAGGAAGCTAGTATTAAAAGTAAAGTTGACTCAGAACAAAAGATTCATTTGCTGTCTGAAAAGAAAGAAGAACTATCAGCAAACCTTTCATTTTGCCAGTCAGAAAAAAATAGCTTAACAAACGAGCTAGCATGTGTAAGTGAAAATAAGAGACAGTGCTGCTATATGTAGACAGAAAAATAATCTAAACAGATCAAAAGAAGCATTAAAATTCAAAGAAAAGCTTATAGAGCAAAAACTTAAAAATGAGAGCACAGCTGAAAAAGTTGAGAAAGGTTAGGAAAATCCTTCAGCTGACACAACAAAATCTAAGTAAAAGTATCAAAACAGTTGCTGATCTGAAATGTAAGCTTAGAGAATCACAAAAATACATCCAACCTATTATTGAATGCACTGAAGGGCTAAAAGACTCTCCTGTAGATAGTCACTAGAGATGAAAAGGGACAGTTTACAGATTCTGTTGTGAAATGTGTTGGTAGCTTAGTTGGGGAGGGAGAGGTGTCAGGAAAGAAAACTAAAAGCATTATTCAGACTGTAGCATCTCATTTACTGGGGTGGGTGATACCATGGACTGTGATGATGTGGATGTGAAGTTTGTTTTTAAATGGGGTTTAACAATGGAGACAACCAGCAGAAGAACCCGGACAGCCAATGACTATAGTGCAGTACAGGAAGAATTTTCTATTTATAAAAATATGTACTGTGATTAATATTTGAATCTATGTTGTGCACATTCATTGTTGGAAATAAATATCACAGAATTGAATTATTATTATATTAAATATCATGTCACTAATGTACATGTTCACAGAGTTTTAGCAATTCATTTTTCATACATATTTTCAATGCTTTAATACCTGTCACAAAACTTTCAGAACATAAAGATGTGTATTAATCTATTACTTATTATTTTGTTATAATTAATAATATTATTGTCAAGCATGTTTTTATATCTATGAATTATGCGTAAAGAATAACATGTATACAGTTTTAAAGATTTTTTTTTTAAATATGAAAGTTTCTGTTGTAAGAAAAATAGTAATTCAGATAAAAGGTTATAAATAAATTATCTGTCTTTAGATAAATAGATAACTTCCTGCTCATTTTAATAGGTGAACCAATGCTGTGTTATGTATAGTTTCTAAGATGAGACCATTTATCCGTTTTAATTTTCTTTGTAGATAAAAATTGCTTGGTAAAATGTAACTTAATATGTGATTAAACTGAAATTATACATATTGATCAAGTATAGATTGCTGATCATTTTGATATGTGGCATCTCTGTATGATGTATACTTTCAGAGATGTGACTGTTTATACGTTTTAATTTTATTTGTAAATAAAAATTGTACAGTCAAATGATAACTGTAACTTAATATGCAATTAAACAGAAATTATCTTTATAGATATAGATAGAGCATAGTTTGCTGATCATTTTGATATGTGAACCAACTCTGTATGATGTATAGTTTCAGAGATATGACCATTTGCTTGTTTACGTTTTCTGTAATAAACTTCGTTAAAGCTGTTTTTGGTTAAAATTTGCTGAAATTGTCATTTTCAGCCTCCAATAATTTCCACATTTTCTTTGCAATGCCTTTAGAAAAAAATAGGCATTAACTATATGGTACATGATTTAATAATATGCACTTTGGAAGTACTTTGTTCATCAGTTGCATATGTTATGATGCCATGAATGTTCCTTTTTGTTGCGTTTTGCGAGCAATTTTATGAAACAAAAGCCCATTTTCTTTTGCAATTTATAATAAACTGAAAAGTAAATTTTGCATTATATCTATTTTTTCTTGTTGTATGTCACTATGTTTATTAGAATTATTAGATTGTTTTTCAGTGAGGTTTATATCTTACTTGTAATAAACTTGTAAAATCACACATTCATTACGTCTATAAAAAGTTGACCACAAATAACAACACTAAATTTGTAATATCTCAAAAAGTATTATAGCTATCATCATAATTTTTTCTGTACAACCTTATTTCATCAGAACACACATTTTGAGCATAAAACATTTGTACAATATCAAGTAGAAAAAAATGAGTGGGACTACCTACTAATAGTCACATTGTGGAACTTTCTGTTAAGTCTACATCTGCAGTTTTATATATGTGATTATCTGACACATAGACATGGTGAAGAACTTTTTGTGAAGTCTGCATCAGATATATGTCATCACAACATTTCCACTGTAGTTACTAATCCCCAGTGTTAAAAGCTTGAAAAGGACAAGGTGAGAAGATTTAAGAAACAGCTTTATTAGATTGCAATATCATTGCAATAAAACATAAGACTTTATGTATGTTTATATGCATCACAAAATCACCACCATTCTCATGAGCCCAGCCTAAGTGACAAGTATGACCCTGGCTTCTTTGTCAAATCCCATGTCTGAATATAAGGAAATAAGTGAGAAATAAAGGAAGGGTTAAAAATATTTGTCACACAATGTTAAAACCTTGTATATTGATGTATTATGCCTGTAGCATCCAATTTGTTCTAGCTAGTTTCCAAAATCAGGGATAGGTGTTAAAGTCTCATTATTCTACCTAGGTGGGTGCATATGTATACTTTTCGAAAAAGCATGTTTCTGTTAATTAAAAAAAAAAAAATCAAAATTATTTAGAAAATATTAGAAATATTCAAAATTAATTAAAAAATTTTTTGTCATTTTTTTGTGTGTGATTTGTGTTTGAAGTCAACTGTTTGTTGCTCCTAATTTGGGGTCTATCAGTACAAGTAAAAATGCTAAATAAAGTGTAGTGATAGTTCTGAGTGACAGCAAAAAAATTTTTTTTTAATTTATGTATTCGACAATTTAAATACTACAGGCCACTTAAAATACAGAAACTTTATGCCTGAGGGCAGCAGTAAAGATGAGGAGTTAGTCTTATGTCCTGGAGGAAAGATTCATGTGGAGGTGAGAATATTTTTTGGTGACATTTTACAATTTGTTTGCAGACACTGTCAATTTTCTAGGCATCAGTATTGTGGGACAGAGTAATAAAGGAGGAGATGGTGGAATCTATGTTGGCTCCATTATGAAAGGGTAAGTAATTCTCAAGAGTTTTTTTGTTTTATAAATGTATATATTTTCATTGCTAAATATACACTAGAATCATGAGTACAAGTTCACACAATTTTAGAACTTTCCAAGCATAACTCTTTTATAAGTCAAAGTAAGAAAAGAAATGGAAATTAGTAATATATTTCAACAAGTTAGAAGATAATTGCAGGTTCCCAAACAGGTCTGGAAAGTCTGAAATTTTATTTTAGCTTTTTCAGAACTGTTAAAAGTATTGAAAATCAGTAAACAGTCAGAAAAGTCTGGGGAAAGTCTTAATTTGAAGGGTTATATACCATTTTAATTTTTTTAATTTTAGGGTTGTTCACAGAATGAAAATCACAGATCAAATTGATCATATGTACAATCCTTGATTTGATTAATGGAAATAGTTGGTTGCTAAGTATGTTTCAACATACAGTTTCTTTTCAAACACCTTTTGGATTCTTATTTCATTGGTCATTATTTTTGTATGTATTTAGCAAAATGCAGTTTCGTCTGTGAATTAAACATTTTCTCTACATATTTGTTTGTACTTGTTTTTTTTCCAGTGTAAAAGGGGTTGAACACAAATTATATTTTGTAGTTCTTGTTCACAATAAATGCAAACAGTTGCAATGTGTGCAATGTACCAGGATAAATTTATAAATGATCAGTACTTTATTTTGAGATGAGAAGAATATTTTTATTGCATGCAATTGTCATCTGTTTCTCTAAGTTTTTTCAAAGTTGTTTATGATTTAATCATGCTATCTCATATTATTCAAAATAGAATCCTATAAATGTCTGTATAAATTTATATAATCTGTGTGTGGAGGGTCAAATTAGAATGCCCTTATACTTCTAAAATATAGAACCATGCATATTTAATAAATGTTCTTGGACAAGACATAAGAATATAATATTCAGCAATTTCACATATTTCAATATTAAGTATTTGTTTCTTCTTTTATCTAATCTTCAAAAAAAGATACTAACTAAAATGTATGTTAGGCTATTATTTTTTTTAAATAGAAGGGAAAAAATTCCTTAAATGCAATTCAATAATTTGAAAGTTAGGAATCAGTTGTAAGATAGTAATGTTGCTCATTCTGGTTTCTTTTCTTCTTGTAAATACAATGCTATTCCCAAATTAGGGATAATTTGGTGAATGTCTTATAATTCTACATCTCCAAGATGTTTACCAGTCACAAACTATTTAAAAATATAAGTAATCATGTACATTTTAAAAAATGTTCTATGATGTTTGTTAAAATGCTATATTAATTTAATTTTTGTTTAATCTTAGCTTATATACTCTCATCCTTGAACATTTTTTTTTTTTTTTTTTTTTTTTTTTTTTTTTTTAGTTATTCTTCTTTTTAATAATAAACCATATCAGGTAACATTTTTTAATGTTTATTTATTTTAAACAAACTCAGAAATTAAGAAGTAAGTTCATTCAATAGAACTTTGGTGTTCTTTATTTTTTGTTGTTGTTTTCACTCTTCTATTGTATTGATACTAGCCTTTTTCCAAATATGCCACACATCTGGATTTTTTATGTGTCAGGAACTTGCTGCATGCCATTAAAAAATCGTTCTCTGTTGTATATGCTGCTGACCCAACTATAGTTTATCATTATTGTGTCAGAATCTTATTATCTCATCTGTTCACATTCAATTTATTAAAATTTCATGTGTTATTTAATTGATTTGTCGTCCATTTCTTCCAGTGGTGCAGTGGCCCAGGATGGAAGAGTGGAGCCAGGAGATATGATTCTTGAGGTAAATGGCATTAGCTTTGAAAACATGAGCAACGATGATGCTGTGAAAACACTCAGAGAAGCCGTCCAAAAACCAGGGTAATATTTGTAGTTTTAAAGTTTCTTTTTCTATTTGTGAATGTCTCAAGCAGTTTCATGTGGCATTTGTGTGATAATTATTTGCCCCATTGTGCTCCCTACCAATTTTGAATATTACACTATTTCTGATTTAACCTGTTGAGTGTCAGGCGGAAATAGGTCAGCTGACGCCTATTTTGACCTTATCGATAATTGAATGGGTCAATGCACTAAAAAATGAAAGCGACTGTAATTATCAATGGATTTTAAAAAATTTAAATTAATACCTATTATAGACATACTAAGGAGTTTTAAAAGTATTATTTTTAATTTATTTAACTCTTTACCAGGCAAACGTTTTTCCTTTTTTTTGGCTCTGAACGGGCAAGATTTTTCAGGATGTCAGTGAGATTTAGGGGTACGTCGGTAAAAACATCATATCTTAGGTATTAATGCATATATTTCAATGAAATAAAATGCAAAATGAAAGGAAATGAAAGCAGCTTTACTAATATCCTTAATTGAAATATACTTTCGGGTGTTAAATTTGAATCCTTGCATGAAAATATATATTTACACAAAAAAATTTTGTCCATTTATTGTCCGCTACAAACACTATGTACACACTTTTTGTTGATGCCAGGAACACTAATCTGTTGTCAGACGATCTATACATCTCTTTTTTCGGCAGGTTGTGAATTCCTATCAAAATCATAAGTCCAAAATAAGCCTTAATTTCAGTGGCATTAGTTTCCTTCCAACCTAGATCGCCATTTTGTTTTTTCGCAATTTTCGGACGTGCGTACTTGTTTGTTTATTCCGCTATCTTGTCAAATGTTTCTTCTTTGAAAAACTGATAGAAGAAAGCCAACGGAGTACTATCATTAGTTACAGTCACATTCGGCCCCATTTCTGTTATAAATTCCTATATATTCAGTGCTAAAGTACTATTATTCCAACCATGTGCGTCTCCAGATACCCATTCCCCCTACTCCTCTTCGATATCCTCAGAATCTGACGCACTCTCCTCCAAAATTTGAAAGATACTACATGTGCATGCTACTGACACTAATGTCACTTCTGATCCTATCGTTGGATTCAAAATAAACTTCTCTTACCTCATTATCCGATAAATTGAATCCTGAAAACTCACAATTGCTCGACGATTCTAAGAAATCCATTTGAAACACCAAACGTGAAAAACAAAGAAAACTTTATGAAAAAATGAACCAAGCAAGGAGAAAATGTTTCAAAATGGCGCGGAAATCGTTGTATAAACGTCATACTTCCTGTAGACACCGGAACTCTCATGATTTCTCGAACGATATGAGAGACATGCTTGTAAGTCGAAATGTCTTGAGTCCCATTTTGGGAGGAGAATTCACACAACATGCACCCTTTTTTTTTTTATTAATTCTGTTATTTAACCATATGGAGGAATGCTTCAAAATTATATATATATATATCTCCATTGTCTGTAAAGGTACACATACAAGGCTAGGGTTGTTTGACCAAGAAAGGAAAAAGAAAATTTGGTGGGCAAATTGTGTAGGGTCTGCAACAGTCATCTTTTGAGACATCATCATACATCTGCATTCTGTGATGTTTTACAATAAAATTGACACTAATTTATGATTTGTTGTACAAAAGAGATAATGTATAAATCCACGTATAATGGTATATTAATTTTGTCTGATATTTTATTGTAATTTGTTTTTGTTTAAATATTTTGTAATAGATGCAATAGATTTTAGAAACATGTACCAGAACAGTACAAAATGAATGTAGCATATGAGGTGAAGTGTATGAATGTATAATAATTTTAGCATTAGACAACTTTTTTACAAGAAGAGCATTGAAGTTAAAATCAGAAACCACTTATTTGGATTAATACTAAACAATAATATTAGTTGCTTACAAAAAGAGCATTTGAACCATTAAACCACTTACCATAGATTAATACAAAATAATAGTGTTAGATAACTCTTCCAACAGTGGTGCACAAATCTTTTGAGTTGGGGGCCACAAAAAAGTGAAGATCAAAATCGTCCCACACAAGACAGACATCACATCTAAGAACACAAATAACGATTAAGACTATATTATGACAAAGAAGTTGCTTACTCTTTCTAAAAATGTTATGATACATCAACTTTCACAAAGTCAGTGTGATGGATAGTGCTGCATGTCATCTGCAAGCTTTGAAATGTCCGGCATGATGTTTGACGTTGAAAGATGCAAAATTACTTCCAGATTATCATCAGTCAGCTGATCGCTGGTGTTGCTTTTTTTCAGTTTCATCTGTGAGAAAGTCTTTTCGCGGCAATATGTGCTGCCAAGTATGCTGTTGTGGACAAGTGCGTTATCTTTCAGATTAGCAAATGTATCAGGCAATGTTCTGTAGAAGTCAAGCAAACTGTTTTCTCGGTAAGTAGCACGCAATTCATCAGATGCCTGGAGATCAGTAAGTTCGAACTGGTATTCTGTGGACATGTTAAAGTTGGCTGCTTTGTTTGCAAGCTGTCTTGTCATTTCTGCTGAGAGGTGTGAAATTCTTCGTTGAACTGTCATACAATTCAAAGCCACCATCTGTAGTTTGCAAACAGCTTCCAGACACAACTTTTCTGATGCAGTAATCATACATTGCTTGACAAAATCACCGTCAGTGAAAGGTTGGCCAGATTTCACTAATCAACGAAATCTCGTAACTGACCTCACACACTGCACTAAAATCTGAAGACTGCTTTGAGAAAATGTTCTGTTGGCAATTCAGCGATCGCCTCCGAAATTCAATTCGAGCTGTTTGTTCGTCACTGACAACGATGTGGAAATCTTGATGCTTCGTCTCATAATGACGCTTTATATTAGAAACCTTCGCCACTGCTACTGTTGAATGACATAGCATACAAATAATGTTCATCTGTTGTTGAACAAAAAACAGTATTGTAGAGTCCAGTCATCATTAAACTGCCGGCTTTCGTTGTCAACTTATCTTTTACGATTAGCTGCCATTTTGTCACAAAAATATAATCAAAATAAACAATGGAATATGGAAGGTCGACACTAATGATTAACAGCTACTGACCAACCATATCGCGGGAAGGGGTGAGCACGTATGCCTGGGGTTTGCCGCCCATCTCGGTATAGCCTTTTTCTCTTGCCTCTGTGAGTGTTATGTCAGCGGGTAGACATCATCTGCACGAGCGCCTGGACAAATGGGTCAGGAGGTGCTTTGTTTCAAATCACGCACAGTGTATGAGTAAACAATTGACTTTTTTGTTGGACATCGGCAGGCCACCTGGCGACTCTTCGCGGGCCGGAGTTTGTGCACCCCTGTCTTACAAGAAGAGGAGAAGAGAAACTACAGAGAGGGTTTTACCTCTTAGTACAAGCTAGTAGAAGTTGGTGATGGTTGGAATCATTGAATGAGAGAGTGGCAGTAAAACATTTTTATTGATAATGTAATATTGATTTTAATTGAATCAAAACCAGAAAAACTTTCAGTTAAATTTTATCGCACATTTATATGTACACCATATTCTTTTAAATTTATATTGTTGTTACAGTAAATCATGTATTCTTATTAATTTTTTCTTTGAAATCAATAATTTGCAGTCCTATCACGCTTGTGGTTGCCAAATGCTGGGATCCAAACCCAAAGGGATACTTCACTGTACCTAGGCAAGAACCTGTTCGCCCCATCGACCCTTCAGCTTGGGTAGCCCACACAACAGCATTAAGAGAACAGTACATGGGCAGGGGTTGTCCTAGTGCACCCTCAATTTCCAATATGACTTCTACCAGCTCTTCTCTTACTAGCTCTATACCAGAATCAGAAAGTAAGTCACAAAACTAAGTTATTGGAAGCATTGACTCACCTTTTAAAACAATATATTTAACTCTGACTGCCTGTGAAACTATAAGCGCACTCTGATTGACTAATTCAGCAGAAATATCACTGGAATTGCCATCTGTTTTGAACATTTCAAATGCTAGCAGCTTACATGGAATGCATCATATGAGAAATTTATATATTTGATTTTTTAATTATTTATTTTTTTTATACTAGATAGATGAATGGATGTTTATATTGACTTAAGCTTGATTATATTTAGTATTAATTTACTATGATAATCTTCACTGTCATTACCAACTGTGTATCCTTGTTTTAGAGAGTTAAGAAATCGAGCCATAGTGTGTGTATATAGAGTACAAATGCCAATTCTTGATGAAACTCTTTAACATTCTGTTAATGAATTGTACTTAAAATACAGCACTTCTGAGATATGCTGCAAATTTATATAGGAGATATAGTGACCCATATGTGACATAGTGATACAGTTATTAGGCACATCATGGTTATTAATGAAACACTGTGTTTTCCTTTCTTAAATTGTTAAATATGCATTATGTAATTTTATTCTTTATTCTGAGAGATTGGGGGAGTGGGGAGCAGACATCAGGTTTTAGTAACAATAAAAGGGCAGAGTGGTGTTCATATAAAAGTGTCTGGTAAGACACTTAACACAATTATAAAATATATATATATATATATATATATATATAGTTTTAATTCATGTGATGCTGAATTTAAATAGAACTTTCCTAATCTGAACTAATTGAGACCAAAGCTTGTTCAGATTGCTGAATGGTTAGATAAATCTGACTACACACTGTGGATAGAGTGTGCATTATATCATAGGTGATAATGAAAGCACTCCCTCCACAGCTGGTTACTCCACAAAGTAACCTTGTACTTCTGCCATTCCTGTGCATTTTTGCAGCATTGTGCCAACCATTGTTTTAGTTCATGCATGGGCACAATTCTTAACTAGTGTTTAAAGGAGTTTTACTTTGTGTTTTCATTAATGCAGACTCTGATTAGAATGCTGTCTAGTATGTGTAAACAGTTCATGTTCATTAAAAAACAATTTATAAATGCTTAAGTGTTGAGATAATGATAAGAGCACAATTAGCTGCAGAGTTTAGTGTCAGAAAGTCCACTATATTTTTGTAATTTGTAATATGAAATTGACTTAATTTATAATAACAAAGAACTTGTAAAAGTTTTAAGATAATCATCTTGGCTTCTTTCCATTTAATTTCTTTCCATTTGGCAACTAAAAATTAAATTAATGAGTAACTGCTTAAAATAATTTTTAAAGAAAGTACATGAAAATGTAAGAACAACCCCCCCCCCCAAAAAAAAAAAAAATAATAATAAATAAAGTAAATGATTATCTTCATTGGTTACTGAGAGAAACCCTTTTGTAGTTGTGAATTTTGTTGCATCAAAAAGTAGTGCATTCTTTCACAAATTTAACAAGTTGCAATTCTACAAAAACATCAACAAAATTATAAAAGTTACTTATTTTGAAAAAGAAGTTGTGAGCACATAACCAGAAAGTGGATTTATTTGAAATAATTATTATCATGCAACTAGCATATCAAAGTTGCTCTAAATAATAAATTTTCACACTCCAATTTACACAAAACAGCATTTTTTATTTCGACCAGTAATAGATGAAATAGACTGGTAGGTATAAATTATATTTTTGTTGGCAGTACCTATTACCTACAACGGTGATATTTTTTCTATTTTTTCCCAGCAAGGTCTATCACTTATATTTAAAGATATTGTCACGATAATGAGGGGATATTATTAAATTTTTTCTCTCTCTCTCTCTAAGTAGCGCATACTCTAAACTATGAACGAAACAGCTAAGTTAATTAAAAGAGGGAAAGGGGTGAAAATGACCATTTTGTCAACAACGCGAAAACTCGGAAACACTAGCCTTAAGTTCATGCCGAGAAATGGGAAAAGTATAATTAACTTGAGGGAGAACGCTGGCTGACCCTCTGTGGTCAGGACACCACGCCCATAAATCTATGTCAGCGTACAGAGTACGTGGGAAGGCGCTGGGACGCCAATTTTGTCCGTGAAAAAGGCAGGCTCTGAGTTTTGGAAATGTAAACAACTTTTAAGAATCACCACTATAAGATGTTTGGTAGTTTAAGTTGATATTGTTATTGTGAAATTACTTGAAATAGAATTTTGAGATTATTGGAAAGTTAATATTTATATTACTATAGTTATGAGTGTTGGTTTGTGTGTACAAACATTTCTTGCTGTGATTAATGTTCGGCTTGCCAGGTGGCCATGAGTTGCCGTAGTAACTGTAGTTTTAGAATAAAATAGGAGTAGGACTGTTGCTCTGAGAGTTAGCTAGGTAGGGCAAATGGAGATGTAAATCACAGGTGCCAACTGGGAACTTGATACTTGGCACTAATAGAAAGTGGATGGCCAGAATGGTCAGAATATTCGTCAGCACATACAGTGCGGTGCTGATTGTACAGGGCAGTGCTGGATGGGGGTACCATATGTGCTGGAGGGTGTGTTCTAAACAGCTCAGAGAAAGTGATGTACAAGAACTATGTGTATAAAAAGGGGATATGGAGACAGAAACGACGAGAAACGTTGAGAATGTAGCGTGTTGTAGAGAGAGTAGGAAATGCCCTCAGAGTTTCTCCCTGTTTTATGTACCAGGGACTTTATGTGCTGGGAGGCAACCAGCACTAGAGAACTCTTGGACACTGCAACAGAGTGCCAGACGTCTACCCAGCTGTATTTGAAGGCGTGCCATTCAAGGCCATCCACAGTTTTAGATGAACCAGTCACACAGGACAGTAATCTCTGGGTTTTTCAAAGACTCTGTGCAAAGACCGCAGGTGATCGATTATTTCCAATAGAAGTGATGATTTGGCAGTATAATGTCACCGCGCACGGGATATGTTGTAGATACGGATAATATTACATAAAGGTGGTATTATCGCTGGAAGCAGTCAGTGGTCATGTGTGTGGCATACCGCCGAAGAACGGTAAGGTTGGCCGTTAGTCAAGTACGTAATGAGAAGAGAAGACGAGGAACGTGAGAGAAGAGGAGAAACGAAGTTAAGAGAAGAAGAGAAATGCGATGAAATGAGGATAAATGGAAGAAGAGAAGAAGGGAGAAGAGAGAACGTAACAAGAGTTGAGAAATTAGGCCTAACGAAGAGCGCAACGAGAGCGTGAAATTGTAGCAGCCGTCGTAGCAGCGAGGATGGCCGTTGGAGCGAACCATGATGTCGACGGTATTTTTGTGTATCATCAAAAACCCCCAGCACAAGGAGAAAGTGACAATAACTATGTGAGCCCAGCACAAGAAGAAAGTGACGATAACTATGTGAGCCCGGCACAAGAAGAGAGTGACAATAGCTATATTTGTAAAAGAAAATTCTAATTAGGGTAAGAATCTCAGAGCACCTAAACATAAACGTTACCTAAAACTTAAAACTAAAGCTTAGGAGTCTTAATTAAGTATTAAACCTAAAACTAAAATAAACCTTAAGTTTAAATCATTGTATATAAGTAAAGGATGGTTTTAAGATTAATGTAAGAAGATATTGATGGAACTGATTGAAGAGGACTTGCAAGTCAAATGACATTGTTTCTAGTTGAATTATTGAATTTTGATATGGGAGCAGTGGCTCCAGAACTTATAAATAATGATTGCTATTTTATGATAAATAATGCTTAACGTGTTTAGAAGTAGTACTGCATGAAGAAATTGAATTTTGTATTTCTTTTATTTTATTTCACCATTCATCATTCTTTCTTTTCTTTCTTTATCCCCCGTTACCCATGGGTGCGAGTGTGGATGGCTGACTGACTAACCAACATGTGAGAGGAAACCCATAGACCAATAAACTTGAATTTGTACCCTGACATTGAAGCTTTCTCCTGTCTATGGTTTTGAAAGAGTGGTTGTTGACGTTATACGTTGTGTCGTCTGTGCCGTCTGCACTTCACCTTACCCGTATGCAAGCAAACATGTCGGCAATACTAACCTACACGCAGAATAAAATTCGAGCCAAACAACCATCTTGGTATTCTGGGTGCGGATATGCAAGTCCTATGTGGCGTCGACAAGCCACCACCCTCCCATCAGAGAGACAGATATACACCAGCAAAATTTGAAAAAGCATCAATTTTCATAACACAAACAGTTGATTTTTCAAGAAATGTAATAGAAAATCATAAATATTGGTGTATAAAATCTACAAAACCTTAATTCAGTAATAGAACTGAACTCATCTTCGTCAACTAATGTGTCAAACAAATTAATAGTCCAACTTTTAATAAATGCTGTCCTACATTTTTGACTGTATATGTCTGCTCCGTGTGCACTGACAGGATAGAACTAACATCAGTCCCCATTTTGCATGCTTTAGCAACTGCATTCTGACTCCTTCAGTTTCTTTCTTCAGAACCAAAAAGCCTATTCAACACTTCTGAACCAACAACACTTTGAAGAAAATTATTCACATCTTCCATAGTTTTGGAGCTTTTAATGCACATAATGTTGAGTTGCATGAGACGTCTATTTATCAAGGGCTGTTGGGAGATGTTTGCAGGTCTTCTTCCAGTTGCATTGAATGCATTTATCATTTGTTGATAATCTGGACCATCTTGTAAGGTTAAAAAAATTAGACAGTAATATACCTGAATTTGAAGTCAGAATTTTGAGTGATTTGCAAACACACCCAACAGCCACCCCAGCCCCATTATTAGTAGTGTGGTTGTAATTCACTATTTTATAAATGAATTAAAACTAAAATGTGACTCTGTTTAATGATTTGCAGCAGAATGTACTCATTTTCAGTTAAATAATATTCAGTCCATCGATAAAATTCCAAACTTAGCTAAAATAGTTCGTCTGCTGTCACTTCCAGTTTTATTATGACCCTACCAAAATCTCTTTGGTAAAGTAAATCTGCCTATAGATATGAAAATGATAGTATACATGGGTTTGTTTCCACTAGATTCCACCAAAAGTTTTAATCAAATTATACTCTATAAAATTAACTACACAATTGTGGATCCCGAAACAATTACATACTGAATTCAAAATGTTGTGTTTGTGGCTGCCAGATCGAAGTTTATTTTCCAGCCATAAAATGTTATATTTAAAACTATGAAAACACTAGTTACATACAGAAATGCCTGTTTTACTAAAACAAAAGTACTTACCCAATTTATCAAGGATTTGGTCATCTAAATCACCTAAATGTGACCACCCTCATCCACATGCTCCACAATAGGCCGGCTGGATGCCATTTTGTGTTTGCAAATTAGTAGTGAGGGGTGTTCTATCAGTTACCACTCTCCATGGCCTCTGCATAACTCCTATTACATAGTTTCATACACTATTCGATTCTGCATAAAATCTCTAGGTCATCTTTGTTGTTATTTTTGTCTATCATCTCATCAGTATAGATACCTGTGGAAATGCAGAAGTATAGTTTCTTACCCTCTCTGTCCCCCCACTGCCTTCGTTCATCTTGCTATATGTGTACTTATGCATGAAGAGAAGCTACACAAACTATTCCATGCAAGACAGCCCTGTCAGTTAGGTATAAGAGTTTTCAGCATTCTCTAGGTCATCTCTGTTGTTATTTTTGTCTATCATCTCATCAGTATATGGTACTCATCTATCTTTTTCACCTATATGACTACACCAAATGTCACATTAGACTTTAGATACTTACCTGTGGAAATGCAGAAGTATAGTTTCTTACCCTCTCTGTCCCCCCATTGCCTCTACTTAAACACACAAACACTCACACATATTGGGGTTTTCCATACTAAAACTCTATTCTATAATCAGGTGTCTCAATCTAGAAAATACTTACTGGACATCAGCAGATAACTGTCAGCAACTTTTCAATTTATCATTTTATTCTAAGGATTTATTTGAACCCTGATGACTGATTATCTTATGTACCCAATCCTCATGTATGGATATATATAAGTATTGGAGAAAAACTTATTGCACATAGAAAAATATCTGTAAACAGTCTTGTCGTTAAATTTTTTCTCTCTAATAAACAGGATTTGATGACCTAAACCTGACCATCAACACTGATATGGCAACAGTAGTCAAAGCCATGGCTCAACCTGATTCAGGACTAGAGATACGAGACCGCATGTGGTTAAAAATCACTATACCAAATGCTTTCATAGGTAAAAGTTTCCTTTTACAATTGGCTTGGATCAGAAAGGTTATGTGCTTTAATTCACTTATTAATGAATGACTTAAAGAAATACACTTTTATTTCTTAATTCTTTGTAGAATATTTTGAAACCATAATTCAAGCAAAATTTAGTTTAAAAAGCATTGCAATGCAACAGGATCAACATTTATTTACTACTTGCTTGCAGTTACATGATATTCTCTATAGTAAACTGTCATTATGAAGAAATACTTGCTGTGTTTTATTATGCTCTTAAAGCAATATTAATTTTAGCTCTTATTCTTACCCGTTCTTGCAAGCTACAACCATTATAAATACTCTTCAAAATAGTTTTACTGCATTTTATTCATATCCAATAGTTGATAATGTAGTACACATTTACTGACTCTATATGCTGTTGACAGTTTGATATTTTGTCATGAATTCATTCTTTTTGTTCACTATTCTTTTCCTTTTTTCAAAAAAATCCTCAGGTGCAGACTTAGTAGACTGGTTATTCTCTCATGTGGAAGGTTTTGCAGATCGGCGAGATGCACGAAAGTATGCTTGTAATCTGCTCAAATCTGGCTACATTCGCCATACAGTCAACAAGCTCACATTCTCAGAACAGTGTTACTATGTATTTGGGGACTACTATGGAGGTGAGTTGTGTGACTTTTTCTTAAGCTAATTTAAAAATAACAAAAATATTCATTACAAAATAAGTTAATATGTGAAAAACAATAAATTCTATTGTTAATAGATTTATAAAGTCTATGTTTTTAAAATATTCATAGATGCACTTATGATATGATTCAAAGATGCAGTGTAGTTTGTATATGGAACTGGTACATTCCAGACTTAAAAGAACTATTCAGAACAATTTCTTCTGATTTACATTACAGTTTGACAAATTAACTGCATTTAATACATAGGTTATTTGAAAAAGTAAAACACTTAAGCAGCCCATATACAGACTCATTACATACTTGCTGCACAAGTTTGTTACATCTGTTTTACTAGTGAACTTGTAGCAAACTTGAAAACTGACTTGAAAATCTGCAGTACAAAATATTTCAAATTTTGCACACTTGACATCAAATGATGTCATAATGTTAAGATTGATAGCAGAAATGTTTTGCAAATAACTTCATATATGACTATAAATATGTTGCTTGTGCAGATTTTGTATTTATCTATCTTGAATCAAGTACTTGCATTTTATACCTCCATTTCCTTTTAAAATATTGTATGATTTTAAAGCTTTAGCAATTTTTTTAAATCCATCTGAAAGACTTAAACTGATGGTAAAGCACTGGCCCCTTAGGGCACCTCAGCTCATAAGGATATAAGATACAAAATTAATTATTATATTTAATGACAATATCTATAGTTACTCTTTGGGGGAGGATGGGGGTGGAATCTTCCTATGTCTACCATGAACGGCACTGGGAAATGGGAGAGAAAAAACTTTCTTATTTTTGAGATTATTGTAAATCTGCATTGTTCAGTGTCTTTCGGAATTTTATACTTTCTGAGCACATGAAATGATTTTTTATATGTTAGTTGCATAGTGACTGAAATAATTATATTATTCTTCTACAACCATTTCTAATTATTACATGTATACATATATGAAGTTCAGAATCTTTTATTTTTAAGTGTTTGCCTTGAGTTTTAAAACAAAAATTCATTGGCAATGTGGAAAAGATCCTACATCAAACCTGTTCTGATCATCACTTATGGCATTATAAATGTTTATATGAATTTTTATTTTTCATTATTTCTACAACAAATTTTACAAATATATAAATGTATTCATAAATTATAAATTTCTAGCTGGTCAGTACAAGCCTACTTTTTGAATAGTTTTAATCATTCTATTCACCTGAAATTTGGCAAACTGATTCCTCATATATATATATATATATATATATATAACTGGCAAAACGCCCAAAAGCGTTTGTATCAACCAATGCTCTTTTCTTCTCATATCGTTCAAGAAATTGTGAGAGTTCTGGTTTCTACAGGAAGTCTGACGTTTCTACAACGATTCACGCGTCATTTTAAAATGTTTTCTCTTGCTGCGTTCATTTTTTCTTAAAGTTTTCTTTGTTTTTTCGCATTTGGTGTTTCAAATGGATTTCTTAGAATCGTTGAGCGATAGTGAGGAGTTTACTGGATTCAATTTTTCGGATAACAAGGTAAGAGAAGTTGATTTTGAATCCAACGATAGGATTAGAAGTGACATTAGCGTCAGTAGCGTGCACATGTAGC
Source organism: Sinotaia quadrata (assembly GCA_028829895.1). NCBI lineage: Eukaryota > Metazoa > Mollusca > Gastropoda > Architaenioglossa > Viviparidae > Sinotaia > Sinotaia quadrata. The sequence goes on from CM054179.1 coordinate 62,989,909, forward strand.
ATCTTTCAAATTTTGGAGGAGAGTGCATCAGATTCTGAGGATATCGAAGAGGAGATGGGGGATGGGGTATCTGGAGACGCACACATTTGGAATAGTAATACTTTAGCACTGAATATATCAGAATTTATAAAAGAAACAGGGCTGAATGTGGCTGTAACTAATGATAGTATTCAGCTGGCTTTCTTCAACCAGTTTTTTAAAGAAGAAACATTTGACAAGATAGCGGAATAAATGAACGAGTAAGCACGTCCGAAAATCATGGAAAAACAAAATGGCAATCCAGGTTGGAAGGAAACTAATGCCACTGAAATTAAGGCTGATTTTGGACTTATGAATTTGATAGGAATTCACAACCTGCTGAGAAAAGAGATGTATTGGTTGTCTGATGACAGACTGTGTTTCTGGTGTCAACAAAGTGTGTGTACATAGTGTTTGTAGCTGACAATAACTGGACAATAATTTGTGTGTGTGTAAATATATATTTCATGCATGGATTCAAATTTAACACCTGAAAGTATACTTCAATATTAATAAAGCTGCTTTCATTTCCTTGAATTTTGCATTTTATTTCATTGAAATATATGCACTAATGCCTAAAACATGATGTTTTTACTAACGTAACCCTAAATTTAACTGTAATCCTGAAAAGTCTTGCCTGCAGAGAGATAAAAAAAGGAAAAGTGCCTGCCCAGTAAAGAGATACACAGCTAGAAAGTTACTTATACTTGAAAGCCTTTATGCAATAGTTTTTATTTTACATTTTTTTTTTTATTTAAAATTTATGTAATTAATTATTTTTTGGTTGGGTATATTAGCAAAAAATTCATAACTTATTTTTAATTTAAAATTTTTTATCAGTGAATTGTAACTTTCTTTGTAACGTTCTGGATAAGGAGAAAAAAACACATTTCAATTTTTTAACAAAGTTTAAAATAGTACATATTTTTGTTAATTAAAAAATTAATTAAATAAAAAATAAACATGATATTTTAAAACTAACAACTAATATTACTTTCTTATATCAAAAGCAACAGGTATTCTAAATTTGAAGACTCCAGGTGACTAAATAAGTTTTTTTTTCCTTTTTGACATTTAGTAATGTGTGGCTTTAATCACATTTGGCTCAGTCCCCAACTCCCTATAATTATACAACATGACAAGGAAATTTTAGAATAAATAATAAAATATTAATTAGACCAGAGGATTGCATCATGTGAACACAAATGAACCGTAGTCATAGTCATGAGGTAGAAGGTACAAATTCTACAGTTTAATAAAGTACAAAAGAATAAACAGTTAAATAATATGACTGAAGAAATAATTGCAAATGTCAATTCAAGGACAAACAAGATGTATGTTCTGTACATTTGACTCTGTGTTCTAGAACGAGAGTTCAGATAATCACAAATGTCACACATATTAAACTTGTTAGCAAAAATGAAAACTTCTCAAAACATAACTATTGTAATTAATACAGGGTGGGTCAAAAGTAGGTAAAGAGTAATGATCGGATCATGGCATTTTATTTTTATTTATTTATTATTTATTTATTTAGACATTAATGCTAACCAGAATTTGTATGTGTTGAGGACAGGTTCCAGGAATGTTGCAACATTGATGACGCAATCAGTACAGTATACCTCCTTTTGACTGTATATGACAAGATGGCACATTCAGTCTTAAGACAGTCGGGCACCATTATGCATTTATCACCTATGAACAACAATTGATCAGCAATATGCACTACAGAAAGGATACATTTTATTTCCTCTGTCAACAAATGGAAACAAATTCTGTACTACTATCTCGTATTGACAGAATAGCTCCTAGGGAATACCCTATCACCTGGTATTATTCTTCTATGATACCACCTCTTCAAAACTTTTACAGCTAATGACTTATTTCCCTAAGCAAATAGTGCCTGAGCATAACAAATTCCAAGTGACTGCCTAAAGTCTTACTGAGCAATGTTGCAGGCATGATACTGACACTAATCTCTTGAATCGGTACTCAGCCCTCAACATGGTTCAAATATAAGTTGTAACAAAGAATTAGGTTGCTGACATAAGCAGTCTATTAAAGTTCATGCAAAGTAAATGAAATTATCTGGCCTAAATACAAATAACAAGTTACTACAACTGTAGTATATGTGAATAATAATAATTAAGAAAATATTAGCAAAAGATATTAATTCGTTGAATACTGTGACAGAATTGTTTTTACTTCATCTATTTAGAGCTACAAAAACACAAAAGTGACCTCCCTTGTAGAGACAATATGTAAATGTTTATAAATCAATACATAAAACCCAAACAGATCCAGTGCATAAGAAACATGTGTCCTATAGAAAATTGCAAGCAGCATATACTGATCTACGGGGTTTCAGAATCAAAGTTTGGTTAGCCCTTCGTCATAAAACATGCTCACAATACTGATCCCCAAAATGAGAATTTGTATATTGCCATTCAAACACTTGTGAGAATGGTGAGCCTGGGAACCCTCATCAGTAGACAATACATAAACATGACTTCTTCAGAGATTCTCAGATCTGTCAAAAGCTTCACCAAATTATTGTCATGTTAATCCAAGTCTGTGATTAGGGAGATTTTACTGGAAATTTGACTAAATATCTTTCATGGATATATTAATAGTATGACAAGAAAATCTTCCTTGGTCTTCATTACAGTTTAGCTTAACTGCTATTTTGCCAAAAATATCCTGATAAGATAAAGATCTACAGTGTTTGAAAATACATCTAGGAAAGATTTAATAACACCCATGCTTAGTTATAAACTTAAGTTACATATTTATCAGTTGGACCTTTGTGGTTAATTAGTGTGGATTTTCCTGTCTTTTCTCCCTTTTAAACATTTTATGTCACTACAAATGCTTATAGTTTAAACTAACTGTGTTGGATGATTTTGTGCAGGTCCCCCAGTGTATCCTGACCTCAGTGCAATGAGCCTAGAGGATGTGGACTCTGTCTCAGAAGCTGACCGTGACACATTGGCACCTCTGCCACCACCTGCATGGAACAATCAATATCCCTACTCTACTGTTAATTTCATGCCTCCTAACCTTGCTTACATCCCGCCACATGCATTTGTCTCTGCTGATTCCAACAGCTACGTGGGTAGTTTTGTGGATGGCACCTCATCTATGCCTGCCCCTCCTTCAGCAGTTGGTGGAGGAGGTGGAAATGGAAGTGCAGGTAGCGTCCATAGCGCCTCAGGTGAGTGATTGAGTACATCAAGAGCTATGTTATTTACATACCTTGAATTGATGATAATACTGTTTGGTGAGTGGATGGTTATTTTGTGGTTTGCTTTTTCCTCCATTGCAGATAGAATATTGTTTTCATTTTATAAAAAAATTATATGATTTATTTTTTATTTTGGGGGGATGTAGTTGGCAGCATGGGCTAATAATGTTTTATGTGTAAAGCATGACCGAAAGCATTGGCTTTTATTATTACATTATGTTTTAATTATTTTGTTGTATTGGGTGCATTGGCTTTTATTATTAATAGTTTAAATGTCCTTTGTTCAGTATTTTTTTCTAAAAGCTGATAAATTGATTTTTGAATGCAGTGGAATTATTTTCAAACCAGTCCTTTCACACCCTTTTCAAATTGGAACCAGAGTTGGAGCATCTGTTTTGTGTTGTTAATGTGGAGCTGTTTACATAGTTCCTTTATTGTGTGCTTGCTGCTTGACACTTGGCTAGTTTGTAGGTATTTCAGCCTGCTCTCCACCATGGTTATTTTGTGCATTTTCTTGCCTGGCACTTCATTGTGTTCAACTTTGTAGCATATTCATTTTCTTCCTTTGGTCACAGTCATTAAAATGTCAATACAGTCATTCCATAATCAAGAACCATTGAACATAAGTAAAAGATTTTCATCTTTTTTCCAATAAGAAAAATGAAGGTGTGTTTGGTCAGTGACTTAGATCAAGGAAGCTTTGTTACACTCTGGGGTATCATTCTCACTTTTGCATTTGCGAAAAGGGGGTTTTCAGAAAATTGTTTTTAATGTCCTATGTAGGCCAAATATGCATAAGAAAAAATAATAATTAAGCAAAATGCTCTCATTGCTGTGGCAAAAAGGTTATTCAAGCCAATTGAGCATATATATATATATATGTGTGTGTGCGTGTGTGTGTGTGTGTGTGCTTCCCTGGGTAAGTGTACCACAAAGGGTGGGTCCATTTGGAATGTGTTTTCTTCAAAATAAAGCATTGAAATATCACATGTTTTTATTCTATATATTCAGATTTGATGTGAGAGATACATAAGATAGTTGCATGAATATGTGTTTATTTATTTTGTAATTATTTGTAATACAAGGTCATTTTGAGCTGAAAAATGGCACCTTTTCTTGTTACATCAATACATGTAGCTAATTTTCATTGTTATAAATAATCCAGCAAACTTACCATATCAAGGTTTTCTTAGAAGCGATAATACATTACATCAATATTCTTTTTTTCTCCGAACATTCAATTTTGTGAAGAAATAATATTTTTAAAAGGCAGATTCTTCACAATGCTTAGTTTCCACATAAATTGGACCCAAAACTTTTATTCTTTTACCAAACCAGGATATATCAGACGAACTTACCATGTAGATTTAATTAATTTTTTTTTAAACTAGTAATATTCCTATACTAATGTTTTTCAAATTTATTTGCTATATTCAGAAATATTCAGCTTTAGGAAAACTAATTTGACTTCATTTCCTCTTTATCACATTAGCAATGGAACTAATAAGTTTGTAAATATAAAATAATATTGCAAACTACTTCTTACATTTTTCACAGGCACCATATTTCAGAAAGATAACTCTCATGTAATTTTGTCTTGATGTGATGAGTTTTAAGTACCAACTAAAAAAATAACTTTCATTCCCATTCAGATCACATGACTGCAAAGGAGAGGTGGGAAAATTTTCGGAATCATCAGTGTTTCAAAATAGCTAAGATTATTTCTGATAATCTCATTACATCTTGATTAAATTAATTAACATCATAAATAGCTTACATTATGTATACATCCTTGTGGTTTCTTTTGCATTTAAAGTTTCACATAGCTGTGTGTTATGTTTTAAACCTGAGCGAGTAAGGGTAGAAAAATATATGAATTACATTCAAGAATAGAAATATTGCAATTAGGCTTATTATTATATTTTTAGAAAAACATTATATTTAAATAGATACTTTGTTTATTACTTAATATTATCTTTGCAGCATAATAACTTAGCCCGTTTTCATTTAGTTGAGAAAAATAGAGCTGCTTTTAAGATGGCTGATGATTTTGTTAATATGATTTCACCATTGTGAAGTTGTAGTTTTATACCATTTTAAATAAAAATGTATCAAGAATAAGTCAATAATTTAGGTTAATAAAAAAAAATATATATTGGTGGTAATAAGATAATTATATTGCTTATTTTAAAATATTTTTTCCCTGGTTAAAAAAAACAACAAATATTTTACTGGTAAAATCTTACTTTTTTAAGTAGAAACATGCTTTTTATGAATTTCAAACTCCTATATCATCAATATTTTTATAATTTTTATCTTTTTTATGTTTTTATGTAAGCATTAGGCCCTGTTAATACTTTAACGTGTAAAATAATTAGATTTAATCCACTTTAGTTTTTGTACTTCATTCTAACAGAATGGTACACTTCTCCAGAGATGAGCTATATAGTTTGATGACACTTATCACCAAGAAGCAAATGTATGAAAGTAGAAGATAATCTTAGAATCTATGTTTATAATAGTTAAATAAATACTGCTTACTTTAGTTTCATTTTTTAACTTCACACGAATTTATCATCATCCAAAGTTCTAAAGTATATTACCCTCTGATCTGATGTACCCCAAAATGACCAGATTGATGATGCATATTTTTGTTCAATTGAAAATAAATTTTACTGTGTGAATATGAAAAGTAATGAACTCTTAATTCTATCTTCTTGTGAAAAGTATACATCATGAAATCTAAATGCTCCCTACTTCCATATTTTATTCTACCCTTATCATATTTAATAGGCCATTACATGTTATCTCTTCATATGCTTTTACTGTTTTTCAAAACTGCCCTGAATGGATCTAACAAGTCTGTGTCTAGTCATCTCGCTGCCACACTTGCTAAGCACCATGATGCTTCTTCACATCATTTTTGTGCAGTCTCACACTACACGGTATATTTATCAAATAATTATAGTATGACTATTCACCAGTGTAGACAAAGTTCTAAATTATCACCCTTTACTCATTTTCAAACGATATATTCTGTTTGATAGTTTTAGTTGGATCCTCTAATTCTTTGAACTGAAGTGTCCATTCAGAACAGTGGGTAGGTCCTGTCTACACAAATTAGTAGAATATTAAATGTTTATTTGAATAATATATAACAAAAGATTATTCTATTTAACACAGTATACTTTTTTCTGTGTTCTTAATAATTTAGTTTGTTTGAAGATTGAAATTTACTTAAAGTAGCATTTTTACTTTTCATGTGACTTTTGGCCAGATTATACAATTTCTACTACCATACTAACATATGCATACATTTCATTTTAACAACCCTTCTCTGTTTTCTATAATATTTTTATATTCTAATAATATACATGTTACTCAGTTTTTAAAATATATTTAAAACCTTTATAATATTTTAACATTTATATAATACAAAATCAAAACACAAAAAGTAACTTGTCAGTCTGAAAGTTAAAGTAAAATTGATTTTAAATATTATGTCTTCAGCACCCATAGCAATTTATATTCAGATTAGCTTCTTGTGACTATAAGAATGTAAGATATGATAATCTAGGATATATGAACCCTTAGCACCAAATCCATTTGGAAATAACCGCGAAAGCGGCGGAAGCCGGAAGCGCCCCCTACACTCATCATCATCCATTTGGAAATAAAAAACATTTTGAGACTATGTTTCAACAATTAAATCATCAGAATTTGCAGGGTTTTTTTTTTTTTAATAAAAGAACAATTAACACTTAAATTTGGATTGTCTAACAAGTAGTTTATTTGAATATATTCTTAAATTGATACACTATATTGATAAGCCTGGCATCTTTAAAACAATGTATTTTAACTCATGATGTGTGGTTTACTTCATATAATCACTTCTAAAATGAAAATTTTACTTTAAAAATAGCAGGTTTTAGTAATTTATTAAATCTTTTGTTAGATTTATGTCAGAAGTTGAGTGTTAGAAGAGTGGCATAAATATATATAATTTCTTCTTTTTAATTTTAAAAGAAAAAAATCTGTATGCTTTTGTTATTTATATTATGTGCAGCAGTTATTGTGCATTTAATTATTATCATTTACTAAATTTTGTCAAAGAAAACATGATCACTAGTCTGTCATTGATTATATTTCTCTGGTAAATGTTTGCCTAAATAATGTAAGAAACTAATGTAACATGAGCATTCAGATTGTTTTACAGATAAATAGTGCTAAACAACTACAAGAATCAACGTATTGGCTAACTAGCTTAGCAGTAATGTTATATAAATTTCACAGTGTATGATGGCAATATGGAGATTAAAATTGCATTCTGCTTCTTGCAATGTTTGGATTATCATATTTAAAATCACCTCCTAGAGATGGCAGTTCAGAGCATAAAATTTGATGCTGCTTAGCTCAGGCCTGCTTAGGGCTAAATATTTGCCATATAAACTGACAAACCTTTCTCACCAGCAGTGCTTTGGATATATGCAATGAGATACAGTTACACACATATTTATATGTGTTTTTACTGCATTGGTTGATAAATGCTTGAATGCTTTTTGTGTCACATGCATGCACATCTTTCCCCTGGACTGATAGTTACATTGTCACAGTATACACCTTCATTGTCTGAGTCTTTTTTATTATTTGTGGTGGAAATGATTTTTAGTAAACATCTATTCACCATATATGAAGAAAACTTTTTTTTTAGTTGTTTTTTTGTTTATTATGGAAAATTTACTTTTACTGAGAGGCACTCTAAAAGATTTGATGGGAGAGTTAATGCAGAAATCATTATTTGCTGATAATGGCACATCTGTGTGCTGATAATGACATGTCTTTGTTCTGGTAATGGCACATCTTTGTGCTGATGTGGCATGTCTATTTGCTGATAATTTTCAGAGCCCAATGTAAGTCTGCTGGCACACAAGAATTTTTTTTAAAATACTTTTCTCTCCGTTTTGGAAACAAAATTATTCAATAGCATGAAAATGTTAGTCACCATGGTGGTGGTGTTCTGTTTACATTATTTCTTGTCTTTGTACAGAATACTGGTGGACTGTTTATAAATTATAAATAAATATATAGATTATAAATTATAGATTATAAATAAAATCATTTGAATACTGGTGGACTGTTTATAAATTATAAATAAATATATAGATTATAAATTATATAATCTATAAATTATAGATTATAAATAAAATCATTTGATTCATTAGTAAGCATCTCAACTAAAAGCCGAATCCTGTCGTATATCAGATATATTACTAATAACTGAATCCAGCCTAATCTAAGTGTAATAGATGCAGTCATCAAAAGAAAAGGCAGTGGCTTGGGATACACTAATGAAAAAGGATTAAACTAATTGAAAATTAACTTTCATATTGTTAGTATTTGTTGGCAGAAAACTGTATTTATAGTTTGAAGCTTACATTTCTTTAGCACATTAGTTTATGGATGAACACAGTAAGGAGTAAATAAATTTGCTCTGAAAAAGAATCAGAATTCAGCTGAAATTCTTAAGGGAGATTTAAGAAATTTAATTGGCTAAAATAATATGTACATGTTTTACATGTTTTGAGTCATGTTTATTTCATTGTTTTTGAGGAGAGAGAAGTTGCAACAACAAAGAAATGATTTGCAGCATAAAGGATATTTTTAAAAAATCACTGTATGAAAAGATTTTATACATTTGTGGGTGCTGCTTCCTTCTCAAACCTGAATTACACATAATTTTACAAACAGAACTGAAAACAAGAATAACAGAAGTATCAAGATTTCTAAAACATTACACTGTTAGAAAAATGTTCAGAGATTGGCTTAATAGTGCACAACATAAGTTGACACATATATCACTGTATTTAAACTGCTAATGCAGTATGAAAGTTTAAACAGCAAAAAAACAGTACACATTTACACAAACAATAAGTTATATTTCTATTGACATTTGAAACACAAATAACAGCATTCATAACATGTTTCTCATATTTTGCCCTATATCATGTACAGTTAATCACACAATTTGAAGACACTATTGTTTGATAGAATCAAGAAGTCTTTCAAAGATTGCTTTGTCATCAGCAACCAAATTGAAGTCACAAAGCTGCTCCAAATATGCAATTAATAATGAATTTCCTACTTCCTATCAGATTTAAAGCATGACAGAAATTAGTCAGTGTTTGAAAATAAAGTCATTTCTGAACTAGAAGGATCATTCATTTGATTATAAAAGTAATGTTTTCACATAGTGTGAAATTTAAACAGGCTTTTTTTTATGTGGTCATTGAATTTACTTGAAGTTATTTAGGCAGAAAAATAGTATTGGTACATGCTAGAACTAAAACCAGAAATTTAAATTTTTCAATACAAGAGGTTCAAAAGGCTTTGAGGGTCTTATTATGTGATTTATAAACCATCATCATTAATGTGAGAGAGAGTGTGTGCGTGCATGGCATCTAGAGTCTTGTGGTGTGATTTTCATATCTCACTTCCTTATGCATTAATCTGTGCTAAGTTAAAATATTGCAAATGTTGGCATTACTGGAAATAGCTTTTCCAAATGCATTTTTGTAAACAACATAATTTTAATCAAACTTTATCTTTAGTAAACCAAGGAGAACCCCCATCATGTTATAAATTATTTTAAAGCTCTTAGAAGACTCCATTTGAAGAACTAGATTATTAAACTAATATCACATTTCTTGCATCAATTTTGGTTGCAAACATAAGACAAACTGCAAAATTTTAAGACCAATCTTTGAACATTATTTTTTCAAATGACTTCCAGTATATTCGCTAACTTTAAAAACTGCTAATTTTCTTAGTTAATATTAGAACTATCATTTTACTACCATATTAAAGAGAAACAGATGATAAATTTAAAACTACCCATAATTCAGAAGTATGAGAATTTGCCCCATGATTCATTTTGCTAGAGCAAAACTGTCCATAACTCAAAAGTGTGTAGATGTGCATCAGGACTTGGTATTGTCAGAACAGGTCACAAAGTATGTACTAATTATTGTTAGAATTTTAATCTCTAAAAATTTAAGAAGTAAACACATTTCTTTCCAGACCATCAGCCTGTTTGAATATTTTATCTAGATTTCTTCACATAATTATGTTGTAAGTTATATAAAAAGACTCCACTGTCACTTGTCAGCACATCTGCCTTTAACCTTTGCTTAATACCTCATTGTCATTTGATGGAGCAGTCTGCCATTTTACTTCCTACTTCAGGGACTCCTTCTTATGCATGAAGAGATAGTTGGTTGAAGTGCTTCACTTATCTGCTGTACTATCATTTTACATTTCAAATAGTGAAATTTGACCATGGAACGTCAATTTCAACCTTGTTTATAGATTTTATTGATTTAATTATAAAGAAGTCTTAAAAAATCTGGTGTTGATGCTCAGTCTCTGCTCATTTATTATATGTGACCATGAAATCACATATTTGTGTCATTAACTGATACTGCCATTCCTCCCCACTGGTTGCATAGTGGTGTGTTTTCAGGTTGTGTAAACTTTGCTACAGTAACCAAAACTCATTTCATGTGTTGTGCATCAGAATAATTTATGTGTTTGTGCCATTGATTGATGCTGCCATTCCACTCCATTGGTTACCTAGCAGTTTCATTGCAGGTTATATACACTCTACATCAACTTTTTGCTAGTTCAGAATATTTACTAAAGGAGAAGATAAATCCGTCTTTTATTCTATATTTACAAGCTCCCATCCACCCACTTTCTTCTTCAACATAAGTTATCAATATGTGTAAAAGGTCAATAAATTTATTTAAATCAACAATTAAATATACATATAACAAATACAGTGAAAAGGGTTACTTGACATAATATTTCCCACAAAACCATGTTCAAATATTATTTTTAATATCTATAGAGGCTTATATCCTAACACACAATTCAATAGATAATGTCAGTACAAATCATAAGATGGTTCTTATCAGAGAGCAGAAATGGAGTTGTTTGATTTAAATGATAATAGATTTTACATAGCCAGGTTTAGTTGCTGTCTCAATAGTCTTTCACACGCTTTTTTTGTAACAAAGTCACAAGTTTATTGTTCATATTACTGTCAGTTCCATGTGATTCCCTCCTCACGTTGTAGAACACTGATTGAGATTTGCTGCTATTCACTCGAGGCTAACCTGGCACTCTGCCATAATAGCTCCCTCAAACAGATCAACAATTGTAGCAATTTCCAGTAATTTCCTTGTACCAGAAATTAATCGATGTGGTCAGCATACTTTGCCACCATACATCAACGGAGTGCATTGTATCCCTTACACTTACACACTGAAGTAGATACTTCTCGTGTCTACCATGGTCATAGTGGTTTATAATCAGTATACCAGGAGATTTAGATAAACAAGGAAAGATTGCTTTTTCCCATTAAGCTAATGGCCGTCTTTATGACTGGACTTTAGCTACACCAAATTCAAGTGATTAGACAATAGAATTCTCTACAGCACGTAAACTTGATCTCAGCCCATTGGCTGGTCTCGTTCCATAAATATTAACCATTGGATAATATAAGCTACTCATCCAGTTGGAACTGGTTTGGATTGCATCAGCAGTTTCTAGCATATTCTTAACTCAAGTTGTTTACTCCAACTCTATCACTTACAAAAATGCCATCATAAAGAATGCCCAAGATCGGGTCACTTCGACAATTTTACATTTTATATAACAGTTAAGTTTAGAAGTAAGGATAGGCAATTTTACTCTAACACACATAGTTTGTCAGATGGTTTGTGATTTGGCAAATCCAAAAGTGAATTGCACTACTCAGTGTGCAACCACTGACAGAAGTTAGTATTGATATATGCTTCTACCACTGACTGAATAGTATTGACAAATGTTTTTATGACAGTGACAGAAGTTTGTATTGAAGTGTGCTGTGCTTCTGTGACACTGACAGATGGGGATGGAAGTTAGTATTACAACATATTTTTACCATGAACAGAAAGTAGTATTAATGCATACTTATATCACTGACAGAAGTTAGTTTTTGAAGCATACATCATCCACTGACAGAAGTTAGTATTAAACCTACTTCTGCCACTAACAGAAGTTAGTTAGTATTGAAGCATACCACTACTACTGACTGAAGTTATATTGAAACACACTTCTGCCACTGACTGACTGAAGTTAGTATTGAAGAATGCTTCTAATTTAACAAGTCCGGTTTTTTAATGTTTCACATCAGAAAGTGGATATGCACAAACAGTGTTAAGCCGCATATTAGCAGTTTACTGTAAAGATTGAAGCTACTTTAACTAAATTTTTAATACATGTATATATATATGGCATATTCTCATATATATGGCATATTCTCATATATATTGCATATTCTCAATCTTACATATGAATTGAAAAGCAATACTTGTTACTGCCAGCAACTGGTTAGATACATATGTGCATTCAACTGCCACTTAATACAAAATTCTGTGTTTAATTTACACATAGCAATGCATGTTTCTTGGAAATTATGCTTAGATAAGTAGCCAATGAATATTAAAGCATATACTAATAACAATAATTTTTTTAAGAGAAAAATATTTCCTTTCTCTTTCCCATTCACAAATAGTACTGAATAACTGTTGAACTTTTTAATTCTTTCTTTTTGTAATTGTAATTGAGATTTGTTTCTTTGTTTTTTGAGTGGCTTGACCTTTTATGTTTTTTTGCATTGCAAATGTGTGTTTAAGTGTGGATAAAATGAGTGTTTGTTGTTTGTGTTGTTTTTGAGTGGCTTAACCTTGTTATGTTTTGCAGTCACGGGTAAGGACTGTACATGTATAGTGACCACATACAATCAATTACGCAAACTGTGGGAGAACAAGGAAAAGCAAAACGAGATGTCAAAGAATGCTTCTCAGCACAACAGGGGCACTCCCTTCTGGTCAACAGGGGAGAGCACCCATCTGCATGCCAGCATGCGTGGTTCCAACAGTAGTTTAGGTTTGTTGCTTCCCCTTTTTGACCACTGCAATTTATTGAAACGTTTAAAATAAACTTAAACAAAAACAACAGATAACAAGGATCCTTTTAACTTAAAAGTATTTGACACTTGCTCAAAAAAAAGGCTCTTGATTTGTGGCTGTTTATTAGTAGCAGTAGATGCATGTTTGAGTTACCTCCATTCGTTTTTTAATTTTAAATGTTTTTAACTTTGTTGGCTTTGTTTCTTTTTGGCTTTGTGTTGCTGTTAGCCACTTTATGCATATTACTAACAGACTAACATTTCAGTTTAGGTAGAGAAATCAATATTAGAATGATGTTATTTTTATTTATTTTTTTGTGGGTACATATAGGCAGTGCACAAATTAAATCTAAAACAGTACTCTATATATTAAGATATGCATTTATAATCAGAATAATTAAAGCATTAAAAGTATTTGTTATTCTACATTAAAAATTAATAATTCTTTTGTATTATTAATGAGGCAATCAAATCAACATATGTCCCTTTAAGTAAGGTTTGCAAAATTTTAAAGTTCTACAAGTGGTTTCATGGCTCAGGTCTAGGTTATAAAATCATTTCGAGAGTAGTTATTTATTGCCTTATGAGATTTTCTTCGATCTTTTTGAAATGCATGTCTCAATTTCAGTACAGTTCATTAAGATGAAACAAAATATCAGGTAGAACACAAATAGCCATTATTATTATTGTTGGTTTGTTCTATTAGTTGAAATTAATTTTGTTTCTCTGCATTGTCATCCATCAGCTTTAACATTATGAGTTATTTTATAGTACAAGCATTGTATAAGTATCTTGGTTCTATATAAAAGCATTTGGCAACCCACCCTCAATACTTGAGGGGTAATGACGGTGTCCGGAACATAATGTGAGGCTGTGGGGTCCCACTGGGGTACTCCAGATTAGATAACATCTGATGACAAAATGATCAACACAAACTCCAGTGGTGACATTAAACTGCTATCAAATACACACATGCGCTCCGCGCGCGCGCTCAATATAAAAGCCCACCTTGGTAGAACCATTTGCCTGTCGTGTATAACACTTGGCCTGTTACTAGTTTTAAAGTTAGATTCAAAAATAAGGTTGCACTAACAGTTATTTAAAAACATTGTCTCCTGTAAAAACTATTTTTTCCCTTTCCTTTTTCCACCTTTGGATATCAAATTATTGGTGGAAGGGGTTTGTTGGGCTTTTTTTGTTTGTTTGTTTTGGCATGGATTTTTAAACTAGAAGCAATTTGTAATCTTCTTATTCTCTAGAGCAGTTTATTGTGTTTGACCTTTAAATTTAAAAGGTTTGACCTTTGTTTTAATTTGTGAATAGAACTAGGATTATATACTTTTGAATATAAATGAAAATATATTTCATGTTTCCTTGAAGTATATTATTTCTTTTTTTTTTTTCCAAGCTCTTATATTTTGTATATATTTATGTATTTTCAACCATTCTGGTAGTAGCATTTCATGGTGTTGATTTTCACAAAGCATAAATAGGCCACTCTGAATGAATAAATGTCTTGGATAGCATCTAATAATTCTGAAAATATTACAATATTGAAATTATTTTTTTTATTTATTATTGATTACATTTTCTAGATTGCACTTTACTGTAGGGGATAAGTATGTCAGAAATAGTGTTTGCAATGTCTTTTGTAATATTGAAAACAAAAGCCCTTGAGTTTGCTTTTATCATTTCCTCATTGTTTTCTTAACAATAACATCATTCTGACTGTGGTGACTTGGAGGGAAAATATCTTGATGGTTATTTTTCAAGTTGACTTTTAGGTTGGGAAAAGAATCTTTCAGTAAATTAGCAATAAAAGTCTGTACGTTTAAAGCAGAGGCGGGCAAACTCCAGCCCATGGGCCAGAAGGTTTTTTTGTCTGGCCTGCCAAACTATTCACAGTTAACATTGCAATCCGGCCCACTTGTCCACATCAATTAAAGCCTGTCATTCAATCACTGATTCATTGTAAGCAACACCATCCATCTCATTAACTTTTCGTTGAAACAGAAGTTGGTTTTGTTTTTTTTACATAAAATATTCCTTTTAAAATTACTTTTGTTCTCATATATTCTGAACTTTCTGGACTTTGTGACCTTTGGTCGTCTATCCAGTCTGCGAACTGTTCCAACACTTTTATCCAGCCCGCGCTCTTAAAAGTTTGCCTACCTCTGGTTGAAAGCCTAGATTATTCTGTTACATAAAAGCATTATTTTTAATTACTAACTTATACTTTTGAGTGGTATTTTATGACCTCATTAGCATACAAGTAATTGACAGATTTCTTTTATATATTCATCAGCACAATTATACTTACTCTAATAATGATTGTTGTTTTCTTAAAATTACTTTAAATTGAAAAGATTATTATCAAAAATATAACTTTATATACATTTTTTTAAAATACCAGAACTGTTTGAGTTATGTCCTTGAAATTGAATCATTCCACTGCTTTCATAATTTTTAGAATTTATATTTACTTTGTACAATTTTAAAATTTACTTTAAGGTTCTGTATATTTTTTTAAGAAAAAAATAGCAAACAAAAATCATTCTTTATAAATCACTGTTGTTTATTGATCCAGCTTTTTTCAAAACAGTGTTAAAGATTTCCTCTCAGTATTTGCCTGTTATGTGTGTAATCCTCTATAGCATCCATTATTGATTTGTATTTATCTAAAATAACATTTTTAATATGTTTTTTATCTTATTCTTTCTTAACTCTTACACACTTAATGTAAATGATGATTAATGATCTGAGTGCTTGAATTCAAGCCATAACTTTTAATAAGGTGAATATTTTTAATGCTATTTCTTCACTTATTTTTCTTGATAACTTGAATTAATTTTTCTTGTAAAATCAGTCCTCATTTATTATGCTAAATGTTAGCCATGCCTTTGAAAATGAAGCATCTCAGAGATGTTTGAAAATAAATTACTTAATTTATGACTTTGACTACAAGGAAGTAGTTGTCATGAGCCCAACTCATCTGGCTTACTTATGTGGTTGTGTTGGGGAAAGGGTTGGCCTACTTGGCTTGCATGCATACTCATGTTGTATGAAAGTTTTCTTACCTGGTCTGCATGTCTAATATGCATTGAGATGAAAAGCAACTGACATCTTGTCCATTTCATATTATGGGCCTACGTGTCTAGTTTGCATTGATATGCAAAAATCACCCTAAATTTAGTTTGCATTGAGATGCAAAACCCGTCTAAATGAACCCTTTGCTTACCTGGTCTGGATGTCTAGTTTGCGTTGAGATGCAAAATCACCCTAAATTGACCCTTTTGCTTACCTGATTTGGATGTCTAGTTTGCATTGAGATGCAAAATCAGTCTAAATTGATCCTTTTGCTTACCTGGTCTGGATGTCTAGTTTGCATTGAGATGAAAAGTCAGCCTAAATTGGCCCTTTAATTGCCAAGTCTGCAAGTGTGGTTTGCATTGAGATGCAAAATCAGTCAAAATTAACCTTTTGCTTACCTGATCTGGATGTCTAGTTTGCCTTGAGATGCAAAGTCAGCCTCTATGTAAACCATTTTGCTTACCTGGCCTGCATGTCTAGTTTGCCTGGTCTGCATGTCTAAATTGCATTGACATGAAAAGTAAGTCAGTCTGTAAACCATTTTGCTTACCTTGTTTGTATATCTAAATTAAGTCAATCAAACCTTGGCCATTTCATTTTTGATTAAGAACTAGGGCTTGTTTTTATACATTTTTCTATGCAAACTGGTTGCTAGTTCCATTTTCTCACAGTGCTTAAAGTTAAACAAACAGCTATTTCCTCTTACCTTGTTTAACTGACTGCAAAATATACTTTGATTTCCTTCCTGTTTAGATGATTCTTTGTGTACAAATGTTAATCTCTGATTTCGTGCATCTTGTTTTCTTTCTGTGCCTTCTTATATGTTGAAGAAATTGATACAGCAGACTCAAAACTTACAGAGGGAATGTAGAACACCAGATAATTGAATAGGGTGGGTGCTGATGAAATGCCCTTATAGAACCAGATTCAATATTTTGTATGGTAACAGATTCATTGAAGGTGAAGCATTACTTTAATGTCTTCTGCATGAGGAAGAATAACAGGCAAATGCAAATTGAGGGAATAATGAGATATTGTTTTTTTCTATATGTACTACATTTGAATTTTTTTACAGAAATGTTTTACAGAGATTAAGCTTAGTCTTCGAGAACCATGTCATTCAATCAGAAATTCAACAGCTAAGCTAAACGCTACTTTAATGGTACGTTATGGTGAACATTGATGAGCAGGCGAGTACTAGAGATGCTGAGGGGATATGTGGGGTGCATGAACCTGTATATCTGTTGATATATTGCATCACTATTTTAGTTTTAGCCACTTTTAAGGAACTTTTTTTGTTTTGTTTTTTCTTTTGTTTGCAAAAGCATGCTTAAATAGACAACTTTATATCACTTTTTCACAAAATCATATGCCACATTTTTTAATGGGTTTTTGCATGATGGAGGAGAATGAGCTACATATTTAGTTTTAGAGGAGTATTGCTACATGGCAATTGAGGATTGCAAGTTTTGTGAATATGTTTAAGAAAACTGAGAGTTAAATTTGCAGGGAAAGATGTCAGAAATTATTTCATATTTGTTGATACTAATTTATAAACATGTAATTCATAAAACGGTTACTCTTTCTGTTCCTGAAAAAATATTAACTTAAAAAAAGAAAAAGATATTTGACTTTCATTTATCATAGGGTTCACAAATTTAGACTACTTTTCTGCTTTAGAGTTTAAGAATTGCAAAACAGTTTATTAAATTTTTACATAATTTAAGGTTTACAATTGTTATTATTCAGGATATTTCAGTAAGTTTAATTCTTCCATAGTGAGTTTTACAAGTCCTACCTTTTGTTCATCTTTATTGTGAAAACTAGTTTATTTCAGGATTTTGTACTTTAGATCATTGTTAGAACTTAAAATGTTTATTTCTCCAGAACACACTTTTTTCAGCTAGTATTTAATGGTTCATTCGCATGCTGTCTTTTTTTTAAGTATTAAGTGAATGTCTCTTTAGAAATAAATCAGCAACAAAAATGTATATAGCATATATAGCTGCTATATTTCCAACAAAATACGATAAACCATAGATGACAATCAAACTTATTTTTTTTCTCCTTTTAGTTTTATTTTAATTCTTTATTGCTAATGTAAAGATTTTTGGTGACAGTCCATATTGTGCCTTGTTTTCACTACCTTTTTCCATACACTTTTGAGATGATTTTTGAACTCTTAAATTAGGATTGTATCTATATTCATTAAATTAGAAAAGAGTGCTTTCCCTTTTTTTAATCTAAAACCCAACTGGTATTAAGTCTTCTTGTTTTGTTTGGTTTTTTTTAATTATTATTTGTTTTAGCTTGTATTCTGTTTTAAAATTTAATGGCCTTTTTATTTACTTATTTTCTATAATGTTCTAAGTGTACGGGGAAAATGAATTCCTTTTGGCTTATTTTCGCCGTAAGACAATCTTATGGGATGTTTTTATGACTTACCAGTACACAATGCATGCCTGTGCGTGCCTCTTCCAATCAAATGGCCATCACGCATAGCTGCTGAGAGGCTTCTGTCTAAAACCTTGTGCTATGATCACCCTGAGCCCAACAACAACAGCAAAAAAACTACCATGTCTGTGTCTTCTGCTGCCACTGTTCCGTCTAAGTTGGTGGCAGGTTAGTGCTGCTTCAGCCAAATCATTTGTTGCAAATCCCTTCTGTGTCATGCTCTGGCTGTTGTGTGCAGTACACATTCTTTTGCATTCCCATGGCATTTTATTGTTACTGCTTTTGGCTGTTTCTGGATGCCCTCTCCTTTTGCACAGTTCAGTTTCTTTATTCTGCTTTGCAGCTATCCTGAATGTCTCATTCACATTCATCCTGTTGCTCATGACTGCTTCTTTTGTGGCTCAGCAAAAATGGTCAGAATTATTTCCTCTTTGAAAATTTGTTTCTCATTTTTGTGATTGTGATGTCCTTGTCACACAGTTAGCCCTCTTGATCAGCATTGTCTGTTCAGGTAACAGTAGTATAAATGTATCGCGCCGATAACATCCCTCACAGATGTCTTGTTTTCCTTTTTGTCTTTAGCTTTAATTTAGATATAGTCCATGTCTTATTCTTCTTCACATATAATGTTTACAAGAAATGTTTGTGGTTTTTTTTAAAATACATATTTTACACTGTGGTCTTCAAATTTCGCATTTTTAATTCATGTTCAAGCAGCATTCAGAGGACCGACTTCCCAATGACTTTCCATGAACACCAGGCGACACACATGTGAACTACCTCTTTCTCTGTGCTGCACTCAACTCCCTTTTTCGTCGATCAAAAGTTGCTGAATACGTTCACATGGCCGATGTGCATCCACAGTCATCTTTGGTAAATCGGCCATGTGAACATGTTATAATGATTCCTTATTTTTATTTATTTCAATTTACTAATACACTTATATTTTGTAGCACATTGCTTACTGCCACAAGTAGATAATAGTAAATACACTTACCACCTACTCACACTGTAATTGCTAGCACAAAATGTAAAGAATCCGCTTCTGCTGATTTGCAAAGCTTCAATTTCTGCTTAAGGGGAAAGTGCTCATTTGTCTATAAGAGTATAGGAATTATCTCAGCAGCTACCTACACTTTTTAATTACTCTATGAAATGTTTCTGTTGCTGACTAAATTGTTATATTTTTCTTAGTTTTCAGCTATTGTTGAGGTACAGTCTGACTCTTTGTATTAACTGTCACCACACTGCTCATCAGATAATATTAATATTACAGAGTGCATAGATTTCAGATGGAATTTTGAGCTTAAAACTTTCTCGTTACCTTTGTACCTTATTTTTGCTTATTTATAGATCTGTCAGAAAGGTTTGACAATTGCATAGGCACTTAACACTTTTGTAGTTCATAAATCATAGTGACTGGGGCTTACCAGCATATATGCAAGATGTTAAAGCATAAGTAAACAACCCCATTTTTACATCAAGGGAAAGACAATGTTATTATGAATTATTCTCATCAGTTCAAATTTATGTACATGCTTACACTGATTTTAGTTGGGAGTTCCATTAATTTTTCTGGTTATTGATCTCTGTTTAACAAATATCCTTAACCCATAAACAAAAAATATATTGACTGTTTTTGACAAATGTCAATGTAAATGGTTTCTGTTACAAAACAAATTTCTGCAGAGAGCCTTGATTGTTAATAAAATTTTAGAAATGGATCTCCTATCACTTTTATTGTGGATCTTTCTTTGTGCATATTGCAACATTAACTAAGAATTGCATAACAATTTATTATTTGTGCATAATTTTTGTGTTGTTATTTCCTTTATTTAAAAGTTTTATAGATATTAGTATTACATTTACAGTAAGTTTAACACCTTCCTTACAGGGTCTTACAAAATATACTTATGTATGATTATTAAGAGTTTTAAAGACCTTTAAAACTGCTTTCATTCTCACCTGGTAGTGATATATATATATCTAACTCTTTTCAGTGCAAAAATCATATTTTTTTGTTTATATGAATATCCCTGCTTGGCAGGAAAACTGCATATAAACATATAGATTTGAACATGTTTTTGTTTAGAACTGTGTTATTTATTTTACAGAAGCAACTAAATAAATTGAAATGTACAGTCTTAAAATAAGTACTAACTACTATATATAATTTTTATTTTGATAGATGATCTTTTTATGACAAGTATATTTTTTTAATACAAACTAGACAAATTTAGTGAATTATCCATTATGTTTGTTCCATGGATAAATAGGACAAAATAATCTATTCACTTAGGTCACGATTAATGTAAGTTCAAATAATGTGATATTCAGTTTAGTGCAAATTGCATTCAATACCAGTCATATTTAATTTAAACCAGAATTCAGTTAATACAATGCTGGCACATATACAGTTGAGATTACCAAGTTACCATTAGGGTTTTACATGCTGCGACTTCAGTCTGCACTTTATTTTAATCGTTTGCATGTGCATGTGGTGTCTTGTCATAATATGTTAGTTTTCGTGATATTCTTTTAAGAAATGCCCTTAACAAAATGGACAAGGAAGAGGCTTATTATTACATTAGAGCAAAAATCTTTAATATATTTTTTTTAATTGTTATATTTTGCTTTCTTTAACTACTCTGACTTTGTTGGTAACTTTAAATTATATTCTTTTTATCATTTGCTGTAATATTTCATTAACAAACATAAAAATGTATTTTTAAAATTTTCATTGCCTATTGCCGTCAAGGTGGAACTAATTACTACATAATTATAACTTCAAATAGTGTGAATTCAAATAATGCAACCACTTCCTGTGATTTATTATATACTCTGAGATTAGTTGTATATTGATAATGTTGAAACAGAATATACAAGTAAGTTTTGTTATCAAGTTCTGTGTGTCAGACTTTTCTCTTCGTGGGTTAAAAACTGTAGTCAGGAATCTCTTTGGAAGGTTGGTGATGTTTGCTGAAAGGCCATGTATTTGTGATAAACAGTGCAAAATTAAAGAAAATATTATTTTGAAATAATCAGGGATTCTGTTAGGGGGTATAAAAGTATTGTGTGTGCACTCACACACACACAGAGAAATTCATAGTATACATTAGTGTAAATATATACATTTTGCTTTATAAAAGAACTGAACAACTGTCTGTGAGCTCCTTCTAATATCATTGTTTAGGTATTAAACTGAAATAAAACTTTATAATTATGGTTGCATACTGCTTGAAACAAAATATGTTTATTTTCAGTGATGGGGTTTTCGAATTAGATAAATTAAATGAGGGTAATAAATTCCATTTGTGGTTTTGAAACAGTATTTTATTTTCAAATCTGAAATGATTCACCCAGGAATGACATAATAATGAAAGTATTAAATGACATGAAACATTACTGAATACAAATCAGTAAACAAAATATTTTATACTTTTACTAACAAAGTAATGACTGAGAAAGATGGAACTGGCAGGAAATAAATATCTAGTATCTAGAAATGAAAGTGAGTATCTTACCTCAGTTTACAAAACATGATTCCATTCAGAATGAAACTCTTGGTGCACAGCCAAATAATATTCACCTTGAATTCATGATATTATTTTTCATTAATAAAATATATTTGAATGTTTCATATGCGCAAGAACTATCACCAACAAATACAATATGATTTTTACCTAAGGACATATAGGTATTGCTTGTTAATAAATAGTTTACAAATACTTTCTTTTAAATGCATTATTTTTTTTAAATTCCAAATTATTATTATTTCTGTTGCCATCTGCTAATAGAAATTAGTATAGTGTGACAGTGTCACCCTATTATTGGTTATGATCATTATTTTTATTAATCTTTGTTATTAATAATTCTCAGAAGACATCACTCATCTCTAGATAAACATCTACTGTCACACAATATTTCCATAGGTG
Organism: Sinotaia quadrata; assembly: GCA_028829895.1. Classification (NCBI taxonomy): domain Eukaryota; kingdom Metazoa; phylum Mollusca; class Gastropoda; order Architaenioglossa; family Viviparidae; genus Sinotaia; species Sinotaia quadrata. Next base: position 63,012,662 of record CM054179.1, read on the forward strand.
GAAAACTTCTTACCAAAGGAGAAGATAAATCCATCTTTAATCTATATTTAGCAAGCCCCCATCCACCCACTATCTCTCTAACATATGGTTATACATATTGTGTAAGAAGATCAATAAATTTAACAATTTATTAAATCAACAATCAAATATACAAAATATGAATATAATCAAAAGACATTTACATAACTTAACAATGTTCGATTAATGCTAGACAATCATTCAGTTTATCCTAACATAGACATCAGCAATCAAATGCTCTCGCGCGTGCGCGCGCACACACATAGGCATAAATAATCTCAGAAATGAGAGTGGAGTTTTTAGAGAAATAATTAAAGTCAATGTACATAACCTTTTCAAAGATGGACACTGTCACTAGCACATGTTCACCATTATGTGGTTTGCAACAAGTCACTTTCTCATTTGGTGACAATCTGACATACCCCTTTCTAGGCACATTACACAACTGTTCCAGAATCTTTGATGTGCTCACAAAGCACACAATGGAGAACCATCCAAAACTTTGCATGCACTAACAAAGCACATCACATAGAATGTTCTAGAATTTTCATATGCACTACTCAAGTACACAAGAAGGAATGTTCAAAATATTCTTCATAAATTCTCATGACCACGCTCAAACCTCAGTTTTCACCATATTGGCTCTGAAACAGAATTCACAGGAATCAACTTATAGCAACACATTTACTGACAAGTATGATGACAACATTGGACACACCAATGTGATCCAGCAGAGTACAGTAGTCACTGTGGTTTGAAGTGGATCAAATGCACCTAACAAAAAAAAGCTGCAATCTTTTCTGCAAAAGTCAAATTAAGACAGCACTAAATTTCACTTTTCAGGTATATTTCATGTCTAAAACTCCTTTCTTACAAACATTCTCAACTTACAAAGCCTGCAACAATATTCAGTGCCCAATACACATGCAGCATAAGAAAAAATAGCATCAGTCAAAATTCACAAGTATATATAATGTTACAACATAATCATATTAGTGAATATAGAAATAATGGTTCAATTACATAAAGCATTCTCCAGTTCAAATTATAGATCAATAGCAAACATGTACAAAATATTTCTAAGTCTATTCTTTCTTTATCAATCAGTTAACATAAGCTAATGATCGCCATTGTGACCAGGCTTGAGTTTTATCAAATTCAAAGGGATTAGAATATAGACTTTCTTCAAGAAAGTAACCTTCAGTCCATCCCTATTGGATGAAATTGTTATGAACAAGTGTTTTATAAAAAGATTTTAAATTTTACTAACATATCTTGTTATCATATACAGCATATATTTTCAAATCAGCGTTTTTGTTGTTTTTGTTTTTGTTGCTGCTTTACCAACAGATTACATTATATATATATGCTGTATATGTTTATGGGGACATTTACCATGTGCTTGTGTTTATTTTTCATGGTTATTTTTATTATTTTAAATGTTGGCCATTGTTGTAACTCTTTGATAATAATATACTTCAGTTAAAGGACTCAGCAGTTCTGTGTTTAATAAAGCCGAAAAAAATTTTATTCATAAATTGTTGCTAACATTAAATAAATTTAATTGGAAACCTTTTTTTTTAAATATTATTATTTGTTGTTAGGTGCCACAAATATTTTCTCATCGTACTTTATGATTTTTCTTTTTTTTCATGGCAGATCAACATCCAGATTGACAGTAGATACTCTGATACTCTCATGCTTCGTTTATATGCAAATTTTGATTTATTGTCATTCTAATGACAGTAAAATCATATTATAGTGTGTCCCGCAATACACAGTCTTGGATATAAAATTATAATGCAGTCAGCTTGACTCTCCTTATTTTGCAGTTCATGATAAAAAAAATAAAATCTTCGAAGACAATCACAGCTATTAGCTTCTGTGATGTGTGCTCATGTCATGCTATAATGATGTCATTGTGTTATCAAGGTAGGGGAGACTGCTTATAAAGCTATAAAATTCTCTGGCATTATTTTTAGGAGAATGTTTTCAAGAAATTTCTTTTTTAGAACATCTGAGGGGATATTCAACTATTCCAATACAACTAAACTTCAGTTCCTGCTGAAATAGAGAAATTCTGAGCTAGAAGTAAATGATAGGTTAAGGGAAGAAATTAATTAATTAATGCAAATAATTATATTGACTAATCGTATTTCTAAGTACAGTATTTACTCTGATTCTTACAAAATTATTTCTGATTTTGACTTATCTTTGCCTTTATTCTCTTCATTGACTTCTTTGTCTATTTCTTCACTTCCTTTTGCTTTTCTTCTTTTTCTTGATCTTTGCATTCATCTGTATATTTCCCTGGAGCAAAAGACTTTTCTGGGCTATCCCCATGTATTAAAAGTTTTAGAATGAGAAATATACATTAACTTGCCCTTTTTTAACATTAATTTGTTCCTTTTTGATGAGTGAACAGTACTACTCCAAGTACTGAAATTTCAGTTGTGGCAGTGTTTGTGGTATACGTATGATGTTGCTTTCTCTTGGACTAGCTTTACTCCATAGCAGGTACCCTTCCACCTTGCTAATGCATCTAATGTTTGGTTTTAATTGCCTAAGGTTTGTTATATTCAGAACCATAAATTTTGTTTGCTAGGTTATCTGCACATTTTTTTAATTTAATTTCTTTGTTTTTTGCTCATCCCACAATTGAATTTTGAGTTGAGAATATTTCAGCATAGTGAATCATATGTTTCCTCTTTGCCAAATTCAAACATCCCTGTTCTTCCTGTTTATAGGAGTCATGTGGCAGGTATTTGCAAAACAGTCATTAACCTCTGGAAAACATGCATTCATCTACTTTTGCCTATTTTGGGGCTTGTCAGATTTAAATCAATCCTGTTGTAAATGGATAATATCTGAACTGATTAATTCCTGCAGTTTCTGAACCTGCAACCATATTACATCATTGAGGATTGCATTTCCAGTTTTCAAGTTCAGCAAGGCACTTTAGGAAACATGTTGTTGTGAACAGGCTCTCAGAATGGTACGAAATGAAACCCCATTCTGATTTTCTCTTGCAGTGTTAAAGTTACTTTGTTTCTTTTTGAAGTCCATTGAAACATACCCCATAATAAATGAGAATTATTAACTTCCTTCACAGTAGCTTTGCAAGTAATTACAATTTCATCCACTGGTTTCAATTTGGTGTCACCAACTGTTATGGAGTATGTATGAGCAGCCATGTACATAGAAAATGTGTTTGTATGTTTGGGGATTTTTTTTTGATGGTCAATGAGGCTTTCATAACTGATGATGCATTATTGGTTAGAGTTGCTCCCAACATTATTTAATCTACTTAAATCATTATTCCTTTAATTTTTGAAGCTGTGTAATCAAAAGTATTCAGGTTTTGTCATTATAGTTTTATGGAAGACTGGCTGGGGTGTAGTAATGATCGATCATTCTTTCATTTATCTTGTTCTTCAGTCAGGAGAGTACAGGAACTTTTGCAGTTTTGATTTACACTTCAGCTTGCACATGTTTGTATATGGCATATTAAAGTTCAATGGAAAGTGAAAATCCAAATGATATCTTGTAAGATTCCCCCCCCCCCCCTCTGAAATAAACCATTCTGAATTTTTCAACCAGTGAGAAAGGTGATCCCAAAGAAAATATTGCTCATGCCAAGAGCTCATCTAGTTCCTTGATTTCATCAGTCTCATTCATTGAATCAAAATATCTACTTTAAGAGTGAGGGAACTTACCTGAACTTGATTTGGGCTTAAGATGGAGGGATTTCATCAAGCACACAAAATGTTTCCAACAGATACTGTCTGACATCAAGGCATTCAGGATCCTGCTTGGTTGTTGATTATACTTTTTATAGTGGTGATCTACTCTGCATTTTGCTGCTTAGGGGATTTCACCACACTTTCCTTAATGTAAGGCTCTGTAGTAAGTTTACTATGTGTTTCTTCATCCTTTTATAATTTTTTGATATATTTGGCGTTACAGTAATTGCATTTGTACAGCATTTTACCTTTCACCATTTTGGGGCATGAAGTAATTCAAAGCATAACTCTTGAGCTTTTCCAGATCTTTAAAAAGTCTTGAAAATCAGTTAAATGCCAGAAAAGTGATAAAAGTCTGAAACTTGAGTTGTTATTTTTTCCATTTAATTGTTGATGTTCCACAGAGTGAAAAATAGGAAACTTTCTCCTCCACACCTGATGGTCTGACGTAATCATGTATTCAAAACATGCTCAGTTTGATTGGTTGAAACAGTTGTTAAATATGTATAGACATACAGATCCTTATTAAGCACTTCTGCAATTTTATTTCATCATTTTATATTTACCTGTAGTTGACAAAACACAGTTTCATTCATGAATTCAACACTTTATCTATATACATTTATTTGTGGTTAGATAGGGCAAGCAACATTTTGAACAGAGCAGTTGTACTCTAGTATTCCGATGACAGATATAATTTGAATTTTCAAAATGGTATCTGCCGTGTTATAAAAAAATTATATATCTACTGAAATAACAGTATGCTTGAAAATATGCTTAGTAGTTTAAATAATTATTTTTCTGCAACCAGAATGTTTTCTTCATTCTAGAAAGTTCTATAAGGTTCTATAGTATTCTAGACTGCTATAAAAAGCAGCACAACACTCTAGAAATGTTTTTTTAAGGAAAAAAATTCTCAGAATATTCTCATTCTCTAATAACAGTCTTAAAAGAATATTTTTGCCACACATCACTATATAAAGCTATCCGCTACCTTATTATTTGTAACAGGTTTTTTCATGATATATATGTTAAATGCTTAAGATTTTCTATAATAGAAAGTTCCATGACAACATGCCTTATGGTCTGATTTATAAAAGCTGTCTTGCTTTATATTTAAACTCTAAGTATCTAGAACATTTATGAACTTAGCCCTGTCCAGCTAAGGAAGGCAAAAGTGTAAAAGTGGTGCTTAGTAGAAATGCTTCTATTCCTTTGAAGACAGTCCATAACCATTGTGTACTCGTTGTAACCTTTTGTTTTGATTTTCCTTTTTTTTTTTTGTGCTTATTTCATTTTAATGAATAAAATTATTACTTTTATGTTTAAAAAATAACTGGGATAATGAAATATGTTAATGCAATCTAACCAACTTAAAATGGCAAATTTTCTTAATCCCAGTATAACATAACCCTTCATTTATCACAATCAAAATTTTTATACCCAAATTACATTGTTATAGTGAGGTTTTACTGTACTTTTACTATTGTAATCAATATTTGTTCACCACTTTCATTGTAGTTACCACTTCTTATGGTTATCCAATTTATATAGTAACCACTCCTTTCTAGTTAACTACATGTACAATATAAAAACTGTTTCCTTGTGGTTATATTAATTATGTTTACTTTCTCCTTGTTTAGAATGAATATATATATACTGAGGTCCACCTAATGCTGTTTTTTAAAGCATTGTCTACCTAAAACTGGAAGTAGGTTTTTTTTATATATATATACACACACACACTTTCAGTGTACAACCATTTTTTTGTTTGGTTGGTTATTTTTATTATAGTGAATAACTTTATATGGCTAACTAATAACTGCACTCTTTTAGTTGCTATTTCCATTATAGTAAATAATTTCTTATGGTCCACTACTTGCATAAAGTAATTGCCCTCTTGTGGTAGGTTTTTTTTTGAGTAAAATAAATAATTATTTTTATATAGTAACTGCACTAGTAACTATCTTCATTATAGTAAATAACTTCTGGTTAATAACTTTCATAGAATAACTGCCATCTGGTGGTAGCTATTTATGTTATCCTCCCCTTGCTTGACATTTTTTATAGTCAACATTTCTTGAGCTTTGGTTGGTCAGCTACTTTAATCTACACACACACACACACACACACACACACACACACACACTCACTCATGCACGCTATCCTTATAGCTAGCTACTTTGATTAAAGATATCTTTTTGGATTCATTTTTTCAATTATACTTTTAAAAAAAACTCCATTTTTGCATGCATGGCATATGTTGTCTTAAATTTATCTTGCCAGTGTCATTAGGAAATGTTTGAGAATGGTTTATTATAATAGCACTAAAATTTGAAGTTGTGCATATAATTCTTTTTTGTTTGTTTAATAAACTATTCAGAACTCTTGCAAATCTCCAGTCCTTAGATAAAATTGTTAGGTGTAATACTATAACATCCTAGAATTGAGTGTTGAAATTGACAGCTAATTAATAACCCAATGATAAATTTTGAAATGGTAAATATGCCCTCTAGTGTACATTTTCTCATTCCAGCTTGCGCCTGTCTTTCCACCCAAATTCCCATTGTTTTAAGTGTTCTTAATCCTAATTCAAATAACTGTGTACAAGTATATGACAGTGATGTGAGTTGGTGAGATTTGAAGTTATGACATGGGCAAGCTAAATCAGTAAATGGTTTGGATTTTATCTCTTGTTGTACACTCACTGTACTGCTGCCAGTCACCTGCCTCACATTAAACACATTTTGCTTTTCTATTCCTTGCACATTGCTTTCTCCCTTTTTGCTTTGTGGCCTTATTCTGCTTTTACTCATTTGCCAGTTGGAAGATTGTGTAGGTAATGATTGTTCAGAAAGTAAACTTAGTGAGTGCAATAAGACAAGTCAAGCATCAGCATCAATTGATTGCCAGCATTATAGAATTATAGCATTTTGTGGTTGAATAAAAAGACAGCACTTTACATTATTTTTATTTAATTTGTCATATTAATTAGTAGGAACAAAATTAATATATTAAATAAAATTAATATATAATTGTCTCCTATACAAATCATAAAAATGTATCCAGCATTCATTCACAATTATTTCATTAATAAAATTGATAGGAAAATTGGTTCAAAATTAGTTCTCTCTCCCCTCCCCCTCTCTCTCTCTCTCTCTCTCTCATACACGTACACAATTTGTATGAGTACTTTAATATGAGTTTTTAATGTTAATTAAGTAGAAAGGTAGGGGTAATAATTATAATACAATTCAAGTTTATCCTTAAAGAAAAGAGAAAATTGGTGAAATATGTTGACATTTATTCATATTTATTTCTTTTGTAATGGTGTTTGATGATTATTGAAACACAAGGAATTGAGTGTGTGTGTATGTATATATATATATATATATATATATATATATCAGTAAAATCATGATACTATAACAAACTACCAGCATTTCAGTCTTACTACATTGAATTAAATCATCACATATTATTATACTTCATTGAAACCTGAATCATTTCTAATTCTAGTATGTATTTTTATTCAAGCACCTTAATTTTGTATTTCTACTAAGGTATAAAGACTTTAATTAACTATTTCCAGTACTTTTTGTTTTCAAGCTGCTTAGTTTTTCATTTTTATACTGAGGCATACTTTTAGCAGATTATTTTTTATGTTTGTACTGAGGCATACTTTTAATCTAGCAGATTATTTTTATGTTTTTACTAGGGCAATGAGATTTTAATGAACCATTTCTAGTACGTTCATTTATTAAGGCAACTTAGATTTGTGTTAGTACTTTGCACTGAAACTTTAATGAACCATTTCCAGTATGTTTTTTTATTCTTGCTGCTTAGTTTTGTGTTTGTACTTGAGCATCAAGAGTGTAATAAGCCTTTTCTTAGTTAATATGTTTGAACAAAATGGTTTTTGTAAGCTAAAAGATTGCAGTGGTTTTGCATATTTATTTATTTATGTTGCCACTGCTTGCTTTTTTAACAGTGTGTTGTGATTTGTGTGATTATCAGTGGAAATGTAGCACTTTTTGCTTTGGCTGAATGCTTGTAGAACGGCAAGCCTACCTGCTGCAACACACTTATAATCATCATACCGTCCTATTTATCTATGCAGCCATCACATTTATCCTATTACATGTGCTTCTGGAACTTAGCATACTTATATAACAGATATGTGTACATACGGTGTCCCAAAAATACATTTTCAGTGGTAGATGTATATTATTGGTTGTTGGTTTGATTTTTTCTTCCCATTTTTATCTTTGCACATTATTTTCTTGCATCATTAATTTATTTTTAATTGTAACATACTATTTTATACAGCTGGAGATGATAAACTTACTTTGCAGATTATTTTCTTTTAAATTTTGTTCAAGCAAAATTCAAGAGAGTATTGTGATCTTTTGTTATATTGATTTGATCTTAGGTGACTAAAATGAATGTCAGACTAAATGGATTTCTTTTTCTTTCATCCCATTTTTAGGAAGCAGTCATTCAGGAAGTAGCAAGAAAGATTCAAAAGACAAAGAGCGGAAATCAACCTCTCCAATGGGAAGTGGCAGTGACTCAGATGCTGCTAGTCTGGCCAGTGGTCGTCGGGGGCAGCCTATAGATCGTTCTGGAGGCCAGCAGACAAATCTTGGCTCCATTCCCCCTGAACTGTCAGGAAGTCGGCAATCTTTCCGAATGGCTATGGGCAACCCATGTGAGTTCTTTGTGGACGTCATGTGAGATGGTTCCACCGTGGTTTCATGCAGGCCAGTGTCGTCATATAAAATTTAAAAAGAAATGCATGTCATGGTCTGCACCTGCAGTCCGCTTACTTTCTTATTAGTTGCATGTTGAGCAGCTGTTGGGAGAAACGGAACTTATTCATTACTCTGGGCTTTATCTCGTGCAGGTCTCAATTGAATTGAAACTGTGCGTGTTTGCTTTCACGTCACTGCCCTCTGACTAAAGATTCTGAGTTATCTTGCTTGCAAGGGAGCCTGCAGACACTGACTATACATATACTTGAATTTACTTGAGTAGATGTCTCACAGATAATGATACCATATAAACAATGCCTAAGAAAAAAATTAACTCATCTAATAAGTCTCTACTTACTGCCTTCCAATTAAATAGAAGTCACTGAAACTATGCCAGGAACATTTTCCTGAGGATATCCCAAAGGCTTCAGGTTTTATCAAAGCACTTTTATATTCTTAGGTTAAATTCTAATGTGCCTGTATATTCAAGTCTTGATATATGCATAGCATCAGTCAGGGTTCTACTTCGGTCATAATCAGGCCTGCTTTGTTTTTACCAGGCTGCACACTTCTGTAAAGACTTAATAACCTTACTTGACAGTGATAGTTCTTTTGCTTTCATATAGCTTAAAGAAGCTTGATGTAAAAAGTATTTAAATCATTTTCTCATAATGGGAATTCTTAATCCTTGTTCCTTGCTCTTCTCTTCTTCCCCATCACCCACAGCCTCTATGGAGAAAATTTAAACTAAATAAATGTTTTGTACTAGCTGTTTCATAGAACTGTACGCATATTTAAGAAAACAATTTCAGTACTGACATAGCTTACACGCCGCACTGTACAAGTGTTCTGTTTAGATAGGAAATTTAAAATTAATTGTGATTTTCAAGTCCATAGAGAGACATTAAAGGTGGGAGTGAGTTTGTGTTGCGTGAAATTGGGAGTTGAGTGTGGTCATTTGTACTCAAGGCCATCTTTAGTTAATAATGCACTATATCTTTGGAAAATAATCCATAATGTGCTGCTTTTGAGGTTTTAATTGTTTGATTATATTCATTGGGCTATACAAAACAAATATCCTCATAGAAAAAGAGGCAGTTCCTGTGCTTTATCATATTTCATTGTTCTGTAGACTTGCTTATAGCATGCTTCGTTATCAGATTTATTTATTCCATATCCTACAGAACCTAATCTGCAACTTGCATTTTTTTTTTTTTTTTTTGTACGGTAAAATCTAGTCCTAAGAAATTTTTGTTTTTTTCTTCTAATTTTACACAGCATAATGCTGGTTAATGAATTCAAACACTGAAAGTGATTTACTTTTAAGCTATTTCGTCCTTTAATTGTAACATGTTATTGCTTGTTTTCAATGTAATCCCTTTAATTCCCATTTTTCTTGTACTTCTGTAATTCACTGCATTGCTAGAACTGAAGCACTTATAATTTTTTCAATTTATAGAGACATTAGACCTTTATAATGCATCAGTATTTGAGCACTACAGTTGAAATTATTTCTGAATTGGGGAGGATGATGGAGAGAATGTGTATGATGAAAAGATAATTACTACAATCTATAGAAAATGCGAGCATTTTGATTAACAAGACAAAATTTTATATTTTGACTACTTGTCAGGACACTGACATTAATAATACAACCAATAAACCCTCAAATTAGTAGAACATCTTAGCAGGAGAGATTGATCAATTCAGTTGCAGCTTATAAATTTCACAGACAACTTTCAAGCTAAGCAACTCTTGGTTGATTTCCTTTGCTAAGCTCTTAGAATGATTTATTTATTGATATAAATTATAATTGTAATTTTAAACGATGATCTTTATATGTGTGTATTTATTCCTAATGAAGGGGGGGGGTAGCGAAAAAAGAATCGGCTGTTTGACCTGTTATTTAAAGTATTTGCTTATTTATTTTATCATTGGATATTTTTTATTCTGTTGCTCTCAGCTTAATTGTAAAGTCTATAAATACATGACATCATAGAAAAAAATTATTATTTCTGTCGTGTACTGGCATGGTTCAGGATTGTGAAAGATCATAATTACCCCATGCTGAGTGCATTGTTACACAGGATAGGATGAAAAGAATTTATTGATAAAATTATTTTAAAATCCTAACAGTGTGATAACTAAAATATAAATATTTCACCAATACATGCAAACTGTTTCTCAGTTGTTTACCAGCTTGGTGAAACACTGACACCCTGTGCATGCCAATATACAGGTCTTTATTGATAAATTATTTTTCTGTGTATTTTGACCTTGATGATGTTTTCTCTGAGTTTGGTTTTAATTTGAAGGTTTTCTTTTCTTTTTTTTTATTTTGGGGTGGGTGGGTGTGGTAGAGTTCACTAAAAAAAAAAAATGTATTTGTTTAAACATGATACATAATATGCAATAGAATAAAATATATATAAGCAAAAACAATAAATGTTAATCATTTGCACATGCGCACACATACTGGAGAGTGGGTGGAGTGTTACTAAATTATGGGAAGACAATGGCACAGTTTACAGCAAGTTTTAATTTTCTGTTACCTTTCCCTTATTTACCATAATTTTCCAATAGTAAACATTATATCAAGGTGCTTTACTGTCTACAAGTGTATATGGAAAGGTTGTGGCAAAGTTTATTGTACTTGGATCTCAAATGCACATTTTTGTCTTTTGTTTTTGTTGGTTTTTTCCCCAAAAGATGATTTGCTTTATCAGTGGCAATATTGTAATTTTGTCTTCTTTTTTTTTTTTTTAAAATTCTCATTCTGTTTCTTTTGGTATACTACCTAATTGATTTTGTGTACAAATTTTTGTAATTTTCATTTGTTTGTTTGTTTCTCTCTCTAGACACATTGAGTTTTCTCTTGTCTGGTTGGCATTAAATATTTTGAGACATCAATGTCTTACAAAAATGCAAACCACTTAAATTATTATTTGAATACTAATAATAGTATTAAAAAGGACTAATAAAGGTAAAAGCTAGCTTGATTTCTTTCGTTTTTAAAATTTTTATTTCATATGAAAATATTACAAAACTGGTTTTGAAGTGTTCCAAATAATTTAAAATAAATACATTTGGCAATTTTTTGTTTTTCCTTTAGTCTATAATGGGTATCCTATAAACAGTGAAATAAAATATCTCTGCTAAAGATTTGTATTTTTCTTTTTCACAAAATTAAGTTTTTGACATCTAGGGTCTAGAATTAATGCATTTCAGTTTCATTGACTCATAAATATTAATGATTAAAGTTTAATTTGATGTTGTCAATAAGAGAGATTTTATTTACCGCATTGAAAGAGGTATTAAGTCTTATCATTACATGTTCATAATATTTAATTGACAGATGTGTATTCTCCAGTTTTCTTTCATACTGCTGAATGACCAGAGAATATATTATGATTAGTGCATGTATTTACATCAAATTATGTAAGCATGTGTGAGTTTAATTGTTGTACTTTTTTTTCATTTTATTTATTTGGTTAGTTTAGATAAACATAATCCTTCAGCTTGCTGGCATACCTGTGCTCTTGTTGTATATTTCTTCTTCTGTAGTTAGAATTTATCTCACTGGCAGTTAAATTTTTGTTGTTTGTTTCTTTTTGTTGTTAAATACAAGAAATTAAAATAAATGTATTGTAAATGTACTTATATAATATACTCTATTTGTACACAAATTAAAACATTTCGGTTTGGTATTAACAGTTTGATATTTTTTCTTGATAACTTTCTAAACCGAGTCTATATTACAATTAAGATTTAAGAATGGAGACAATCCCAACTATATCTATAGTATTTATTAACTGATCTCTCTGCCCATTCAGGTCTTATATTGGCTCATTTTGTGTTGTAGATTCCCAATCTTGAACAATCCCTTGCTAATATGAATGGCTATAAAACTGTTGAAATTAACTTTAATAGAGAACAGGAAAGCAAGCACATAAAATTATTTAAATTTTATATGAAAAGGAAATTAGTTTTGAGATAAAGTAATATTGTATTTTTTTTTTTTGGCATGGGGGCTGTTTTATTTTGTGTATTGTTTTCATTATTTTTCCACTTATTATAAAAATAATTATAGGGTATTGTGTACCTATGGGCTATAACTTTTTGGAATATTTTTATGGTAAATGTGACACAGTTTGATAATAATTTGTAAATTTAAATCATTTGACACATTTTAGAAAACAGTTGAGTCTATTGACATCTTGCTTTAATGCTAATAGTTTAATAATAAGTTTTTGTATTATGCAGACTCTGCTAAAACTTGATTATTTGAATACCTTTTGCTCAGTAAATAAATATTTGTTTCTACTTGCTTAGTCAGAAAGCAACAAAAAAATTTTTTTTTTTTTATAGCCACCAAATGGCAGGCTGAAAACTGTTACTGTTCAAAGGAGTGACCAAATGCTAATCAAATTTAAAATAATAATTTTCAGCAGTAGATGACTGAAAAATAGAAGCAAAATATATTTATTGAATTTGTTGTGTGATTCTAAAAATTAAAAGAAAATTCTCAAAGAATTGCATTACATTTTCTTCTCTGTTCATTTTCCAAAAAAAATGTTAGTGGATCTGTTTTAAGAAAATGTTAGCGGTTAGTGATTTTCACATTTATCATGTTAAAGATGATAATATCTTTTCTGACCCCAATCTGCCTGAATGTTTAGATAGATTGTTTCAGAGACCATGTTAGAAATCTCACCTGAAATGTCCTGCAGACCAGACTTCAGTCAACATCTATACTAACATAGGTGAATGCAGTTATAAATGCATTAAAGGGAATCTCAGGAAGTTAAGAAATATTCAACTACATCAATAGGAGCATATTTCAGTTTACTGTTGAATTATATAATTTATCACTGTGGGAGACGTGAACTAGTTTGACTTTCATTGCCAGGTCTTTTGATTTCAGATATCTTTACATGATAATATCAGAGTGTGTTGTACTCAAGGAGATGGCTATCTCATTACACCATTGTGGCACTTTCTTTTTTCATATTTCATCACTACCTCCTCTCTGTGTATTTTTTTTGGTTTCATCTTGTGCATGCATGTTTGTTTTCAGTTGTATAGAGATATTTTTGATACTTTTCCTTGTGCTTTTCTTTCTCTTCTTAATATTCATGGCCTTTTTATTTTTAAACGACTGCCAACAGCATTTAATCTCCCTGCATCAGTTCAGTGTGAGCTGTACTACTTCACTACTATATACTAGGTTAGTTTGGTTTGAGCTTGAGTCTTTAATCATGCATTGTCTATATAATCTTTACTTACAACTTTCAACTTGGTAGCAAGAAAAAAAATCAACAGTTACATTGCTGATTAGACTCTTTCTGATGTACGGTTGTTGTATTTATTGTAGCCCTCATAGAAGCAGAGGATATAGAGTGAATGCGACCCCCTTACTTCCTTCAAATGGTCACTCATTCTGTCAGCGTGAGTTTGCACCCCATGCAAGAGCTCAGCATGGACCCTGGGACGAGTAGTGGAGTAGCATTGATGCAGACACAGCGCCTTGTAGCAGTGCGGCTTCCCTCCATTTGGATCCCCTGCCACCAGTCTGCAGTCAGTGCTAACCATCTCTACACACCTTCTCCTGTACATGCTTGCTTTGCCTGGCTTGTGAGGCAGTGGTTTATCACTAGTTTGCTTACTCATTTTGCCAGCCTGCAACTTGTCAGCCTTATCTCAACTCACTGCATGCTTAGACAAAGTAGAATTCACCAGAACATAGCCAACAGCAAGAGAATCACAGCATATTTGTTTTTTAATTTAAGAATATGCAGATATGTGGCTCTTCTAAAATACACTTTTAGTAGGTTTTGTTTTGTTTTAAAAAATACAATAATGGACAGAAAGAAAAAGTATACTATAGGTACTGCAGCAGCCAGTCACTGCAAGTAGAACAGTACCTATAGACTTGAATAGATGTTGCCTATTGTTTGCATTGTGCATTCATTCTGTTTTAAACTGAAGCTTTTTGAAATGTACTTCATAAATAAAGATAAGTTTAATTATAGAAAGTTAACAAAGGTTTGCACTGTTTAATTTGCTGCTGTTTTAATAATGTCAAATATAAAACACTTAGAGAAAATTTGTTGTTGTTTTTTTCCTTTTTCCCTTTTAAATCTTCATGTTAAAAGTGTCGAAGATTTGCATATTTATTCAAAGAGACAGTTAGGGATGTTTTTTTCTTGTTTTTAAAAAAATAATTAAAATGCAAGCTGAAACTTTGGTAAAATCAATTTCTAAAGCTCTCAGGAAGTTTTGACAGATAAAATTTATTTCTTTTATTTTCCCATTTATAATACAATGAAGTTTGAGCCTAGTTGAGATTGATTGCACATTTATGTATGTGAGAAACAGGATAAGAGAGATGTGTGCATTTTTCATCTATAGTTCACAGGCTTTGGTGAATCGTTAATTTTTAATTTATTTTTGTAATAAATTGTACAAATTATTTTTGCCTTATTGTGAGGAGATTAATCTATAGAATATCTATGGTAGAAAGTTTAGGTATTGAAATATCTAAATTATATAAATGTGAAATTTCTGAGGTAACAAAATACTAAAAAAGAAAAATAATAAACTTGGTATTTTCCAGGTCAAAAGATTAGGTTATAAAATTTCTAAGCTAGAAAGATTAGGTTGTTGAATTTTGAAGATAAATTTGGTTGTGAAATTTCAGAAGTAAGATCGGGTTGTAAAATTTCCAAGATAGATTTCTTGGGTTGTGGAATTTCTAAGAGAGTTTTGGTTGTGACATTTCTATAGCAGATCCGGTGGAATTTCAAGGGTAAAAATATTTGACTGTAGAATTTTAAAAATAGATTAGGTTTGGGAATTTCTGTGGTGCAAAGATTTGATTGTAGCAGTGCTATGACATATTATGCTGTGAAATTCTAAGATGGAGCATTCCATGTGCAGACTTCCTGATGTAGAGAATGTGGAATTTCTCATATAAAGATGCTGTGATTAATAATATATACTTTTTAATTTTGTCACAAGGCAATCTTAACTAGATTTTATTGTTAAAACGAAATATTTGACAAGTTTATCACTTTATTTTTTAAATATGAGATTAAGTAATGTAAACAACCTGGCTTGTCTAGTGTTTGAAAAGAAACCAAAGCAGTACAAACATTCAAAACACTTTAAAGGTATACAATACAAAGACAACTAATTATTTTATTATATAGGTAAAGCAAACCATCCTAAATGTTATCATAATTTTGTGAACATTCATACTTTCTATATAATACTTTTGTTTAATTCACTCTTTAAACCATCTGATAGAGGTAGTCTCATTTTACCTCTGCACATGTATGGGTGTTTGTGTTCGCAATATAGTGTCTTGTTTTGCATCTTCAATGAATCAAAATAGCTCAATCCAAGTGACATTGGAGCTCATGGTATTGGTAGTAGATAGTCATTTTGCTGTCTCTAATGTCTTTTTAGTTTAGAGTTCTTCTAGAACTGTTCGAATCACTTAACTCTGAAATTGTTATCATTCACTTCTATAGCCAGCCATATGAATTTTAATGTGGGCATGTATGTAAAATAATAATTTGCATTGTAAAAATCTGAAACTGTCTTGACTAGTAGTATGTTCAAATGTACCCCTCTCAGAAGAGAGTACATTTGCAGCAGATCACTGCTGTCACTGATGTATATGTGATGGTTTCTCTTTGAGATGTGTTAGGGAATGTGCTTAATTATGCTGTAACATAGTTGAGGCTGAGCGGAGTGCAAGTCAAAATATAAAATTACTGTGGTCTCAGTATGCCTCATCACATACTTGTTATCTAGCTATTTTCGTACTTTGATAAGCATGGGCGTGTTATAATGCCAATTATTTTCAAAAGTACCCATCCTTTTCATATGAATTTTTTGTGAAGCTTGCAAATTAATGAACAATATTTTTAATTGAAGAAATATTAGGACCACGTTTAATTTTATAAACCTATTGACAATTTTTTTAAATCTAAAAAGAGAGAAAACTGTACAAATATTCTTTGCAAATATATATGTAAGAATCTAGATGGCTGAATATTTTGTGTGCTTTGTTGGTCGTGTTTCTCTAATCCTTCATTGTTGTCATCTACCTAGTGTAAGATTATCATCAGGGATGGAATTGTCAGTAACGAGAATATCTTATCTTGCCTTATGACACATGTGATTCATTTCTTCTGCACTTCATCTGCATGCTGTTGGGGCATCTCATGATGTAATCCTTAGTTTCTGAATACTTATGTCACAGCTTCAGTCATTGGTAGGTGCAGGTCCATCATAGTCAT
This sequence comes from Sinotaia quadrata, assembly GCA_028829895.1. Lineage (NCBI taxonomy): Eukaryota > Metazoa > Mollusca > Gastropoda > Architaenioglossa > Viviparidae > Sinotaia > Sinotaia quadrata. The sequence continues at coordinate 63,029,486 of CM054179.1, forward strand.
TAGGTTTGTGCTTTTCCTTAATTTGTAATGCATTTGGCATAACCAACACTGAATTTTAATGGTATTCTGGTGTTGTCTTTTTCTAGTCTACTAGGCTTGTGATATTAACAGAAGGAAGGATTTGCTTTGGCAGCTGCCACATATAGATGTAGAAGCAAATAACCTCAGAAGTTTTCCAAAGCTATATACCCATTCTTATTTGGTAGTGGCTAGCTAAAATAGTCTTTTTTTCCTGTCATGGTCCTTGTGGGTATAGGACATAGTAAGATTGAAGACACCAATATGACTTTCATTTTATATATATATATATATTATTGTTATTATTTTTTGTGCTTTTATAATAACATTGTTGGTAGAAACAAAAATATAGGGTGAGGCACAGTTTGCAACAATACATTAGCTATATATGTGGCTATATGAAGACTCGGGCACAAAGATAACACCTAGAAGCATATTCCAGTATCTTGCACTGTGTGATGCTTTATTAAAGCAGTTACACAATTGCTTTTTCCTACTAACAGAACTCTGTCATGTTATAGCCCATTGACATCAATAGGGTGGAAAAAAAACAGAAAGTGTTTCCTAATACAGTCATTGTAAAATATCCAATTCACTACCTGAAACTGACTGTATTTGTGATTTTACTACCTTTAAATATATAAAGCTGTTTCTACAGTTGTCATGGTAGTTTTCTGCAATTTTCATTGTCACTATTCTTGTCTGAAATAATGCCTTTTTTGCAAGAAAAATTTATATCTTTTTCTGTTCAAAAGTTTCAAGAATCTCATTGTTGCAAGTCATATGACATGTTCAAAGCTAAAGAAATAGTATACATTCTCTCCATTGGGTCAGTTTCACAAAGCATATGCTGTGGTTAACTGAATGGGGCAATGCAGGGATATCCAAATTTTCAAACCTAACCTCACTAAAATAAACACAATCGGTAGATGTTTTCTGACTTTGAGCACTGTGGAAAACTCTATTAACTAAGGGTTTCATGAACCACAGCTTTAGATTACCTATGATGTGTAGTTATATCTTTCATGTCAGATTGGGCTTATTGTCACTACATATTGAACAGTCTGCCATTATGTATCAGGGCTTATTGTCACAACTATTTGAACAGTCTGCCATTATGTATCAGGGCTTATTGTCACAACTAATTGAAAAGTTTGCCATTATGTATCAGACCTTATTGTCACCACTAATTGAACAGTCTGCCATTATGTATCAGGACTTATTGTCATCACTAATTGAACAGTTTGCCATTATGCATCAGGGCTTATTACCACCACTAATTGAACTATATGCCATTGTACATCAGGTACTGTTTATTCAGATCTATACCTTCCAGGTTGTTAATTTACTTGTAATGTGTTAGTAAGTTCTAACCAGCCAAAGGAAAATGCCTATTTCATTGGGAATGTTGTATTTAGAGCTGCACTTATGTGATGTACAGATAATTTTGATCAGATAACAAGAATGTGTTTTGGTTTGAAAGCTGCTAAGGAGTCTTCCTATGTTGTCTCTCTCTTTTTTTTTTAATAAGCACAAGTTGTCTCTTTGTTTATAAGCATTAAGATTGTGGCAGTTAACTGTTGATTTATATTTATACAAAGGTGTAATCATTGTTTGATTAATATACACTACTGCTGACATTTTACATTACCTTTTTTCTGTTGCCAATTAACCTATCTTTCAGAGACATTTTTGAAAATCTAAAACAATAATTTTGAACATTTTATGTCCGTGTGCTTGTGTCAGCAGTGTTGGTCACCTGACTGTTTCTATATTTTCCTCTTTTTTTTTTTTAAGTTTTAAAATTTCTTTTGCACATTTATTCTACTCTAAAATATATAATGTTGAATTTTATTTTTTTAAACCATCTGTGTGATTTTTATGTTAAAGCGCTTGCTGGCATGCCAGCGTGGAGAAGGAAAAAGGTTTAAAGTTTATTTTTCAAACAATAGTTAAGTTTAGCAAAGTATTTGATACATATTAAACTTGCACTCATCAGAGAACTATGCCTATAAATTTGATGATGTCAGGCATGGGCATAATTAACAGATAAAATGTGGGTGGAGGGTGGGTGACTTTTTCACTTAATGGAAGCAACAGTCAATAGTTTGAAAGCCTGTCATCTGTAGAAGCATCATTTCATGCTGATTTAAGGGATTTCTCTTTTGTTTCACAGTGAAGAGTTCTTGTTTAGAAATCTCAGAGATCTGGTCTGATCTGAAAAATTGTGATAAACATACTCAACATATACCTAAATTATGTTATTGAGTTTTGTGATTATTTTGTTTTTACAGAAAAGAAGGGGTCTGTTTTTATTGTAATTTTTTTCTCCTTTTTTTTTTAAAATAATTTTTTCATTTTTTTAAATTATTTTGTTCAGTTAGTTTTTGGCAATTGTATGTGAATCATAAAGTGATAAAAATGATGTTTTGGTATTTTAGTCTATTTTTATTATTTTTTGTACTCATTCATAGGTAGGACATTTTAATGACTACAAAGGGATCATTTATATTACTTTTTATAGTCAGATTGGCATATCTCACGACCCTAAGTTTTGTATGGAAAATGGGCACTTGGATCATAAGCTACATAGTCTAAGAATGCACCCAAATTGCTATTTAATTAATTATACAAGTTTTCATTTTTTTTTTTTAAGGGAGTGGGGGGGGGGGGTGTGAATGAGCGGTTTTTCTAGTGGACACCACCTGCTTCTGCTATGCAATGTTTATATGGCTCTTTTTTTTCTTTCCTTTGGCTGAGACAGTATTTTTATATTTGCATAATAGCTTGTAGTATGCTTATCATGGATCTCCCATTAGTTTCATTTGCATTTTACACACAGACAGTTAAGTTTCAAGCTTATCTAGACATTTATCAGAGATCTTTTACTGTTTCACTGTAAAATAGTGAAACTTTGAGCAGCGACTTTTTCCTTCTCATGTTTTCCCACCAAACAGAAAACTTGAATGTGATGCTTTGTAAAAAGTGTACAGACATATTTTTGTTTTAAGCAAATTTGTAGATTATGTAATACTAGCTAGGCAAAAGTAAAATATCTCCTTATTTAAATCATTTAAATGTGCTTTTTGCAAGTAATAGTTTTATACTGTTAAATTGTATTTATATTAAAAACCGCAAAATTCATTTAATTTTTTTTTCTTGTCTGCTACCAGATTTATTACCTGTCTCTTACTCTTTTACTAATGTGATTGTGTTCTTAAATATTTTTATATTCTTATCACCCAGAATTCCCTACCTATCTGACTCTAGTCTGATTTTTTTTTTTAATATTATTACAATAAAACAATAAATAAACCAATAAATATGTGGTCAAACCCACAGCTGACCAATAATCACAAGATTTTATAAAAATTCTCTTTAAAGAAACACAGAATATTTGATTTTGTGTATTTTTTTATGATTGTGTGACTGCATTGTTCTTGTTCATAAGGATATGAGACAATTCCTCAATGAATCCATGGTTGTTGTTTTTTTTTTGTCATATGCTATAGTATTATTGAGGTGGGTTTGTTTTTTTAATTAGTGAGTACCATATGTAAATCTGTGCGAGTGCATATATATGTACATGTAAGATTGTTCATGCTTTTTCACACATATTTAGAAATGATCAAACCGCTGTGGTGTTCTCTGTATTGTTATGACAGCTCTTGATATGCCACATTTTTTATTGAGCGCTGCTTGTACTTATTTTGTTCTTGTTTTGTTATCTCCCTTTTTTGTACTAGTAGATTTGACACCACCCCCACCCCCTCACAGGATGTATGCAGAAAATAAGTTTTGCATGGATATATGTGTTTTCTTTTGTGCAAGCACAAATCTTGAAAATTTGTCGAAAACAATCATGTAAATGACGGTTGACAGAAGAGTGTATGAAATTAACAAATATGATTTGATAGCTGTCGTAATAATTAGTCCTGGTGCCTGTCAAATCCTGACGTGTTAGTGGTCTGAAACATTTCTATGACATGGTTTTGCACATTTGTTTATCTAAAATGCAAAGCACACCACAAAACATATAAATGACAATGAGAGCGCAAAGATGAATGTAATTGTTCTCAGTAATCTTTGCTTTCAGATTGCCACTTCTCTTTGATAATTAATGTGGGGAACATTTTGGTTGTTGTTTGTTTCCAAGATCTAAAGTACTCACCTAACAAGACGTACAGTTTGGTTCAAGTTGCAAAATGTATGAAAAGTACAATGATTTCTATTTATTGATTTTTTTTTTTTTTTTAAGCACAGTTTCTGGTTGATTGGGATTGTTGGATGATGTGTATGTTGATGAAAGTTGTTAGCGGTTTCCTGAGCATGTCGATTTATTGTATCATAAAGAACGTCCTGCATTGGTGACACTGTATGTCTGGAGAAGAAAACAAGAAACGTCATAATAAAACAATTGAATTAAAGTTTGGCTTTGGCTTTCTGTTTGTTGAAATAATAGTGTGGAAGTGGGGAGATAGTCAGAAGAATTATTCTTGCTGACTTTGAGCACATGTTTAGCATTTTGTTAGTGATATCTCACACTGGAAAATAACGGAGTGAATTCATTGCACACTTAAGATATCTTTGTGAACATGGAACAGAAAATTGATAGAGTAGCATCTTCGGTATTGCATGAATACCTGTTGCTAGCACTTGTCAATTTATATTGAAGAATTGATAGACATTTTACTCAAATGCTACTGGTTGCCAAGACTAATATTTTTTTATATCGTTCTTCAAGTACTAGAAATAATGCACAAATTTACTAATAACCACTTCCTATCAAATTGTTAATTTCAGGTAACTTATTAAGAATCACACTTTCAATGATAAATCCTGTTTCTTGCATTCAACAATAAGTTGTGCTGTATTTTACAAGTATATATATATATATATATATATATATTGCCTTTTACCGTAATACATGTACTTCGTTAAGACTAACGCTCTTCTCGCATAACATATTCACTGTCAAACTGCTCAACAGGAAATTATTAAAGTTTGCACCGTTAGTGAGAATTAAATCTTTAGTGTCAGACTAAATAGTAGGAAAAAAAATATCACATCATTTTCGCTGTCAGACTGCACATAATGCTGCTAGGGAAAAAAAAATCAGCTCTGATTATAAAGAAATACAAAATGCTTTAAATATGTTTAATCAAGGATCAATCGAACCGTGCATTTAATGAATCACTTTCCTTCCCCCCCCCCCCCCAACTTTATACTAGTTCTATCTTAATAATTGCATCAAAAAGTTTTTTAACGTTCTTTTATGCTGTCTTGATAATTCGTGAGTAATCACTTGATCTATATGGCATACGAAGCCAGGGTACGCTATCAGCTATTCCGTTAACTGATGTACAGTTCTGTGAGTTATAAAGGCTTTCTGAGAGTAATTGTATTTATGACAATTTTCAACATACACATAATTTATAGTGTAAAAATATTACATCGTCTGACGAGAATACACTTCTGCTTATACTCAATAAAAACGTTCAATATTGTGTGATGCTAGCAAAAATGGCAGTGGTTATGTCAACATTTTTAATTTAAAGCTCTTGATATTCTAGTGCGGAAGAAACATATATTAATGCATGTAACTTTAAATATTGGAGGGGGGGGGGGGGCTTTAAGGTTAGTGTACTAAAGTAACTAAAACAAACCCGCTTTAAATAAACACACAAAACAACTAGCCACGCGTGAATACATTTCTTGTCCGCACCTTGATATTATGAAAGTATGCAACCGCTGATTGGTCAGAAGGATTAATTTATTAAATGTATTGCCATTGGCTCTACTCACACTTTCACAACTGTACTTTAAAAAACAAATTTAAAGAGATTACTTTAGCAACCAAGTCGTGTATATATATTTTTTATTCATTAGACAAAACCTGATAATCCACCAAATATACCTTTCCTTCTCTATTTACGAAGAAACCTCTTATTCCAAGGATATTTCAGAGGATCAAATGTTGGATCGTTAATAAAGGTGGTAAATAGTGGGTTCATCTTCTTTTCTTCTTCCAGGAGTGTACACACTGCTTTCTTTAGGGAAGAGACCTTAATCTTAAGGGTGGCAAATCTTCGGTGATAGAGTTCATCTATGGATAATTCCATTTCTTGCCACCGGGCGGCGTACTTCTCGGAGTCTACTCCAGGCTGGCGTTCCATGAGCAAAGGGAAGACACACCTGTGTGAGAATTGTTAGTAGCGAGGTAAAGGAGTCGCTCAGGAATGAGTTCTAAATTTTAATTTGGGCCGTACAAACTTTGTATTTTTAAAAATTAATTCACTGCTTTGCTTTTTGTTAATGAAAATTTCCAAGCACTTCACTGCATCAAGTGAATGAATACCTGAACAATAGCAATTTTACATACAATAAACGACAAAAACTTACTATCACTATTGAAACACGGAATGATATCACTATCAAGTAACACCTAGGTAACAATTTGCATACAAAATTCATATAATAAACGACATCTTGCTAAAACTATAGGAGGAAAATAACACCTGCACAACAATTTGCATACAACACTATAATATAGATTATATCTTGTGCACACTACATAAACAATTATTGAGTTAAGAAAAATTTAACTGTATGAATAAAAGTCATTTTAAAAACCTCTAAAAACATGTTGGTCATTCTTGCTGTAAAGGATGAATCTTGACGACACCTTGGATGTGAACATGGGTCTCAAGAAGGAGGTTCATTACTGGAAGTAGTTCTAGACTATGCAAGTGAACAACCACAGATAACTTTAGGACTAGCATAGACGATCAGAGAGTCTGTGCACATTTTGAGACATGATATAATAAGTGGTCTGTGTATACTGTGAAACAGGACATAATAAACGATCCATGAATCTGTGCACGTTGTGAAACGACGTAACGAATGGTCTGTGTACTCTGTGAAACAGGACGTAATAAGTGATCTGTGAGACCATGCACGTTGTGAACCAGGGCGTAATAATTGATCACTGAGTCCGCGCACTTTATGAAAAAATACGTAATAAGTTATCTGTAAGTCTATGCACGTTATGAGACAGGACGTAATAAGTGGTTCGTGCACGTTTGAAACACGTAATAAGTGATCTGTGAGTCAGTGCACAAAATGTAATAAGTGATCTATATACTTTGTGAAACAGGATGCAATAAGTGACCTGTGAGACGGGATGTCATAAGTGACCTGTGAGTCCATGTACGTTGTGAGACGGGATGTAATAAGTGATCTGTGCATTTTGTGAAACAAGCTGTAATAAGTGATCTGTGAGTCCGTGCATAATATGAGACAGGACTTAATGAATGATTTGCATAGTCTGTGAAATGGGATGTAATACGTGATATGTGAGTCCCTGCACATTGTGAAACAGGACAGAATAAGTGATGTTTACTTTGTGAAACAGGACAGAATAAGTGATGTTTACTTTGTGAAACAGGACGTAATAAAAGATCCATGAGTCAGTGCACGTTGTGAGACAGGATGCAATAAATGATCCGTGCGCGTTGTGAAACAGGATGTAATAAGTGATTTGTGAGTCCGTGCACATTATGAGACACGACGTAATACGTGATCTGTGAGTCCATGAAAGTTGTGAGACAGGACGTAATAGATGATCTGTAGCCCGTGCGCGCGAGACAGGACCTAATATATATCTGTGTTCGGCGGCAGTCTTCATGAGGAAGAGCTCCACGCTGAAATCAAGAACAGATTTAAGAAAAGTGGTAACTATCACCTTTACCCCATTCTTTGTGAATGAATTATTTAGGGACAGATCTCATTTAATTCCAGACGTCAAACCCAATCTCTATTCTCACACAAATACTAGATGTCCTGTGTTGTATGTTTGTAGTCCACTGCGCCACATATCTCCAATCATTCCACCCTTGCATATCCAAGCTTGTGACCATTTTAGTGTCCAGAGTTTTACACAATTACCCCCACCCCACCCCACGCCCAAACAGGACCCTGCTTTTTTATTATTCATTTGTAAACATCAATAACTTTATTATCCAGAGTGATTTAACTTCGTTCTTAACCAATACTACGTGTGCCAATGAAACTGAAAGCAGTTTTAACTAAAAAAAATATTCGATCACGAAATTTCAGAAATATCCACTTCTCATTCTTTTACGGTAACAAAAAAAAAATGATTAATGGAGATTATTAGCTGCACCGCTAGCAGTGTTTTTAATGATTGCAGCTAGTAAGAGATTCGCACTGTTAACATTTTAACATTAAAGGCGCTGTCGCCACGAAACGAACGCGTGGCATATAAGATTTGAAAAGAGTTATATTCATAAAATAACTTTAACGTAGTTACTTTGTTTTTCTCACTATTTATACAGCATGCAGTCACTATCGGAAGCTATAAGTGCTGCTCAGTCTCTACGCAAATAACCCAGTGAACCCCTTCTGAGACAGCGACACCTGTTTTCGTCTTGATGTTTCGAGTGTAACTTTCATGGTTTAGGTTTAGGATACTCGAACATGTTATGGATACAAAGTTTTAATATTCGAATTATAATGTTGAGTCTGATGAAAATATGATTCCACTTGTTTAATAAGTGTTTCATTTGAAAATAAGCTCCGAATAGTGATCTGTTAAGCATTGCATCTGTAATTATCAGTAGGACTTCCAAAAGTAAAATATCCGCCCACCTCCCCTCCCTTTCCTTTTCTCCACACGGTACAGATCACCAAATTACATCTGACATTTTTAATTATAGCACTTTTTTTTTTTTTTTAATAAAAGACTCACCATAAATAGTAGAAGGTCAATTCTACATAAATAGGTTGATTGGAACCAAGTGGGAAAACGTCATCAAGCTTAACCAAGTTGCCTTGGACACGGTCTGACGTCACTGACACTTTCTTCAAATCTGTGCTGGGAGCCAACGGTCGCCGGAACATGATACCTCCATAGAAGTTCACAGGAACTGGCATCGGCTCTGTTTTTATGGATATCATACAGTGAACAGCGAACAATATTTTTTTTAAAATATATATGCAATATATACTGTTGATTTTAACATTAACATTGGCGAGGCTGTTTTATTGGAAGATTATTGATCTGCTGTTGCTGTGATGGAAAAAATAAATAATAATCCACTTAAAATGCAAATTCAATATATCTTTTTAAGTGTGCATGCGCGCGCGCGCGCGTATATGTAATTACTCCCTGTTAATGAAAGTATAAAGAAAAAATTTTGAGAAAATAAGATTTTAAGTTTACTATCAATGATTATAATTATTACTGTGGGGAACTGGCGACTTTTTCTAAAGATAACAACTTTTTTAAAAAAATCTTTTCTCTGTCTCAGTATGAAAAAACAAAAATTGGAGATATATATAAATAGTTAAATGAATGAATGGATAAATACTAGAATGATTAACAGAAAATGAATGTTGAAATGCAGCTTGACAGAGAGTGAAAAATGACAGAAAATGACAACAGGAAAATACAGGACAAATTATGGACTGTAAAGAAAGACAACAATAAAACGTTTTGCGTAATGTTTACTAACCTATTGGTATGATTACTGGGACCACCATTTGTTTGGACTTTTCCACTTTCAGAATGTCGGCGGTCGAAATCGCGCCTTCTTCTTCAATGAAAATTTCTGGCAAGCTTATTGTGGCAACACCATGGTCTCCTATTGGGATTAAAATCATGTTCTCAGGCACTAACGTAGGTAACGGATGAGAAGGCAACTGAAAATAAGGGTGGACAATCTTCCAGATCTCGGGCAAAGCTGCAATCTTGGTAATATTTCTGAGTCCTAGAGAAACGAAAAATGGAGTGCAGGCAAATTAAAATACTTCTTCTAGAGTCATTCACTCACGTTTATCATGCGGTCTTTATTTTACTGATTCACAGTTTTATAAATGATAGATGCTTATCCCCCAAAATAAAGTCACATTTGGAAGATTTGTCAATCACGGACTATATAAGCATAATATATGTGTCAACTGTTTTGTACAACACCTGCATAAGACAAATAAAACTGACTGTTAAAGTGACCTCAATAAAATATTTCATGAAACACTTTATAAATTGAATGAACAGTTTACAGTTGTCCATGAAACACTTTATGTTGTATAAGACAAAATAAAATTGATTATCAAGTGATGTCACGGTACGAGACCCGGCTGTGCCCTAACCTTCATTCATCTTTTAGAGTTTAGACCATAGCGGTTGGAATCTACTACCAAACTTGCGCAGGCAAGCCGAACTTTAGATCTAGCATCTAAGCAAATACCTGCTACCTCCCCTCTCGCGTTGAAGGCCCTGGAGATGTTATCCAACCCGGCCCATCTCCTGGGTCAGGTTGTAATAATATCCCAGATATTTAGCAAGACTGATCACATTTTCGGGAAGAAATGCCCCAGTTTTTAGAGTTCAGATTGACGCCATCATAATAGCACCGTCCTGCCACCCTATCCCGGAAAACAGTCAGGTTGAAGTTATAATTTAAGTCATCTATTGGTAGTTGTGATTATAATTATGTAGCATGTATTAAGTATATTCCTTTATATTTAATGTAAAGTTTTAACTGTTCTTTTCTATTTTTCATCTTTGTTTGTCATCTGTCTTTTCCTGTTTTTTCTGTGAATGAGTGACGTGTGTTTGGTGTGCTTAACACACACCCCTACTGTTCACACGACACTCGGTGGATGTCAATATGCGTAATAGAATTGGAATTTTATCTGCCACCTACACCATAGGCAATCTGCTGCTGGCATTGCTCCTGCCATCTGATCTGTCTCGGATCTTCTATAAAACACTTTATATTGCACTAAGCGAAAATAAAATTGATCAACAGTAAACTAGAATACAATCCTTTACAGTTTAAATTGCACTAGACAAAAATAAAATTAATCAACAGTAAACTAGAATACCACCTTCTACACAGCACTTTATATTGCACTAGACAAATCTAAACTGGACCGAAAAGTAGACTAGTATAAAAAAGTTCTATAAAATACTTTATATTGCACTAGACAAATCTAAACTGGACCGAAAAGTAGACTAGTATAAAAAAGTTCTATAAAATACTTTATATTGCACTAGACAAAAATCTAAACTGGACCGAAAAGTAGACTAGTATAAAAAGTTCTATAAAATACTTTATATTGCACTAGACAAGAATACAATTGACTAAAAAGTAGACTAGCATACAATCTTCCATAAAACAGTTTATTTAACACTTGACAAAATAAAATTGACCAAAATGCAAATCTTATACAATCTTCTATAAATACTTTATGTTGTACAATTTTTTTAAAAAAAGATTATTTTCTAAAAATAATTAATGCAAAAGAAACAAAAATAAAATTGTCTTAAACTTAGCCTAGCCGTTAGACAAGATAAATATAAATTTGAAAAAAAAAAAAAGCGACTAACATAAGACTTCCGTAAAACATTTTATGCTGCTCGAGACAAGAATAAAATTGACCAAAATGCAGAGTAGCGTAAAATATGGCAAAGAAGAATACCAGCTTAATGTTTTCCATAAAACTTTTGATGTTGTACAAGACAAAATAAAAATAAATGAAAAATCGCAAACATATGAACTTCCATAAAACGAGTTATCATACTCAAGACTGAAACCAATAAAATGATAAGGGGCCAACATAACATCACTATGTTGCTTACGAAAAAAATATTGACAGACAAAAGGAAACAGCATTTTAAAGAAAAAATCAGTAACAAAAAAATACCGAGTCACGAGAGACAAAGAAGACGGTTAACTGAATCTTCAGAAGCGAACTGTGATTTAATGCACAACAATAAAGGTTCATTCACATACGTCTAATGCTTAGATTTACTCATTTCATTTTTGCTAGGTCTCTGTTGCCCCCATAATGAAGGCTGTTTAACCGCGGTGCTTACTCTAGTAGTTTATTTGATTTTGTGAATAATGATTTGAAATTTTCTGTTGCATTCGTGATCAATTTAATAAATTTGACCAAAAAAATACTTGAAAATAAAGTAACTATTTTATAAACCGAGATATTTTCATAAAATGGACCCATGCCGGTAGGTAATAGTTTAAGTTTTAGTCATAACCTCACTCCCGCAATATATTAATATCTTTCTCATACCCATCCACCATAATGAACCCAGGAGTAGTAGTGGCGGTAGTAGTAGTAGTAGTAGTGGTAGTGGTTGTAGTTAGTATGCTAGTAGTAGTAGTAGTAGAAGTTATTTCTTTCTGATTCACCTTGCTGCATAATCAATATTTAAATGACGTTCTGTTTCATTGCTTGAAAAAAAAAGGAATGTGTGTGCTCTTTGAAAAATAAACATGTTAGGTCAAAAACCATTCAGCTTGCTTTAAACGTTTACTGATTGTCAGGCGAAAGCAAAACTTAGCCCGGCATCACTCCATTAAACATTTAAAAATTAAAATAATAAAATCTAGATACACAAGGTGTCTAGGAAACATAGTACAGAAAACACATCTAAAGCATTTAACCAAGCCACTTCAAGATACTAACGGGATAGAATTACAAGATTGACCACCCAGAACTAGACACTTGACTTGAGGTATGTTGGGGAAGCCATTGGGCAGTTTTACTGCCCACTGAGTTACAGATACAGTAAACAGGTTGGAAATCAAAGTGTCACTTTTATAGCTGAAGATAGGGGGGAATGGTTAGTCTCAAAGAAATAATGGTAAAATGGAAAACCTTTATAGAGTCGAGCTTAGCTAATTCTCTCCATTTGCTTAGAACAATCCACGGCTTTTAGCACACGAAGGAGCAGTCCCAGAGATTTTGTCTGGTAATTTTAATGTCAGAAAGACTGAGTACAGGATATCTAAAGGAAGGATACAGTACTTCAACCAGATGACCTTGGGTTCTTGGGTTTCGGAACAAGAAAGGTATGTGTGGCTGATTTTAATTTTGTAAAAACTTAGTAAAATAATAATAGAATGTGTGAGAGTAATTTATGTATTCTAACTACACCTTTCTTTCAGATTAGTGCCAATGTGCTCAGGGAAGTAATAGCCCTGACACTTAAATACTTTCATTTACAAGTCAGTAGTTGCTTACACTGCCTTAATTATTAAATTTCAGAACCAACAATAACCAGAGTCAGAACCCCCAGAACCGGGTCAGATAGCAGACACACATTCTGCCGGTTGTTTACAGGAAACGAAAGAGGCAAGGGCTACTAGCTAACAGCTGGTCAACTGAAAGGTGCCAGGGGAGATTTATGCCTTGGACGCTGAGCCAGCGGCATTGACTTTATGGCTTTGAGCTAAGTATAGCAAGCCTAGACCTTGACACAGAGTGCATATGCAGATACATGTGTATTGAGGTTGGAAATAGAGACTCGAATTTGTATAGGAAAAAAAGATAAGCTAGTAGGAAGAAGTTGAAAAACCACTTCATTAGGGGAGGCTAGTAATTCCCTGATTCAGTTAGGACCTATCTATTTGTAATTTGTGGTTGGGTAATCAATAACTGCTAATATTGTTAATTGTTCTTCTCTTATTGTTTTTCATTTTTTTATTTTCTTTAAATGTTATATAAAGTTTATTGTTAAATTTTCATTAGTGTTGTGTCAAATTCATTGTCATTCTTGTCTAATATGATTTTATAAGTGTCATCGTCACGTCTGTCTAACGTCTGTCTGTCTGTCTTATCTGTGAGGAATCGTTTCCTCTGGGGGCTCAATACGAGTTACCGGAAGTGACGTCCTCAATTGTTGTCCAACCTAGATATCCGTATTTAGGGGGGTACCAACACTGATGCAGACTCAAACAATCTTTGACTAAATAAGACTTGTAAGTCTGTTTTTGAAATCTACATGTTTAATCAATTTTAGTGATCATACTGAAACTCTCTTTCATTTTGCTTGAATTTTAACTAGACAGGAATTAAGTAACCTAAGAGTAAGGAAGGGGTAAAAGTCGACTTGATGTAAAGAAACAAAAGTAAAAGACAAAAACTGATGAAGCAAAACAATTGGCTTACTTTCTGCCACATTCGGGCCAAAAAAGTCTGCGTGATAGAGTACTCCTTTTCGCAGTTCACGGATTTTTGCTTTTGGAATGATGGGTGTAAATGTACCCACTCTATGGATTATGCCGGGTGTCATGGCAACCTTTTGACGTATCCTGACTGATTTCCACTTCTTTCCGGAAGGAAAATGCATTCGTGGTAGTGGTTTGGGTTCGCCGTAGTTGAGCCGTCTAAAGACATGGCCATGTTTGCATATTATTTTTTTAATTTTGTTGCTATTGTTTAATTTGAATAGTGTTGTCAAAATTGCGTAGTTATGAATTATACCTCCCAACGGAGACAAGAGTCAGAAATGATTGGATATTTTGTTCTGCATCCCGGTTTTAACTGTCGCGAGTAAAATGTCTTATTAAAATCATTACAGTAAGATAAGAGAATTTATCATTGCCATTGACATATTTTTACCATTCATTATGCAACACTTTTTTCTTGAGAACAGTTATAAGCATTCAGATTTAGATACATATTAATGAACTATTTCATAACTATGCTGACTACGATGACGGTGTTATGATGATGACGGCGAATATATGATGACTGTGACGATGATGACGACGACAATGATAGTGATGACTGCGAATGTATGATGAATGTGACGATGACGACAATGACGGTGATACGATGATGGCGAATAGATGATGACTGTGACCATGATGGTGACGATGACGACGGTACTGATTGCAATGGTGGTGACGACGACGATGATGATTTATAAAATAATAAAAAATAGTTTGTCCTATGAAACAATAAGCACAGAATGAACACTAAATTTACTCATATAAGGCGTATATTTACAGAAGAAAACTTTATAATACAACTTCATATTAACAGAAAGAAACTAAATTTACTCATACAGCACGCATGTAGCAGAGGAAACATTTCCTCACACAGCACGCATATTTAAAGAGGAAACCCTACATTTACACATAAAATACGGATGCTTCAAGAAGGAAACTAAATGTACACATACAGCATGCATGTCTACTGTAGGATATATACTGCGTGCATATTAACAGAGGAAACACTAAATTTACATATACAATTAAAATATAAATTTACATATACAATTAAAATATAAATTTACATATACAATTAAAATATAAATTTACATATACAATTAAAATATGAATATTTAAGGCAGAAGAAACATTCAATTTCTTAATCAACAAGCAATTTTCAGAAAGACAATTAAATTTACGCACACAGTATGCACGTTTACGGCAGAGGAAATATAAATTAGCTTATACACAAAGCGTGTTTACAGAGGGAACACAATTCACACATACAAATATGCATGTTTTCTGCAGAGAAAACATAAATTAACTTATACACAAAGTGTGTTTACAGTGGAAACATAAATTTACTTATACAAAAAGCATGTTTACAGTGGAAACGTACATTTACTCAACAAAAAAAAAAAAGAATGCTTACAGAGAAAACAATATACATGTATTTACATATACAATTTGCATATTTACAGCAGAAGTAACATAAATTTACTCACTCAACATGCATGTTGTACAAATGAAACACTACATTTACACACACGTTTGTGGAGGTGTAAGATACATGGTAATCCGACTGCGTGCATATTTACAGAGAAACGCCACACAGATGTGTTTCTGGGGGATGGCATGATACATATTTACAGAGAAACGCCACACAGATGTGTTTCTGGGGGATGGCATGATACATATTTACAGAGAAACGCCACACAGATGTGTTTCTGGGGGATGGCATGATACATATTTACAGAGAAACGCCACACAGATGTGTTTCTGGGGGATGGCATGATACATATTTACAGAGAAACGCCACACAGATGTGTTTCTGGGGGATGGCATGATACATATTTACAGAGAAACGCCACACAGATGTGTTTCTGGGGGATGGCATGATACATATTTACAGAGAAACGCCACACAGATGTGTTTCTGGGGGGTGGCATGATACATATTTACAGAGAAACGCCACACAGATGTGTTTCTGGGGGATGGCATGATACATATTTACAGAGAAACGCCACACAGATGTGTTTCTGGGGGATGGCATGATACATATCAACAGACTGCGTGTATATTATTTACGATAAAATACTACACACATAACACATATGCTTATGGAGAATGTATGATACACATCAACAGACGGCAAGTATATTGACATACAACACACATGAGAACGTTTTCCGTGCTCTATTAATTACTATCAAATCAGGAAGTGGTTGTGCGTGTTTTATTCTCCAAAGTCTGGTTCATGAAATTGTCACAGAAGTGGAGCATGACGACACCATTGCTTAACCAAAAGAAAAGTGTAATCTTTCCAATTAGTTGTTAGATAATAATGATGATGATAATTGTAAGGAACCACGCATATTAATGCACTGTATTTGTTGTGTTCCTTTACATTGTTTTTCTTGTAATAAGGACAAATATGAAATCCTGTAGAATGCTTGTGTATTTACGTAGTTTAATCATATGACAGAATATAATAACCGACAGTGTGACCAGACGAGACGCCATCTTTATGTTTGCCTGATTTGTGCCCTAATCATAGATATTTTGTTTCGTGTGTGAACAATGTATAAATAAACATATTGGGTGGGTACTGTAATTATAATAAATAGCAAAGGTGAAGGATTTAATTTTTGTAAATGGAAACAATGAACCAGGACGCTTAGAAAACGGTTGATCGAATTCTTGGCCTATAAAAGTGTTATTAATTCAAATTATTTTGTTCCTGATTTTTCCTGTAATTTCTGAGACATAAAACGTTTTGCTTTGAACGTATTATGGCAAGGTCAAGGCGTTTTGACACAAGTTAAAATAATTACAAATGGTTTACTTTATTCTCTCTTTACTGTTTGCCTAATATTTTATATTAATGCTTGGTTTTTAAAATATATCGCCTAATAATGCCGCCTTCGTTAGATTGGTGGTCAGTTTGTGAGATCTAATTAATCTCTTCAGCTGATTATCTTTTGGAAAAGAAGTACAACTATCGTCTTATCCTGAGGATAGCCATGGTTATTTCAGGATGTTATACCACCAAATGCATATTTTAATTAGTTTCTATGGGGACGGAGAATTGTCCAGCTGAGTCTATTTTTGCTCCAAGTTTGATGCGATGGTTTCAAATGAAAACGCAAGGTTGAGTGATTAAGTGTAGAGATGAGTGAGATAGTCAGTGTGTTTCATGATACGAGGCTCAACTTAGAGCCTAAATGCTCTAAACCCACTTTTTTCTGCAAAGGGTATACACAGCTCTATTTGAAAACTTAAAAAAAAACTTTAAATTTCCATCCTAAGCATTCACTCTGTGTCGAACATTTTTCCTTTTATCCTTATGTGTTAAACGTTCAAATCTCGCCCTCGTTCGTATCTGGCTATGTGCGCGTAGATTCTATGTACTAGGAATTTTGTTCGTGGCGGTCGGTACAATTATTTCGTTAGGTTGTTTTTAGTTACTTCCGTCCTCTATTGATAAAACGGTTCTAGGTGTTAATGGGGGCGGGGGAGGGGGGCCGTTATGGAGGATCCGTTTCTACCTAATCAGCTACTTTATCGGCTATTTCTAAATATTTTCTTTTCACAACTACTTAAGCTTAGTTTTAGCTGCCGCAGAGTCCAGGACTTTAAATATAGATTTAATGACGTATTCCGTTCATTTAAGGTACCTATGCTCAGGCATAATTAAATTCACTTAATTATTTAGTTTATTTCGGGTGAAAATTAACTATTAGGTCTTCTATGAGACTGACACAGACATGTGTGTTGTTTGTTTATGTGTGTGTAATATGTGTATTATTGTGTGTCTCTGTATGTTTGTATGCATATATATGTGACAACGCCTGGTGTATATTTTAATTATGAGTTATTAATTAAGAACTAGTTTATCATTAATAATCATAATCGCCTATCAGTGAATAAAAATTAAGATATGAATTCCCCATTCACACATCACTACAGGCTTACACCCCCACCGGTCCATAACTTATACTGATTCGCGGGTGGAAAGGAGTAATCTGATCCGATTTAACTGTTATTTAAAGAGCCCCCATCCACCCACTTATTACTCCAAACATACAACGTAATTGGTATGCGTAAGAAGGATAATGAAAAAGTTAAAAAATAAATTTATTAACAATTATACAGATTTACAAATGCAGTTAAAACTCAACAGTCACTTATGCTATTACGAATAATGTTCAGCTAAATTGTCTACCACTTTACACTAACACTAAGCGTTCAAAATACTAGTCTACTATTATTTCATCAGTGAATCAAAAGTTGGAGGAGTATAGATGAACAGTCAACAATTAATTTCATGACCTTGTTTTTAGCTGTACTCGTCCATAGCGATAGCACGCTCACTCAGCCTGCCAGCCTCACGCTCGTCACAAGTTGTTGGTTGGATGATGGCTAACATGCACTTCTTGCACGCTATCTAAACTTCTAAAGTACTTCTGCCTGACGTTCCTCAGTTCCAAACTTCACGCTCCACTGCATTGGTTTTTCACACGGGCAATGAGTCGGGTACCGCAGTGATGCAATTCACGCATCACGTGGAGTACTGCATATAACAAGCCAATAGTGGACTACTCATGTGGAGGACGAGGACAACTAGGATAGACTAACAGGAAACCAGGAAACCAACAAAGGCCAGGAATCCGGAAAACCAACAAAGGCGTGCTCTGGAAGAGTAAATCCAGGACACAGCGCTAATATTTTTGCCTATAGTATTCCTATACTCACATCCTTTCCTGCAAGCATTCTCAACTTACATCTCTGCAATAAAATCATTAGCCCTTCATTCATACACACAGCATAAAAGGACATAACTAGAATTATATTCAGATTAACAGTTCATTTCAACACTGTCCTATATTCCATAATAATAATAATATTATATAGAATCCTTCTGATTATAATCATAAAAATCAATGATTCAAATGTACAGAACATTTCTAAGCCCATTCTTTCTTCTATTAACAAAGACAGCTTACCATAGCTCAGCTCTCCGCCTTCTGGCCTGACTTGACTAGTTCAAAGTGTCCAAGTGCCGATAAGAAGTTTTTCTGGAGGATCTGTTGGCTTGGTGGATGGGACTGGACACATAGGTGTACTTTACCCCCTCCCTGCTCTGTACTTGATCATAGCTAAAGCCCCACTACAACCATCCTACTACAATGAGCTAACCTGTCTTTCCCCCTTCACCTCTTTCCCCTTTTCCTTCTGGGTATTTAAGGATCTGTTGGCTTGGTGGATGGGAGTGGACACATAGGTGTACTTTACCCCCTCCCCCGCTCTGTACTTGATCATAGCTAAAATGCCCCACTACAACCACCCTACTACAATGAGCTAACCAGTCTTTCCCCCTTCCCCTCTTTCCCCTTCACTCTGTCTCCTCTAAGACAAGCCTTGTTCCTTGAGAAGGGAACAGGAAAGGCATTTCCGGTATGCCTGAGCGATTATGCAAGAGCTCTGACCCCCTGGCCAGTTCAGTTCAGCCAGTGCTGTGGCTAAACAACTAAGTTTATGGCGTCAAGAACTTCACCACAAAATTCCAATTTTATATTGAAAAATATTTTGTGGGTTAGTTTGCATTTTTCCGGTTACAATATATAAACATGCATGTCTGTATGTATTTTTGTATTGTGTGCATCAGTATTTGTGGATGCCTGTTAGTATGAGTGTGTGTGTGTGTTTCCATGTCCAACCACCCTACCATCTTTTCCATCTTTACAACACTGGTCCCGTTTACCTTGGCGGTAAGAATGTTTTCAAGAAGATGCCATAGCCGTTACAAAGTACGACTGGCTGCCAAATGGCTTCTTTAGATGTCCTCGCCGATTGTTTTTCTGTGGTCAAATTCGCCAACTGAATAATGAAATGTATCTATCAACACAGCATGAATTTGGGAATCACTTTAAATGACTCTACTATCAATACACTGACGTCACAGAGAACTTAATAAACTGAATTGAACTTTGAACTGTTGTCTTTACACAACTTCAACCAGAAAGTTCTATATATATATTTTTTTTTTACTTTTTACAGTTTTTAAAAGCCAACACTGATATATATATATATATTTAATTGTTGTTGTTTATGCACGCACACACACACACACACACACACACACACACACACACACACATCCACACATAAAGAAACAAAACACTTTCACACACTCGCACCAAACCACCCTCTCCATACTCACACACATATAAATAAACAAATCCAAATCCCTGTTTTTTTCTTGAAACACAAAATACAAAACAAAACAAAAAATTCTTTTTTATTTCTCTCTCTCACTCACACACACATGCAGCCATACAGAAGCATTAAAAGGAACGAATAGAAGACAAGAAGAAAAATTAAAATACTAACAAATTAAATTACTGGAGGAGGTCTAAGAAGGAAGATAAAAAAAATAAATAAAAGTTACGATTTAAATTACTGGAGGTCTAACTAGCCCTTCTATTCTGGACGATTCATAGGCCTAATATCAGCACGTGATTATTGCTGGAGGTCAGAAGCACTACAGAAACGCAATATAAACAAACAAGCAAACAATTTCAAACAATACAAATGTGAGGAAGAGTGAGAAGAATGGCGTTTGAACAGTCACCTTTGTAATCTTTCGTATTCTTGCTTTGAGTTTGCCGTTAGATCCTGCCATTTTGTTCCAGAGTTCGTCCTGCCCCTTATTCAGAAATTTCTCTTTAAGGCTGCAAGTCTGTGGTTGGGTACTGATCACCTCGTCCGGCCGGCACAACTAATTGCTGAATACAAAAATCAAGTGTAATTATTTTTATTCTTTCACGGAGTAAAGAGAAATTAATCACAACCACCCATCTTGGTGAAACCTGAAATACGGAGTGGTTTTGGTAAGGTAAGCCTAAGAAGTATCAAAAGGAAACAAACAAAAATTTCTCCTTGTCTTTCGCTTTAATGTTTGTTTATTTGTTGTTTTTGTCCGGAGAAGAGCGTGAAAGGGAGACAAATCATGAGACAAGAAATAAAAGCAAACAAAACCCCCAATTAACTTACACTATCATAAAATCACTATTGTATGCATATTGTTTGAATTAATATAGCACAGACTATTCTGAATGTGATGCACACTCAATAGCTCTATCTATATCGACCCAGTTAAAATGGCAGAGACTGGTGCATGACGTCACACCTCGCCATTTCTGGGAATTTTAAATTTTAATCTCGCATGAAAAAAGGAAGACTTTTACATTCCAGCATTTGTATAGAGACCCTGTCTCAGCATGAGGATTTTAGATTATTAAAATTGAACATTCACCTACGCTGACAACAGACTGGTTGCCAAGATCTACCCTTCAGTCCCTAAATTACTTCCGTAGTTTGGATACCAAATTTAGTGTCAGGCGAACTTGTGTAACAAAGCCCTGACTGGGTGCGTTATCTAATTATAACTAATTATGCATTCAATCGTTCGTCTTGCTTTTATGCCCCCAACCCAGTCTCCTTTGGTCTTCCTTGCAATAATTAGTCAACTACCAAATTAGATAACAATAGAATATTTATTAATTAACAGGTAACAAAAAGACAATTATATACATCCGTTCCCGATATGCAGGTCATAGGACTGCGATTGTCTATCGTGTCAAACGAGTCACAAGTTTCCAGACCAACGTTCAGAGTTCATTGATCTTTACTTAACTCCCACAAGTCCATCTGTTATGACAGCACTCTTGCTTGACAGCTGTTACAAACTCGGCTCTTCCACCAGATAATATATAAGGAACCCTCCGTGCGCGTCCGGTAAGTCTAGGCATGTCGAACGTTCGCACAAGGTCTCTACAGAGTCTCCACGAAGCTCCAATAAGTTTCAGACTCAAGACAAAGGCCAGAAAAGCCAAAGCCACACACAAAAAACCCCGCTCTGAAAATATAATTCGTTTCATGAGCGACACTCTTATTGATTCGCCGACCTATACATGTGGCATAGACAATATAGCGCAGCCTATTTACAAATTGACCTTTAATCGTATCTTACATGAAAAGATAAAATAAGATACAATCCCAAAATTACGTTCATGCGTGTTACAATTACAATGCAACACATTCCACACAAGGAATTAGATCATTACTTACAAGGTAATTATATTTTACAACGAAAGGTAAAATATATTAAATGAGTGACACGACTCAATATCACGCATATGCGTGTTACAATTACAAAGCATTTAGCTACACGCAAGTGCGTTAGATTATTATGTACAAAATACTTCAACGCGCACGGGTGTTCCAGAAATACAATTCAGTTAGTAGTTGACTTCCAAAGGATGAATTTAACATTCCCTAATCTTTATACGATAAAGATAAAACTACCGTTCAACAATCCAACACTTATATAGAGGCGCAAATACACCAAAATATAGCCACTCTATTATCTTGCCACATGTCAGGAGAAAATAGCAATAATGTAGCTTAAACACGATAGATAATGCAAAATTCACACAATCAACATTCTTAATAAATACAGAATAATTATTGTTAAGAATTCGATGTGTTATTACCTTGCCTTAGTACAAAGGTACTTGTCTTGACACAACGGGTTTTCTCTTGACTGATCCACGGAATATATGCGATGCCTCTTGCGTCAGGCGCTGTTTCCTCGTGAATGACTCTCAGACCCCGGTACAGTGTATTTAAAGGCATATACGAATTCTTGGCGGAAAATCTATCGGTCAGCGTCGGGCTTGGACACGACCCACCATCTGCCATTACTCGAGCATATTAAGTAATACGTCCGGCTCAGGGTTGCGAGTACGCCGCAAGCGACAGGGGTGGTTGCATCACCGTTCGCGAGTCGGGTACTCGAAATGTGTCGGCTATGTGGGCGACGCAGTTTCAAGAGCTTAACAGGACCATGCGGACTAATTAGGGTTTAGAAGTTGAAGTATAATTTTGGCTTTAACCCCATCACAAAGACCAAAGTGTAAGGCTAGTGATAATTTTTTTAAAAGCAAACATATTTACGAAGGAGTATGAGGCAAGATTTTTCAGTACTCCTGCATGTTCCCACTTCGTCTTTCATTAGCTTCTGAGAACAAGTATTTGCAGAAACAAAGGCTCCTGTTTCTTGCATTAATGATACCTTTGACGTTTTCCTTTTGAAAAATATTACAGAATTTACCTTTTGTTCATTCACTTATTTGTACAGCTGGTAACTTAGTATGTGAAGTAGGTGGGCTCGAACCTTGCAGCTGTCCCCTGCCAGGCGGTGCACATCAGTACCATTAGGTTTGTTAGGGTGTTGTTTATTTTCCTTCTCTACTTGAGTTAATGACGTCATTGCAAAACATTCTGTAATTGTATACGTCATAGATTCAGACAAAGACAAAATGACGGCTGCATTCATTGACACTCTCACGTTTATGAATGTGACGTCTGGTGGAGTGAGTGGTCACGATAAATGGTAGTTAGTGTGAATGCACTTATCCCCTCCCTGAATTAATGATAATTACAGGCAGAGTCCATATTCCGGGATTGGATGGCAGAGTAACTATGAATGATTTAATTCGTTATAGATAGACAATAGTCTAACAACTCTAGCCCCCCCCCCCCCAGCCACCTAACTGTCCTGCTATTTAAAAGATAGAATATATCAATAAAAATAAGCTACTCTGAGACCGTGGTTTCTAGTGAAATATTATATAGTGAAAGTGTGATAATTATTGGTAATGCAATTAAGATACATGTAATAGAATGTCACTTTTTTTATGAATCACTGAGATGACCTGGCATGAAACTAGGAAAAGACAATTCTAAAATAGCAAATGACTCCAGTGACAGCAGCAAGGTTGGTAACTTAGCTTAGTTGTAGTAGAGGTAAAGAATACTCTTCATCTTGTATTTGACAGGCTGAATGGCAGCATACACAATGGCCGTGGTGCAATTGGCAATGGTGCAGACCCAGGGAGCATTTCCTTGGAGTAATATGCTGGAGCGCATAGGTGTAGGACCATAACAGCTTTCACATTCCACCGTCTGAGGAAAAAGGGTCACTCTTTCTACAAGTTCACTCTAGCCACAGTTAACTACAAGTCTCTCTCTCTCTCTCTCTCTCTCTCTCTCTCTCTCTCTCTCTCTCTCTCTCTCTCTCTCTCTCTCTCTCTCTCTCTCTCAGACACAACAATATACATTATAACTACTGGTTAAAACATCAGGCTATTCAGGAAGAGTAACGTGAAAAATGTGCTGGGGGGTTTGAAGATACACAAAACACCGTCGACGTCTCGATACTGGTTCGCTCCCTGGAACCCAAGTACAGTCGTCCTCACTGTTACTGTTTCACCTCCTGTTATGCTTCTCGTTAGGCCTATTTCTCAACTCTCACTTTTTCATTACTTCTCGTTTCGTTTCTCTTCTCTTTTCTTCTCATTAACATTTCTCATTTCTTCTCTTCTCTTAATTAACTAACGGTCAATCTTGTCATTTTTCTGCGATATGCCATGCATTATCATGACTGCCCATCTGCAATACAGTATTTCCCAGAACTGTGACACTAAACGTCCAATTAATTTCTTCTATTGGAAAATAGTCAATCGCTCGCGGTCTTTGCTCAGTCTTTGAAGAACCCGAGATGACTGTCTGTATGAATGGTCCACCTTGATCTGTGATGGCCTTCAAAATACAGTTGGGTAGACTTCTGGCATTCCTGCAGTGTCCAAGAGTTCTCCAGCTGATTGTCTCCCAGCTCGTAGAGTTTCTTGGTACAAAAAGCAGGGAGAAACTTAGAGGGTCTTCTTACCCCTCTACCAAACACTACATTCCTGGTGTCTTTCGCATTCGTTTCTGCCTCCGTCATCCCCTTTTATAAGCAAAGTCCTTGTACATCATTTTCACTGAGCTGATTAGAACACACCCTCTCCAGCACATGGTACCCCCATCCAGCACTGCATATATGTCCCAACGAATATCCTGACTGTCCACTTCCTTTTAGTGCCAAGTATCGAATTCCAAGTCTGACACCTTTGAGTGACATATCAATTTGCCTGCTAAATAACTATCTAACCTAGAGCACGACTGACTCACAGAGCAACGATCCTATTTTTATTTTGTTTTTAAAACTACGTTACTAGGGTGACTCATTGCCACCTCGCCAGAGTACACTAGTCGTAGTGAGAAAGGGTTGTACACACAAACCAACACATTTAACTATAGTAATATAAATCTTAACTTTCCAATAACTCAAAATTCTATTTCAACAAGCAATTTCATAATAACAATATCAACTTAAACTACCAAACCTTTTTATTGTGGTGATTCTTAAAACAAGTTACATTTCAAAACTCAGAGCCTGTCTTTTCACAGACAAAATTAGTGTCTCAGTGGCCTATCCACGTATTCCCCGTACACTGACACGTTTTATGGGCTTGGCAATGCTGACCAGAGGGGTAAACGCATGCATCCCTCTAAAGTTAATTACACCTTTCCATTCCCCGGCACAACCTAAGGCTAGTGTTTCCAACTTAGGTTTCGCATTGTTGACACAATGGTCATTTTGGCCCCTTTCTATGTTTAAATTAATTTAGCTGTTTCGTTAATCGTCTAGAGTATGAGGACACTTAGAGAGAGAAAAAATTTAATAATATTTCCTCATATACGTGACAGTGAGATGCATGAGTTTGGCTCACAATGCCGATATTAATAGTCTCATTTACGCTATCCAAATGCCACAACGACAGTAGCTTTTATTATGCTTGGTCATCTAAAAGTAATTAATGCTACTAAGCAATGTTAAGTTGTAGATGGAATATAAAAGGCTCCATCACAGACATCGAATCCAAGGGGGACAATCGAAATAGCCTAATTGTCTCCATGCTAAGTTAGGCAGGGGGGTAACAAATATATTTTTAGCCCACCATCGCCACCATCATATCATTTTACTACTCTATCTGCCCCGGTGGTGAAAATCAAATCTAAATCGTACAGATCACTCTAAAAACTAATATCATCTTCACATAGATTCTTTTCTACAATAAGGCTTGCCAGTCATAGGGAAATGTGGATGTCAATAATAACGTTTAACGTTTAAGAATATTAACTGTGCATATATCCGCAGTGCATGTTATCTGGAATTAAAAGGAATATTAAGTTCCTGCAGATACATGCAGTTAAACTAGGACTGGAGGGAATAAAATCTTGCACCTGAATGCACGGCAGCTTAACTAGACTTGAAGGGAACAAGTTTCAATGCGATCTTCTCTGACACAAGGAAGACAAAACCTCTCGTGCATTCTATCGACATTTGATTACTGCAATTCTCTCCTGTCTGGTTCATAACAGTTTTGTCCTGACGTTTCTCCGGCAACAAATCGAGAAGCTCGTCTGTAGACAGTTTCAAGTGTGTTTATGCGTTTGGTTGAGAAGGCCGAGATCCCAAAATCGAACTAAACTATACACCAGTTGTCAGATATCTGAATTAGAGTAATTTTTGTAATGTTTTTGTTACAGGAGTTAATGGTACATGTTTGTGTAAGTTCCATGATAAAACTAAAGGTAATTAAACTATAAGAATTAGTAAGAGATAAAGACAGATGATGTTTACACAAAATAAGCAACATTAAAAATTGCTTGAAGTTCGCTACATGCAGAAACACAAGTTGCTAAGTCACGTGGAACGGGACACTACTCTAACAAACCGGAAAGCCGAAACAGTAGCAGTAGCCGACCAATAAATTATATGTATTCACAAAGATTTAAATTTTACACCCTAATCAATAAATGCCACAAGAACATAAGCCGTCGCCAACACCAGAAAGGGCGATATACGGGTTTGTGTTGTATCTGTCTTCGTATGTTGCACTCGGTAAGTAAGTAGGTTCACATTATTCTTATTAATATTAGTAGAATTGTATTTTGGCGCATTTATTTTATTCCGAATTCGTCCAATTGTACTTTAGCGTAATAAATTATTATAGTACACTCTATCGAACAATGTCTGTGTGTGATTATTAATGTATATAATTTGCTTAAAGTGTTTTTATTCACTATAATACAATTTTAAAGTATATTTTTAGCAGATTATAGTAAATATTCTCTTATTTTGCAGAGATGATTCAGTAGGCCTAGGCTATACTAAATATAGAAACAAAATCTAAACTTACTCAAATCCTAACCACATCCTTAATTCATATCTAATGTTTAATAAATGTTGCTAAAATACAATTTTACCTAGCTGGTTATATACATATATATTTCATGTGCAACACCCCCTACACACACACACACACACACAAACATTTCTGGGAGATGATAATGATTAGAAAAACTTCATTGGTTTATTGTATTTTAAATTATCGTATGTTGTTTTTCAGGTTTGTACTTAGTTTGGGCATATGTTCCCGATTCGTGGCTGCATGCTGTGGGATTGACATACTGGCCACAGAAGTGAGTACAGTGGAACCCCGCTATAGTATAAGTACGCGAATTCGGATATAAGTCGGTCGTGGCATGACTCCCGAAATTTCGTATATTCATTCGCACATGAAATTTTTTTCAAAAGGACTTGAAAAAGAGTATAACAAATATTTTACTTCATTTTGGGGTTGAGATTGCATATGAATTTGAATATACATGTAATACGATCGTGACTCGTGACCATTGCAGGCCCAGTGTACTTAGTTATCAGGCTTTATTTGTGTACATACATGTATATGTTCTCAGGAAAAAAGTAAAATATTGCAAAACCCTGCATTAAAATGTCCTCGCTATTAATGCGATCTGATTTTATGGACCCCAATTATCACGTTATAGTGAGGTTTCACCGTAATAACTAATACATTCTTAGAAATGAAAGTTATGAAACAACTAGCAGGGACATTTTAAAAAGAATTTAATTTAAAGCAGTATGTATTTTTCATTGTTGCTTAAGATTTAGATGCCAGAATATACCACTTTCTTGGAAACTTTCTTATATCATCTGCATAGTTTGATATAATTATAAGCATGTAACTTTTAAATTCAAGAAAAATTTCATAAAAGCAAAATTTTAAACTGCAACTTTGTGCTAGTGCATGTTGTTATGCAGCCTATTAAATCTGAAATGTAACATGTATGTAATTACTTCATTTGATAACTTTTATTGCTTTAATAAAGAACTTCATTATAATATATATATATACTTATATATGTAATCATTTGATACTTGTATGCATTTGTAACAATTGTTTTCCATTGAAATACAAATATTGAAATAACATGTCCCTATTTACAGTTTGTGTAATTTATGAACCTACTTCCTAAGTTTCTAAGTGCAATTTTTGTTCTTTTATTTTCATTTTTAAAATTAGTTATTAGCTAATATTGTAATAAATGTTCATAAAAGTAAATGTTAGTTGTTTTTTTATTTAGCTTTCTCTTAGTTACTTTTAATCATTGTTAATATTTTTAGGGCTTAAAATTGATTTCCTTGGAAAAATTTGACTTATAACAGATTCCTGAGAACTTGTACTGTTACTTGTGTTAGGTTGTAGATGTGGGCCTCTCTCTATCACACACACACACACACACACACACCAATTATTTTTAACTTCAGATGAATATAATTGTTTCTAAATGAACTGTTTTGAATATAATGATATTATTTTATTTATTACCGTTAAACAACTTATGACTGTTCCTTTATTTCCACTGTATTTCAAGTGCCTGTTTGATTTACATCATTGTTTTTTTTTTTAACAGAAAAGACTCAAAGTTCTTAAGTAGTGACAGTTAATGTAATCAGGAAGACCACCTGAATTATGTTTTCCATTAATCACATTATAAAGAAGATCATTAAATGTGAGGAGTGGGCATCAGTATTTGAGATTAAAATGCTATAAATAGCATCACAAAGGTTATTGTGATTATATACATTTCATTATCTGAGGACTTGTTAACTAAATAATTGGGTTTAATATCTGACAGTGCACTTGTCAAATTTAGACAACACCAACTTATTCCATTTGCAGTACCTTGAGAATTAGTGATGCATGAGTTGCTTAGTATCATAATAATTATTGTTGATATAGATTATAGAATGAACTTTTATTTTTTAAATTAAGCCTAATAATGTGTGTGTTTCAATCTTACACTCCAGATATTGGGCAGTGGCTTTACCAGTTTACCTTTGTGTTCTTATCCTTCTGGGATATTTGGTCTATATGGGATTAATTTTCATCAACACTCCATGCTTGACATCTGTCACTACTATCACAGGTAGACACTAATTAAATCAGGTTTAGGCAGTTTTTGATTCCATATTATATCATATTCTCTTTTGGTAAATATTTATTTGACTTTTGGTATATAACTTCACTGGCTTTATAATAAAATATTTTAAGTTACTTTCTAAAGCATTTTAATCTGCATGAAGATTTTTGTTGTGCCTTTTATCTGTTGATATCATACATTTCTTTGAATGTTTTAAGATTAAGTGCTTAATTTATTAGGCCATCATTATATTGAAGTGCTAGTTAAATATGGTGATGAACTTATTTTAAATATTGCAACATTTATCTTTTTTAATTTAATGTTTATTAAACATAAAAAATATTCGACATGTTAAATATTATTTTTAATTTTGAATTGTCCAGTCTGTTCTCTTTAGAATTACTTCTCTGGTTATTTTATGTTAAAAATACTTTATAATTATAGTTTCATAAAATTTGAAATGCTTTATTGGTTTAAGACAAAGCAATGACATATGAACAGTGAAGTGAGTTAAGTATATTGATGTGTAAAATACTTCTATGAATAGAGCTCCCTTGTGTTACTGTTCATTCAGTTCAGACTCAGACTGTATATTTGTGAATTCACTTTATTTATGTGTTTGTTTTGTAATTACACTTACTAGTTACTTGTTATAGTTATGTTGCAAGGGATTCATTTTGTTTTATTATCTTTAGTGTTCTTATATGTTTAAATACTTTGTATTTATTGTAAAAGTGCTTAGAACTTTTATAAGATTAAGTGTTTTATTAATTCTCTTCATGTTGTTAAATTTTGTTCTGATGAAAGTTTAGCATCAACTCTTGTAGTTGTTTTGTCTTGTAAAGTATTTGAATTTTCATGTTGTATTGGTTTCTTTTGCAAATTCCAACTTACATATGTAAGTTGAAATTTGACCCCCACCCCACCCACCCCTTACCTATCATTTGCACCCTATACTATAGTGGGCCTCTTTCCAGTCATGATTACAGCCACTCAAAATCATTAATAATATTGTTTTAAAATTTACATGAGAATAAAAGCAAACATCATGCAGCATCTGCTTACATTGTGTTGGAAATCCTGCTGCATGACCTGCCAAATCAGATTTTATCATTCCGAATGCTTTCAAGGATATTTTTCGCTGTTCCATTGGGATCAAAAACATGATAACTTATGAGAAATAATTGTATTATGTGTAACAAAATATTAACGTTTTTAAATGGGTTTTGGGTTGTGAAAGTCCAGGTGTATGAAAGTTGCATTTTATTTAAGTCTGGGAGTGCCTGTATTATAAGATATATTTAGACGTAAACTGCAGGTTACACAATATATAGGTATTAATTAATTAAAAACTCTTTTGAATTTTTTTTCAGATTCCTATGCAAATTATACTGATCCAGGTGAATTGCCCTCAGATGCTATTCCACCTCTTCATGATCTTGATATTTTAGAAGTGAACAGACACCAATATTTGGATAGCTGACTTTAATTAAAAATGGCATTACTAGATTTTATTCCCACCGTTTGCATTACTTCATTACTGTTTAATGAGAAGACGGTAATAAGAGAATTTCTTTGTAGATTTGTCTGCAAATTTGGTTGTCTGATTCTTCTTTCTGGGATAGTCTGGAGCCTGACTGAATATTTTACTTCCACTATGAATTCACCTGGCTGGAAATGTTTAACTTGATCAAAGTCTTGAATAATTTCAAGCATATTATCAGATTTAGATTCTAATAGATTGCCTTAATTTTAAAATACTTCATTCTTACCAAAGGTAAAGAGATAGTCATTTTAACCAGTTTAGCATGCTTCTGTTATTTATTATCTGTATAATTAATTTATTTCGAGACTTGTAGTATACTTATTGGGCAGCTTTTAATATTTTTATATGAATTTAAGACAAAGTTTGTATAATCAATGTTGTGAATATTTATTAATGATTTTCATGTTAAAAATAAACTAAGAAAGAAAGAAAAAATCGAAGAGATTATTCAAATTTGTTATTCTTTGTTGTTGCTTTGATACCAAATTTAAGATTGTAAGAGATTTTGATTAAAACTTAAATTAAAGGAATAGGGGTGTAGGTTTCATAATTTACGCTTTATAAGCAATTGCACTTTTTCCTTATTAAATCATCATACTTAATCAATAAAAGTGGTGGCAAGTTCTCAGTGGGATGCTCTGGTGCACTTAGATTTATTTTGGTTTAAAACTTTTATGCTGTTTTACTGATCATGACAGAATTCCAGAAACAATCTGTTTTGGAGTGAGCGGTGAGATGAAAGATGTGAATCAGCTGCTCTCAACATGCCTCATTTCCTGCATGATTGTCATGGTGCAGTATCTCACCAGTTTTTTATGATTCTAGCTTGTAAAGACACACGTGCATGCTTCATATACCATGGCCCCCAGATGCAAGAAATGTGTCTGTGTGCCATGCTCGTGGTCGCTGAGAGAAAGGGAGCTAAGCGTTGGCATGATTTATTTCCGGGATGGAATAGACATGAGAGAATCAGGACCTGCCATCTGTTGTCCCTTCCACCCAAATATATAAGTTGACTATTATATGAAGGAAAGAGTTAAAGAAGCTGAAATTTTGCATGGACGCATGGTTTACCTCGTGGAGAAACATAGAGTATGAGGAGATTGCCTAGGTAATGCTGAGCTTTTCTGTTGTTAATACAGTAATAATAATAATAATAATAATGTGGATTATCTAATAGAGTGTTTATTCTTATAAAAGCTCTTAGTGCTTTACAATACTTATACTTAACATCACAACAAATTCTTTTATACAAACTGCTCCTATAATAAAATCTAAGATAACAGAAACTATGAATCCACAAGCAAATTTACACATTAAAAAAAATAATTGTTTCTGTATCTATAGAAAGAAACAAATGAATAAAAGTTAAGTAATTTACAAATGCACAATTTAAATAAACACAAGAGAACATAAGGGGATGTACCTCCATTTTGACTAAGTTATCAAAAGCTCTGACCATTTTATGTTAATTGCTTGAACACTGGCATGCATATAAAACTCAGCAAATCTGGTGATATGATTAATGATGTTATCTGAGAAAATCCCAAGCAACTATTCAGCTATGCCCAACAAAATACAACCACCACATGCATTTTATGCACAACAAAATAATTCCTTAATCTTATCTAAAGCTACACAGATTTTGATGGAGAGGTTTGGGGGTTTTTTTTGCTTTATGCCCTCAAAAAACCTTTAAATTATTTATTGGAATATATCATCAGTTAAATGTCTAAGAACAATTATGTCAATACATTACTGTAAACACGACTTGATGTAAGTTCTAAGCTGAATTGTGATAGAGATGTAGAATAATTGTAGTGAAGTGTATAAAGAGATATTTAAAAAATAAAATGAAAATAAAGTTATATACATAATTACTTAGTTTGGGGTGCCAAGTGCCCACAAATTGTGAGGAATAAGTCATTATATTACTTAAGGCAACAAACTGTGAGAGAAGTGTTATATGAAGTCACTTAAGCATGATTAATATTATCATTGTACAGATTGGATCTGGTTTGTTCATATATTGTAAAAGTCATATACAAATAAAAGTTATAATATACATTGATAACATATATAATGATTTATTGGATTGTAAAAAAAATTCATATCATTTTCTAAGATTTGTACATAATTTTTTTTCATGCAGTGACTCAATTATTATTATTATCACTATTTAACAATACTTAATAGTTGAAACTATCTGACAAGAGAAATTCTGATATGATGCACGATTCAAAAACAATGGCACAAACTGAATAAACAGATATGTAAAACTAAATTATTCACTAATGGCAGTAGAGATTTGTTTCAATTCAATATTTCTAACATTCATTATTTTCAATACTTTTATTATAAGTACTGCTTTACTTAATGCTCTCAAAGAGAGAAAAAAAAGATTATTTAGCATACACACATACACTGCCCAGGTAACAGCTGAAAAAGTAGTAGATACATGAAAAAATTATTTAGAAACTAAAATTTATGTTTTATTACTTCATTGGTGTTTGCTCTTACAAAATTATAGTTTTTGTTTATTCATGTGTATCTCTCTCTCTCTATCCAGTCATCTATCTAGTGAATGGAACAGGTTTAATATAATTTTCAGATTCATTCAAACTAAATAAAAATCCCAAACAGTTCCATATTTATTATTAGTAAAAAGGCTAAATCCAATCAAGAAAATGTTTAAAGTATGGTAAATAGAAATAAACATCCAGCCATGCCTTCTTCAATATTATTATTAGTCCTATGTATAATTCATCACATGCTTTTAGGACAGGCACCCTACTCTCTCTACTTTCCTTCAAGGCAAAAGCATGTTATCGTTGCTCAGCTAGGCGGCTGTTCAAGCTATTAAAATGACTTAACAACTATTAGAAAAATAATGATTTGGGAGTTTCCATGTTTACTTCCAACGTTCATTGATTTCATAGATGGATGCCTTATGGAACCAGGGAAAAATTTTAAATGAAGAGACAGAGGCAGTCATGGTTGGCAGAGGGTGAAGAAAGAAAGAACAAGTAATGATATATTCAATAAATAATTGTCAGATTTCTTTCTGATTTTTCTTTCTTCTTCAAGTTTTACTGTCAGGATTTAGCTCATTGTCTTGTATCTTCATGCTACACACCGGGTGCACATGCACACATTCTTACAGAACACCATATATAACAATAAACAAACAAAAGAGTTAATATAAAATTATTCTTTTGTGTCATTTTAACGATTCTATGCACTATGCCTCCAGCATATATCTCGGACTTTGAATAATTTAGACAGTATTTGAAAACAAAAAATGGAGAACATATGCATGTTATGAATGACTTTAATTGTTGCATG
Organism: Sinotaia quadrata; assembly: GCA_028829895.1. NCBI lineage: Eukaryota > Metazoa > Mollusca > Gastropoda > Architaenioglossa > Viviparidae > Sinotaia > Sinotaia quadrata. The sequence goes on from CM054179.1 coordinate 63,063,680, forward strand.
AATATTCAATTAGTGAGTTTTAGAAGACTCTCATAACAGATGAAAGTTTAGTACATTTCAGCGATGACCACCCCATCTACTGGCAGAATAAAACAAACTGAAGTGACCAAGCAACCCCCATTATTAATACCGCCATTTTCGAAGCGAGAGAGATAATTGACAAATAGGTGCTAAAGGTACAAGTATTGACTGGACAGCTTGTCAGACAAATCGAATGGCTCGACATTTAATTATTATGCCTAGATATTAGAACCATGCAAACATGCACGCGAAAATTGAAAGGAACCAGAAAATATAGCCATTTAGCTAATTTTAGACTACAGAAAGTATTAAGTGAAAAAGTCACGTGACCAAAGTTGATGCTGCAAATCGACAACACTTTTATAACCACTTTTTGAAATATGCTCGATGCGAAAAAACGTTTGTAAAGGATAAAGCTAAATTGTCTGTGTGACTGAAAAAAAGGGTGATTGAATGTACAGGTAGGCCCCGGTTTACGTTCTGCTTCCTCAGGCTTGTTAGCTGAAGCGGCGTGGGTCGATGAAAAATTATAATGTATATAATTATAAATGAAATAGGTTTCTTCACTATGAAAACTGAGCCGTAAGAGTTATTATAAGTGATTTTTATAATAAATATTTGTGGTTATTTAATATGCCCCCTAATTGTGAGATAATATAAATTTAACTTAATAGGCCTATCTCTGCCCTAGTGAGTCTGGAGTATGCTTTAACCCCTTATTGATGTTCTTTGACAGTGGCGTAATTGGGAGCGACCTGTGTTACAAAAATGCTATTGTGGTTCATATCGTCTACCCACAGCATTAATAACTTCTCCATTATCTCACTCATTGTATAAGTTGTTCTAGAAACGCTTACATTAACAATTTCTATATGTGACTAATCTCGGCATTATTCGTAATGGCCGTAATAAGATCTAAATTGAAGGCCTTGCACACCACTCCCATATTCTACACAACGTGTAAATGTCCATTTTCACTTCAGTCGTTCGAGATGTGCAGTTTTTGTTTTTTGTTTGTAAACATATGGAAGCACAGATTCACCACTACGCTTACAAGACATGGTTGTACAATTTATTTCAAATAATAATTAAATACTGATGATAATGATCTTAGGATGATGGCAGCTTCCGGTTATCAGCTGATTTCGCTACCTGGCACGAAGTGTGCCGCCGTTGTGAGAGTTGAAGATGATGAAAGACAGTCGTAGTGTTCATGTCTGGGCAGTAGAGGCATGCATTAATCTGGTTGTCCGTGGGTTAATGTCGTGGTGGTTGATGTTGATGTCGTAATAATGCACTAATGAACACAGAAAATGCACGCTGAAAGAGGAAGAGAAAGCAACTGACGGCGACACTAGTGCCGCCTAGATAACCACTCCCTGTATTGCGTTTACGCTTGCATTTTCAAATGTTCTTTTTATATTTGATAGGTTTACGAAAAGATTATTTATCATTAGATGTATTATTTTTAAAGGGCGTTAGTGTGAAACAACGTATAATGAAGCTTCATAAAGAGATTTTATTTCCATGCAACGCCATGAGAACCAAACACCCGGCATAATCTAAACTTGCAATCAGCGCGGGAAGAACAAATATCAACTATACATATCTTTATCTAGCTTTATTTGACTAAATAGTCATCGCTGTGCCTAAAGTGAATTGATATTTAAATATTTTTTTCATGTTTTTCTATATATAAATTGTTCTTTGAACTGCTCAATATATCTCAGTGTTTATTCTTCATCAACTCAATTCATCCTGTAACGATTGTAGTCTTTAATGCGAGCCAGTGAGGCAACCACCGCTTTGTGATGTACCAGCTTAATCGAGATAACCACAGTTTTGTAATGAACCATCATAATCGGGGCAACCACCGTTTTGTAGTGTACCGTCATAAACAAGACAACCGTCATTTTGTAAATGTACGATCACAAACGAAATTAGTAGTAGATTGTGTTATATCACTGATTATTAAGTTTTAAAAACAAGTCGTGTCCAACTACCACATAATAGTTCTTTAAAATCTTTTTCATCTTTTAAAAATTTCCCAGTTTTAAAATGAAAGCTTCTTTTTTTTTCTTCTTCTTACGGTTGTACAAAGTCTTGTACTACTGCTGACAGGCCTACTTTTCTGAGACTAGAAGAATAACTGTATTCAGCTACAGGCATTTGATGTTGAGTACACACAGATGTATATTCATAAAAGAACTTTTGCAGCGGACGCTTGTGTCTGGTATTTATTTAGCCAAATACTGAAATTACGCATTAAAGTTCGATGATATTTTAGAAACAGATTGTAAAGATAATGAGGAAAAGTATGCACTTCCACAGTGAGTAATTTCGTTTTTTTTCTCTCTCTCTCGGTTAAGTCAAGCAACTTTTCTTGCTCCAAACATCTTCAAATTACTATGTTACTATTGATCTTATTAATTTACTAATATTTCTTTAAATGCTAGCTGCTACAACAACGATGAGATAAATGCATAAACATTTAAATCTCTCTACATAATTTTCATAATTTAAATTAGATTTTAATAGTGTAGCTTGCTAAATTTTTGTTTAAAATCAGAAACGGCTGAATACAGAAAGTGATCGATCGAATAATTTCCAGTAGCTTACGAAGATATACTTTTCAGTAATATTTCTGTCTGTGGTTGTAAACTTATGTCACTTTCCAAACTGAGTGAACTTTGACCAATTATTATATATATATTTGGCAACTGTGCATAGTTACCAAAATTTTATTGCAAGCTCTTATTTCTTAACAAGGCATAATCTAATTAATTATTCTCGTTAGAATGAGTTTCTAATGAAACTGTGTCACTGTAATAATTTCGTAATAAATATAATATTACTCATAGACTCTTTACTAATAGGCCCAAAGATAACTCTTCATGAGGCCTAATTTACCGGGGAGGCTTTTTGTTGCTTCCATCCCCCCCCCCCACACACACACAAACACACGTGTTCCTTTTAGAATTGATCATTGAGCTCAGTGGATTGGATAGATAACTTCACTGACGTAACTCGCTGTGGTCGATATCGTTTAAAAGACGATTTCCAAATTGAGCATCACGAGGCCCGCGAGATTTCTTATTACCATTATTAGAGATAAGTCTGAATGACTTGATACCATAAAATTTATTTAAACTAAACCACACGCTAATGAATTTAAACTCAGAACTATCTGACCTAGTCTTTAACAAAAGGTATATAGTAACAATAAGAGATTATAGCAGACCGAAGCGCTATCTGCAAAGACCAAAGTAAAACTAAAAGCTAGTAACTAGGTATAAATATGAAATACTAAATTACTAATAGAATTATGAATTAATTAATGATACAGGCAACATTTATATTTTGCATTCTTATAATAAAATAGCTGTTTATGCATTTTCTTATCGAATATATGTTATGATTTCCTTTTCAATAGCAGACGACAAAAAGGGGTGAACTGTAGTCATGTCTACGAAACGGCGTATTGATTAGTTGTGAAGTAAACCTGAAAAAAAAAATCTGCCTGTAGTAAACAAAACAAATTATTTATAATATTCTGTACAAAATCTAATTTAATTTGGTAATAACTAATACACAATGACTGTAGTAAAAAAAAAAAAAAACGGACTAATTATTGCTTTCTTTGTTAGACTGTAACAACAGTAAAAAATTCTATTAAAACTATACAAACATTTATATTTCATTGCCCTAACTGGATTAGTTGTCATTAAAATAATATATAACTATATAAGTCTATAAATTAACGTAAATTGTTTGTGATAACTTTGAATTTACATTTTAATTGAACAAGCCTAAGAAATAGTAATACATGTATACAGTATAGTATTACTATTACTAGTATTAGTATTACATTTACAGTATATGTAGTAATCAAGAAATCTGTTATTAACCACAAATCCCAATATTTGGAAAGGAAATGTCTACAAAATATTGTATAATATTAATAAGTGTACAAACATGTTTAGAATACACTTTCAGCATACCAGAATATATTAGCTAGGAGTCCTCAAGATGAAGTTTTGTTGATGTTTAATTTTTTGGGTTGCTGCTTTGTCCAGTAACATATATAAATATTACTATTATTCCCAAAATTCATGACAAAGTTATATAAATATTACGATTATTCCAAAATTCATGACAAAGTTATATAAATATTACTATTATTCCAAAGTTCATGACAAAGTTATATAAATATTACTATTATTCCAAAATTCATGACAAAGTTATTCCTTCAAATGATAAAGGGATTTAGTATTAAAGTGTAGAGTATGGGTCCTCCATCATTTCTCGTAATTAGGGACCATAAAGTTTGGATGCATAATGAGAATATGAATATGTGAATTTTCTCTAAAAAAATACATGTGATTTAAGTAGACTTAGTGAAAAAGGACAAAATTTTAAAGAAAAAGTTGAAAGTGTGTGAAATTCTTTCATAAAGTCAAGAATATATGAAACTTTTCATATAGCTTGGACACATAATGTTGACTTCATTTAAGAAAAGGTTTTACTGAGTTAAGACTTGCCAGCTTTCAGAAGTTCTCTAGTGTATATCTTTCCCAACCACTTGAATTCATTTAATACTTTTTATTGTTATTAATTGTTTAATTGAAAGCTCATAGTTTCTGATGTTCATTACCATTTCTAATCTCTTGTGTGAGTTTGAATGGGTGAATACTTGCAGGTATGCATTGTATTAGTGTGTAAATGTTTAATAAAAAACTGTTTTAATGACATAGAAAAATGTTTTGCTTAAGAAATCAGTTAAATTTTGTCACATATTGGGATGAACTTTTATGGCTATTCAGATCGATTTTGTTTTGCAGATGTCTCGTAGATATCACTCCAAGAATTTGTCTCATCATGAAAACCAGTCTCATAGCAAAAGAGGCAGAAGTCGATATGCGGATTGTGGCTGGGGTGCTTATGTAAGCATACTATTTTAAATCTATTTATTATTAATATATTATTTTTAATAGTCTTAGTGGATTGGTTATTATGACAGTAATTCCATGACTGTTTTACCTTTTCATTTTGCATACTATTCCCATCTTCTTTTAGTTTTAACCATAAACAATTATACTATATTTAGATATTTATTATCTAAGTTCTTATTATTGTAGTTGATAATGATATATTAAAATAAATTTAAAAGCTGTTCGAGAATGTATACTTGCCATAAAATTGTTAGTGTTAAATGCACTCTCCAGTAAATTAAGATGCTAAAATAGCAGTTTAAACTAAAAAGAATATTTGCTTGAATGAATTACTACCTACTTTCATTTCAATTTTTACACCAATCAGTCGAATTTCAAAGTTGTAAAATTTCTTACCTTCAACACCAGTGCACTCAGTTGTCCACTTGAGACATAGTAAGACACTTTCTTCTCAATGGGATACTTTGGATGCAAAATGTAAACAAACCCTTCTTATTCTTAATCCTTATGTGAACCTGCTGTGAGTCTGAATGCTTCTGAAGACCACTGAACTCTAGTATAATGTTTATTTGAGCACAGTGTTGAATACATTTGATGTATGAATTGTGACCTATTACTAGTCCCATGCATCATTAATTTCCATTGATCTCTTTAGATCCCATATTATATCTTATATTTTATAGGCTAATGTTTAATAATCTTTGCTAATAAAATTTGTTTTGTACAATATGTGGTAATTTCTCCTCAACAGTAAGTTTACATTTATCTAATTTTTGTTTTTTGTTTTTTGTTTTGTTTACAAGGGAAGTCTTCTTAAATAGAATTTCGTAAAGGTATTTAACTTTGATCACTTTGGGATATATGAAGATGTGAAAATACAGTTGAGAAGTTTAATTTTCAAATTTGCTTCAAATGTTGATAAAAGAATGCTTACTAATGTTAAAGGCAAGTAATTTATTTGAATATTTTTTAAAATAGATAACCAGTTTTGATAAGCATTGCACCTTTAAGAATATAACTTCTCCCTCATTCTACTCTAGTATATGTACTCAGAAACCACAATAGAAAATGCCAAACAAAGACTACTGGGACTCAGTCACCTTCTTCAGAGATATACTGCAAGAAGTCAGCAATTTCAACAGAATAAAATATTCTAAACTGACCCAGGAAGACTATATAAAAAAAACTCAAAGGAAATTCCAGAATAGAACCACAGATTCCAAAAACATCCATATCTTCTGGAAAATATTAGGAGCAATTCTCGTACGCATAAAGTCTCTGCAGAATGGATTGAGGAACTGGAAGATGACCATAAAGACATGCCACAACAAAGCAAAATCACAATCATTGAGGAAGATATTAAGTAAAAGTTAAGAGCGATGGCAAACTGGAAAGCAGCAGATTTAGACCAAGTACAATTATTCTGGTTAAAACATCTTACCTCTTTACATATTAGGATTGCTGAGCAATTGAAAGGCATACTAAACAAACCAGAAAGCTTGCCAACCTGGATGGTAAAAGGGAAAACAAAGCTGATTATGAAAGATCCAGAGAAAGGCCTAACACCAAACAACTGTCAGCCAATTAAATGCTTATCAACTACCTGGAAATTATTATCAGGAATGATATCTGATAAAATCATTTCAAAATAAAAAAATATATTAACAAATGAACAAAAGGGTGCTAAACTAAGCAGCAGAGGAACAAAAGACCAATTAGCAATTGATAAAGCTTTAGTTGTGGATAGCAAGAAACAAAGAACAAATCTTGCCATGGCGTGGATTGACTACCAAAAGGCCTATGATTCAGTCCCATATTCATGGATACTTCAAACAATTATTATGTACAAAATAGCACCTTCACTACAAAACCTTATACAAGCATCAAAGACAAGCTGGAAAATCAACCTAACATACAACAATATAAAAATTTCAGACATATCATTGAAATGTGGTATTTTTCAAGGAGATTCCCTATCAACACTGCAGTTCTGTATAGCCCTAAATCCTCTGAGTCAAATCATTCAGAAAACAGGATTATGGTACAAAATGAAATCAGGATATATTTACTGTATATGGACGATCTAAAGCTTTATGGTAAAAGTGAATATAATATCAATTCACTGATTAGTACTGTCAAGATGTGTAGTAATGACAATATAAAATTCGGCCTTAAGAAATGTGGCAAAATTATCATCCAGAAAGGCAAAATCAAAACAACAGAAAGCCTACAATTCAACATTCAACATCCAATCACTAAGTTTTTCAAGAAAAAAACAACCAGTGGCAGAGGAGCCTATGCAATCAACTTCATAACCTACATCAGACCCAACCACTCTATCATATAAACATGGCTCCTTGGATTGACACCACACCCTGATGATATCACACCCCAATAATGTACTAAGGGGAAGAGGAAGACACTGACAGCACCAGTATTCCCTGTCTCATAGTTCATCATATTGCTGTACTAATAATCATTGTCACTTTGACTTATGCGTGATTTTTGCTGGTCAAAGTGCTCTATGCAAATTGCTACCTAATGTAATACATGGAGGCACAGTCAAAACAGTATAGAGGTGTGGTGTCCTGTACAATGCTCAGCTCTCTGGGTTTTGCTAACCCATCACAGTTCATTAAATAGCACACTTGATGTAAAATTTTATGGAAAAGGCTAAGTGTTGTCTGCATGATATAAGCAAGAGAAAAGAGAAGTGGAGGATCCAAAAAAAACCCCTGTGTTGTTCCAGATATCTGCAGTCTTTTCCTGAACATAAAAAAATGTCAGCATTTATCTGCCTCAGTCATAAAACTCTCAGAAACCAAAGTGCAAAAACAGGGTGCTATATTTACAGTATTCATTCTTGGCAAATTTGAGAATAAATTAACTGCTAGTTGTTATTTTATGCCCTGAAATAACAAATTTGACATTGAACCTGGGGACAAATCAATAATTTTCTTGTGAGTTACATTTGCCTTGCATTGCTCGTCACCTAAACAGGTCCAAGGGTTGTCATGTATGAAGACAAAGGAATTAGTTTGTGAAGTAAACAAATATTCAGTACTACTGATTCATGAATTGGGAAAAAGTGCTCCAGCTTTTAGGAGTTTAAGTCAAAGATGTTGTCATTCTAAGATGTTGCAGGGATAACATGGCCTAGCAAACGTAGGTAAGGAATGAAGCACATAATTTTCTTTACAAATGCTTAAGACTAAAATAAAAACAGATTTATTGCACATAACCTTATTTCACAGTAATAGTTTAAATATAAATATTTTGAAAATCAATGTTTAGGAATATCGATTATGCCCTGGCAAAAGTTTTGTTCTCACTGGAATAAATATATATATATATATATAATTAACTGCTGAATTATGAAAAATGCTCTTGGCAGTAACTGAAAAATATTTAGATTTAAAAAAATGATTATTACAATAATAAAAACAATATTGACTCTCCCACTCTAAATTTTAAATATTTTTCTTGTAATTAAAATACTTTTCTAATATTCACACATATCACCAAACATTTCTGTTATTCCATTGGGGTGGGAGGCATAAAAGATGTTATAAATCATTATTTTATTGCTTTGCTTTCAATATTTAGACAAATTTATATTAAAATTATCTTCTTTCAAAATATAATGAACAAAAGTTTGCACAGTCTTTTTTACTGGATGATGTTATGAAAAGTTAACTGAAGTATATCTTCACTGTATATTTGAAATAAAACAACTGTTAACAGTTTTTTATTTTTACTCTTTTGCAGGGTGGATACATGAGTGCCAAAAAACAGAAATTAAACAGCCATTATAACATTGAACGTGCTCATTCATTTAATATATTTGACGGCATTGCCATCCATGTTGATGGTTATACAAGTAATTAGATATTTATAATTTTTAATAAAACTTGTAATGAAGATTGTTACATAAGTAGTGTCTATGTTAAAAATCTTGTACAGCAGTCTAAATTTTTTATTTGTTGTGCATAGTAAGTTTGCAACATTTATGTCTGAAAGATTGTATGATTTTGTGTGTGTGTGTGTGTGTGCGTGCATGTCTGTTTACTTATAAAGGGTTTTACAAGTTTTCTGAACATTGCCTTTATAAGCTTACATTTTAAAAATATATGTTCATGCTTACAGAAACAAATACATACATTAATGGAATTTTTTAATGTCTGTTACAGAACCGTCTTCAGATGAGCTGCGCAGACTTGTGATACAGCATGGTGGGCGTTATGAACACTATTTGCTAAAAACTCGAGTTACTCACATTATTGCTACAAACTTGCCAGACAGCAAGATTCGTCTTTTTAAAGACATGAAGGTTGTTCGACCAGAATGGATTTTAGATAGGTAGATATGAACAGATGAGGTTGTTTATTCATCTCTCTGAGACAGTTTTAAAATATGCTTTTGGAAATGGTGAAAAGCATTTAGAATTGTCTGAACTAAAATATTAGAACAAAATTATTTGCATTTGAACTTCCTTACATCAGTATATTCATAAATTTCTTTTTTGTCATACAACAGATTGTAGGAGTTTGGTACTTACTAGGTCCCTACAAGCTTACCAAGGCTCCTATGACTCCATGTAGACACTTAAAAGGAACTGTTCCCTCCTTGTCCCATAAAAGTATCCTCTGTTGTTATAGATTGCACCATCAGTTGTCATAGAAAGCTAACAGTCATATCAGATTTCCAAATAATTAAACAGTTCATCATTACAACTTACAGTAATTGTCCTCACTTTGCTATTCATTCACAAGTATGAATAAAGAAATACATTATTCTCAAAATTAGAATTTCACAATTTAAAAGAAGGTGCTCTACAATGTGTGCCCTTTTCAAATTTAATGATAAGATACTTGCTAATGTCACAAATGCATCTCTGTAGAAAGACTATATAATTAACACTCATATGTACAAATAATTATAATTAAGAAATAGCAGAATCTCTGAACATTCTAATTAATAAACATTTCAATTCATTCCTATAAAGTCACATGTATGCATATTGTTCCTTGGATCAAACTGAGTTCCCACCAGTGTATGCTGAACTTAAGTTTTAGTTAAAGACCTATATAATCTAAATATATCCACACACACACTTAATTTAAATTAACTAATTACTTGTTCATGCTTTTCATGACCTAAACTTCAATAATTACTCACCCATGCTTCTCAATAATTACCTGTTCATGTTTCTCGTGATTCAGTTTGAGTATTTTTATGTACACCCACACAGGGAGACGCAAGCATGATTCCCACTTCCTCCTTGCACACAAGACATCTGCACAATCATCTGTCAGGTCTGAATGATCCTAAATATATTTTTAGCTCTCTTTGCCATGTGGGTGTGTGAACAAATGATTTCAGCTAAACAAAAGTATTTTACCTCTCTGCTAACAGTTGCAGTGATTATACACACTATAATAACAGTGATAATTGTTAACCCATTCATCGTCTTCGGGATAAATTTGACGTCATAAAAAAAATTCTACACACGTCTTAGAGACAAAATGGGATGCCACGTCTGCAGGCGTGGCTAAAACGATCATGCCATTAAAAAATATCCAACTAGAGTGAAAGAAATATGTGGTCTGCTTCAGCAACCACTGTGCTCTAAATTCTATCTTTAGATATTATAATTAGGATGGTCATGTGACTGAATTCCTGCGGTTTGTAACACAACCCTGCATCACTCAAGGAAAGTTGGCAGACATTACTATTGTGTAATCTATCTAACAATGGCAAGCACATATTTTCAGTTGGATTATTGTGAATTTGCTTGTACTGCTGGATCAGAGTGTGAGGAGAGTAGTTTTTCTTTGGAAGAAGAGGATATTGAACCACCCTCTATTCCACTTTTAAATGAAAGAGGTGACAACAATGCCACTCAATCTAGAAACAAAACCGGTCGCCCTCATGGCGACATTTTGTTGTGAGTGTAGAGACTCAAGCATTTGCAGGCAATAGTGGGGTAAAAATGCAGTTTCCAGAAAATTTGACATTTTTCAGGCATTTTTACCAGAGAATTTTGTACAGAAGATTGTCAAGTACACTAATATATATGCATCTCAGCATCTTTTGCAAGATAACCTTTGTGCTACAAGTTGTATCAAGAAATGGCATGATACACAGTATCTGAAATATATCAATATTTGGCACTTATTTTTTTTATGGGAATATGTAGACTACTCACATTGAAACATTATTTTTGTAAAGATGAAGCCTATGGCCAACCTTTATTTTGTAAAGTAATGTCTGGCCTTAGATGTTATTTGTTACTAAATTGCCTACATTTATGTGATAACGCTGTCTCCGATCCTACCAACAAGTATCCACAAAATTTGATTGATTATTGATCATTTCAGACAAGTATTTTTATCCATTTACGTGCCTGGAGAAAATATTTGTGTGGATGAATCCATGATGTTGTGGAAAGGTCGTTTAGGATTCAGGCAGTATATAAAATCTAAACGGGCTAGATTTGGAATCAAATCATACGAAATTTGTGAGAGTCTGACAGGGTATGATTACGATTTCATTATGTACATGGGGAAAGACACTGAGTACACTTTTACTGATGGAAATCAGGGTGATAAAGTTTTTAGAACTACTGCTAGGGAAATATTACAAGGTGTACACAGATCGCTTTTTCACTAGCCCCACCCTAGCACGCACTCTTTTGGCAAACAACACATACATATGTGGAACTCTCAAGGGAAACAGAAAAGACATGCCAAAGAACTTTCCAGGCACTAAGCTTGCTCCAGGATAAATTTCAATTGTCCATAGTGATGGCATTTCTTGTTTTGCATGGCAAAACAAGAAACAGATACTCATGCTAAGCACAATGCATCATGACAGTACAATAATAAATACAGGCAAAAATCATTACAAAACAAAAGAACCAATTCTGAAACCAGCTTGCATTTGTGATTACAACAAATATATGGGAAGGGTGGATTTGTGTGTCAGTGTAACAACTGCATATCCTAGCATCTGAAAGACAATAAGGTGGTACAAGAAAGTTTTCTTTCACATTCTTGACATTGCACAGAACAATTCCTGTGTTGTTTACAAGAAACACACTGGTAAATCATTGACATTGCTAGGTTTCAGAGATGCAGTATTGAAGCAATAGAAAAATGTCAATGAGGTCAATGTTTCTAAAGGTGGTCACGCTTCTGCTGACCTTTTGCCACCATCTAGACTGATGGGTAAACATTACATTACACTTTTTCCTCGTATTGATCCAAGTAAACCAACACCGAGGAAAAGATGTTGCCTTTGAGCAGACCACAAAGTTGAGAAAAGGACACGTCTACTGTGTTCAACATGTGATGTTGCCCTGTGTCCTACCCCCTGCTTTGAAAAATTTCATTCAAAGCAGACATTGTAAATTCTTTTTTTCTAATTCTTCTTTCCTGTTTTTGTCTATTTTCTTCTTTGTATATAGGAGCATTTTGTTTGAACATTTATTTTCATAATTTACAACATATATATATATATAACATATGCAACTCAGCAACATAATACTTTATATTTATTTGTAGCCTATATTTTCTTCTTTTACTCCTGATGAAATCAAATACACTCAGTACTTTTTATTTTTACCTGACAAGTTACCTTTGTATTCATTGTACAATACAGAATAGCAGAGTATACAAAATTTCTAAATTTCACTGATTATAATAACATTTTCTGCTTCACTAAGTCTACATCTGCAATTTTATCTATATAAATTCATTTATATAAATCAACTTACCAAGCAGTGTTACCTTCTTCATTTTCTGCATTGGGATTTGTGAAAAACAATTCTTGAAATGGACATGTGTGCAACTAGTATTTCTTCACTTCACTTGGATTTGTGCTTCACTAACCGTGACTGGTGTGTTATATACATGTACAATTTTATTATATATAAATCATCTTACCTTTACCAAGCAAGTGGCTGGCATTGTTTCCTTCTTCATTTGTGTCTTGGATTTTTGAAAAAAAAAAATTCTTGAACATGTGTGCAACTAGTATTTCTTCACTTCACTTGGATTTATGCTTCACTAACTTTGACTGATGTGTGTTATCTACATGTAAAATTTTCTTGGGTAGGGGAGGACACTATTTTCTTCTTCATTTTTTTGTTCCTAGATTTTGGAAAAAATTATTGTTCAACTGGAAATGTGCGCAACTAGTATTTCTTCACTTCACTGGAACTTGTAAACTGTCATATAAATAAGAATGAGATCTATTTTTCTACATTTGGAAGCTTTCATAGGACACATCTTGAGCACTGTAGTCATTGAGTAAAAGTACTTGGTTGCAAGCTTGATGCTCTGTGTTTTAGGACTGACGGATGGGACTTCTGATGAAGTGACACCCTGGATTTAATTCCTAAATATCGCCGAAACATCCCCCAAAATTTAGACACTTTTATATTTTTGTGGTGCAATGTAAAGTCCTCCAGGAATATGACAACGATGATGAAAATCGCAAGTTCAACAAAAAGGTAAGAAAACTTTTTATTATTTACTTATTTTTTAATTTTGAAATAACTTTTAAAGAAAGTTTAATAATTCTATAATATGTCTATAATAGTTTAAACTTTAAATTTTGAAAATCCATTACAAATAACACTCCGCTTTTCATTTTTTAATACGGCTACCTAGAAAATTGTTGCCGGGCGGCAAATGTGCATGACACAGAGCTGCCAGGCCGTGTTTTTCGTAGTGACGATGAACGGATTAAAGAATAAATAAATTAGAAATAAAAGAGATATAAAATTTCAATAAGCATAATCAATAATTTACCTGGGTGCCAGTCCTTACATCTCCGTTGCTCTTAGCATTTGATTAATCCCCTTTGGGTTCGATGCATCTTAGCAAACTGGTGACTCAATTTGATTGGATGATTTTTTAACTTTAAATAAAAAAAGACATGAATTGAAATATTTCTTTCCCTAAGGTAAAGTTGGTAAATATTTGGAGATGAAAATGTTCACAAAAGTTTGCATGCAGTTAATTATTTATTTAATTAATTATTTGCTATTTCATATATTTTATATTGTTGTATTCATTGTATTTACAAGCTAGTCTTATAGACCAGTTGAAAAGTTTTTTTTTTTTTTTTTGATTATTGTAATTATTGTATTATTGCTTACAGCATCAAGGCAGGACGCCTTCTATCACATACTCCTTACAAACTGTACACAAACCAGGGGAATTCGCTGGCAGATTTTTCAAACATTGTAAGCCACTCAGCAGGTATGGAGTCTTCCAGTTCATTTTGCACCAAGCAAGCTGCCAGTAAAGAATCTGATGAAAATAAAATTTACAGAAAACCAAGGGATAATGATAAGCCAAGAAATTGTGCACTCACTTCTGAAGAAATAGGTGTGGCTGTGAGTGATGATGAGGCGGATTTGGATTTTTGGAATAAAGAAAGTGCTGAAGCTCCTAAAACATGCCGAACCATCTCAGATAATACTTCAGGCTTCTCTGACTATTCTGCAGAATCTTCATCTAAGAAATTTTCTGTTAATACCAGCAATCAGAAAACAGCAACCAACACCAAAGCAAGTGCAGGTATGTCAAGTTCATCTTGCTCTTCAAGCAACAGGTCTCCAGCCAAAGCTGGGGATCCAAACTTTTTATCTGAGTTTTATTCTCATTCACGCCTACACCACATTTCTACTTGGGGAGCAGAGTTGCGTGCTTATGTCAGCAAGCTTGCTAAAGAAAACAGTAACTGTTTTCCTGGTCGTGATCGCCTGTGGAAGTTTCACGTAGATCTTATGGTGGATCAGGGTTTGGCAGATATGCTTGAGTCATCCAGGTGTGGCAAGCCACAGCGAGTGATTATGCACATAGATATGGATTGCTACTTTGTGTCTGTAGGCCTGCTAAAATATCCAGAGCTTATAGGTAAGTCATCCATAAAGTAGGGGGAGTTTTGCAAATGAGTATAATGCATTTTATTACATTGCTGAGTTATCAGCACATTAAACAAATGCAGATTAAGATTAAACAATTTGCAAATTAAGATTATTTTTATATGTTTGGTTTTTAAAGATGGGATAATAAAATACAGATGATTATGAATGTGGAATATTTAATTTATTTATTTTTAAATGATGATATTCATCTGCGTAAGAATAGAGATAAAATGTACAGAAATTTGCTAATTGTACTCAATAGACATGATTCTGACCTGAATTTTAGATTAGGAGAATTTGCATGTCCAATTTGTATGCATTTATTTTCACAGATGTTTTTCCTTAATACAACTGGGTGCAATGTGTGTAATTGACAGTTTATAAGTATTTGAACACACTTTGGAAAGTTGTGCCTTGTGAGTGTCAGAAAATATATTTTTGTGGTAAAAGTAAAAATTACACAAATCTATTGATAGATAGCACATTAACTATTAGGCATATGGTAAAAGTAGCTAACGTTTTATATTACTGTAATATGCTAATTATCAACAAATAGAAACATTTATATTTTACTGCATAATTAAAGCTGCCAAACAATTGCAATCAGAATACTGAATTGGATCAGTTTCTCAACAGTTTTTCTGATGATTGCAACTTCAATTGTGTCATTGAAGTGGAAATTATGTATTACTGATTTTCAGGAAAGGCAATAACATTAAGAGTTCTGCTTTTTAAAAAAGATCTGCTTAAATTTTTATTTTTTTGAGTGAAGGTAAAGTTCTATTTTGCTCAGTCCAACATTATTTTAACAGTAATAATATACTGAAAGAGTGTTACTCATGACAAATCTTAGTTATGGGTATGATGAAAATGCACACACATGCACACATGCATGCACAACACAGACACACAGTATGCAAATACATTGTTCAGAATCATTGTTAACTAAATAGTTTTATGAGCTATTTTCATTTGATTATAACACGTAACATATATATTAATTACTAAAATACCTAAATAAAGGATCACTTACAATTTCTGTAGATTATAGCAGTTTTTTTAATTTATATGGGAAATTATTCTTTCTACACTTTTTTCAAATTTGCAACTGTAGCACAAATTTATAATTATTGCTTCTTCATTTACAAAGTTTTAATTTTCAAGCATAATATGAAAAAGAATTTTTTTATAGCCATTTGTGTGAGAGATGATCAACTTTTTATCTGTGAATAACAAAGAAAAAATCACCTACACTTTGAAATTTAACTAAAATTGAAAAAGAAATTTATAAAAATCAATAACACCACAATAGCAAAATATAAAAAGGAAACTTGTTTTATGTACAGCATATAATAATTCACTTAAAAGGTTCTTTTCAGGTGCATTTACACTCTGAATTTATAAATTATTATTTATATAAAATAAATACACTAGTCTTTCTTTGGTGTGTATTATAGAAGAGCATTTATATACATTGATAGTATTTATTTCTTTATAGCTGAAAAATATTTTTAAAAATTGCAATTAATATAATAATAAAATAAATAATTTTCTAATTTAATTTTTTTTTATTACATCAAAATGAGAAATTTTGAAAGTGAATAAGATAAGATTGCAATGAATATGTAAGATTGTAAGTGACTATTTTATTATGTTTATGAATGAAAAGGTTTTGGGCTAAAATTATAATTATTAAATTATTTATAATTTATTAAAATTATATATTGGGCTGAGCTCAGTTTTATTTTGTCTTTGAGTATAGCATCAAGCCCTATGTGGCTAAACTTATATCTAATATGCAGGATTATAATTTACAGGTAAGCCAGTAGCTGTTACCCATTCTCGGGGCAGGGGTCTTATAGAACCTGTACCAGGCTCAGATTTTGAGTTTGAGAAGTCTGAATGGCTTCGAAGACAGGAGAGCAAAAATGTTGACTCTGGTGATAAAGTGTCAGAAGAACTGGCAAATATGCCAGACCCTGAAAAGGAGAAAATTGCAGATTTAGACTTTCAGGCACCTAAACATTCTGCAGACAAAAATTCTTTTCAGTCCCTAGCAGAAATTGCATCATGCAGTTATGAAGCTAGAAAGGTAAATTCTCTTTTCAGTTAACATCTTTCCCCTTTTTGGCAAAAAAAATCAACAATTCATTTAATTGATGCATTTTTGAAAATTAGTTATCTTATCATTTACAGTTTGTATTTTTAATTTGGAAGTGTTGATTCTGTAGTACTAAAGATACACATTTGTTGCAGGTGTTTTTAGACAATTTGTTTTTATTTGGAAGTGTTGATTCTGTAGTACCAAGGATACAGATTTGTTGCAGATGTTTTTAGACATTTTTTTTTTTATTTGGAAGTGTTGATTCTGTAGTACTAAGGATACAGATTTGTTGCAGGTGTTTTTAGACAATTTTTTTTATTATTTGGAAGTATTGATTCTGTAGTACTAAGGATACAGATTTGTTGCAAGAGATTTTAGACATTTTTTTTTAATTTGGAAATGTTGATTCTGTAATACTAAGGATACAGATTTGCTGTATTGCTGCAAGTTTGTTTAGATAATTTTTCTTTTTTATTTGGAAGTGTTGATTCTGTAGCACAAAGTATATGCAATTGCCATAAATTATTGTTAAATCAAATTTAAGTTTTTGAGACAATCTTGTTAAATTGCAATTAATTTTTATTTTATTTTGCAATTTTTGTATGAGGACATTTATAATTTTATTTGAATCTTAATTTTTAAATTTTACAAAATTATTTGATGCAATATTTATAGATTTTTCCTTGAATCAGTGTCATATATTATTGTTCCTACATTTTCAGAAAATAATTTTATCAATCTGTCACTTTGACTTCAGGCTGGTGTAAAGAATGGAATGTTCATGGGGAAAGCCCGCCAGCTTTGCCCAGACCTTGTTACTATTCCATATGACTTTGCTGGTTACAACAGAGTGTCTAGGATTCTGTACGAAACTGTTGCCAGGTAAGAGTTATGCTTTTCTGAAATTTACATCTATGCATTTCGTACATTTTAAAAATATGCATTATATTGTCTATATTTGAAGAATCACTGCAGGATAGAACCAAAAATCTAAAACATCTTCCTTCAAGATTTTTACAATTGACTCCTTGATGTTGAAGAGTTAAAGTTCACCATATTTTACAGAAATGGAATGGTGCCATCAACACTTAATCAGTGATTAATAATAGTCAATAAGTCGAAAAAATTTTTAGTACTTTTTTGTTTTGTTTTGATTACACCTTTTTCTTCTCCATTTTACCCCACCCACCCATTTATTTATTGCTCTTTGAACCGCTGAAACCTAATAATGGATGATATTAAAAAAGCCATTACTTTATGGCCTGCTAGGATTTGTTCATTTTAAACCCGTTATTGCTCTAGGGCAGGGGTGCACAAACTTTTTAGGACAGAGGGACAAATTTCCAATTGATAATGCATGGAGGGCCGCCACATGGATGGCTCAGTAGAAAAAACAACACAAATAATGAAATAAAGTGCTTTACATTCATAATAATGGTAACATCCAAAAGTCCTTCGGAGGCCATGTTTTGTGCACCCCTGCTCTAGGGCCTGGCACAGTCACAGTTTAGATCAAACATACAGAATAAAAAGTAGATATAGTACTCTATTAGCAGTAGAGTTGGTTGAGCAGGGGACAGTCATATATTGAGGAACATTTTTTTTTGTTTTGTCTAAATATCCAACTGAACATATGTGAAACTAGGACTGTCACCAGATTCTGTTCAGAATTCTTTTTGGCAGGTCTGAACTCTGGAGAATCTAACACATTCATTAGCAGAGACATTACAACACTTTCATCAATCGGAACATTTCTAACAGTAAAAAATTCTTCAGAATAAACATCACCAACACATTCATTATTAAGAACATTACTAACACATTCATCAATAGGAACATTTCTAACAGTAACATATTCATCAGAAGAAACATCGCCAACACATTCATTATTAAGAACATTACTAACACCATTCATCACTAGAAACATTACTAACAATAACATTCATCAGAAGAAACATTGCTAACACATTCATCAATAGGAACATTTCTAATAGTAACACATTCATCAGAAGAAGCATCACTAATACATTCATCATTGAGAACATTACTAACACATTGCTAATATTCATCAGAAGAAACATTAATAGCACATTCATCATTAAGAACATTAATAACACATTCATCATTAAGAACATTACTAACACATTCATCATTGAGAACATTACTAATACAGTCATCATTTAGGAGTAATACTAATTGTAACATTCATCAGAAGAAACATCGCTCGCACATTCTTTATTGAGAACATTACTAATGCATTGCTAACATTCATCAGAAGAAGCATCACTAGCACATTCTTAATTGAGAACATTACTAACACATTGCTAACATTCATCATTTAAAACATTACTAACACATTCATCATTAAGAACATTACTAACACATTCATCATTAAGAACATAACTATCACATTCATCAGTAGGAACATTAATAACAGTAACACTCAACAGATGCAATAATAACAATTTTTATCAAGAAAGAAGAAAGAGAAGGAAACATTATAGACATGTTCATCAGGAGAAGCATACTTTCTTATAGCTTAACAATTTTGTATTCTATAATCTCAAATGATCGATCTTAAATGGTAAAAGATAGCAGAAGTACTATGTGTGAGTTTCAAAGAATTGCCATTCCATTAAGCCAAATGATCATGCAAAGTTTAAGAAACAGAAACAAAACAAAATTTTCTTACTTGTAAAGTTTTGTTAAAATGTCCCAGTCAGTTAAATATGGGCCAGACATAAAGGTGCTTGCCTTTAATGGCTTGCAGTTTGTTTTCCATGATAGATTAGGAGAATGCTTACCAGGTAAACTGATTAATATCATGGCTAGGCAGAGATTTTTTATTATGTATATCTAATTCTTTTTAAATTTTTATTTTAGCTATATGCATGACATTGAAGCTTTTAGCAGTGATGAGGAATATGTGGACTTTAATTCTTTGTCTTTTCTTGTAGCTACTTACACTCATGACATTGAAGCTGTTAGCTGTGATGAGGTGTTAGTGGACTTTAATTCTTGTCTTTTCTTGTAGCTACACTCATGACATTGAAGCTGTTAGCTGTGATGAGATGTTAGTGGATTGTACAGACCTCTTGGCTGACACTGGTGCTACACCACTTGAATTTGCAGAACTTTTGCGAAGAGACATTTTTGAAAGAACTGGCTGCACTGCTTCAGCAGGACTTGGTAAAAAGTGACATTACATTTATTAGTTTTCTTTGGGATATGTTACTGTCCTTTTATTTTTTAAAAACCCAACAGTAATGGATTTTTATTTGTTGTTTTTCTAAAAATAAAAGTGTTGAGAAAATTTTTTTAAAACAAGTATTAAATCTGCCCAAACAGTATTTAAGAGATATAAATTCTTTTCATTCATAACATCTAAGAGTTTCTTAGAAAAAATGCTGTATTCATATTAAAAGTTGCATGCACAAACTGTATCTTAGCATTTTTTCAAGTTTGACTTTTTGATATTCGTAATCCATAATGAAGTTCTCTTTCTTTTGATATAAAATGTTGTAATTTTTTAATTCATACCTTGATTAGATTTTAGTTAAAGCTTAAAACATACACAGGTCATCCATTAGGCAAAATAGGCCAATGCCTAGGGTCATGCTGAAGAGGGCAGCTCCATCCAGCCCAAATTAAAAAAACGGTTGAAGACAGTATTTGAAGTTTTTATTTTTTTCTACGCTAATGGTTGCATTTCTAAGGTGAACAATTTTTCCCCAGTTTTAAAGCATATTAAAAATGACCTGTGGTTGTCAGTTTGAAAGACAGGTTGTAATATCTGATTGGTCTACCTTAGTATATCCTAACTGTACTTGTGCTCTTGTGTTGAGCACTCTGTACTCCAGTGTTGAATACTGACTATGCTCTGGTGTTGAGCACTCTGACAGTACTCCAATGTTGAATACTGACTATGCTCTGGTGTTGAGCACTCTGACAGTACTCCGATGTTGAATACTGACTATACTCTGGTGGTGAGCACTCTGACTATGCTCTAGTCTTCAACAGTTTTGTGTTCTGATGTGAAACTCTCTGGCTGTACTTTGCAGCATTGGTAATATTTTTCATCACCTTCGCTGCAGTGACATTTTCAAATTGTTTATGGTTTTAGAAAATATGAAGAAAGTTTCTGATTTGTCTAGTCACAGTATGTTTAAAATTGTTTTTGTGAATTAATGCTCTACATCAGGGGTGGGCAAACTTTTTGTGTGTAGGGCCACATTGACAAATGTAAAGTTATTGGGGGGCCACATATATATATTATACACACTTTGTTTACAGCAACCTAACACAATAAGTAATTATGAATTATTTATAGGTTATTGAACAGTATAAAACTATAAATAACCAATTATTGCAATTTTATTTTACTTATACATTTATATTTTACAATATGGACTAACACTTTTACTAATTTGTTAAGATTTTACATTTTTTTATTATAATAAATTTTTAAAATTATCTATCAGTGGCTTTAATTTAGACACAAACTGACTACATTGTCATTACAATTATTGATTTCTAATGAGATGTATGTAACTGCTTGCAATTTTTAACAATATTCTTGAAATCTGGAGCAAGTTTACTTGTTGAAATTCGCATGACAGCATGCAAGTTGCAGTCCGACAATAAAGACCTATTCTTAGATTTGTTGATCTTCAAGCAAGAAAATGCTTGTTCGCAAATGTATGTTGATCCAAACAATGATAAAAGTTTTGCTGCAAAATTTTTCAAGTTGGGAAATGATTCTTCTGATAAAGATCCATAGAAATCCAGCAAACCATCTGACTTGAATTTCTCTTTCAGGTCATGATCTGCTTGTAAGTCAAGAAGCTCTAACTGTATGTCCTCCGGGGCTGTATCAGCTTCTGCACCAAAAGGGGAACTGAGAATATTAAACTGTGGCTCTAAGTTCTAGAAATCTTTAAATCTCCTTCCAAATTCATCAGTCAGTGCATTTAATTGGGCTTTATACTTTTCAGTCATTTCACCAGAAATGGTTTCTTGTTTCAGCAAAGGGAAGTGACAAAACTTTTTTTCACTTGCTTGTCTGGAGAACAGTGAGAGTTTTGCCCGAAATTATTTTACATGTACATACAGTTCATGTGCAAACACACAATTGCCCTGAAGTTTGACATTCAGTTCATTTAACTTTTTCATAATTTCAATGACAAACATAAAGTCTAACTTCCACTCTTTATTGACAATGTTAGTATTAAAGTCACACTCAATGCCCTTCATCTCTAGGAACATCACTATTTCTTCTCTGAGGTCCCACACTCGCCTCAACACCTTGCAGAGACTCAGCCATCGAACACTGGTGTGGTACAGCATATCGGAATGTTCAGTTTCCAAATCGTCAAGTAATGCCTTGATCTGTCTGTGATTAAGTCCTCTTGATCTGATGAGGTTGAATTGGGACAACTGGGTCAATAACATGCTTGATATTCAAAACAGTTTTACACAGATTTTCTTGATGGATCACACAGTGAAGTGGTAATAATGTGTGGTCAGGATATTCTGCTTTAATCTTATCACTTATCAACTTTACCAGACCTACATTTTTTTCGGTCAAAGCACGAGCTCCGTCATTTGTAACACTTGCCATCTCGTTCCAAACCAGCCCAGTTCTTTTAATATAGTTATTAACAGCATTGAATATATTATGGCTTGTGGTTGTGTCTTTGAGTGACTCAACATTTAGTAACTCTTCAGTGAGTTTGAAAGAAGTGTTTATTCCACGTATAAATATCAAAAATTGGGTAGTATCATGTACATCGGTACTCTCATCCAATGCAAGAGAGTACCACAAAAATTGTTTATTTGCATCTTGAAGTTTATGCATCAGATTGTTACTTATCTTGTCAACACGTCTGACCACAGTTCTCCTTGATAAAGTAATGTTGTCAAATTTGTTTTTTTTTTGTTCTGGACACATAATGTTTGCTGCATCTAGCAAACATTCCTTGATGAACTCGCCATCAGAAAATGGCTTGTTGTGTTTTACAGTTCTGTGTGACAGCACCAGACTAGCTTCTGTTGCAGCATCTTGAATTGAAGACTGTTTAGTGAAAACAGTTTGTTGTTTCTCCAAATTTTTCACCAGCTCCATGCATTTCCTTTTCCTCTCTTCGGTTGTTAAATTGTATCCAAAATTGGAATCTTTTGTTTGGTAGTGTCTTTTTAAATTCTGTGGGTAGGGACTGTCCATCTGGACTTGTTTACATTTGTTTGCTTCAACACAATGTCCTAACCTCCTTGACAGCAGTTACCACACTGGTTCCTGTTTACATTTGTCCACCTCAATATCGCGCGTCCTAATCGTCCTTGATGGGTTTACCCCCTCCCCTCTCTATCTCTAGCCAGAAAGTGACTGTAGCAGACTTCCTTGATTGCAATTAGAGTTTAACAGTTTGACTGGGTATGGTCCTTTCTTTCGTCAGTACAGCGTGCGAGTAGTTAAATGTTAGCCCGAATCAATTAGTGACGATTTTGTCCGTCAAGCGTGACTGCGCTAACAGTAACAGTTTGACACTGCAAGGCCCTTTTAAAAAAAATTTCTAAATGCCCTCAGGGCCGCATAATATCTGTTGGCGGGCCGCATGCGGCCCGCGGGCCGTAGTTTGCCCACCCCTACTCTACATGGTATACTTTCAAACTTGGACTATAGACTTGTATTAGCATACCTAAAACTACTACTTATCATGACATAACTGTAATGCCATTATCAAAAATTTATTTAGAGGAAAGCCAAAGGAATGATGGGACTCCAGCTTGTGGACTCTGCATCCCCTCCCCACTGCCCAAATTAAAACATAAATGGCATTAAGGGGAGATAAGTTATCCAAACATGTTTTATATCGCTTTGTTCAAATTTGTCATTTTAGTGTAAAGTAAATGCATTTCATTTATAGACTTAGACTTGCATTTTAAACATTTTCTTTTGGAAGAAATAATTTACGTTCAGTATTTTGTGTGTATGTCTGTGTGTGTGCTAGTGTGAGTGAGAAACACTATCTCCTGATTTATCAATAATATTATTCAGATATTTAATTATAATCAGGTTCCAATATTCTCCTTGCTCGACTGGCAACAAGAAAAGCAAAGCCAAATGGTCAGTTTTATTTGCAACAGGAAAATGTGCACAACTTTATTAAAGAACAGTGTGTTGTAGATTTGCCAGGTGAGTGACTCAGTATTACCATCCAGATACATAAGATGCCTCATGATCTTTATAGAAAGGAAGGGATTATAAATGAAAACAAGAGAAGAGAAAGTCTTTACTCTGTGACAGTTTTATTTTTAACTATCTCTTTTTAATAGATTACTATTATTTTTTAATTGTTTCAGCAAATCTCATTTAGAATAAAAATAATCGACAGCATTGTTTCAGCAAATCTCATTTAGAATAAAAATAATTGGCAGCATTGTTTCAGCAAATCTCATTTAGAATAAAAATAATTGGCAGCTGGTTTCATTAAAAAATTAACTGTAAATTTAAGAATTATTTTTCACTTAAAGGGTGCATACAGTTTGTTTATATTTTATGAAGTCAGATAATATTTTAATTGATAATATATCTAAAAGGCAATTAGTCTAATTTTTATAGTTTGAAAATATTTTATTTAAAGGTCCTTAGAAAAATGTGTACTGGCATGTTGAAATGTCAACTCACCAGCAGTTACTAAAATTACCATATTAATAAATAAGTTAAACTGGAAATAGGATGAATTAAGTACTTATTTATACAATGTTGTTATTCTTGGCTGTCTATAATATTGTGAAAGTGAACTAATTACTAAATTAGTTTTGCCAGCTATTACCAAGAATGAACATAAGTTAATAACCTGAGAAAAAGGACCTTTAAATTTGTTGATAGAACTTTATTTGCATGTTATTGAGTATAGGAGAAAAGTTTAGAAGAGTTCTTGTTGGCTTGATTTATTTATTAATTTTAAAATATAAAGTGGGTCAACAGAAATCTTTGCATAAGGATTTAAAATAAATGATTTTTATTTCATTTTAAAAATAGAGATTTAGAGATTTAAATTTTGATTATATGGGTTCAAAATTGAATTCTTTTCACATATATATATATATATATTCCTGACACTGAAAAAATTAATTCTTTTTACCTTTTAATTTAATTTAAATTTATTTTTTTATATTTACTGTTTAATATATATTTAATTAATTTGATTTTTGGTTTTATTGTACAAGTTTGGTTTATGTTTGGAAATTGTAACAGAAATTGTGCTATTTAATAAATCTTGTCATATTTTTTTCTTAAGTTCGAGAGGAATTTAAGATAGGTCTATATAGAGACATGATCCCTATTTTTCAAGCTTTTGTTAAACAGAAGTAAGTTTTAAAAATCTTGATGCTACAGATGCATGTTTCAAAATTGGTAATTTGAAATAATTTTTAAATGAAACTTTATTTCTTTTTATTTTCTCTCTTAGGTGTTGGCTGGTCCTTGAATCGAAAGTTAACCAAGATGGGAGTAGAGACATGTGCTGATCTTCAGAAAATTTCATTACAAATCTTACAGAAGGATTTTGGACCCAAAACAGGACAGTCTTTACATCGTTTCTGTCGTGGGGAGGATGCTCGTCAAATTAGAACAGAGAAGGAGAGGAAATCTGTATCAGCTGAAATAAACTATGGAATTCGGTTCAGAAGCGTAAGTAACTTACTCAAGAAGAATCTAGTCAAATTTTTCTTTTGAATTTTAAAACTTTTGATAGTATGACCCATTTGCTCATTTGTTTAGTTACCGTCTGTGTTTTTCACTGTTTATTTTTATCATATTCATTGCTCTGGTCCCCCATCCCATGAATGTTGCTGAGTGGATTTTTTTTCCTGAATGAATAACTAACACTGTATGAGAGAGTAGCCCATTTTTTATTAGAATCAATTTCTTCTTTGTTTACTCTTCATCAAGAGTTGGGTTTTTCTCTCTCTGTTGCGGAAGTGCGTTGGTACGGTTGTTTGTTTGTTCGTTCAGTTCATCCCTCACATTACATTCATTCTGCATTCATACATACACGCTGACTTTCACATTTTACCCCACATGCAGAATAAAGAATTTTTTCCCACAAGAACACACTTTGGTATCTGTATGTGAGAGTGATTATTTTAACACCTTAGTCACTCGGTGTGATCTCAGCAAGTCGTGATAGCTGATCTGACACCCCCCCCCCAACCTTAGACCAAGAAGGAGAGAGAGGCCAGCGACAGTCAGCAACATCATAACAATGACCCGCAACAGATGATACTAATTTAAATGAGTTTGCTTGTAGGTAATGGAAAGGAAAATGTTACAATGATGCTTAACCATTAATTGTACAATGAGTGAAGAGACTGAGACTGTGAACATTCTAGGTAAAATTAAGATGTTGGGATAGTTGTGGAATTTAAATCAGCTTGTTTTGTATACAAGTGTGAGCTAAATGATAACAGTCAGATAAAAGATTTATGACCCATGTCATTCAAATTGTCTTAATAACAAGATGAGAAGTGCATAACATTTCCTCAAAGTAAGAAAATTTACTTAGCTAATAGTGGAGTCACAAATATTGAGAATCCCTCTACTGAATAAAGTGATAGTCAGCAAATATGTTACCCCTCCATCAACAGGACCCTTATCTAACCATCCCTATTGTAAAATTTGAAGGTTATGTATTTATGCGTTCTTGACATTAAAGAGGTAAATAGTTAACCATATTGTGATAGACAGGAATAGCTTTAAAGCACAAAATTTGTATCACATATAAAGCAATACACTGAAATTATATGTGATTACAAATGATATTTATAGTACATGAATGGTGGCTATAGAAGAGTACTTTCTTACTGTAATCATCTTCTATATCAGGGGTGCACAAACTGAGGATGATGTGGTAGTTAAATTGACCATGTGGTACTTGAGGATGATGAAATAGTAAAATTGACCATGTGGTACTTGAAGATGATGAAGTAATAAAATTGACCATGTGGTACTTGAGGATGATGAAGTAGTAAAATTGACCATGTGGTACTTGAGGATGATGAAGTAGTAAAATTGACATATGGTACTTTAGGATGGTGTGGTAGTAAAATTGACCATGTGGTACTTGAGGATGAGGAGGTAGTAAAATTGACCATGTGGTACTTGAGGATGATGTGGTAGTAAAATTGACCATATGGTACTTGAGGATGATGTGGTAGTAAAATTGTTTCCCTTTAGGATGAAAAGGTAGTTAAATTGTTTTTGCTTTAGAATAGAGAAGAACTAATATTGTTTTATTTGTTTAAGAATGAAGTGGTGCTATCATTACTTTTATTTGTTTTAGAAGGAAGAGGTACTAAAATTATTTCTTTTGGTTGAGAATGAAGAGGTACTAACATTATTTATTTTATTTATTTTAGGATTACAAGGTATATATGTTTAGGATGGAGGGGCATTCAGACAACTTCCCTTTGTTTTAGAATGGAGAGCTGTTAAAAGATCTTCTCTTTATGATGAGAGAGCTACTAAACAATTATTTATATTTGTTTTAGAATGGAGAGCTGTTAAAAGATCTTCTCTTTATGATGAGAGAGCTACTAAACAATTATTTATATTTGTTTAAGAATGGAGAACTGTTAAAAGATCTTCTTTTTATGATCAGAGAGCTACTAAACAATTATTTATATTTGGAGATTCTTAAAATTGTTTTTCTTCGTTTTGAATTACTGAAACTTTCTCTTAGCTATTGGAGAGAGATAACATTTCTTTGCTGTAGGATGGATAGATAGTAAAATTGTTTCTCTTTATCTTAGGATGGAGAGCTACTTAAGGGCACAAGAAATTTTATTATCGCTGATAATAATCCTCTTTGCATCATAATACCTGACATTTTAAAAAACTAAATCATAGAATGTTATATATAGAATTAAAGTGCATTATCTCCCCTATTAAAAAAAATGTTTGCTGCATGTTTTTTAACACCTCATTTGCATGTGGTTTGAGAAACCTTGACCCACTACAAGTGCTTATTTGGTGTAAGTCACACAGTACAGAAGTGAAAATTGCTCTTTGATTGGTTAAAACAGGAGTTGCTATGGATTACATATCAAATCCAGGCATTTTCAAAGTGGCCATCGATTTTTACGTGGCTTCATGCTTGGTACTAATCAGACAAAATTAGTTTCTCTAAGCAATTAACAAAGTTGCTCAGGAAACAAAATTGTCTTAAACTGTAAAGGCTCAAGAAGCAAGCAAAGCTCGATAGGAAAAGCAGAAAGCAATGTAGGTCCTACCTGCACCAAATTGCCTGCTGCAAATGACGTACAACTGAATTTACATGCTATGACACCCCCACCCCTTGTTTATCCAAAACAAAGTTTCATAGCTGCAGACAGTATACAAACTCCAGATTTTGATGATATCTCTTCAGCCACCTCCCACCCATCTACTTCTAGAGGAATAATGCAGGATGTTTATTCTGCTCCTAGGGCTACCATGCTCATTGTTGCAGATGATGCACATCATTCAAATTTGCATTGGGTCTGACCGATCACCTCCCAATTGCCTACTTCCATAAGAAAACAAACAATTTGCCTGTTCTACCTTTGGTCAACTCCTGTCTGTCTACTTCTAGAAGTGCAGAGTCAAGTATTTATTAGTAAATTTCTAGCCTACCATGCTGATTGCTGCTGCTGGTGATGATCATGATAATGATAAGAATCTTGTTAGTGATCAAGCTGATGATAATGATTTAAACAATATTGATGATGATGTTAGTGATATAGATATTGTTAATAGTGGTGGTAATATTGACAATGATGAAACTGCTGCTTCTGCTGATAAATAAGACAAAGCTCATCCACTTGATGTTATAGTTTCTTTTGATGGAACTTGGCACAAGAGTGAATTTACTTCTAATTATGGGGGGTGGGGGTAGTGATTGATGTTTGACAGGTATTTTTCTAAGACACTTCACATAGGAGCACAACATATTCGTGCAGTGACCACCAGTGCAGTTTCTCGATTCAATCAAGGCTGTGCACATTTATCCCAAGTAATGAAACACTTGGATATGACACCTACTGCTGTACTCCAAGCATACCAGGAGGTACAAAACAGCAGAAGATGCAATCAAGCAGAATATTTAGCCAAGCCAGAGACTAAGCGAGAAAAGAAAGTGCCAAAGAAGCTGAAAACTTATGTGGATTATAAGCTAAATGATTGTTAGGTACTCATTGTGCTACGGATAAGGCATATTTATAATTTTAAGAAAGTAAATATTGAACACAAATTTTATGTTTTACAGTCTTTATTATACTTTAAATGCTTTTTTTATCAAAACTATGTTTTCAGTTCGTGCCACATACTTGCAAACCTGGATCTCCAAATCTGGTAAACCCCTCATAGTTGAAACTTGGCATATTTCTTCCTTATATATATGTGCACAAAATTAAAGATGGATTAAAGCCTGCATGAATAATTGTTTTTTTACAATTTTTTTACTATGACATTTTACATTCAATTTAATATTTTTGATGGGCATGTCATTAAAAAAATTGTAACTCTTTTCCTATTTCAAATTTCTTTAAGCGCATCCTTCACTTTTTAAAACTTGCATCAAGGATAATAAAAAAATTATTTAAAAAAAAGTTTTTTACATATGCAAGTGTTTGAACTATGCATTTAAAAAACATATTTTGGTATTAAAAAAATCTAAAAATTTAATTTAAAATACCTAAGAATGATATTCCAAATCTAAGAACAGGTTATTCTTATATAAATCAAAGACAATGTTTATACCAAATTTAAAGCTGTAGCACGAAAATATTTTTTTTGTTTTGTTCTCTGCATGTAGTAATGTGGCCTTAAAATTGTTTCCCTTTGCTCTAGGATGGAGAGGTATTAAAACATACCTCCCTTGGGAAAAAACCCCAAGCAGTATGATGATGCTAAAATTGTTTCTCCTTTGCTTTATAAGAGAACTTCTAAAATAATTACGTCCATTTGCTTAGGATGGAGTGATAGTAAAATTGTTTCTCTATGTTTTAAATTGAATGGTTTGTATTTAAATAGAAAAATAGTAAAATTGTTTTCCATTTGTTTTAGAATGGAGGGGTAATAAAATTGTTTCTTTTTGTCTTAGGCTGTAGCGGTGTAAAATTATTTCTCTTTGTTTAAGAAGCAGATGTAGTAAAATTGTTTCTCATTCTTTTTAGAGAGGTTGTAAAATTGTTTCTCTTTGTTTTAGGATGGAGAGGTAGTAAAATTTATGGAGGACCTGGCAACTGAAGTAAGCAATCGACTGAAGAGTGTGGCAATGAAAGGACAAACTCTAACTGTGAAACTTATGGTGCGTCGTCCTGATGCACCTTTGGAAACCGCTAAATTTTTAGGTATGGAGCTTGTAATGTTCATATTATGGGTATTTTACATGGATGTCTTAAATTAAATAAAAAATATGTATGTATTCTGTCCTCTAAATCATCCCTTAATCGACATGATTTTGTTTAATATACTTCCTAATTTAATGTTTTTATATAACTTTTTGTGAGTGCAGTTTGTTTATCATTTGCAGGTTTTTACAAATTTTAATAACTAATTTGTAGTTAGAAACATCCCATATATATTTCATTGAGATAAATGAAAACATTCTTTCCTTAAAATTTTTAGGTAGGTAAGCACTTAGTTTTTATTTATTTATTTTAATGGAAACTTATACTTTAAAAACATATGTTTCAAATACTTTAGGTCATGGTATCTGCAACAATTTGTCCAGGGCAGTAACATTTCCTGTGGCTACTGATGATGCATCTTTTCTGGCTAAAGAAGCAATAGCACTTGTGAAAGCCATGAAAACAAATGTGACAGACCTGCGAGGGGTGAGCAAAACTTGTATATACTCAGTGAATCCATATATTCAGGACAGATCTGTTTGCCTTGGACTAGATATTTCACTGTTTTCATCTAGGTCATCCTGTCTCATTTCCTTTTTGCATTTTGATTTTGTTTTCAGGCATTAAAAAAATTAAGTAACAATGCCTATGTAGATATTACCACTCTAATATTATGGCCTCACAAACAGTATCTATCTTAGTTACTAAATCACTGTTGTAATTACTATCCTTATAAATAGGACCTGAAGAGTACCCATTGTAAGTCATAATGAAATCTGCTCTACAAACTTTTTGGTACTTGCATTTATTTACTACAATATTGTCAATTTTCATGAACAAGAAGAAAGTAAACTTTATTTTGTCATTTGTGTACTCTTGTTATGAAGATTCTATAAATTGTTTGGAAAACATTGAACTGTTTTTTCACTGCAAATTTTCATTGTATTACCAAGTGCTTATACTGCAGGACTGAACCACAGTGCCCACATATTACCACATCTTATGTTTTAGTACATGTCCTTTATCTTTATTACCAAATCTTATGTTTTAGTACATGTCCTTTATCTTATTACCACATCTTATGTTTTAGTATACACCCTTTATCTTTATTACCACATCTTATGTTTTAATACTTGCTTCTTGTCTAAATTGTCATTTATTGCATTTTTGTCTTGGTTGTAGCATGATGAAATCTGCAATTTGTAACTTGATTCAATTTTAAAGATTCCAGTTTATTGGTGTTGTAAAATTACTGTGTAAGCATTTGTTAACTTGTTCAATTAATTTAAAATGAAACTTGTTAAATAATATATTGTTATTTTATGTTTGTAGATTGGAATTCAAATGCATCGACTGGAATCATCCACTCTGGGGTCTTCAGTGGCTACAGCACCAAGAGGAAACCAAAGTATTCTCAGTTTTGCTGTTCCAAAGCCCAGCTTTCCTGAGAAAATTTCAGAGTCTTTTAGTAGCCCAACTAAAAGAGGCCTTGGGCATGTTAGTGGTCCCTCACAGTCTGAAAGTGGCAGATTGGATGACCAGACTTGGTAAGGTCATTTCTTTGTAAAATAAAGAATAATATTGAATGTGTTTACTCAAATTAATAAATATCCACCATCACCACCTTTTAATTAATAATTCCATGTGGTGAAAGTTCAGTACAGAAAAATCATCTCAAACTACTCGGATCATCACCTGTTGTTTTTGAGTGTCTTTGCTAAACTTCTTCTGTCAACACTACTTGTGTTTTTCTCTGAGATTTATTCCTTCATTTTCACTCAGCCCCTCCCTTTTTCTATTTCTCATCTCTGGTACTTAACTAAATTCATGTTTTGCTTTCTGTTCATTTGGATAAAGGCAAAGGATGACAAAAAATATGTTACCACCTTTACCATCTATGCCAGAAGACATCTTTATGAGCCACCATCTAAAGGAGAAATCAAAAAAGAAGAACAATTTGTTTTTGACATCTTATCAGGTATCAGATTATTTGTTTGTTTATTTCACTAAAAAAACAAATTATTTGTGTTCTTTTTGGGGTTTCTTGAATTGTTTCTGTGGTCTCAGATATTACTCTGGCCAACTCATAAGTGCAGTTAAATTTAAATGTACTGAGAAGGCATAAATGTTACAAACACTTTTGTGAGTAATGATTTATATTTCTTTGTCAAATAAAAAACTTCTGAAAAATTGTGACTGCCTGTAACTCTGATGTAAAAATGTTATTAGTCATATTGTAATCAGAGAAAACAAAGAATCCCCTTTGTGATCATTAATTTTATTAAGACATTTAATGCTAGAATTCATAACACCGGTAGTAGTAATTCATACCTATACAGTATGTCATAAATGCTTACATACAAGCCTGTTTGCTTGTGAAACTGATATCCCAATTCAAGAATTAAAAAAAACAGTAAATTTGATAAAGCTGTCTTATAATTAAAACCTCCTTGAATCTTTCCTAAACATGTCTGTTTGGATTAAATCTGATGTAGCCAGTTTTACATAATTTTCAGATGGAACAACTAACAAAGATTGCCTGTGGTATTTCCAGATTGTAACTCATTTTGATTTACCATGATTTGTGCATAGGGTTTTGACAGTGTCATTCCTGTTGAATGTTTTGTTTTGGTATAAATTCTTTCACTGCAATAATTTCTTCTTTAATCATCTTGCAAATTACAGTGTTGTGTTGACTTTTTGTTGGTTCTTATTATTATTGCAGCAGCATTATGTGGACAAAATAATTAAATTACCCCTTCAATGGATCAGTTTGCTGTATTGAAATGACCTAATGATTGTTGTGCCTTAAGTTTATTGGACCTGATTAAGAAACATTTTTCTTGGTAAAGGTTGACAGAAATAATTTAGATAGAGTATCGCTGGACATCCAGCAACAGACTGAAAAGGAAAGAAAAGGGAGACAACAGTCTACTAGCTTTTCCAGAGAGATGATAGAGAATCAAGCAGCTGACAGGGAGAAACCTGGATGTTCCTACTGGTCTACTCCACCCAGTCAAGAAAATAGTAAATCAGTACTGGACTGTGAAACTACAAATTTTGATGCATTGTTGCTGTCTTTCTCTCAGGTAAAAGGAACTAAATATTTTAGATTGATTTTATTTTTACATTGTTTTTCTTTGCATGAAAAACTCTTGTTGTTTAAATTATTTGAACTAATTTTTAATTATTTGTTGGTTTGTTTAGGCTTCACAAATTGCATCCAATGTTTTCATTTACATTCTTTGTCATCAGATTGACCCTGGCGTGCTTTGTGAGCTCCCTGAAGATGTTCGTCAACAACTCAAGCAAGATCTTGCAGAAGCTAAAGCAATTCATTCAGATGCATGCAAGAAAAACTCTGGCATTTTGATAAGCACTGAAGACAGTCCTGGTAAAGCAGAGGAAGTGACTGATGTGGAAGTAGATGGAAGAGTCACTGAGGGATTGAGCTCAAATTCTGCATTGCCAAGCTTTTCCCAGGTCAGATTTATTTGGATATTGGATAACGGGTGTGTGCATGCATGCTTTTGCTACATACTGCCTAGTGCCTCATTTTTTAGGAGTTAAATCTCCATATCAGATCTCCAAGAATAAATACAGGCATTGCTCTCAGTGACAAGGAGCTCAATAAACTATCAAAATTTTCCATTAAAAGTAAAGCATATATATGCAGACCTCAGCTAATACATGCTCTAACCTCTGTGCACAGCAGACAATTTGTGTTTCACTCAGATTGCATTTCTCATTCTGGGTATTAGATTTTAGGCTGTAGTAAACTCTGTATTTCGGATTTGATGATTTGCATTACATTGTGTGGTTAGTTCCTATTTTTGCAATGCCTATCCGAAAGAGATCAAACCACATTTTCTTTCTATATTTCTCTCTCTTTTCTTTTTTCTCTTTCTGTCTTTCTCTTGATCATATTCTCTCTTTCTCCCACTTGCACATTCTCTCTTTTCTCTTATTATCAGTCTATCGTTCTTCCATTCCCTTCTTTCATTCATTTATTTCTCCCACTCTCCCATCTCTCTCTCAACTTTTTTCATTCTCCCTTCCCTCTATCTTTTAATTTTTTGGCATGCTGTACTGGTGATAAAATGCAAAACAAATCAAAATGGTACTATGATATAATTTTTCTTTAAGCAGCAATATCCTGAAAACTGATATTTATAAGAGTGAAGCCGCAGGCAAAAGTTAGTGGGTATATATAATTTGTGTAGAGTATTTGAACGGTAAATGAAAAGGGTATTCATAATTGATGTAGGGCAATGCTTCTCATGTGTCGAGGACCACTGGTCTGTGTGGCAGCATATCGAATGGTTCTAGGATTCCCAGTAAGTTTTCAAAAGAATAATAATGAAAGAATATTTATCAAAAACATTTCACAAATTTGATATGCAAGATTAAATATACACACCATTGAAAAAAAAAGAAAGTCTGTGCCAACCTTAAGTCAGCAAATTTGAAAATATAGAAATTATGGGGTATTTATGTTAAAAATATGCAAAACCCTTCTTTTAAAGAAATATAAATTTTAGGTAAACAAAAGAATACTAATTCAATGATATTATATGATTTTTCAATATTTATTGAACATATTCATAAAATGTTGGTAGTATTAACTTTAAGACAGACTGTCAGTTTATTCATTTGTTGGCTATTATGTACTATTAAGTATCATTTAAATAAATGTAAACTAATATTAGATGCTTATGTTCTTTAAACAGTCATTTTAAATTTAAATTAATTTTTTGTTCTCAATTTTTATTAAGAAAAGAATAAAAAGAAGAAAAAATTTCAATACCCAGTAAGATTCAAACCTGGGCACTTCAACTTAAAAATATTGTAGATAAGTGCAAAACCCACTGTGCAATCAAAGTGTGACTTAGTTGCAAACAGAGTAAATTATGAGAGTTGAATGGTATACATTATTGGTGTAGGATATTTGAATAACAATATAGATTAATGGTATGCATAATTGATCAATTTGATGTATGGTATCTGAACAATATAGGTTCAGGGTATACTTAATTGGTGCAAGACATTTGAATAACAATGTAAGGTTATGGGTTATACATGATTGGTGTAGGGTATTTTACTTATCAACATGACTACTTTGCCAAATGCATAATTCAGAATATGTTTTTTAAGGTAGTTGAATTAGGGCAGTTGATGTTGTAAAATTTGTTTGTTTACTTGACCTCATTTCAGTTGGACCAGAGCTGCATGAATGCCCTCCCACAAGATCTACAGGATGAAATCAGAGCTGCTTA
The DNA here is from genome assembly GCA_028829895.1 of Sinotaia quadrata. Classification (NCBI taxonomy): domain Eukaryota; kingdom Metazoa; phylum Mollusca; class Gastropoda; order Architaenioglossa; family Viviparidae; genus Sinotaia; species Sinotaia quadrata. The sequence continues at coordinate 63,099,368 of CM054179.1, forward strand.
TGCTCAACAGCATCCACAACAACAGAACCATTTCACTTCTCCAACCAAACTCCATGTTGATATGTCTCATAAGACTAGAGGTCGAGGAAGGGGTCGAGGAAGAGGTCGTGGGAGAGGACGAGGAAAAGACAGTCCAGTTTTCAAAGTGCCACAAGGAAAACCAGTTACCCTTCGAAGTAAAGATATTATCCCCAAGAAATTAGATTTTATACCTCAGGTAACTGTTTCAAATTAAATATTATGCTCTTAGGTTTAAGGGTTCATTTCCAGTCTAAGTCAATGCAATAAGAACTAAGGATCCCCTTCGAAAGAAACAGAATATTATTCAGAGGTTGACAGATTTTGCTGTATCTTCTGAGAAAAAATGCTTTATTGGCTAGAAGTGCAGAATCAGAGTTATTTGTTTCAGCCTGTTTTATTTACTGCTATTATTTAAACTAAAATTATTTGAAGATATGCTGAATGATTGTTAATGATGAATCTTTCTGATTCTTGTATATGTCCTAATAAACTAGGTAATCTTGTATAGATCCAGTCTAACTAGCTATTCTTGTATGGATCCTGTCAAACTTAATTGTTGTTGTATGGATTTTCACTAACCTTGTGATGATCCTATCAATTCTTGTATGGATGCTATCAAACTAACTGTTCTTGTATGAATTGTGCAGACCCTATCTCTTGTTTGTATCTTAACTAGCCTTGTAAGGATCCTATCTCTTTTATGTGTCTTTAACTAGCCTTCGAGGATCCTATCTCTTTTATGTCTTAATTAGTCTTGTGAGAATCCTATCTCTTTTATGTTTCTTAACTAGCTTTATGCAGATCCTGTCCTTGTATAGATCTTATCTAAGCTAATTAGACAAAATCTATACAAGAATTAGATTCTGTCTAATTAGCTATGCTTATATAGATCCTAAGTAGCTATTCTTGTGTACATTCTATCTAACTTGCTAGTATTGTATCGTTCTCTTTAGGGGCAGTCTCATTATTTGTAATTCAGTCTATCTTAACTACCAAACTATGATTCTGAATTTTTTAGATCTGTAACACATTTTTGTCATTTTGTTTGAAGAATACTTTTTTGTCCTAATTTAAATGTATAAGTGTTTAAACTGTAGAGAATTAATTGTCAGGTATTTTATTTTGTTTGATATTGGAGAGTTCAGGATGTTTTTGGATGAAATTGTTTTTGTTAATTCTGTGCACTTATTTAGGATTTTGACTAATAATACAAACATATTAAAAGATTAGTCTTACATTTCTTTTTTAGTCAAGCATTATTTGCAGTATATTAGAAACATTGAAATAAATGAGATTTCTGTCATATTCACAAATACTGGGAAAAATAATTCTTTGGCAATTTACTGGAACTATATTGCTTGACACATTTTATTCAAATTTCAAAACTTGTAGCTATGAGTAACTCACAGTTTGTTAAGACAACTTGCTAGTGAAAGAATGCCAACAATTGAGGATAACAACAACAACTATTAACAGTGAATATATAATAGGTTCAGGAAAACAAAAAGAGCTGATGATATATTTGTGTCGTAATAATGAGAAATATTTTGGATATATATTTTTTTAAACATAATAATTGCAGATTTATAGAAGCATTTTACTGAGCCTATAAATCAGCCATTGCCACTTTCTTTTATATTTGCAATTTAAAAATTAATTTCTGCCCAACACACCTCTACTCCACCCCCTGGTATCAATAGCTTCTTCTGCTCCTACAGTTTCATCAATTTGCTGCAGTGTGCAGGGCAATGACTCTTCCATACAATTGGTTTCAATGTCACTTTTGAAAATGAAAATATATTTGACTACTTCATTGTCACTTATTATGTTGAAGATTTCAATTATTTAGATTTTTTTTAACTAATAGAGGTGGGTGACGAATAAAAGACACTGAAAATGTAAATGAACACAAAATGAAAAGAACAAACCTAAGACAAAGCCCTAGAAATGAATGTGAAATCCATGTTGGCCACATAATGTCTGACAGAGACAGGGTGCTTGCTGCTGATGCAATTGACCCTCCTGAATCTGAAATGATTCTGAATATTGCTGAGTTACAGATGCACAGTTGACAGTATGTAGAAAGGGGTGGTATCTATGTGCCAAATATACCTAAAAAAAATGCATGCCTCTTGCCTGCACATGACATATGCATTCAAGAGGTATAAGTACATTATTATTGTTATTATAATTATATAGCATTTGTGACTTGTGTTTAACCTGAAATGCTATCCAGATTGGTTCCCAGTAATTACATTATTTAAAAAAGAAAATTGAAAAAACAATCAAGATTTTTTTGGGTAAAAAAAATATAGTCCAAGATAGCCTGTTTGTTATTTTCTGAGGTTGCAAACAATATTTTTCCACTCGCAAATTGAGATCTTGCGAGTGGAATTTTTGAGGGTTGATTATATTTTTAAAAAATTTTTTTAAAAATTTGCATAAGGAATCCTCCACAATTCTAGAAGTAAATCCAGATCAAAGAGTTTTACCATTGTTGCCACCGGTTCCTGCAGAAGACTTGACTGTCAATTTGTGTGGCGCTGTGGAGTTGGCTGATGTGCGCAGTCTCATTTCAGAATGGCTGACTTCATCATCAGGTATCAAAAGTCAATAGTTTCAAGTTTTCTTGTCACTTTATATCTGATTGCACATCATGCTTACTAAAATTAAAATTTGGCCACAGTTAACCAAAATGAAAAATATTTGTACTCTATTGACATAAGGTCATTTTAAGACTGTATGGTTTGCTGTTGTTTTTGTTTTCACATTTCTATGTTGGTGCATTTTCACTGCAACACTTTAAAATTTTTGTTTACTGATTATAATTTGTTTTAATTTACCTTTTGTTCCTGTTTGAATATCAAAATTAAGGTTGATAAGTAAAAGGAATAATATTTTTCTTTAAGAAAGCAAAACCTTGTTCAGAGTAGTGAAATATGTAACCTGAGATATTTTAATAGGAAAGTATTATGTTTAAGTGTGTGTGGTTTGTGTGTGTAGCATGTTTGTTTTCATTAGTGTGTTTGCATGTTTCTATGTATAATATATTTATATATAGATGTTTAAATCTTGTTTGTATGTGTGATGCATGTATGTATTTGTGTTTATCTCAGATCCCCAAGAGCAAGATGTGGAGATTTTGGTGACCTACTTAGGACAATTAGTACTAGCCAAAAATTTGGAACTGGTGGACTTAGTTCTAAAATATTTGTACAGGTATGTACTGTTATACAGGTATATTCTATTTTCTGTACAGGGTCATGAAATTCTGAAAAATCATTGAAAAAAATTGGGTTTTGGAAAGTCATGGAATTTAAAAATAACTAAAAGAGAGAGAGAATAAGAAAATGCAGTTTGCATTGCTTATCAAAATTTTAGCTCTGTTTTACGACAGCTCTGTAGGTCAAAACAACAGAGGGCCTGCAATTCGACATTGGAAAAATCAACGATGTTTCAATGGAAAATGGATATAAGTATCTTGGGATACTACAACATCAAGAAAATATGCAGAGAGAAGTGAAGTCCAAAGTTAAGAGAGAATATGAAAAACGTGTTAGACAAGTCCTGAAGTCCAAGCTAAATGGGGCAAACAAAATACAAGCCCTTAATGCATACACAATACCAGTAGTAAGCTACACTGGAGGTATCATAGATTGGACAGCAAATGAAATAAATGAACTGGACAGGAAAACAAGAAAACTACTTACAATACATAAAGCCTTACACCCCAAAGCAGATGTAGACAGGCTCTATGTATCTCGAAAAATGGGAGGCCGAGGTCTGAAGAAAATCAAACATGTCATTGAAGGAGAAGTCATTGGCCTTGTGGACTACATCTGGAATAACAACAAAGATGATCCACTGATAGAAGCAGTAAAAATGAGTGGACTATTCCAACCCCCAGAAACAGACAAAGAAACATGGAAGAAAACAATGAAGCAAGAACTAGCATACACATGGAGCCAGAAACCTCTGCATGGCCAGATGTACGACAAGCCGACGAAATATCAACAAAGCAATCAACGTACAAATGGTTGAAAGAGGCAGGATTGAAAGCAGAAACAGAAGCACTCATAACAGCTGCACAAGATCAAGCACCCAACACCAAAGCACACAAAACGAAAATCATGAAAATTTCAAATGATTCCAAATGTAGACTCTGCAAATCCATGGATGAGACAACAGAGCACATACTATCTGGATGTCAGGTTCTGGCTGGAACGGAATACACCAAACAACACAATGAAGTAGCAAAACACATACATAGAAATCTGTGTGAGAACTATGGCATACAAACCCCAGAAAGAGCATGGATGCATCAACCAGAAGCAGTCACCAAAACAGAAGAAGTCAAAATACTGTGGGACTTCGAGATAAGAACAGATCGGGTGATTCCTGCACGAAGACCAGACATTGTAGTTCTCGATAAGGCCAACAGAACAGTATCAATCATTGATGTTGCTGTTCCAAGTGATAGAAACATAAAAACAAAAGAAAGAGAAAAAATAGAAAAATACCAAGACCTCAGATTAGAAATCCAGAGACTGTGGAATGTAAAAGCAGAAGTGATACCTATAGTGATAGGAGCCTTGGGGAACATAACATCTGAATTGGAAGGCTACCTGAATAAACTCCCTGGAAACCACAGAATCGCTCCACTACTCAAAGCAGCGCTCCTCGGAAGTGCCCACATCCTCCGTAAAACCTTGGATCTCCCAGAATCTTGGTAAGATTCCAAGACCTTGGATCACAACCGACAGTCAAGCAGAAGTCGTGGAAAGAGGCTGAATAATAATAATAATCATAACCAGTAACAAAGGGATGCATGTCACTTTAGCTTGGAGATGGAAAGGACCAAAACAATCACCAAAACAAATTGAGAAAAGGTGATATCCTCAAGAAAACAACTAGAAAATAAATATTCTTGGGTGACAGAACTTCATACATTACACTGACCAAAAAAGAAAGGGATTAAAGTGACATCACTCACAAAATGAAGAAAGGGTATTAAAGGGACATCACTCAATAAATAAAAATAGTATTTAAGGGACATCACTCATAGGAAAAGATGCTGGGTAAAGTTTTAAGGTAAATTTGCATTATTTACTTCTCCCCCCCCCCCCCCCAGATGATTTGGGCATTAGACTCTGGTTTGTATACATTAAGAATATGTATAAAATCATTTATGCTTATCTTTTATGACAGAAAAATCATGTTGCAATCTAGATAATTTATTTATTAAAACAACATATTAGATGTGTGTGCCTTTCTTTTTTGTCTTACAGAGAAATTGCTATCATGATGTTCTGTTATCTACTTCTGTTTGTATTTCAGAAGCAACAGTATATTATGTATTGTAATTGCTTTCCATTTTAGACAAATAGACAATATGAAGTTGAGAAATAACCTTAAGAAGGCATTAATATTTAGCATTTGAGTTAACTTAATTTCATGCTATTTCTATTAATGTTTATCTTGAGTACTTACATTTCAGTTGTTGGTTACTTTCTACAGGAGCCCAAAATGTCTTTGACTTTTATTTGTTCAGATAATACCACTTCAAAATAATTAACAGTAATTATTAAGTGTTATATTACACTGAAGACTAGCAAATCTAACTAATTAAATAAATTGATGTTTATTAGAGAAAGGTTTATTACTGATTAGAAAAAGGAAGATTTTATTATTGATAATGAGAGATTTGATTTCTAGTGGGGTCATTTTGCAACCACCGTAGATGGTTTTTATTTTGGGGGAGAACTAGAAATATCTATTCAAATTTGAGAGAAATGGTTAATTCAGATCATCTCACTGGCAAATACTATAAGAAATTTAGCAACATATAAATATTTGTCACTAGAAAGTGTCTTTCAATTAAAGGGTTAACATTTTTTCAAAAATACTTTTATAGATGTATTTTTAATCTTAATTTTAAATATAAATATATATTTTTTCCTCTGTTCACTTTTGTAGGAAAATTGTGCATCAGCAGTTGGAGTCATGGAGAAGTTCATTTGAAAACATTCTCAGACACACTCAGGACATCATGAAGTCTGCATATGGAGGCATTTTAAAAATAGATTGGATGAAGGGCATATTATAGCATCAAAGAGTATTACTTTTCTGTTTTTCTATTCTGATAAATTGTTGAGTAAACAGCACAAAAATATATAATTTTCAGAATTGTGACTTTTTAATTTTAATTTTGAAATTCATAACCTTGTTTTGAAATGCCATTTCTGCATTTTAAATTTGATTTATATTCATTCATCAGCAGTTTCTATTTATTTTAATATGTACACAGTATATAACTCATCAGATATCAATAATACAGAGCAGATGGAGGAATTCATCTATTTTATTTAATGTAAAAATATAATATGGATCTTTTATTAATATATATATTTATGTCTGTGCAATACAAGAATGTGACCATATCTTGTTGTTAATTGGTAACAATACTGTTTGGTAGGATTGCCCTTCAGAAATGCTAATCACAATGTTTAAAAAACCACCCCTCCCTGCATTCAGGAGAACACATGTAAATTAACTGAATTATTAGGTTCATAGTAGGTAGCTTCATCTCTTCATACTTGATAGCTTACTTTTTCTTCATTTTAAGAGCAGAGATAAACATGAATCAACTACAACCATTCATAATTATCACACTCCATTAGTTCAAGCCATGATTAGGTATCCATTCCAGTGTGTGTGTGTGTGTGTGTGTGTGTGTGTGTTTGTGTGTGTGTGTGTGTGTGTGTGTGTGTGTGTGTGTAGTCATAATGCCTATCCACTGGTCAAAGGTAAGTAACTATTTCATTGAGGCTGATAGATATAATTTGTGAAGAGTCATATCCCTTCCTTTTTTTGGGATTGGTAACTAGTTGACCAGCAGTCATTTGTTTGATGGACAAGCCTGAGCCTTACAGGGAATGGATCATTTAAAAAGAAAACAACAAATAAACAACAAAGAAAATTTCATGAAGTTAATTTTATTCTTTTGCTTTACTCTTTCACTGATATAGTTGATTCAGACAGCATTTATTTTTATTTTGTGTACATTTCCTAATGAACAGTGAGAGGTGCTTTGTCCCAAAGGTGTATTTGCCTTAAATATTTTCTCCCTGCCAGCAAGACTATTTATTTTACTGCTTGCTCCATCTTTTATGTTGTAATCCTGCTTTTAGATTTTAGATCAGAAACAATTTTACTTTGTGTTTATTATTATCTACATCTTTTTTATCCACATTCTTGTCCTCTCTAATGGGGATAATCAGGCACCTTTATATTTTTTTAAGGTGTGTTTAAAATATAAAGTTCTAAGTAATTTTGTTTATGAATGATTATTAAGACATTTTTTGCAGTGTCAGAAGTATATTAATTTATTTTAATTCAGTGACTCTTCTTTCAGTGAGCTGTTAACTGTGATTATTTTTTTTAATTTAATTTTAACTTTACTCTTAAATTATAAAAAATATTCTTTATTAAATTTTGCATCCATTGTTCTTTTGAAATTGAGATAATTTAATTTTCTTAAATCAGTGGGATTGTATTTTTACAAATAAATAAAATATATGTATTTTAAAGGTGTTTTATATATGAGTTTGAGAACAATTGACTTTTGAGTATTTTAATGAAAGTTTAGATATTTGTGTTGATAGGAGATCTAAACTGTTAACATTTAGACTTTTATTTTTTGACACAGTATTTTTATTTTTTTCGCTTTGAAGCACAACACTGAGTCAGTATTTTAATAGGTTTAAGAACATGTATTAAAAAATATATTTAGTCTTTGTTATATTCAGGCTGTTGTTTACATATTTTGCTACATGAATTTTGTTAATCAGTAATTTTAAAAAATGTTAGAATGAAACAAACAAAACATCCCTTAATGCCAAATGAAGGAAAGCTGCTGTAGGTAATATCCTTTTTTTGGTTTGACCACACCCTACTACGTTGCTTGATGCAATGAAATTGAAAATAGTAATTAAAAATGTTAATTATACAGAAACGTTTTAATAATAATTATATAATGTTGCTGAGCATTCATATGTTTCTTTCAATATTTTATAGTTCACCTGGTCGATGATCATACTATATTTGAGGAGTTGCATTTTTTTACAAGTCATGATTATCTTCTGTTTGAATGTATTCATTATGAACCATGATTATAATTATTAGGGACTCAAGAGTAGGTTTTTTGTTTAATTTCTTTCAAAAAGTGCCACCATGATTATTAGGGACTCAAGGTTTTTTTGTTTAATTTATTTCAAAAAGTGCTACAAGTATTAGATGGAGCTCTATACGTAGAAATGTATTTACCTATGGTTTGTTTAATTTACATCATACATACTACTTGGTCTTACCTTCTTCCTCTTTCCCTATGAGCAGGTGTGCAAAAATGTCAGCCCCTTCATTGATAGCTAGTCATTGCCAAAAAAATAATAAACTAGTTTTATTACATTATATCTGACACCATTGACTATCAATTTAGCTAAATGGATTATCATAGCCCCAAAATAATAAGCTAGCTTTATCAATCATTGCATTCTATTTGAGTCCATTTACTACCAATTTAGCTAAGTGGATGGTCATTGCCAAAAAATAATAAATTAGATTTATCAATCATTGCATTCTATCAGTCAGTTTAGCTAAGTAATGGTCACTGCCTAAAAGTAATAAACTAGCTTATTCTTCCTTGCAGTCTATCTGAGTCGATTGACTACCAATTTAGCTAAGTAATGCTCACTTCCCAAAAGTAATAAACTAGCGTTATCTTCATTGTATTCTATCAATCAGTAACTACCAGTTTAGCTAAGTGATAGTCACTTCCCAAAAGTAATAAACTAGCTTTGTCTTCATTGTATTCTATCTGGTTCGATTGACTACCAATTTGAGCTTTTAATTTGTATTTCACTTCACATCAGATATTTTTTCTCTCTATCTTTTATCTTTTTCGTTTTTGAACAAAGCATTACAAAACTACTTGATGCTTTATAATAATTCTTTAATTATAGTTTGTTGAATTACTGACATCAAATTAGATGTCATCTTTATGTGAAGTGGTTTGTTTTAATAAAGCGCATGTCTACTTGAAAAGGACAGTGGTTATTTTTGTCAGATATGACTAACCAAAAAATAAAGGCCTTGCTGAATTTCAAAACTTTTCATTACAAAGGCTGGCTGTCCGTCTGGTCCTATCTCACTATTAATTTTTTAAGCAATTTTTTTTTTTTTTTTAGAGACACATTGACTAACTCTGATTTTAATCCCAGACTGCTTGGACATCCTGTTGTTTTAGATGAAATTTGCCTGTCACTATTCAGGTGTCTTTCACTTTTACCAGTATCTAAGCTAGACAGTTAAAGAATTATGCTTTCATAGCATGGCTAGTAATTTACTCTCCTGGAAATAAAAAAACTCAATTTATAATTTATAACATACCTGGTTATGATTTTATCAAGTAGAGATTTTAATGACGACTTTATTTTTTGAGTACTGGATTACATGTATATTAAATATATTTAATTTGTTTATTTTCAAACTTAGTTTTTTAGCATCCATGTATTAATGCAAGAGTTTCAATTTTATACATCTATAAAAATTATAAATAAAGTATAATACAAGTGTGAGCACTAGCTACACAAAATGACAAACATATGCATGCAACCATGCATATATGCACACCCATATATATATATATACTAACAGATTGTTCTGATAAAACAAGTGTGATTTTGATAAAAGGTTAATTTCCACTTAAATGTGGGTTTGGTTCTAATACTAATAGTAACATGAATATTTTTAAATATGTCATGTTTTAATGGAAATTGCACTTTATAAGACACTAATTTCCTCATTTTCCTTGAAATTTGCATATGGTTGGCAAAGTGTTTGGTATATAATTTATTTAATTAAGCCTTCATATGTTACTATTCTTGCTATTTAAGTGATTAATTAACAGTAAACCTTCAAATATTACTAACCATGCTGTTAAATTAATTAACAGTAAACTTCAAATATACTAACTATGCTGTTTAAAAGATTAGTTAACATAAAGCATTTAGATATTACTAAGCAAGCTGTTTAAATAAATAATTAACAGTAAACCTTCAGTATTGCTAGCCATGCTGATTAAATGATTAGTTAATAATAATGAGAGCATTCATTGAAATTTACTGTGTACTTTATATGACAGTCCTTGCCCAATTCATCTTAATCCTCAACATGTAAATGCAAATTTTCAAATGCTTAATTTGTGATAGTGCATAGTGTAAGCAGTCATGCTTTTTGTTATGTTGAGATTGTCAGGTTCTTATTTAGGCTTTCTTATGCAGTAATTGGTTAATGGATACTATTATGTGTTTACATTATTATGATATTGTTGAAATATTCACAGCAGTAATTAGCCAGTTGATTTTTTGTTCTTTTTTATACATTTTCTTAAGGAGTGTCATCTTAAATAACACCTTCTTTTGCTTTCTTTTATTTTTAGAAAGATTTGAAAACATTTTAATTTAACAAACATACAGCTCATTGTTGGTAGACATTTGACAGGCCATGTAATTTTAAGAAAATATATTCCAAGAAATTTAAATATAAACAAACTTCATAACTTAATAATAAATGTAACTATAAAAAACATATAAAACTTGTTAAATGTAAGCAATCTATAACAGAAATCAGAAACATAATAAGATGCAGATGAACCTTTATAATGTGGAGTAAAAGTTTTAAAACTGTCTACAGTATTGAGATCCAGAAAACATTAAACAGAGTTTATAAATAATAAGTTATTACCAGATATTCAGGTAAAATTAAATATACACTAACATAGTTTACAGAAATTAAGCACTAAACTATAAACTCCTGGAAAGTGAAATAACATATCTACTAATTGTAATCTCTGTGGATGTGATAATATACAAACAATATCATGGTTGGAGAGCAGCAACACATTCTTCATAGAAATTAATATCTCAAAGAGCAGTTACTGTGTTTCATTTTATTTGTATGTAAGTTTCGACAAAACATCAATATTTTCCTTGAAGAATATATATTACAGAGAGTAAACAGTGACAAACAGATACTTGCTATGCATAAAGTATGATGCAACTCAGGGTTCTTGCTATGGAGAATATTAGTAAGGGCTGGGTTTACTCTGGGATCATGCTAAAAGGGTTATTCGTTTAAGAGTTTTAGCTATTTTTTCTTTAAATATTTATTTATTTGTGCCTTTTGTTTTTATCTGCAAAAGATATCAAACAGTGATTTTATTATAATGCAGAGTTGCATGTTAAGAATATCACAAGAAAAATTTATTAAAGAATTATATGTATGTTTCTTTGCAGCAAAATTATGATGTAAATGTTATGCAGTCAATAAATATACATTATGTAATTTTGACATAATTTTATATCCTTGCATATTATATACTCAAGTTTCAAACATATCACTGAGTGCAAAATAAACCCATTGAATTAAATACCATATTTTATTGGTGCAAAATATTGATATACATTGTACTTGCAAACTTTAATTTACATTAATGAATATATTGTACCTAGTCATCATAAAAAGCAAAACTGTTAAAGAGTATTACTACTTCTAAATATTTAATAAGAATTTCTTTACAATTTATCTTGTAAGTTTAAAAAGCGCACAACACAATGCACATTTCATTAGTCTTCTTTTGTTTTAAAAAAAAAAGAATAACATAATGTTAAAGCGTAGCTGAAAATAATGCTTCGTCATTGTTCAGTCTTGTCAAAGTGTAGGGTTTTAATTATATATATATATATATAGAAGTATAATGAGTACTGTGCAAATATTACACACACACACACAAAAAGAAGAGATTTCATATAAATATTTCAAAAGGTCTAAAACTTTAATGAACATGTAAAATATAGTTTGTTTTTTTAAAAGCTTTTTGTAAATATCATCCATATTAATATTTCTTCTTTTTTTTTACATAATTTGAAAACAGTAGCAAACAATGTAGATCATGTAAATTAACTATTAAATATTTAATAAAGCCATGACATACAGACCATGTAATTTAACTATTAAATATTTTATACAATCACTCACTAAAACCTGAATTTCCAGGCCTAATAATACACAATTTCCAGTTATGAGAATGTTATGTTTCTCTAAGATCCTGAATAGGTGCTCAAATCATAAAAGACTGTTTTTAGCAGAGATTCACATAAAACAATAACAAATTGAAGGCTGGGGTAAACAAAGTATTCTTATGGTTATGCTTGAAACAGGGGAAGTAACTCTTAAACAGGTTAAAGTCTTGGGTGTGATGGATCACATCTCTTCCTCCTTTAGAGGATGGGGAATGGAAATTGTTTCTGGCACTGTAAAGGAAATTAAAAGATATTAGTCACTGTATGTAAATTATGACTGCAGTAGTTTACAGTAATTTTCTTAAACTATCATTTAAAATAATTAATAATAATAATCCAGCATTTCAAATATTTACAATGAAAAGAAGTACATGTAATCAGTTCATTGTACTTTTCTTGGATCATGCCTTTCACCACTGTCCAAAGAGTCATTATCAAAATGTTGTCTTTACATGAAAATAAAGCAAGAAAAAATGCTGAGGATTAATTTTTCTTGTCTTGTCTTACACATGCATGCAGTCACACACACACAACAGAGTTTTCTTAAACACTTCTTAAATCCCACTATTAAATCTGCAATTATGAAGGCACAGGTAACAAAATTCAAATATATTTTCATCTTAAATGTTTGTTTATATTTCATATGTTTCTAAATCAGTGGAGACTTATTGGTGTGGTGGTTTGACATATGACAGTGCTCAACTTAACAACATTCCACAAACCAGTTAAGTCATAGGTTAAATGCAATTAATTCTTTCACAAGTATTTTTCATCTGAAATTACAAAACTTCAGAGTTGACATAATTTTTTAATTACCTTTCAGAATTAAAGTACCTGAGTACTTAAAGAGTATTTGTATAGGATCTTAAAAGGAACAATTTTTTTTAAGCATGTTGCATAGCTGGACAATGAATACTGATCCAGGTGTTCCATGATTTTGTTAAATTAAAAAAAAAAATTCAACAAATACAACAAACAACATTTATTTACTTTCCTAATCTAATTCCTAACCGTTCATTCTCTAAATAGTATTAATCTATAAAATCATAATTTCAAAATAAAACCCTCAATTAATCTTAATTCTCCAATACTCAAATATACTAACCTAACAAAACTAATCTCATCCTATATAATCAAAACAATTTTAAAAAATCCCATTTAAATAAACCTACTACTAATAAACTACAACCACTTAAAACCCTAAATTCAACATAAAGAAAAAAGCTAAACTTTTCATATTCAGGGCTTAAACCTAATGCACTTATCTGCCATCTTTATCCCTATCTTATTAACTATAAATTTTTAATCTATTATTTGCTAAATTAATAAATAACATTAAATTATATAAGCAATTTTGTTTTGTTCTTGGTATAAATTTACATTTACTCCCCCAATCCCATTAAATTTAACTTTAACACCAAACCTAACTCCCCCTCCCCACCTCAGTTTATACACCCTGAACCCCATCCAGTATATTCTATTATAAAAACACACGGAAAAGAAATAACACATTATTGTTATGAGATCCAGAATGTACTTTTACAGGACAATATTTATGATGTAGTACTTATACAGTACATTATTTATGAACATATATTAAAAAATTGCACTTAAACTTAGCAAACACTTTTTTTTTTTACTGTCAGCACCTCCATATAAACTTGAATTTAAGACAACCCCATTTGGTTGTGAAAAATCTGCTTGAGAAGACACTTTAATGCATTACTGAACTATATCTAGAGAGCCAAAAGAGTTTAGATACTACCCACCCAACACACTTGATTACATACCTATACCAAGGGCAGCTTGCTGATTTGGTGCAAGACCATGGTGCTTTGCGTTTAGAGATAACAGTTTCTTGATTACATACTGTGACATGCACCCCTTTGTTATGGTTATGATTATTATTATTATTAATCATCCATAACTAATTACAAATTATAGAGAAATCTTATGTTTATTAATAATTCTCCCAGAGACACCACTTGTCTCTCACTTGGTGGATTATTCAGGTGTAGTAAAAGCCTTCTCTCTTCCAATAAGACAACATTTTACTGTCACACTTTATTTTCGTAGGTTGAAATTGCTTACTAAAGGAGTAACAAATCCATCTTTAATTATATTTAATGAGCCCCCATCTACCCACTATCACTCCAACATATAGTTTAATAATATGTTTAAGAAGGTTAATAAATCTATTAAATCAACAATCAAATAGGCATATGACAAATATAATGAGAAGGTTATCTGACATCAGTATTCCATGAAACAAAGTTCAAGTAATTCCGATACTTATTCAGCCCTATATCCTAACACATAATTCAGCAGTCAGATTAGTATAAAAAATAAATCACAGGGCTATTCTCATCTTAGAAGAAGTGGAGTTACAGAATAATATGATAATAATTTGTATATATAATTTGTTCAATGACATAAGCTGCAACTGTCGTTTGCGAACTTTCATGACCATATCACAAGTTTATTGTTCACAACAGAATAGTCATCTTCCATGTGCTCTGCTAGGCACATTGGAGAATGTTCCAACACTGTATATCTCTCAAGACTAATCTAGGCACTCATTTGCCGTATTAGCTTCTTGAGTAGGCAATCACAGTAACAAATTTCTAGAACTCCTTTTGCTAGAAAGTTCCACAGTGGAGTCAGGTACACTTGCAGATGCACACAAACCAGGGTGCAGTGAATCAACACAATTCCTGCCTGCTAGGATGGATACTTCTCTATTCCACTACAAGCATACAAAGAAAGCAGGGGAGAAGTAAGATGAAAGGCTTGCTTCTTCCTGAAAACATAATCAGGGAACAATACTAATTCCAAATCTACCATCTCTACATTCCATTCTTTCCTACAATCATTCTCAACTTACAATTCCTGTAAGAGTATTCATTAGCCCAATACATGCATATAGCATAATAGATACAACATAATCCATTACAAATGTGTTTCTACTAGAAGCAATGTCGTGTTTAACATATTACATACAAGTATCATAATTCGCAATTGTAGAAATAATAGTCTATTCATATAATTAATATACATCTTTACAAATTAACAAGTATAATATATTGATAGCAAAGTGCACAAAATATTTCTAAATCCATTCTCTCTCAATCAATCAGTTAACTCATCATAAGCTAATGATAACCTTTTCATGGCTGGACTTGAGTTACATTAAAATCGAATGATTAGAATATAGAACTTTCTTCAACAGGTAAGTTTCTGTCCATTGGCTAATTCATTATTTGTAAACCTTTAAATATTGGATAGCAAATATTACTCATCCACTCTGGATTGGTCTGGATTATATCAGCAAGTTCTAGCATATTCTTTATCTGAGTCGTTATTTTAACTCTGGTACAAAAAATATCATGCACAGTATCTGAAGGTCATGTCAAGCTGACATTTAACAAACTATGTAATAACTCAATTTAAAATTAGGGATAAGCAAATTTACTCTGACACACATACCTATACCAAGGGTAGCTTGTTTATTTGGAGGAAAACTGAAGTGCTTTGTATTCAAGGGAAATAATTTATTGATTACTCACCTATGCCAAGGGCAGCTTTTTTATTTGGTGGAAGCCCATGACGTGATGTGTTTAGAAGGAACCTTTTATGTGGAAAGTCAAATGGAGACTGGAAATTTGACCGGTATATTGTAGAAAGTGGGTGTGGCATAGGATTTTCTTCTGTGACCATACATGACAACAAAAGAGATTAAGCAATCTGCAGAATATCTTGTGTATAATTGATAAAAATAAAAGACAAAAGGAAAATAATATTAGTGCTCAGAATAAAATGGTGTGCTTTCATTTATCCAATATGCATAGAGGGTAGGGAGTTTTCCTTTTAATTGAATTTACTGGTTGCAGGGATATAGTTCTTTATATAACACATTAGCTGCTGCTGCACTTGGTACTTGCTTGAAAAACTCCCATCAGAATTTGGTGTAAAAAAAAAATTATTACATATTTGAATAATCTTTAGTTTCTTAGAAGTAATCTCCACACATTCAAAACCAAAGATAATGTCAGAAGCATTTGAAGGTCTAGTAATAGTGGTATTTGATGGTTAGTAGGATGTTTTGACAAGTGTCTATAATACTTGATAGCTGACATGCATAATGAATGTTAGTAAATTTTTTTTAAATGGGTAGGGCCTTGTGGCACTGTCACTAATACTTGACAGGTGGTATGGCCTAATATTGTAAGTAATACTTGAGAGTTGATAGAATCTTGTGACTATGTAACACTTAGGGGTGGGAGGATGGGACCACAGACTCAAACTGCAAATTATTTGGAATGCACCTTTTGAGTCGGACAATCTAGGAGGGGTGAGGGTGGGGAATGCCATTCTTACATATGGTGAAAAAGGTGCATGGGGCAAAAAAGGTTGAGAACCACTGGTTTAGTGATATGTCAATAATATTTGAGGGTTGGTAGGTACTAGTGCCAGTAATACATGGAGGAGGGTAAGGTCTATTGTCAATGTCAGTAATACCTGAAGGTGGGTAGGGTCTTGTGACAGTGTCAGTAATACTTGGCAGTTGGTATGACCTAATAATGTCTATAATGCTTGAAAATAGATTGGCTCTAGTGACATTGTCTTTAATAGTTCAGTGTGGGTAGGCCTAGTTAAGTGTCATCATTCTTGACAGTGGGTAGGGCTTAGTGACTGACATTAATGCTTGTGAGTATACAGGGCCTAGTGACAGCAGTTTTTTGACAGTATTTAGGGCTTAGTGACAGTCAGTAATACTTGACAGTGGCTAAGGTATTATGACAATAATATTTGAGAGTTGGTAAGACCTTGTAACAATGTTAGTAATCCTTGAGACTGGGTGGAGCTTAAAGACAGTATCAATAATGCATGAGACTTGGTAGGACCTAGTCATGAGGTCATGAATATTTGAGAGTAGGTAGGGTCTGGTGACTGTAATACTTCATGGTGGGTACACTCTAGTGACAGCAGTGTTTGAGATAGTTAAGATATTGTTAAGAGTTGGCAGGGTTTAGGGCCCTCTGATAATGACAGTATATAATAAATACTTGAGGGTGGATGGAACCCATGACAGAATTAGTAATACTTGAGAGTGAGTAGTGCTCTAGTGAAGGTAATACTTGAGACTGCAACAGAATCAGGAACAGTTTTGAGTCAGTAAGGCTTAGAGACAGTTGTACTTGAGGAGACTGCAATAGAATCAGGAACAGTTTTGAGTCAGTAAGGCTTAAGACAGTATTATTTGAGATTATAATTGTATGATAACTGTGATTATTGTAACTTTTATCTATCCTTTCTTTTTAACCATAAAAATTTGTAATAATTTGTATTTGCAGTAGTTATTATGTTGATATAATTTACACCCAAATTTATTTGTTTATTATTCGCTCTCTCTCTCTCTTTCTACATATATATGTGCTCAACCTCAATATAAAGATTTTGAATAATTTTATGAAATTTTAAAAGTGGAGTCGATAGATGACGCATTTCATGGGAGATTACTTGAGAAATCACTATGTTCAGTTTTTTCACTTATACTATTTTATCTTAGTTTTGAACAGTTGATAAATTAAAAGCCAAACAAACATACAAACAGTGCATGAATAGTGAAGAAGAGGTGATTTAATTGCAAAAAACATGAACCAGATTTCTTGTATTGCATGAAGATTATATTAAACTGTGATCATTTGTATGTTTGTAAATAATAAATAGCTTACATTATTGATTTATGAAATTTATGATTTTGGTTGAGATCCAAATTACTTACCAGTGATACTCCTTGGACGGAGTTTTTTTTCAGATGGGTCCCTGTGAAAATGTCTGTAACCTGCATATATACATTCAAATTACATGTATATGAATTGATTTATTTATGTAAATACTCTTTATATATTGTACAAACGGATGTTAATTGTTATTTTAAAGTGTAAAGTTTGTAAAGCAACAACTAAACTAAACTAAATGTATACATGAATAGAAAACTTAAAATTTAATCATAATAACAACCAAGTCATAAACAGCAAAAAAAAAAAAAAACTGTATTGTTTTGTTTTCAACTACTTTTATTGCAAATGATTTTGTATAGATAAATATTACAAATTTTATAACTTTTAATAAACCATCAGCAGCAGTTTGAAGTGGAAAGTCATTGGACACCCTATCGAGATTTTACAGTGGCAATCTGACAATGAAATGTGTTACATTACAGTCTGAAAGCATCCAAATGTTTAGCTCTGTTGGAAATTGTATACTTTACTCATTATTCTAGGCTTGTTTAGTAGTCTACATATGTAGTAAATTCAAGAGACTTTCTTCATTGTAAAACGTTTTGGTCCTCCAATAGCCAAGATTCTGTTTTTAATCTAGGATACCTTTTCATTCCTTGTAATAAAGTTGGTGGGGATTACCTTCCTGACAGAAAATAGATTTATGCAACAGTACTATGTGCCTTTATTGAGTTTGCAAAGTTAAGTAAGTGTAATTATAAAAGGTTTGAATATTAAAAAAAAAAAACAGTATACAATTTTATGCACTTAAATGATATGCAGATAAATAAATTACCATGTATTTATTGAATAAATTCAAGGATCAACTGAACACCCCGGAAGAGGAAAATTATATTTATTTATTTATTATTTTATTTATGACACCATAGATGGTAGTGTAACAGATAGTTTTAAATCTCCTTTTCCTAAAGAAGACTCATTCAGAATTTTAATCTTGAATTTAAAAATTAATTTTGATAAAAAGAATGATTATTGGATACATTTGGGCTGCTGTTTTATTTGAATATATGTCCTAAGTGAATGGAAATTGCTTTAATTTTACATAGGCTTATATAGAAATATGTATATAAAGTAAAAATATTTGAACATTATTTGCCAAGGGAAGATAATTGTATATTTAAAAAATATCCGTTCAGAGTACTGAACTTTAAAAATTTGTTTTATTTTCTTGCAAAATGTTTGCTTAATATATTACTGTTAAACAAACATTCAGTGCTCATAGATCTTTTTTGGATGGTTTATATCTTTAACAGTGCTAAGTTGACCACTAAATGTATTATTTCATTGAATGATTTAGTGGACAACATTTACTAGTATAAAATGCTATGGCAGTCTGTTTTATAATCATTAAGTTCCTGGATGCTATTAAAATATCTAAATGAATAAAAAGAAATGTGGTAGCTAATCTTAGCATTGTTGTGATGAAAATGTAAATGTTCAGCTTGACTGGTTATCCACTAACTGATGTATACACCTGTTGTGTGGTGTCTGTTTCTTGTATGGGGTACATCTATATTTTGTGGTGTATACCTACTGTGTGATGTCTATTTCTTGTGTGGTGTACATATGTTCTTTGCTATTTCTTGTGTGATGTACATCTTACATCTGTTTGCTATTTCTTGTGTGAAGTACATCTGTTCCTTGCTATTTCTTGTGTGATGTACATCTTACATCTGTTTGCTATTTCTTGTGTGATGTACATCTGTTCCTTGCTATTTCTTGTGATGTACTTATGTTCTTTGCTATTTCTTATGTGATGTACATCTGTTCTTTGCTATTTCTTATGTGATATACATCTGTTCTTTGCTATTTCTTCTGTGATGTACATCTGTTCCTTGCTATTTCTTGTGTGATGTACATCTGTTCTTTGCTATTTCTTATGTGATGTACATCTGTTCCTTGCTATTTCTTGTGTGATGTACATCTGTTCTTTGCTATTTCTTGTGTAATGTACATCTGTTGCTTGCATGGTGTGTACCTAATCTTGTATGGTGTAATATTTTTTATGTGGTGTGATCTGTTTCTTATATGGTTTGCAATTATTTTGTGTGATGTACAAATATTCCTTATATTTTGTGTTTTACTATTTATTGCTTTTGGCAAACTCCAAGTAGCCTGCATATTTGTATTAAGCATTCCACTTTCTTGCAAATTGAGGTGAGCAATGGACCCATTTTAAGGAATGATTAATATTTTTTTTTTTAAAGTGCACACACACGACATACACATTTATAGATTTTGAGGATTTACATCTCAAATTATCTGTCCTTGTGTTCTTCACTTGAAAAGTGATCTTTCATTACAAATGATATCCATCATTTTAACCACAATGTTTTTGACTGTTTGTTTGATTGAATGAAATCTGATTGTCTTGAAGTATTTAATAGAAAATTTGATTGATGATGCTAATATTGTGATATTTATTTTTAATATTTTGTAACTGGGATTTGATCGTTGTTTCTACCACTTTTTATTGAAAGTATATTTGCATGAGATGTCAAATGAAGCTTTACCTATTGATCAAATGGAACATAAACAGTGCACATGACATGAGAATAATAACTCAGCTGCCAGCAAAAACAGCTCTCAAAAGTTTTTGTAACTAACATTTCATTAGTTAGATCTCATTATTTAAGGGACTTAATTTCAAAACAACTTGTACTAGATAGATTTATACATATTTATATTAATCTTTGAGCACTTCCGATAACCTGTGTTGATAAAAATAATGACCAACTAGCACTGTTGTTTTCTCCATAAGTTGACCACACACACACACACAAACGCATGCATGCACGTAATTCATGATAAATAAATTGATTTTAATAACAAATTATAAAAGCAATATTCAGTAGAGTTTATGAACTTTTTTAACTTCTTTCATCTACAGCTATGGACTCCTCTACACATAAGTGAATATATGATACAGATGCGATTGGACATGACACAGTTAATTATTTTGATAATTGTTTCCCCTTTGCAGAGTATTTACAGTTTAAAAAAAAACATGCTTTAATTCACTTACAAACTGTGTCATTTCAGTTTTTTACCTCTAATTGTTGATTCATAATACATGTTTGATTGTTTTATTTCAGTTTACCATAACAGAAGGCAGTATCTGGTGTTTTGAGGCCTCTGGGCTCATGTACTTTGATTCTGTCTGCCTGTAAGAGAGAGTAGAATAATAACAGTATAATTTTATTTCTAGTGCAAGAGAGATGTATATTATTTGATAGTTGCATTAAAATTAAAATTAAAATTTTTAATTTTTTATTATTATTAAAGTGGGGAACATCAGTAAACTTCTCTGGGCTGGGTTAATTTGAAAACTTGATTTTTTGGTCACTTATAATTTAAAAGCTGGCTTTTGGTCATGTTGATTCAAGAATCTATTTTTGAGCAAGCCAAATTGCTCTTGGACAAGATCCATTCCTTATTTTGATTCTTTTGAAGGATGCAACTGATACTTCATTGGAGGAATCTTAAATATTTCATACAAAGTAACTCATGTTATTTTTCTTTTAATAAAAACATATATAATTTATAAAGATTATATTTAAAGGTCCACTATAGGTTAATGTGGCATTATTAAGCTTTAAATTCAGGCAAAATTCACTAAGCCTGGTGCTGCACATAAACCATTGAACTTAGTGCTGCACATTTTAAACCACTGAAATCAGCGCTGCACACTGAGCCAATAAGCTCTGCTTATGTAACTAACCTATCCATTCTCCTATGGTCTAACCGGAAGTTTCGCAACGGACATTCGCTACCGGTATTCATACAACAGTGGAGTTCGAAAAAATAAATATCACCAAACAGGGGTGCATGTGTGTATGAGAGAGAGTTTTAAAATATCCTGCTGGGACATTTTATCGTGTCCCCCGCAAGACAGTACGTTATTTTTTATTTTTATTTCAAGTAATATTTCAATAGGCCAACATACGGTATTTTCTGGGATCTTTTCCAGATAAGCCCCGCCACTTTTTGCCAGCTCCAATTTAATGCACGCACGCAACCTTGACCTATTTCTGATGTCTAGACATTTGAATATTTAAACGCACGCCATAAAAACAACTTCTTATCCGCCTCTAACCCTAACCCTAACACTAAACCTAACCCTAACCCTAACCCTAAACCTAACCCAATCCTCTTTTTTATAATCTTTTTTTTGGGGGGTGGCGGGGGTTAACTGGAAAAGAGCCATTTTCTGTTCTTTTGTCTAAATGTCTTTTGAAAATCACACATTAGACCATCTTCTACTAAAAGCCACCGCAGATTCCTTGAGGAGAATCTACTTGCTTGCTAATGTAGGGGGCGCTTTCGCGCTGTGGAGAATCTACTCCAAGGAACCCAATCATTAATATTTTGCAGGTATTTTCAATTCATGCATAAATCCAGAACGCATACTTGGAACGTGGGACAGTTCTGGAAAAGGTGGAGGCTCAATTTGAGAGATTTTCTGCCCTAAGTCAATGCCAGTGATGAATTATTTTGACTTTGAGAATCATACCATTTCAGTTCTAGTACTTTATCACTGAAACTGTACACATATCGGCGTATTACACGTAATCAGTTTATAATTTTAGCATTTTTCATACAAAAATAGATTGGTGTACGTATGAAACTAAAAATAGCCATTAGCCTTAGATCTCAGACTAGTTATACTACATGTGATAGCGAAGGTCGCATAGAAAAGAGTTAACGGTTTCTAGCAAGTTTAGCTACAATTGTACGATGTGCGCATGCGCAATATTGTTCAGTGGTTATTTCGACGCTCACGTGACCTTGTCAGTTCAGTGTGACTGTGTGCCAGTCAATGTGGCTTGCTAGCTGTCCATTATAATGCTCAAACACACGATACTATAAAATCATATTTAGTTTAGAATTATCGGAAACATCGTAAGAGAGAGAGAGAGAGAGAGAGAGAGAGAGAGAGTATTTTAATATTTTTAAATTGAGAAGTCCTCAAATAATTCACTTTTTCTTGAAAAATTTTCAACTTTTTATTGTTTAAGATTCTATAGGTTATTTCGATATTCACAAAATCATTTTCTTCTGAGTTAAATCTGTGGGACTAGTTGGCACGTTTATACCTAACTACGACTGCTAGGATTATCATTGCAACTAAAATTGTCTTTTTGGACTGATCCATACATACAGAAATCCCCCCTCCCCTCCCCAAGATTTTACGCAAACTGTCGGCCAATTCCCCCCCCCCCCCCTGTTTGTTTGCTGTTTACATACGTCTTTCGCCGGCTCTGGCATGGGTCGAAACCGTCTGTGAGGTTCTGTAGGGCAGAAAGGCTTCAGAGGCTTGTCGAAATAAACTTTCGAGTGTCCCATCCAGGTGCTCCAATCTATGTAGGACCGATTGTATATGGTTCGTTTATATACTGGTTCTTTTGCTATATTTTTTGCCATGACAAATTCGAAAAGAGACTGGCTATTATGACGTGAGAAGAACCAATCTAGCGGTAGTGGTGCTTGTCTTACTGTAGTCCGCGAAATGTGCGTCTAATGAAGAAAAGAAAAAACCCTTGGAATCTGCTGTTCATAGCTTAGGACATAGACGAACTGTCTATGCTATGTCAGCGCTGCTAGTGTTGCTCGTGACGTCAGCAAGAGAGGACGTCATTATGAGAATCATTTCAGTCATATCATAGATATATATCACCATCTCTGTAAGTTGTGAGACTAATGCTTACACCTTGAAATCCCGTTGACGGTTTCAAACAGTGATCAATCTTTCTTTCTGTCTGTCTGTCTGCCTGCCTGCCTGTCTGTCTGTCTGTCTGTCTGTCTGTCTTAAATCATATAACCTATGGAAACTTTTAAAAATTGGATCGTTAATTCTTTCAGGCAGTATTTCATTTCTCCAGAGTTACTGAATGGATTGTGTAAAATGTCTTTGGTACTGTGACACCTCTGGGCACTCTTCACTCAGTATAATTATTATTTATTGATTAAAATCTCATAACTAATTACAAATGATCGAGAATCTTAATTTATTGTTATTAATAATTCTCTCATAAGTCCAACATGTCTCTCACTCGCCCTTTTATAAGTGTGTCGTAAAACTTTACTCTTTACACAATAATAATGAGGAAGTTTTACTGTCGCATAATGTTTTTGAAGGTGGAAGTTTCTAACTAAAGGAGTAATAAAAATCCGTCTTCTATTTATATTTAACGAACCCCCCATCCCACCGCTATTACTCCAACATACGTTTTAATACTTGAACAAGAAGGTTAATAAATTTAACAATAAATTTATTAAATGAACAATCAAAAATACAACATATGAATATATGAGCATTGACATGTACATCACTTCACAACAATGTTTGATTAAACTTTTGATTAAATGTTTGATTAAACTTCTGATTAAATGTTTGATTAAGCATTCAGTTTATTCTAGCGTAGACATCAGCAGTCAAATTATAAATATATAATCAAGTTAATATATATATATAGTTTCATCACAGAGTTTTAGAGAGATAATTATAGTACATTTACATAACCTTTTCAATGAATGCAGCAGTTGTCGCTAGCGTGTGTTCACAATCACGCAGTTTGCAACAAGTCACTTGCTTAAATATATCTATTTTGTTGCTATATTTTGCAACTTTGTAAAAGAATTTTGCAGTATAATTCAATTTTGTAAGGAGCACTACACTTGCTTAATTATATCTATTTTTGTGTGACATATTTTGCAGTTTTCTAACTGGATTTTGAAGCGTGATTTAATTTGGTAAGAGAGCTCTTACAAATGATAAAAGACATAATGTTGATCAACTGAGGCTGAGAGAAGTGATGCTGTTAAAATTGTATATTAAACAAAAGGAAGGGAGAGTTATATTGAAGGAAAGATAGAACAAATTAATGAGTCAGATGGGACAAACGTGTTGTTGCAACAATATTGGTTCTACCTTCTACTTTTCACCTTCCATCTTTAGTTCACTTCGAAGGTATTCGGAACTCCAAGGAAACCTGTTTTTCAATCTTCTTACCCATCAACCGTGCTAAAAACTACATGTGCTTGTGCAGAATTGACACGTCTTTTGTCTATCACCACAATGCCTGCTGGCAGAGTGCATAGGGGAGATAACCCGGCAAAGCAGTCAGATAATTTTTTACCAATAACTGTCCTATTCTTTCTCTTTTGTGATGTAAAAATGTTTGTAATTTTACCTTTTGTTTGATAAGTATAATAATATCTGTTGTAATCCTACCTGTTGGGTAGCAAACTCTCTTTTGAAATTGGTTAGGTTATCCTTGCTGTCGCAGACTGTAACTTATTAACCAGATAGAATTATTAACCAGAAAATTAGAATATTATTAAAGTTTCACAGTTATTATATGTCTATATTTTTATGTCATTGATTCAGTGTTATATATTGTGTAATGTTTGTATGGTAAAATTTATGTAACATTGTTAAGCATACATTTTGTTTTATTTCTTGTTCATCCACAACTTCTTAGTTATATTTCAGAAATAGACTTCTAGTGCTGTGAGAGTGGGTGGGGGTGAATGTGTGAAGAAATAAAAAGTCGGACATAAGGAATTCTCATGTGGGTGTGTTACAGTGGTTTTTTTTTTTTTTTAGTCAGACCAATGTTTGCTGTGAAGTATATATTTATAATACGACAATCAACACTGGGTAACGGAAACATAAGGAAAGGCTACCCTGTTATACGACAGTCTGCACTGGGTAACGGAAACATAAGGAAAAGCTAGCCTGTTATACGACACTGGGTAACGGAAACATAAGGAAAGGCTACTCTATTATATGACAGTCTGCATATGGTAACGGAAACATAAGGAAAGGCCACCCTATCATACAACACACTCCACAGAAAGAAACGCAAATAATTGCCTAAATCACTGAGGGCCCTTCTTATGAAGTGATTATTGCTATATGGTGGGGTTTTACTGACTAGCCCTGGGACTGACCAACATGTATTATGTAAGAACTCTCCCTGTCCCATACTCTTTCTTCTGACCACTTTTCTTTATCTACATGCAAACATCAAATACTGTGCATTTCTTTCCATGGAAACAAGACAAATATAAATACAGGTATTTGTAAACATATCTGGTGCATGAACACATTATGTACAGCTTTTCTCAGTGTAACAATTCAAACCCAAAACAACACAGTATAGAGTGTTTGCCTGGTGTTTTATTCAAACACATCTCATACATAATTACATTTTTCAATCTTCTTTTCTGTGCTGCTGGTTTTATTTAAATGTGGGGCTCATATAATTGAAATCTTTAGACCATGATGTGTCTTTGACAGGTTCCGGAGGAATGGACAAAAGACAAGGAACTGGAAAGAGAGAAAACAAGCAAGTAAAATAGTATCATTTACTGCGTGGTTTAAATGACTCCATTACTATATAAATTCTTAAGTTGACTATAGTTAGTGAATCATTTGTTAAAACTTTGAGTTTGAATTTATATAAGACCACATAAAAGGTCATCACAAGTTTGGACTCTGACTCATGAACTATATATAACATTTTCTTAATTTTACAGAAACACACCTTGGTCGTGTGTTTACACACTCTTTGATGTACTCTCAATACCAATAATAAATAAATAAATATCTCATTTCAAGCGTGACGTTTGACATTCGAACTGCCTTATTATTGCTATTAATTATTATTTTTGTATTCTTTGCATGTATATTTATCTCTCAATAATTAGTATTGCTTTGATTTCTTTGACACTAAGTAATTCCCAGGTGGGATTAAGATTGCCTGATATAGCAGGAGTATAAATGGCTCAGAGATGTGAAAACTGATAATCCATTGTTAGACATCCATTGCAGGCATTATGAATCAGTGTGTTTGATCACTTGAATGAAATGTGAAAGATGGCTGTCAAAATGAAGGTTATTGCAGTTTGATAATGGCAGTTAGAGTGGGGGAGGCATTTGTTACTAGCCAGTGGCTAGTGTTATATTTAACTGGCCTGAGGACATTGTAGTAAGGAAAGAATGAATTTAGACATCTCGTATGCCCCAGGCAGAGGCAAGATCATTTTACAAGAAATAAAAGGTAGCTAGTTTTTACAATGGTTAAAATGATTATTACAGAAGAAATAAAGGTAGCTAGTTTTTACTCTATTATTTTTTTTTGATTATTACATCAAAAGCTAGTACGAATACACAGTTTTGGAATTCATCAATATGTCTGTAAGTTATGTTTTATAGGGAGTGAAGTACACTTGCACTTAATATATCTAACTAAATGCAATTGTTCTCACTAGTTTAACAGTTCTTGTTATTGTTGAGGAAACGCGTGATTATCAAGTCAATTAATTATTATTTTTAGCTAACTTGATTGGAGGTACCGACTTCACCCAACGAGCATGCTAAAGCAACAAATGAATTGAATAGAGTGTTTCCTTTTGATAGAATACTGTCTTCTTACTTTTTCATTATATGGCTCTTAACAATAATCTCTCTCAGTTCAAGTTGAAAAAGTTCTTACCGCCAATGTGCCCCAAGGAACACACATTTTATTCTCAATGTTAAGTCTTCCTGGTCGGGGACTATTTTAAGTCACCAGGCTAACAGGCAGAAAAGAGTTAAGACATGAGATACTGAACATACAAAGTGTTACCCTAACAGGCAGAAAAGAGTTAAGACATGAAATACTAAACATACAAAGTGTTACCCTAACAGGCAGAAAAGAGTTAAGACATGAAATACTAAACATACAAAGTGTTACCCTCACATTGCTCGTAATCTGTTGTGCTGCGTTGAAACATGAAGATTCTGAGTTTTACTAAATGTAAATAAGAGCTCAGTGCTCAAGATATTGTGTACATGTATCCGTGACATATTAACCGTCGCACAAACACATGCACGTTTGCTTCCTGTATTATTCACATATCTGTAAGGTGATACAGTTTAGAATGATATCCTATATGTTATAGGTCAGTGTTGAGTACAATGCGGTCCGCAATATTTATCGTATTTCTTTCATTTTAAAAAAAAAATAGATTTGGGGGAGATACCGACACACAACTCTCCAAAACTTCTTAAAGTTTCGATGACTTTATCCATTTAGAAATAAGAAGATGGCTGTTTGAGAATAGGATTCCAAAGTGTAATGATAAATTGTACTCGACATTTACCAATCAAATTTGGATTGTTTGATAAGTAATTTATTTTAACATATTTTTAAATAGGTGTCCAATTTTGGAAAATCACTGTGCCTTTCACGTTTACAATTTTGATTGAAAAAATAAATTTACTAATAAGCGGAGCGTAATAAAGATGTTTCCAAACACTCATACCAGCACAAAAATATCGAAAACAAGAGCGGCGGCAGAACTGTATATACTGTATAGTGTATACTAACCTCAGTAAATGTCCTACATTATATTTCGGGATTTATCATTTAGTGCGTTCTGTGTAAACTATAAACGATTCGATACAGATCTCAAGGAATGTCCGACGTTACTTATTTCGGATTTATCATTTAGTGCGTTCTGTGTAAACTATAAACGATTCGATACAGATCTCAAGGAATGTCCGACGTTACTTATTTCGGATTTATCATTTAGTGCGTTCTGTGTAAACTATAAACGATTCGATACAGATCTCAAGGAATGTCCGACGTTACTTATTTCGGATTTATCATTTAGTGCTTTCTGTGTAAACTAGAAACGATTCGATACAGATCTCAGGGAATGTCCACCATTACTTATTTCGGATTTATCATTTAGTACTTTCGCATGAAAAATGGGGAATGGGGCGAAAGAGGATTTGATGTTTGCATATGCCTGATGTAGAGATTTGTGGTGGTGTGGTGGTGGGGAGGAGGGATTTAATAAGGCAAAATAAATATTTAGTAGATTAAATAAAACTATGTGAGACTCTATACTTTAGTGTTTATCAAGGACCTGTTGATTACCAGCGAGCGGACGTGACTATATATAGTGTTTTTTTTTTAGTTCATCAAGGCTTTGCTGGCTATCTATATACTAACTTCTTTTCTTTTTCGATAACTTCTTTCCTCACAAGAAAACCGCAATAGACTTTTTATCTTTTGCTGTTCTCTATCTTGGTTTGTTCCTGAGAGAATTTCTTTTTCTCAGCTTATTTTACTTGTTCTTGTGGATGTGGTTAGTTCCTTAGAAAGCAGGCGACGGCTGTGTTTTAGTTTTTATTATTTTATTTTTCTTTTAAGTCACTACCTAAAATGCTTTCGAGAAGGAGTGTTGTGTTTGTTTCTGAGAGGAAATTGATGAGTGCTTTTGGGATTAATTTTTGTTTGTGGATAAGGTAGTGATTGTGTGGAGAGCGGGACTTGTAACAGATTTATGGCTGTGGATAAGGTAGTGATTGTGTGGAGAGCGGGACTTGTAACAGATTTATGGCTGTGGATAAGGCAGTGATTGTGTGGAGAGCGGGACTTGTAACAGATTTGTGGTGTCAATGATTTTTGTCTTTCTTCATTGTATAGTGGACAGTGCAATATGAAGTGTTATACAGTGATTGCATTTTGTTGTTTGACCTCAAATTAGAAATGTTGAATTTAATCTGAAAATAGCTTTATTTTGTAAGTTATTTGGCGTATTTTTCATTTTATAAATCTGTTTAATTTTAATAATAAATTACAACTTTACCATGGCTTAACAACAATAATAAAAATAAAATCTTTCAGAGTACGAAATGATTTTTTGGGGCGATGAACGTGAGTGGTTACTGAAATTGGGAAGAAAGGACGGATGGAGTAGAATGAAAGACGAACTTTTTACGCATATTGGGTGGTGGTGGTAGGACAAAAACAAGTACACTAAGCAATGAAAGGGTGAGATTTTTCTTAAAAAGTCCCGGTTATTTGTCTACGTGCTAAATGGTTGTAGCCTCCTAAGTGGACATCTTTCGTCATTTTGGCGAAGAGGACCAAATGGTTGACCTACATCAAAGATTATATTACTGTACCATCACCCCTCTCTCTCTATATATAATCCCATGGGTCGTTTCGTACTGTTTCCTTTTTAGTTGTCATAGTTACCTATGCCATATGCCACGGGTCTCTTTGTCAACCCGAAGCGGTCAGTGTTTTGCCTGTAAATCATGTGAGCCTGGTCAGTCTGCAGCCTTTCGTAGCTATCGCGGTATGTTGTGTCCAAAGGATGATGGATGGTGTCCCCTGCAAAAGGCAGTAGGTTGTTGCTAGGTTACTGTTGGTATACACTATATACAGAGTACGCTTAAACTGCTCTTTTGGACTCAAGACGAAAAAACAACAACAAACCCTTAATAAGCGAAGACCGTACAAGTGAAAATCAGAATCAATCAGTAAAATAGAACACGCGTATTTCGGATTAAGTAAGCGGTACAACATGGTGAACACTGTAAGCGTCAGTCTGCATTCCTTCACTCCTTTTCCCCCTTTCTTCCAGTACTTCCCCAAGTCCGTTCGTCAGTCCATTCCCAATATCTTCATCATCATTCCTCCCTCTCCCAGTGACACCCACCACACCATGCCACTTGTTGATTGCACGGTTTATTGATTGATATGATTTATACTTATATGATATATACTGATGTTGATATCTTTTATAAAATTAAAATAAATGATCACTTTATTAATGTAGCAATACTGATTAATTAAAAAAATAATAAATGATCAATTTATTAGTGTAACACTAGTAATAGGCCTATAGGAAACCACAGCTGAATTATTCGTATTGTCTAAATAACCTCCCCCCCCCCAGGCCCCTTCCCACCCAGTAAAGTCATACAAAATAATAAACGTTTATTGAAAGATTGAACATGATAACTAAATTCCTGTATTTAATTATTGCAATCTGCCGATAGTGGTTTAGAAGAGTTATCCTTTCTTAGTACTAGTTGAGACATGTGTGGTGTTAAACAAGGCATGCATTTCTTCTTGGCTTGGGAAATGAGACCTTGATAATCGCACTGCCACACAGCACATTTTTCTTTAAGTGAAATATTTTTACTGGGTAGTGCAAAATCATCAGACCCTAATCTGTGAAGGAAACAGCGTTGAAATCACCAGATACCAATTTGTAAAGGAAACAACATTAAAATTATGTACAGGAATCAGGGTTAAAATCATCAGACCCACAATTTGTAAAGGAAACAACATTAAAATTATCAGACACACTCTGTACAGGAACCAGGTTTAAAATCATCAGACCCACAATTTGTAAAGGAAACAGCGTTTAAAATCAAAAGACCCCCAATTTGTAAAAGAAAGGAAACAGCGTTTAAAATCATCTGACAAATGACCCATCATTTAAATCATGAAAACAACACAGAAATCAGAAGACAATCTGTAAAATGAACCCAAAGGAAACATACTTTACAACTGTTGTTCATGATGGATATCGCCTTTGATATATATATATATATATTATGTGGTACTTACATGCCTTGCGTCTCTTCTTCTGTGACGGATCAGTGTGAAAATGTTCGTGACCTGACAAAGGGATAAGTAAGGGACACGCGATGTCACAACTTAAATAATATAATTTATAATTTATTTCAGTTCAAGATTGTATCTATTTTTAAAAATGAAACATACTGAAATAATAACAATGAATTAGTCGTCTGTTAGAAATCTTAGTATCATTTACTATTAGGCATTTCCGTGCAGGGCAAAATATTTTAATTAATGATTGCATGGAAAAGAATCTCTAATTGATGGTCAGAACAACGTACCTCTAACGAAGAATTACAGGACAAAGTATATTCAGGAAAGACTCATAGGAACATATTTCTATTAAGAATCTACGACGAAAAAGTATCTCTACATAACTGGTGTAGGGCTACCTGTCTCGAAGTATCTCTACATAACTGGTGTAGGGCTACCTGTCTCGAACTACTTCTTTGCAGGCCAAAGTATCTTAACACGTGTAGGGAAACATATCTCTATTACGCGTAAGGCAAAGTATGTCTAACATTTGTTGGCCAACTTTTCCCTAATACAAGCAGGGCAGAGATGTTCTCATTAACTCGAACAAAACAAATAATCTCAACATGTCATACCTCGTGCAGGGCAATCTGTCACTGTTTAACTATTGCAGGACGAAGTATCTCTAATCTAGTCGTGCAGTGCGAAGTATCTCTAATCTATTCTTGTAGGATGCAGTATATCTAATTAACTTATGCAGTGTGAAGTATCTCTAATCTACTCTTGTAGGACGCAGTATATCTAATTAACTTGTGCAGTGTGAAGTATCTCTAATCTACTCTTGTAGGACGAAGTAACTAATTAATTCGTGCAGTGCTAAGTGTCTTTAATCTACTCGTGTAGTGTGAAGTAACTCTAATGAAATCGTGCAGTGCTGTCTCTAATACACTCTTGCAAGACGAAGTATCTATAATTAACTCGTGCAACGTGAAGTATCTCTAATTAACTCGTGCAGTGTGAAGTACATGTATCTCTAATCTACTCGTGCAGTGTGAAGTACTTCTAATCTACTTGTGCTGTGTGAAGTACATGTATCTCTAATCTACTCGTGCAGTGTGAAGTATCTCTAATCTACTCATGCAGTGTGAAACATCTATAATTAACTCGTGCAGTGTGGAGTATCTCTAACTCGTGCAGGACGAAGTATATCTAATCAACTCTTGTAGTGCAGCAAATTTTGAAATATAACATCTGCTCTTTCTTTCACATTCTCTTTTTTGTGTGGCAAATTTACCTGACCTTTGGCACTGCTTATGACGATAGTTTGGAGTAAACAACTCAGGTGGAGAATGTGCTAGAAACTTGCTGATATAATCTAAACCAGTTTTAGGTGGATGAGTAGTTTTTATTATCAAATGGTTAAGATTTACAAGAACGAGGCCAGCCAATGGGCTGAGATCAACGTTTACCTATTGAAAATAATTATTATAATAATTTATTTTCCAATAAATTTGAATTTGGAGTGGCAGAAGTCCGGTCACGAAAGGCCGCCATTAGCTTAATGGTGATTGAGAGAGAATGGACTAGAAATATTTAGTGCATTTTGCTATTGAGTGAGTTGCTGTTGGAGCTGAAATGTCTACTTTTAGTTTTCATCATTTCTCAGCTGCTTGGAATAAACTGCTGTCATCGCTATTTGTAAGTTTGTGTGCTTGTGTTGTTGCTGCTTTATTGTTGCTTTTAATTTCTTGGCTCTTAGCATATCAAGGCATTGTAGTCATTATAATATGTAATCAATGTTATGTTTCTATTGAAATGACTGTCATCCACAACTGTTAATTAAGTGCTATAAAGCATTTAGAGTTTTTTATTTTATTTTTTAAAAATAAGATCAGGTATTATGTCATTATTTACTTTGGTGGAACTCATATTTATATAAAAAATAACAAAGATTTTGATATGGAAGGCGAATGCTGTAACAGATTTATCATTATTCAAGAGAGGAAAATTTGTCCCATGCATTGGTCACATGAAAACTGAATATAATGAAATGGCAATAGTTCATTTTCTTAAGCTGTAGTGGCAGTGAAGTGAGGTTACAGCCAAATCAGTCAAACAGTGCATGCAAGTTTCACAATCATAGCTTCAGAGTTAATTCTAACTCATTGTCACATGACCACCATGTCATAGTATCAGACTAAAAATTATTAATCGTTAATTTTATTATATTAGCTCTAATACTGACAACAGCCCAGGTGGCCTAATCTATCCTTCAATCTCTGTCAGACCCGTTCTTTGGGACCCTTATTCATCTAACATAGCGAAAGACAAATTAGCTGACATGCCTTGAGGTGGTAACATTATCTTTGATTAATTATGACTTCTATAACATTCACATATTTCTGGCTCAGACTCCCCCAACCACACTCTTCTCAGTCACACTAACAATTAACCAATATGTGGGTTTAAGATAACAAGAACAAAGATTTAATAATAAAATAAAAAGAGAACAATAGTATTTGATTTCCAAAAACACAAGTCAACTGAGACCATCTATTTACTGTCCAATGTTAGAGATATATCATCTGATTATTGTCCCTCTGATCAATTATAGATTGTATGAGTTGAGATCACTGTTGTCGATAGAGATGAACTCATTGGGTCATTTTACTCGTACAATGTCTTTTTGCCTGTGTTGAATGTCCAAAGACCATGTGACAACCATTAGCCTGAGGCTAGAGTCAGATGTGCAATTCAGAGGCAACATGAGGGTTGGTTCAGCAGAAAATCATGATGATAAGGGAGGAAAAAGGCCAGCTGCAATAGACAATCATATCTCTCTGTAGCCACCAATAAATATGAGACAAGGCTAAGGCTTTGTAGTGGCAGCAATAGACAACTCTTATAATTTTACATTATTAAATGTTAGCTATACACTAACATTATTTACAAAGTTTTCTCATGGATATAAAAACAGTAAATTCCAATTCCACATTTACTTAATCTCAATAGTTGCAACCATATTCTATGAATTTAAATTTACATTGAATCTCAATCTACTATTTGGTCTAACTTGCTACAAATGGTTTCACACTGAATAAAGCATAGCGCACAACACATGATTATCTCAATCACCTACAGCATGAATGATCACTAGCGCAACATAACTTCTCTCAAAGAGATATGCATTAATTTCCTACAACAATTATATATGAATATTCTAATCAATAATATATAAAAATAAATTTGAGAAGTCAATATATTTACCACTCTCGGAAATGTGCAAAACCTTCCTCTCATCTACACAGATTTCAACCCTTCTATATGGTGCGGGAACAGTGCATAAGAATGCATGGGTCTGTCAGCAACATACATATGAATAACTCTGGGTCAAACTACAAGTTCACTCACGTCATTGAACGGAATGCAAATGTCCATATAAGGGCATCCCTTATTCTGTCAACAATCACCCATCCTTACTATTACCTCTCCCCTTTCTATACATCTCCACTGCCCATGCCCCATGATCAATGAACTTGACCTAAATCCTTTACTGCGTGTAGATAAGTGGGTAGGCAGATTACATAACCAGCCATTCGAAGGTCAGCCATAGCTAGTAACTATCAATTACAAATTATTAATATAGAAAAAGAAAGAAATCAAGGAGCACAATTTGCCCACGACCCGATCGTCACACTCATTTAAGCAATAGTATAAACAAAACGATGTTAGAAATAAATGTCTCAGTATATTAGAAAAAAAGAACTGTCTTATGGATTACATTTTGCATGTGTTCGGACATATATTAAGTTCAACTGATTCTTATAAACAGAAAAATATATTCCAATTTGAATATTGAAAATATTAATTTGGTTATGAATTTAGTTTTGATTTAAAAATTCAATTATAGTTGCCTGCCAGTGTTTATACTGATAACGCATAGGACAATAGGATAATCTTGAATGGAAATAAATAACCTTGAAATTGAAAAAAAATTGAATTAACAAACTTGTAAAAGCATTACGTTATAAATATAAACAGTTCTTAATGCTTCAAAGTCATTTGAACAGTGACTAAAGGAAAGAAAACGCGTTAAATAGGAATAGGCCCTCCTATGACTCCAACCTATTTTGACCAATTAAGTATCACATCACAGGAAACCTGACATCAGTAGAGTTCTAACTTTCAAATACATGTGACTCCTAGATGTTAAAAAAAAATTATTCAAAATCGATTCTGTGAAATAAAACAAACATTTAAAAATATTTTTTAAATATTCAAATCGGAATTTTTTTTTGGTTTTGTAATGACTTGTCTGCACTAACACCTTTGTACGCATACTCAGGTGTATTGTACATAATATATGTTTCCTTTCAATTTATTGTATGTTTCCTTTCAATTTATTGTACGTTTCCTTTCAATTTATTGTGTTTCATTTCAATTTATTGTATGTTTCCTTTCAATTTATTGTGTGTTTCCTTTCAATTTATTGTGTTTCATTTCAATTTATTGTATGTTTCCTTTCAATTTATTGTGTGTTTCCTTTCAATTTATTGTGTTTCATTTCAATTTATTGTATGTTTCCTTTCAATTTATTGTGTGTTTCCTTTCAATTTATTGTGTGTTTCCTTTCAATTTATTGTGTGTTTCATTTCAATTTATTGTATGTTTCCTTTCACTTTATTGTAAATATTTCCTTTCACCTGGAGTAGTATGGGATATTACTCCAACACTCGGCCAAGAACGTTTCTGTTTCTCTTCATCAAAACCTGGAGTAGTATGAGATATTACTCCAACACTTGGTCAAGAACGTTTTTTGTCTCTCTTCACCAAAACCTGGAGTAGTATGAGATATTACTCCAACACTCGGCCAAGAACGAATACTGTCTTTTGAGAAACCCGTGAGCATTTGGACATCGCAATACACGTTAGAAACAATTATAATTAATTGGTGACTTGAAGGTCTGGTTGGTTACTGTCCTCACTGATCTTGGTGTATTGAGTATCAGAACTGCAGCGAGTGATGGAGTCAGGCATCAGCAACCCAACGTAATTTGTCTAAAATTTACTTTCTTTGACTTTTATTATGACTGTAAAGATTTGACACTATTCAAACATTCTTACTAAATAGTGATTTTTAATGTATTGTCTCCTTTGAAATCAACTGTATTCTTTTTTCTCCCCATTTTTACTTGCTGTGACTAACAAATAGTTGTTAATTATAAACAACTTCTTGTGCTTGCTATTTAAACGTGTTGGGGTAAACAGATGGGTGGGGATAAGTTAGCTTAAGGTAAGAAGTGCCTATAAACAGGAAATTACGTGAAAGAAGAATGTTTATTTTTGTATGTGTAATCAAAATAGAGTTATGAAAATACCAGCTAGATCAGCAGAGTGAATGAAATTGGAGGAGAGTCGCCCAGTTGGAGTTTTAATTATATATAATTAAATTTATATAAAAGTGAGATTCCTATATCACCTGTAATTAATCTAGTTATTATTAAATAAAGATTAGAGTTACCAATTATCACTAATATGGCGCACCACAGTTTTCTTCTAATTTATTATGCTTCCTTGCCATTTATTATATTTGTTTCTTTCAATTTACTGTTTCCTTCCAGTTTATTATGTTCCTTGCCATTTATTATATTTGTTTCTTTCAATTTACTGTTTCCTTCCAGTTTATTATGTTCCTTGCCATTTATTATATTTGTTTCTTTCAATTTACTGTTTCCTTCCAGTTTATTATGCTTCTTTCCAATTTATTTGAGGTTTTAATTTTTAGCATTATATTTTAAACTGGTAATTTTCTTTTTTATTTTTTTATTTGTGCCATACTGGTGTGAATCAATGTAACACTTATTTTGTAATGATTATAAATAATATGACGGGTGATAACACCACGATAGTGATGCTTACAAAGACATGTGATGACGTGTGTCAATAGAACAGAAGCTAGATGACGGATCTAACTACATTAGATTATGACTGTGAAAGTCGAACCATGGGCAAATTATGCTCTTTGTTCTATTTTTTTTCTTTATTAATAATCTGTAATTGAAAGTTACTAGTTATGGCGGTCAGGTTGCGTGGCCGATTATGCAATCTGCCGTACCCGCATACCCTACAGGCCTACACGCAGTAAAGGATTGAGGTCAAAGTTCATTTATCACTAGTGGGCAGTGGAAATGAACAGTGGAAGTGAATCGGGTCTAACATAGAGATTGAAAGATAGATTAGGACGCTTGGCTGTTGTCAGTATTAGAGCTAATATAATAACTTGATGATTAATAATTTTGAATCTGATACTGCGACAGGGTCATTAAATATAACCGGGCATGTGACAATGACAGATAACGAAGACAAATTTTGAGAACAGACGACGAGTGATGACCGTAGGCTGCCTGTTTGGGGTGGGAGTGGGTAAATGTACCTAAGTGGAATACCGGCTCTGGAGTCCTGAGTCCTTTACTTGCTTGGATTATTTCCTCTCGCTCCTGTCAAAAGATTGAAACTTGCCTGCATAAATAGTTTTTCATGCTGAGATATTTTTTCTCTCAAAAGACTGAAACTTGTCTGCATAAATAGTTTTTCATATTTTTAGATTGAAACTTGCTTGCATAAATAGTTTTTCATATTTTTAGATTGAAACTTGCTTGCATAAATAGTTTTTCATATTTTTAGATTGAAACTTGCTTGCACAAATAGTTTTTCATATTTTTAGATTGAAACTTGCTTGCATAAATAGTTTTTCATATTTTTAGATTGAAACTTGCTTGCATAAATAGTTTTTCATGCTGAGATATTTTTTCTCTCAAAAGACTGAAACTTGTCTGCATAAATACTTTTTCATAATGGAGATATTTTTTTGTCAAAAGACTGAAACTTGCCTGCATAAATATTTTTACATGCTGGGATATTTTTTGTCACGTGATTGAAACTTGCCTACATAAATACAATTTTCACATGCTGGGATATTTTTTGTCATGTGATTGAAACTTGCCTAAATACAATTTACGTATGCGGGGGTGGGGTGATAACCGTAATTGAAAATTTCTCTTTAGGTTTATGTCAAGGTCATTCTTTTCTTTACAATAAGGAAAGCATGCCCTGATATTTGTGTTTTTGAATTGAAAATTCAATGTTTAATCAATATGATTATTTGGTCCTAAAATAAAATATTTCAGGCATCTGCATTAAAAATACAAGCTATTGTCGAAGATGTAAAAGCAATTAAGCTGCAAATAACTAGGATGAACATGTTTATTGATTGGTGGTAATCTTTTTCTTTCACACCAAAACAGGAAATTTTCTAGTATCAGCGAAGCCTTGAGGCGTTCATCTCTGTCCAGCTTTTTCATCTGGTTCATCTTCTCCACCCCACCCCCCCTCTATTTCTGATTTGATTGCACATAAAGATACACATAATTTTTAAAATTTCCGATACAATTTATTTCATACCGTTTCTTTTTCGGGTAACATCGGCCTGAACACCTTCTTTGGGTCTGCCACTGCCGATTTAACTGGAGTATGGTACTCATTTCTGGATTCTCTGAAAGGATTGCAAGTCCAGTCCAAGTAATCGAAGCCGTATACACTTCGAGGATACTTACTTCTGAATGTATATACGCTTGACCTCTGCATACGGTTTCTCAGTAGCCTTGACTCCATGCTGTCCTGTGATACAGATTTTCCACAACAGTTTTCAGATCCATCCATTCATCCAAGACGAAACATTACCATTTATGATACCTCTCCCTCTGCATGTAACTTTCCACTAGATTTTTTATATGCACAATTAAAAAAGTTTAAAGAAGTACATATACTATAAAGTAGCCTGCTTTATTAAGATCAAAGTTCACGTGTTCTGACGATAGGGAAATTGAAATATTGTTTTAAGGCACTTAATTACACTTGCTGCAGCTAATGTAAAATTGTCTAAAGATATTATTTAATACAAACCCCGTTGAAATGAAATGGCTTTGAACTCCAGAGACATTCCACAGTGGTGGCTTATTGCTACAACTTTCTTTGACGTGTATTCGACTTTGTGACCTACGTCATCATTGTGACGTTGTACTTGTGTCCTTAGTATGTGACGTAGTTGTGAAGAAAGAATTCAGAAGTGGGAACACTGTAAAGATAGCGGTGGGTCGCTGGGGGCGGACAGGGGACGAGAAAGTAGTAGTGGTGGAACATGTGTACCATTCACAGTTTTCTCGACCTTGCCAGTCATTTATGTGGTATAACTTCTGATTGAAACTCTTTTTGTGACCAGTTTTGAATGTGTTGTTTATCTCGCCAATAGTTATAAAAATTCGATGTACACACAACCACTGGCAGCATGATGTTAATGACCAACGTCATTCACAATTGAACAGACTCAAGAGACCAAAGCACAGCATACGACAATATACCTATCTACATAATGTAATCTGAAGCCATCTTCAAGCAAGGTGAGCTGGCCTGTCAGATTTGATTTTTTTTTGTTACGGCATTTAAAAAGTTACAGGCCTAAGCATTGGGATTTGAGTCATTATGTACTGCTGTTAAACAAAAGTGAAAATGTAAGACCTTCGCTAATGAAAACAAGGAGTTTAGCACAAATCTATTATGGTTGCGCCCTTTTGGTTTATAGCTTAAGCTAAAGTTACTTTGAAAGTTCTTCATTAGCTCTATTAGATCCTACAGAAAAATTCCACTGGCTCCTGGTAAAATCTACACCGTTGAGAAATCCCCCTTTTGCCTATATAATTTAAAATTAAAAAAATCTAACTGGCTACATTTACACTGAATCTTTCTGTTTAGTGAACTAAATCAGTTAATAAATAGCAAATCTCGAATTTTATGAGAAAATTTATGAATACTAACAGTAACAAGCAGTTCTACAGATGGAACAACAAATATTTTGTTGACCCCCAAACTCACCCAACAGCTAACATAGTTTTTATAAAGTTATCTTTTTTCTTTTACACTGAGATCACACCAACAGTTTGGCTCAGGTATTTCATACAATACTTGAAAATACAAAATCAACAGGTTTCTTTAATGTCTTTTATTTGTATTTGTTTGTCATGTCTGTAAATACATACACACAGGATTCTGAACATGTATGTGTTAATATTTTCTAAGGTAGCAAGCAATATCTGTAAATAGAAACATATACATGTAATTACATTTAAAATGAATATATGAATATGCATTTCACTCACAAATCCATTCCTCTGTATTGTCTTGCAAGTTACCATTTTCACTCACTCATTTCAACTTTTCCTGTCTCACTTATCAAACTTCCCACCCACCCACTCCCCCGTCATTCAACTCATATTCTCTGTTTCACTCCCACTCATTTGTCTTTCTTAGATATTTTTTTTTCACATGAAAATTCATTGTGCAAACTGTACAAAGTTTCGTTCTGCAACTTTCTTAAAAACAAGCCTTCTCCCCAATGCAGCAACATACCCATCAACAAACAAGCATAATAAAAAAATCACAATGTAATGCAAAAAACAATATAAATAAGATTATTGCTAAACCAATGAACAAATGTGTACACATTTCTAGTGGCATTCTGTTTGCATTATGAATGCCACTGAACACATAATAAAGTCCTATGGAATAGGGCAAGGGATTCAAGATATGTACCAAACAGTTAACAAAGTAATAAACACTTGGGGGAAAAAAATAAGATAATATTAAAAAATAAACAGTGAAAAAATAGGGTATCAAGAATAAAGAACTTGAATAATAATAATAAAAAGTTAAACAGGCAGAAGCAAACAAGAAATGTATACAATACTATCTGTTTAATTAACTTCTTTTGGAATACAAACTACAGGAATAAAAGATTTAAGTTTTTACAGCTTTAATTTCGTAACTAACAAAATATTTCACACCTAGCTAGTTAACTCGCTCTCCTTATCTTTGAAATTTTCTAATAATTATTTTACACCCCTTTATCTTTGATATCCTCTATAATAATTTTACTTCATTAAAAAAAATCCAGGTTCAAGTATTTGTTAACAAATAATTTAAAAATATTATATATTATTTTCATAGCATATTTATAAATATAA
The DNA here is from genome assembly GCA_028829895.1 of Sinotaia quadrata. Classification (NCBI taxonomy): domain Eukaryota; kingdom Metazoa; phylum Mollusca; class Gastropoda; order Architaenioglossa; family Viviparidae; genus Sinotaia; species Sinotaia quadrata. The sequence continues at coordinate 63,140,821 of CM054179.1, forward strand.
TTTAAATTACTATTTATAATTTTTTTAAAATCCTCCTTTGCAAGGAGTAAACTTTTTGAAAGTTTTCCAGATACATAATTAATTTTTGATAATTAGATCAAAAAGGGGGCACATATGTAAACATTAAGTTACTATTAAATATTCAAATATTCTGGTAAAGTATAAATATGCATCCTATTTTGGTATATTACCAATAAAAATACTGTTGGGTAGGGGGAGAGTGAGCAGTATTGATGAAGGAAGATGTTATAGAGAGTAAAACAGTCTAAAACCAACAGGCACACACTTATCACATATAGGATAACTCTGGATTCATGTTGTGAAGAAAATCTGTGCTGGATGAGTTAGTTGGGAACCACACTCTAAAGGGAATAAACATAACAGTTTTGTCAATTCTGAAGGATGTTGACTAATTTTGAATATAAAACCTGCTACCATTTATAAAATACTATAGGACCAAAGGAAATAATTTTATGACTTGATACTTGCATGGGCCCCCAAAACAAACTGATGAGGAGAAAGTAACTAAAACATAAGTGGTCTATCAAGTGGAAACTTTCTAACAAAATAATTAAATTAGTTAACTTATATTGCTATAACATTATTTGAAAAATATATAATATAAAAAACTAAAGCTCTCATAGTAAATTGAAACTTGGCATTTAAAATATTTATAAATTTATTATCATTTAATATTTATCTATTGTGAAAAAACTGGGAAAGAGATTTCTGACAAGTATCCCTAAAGTCTCCGATACTTGTAAATAACTAATTGCACACTCACAAACTTTCACTCCCTTCTAACATCACAGTTTAACAAATTGCATGCTTGTATACTTCCATACAAACACATCATACTGCTTGGTATGAAAATTTGCTATGTACAACAGTTTATATCATAAGACTTTAACTTGTTCAAGGGTTTGTCATCTTTAATTCAAATTATGTTCTAGTCATTTCTGGGAGAAACATATAATGACTCATGATAAAATTACTATCTTTCAACAACAAAAAATATCTTATGTGTTTTAATTAAATTTGTAATAATTTTGTTTGTGTGCAAACAATAACATTCAAAGTATTGGATATGCAATAGAAAATAAGAAAGGAACGCTGATATGAGTGACTGTCTACAAAAACAAACACACTTGCATAGCTCTGGAAAAAAAAAATTGTGACTCAAGAGGAGCTTTAAGTCAGACAATAAATATTATTTGTTAATAAGAAAATTACAAAGAAAAAATACAACCAAGCAAAATATATGTAACAACCAACAATGAAGTCCTCAAATTGTAACACATTTTTAAATTGTAGTTTCAAAACACAAAAATGACAGTTGATTAAAAAAAAATTATTTTATAATTCAACAAATTTTTATATTAACATGTTATCATTTTCTAATTAAAGAATGTTTTCTGTCTATTTATCAAATAAAGACCTTCATTAAAAAAAAAAAAAAAGCAGCTCTTTCATTTATTTGTACATTAAAAGAAGATTTGCTATTTAAAGCAAAAATCTAAAATGAAACAGTACAAAAGTAAAAAAAATGTTTATATAGTAAGAAATGCTCCCCCCCCCCCCCACTTCTTCAAACACAAAATTATTAATTCGACTTTAAAATATAGTATGAAATATATAATAATAGTTTTCTGGAGAAAAAAAGTGAATTTTTGAAGAAATTTATAATAAATAAATATAATCATGAAACTATGACATTAATTTGGTATTTATTTAAATAAAGTATTGTTTAACATCAAAGAAAGAAAAATAATTCTAAATTAAGTCTTTTGATAACACAAATAAAAAAATTAAACAAAACCACTGAGTGATATAGCTTTAAAGCCATTCATAATGGCACAAGTATCAAAATAAGAAAACCAAAACAAACCTTGATGAGAAGATATTGATCTGGTAAATATTAATAATATTAAAATAGGACAATAGGTTACAGAAAGAGATCTTGCAAAAGTGCTTCTCCATAGGACTCAAGTGCGATTTGTTCTTGCAAAAGTGCTCCTGTGTAGCACTCAAGTGCAATCTGAATGTATCTCATTCATAGCCCTTAAGTCCCTGACATTTGTGTCTCAAAGCATTAGCTATCCAACATTTTGTCTCAAAATGCCAAGTCCGAAGTGTTAAACATTCTCACACATGAACATGAAACAAATATGCGTCACAGAATGCCAGTGTAAATTTTGCACCACTGCACTTAAAAGTGTTACCTGCTCCTCTCACAACTGTTTCTACCGTCAACACACACACACACACACACACACACACACACACATGCAAAAGCATAAATAAAAGCGAGAAAAAATAATAAAATCAACAAATTGTGCAAGTGAATGTGAAGCAGTCAATAAAATGCTACTTGCAATAATACATCTGATATTTAATTTTAAGGGGCTCTTTCATGGCTAGGTGAGTGCCTGATCATACTTTACAAGCAGAGAATAACATAGTTTACTGTTGCCACAGTTATGCATATATATAATCAATGAAAGAAAGTGGTTGGTTATTTAAACTTGATACTTTTGGTATCAGACAGCCAAAAGCAAATTATGTTTCTTTCTATTTATTTTCTGGCAGCTCTAGTGATAGAACAAAAGAAGTACTGTGTCATACAGTTTATGAAGTTGATATTTCCAGATATAATTTGACTTTACACTTGTGGAAATGATACTATGACTACTGGCGATATGTACAATAAAATGACAGAATTTCAATATGACCAGTAAAAAATTTAGTTTTTTTATTTATTTTACATGTATTGCTTAAGTCCTTCAGAATAAATCTGTGTTCATATGTGAACAGCATGAAAAGGAAATAAAAGTCAAAATGCTGACCTTGAACATAAATGTCTGTATATTCACATTTCAATAAACAAAATAGCGCAAGAGCAGTTTACACTTTTCGTGTTAATAACTGCTAAATTATATGTTTTTTTTTCATTCTCTCTAAAACATAATATTAACAAATATCTTTGTTTAAAACCAAAAGTGGAACATCAAAGATGAAATAAAACATAGATACAAATCTAATTACACACACACAGCATGACTGCAGGAAGAATAAATCATTACACAGCATACAAACCAAGAAATAAAAATCATAAATCACAAAGTTTTGTTGATTCAAATATGTTATGCAAGTAAAGCTCGATTCCTTGACATATTAAAGTGATTCTTGTCTCATTTCACATACAAATCTGGAAACAAAATCAAATTATTATGATAAAAAATGATATAGTCATTGTTTCCAGCAATATGAAACAGATAAGAAAGCTACAATAGATTTAAATGGAAAATCTCCATTAGGTAACTCCAACTTTCAGGTGTTTCCAGGGTATCAAGTCAATAATCTCAGAGCAAGTCATAATCCAGAGAAAACTTTATCAGCTTTTCGACAGTTAAACTATACAGCACAGTTTTATTTCACTGCTGACCCAGAAATTATTTTGTGTATTTTGCAATATTATAAATTATCTTTTTACACTGCGATCTTTCCTCCCACCCGTACCCCTGAAAAAAAAATAGAAAAAAGGAAACAGGTGAATAGCATTCCTGAATAAAATACTTCTCTCCAAGGAATATACTTTGAAATCATTCCAATAGCATGTTAAAGTCACCAAATTACTAGGATTTGCTCTTAAACCTAAGTCAGGAGTTGTGCATCTTAAACCCCTCAGGAAGCACGCAGTCAGCAAATGCATATCATCTAAAGATTGGTGAAGTAGGTAACATTCAAAAGCTCTCTCTCTCTCTAAAATAATTACCATCAGTATGTAGTACACCTTGATTACAATGGACACAAGTATGTTCAGGTGTGGGTGAGACTAAAGAGAATATTCAGGTATGACTATAAAATTTCTGTCCATTTTCAAGCTTTCATCCTTAGACATGTAAACAGTTACTTTTAACAAATTAGTACTAATAGATGGATCATAATCAAGATTTTATGTTATATTAATACCGTACTACAATGCCATAAAGCAGATTATTTCCTCCACCACATGCATGCAACACTCATGCACATACACTAGTTCACATATACGGCCAAGGGCCATAATGAAACTTGCTTATTCTTTCATTTCACTCTTCCAAATCTTATTAGAAGCAGTCATTCAAGACGGAGGCCTTCTCTGGAACATGCCTGAGAAAACTCAGCAGCTGTTTATTAAATTCTATTGGCGTATAGTTATGAGATTTATTACAAATTTTGAGTTTGTGCAAGCAAACTGATGTAGACTGGGGGGAGCCAGTCTATTAAACTTGCTTGTATAACACAAAGCAGGCACAGCATGTACAGTCCATTTTGGGCTGAGCATGTTCACATGCCTTCTATCTTTACTGTATTTGTAACAACACTGTCAAACATCATAGCAACCTTTCCAGTGATTATATGAACAAACATGTTTACTTTGTCCTCATGCAGTATCCAGAATGTGCACTGAAAATATTTCTTAAAACAGATTACTAACACAGGAAGCCATGAGAGACTAATTGAAGTTCACTGTAATCACCAGTAATGAATTGCATCCTTTGTACAGAAATATTTTCTCTTCATAGTTTAATCTGTAGTTACATACTCAGTCCAGCCCCCTTTATAACAAAAGGAACTTTTAATTATTTTTCCTTGACTGTAAGAAAACCTGCCTCACGACACAGGTATCTGACATTTCACCCAACTCAACTATTAATCATCACAATGAACCAAGGCTTAAAGCCAGTGGATCACAATTGTTAGCTTAATATGGAAAGGTTTTACTTCTGTAATGGCTTGCAAACTGCTATACCAAGAATCCTTCCGACATCTGAGCACCAGCCAGCTGAGCTCGCAGTGTCTGAATACTGTTCATGATTTTCTTTTGATGACCCACGAGGGCAACGCCAATGTTTAGGAGGTCTCGGACGGTGAGGTGGTACGTCTGCTCCATGGTAAGAATGCTGGCTTGCATAAAGCTTGGTATGTAGCGTTCCATTTTGATGGAGATGAGCCAATCTTCAACTGAGTTGAACTGAGTCATATCTGGTACATTGGGGTCGATGAAGTTGTGGGGTCTGCAGGATCCATTGAGATGTTCAAGAATCAATGGAGGAAAAAAACCCATAAATATTTATAAGCCTTAGACATCAAAATAATAATAATGGGATTTGTTTGACATCTGATAATGAAAAGAGTTTAAGGTTTTTAAGTTTAAGAGTTTACAATAAAAACTAAACATGTGGGGACAGGAAAAGTACTGACTGACAGATGAAACTAAGACATTACTCGAAAACAAACAAATATGAAACAAATGTCATAAAGATTTAAAAAAAAACCCAGAAACTACCATATAAGATAGATCAAACTAAGACATTACTCGAAAACAGACAAATATGAAACAAATGTCATAAATATTTCTATAAAAAACCAGAAACTATCATATAAGATAGATCAAACTAAGACACAGATCATAGAAGTAAAAATTTGATCAGAAGTTGTAATACAAGATAAATCAACTATGAGACAGATCAGGAAGACCAACATTAAAAACATATATTATGACAATTCTAATGTATATTTTTTTCAGGAGCTGTTACAACAGGACTACTTTTAGTAATGTCTGACCACAGCCCCCTTTGCATCTTCAGTGGTAATTACAATAGGACTGCTTTTAGTAATGTCTGACCACAGTACTTTTTAACTTTGGTGGTAATTACAATAGGACTGCTTTTAGTAATGTCTTACCATAGTACTTTTTAACTTTGGTGGTAATTACAATAGGACTGCTTTTAGTAATGTCTTACCATAGTACTTTCTGTGCTAGCCATGACTTGAGACCTGGTGTCTAATAATTAGTTAATAAATAACTAAAAGAAATTTCATCCAGAGCATCAAAATGACTATAGGTCACTTTGTAAACATTTTTTTCAAATAATTTATATACATTAATTTAATTAATTTATCCTAAATGCAAGATGCTGGAGGTATGTAACATTTTATGCAAAGATACATTATTAATAAAATTTGACAAGGTACTTAAAAATTTTAATCTGCAGAAGTGGATTATATGCTAAAGTTACAATAATTCAGTTGGTATGATTTTTAGTGTATTTATTACATTTCGTACAAACCAGAAAATTCATATCATACTTTATGATGATGCCAAGCAGAAGACATTTCATGAATGAGCTTACTGAAGGAGTCCACTCCTAAACCACTACAGCAAAGTTGTGTTGTGTTAGTGGAGTAATTCTAGATTACTGACCACATGATCCAAACTAATAATCTGAATTGCCCTAATATAAAACAGACCAGATACAAAACAAGGAACAAATATCATAATAATTATTAATAATTTAAAACAAATAAGCAGTCACAAATTTTTTATGTAAAAAACAAATTTACAAAAGTCCAACATGTGAAAACCAGCCATACCTGGGCTTGGCTAGTTTTCTCAGCAGTTCGGGTGCACGAATGAGTTTATCCAGAGTTTTGACAACTTGGGACATTTTTGGTCGGTGAGATCTTTCTTTCTGCCAGCAATCTAGCATCAACTGATGTGTTGCTTCAGGGCAGTCCTGAAACATAAAGTTTGATAGTGTTATACTTTTAAACAAGGAGTAATATAACCACCCACAGTATATATGTATTAATGTGATTATCTGGAACAAAATGTTATACCAGTAGTGTGAAATATACATATAACAGAAAAGTTTAAGTTTGAAAAAGTCTATTTTTCAAATCTGTAATTGATCAAAATAGGAGTACAGGTGGAAAAGCCAATGGGTAAAAACGTACTAATAAAAGTCTTACCAGACAGTTAGACAGAGAGAGATATTTAATTTATAAAATTATATTTCCTGTGATACCCTCATAAAAATAAACCAACCATGGGTGGAGGCAAGCGATAACCCTTTTCCACAGCCTTGATGACATCTTGGTTAGACCAGTTCCAGTATGGACGCTCACCATATGACATGATTTCCCACATTACCACACCAAAGCTCCAAACATCTGAGGCTGAAGTAAACTTGCGATAAGCAATAGCTTCTGGTGATGTCCACCGGACAGGAATTTTGCCTCCCTGCAAAGATCCAGATAGTAAGGTTAACTGCAATTGTTATTTAAATGTACAAACAGGCAAATCTGATTAAAAACATGGCAGTTAAGTTCAAAAGTACACTCGATGCTTGAAAGACCCCTCATGCCATGTTTTAAAAGCTGACAAACAGCAAGCACTTAAGATTCTGCTGAATGTTAGTTCAATTCTTAGATTCTGCAAGTATAATTCAAAATGTACTCAGTATCATTAATTTTTCCATTTTATATTAAAACACAAGTTTTCTAATAAGTGATGCAGAGTAACAGCTGACTTATTCTTAACACAAGAATATTTAAAGTTATAAATTTATGAGGAAACTTTATTTCATATTATTTATAATCTTGCAGGAATAGAGTTTAAGATGCTTAACAAAATTCCTTTGGATTAGGAGTTTGAAGAACTTTACATATTTTAAACTGTAATTTGGTTTTAAAAAAAAGAAGATAATTTCAAAATATTATTTTATTTTTGTACCTTAGTTGTATATGCACCCTCTGTAGTGTCTGACTCAATCTCCCTGGAAAGGCCGAAGTCTGCAACTTTACAGACTAACATCTCATTGACAAGGATGTTTCTTGCTGCCAAGTCCTGAAACCAAGCAATGCATGACTTGAAATTAGTGATAAACTACATATTTCACTGCACTAGTTTTAACTAATGACACACTACATCTCATGGAAACCAAACAATGCAAAACCTGAAATCAGTGACAAATTACATATCTCACAGCACTAGTTTTAATTAATGACAACTACACATCTCACTGTACTAGTTTTAATTAATGACAACTACACATCTCACTGTACTAGTTTTAATTAATGACAACTACACATCTCACTGTACTAGTTTTACACTAATAACAAGCAATATATCTCACTGCACAAGTTTAAATTAATAATAAACAATATAATGACATAAACAAATGACCAACAACAATGGACTAGTTTAAACTAATGATAAACAACATATCTCACAGCAGTAATCCAAACTAATGACAAATAACATATCTCACTGCAGTGACAAAATTGCTCTACAATTACAGCAAAAAAAACTAATGACTGTCTTTGTACTGACAAACAACACATCACACTGCATGGACAAAGCTATCCACAAATATAATAAATCAATGACTGCCTTTATACTAGTGACAGACAACATATCACACTGCACTGATAAAACTATCCACAAATACATAACAAATCAAGGACTGCTTTTATACTAATGACATACAAAATAGTGAGTGCATTGACAAAGATATCCAAAAATACATAACAAATCAATGACTGCCTTTATACTCAAGGCAAACAACACATCTCAGTTGTTCGTTCCACTGACATGTCAGCAGAACAATAAAAAGAATGTCTATAAATTAAGAAGCAAAAATGTTTCACTGACATAAAAAAATGTCTATAAATTAAGAATAATCATTTCACTGATATAGTGGTTTTATGCTGTTTGCCCTGGGCACATAATCCTTCAATGAAAGCTTGCAGGAACTAGAATTATAAATGAACAAATCAGCTGATGAATATCCAAATCAGATACGACTATAAACAATCCATCACTGGATACATTTATGAAAAAATATCATGAAAAGATTGTTAATTTGCTGTTACTAAAGGAACCAAAATGGAATTATGTATGAAATCTGAAGAAGTCAGAAATTTCAGATATCTATATTTCAATTACGAGAGTTCCACTGTATTGTTTTCTAATATTAAAATACATTTTTTCTTACCCATGACAGACTCAAATATTGAGAGAAATCTCTACATGTACATAACTCATATGAGACACATATAGCCTACAGAAATACCCACTCTTTGTACATAATCCACGTCAGACAGATTTATACAAATACCTTGTACAGATAACCCACATCACAAATATGCAGAAATACATACACTGTATAGATTATATAAACAAATACCCACCTTGTACACATATGTAGAAATACTCATTCTGTGTACATAACCTACGTCAGTCACATTTATACAAACACCCATCTTGTACACATAACCCATGTCGTAAACATGTAAAATACCCATCATGTGCACATATTTCAAACACATGAAGAAACAGCCACCCTGTCCACATAACCCATGTCATAAATATGTAGAAAAACCATTCTACAGCATATCAGACACATGAAGAAATACGCACCCTGTGTACATAGCCCATGTCGGCCAGATAACTCATTCCTGATGCAATGCCACGCATCATACCGACCAGCTGAATGACTGTGAACTTGCCATCATTATTCTGTAATAATTATGGTAAAATAAGAACTTAAAATTAAAACATACAACAGTGTAATCTTTTGTTGTTTTGTTTGCTTTTGACTTTTTTTAAAAGGGCTACTTATAAAAAATTTTATTACCAAAACAGTTCATATTATCTTTTCATTTAATATGATAAATAATATTTTACATCAACAGAAGAACAGTAACTGCAATAAAAATTCAATCAATATGGCAAACTGTAAATGAAATTTCATTTGCCAAGAGTAAAAAAAGGTAAGGACAATGGAGAATTTAGATTGGTCTAAAAGTGAAGATTCATACTAAACTAGTAGCGCATTATTGTTTCTCTAGTAAGTTGTTGGTTTGATTGTAACAAGTAATTCAACCCAGCAGAGAAAATGACATCACAAGATGAAGTCAAACAAAAGTGGACACCTGCACTTTTAATCAATTCAAGAATCTCTTGGAGATATTTGTGGCATTTTCACAAAACACACACAGTCACCAGAGGATTGGCAGATAATTCTGTTCACAATTTGCATTTCAAATCACCAAATGTCCATCAAATTAATCCCTTTTATTATTTAGAGGTAACACTGAATAACAAATTGGGAGGATGGGGGTGAGATGGGGTTCAAACAGATAAAAAAACCTGAGAATTCTGGCAAGTTTTATTATTTAATTACTTGATTAATAGTAATACATGACCAATTAAGATTGGTAAAAGGACTTTATAGCTGTTTATTTATTTTTATTTGATCAAATAAATATCTTATCGAACAGTAACATGTGTAATGTTTAGCAAAATAACAGATCATTTTAACTTAAATGCCAAGAGTAAAAGTTTCTAAATTCACTTTCCATACCCGTAGAAATGTGTCCAAGGACCCATTTGCCATGTACTCTGTCACAATCATGATTGGATTGCCTGGAAAGAAAAGAGACATATTCAGTGGTTGATCAGAAAACAGGCTGTCTAGGAATGTGGTAACTACACAAATATACTAATTTGATGGTGGTGGTGGTGGGGAGGAAGAGAATATAAAATAATAAATATGAATGTATATTTACTATTAAAAATACTTTTAGAGATTACATCCATAAAATATTATCAATGATTAAAAAAATGATGAAAAAGAAATGCCATCCAAAATAAACAGAAATAAAACAAAATTGATAAAAGGCAACTCTTTCACGTATAAAGGTCTCCTAAAACGTTCAACACACTATCAGTTTATTTTTTTTAACTGGTTAAAAAAATAAATTAAAAACAAATATTTGAACATAAACAAGCTCTTGTTGTCAAAATGAACTAAACAGAATATTATTTGCAAAAACAAACTAACTTACTCTTTGTAACTACACCTTCCAGAAAAATGACATTTGGATCATCAAACTGCCCCATGATGCTGGCCTCGGTCAAGAAGTCCAGACGATTTTTTTCTGTTGCACCAGGTTTTAGCGTTTTGATTGCTACTGTCATTTCAGGCCGACCAGGTATACGCAGTTTCCCCTTACAAACGTCACCAAACTCACCTGTAAAATGCATGCATTTGAAATGATAAGTGCACTAATAGTTGCATTTCTTACAACACTACTTTCTTCACCACATCAACTATCAAATAACAGAAAAGCTGAAAACCACATTAAATTTTCATGAAGTGGTTTCAGGTGCTTATACTGCAAAAATTGCTGACAAATTTCTTTTCAAAAGTAGTAAGTAGCATGAAAGACTGCTATGCATCTACCCTCTTATGCTAAGCATTAATGGCACTACATCACATTTATATTATTAGCAAAGTGTTGGGCCTATTGCTGTGTTCTTAACCCTTCAAGAAATTTACTCTAATTATAATTATTATACACTAGTAGTTCTATCCTGAAAAGAAACACACCATTCTCTTGAGTCAAAGAAATCTTGCACCAAAGGATTTATTTAACATTTTAGGAAAAATATTATCATATACTGAACTTTGAAAGCTTTCTTTTTATACTATTTAAATTTTAAAAAAGAAAACAGAAGAAATACTCTTGAATGCCAAAGCAAAAATAAGGCAATAAAATGTGAAGGAGATGACAAACCAAAGGGAGATAACTAATCTCAGGTGGTTTAATATCAGGTTCCCCCCCTTTATACTCTTTATTTTAAAAAAAATTAAAGCAAATATAAAACATAAAATATTCTCTTTGGAATATGAAGTTAGGCATATTTTAAAGGTTTGGCAGGAAAAAGGTTAAAAAGAAAATGGAAAAGTGCTTAAATACTATTTAAGATTAAAGAAAAAAAAGAAAGATTTATTCCCATTTGGCAAATGACATGCATAGTAAAGCTGCAGATCTGTGTTGGCTGTCATAAAACAGCCAACACAGAAATCAAAATAAAGAATCAGCAATACACTCTACCTCCACCAATGACTGACTCGATGGTGATGTGACAGGCATCAATTTCACGAGTGAACTCTCGTACTGCCTGATTTGGATCTTCATATGTGTGAGGGTCAATGTAAGTACGTACAGAACTGTGTACTGATCCAGGGGATGGGAACAGTGGCATGGTTACTGTAAACATAGCATTTAAATAACTTTTGTATGAGAATTATTAGTAATTTGAAATTGATCATATATGCATGTGTGTGTGTGTGTGAGAGATAAGAAGAAAATGTTGCATCATTTGATCAAATTACTATCTTGTCCACCCCCAACCCCCAAAACAAAGAAACAAAAACTTATTTTTTTTATAATACTTATTTGCATGCACAAACACATTCGTACTGTAATATTAAAAAATCAATTATATACTGTAGCCAAACAATGCTTAAACTGTCAAAATTAATTGCAGAACATAAAATATTTAAACAAATTCATATTTGACTTTTAAACAAGGAACTCCTTTAAGACAAATTTTGGTGATACATGCTCTGTTATCAAAATAAGATTACAATTTACATAAAAAAGAAAATTAGGTTATGTCACAAAAAACCCCTCAGTCATGCAGAATCATGCTTAATTCACCCCCCCCCCCCTTAAAAAAAAAAATAAAAAAAAATAAAACTTTATCTTTAAGTTTAATATTTTCCCCTTTCTAAATTAAAACTGTGAGGAGAAACTTATTAATAAACAAAATAAAGGTGAGGTACAGATGTTAATTTAATCAACTTTTCAGTACATAAAATCTGCATTTTTCATAAATGTGTGTGTGTGTGTGTTAGATTTATCTAAAATAACGATACTGGGAAAATGTAAGTCATGAGGGAAGAAAATCTGCATTAATACACTTATCAGTGACAAGGAATGATTCACGTTTAAAATTAACTGTTTAGGCAAATGTCCATAAACTAAATTTGATATCGAAAAAAATAATCCCAAGGATTTTACTTTTATTTGAACACTTTAAAACAAAAGCACAGTGCTTGAATATAAAATGAATAAATAAGAAAATGTGTGTTAGGACTATGACCAGTTTTGAGTAAAAACTTCACAGTACTGTTTATGACTGAACGCTACATATAGTTCAATATTTTACCAACAAAATACAACAAATTTAAAGAGAATACATTAAAAAGACATATAATGAACAAATCAATCACCAATACAACAGCTTATCAGCAGCATAAGTGACTACAAACCTATGAATGTAGCTGTATTTGTGTGTGTTTAGTCACATAACATCCCACACATAAAACGACATATAAAAGGTTAAAACAAACCATGGTGATAATTTTGTATGATAATAAAATAAATAATCTAAATGAAGAACTCTCACAATGTGCTTATTAATGTAAAGAAATTATACACTATTCCCCAAATTAAAGAAAAAATGCATGGTACTATTTCCCACCCATCCACCCAAGCAAGCCCCTCTTTATTATCATAGATACTAGAACAATGAACCAAATAATTAGATATACATATACATACAGATATTTAGATAAGTTCTCAAAGAAATGGGTATGGATAACCAGCACCGAACACACACACCTGTTTAACTATTAATAAAAAATGATGTAAAAAGATTCTAGGAAACAATTTCATGCACAAAGGAGTAATTACTGCAGTGGCTCATGCAAACAAACAAACAAACAACAGTTAACAAAAAACTATTTATTAAAAACAATGACTATGCCTCGTCAACGTCTGAAGTGGAATCAGAAAAATAACAACAAATGAATCAAGAAAAGTAGGGGCATTAACTCCCACCACTACAACTAAGAGAAAACCCTGCAAGCAATGCACTTTACTTACATCCACCATTTATATGATGTTCCAACTGAGGGTATGTGATGACTAAAAGAGAACAAAAGAAAACAGCAGTGTCAAAGGAGGAGGAAATAAAAAGGCAGATTAGCATAGACCTAAAATCAGGAAGTGAGAAGATAGCACAATAAAAAACTGGTGGAAGGATGGGCCCAATGAACAGTATGTGTGTGTTGCAGACACTGGTGGCAGTAAGAAATAGATCTACAAACACCATCATTGTCTGAACACCTTTTATATGGAAATTATACAACATGGACATCATCATATCTTAGTATTAATTTTGAACAATGATAGACTGAAAATAACTTCTAAAAGTCATACAAGTTTTGATTACTACTGCAAAAATACAATCATGTATACATAATTTTGTACATGAGGAAAAAAAAAATCAAAGTTATTATACTATTATTTTATAAAAGCATCCTTAATTTGAAATAAAATACATCTAACAGGCTTTAAATGAAAGGAAAATAAATAATTAATGAATTCAAAAGTATGACAATTTGAAATAGGAAATTAATTCAGCATGAACAAAAGTGTCAACTGAGAAATTAATTCAGTGCCTTAAAGTTAAACTTCTACATTGTAAAATGAAAACAAAAAATATTTCAGATATATCCAGGAAAAGGTGCTATTTAACACCAAATAATTCAGTACATAAACATATAAAGTTTGCTGAAAATAAGCAACACAAAAAGTAGGAAAAAAAATGGGTGGGAGGGGATGAGGGAGAAGTCCTTTAATTAGTTCTTCATTTTAATTGAGAAACAACAATATATATGACACTACATGTGCCTGCAATGCCTATAAAGCAAAGCATTAATAATTTATGTTAGCTCATATCGGTTTTTTTTGCAGCTAAAATCATCAAATGACCACTTTCAAAAAGAAAAGTTTAACAACACTGGTTGCATTGCATGTGTATATTTTGTATTACTAATACTCTTTTTTGAAAAAGAGCAACTTTTATTGCAACGACAGTTATGAAGAAGTGTTTAACAAAGCTAGCAGCATTATATATATTACTAATAATTTAAAAAATAAATTTTTATTGCAAGTAGTTCTAGGGTGCAAATTATTCAACAGGATGCTAACAAGGCTAAAGGTCATACAGTGCAACCTGGGCAATCTGAACTCAAATTCAAATCTTTCAGTAACCTAAAGTCCCATCAGTTCAGTGAGCAGCATTAATTTAACAATTTTGCTACAGCACATGTGAATTGCCACAGTCTGAGTGTCCATAAATGGTATTAACATGACATTAGTTCTGGTATGGAGTGCCTGGTCAGAGCTTATAAGTTAAAAAATATTTATTTATGACATTTTTAACAAAATTAGGTTACAGGTTCCTATAAAAATATTCTTTACACTGTGTGAAACCATTACCAAAAACATGTAATTTTTACTTTAAAATGCAGTAATTATTTTAGATTACACAGGCCACACTGTATATTGAGTAATTTTAAATTCTGATTTTCAAACTTTTAGCTGCAAAATATCCATGAAAAAGCTGAAGCAAAAATACATTTAAAGAATATGTGCTTACAAGGTTGATGGTATAATCTTATATACATGTACATTGAAGAGCATACATACAACACATTGGCTAGATGAAGCACTGGATTTCAATGAGAGAAAATACAATCAAAAATATTTTCTGGAACTTCATGGGAAGACATAGGTAAGGTATTTGTGTAGGGTGGAAGGTTTCTGGGGCAAAGGAAATAGGTCAGAAACTCCAAAGCAACATAGGCTGAAGAATGAAATGATAAATTGACATTTTTGAGTCAGTCAAGAAAGAGGAAACAAGGAGAGAAATGCAATAAATTACACAAGCCCACATACCATGACTGTAAGGTGGATCACACTCTTTCTTCTCACTGCAGTTTTGACGATTTCTGCAAAGTAAAATTGATGTGGTCAATTGATATTTACTAAAAATATTAGATATGATTAAGATGATGAGGTTGATAATGTGTTAAAATACTTTAAAACAAAACTTATCTAGAGGTGGTAGACTTGACACAAGTCAATGACACTCACCTTCGCAGTAAAATTATTATCATGATGGTGGCTATCGCCATACACAAGAGTACAGCTACAATAGATCCAGCAACTATTCCCACGGGTGTACTAACTGAAACAGAAAATAAATAATAATGATTATGATAATACATTTAACTAACACCATATATGATTAGAACTATTGAAGACACCTGTCAAAATGTTTGCATAGAAGGCAGAAAAGCACTGTACACAATTCCAGCTAATTACTTTCAAATTGTAGATACATCACTGACCCAGTTCATATTTCAGTAACTGTCAGGAAACTGTCAGTGTTTCTGCATATTTAACTCTTACTGTTGAGTACTGAATACAAGACAAACATGGGTAGTGTTGTAGTCTTCCCAAGGAGGTGAGTAAATGTTTTCTAATCAGTTTTCACGCTCTCAGCTCCTTTTAACAACACACATATGTTAATCAAGGCAAGGGTGCATATAAAAGGGTCATCTTGCACAAATGCTGTTATGCAATTTCAGGAGTAATTTGTAAAGTTCATTGCCTTGTTCTCCAAACTTGAAACCATGAACACATGTATCCAAAACACCATACCACATAAACATGCACTCCAAAGCATTTAAACCATGTAAACATGCACTCCAAAGCATTTAAACCACGTAAACAATCACTCCAAAGCGTTTAAACCATGTAAATATGCACTCCAAAGCGTAAATCAGTGTGCTCAAATCTAAAAATTCAAATCAGTCAAGAACAAGTATTATGTACTCAAGACATCAAAACATATACTGGTATAAACTTCAGTGCACATATACACACCTGAAATAGCTAGAAAAGGCTTTTATGCCCTTGAAAGTTATTCTCACAGGAGGAGTGGTTGTGCGTGTGCCGATTTTCTTCTTTTAGTACAGAAATTAAAAAGAATAAAATTATACTATAGACATAACTATACATGCAAACTGTGGATATAAGAAAAATAAATGTAATGTTTTGATTTAAGAACATTTATGGATTTTCTTGGAGGTGATTTTATCTGTTTTATTAGAGAGTCCTATTAATTTATTTAATAGGAAAACCTTTCTCGCCTTTGGTTTACATACCTTCGTCATCATATTTGTACTGCTGTTGTTGACCAGTAGGAACCTCCAGAGGATCGCTGTACTCTCCCCAACCCTTAGAAGTTTCTGCTGATACCTGTGGCAGACAAACGAAGACGACATTTGTCAGGTATTTTAAATATTTGACAAAAAAAAGGCGTGAGGAATAACTGTCCAGGAAGAAGCAAGAAACTAACCAGATTAAAAAGCTAAATAGCAAAATCACCTTTTCCATTAAAAAAAAAAAAAGTTAATCCACAGATCTGAAAAGTGGGGGTTATATTTGCAAATTCCAAAAAGAGAACGGGAGTAAGTGTACTGGGGATTAGAACAAATTATAGAATGGGGTTGTGCAGGGAGAAAAGGGTAATGATTGGAGAGAGAGAAAAAAAAGAGAATTAATTTAATAAAGTATATCATTTGGATACAGACCAGTCTCGACGTTAAATATTTGTCAACACTCGAAATTACTTCCCTTGTTTATAAAATTTAAGTGCGACATGTTTCAGTTGAAAAACAGACCAAATTTTACTAAAATTCTTTACTGATAGATTGCAACAGAGTTCGTACAAAATATTAGTACTCAATTAACGATTCCTTTGTAGTACGAGAATTTACAATAAAATGCATCAGTTGAGAAACACCAGACTGGCACGCGAGTCCACAAGGGTTGCTTCCCTTGCATTAAAACCCCCGGATCCTCTCCCTCCTGAAATGCAAGTTGCAAAAGATAATGTGGTTAAAATCTATAAATAAGTTTCCTCTTCACATGTACGTGCGGTATCCTTAAGAGTATTACTGGTTCTATTCTACGACTAGATCTTACTCTGCTACATGACAACATGCAAAAGTGACGTCTTCTTCCATCAAGAAGCAGGAGAAACCACTCCTATGAATCTTTATGATTTTTTTTTTTGTCATTGCGTGCAGAGGTAAGTTAGCCTCACGCCGACAGTGAAACCAAACAAGAAACGTACTGTGTGCAGAATAAATCGATAGTTCCTTTTCCCTGAACTTCTGAGTACCGAAACACACACACACACACACACACACACACGCATGCAAGCACACATACACAATCTGGCACCATACCCCTCCAAAGAAGCAATGGAATGTTCGGATATTCCACTGGTACAACCGGGCTTTCATTGCAACCTAATTAGCCACTGCAAATTTGCTACCTCTTTGATGCTATTACCTGCCAATCTCTAAGCCACTGCTTGCCAATGCGTCCACTGATTGGAAAGAAAAACGACAAGAGCTGATGAACTTTTTAAAACATCTGATTCTGCATTTCTTCGCTCCGTGCTTAATTCGAGGCCAAGAGTGGTTAATCAAAATGTCTGACGTCAGTTCTCCTTCTGCGTACTGGCGTGCAAATTTTGCAGTTTAATTCCGAGGACGAGACGAGGGCGAAAATTTGTAAAATAATTCGAAATCAAGAGAGTCGATTCGAGCTCGTTCAGAAGTTTCCGATCAAAAGAAAGTGCCGTGGAGAGTGATTCACACACTGGCGGCAGTAAGGTGATTTTATTTTACTCTTATAGATTTTTAGCAACAGTCGATATGCGACGGAGCAATCCGTTTGTGCAGTTCCGGTGACACGAGGTCAGTCAGCCCTTAATCCGGAATTGGTCGGAGCCATCAAGTGCAAGTTTTCAGGTATGCAAGTACACAATGTCACTCTCTTGTATACACGCAAACAGTGCAATAACTAGGTGCATGTTTGTGTGTCACTGTGCGCACGTAAAAGTACTCTCACTGTAGCAACATTTCTTGTGGCAAATTCTCGAATTAATGGGCAACCCTCTCTCCATCCACCCACACGCTTACAGTTTGTAGCAGTTCAGTTGTGTGAGATGGGTTTTAGTTCTACTTCTAGAAGTCGGTAAGCAGTTAGAACACAGCGAAATTTCTGGAAGGTCAATGATCGATTCTTGTTCGTTTATTTGCTTTTAACAAATGACAAACCCCTCTCCCCAAACTTACCTGACAAACTCTGTTTACAAAATTTACCAAACTAGGCAGGACATTAAGCATGATGAATATATGGGGAAAAGAATTATTTTAACGTACACTATTAGAATGGTCAGGATATTACCCGTAATGAATATATGGGGAAAAGATATACTTTAAGGTAGGCTGTAAGAATGAACTCTTCTCAAGAATTATCGCTTACTTCCCAATGCGTTTACTAATAAGTTATCCAAATATACGGATTTGGCTTACCAAAGAGTTTTCACACACTTCCAAATGCCCCCTCCCCACCCTAGAGTTCAGTGTCTTATACTTGAATATCTTAGCCTGCCCCACCCCAACCCCACTGGCTGTAGAGTTCAATTTCTTATATTTGAATATCTTAGCCTGCCCAGATCTGAATAGTTTTAACGTAGTTTATGAAATCAAGTTTCTGTTTCTCAACAGAGACTGCTTTTTTTTGTTGTTGTTGTTGGTGTGTGTGAAATGAGGCAATGCGAAACTTTTATTTTTGGAGCTTGCACTCGAAAACCTGGTCCCTGGTCCCGTCTTGTACAAAAGCCACAAGTATTGAGAACGTTCACCAACTATGAATACCAAGAGCAAAGGCACGCTATACACAAAGAATGTCAACGAATAGCTTAGATGATCAAATCTAAGCACTGTTTACAACTACAGCAGGACGTCGACTGACTGTTTCCAAGCTGAGTGCAAAATAACAGTGCCACTGTTTCCACTCGAGTGCAAAACTAAAAGTGCCACTGTTTCCACGTCGAGTGCAAAACTAACAGTGCCACTGTTTCCTAGCCGAGTGCAAAACTAAAAGTGCCACTGTTTCCAAGCCGAGTGCAAAACTAACAGTGCCACTATTTCCATGATGAGTGCAATAGAGTCACTGTTTTTTTTATTTTTATGTAGCATGATCGTTTTCATGCTGATGCAATAATCAGTATTTTTTATGCAGAGTACAAAAACTAATAGCATGATCGTTTTCTTGCTGAGTGCAATAAGCAATATTTGTATGCAGAGTGCTAAAACTAGTAGTGTCACTGTTTCGATGTCGAGTACAATAATAACTGTTTCTCTGCAAATACGACTACCACCATTTAAAGCCCGAAATTTTCACGTTTTATCTCGAAACAAGACACATTAAATGTGAAGTACACAAACTTACTTTAACAAAAGGATTGCTTTTTACTAAGATGTGTTGTGATAATTCTAGATCAAGGGACAGCGAGCGGAAAGCGAGTCATGCAAGACACGAACATCTGCACAATAAGTTCGCCATAATTATCTACACTATTACTTTGTAAGAACTGGCTGGCTATTTTGGATTTTGAGGACCCCTTCCAATATTCTACAGTATTACTTTGTAAGAAATGGCTGTCTTGGATTTTAATGACCAACTCCAGTGTTCCTTGATTTCTCAGAGTTTTCAAGAAGTACTTTTTTAAAAACAATATGCGCGAGATTGAAAAAAAAAAGTAGTTCCAAACACATGCTTTGCTTATAAAAGAAGGTATTGCATTAAAACAAAATGTAAAATTCAGGACGAATAAATCGACCCTCGAAAATGTAGTATTGGCGATGGATGGTGATGATAGCAACTAGGGGTGGTGGCATGAGTGGAGTGCTCTGAACATTGCCCTTTGAACTCTGTCCCTAAGGGACGAGCTACATCATGCAAGGTTTGATGACAGATTAAAGGCAGATTAGTTCTAAAATGGAAACAAATCCACTGAAGCTCCTGCAGACAAGCCATGTGTTCAATCGATGACCAGACAATTTCTTCCAGGAAGTATAACACTCGGAAAGACACAGACCGACAGACATATAGAACAGGCAGACGCACTCACTTACAGACAGAGATGGATATGTAACAACCATACACCACATGTATGTATATGATGATATACAATTAGCCTGCAAGGCAGCCAGATAGACAGCTGGCTAGAGACAAATAAACACGCAGATTGCTAGAGACAGATATATATTTAGATTGATTTTTTCTTTTGGACAGCAGAAGGATAGTAACAAAACTAATATTAAAACAAGCAACACTAACCCAAGAAATAAATACACATATATGGACAGACACACATTCACAAAGACACCACTGACAGAGTGGTAAATTAAAAGGAGAGAGAATTAATAGAGAGACCAGAAAACATTGAGGAAGCAATCAATACAGATCAAAGCTGCAATGTACAGAAATGGGCCTGGACAGATTCTTCAACAGACATCAACAGTGCTGATCAATGCTTGTTTCAGACGGTTCTTTGTGGAAAGAGAAATATATAACCTTTTTCCCTCCAGGGCAGAAGAATTCTCTGAATGTATTCTTGATTGGAGTGCTAAATTATAAAGGTACTTTCATAGAAATAATCTCCTTAGCATGAGTTCCAAACACATGCAGACCTACACACTTGCTCCATCATAAACCACTGTAATATGTTTTTTTCTTCTCTTCTGAGTAACACTAGTTTGTTTCCAAGCCCAGCAGATTTCTTACTGCAGCTCAAACTGACTAGTTTCCTCAAGGCACTTGTACTCGATCTGATTGGATCTTTGATCGCTAATGATGCCGTCACCATATACATTACAGACATCTCCACCAGCCTAGATTCACTAAGTAATACCCACCATAATGTCAGAAATAAAATTATATTAAAAATAAGGGCATGAAAAGCAAAAGATCCCTGTAAGTACCTCCTCGATCAATGACAGTAGGTCTAATGCAAGCTGCGCCTGACCAGATCTCGCAACAGGCACATCGAAGTATGTGAAAACTTCATCGTTATTGCAGACGCCATTTCTGCTATCCCAAGCACAAGAAAAATTGGTCTGACACTCGACCAAGCCTCAGCTATATCGCTCCCTGCAGGCCGGCCCTCTGCATTTCATTACAAGTCTTTTTAGTACTATCCCCAACCCACCCCTCCCTCACATCGTTTCCCCTTCCCAGACGAATTTATTTATTGTAGCCAAGGTGGAACAGAGAGGCTTTTATTACATTAGAAGTAAACGCAATTGCTTCGCAAGCGCACAGAACTCAGTCCTCTAATGATCTCAGAACAGATTTCATATTCGTATGTGTGTGTGTATTAAATACGAAATTATTCGTTAAAATATGTCTTTACTCTCTCTCCAAAAAAATGCTAGCGACAATGACTAATGACCCAAGAACCACAGCCCTTAAAGCATTTTAATTTGTTGGGTTTGTGTCCAACGTTTCGTTTCTAATATCGAATGAAGAATGACTAGTGACCGTGACTGTGACTGTGTGCACGACTGCGACCACGCAAATAAATACGCGTTCATATTTGTAAGTGTGTGTGCTAAGTACCTATTTTTTTTTTTTTTTACAAAGCACGCGTTCAGTCATGCAAGTGGTTGTTGATAGGCTGCTGATAGGTGGAATTCTTCCAGCAACAAGGTTTTACATCCAAAACGGTTCAGCTTTCAGAACCACAACAAGGAATTTCAATCTACGAAACATCTCCTAAATCATCTTTCCCCCTTCCCCCTTCCACCTCCCACATCTCATTCCATTTTGGGGGAAGGCAAAAATGTTTAAAGCAGACATTCCTTCATTCAAAACTTTTTACGAAAACAGTTTTTAACCAGTGGAGAAAAGCACACCCACTGGGGCTCTGAATGTTTTGACATGACAGGGGTCTTTTGAAAACGAGAACCCTTGTGATACGGCTTGTGTTTTACAGCCATTCTGCAGTTCTCGAGTACAAATCACCCCATTTATAAAACACTTTGTTGGTTAGGAAATCTGCGCAGTTTGCCAAAAAATAATAGCCATTTTGGTGGCTGGGAAGAAAACAGAGGGAGAGACAGAAGAAAAAAGTGGCACCACGGAAATGCACAGTGCACGAAACACGACATAAATGAAAGAAGAAGTGAGAAATATAAGGGTGTCACTTTGACCCTCTGCGTTCGTGATGTATGTGTATCTACGTGCCTCCTTCTTAGGACACAGATAGAACACATTACGTACGTGTTAGAAGTCCCAATTTCCAGGTTTATCTATAATGCCATAATGTTATAAAACTACTATAATACGTTAAGAAATTTTGGAACAATACTGACATCGTTAATACATTTTCCAGTACAAATATTTTTAATAACGTGATATTAATTATGTTTGCGTTGTGCATAAAAAAATGCACAGAACGAAACTGTTAGAGGTAAAACAATAATCGGTTTTGAAAAAAACACCGGGTTGTTTTTCGCTCTTGGAACATCTGTTTTTAAACATTAACTTAGCACGGCTAATTTTAAGCCGTCAGTTTCCAGGAAGCAAATAAGGTTGGCCAAATGTCTATGCTAAAATGTTAAGTTTCCAACGGATTAGGAAAACTGGGGCAGCTAAGGGTATTTCTACACTGCAAGTGCTTTCTGCAGCTGTCGTTAATTACGTGTCGTTATTTAGATATGCCAGTTGGAGAAAGACTCTTAGAGTCTGCCGCTGCCTACGTTCTGAGCGGTGCAAAGGGAACTAACTCGTTGCATAGACGAAGTAAGAAGATTCCTGACTGTTCCAGACTGATATTGCTAATGTACAGTAATACTTTCTCTTGCTCTCAATCCACCGAATACACACACACAAACACACATGGGCTTTAGCCATCAGGAATAAAAGGCCAACTGATCTCTGGTATTCAGTGGCAGCGTGCTTGTCATCGCCATCGTCTTCAAAACTGTCAATCTCGTCTACCTTGTATCAAACTGTTTTTCCTCTTCATTACCTTTTCGTGTTAACCTTGATACCCAGCACCCTACCCCACTTTATTAAAACAGCAACTCTATTATTTTAGTCAATGTCGTCATTAAAGTTAAAGTTATTAAAACAAGGTTTTGTCAGTTTATCTCTTATAAATAAGTGTTTCCAGCAGTTAGAATAATAATATATCTCATTACTACATAGAATACCGTCGTCTCGCGATCAATAACACACAGTCTATCAGAACAATACTCTATCTCGTCACACAGTCTATCAGAACAATACTCTATCTCGTCACACAGTCTATCAAAACAATACTCTATCTCGTCACACAGTGTATCAGAGCAATACTCTATCTCGTCACACAATCTATCAAAACAATACTCTATCTCGTCACACAGTCTATCAAAACAATACTCTATCTCGTCACACAGTCTATCAAAACAATACTCTATCTCGTCACACAGTCTATCAAAACAATACTCTATCTCGTCACATAGTATATCAAAACAATACTCTATCTCGTCACACAGTCTATCAGAACAATACTCTATCTCGTCACACAGTCTATCAGAACAATACTCTATATCGTCACACCTATCAGAACAACACTATCTCGTAACAACAGGTATCTCTTCATCAGAACAATATTCAGTCTCGTCACACAGCTTAACAGAAACACTATTCAGTCTCGTCACACAGCTTAACAGAAACAATATTCAGTCTCGTCACACAGCTTAACAGAAACACTATTCAGTCTCGTCACACAGCTTAACAGAAACACTATTCAGTCTCGTCACACAGCTTAACAGAAACACTATTCAGTCTCGTCACACAGCTTAACAGAAACACTATTCAGTCTCGTCACACAGCTTAACAGAAACACTATTCAGTCTCGTCACACAGCTTAACAGAAACACTATTCAGTCTCGTCACACAGCTTAACAGAAACAGTATTCAGTCTCGTCACACAGCTTAACAGAAACACTATTCAGTCTCGTCACACAGCTTAACAGAAACACTATTCAGTCTCGTCACACAGCTTAACAGAAACAATATTCAGTCTCGTCAAACAGCTTAACAGAAACACTATTCAGTCTCGTCACACAGCTTAACAGAAACAACATTCAATCTCGTCATTATTTCGTCACAAGAACAATATCTTCAGCGGCAAATCTTATCATCAAAACAACGGACTATCCTGTAACGGAAAGGTTTCATTTTTCAAAGTGTATCCAAACAATAACGAATTCCTGTGTCACGTTTCTTTCGTGTAGCAACAGCCTCGTACACACTACCAAATTCCTAACATCGAGCTAATGTTTTTAACTTTGAAAATGTATGTGCACATTTAATGTGTGGGTGTGTATATTGTGTGCATATACGTGTGATGAATATCAATCAATACATTTGACTCCGATGGAGCCTGGGGCGCAGGACGGGGTGTGTGTATATGTGTGTGTGTGTGTGTGTGTGTGTGTGTGTGTGTGTGTATGTGTGTATAAGAGTTCATTTGCTCAGAGTGTGTCTGAGTGAAACACACACTCGTGAAAGATACGTGCCAGTCTAGTTAAACTAATTCCTCCACTCAAGAAAAGCTCTGAGTGTTTCCAACAAACCTTCATTGAAAGGAACAAGAAAGAAAATCACACTGGTAGAGGAAAGCTGCAGAAAAGAGAGTGAGAAAAGTAGAGAAAGGACCAGTACATTGAGAAGAGGCGCAAGGAATACTTTTGAAAGTATGCAAATCATTTTGAGAGTTCTATTCATTAGAAAGCTAAGAAGAACACGGTTACCAAATCCAAACAAAAGAAATTGCGAAAATAATTCGAATTCCTCACCAGAATATACAGAACTAGTAAAGTCCATAAAAGAAAAACATCTCCAATAATTCCAGTTCGTTTAAAAGATTAACTAGGCAACTTAAATCCACTTCAAGTATTTTCTTTATCACACAAAGCAGTAATTTTTTCAAAAGCGTGCAAAAACTAAATAAGAACCGCTAGCAAAGTCAGTCAAAACGGATCAAAATTATGCAAATGTCACAAGCCAAGTCCACTAAAAATATTTTCTGTGATAACTGACAACACGCATTCACGTACACCCATACACGCACTGTAGGCATACACAAGTTGTAGACAATAAGAATCCGTCACAAGGGCAGACAGAAGTAACTAACCGCTGCCACAGACTACAAATTATGATCGATTTTCTTTTCTTTTCCTTTTGGCAGGTCACAGGTCACAGGTCAAAGAGCGTTGGTATAACACGACAGAAATCAATTCCAGTCACGACTTGCATGTAAATATTCTCCATTACCGGGAAAAAGCTCAAATCCTGTGACTGATTCATTTCAGTGCAAAATTAAAGGACGCGTAAACTAAACATGAGACTGTTGAATGTCTTGTAAAATAACTTTCCCTCACCCCACCTCACGATCTCTAAATTCTCATTCTATACATATTCCCAAAGATAATTTTTACAAGGAATCCAGAAATACTTCAAAATATATATCGCTACTCGTTTGTCGCCTTTCTTCTTGTAACTCCAAAGTTCAACAAAATCGATGTTTCAGTAACAGTTCGAAATTATGTCAAATAAGATGTTCGTCCACGCATATAGACATTCATCAATCAGTGTACACAAGAAACAAAGCTAGCTAGAGTGATATATATATATATACCGGATAAGATATATGCTTGTCTATGTGTATGATAGAGGCATTATAGGGAGTTCTGCTATAAATAAGATGCTTATTTAAGTAAATGTGTATTATATAGGGAGTTTGATGTCAGATGTTTATGTAAATGGATATGATAATGGGAGTTTGATGTCAGATGTTTGTTTACGTAAATGTGTATGATATAGGGAGTTTGATGTCAGATGTTTGTTTACGTAAATGTGTATGATATAGGCCTTTATAGGGAGTTTTGCTGTCAGATGTTTGTTTACGTAAATGTGTATGATATAGGGAGTTTTGCTGTCAGATGTTTGTTTACGTAAATGTGTATGATATAGGGAGTTTTGCTGTCAGATGTTTGTTTATGTAAATGTGTATGATATAGGGAGTTTTGCTGTCAGATGTTTGTTTATGTAAATGTGTATGATACAGGGAGTTTGATGGCAGATGTTTATGTAAATGTGTATGATATAGGGAGTTTTGCTGTCAGATGTTTGTTTATGTAAATGTGTATGATACAGGGAGTTTGATGGCAGATGTTTATGTAAATGTGTATGATATAGAGAGTTTTGCTGTCAGATGTTTGTTTATGTAAATGTGTATGATACAGGGAGTTTGATGGCAGATGTTTATGTAAATGTGTATGATATAGGAGTTTTGATGTCAGATAAGATGTTCGTCCATGGAACAAAGTATAAAAAAAGGAATTGCAGTATAAGAAAAAAAAGTTCTTCGATGTAATTATGTATGACATGAAACAGTTATGGTATTCTATTCTAATCTATTCTATTCATTTATGTAACAGTTTATGACAGAAATCAGTCCTGCTACTCTGATAAGCTATTCGTTTATGTAACAGAAATGAAGTTTAGATATTCGTTTATGTAGATGTGATTGAAAGGTATCTATGAAAATGGTGTACGATGTAAGATATTTATCTAAGCAAATGTCTCCCGGTTAAGACATAATCTAGGTAAGTTTTCTGAAAGAAGATATCTATGAAAAGTTGTCTGAAACAAGATATCTATGAAAAGTTGTCTGAAACAATATATCTATGAAAAGTTGTTTGAAACAAGATATCTATGAAAAGTTGTCTGAAACAATATATCTATGAAAAGTTGTCTGAAACAAGATATGTACGAAAAGTCGGAAATAAGGTATCTATAGAAAGTTGTCGGAAATAAGGTATCTATAGAAAGTTGTAGGAAATAAGGTATCTATAGAAAGTTGTCGGAAATAAGGTATCTATAGAAAGTTGTCGGAAATAAGGTATCTATAGAAAGTTGTCGGAAATAAGGTATTATAAAAAGTATATAAAAGGAAAGATGCTGATCTCTGTACACTTGAATAGAATGCTCATCTAAAAACAAAAAATCTTTAAATAAATTACGAATTTTGCACTTGTATGGGATTACTGAAGAAACTATACTAAAATTATGAACTTAAGTTAAAAATTAGCCCGTTGGCTTATTCGAATAAATATTACTTGACAAGGAGCTATGGTCAGTATAGACTACTCCTGAACTCACAGTTAAGCACACACTTCAAATCAAGCACATATTCATAAAATACAAGTGCTTTATATAACTCGCTAATCGCAAAATACTAGTGCTTTATATAACTCGCTAATCGCAAAATACTAATGCTTTATATAACTCGCTAATCGCAAAATACTAATGTTTTATATAACTCGCTAATCGCAAAATACTAATGCTTTATATAACTCGCTAATCGCAAAATACTAATGCTTTATATAACTCGCTAATCGCAAAATACTAATGCTTTATATGATTTGCTAAGTGCAAAATACTAAATACATCTATGATTAAAGAATTAAGGATCTCTAAAAAATAAAATATTAAGGATCGTTAAGAGAAAGGATTTTTATAAGAGTGTTTAAGAGTATAAATATAATTAAGAAAAAAGGGCAGAACTAAGAGTCTTGTCTAATTAAGTAAAAAAATGATTTGATTAAGTTCGATAAGCTTCTAGTTGTGTGCGTACAAAGTGGAGAGACGACGTAAGGTTTTAAAGATGGAGATAAAACCGTCGGGCTTCCATTAAAAATGATTGTTTTGGTAGTATTTGTATTTAAAATTTCAAAAGAGTAACCATCTATCTCATTAATCAATCGGACACTTGTTATTGTAATGGCAGAAAGTTTTGAGAGTTCAAATTTCTAAAATGTTAGTTAGGCTTAAGGTGAAATAACTAATTCTCCACCATACCTATATAATCAGTCAGCGCTATTCTGACGAGTTGGTTTTTAATGGAGTGCCGTCATCGTCCTTCAACTGCTATGGGATATTTTTTACTGTTCATAGAAACTCTCAACTCCATTGACGTTGCAACATTTTGACATTTACACCAGTGATTAAAATAATGTATTTTATTCCTAGGATAACACCGCGCTCATTACACTAGCGAATATAACACTGACAATTTTCATGCATAATAACGCTCTTATAAAAAACACAACAAAACTGAGTTCTTTACTACTATACTCTTTACGTTATGAATACCAAACTAGAATAACCTTACTGCATTATGTATTTATGCTACACACTGTGAATTTTATTTATCTCTATGTTAAAACAACTTTATTCACACAACACTATGCTCTTTATGCTAAAACAATTAAATCTGACTCTAAGCTCTTTAATTAATTAATTAAATTAAATAAACACTGCGTTCTTGACGCTAAAACAATTAACTATTCACATAACAACACTAAGCTTTTCGCCTTGTAACAATGTGAACTCTATTTGCATTACAACAATGTACGCTTTGTGTTACAAATACTGTGAATTGCATTCACATTACAACGCTACACTGGCTCCATTATAAAGATTGTGAACTCCATTCACTCCACAACGCTATACTGACTACATTATAAACATTATGAAGTCCAGTCACATTACAATAGCACACTCTTGCGTTACAAACACTGTGAACTCCATTCATTCCACAACGCTATACTGACTACATTATAAATATTATGAATTCCAGTCACATTACAATAGCACGCTCTTGCGTTACAAACAATGCGAACTTCCAGTAAGAAAACGGAAGCATAAAACGCACAACAGGAAGTAATAAAAGTGGCAGTGGATTCTCTCCCCTTAACGTGCAGCTTATTTTTTAAAAAACTATCTTTCTGTTGAAACGAGACGCGAGTTTTCTGTGACTAAGGCATTTCATTAAACTAAGAACTAGAATATAGTTCTAAAAACATGAGAACAAAATAGTAAATTACGTGCATTATGTCGCGCTACTTAATGTCACTTACACTCTTACTAAATGACAATGAATGAATTAATTAATCATGCGGTCAACTAGCGGCCATAAAACACACGACGTCCTGATTGGATACAAACTCGCTGTGAAAACCGCCTCCACTGTAATAATGACCCAAGGCTTGAGAAATTAAAATTAAAAAAAAAAAAAGCCCAGATGTTTCTCTCGATTTACAATCCTCAAATGTCTATCTTCGAGTGCTTTAACCCTGCCAGTGTACCCTGACACGCATACCGTCTGTCAGCCACGCAGGCTACAACAGACAGGAAAAACATTGAAAGCATTGCGCCATTTCCTAAGGGAAGTTGGGTCCCACCGTGCGAAAAACAAACAAAACACAAGACCCAGATCAGACATATAAAAAAAACATAGAGAGCTTAAATCACTAAAGCTACTTCTCCCTTCTTGTCTGGTGGAAAAGGAAAAACAAAACATGATGCCCTAAGTGTAGGGCTGATTGTGATACGGAAAACGTGTACATTTTTGTTTCTTCATAAGTTCCATTTCTTTGTGTGGGAAGCCAAAAACACTAAAATGATAAAACACAAAGGCCATAAAATGAAGTAAAATAAAACAAACAATTTTTAAAACACATTTTTACAGATATATGAAATATCCGAATGCTTGTGTTGTTTAAATTTTCGATATTGTCTTGATAGAATTTCTGTAAAAGCGTACTTTTCTATTTCTGAACTGACTTTTTTGACTCTTAGCTCTAGCCCTAGTAGTCTGCCCTTGTCGGGACACCATGTGTTCGGCGAGAGTGCCATAACAGCCTTTTAGTTTGCTTTCACAACTCATGACATATGGCTTCTGCTGTTGATTTTGCCCTTTTTGCTGTTTGTTTATGTTTTTATACAAATGTTCTTTTCGCCTATTTGCCTGTCTGTCGTTTTCAGTGAGCAAAGAGATCAAATGAGAAAGACCCTCGCTTCAGCGTACATAAATATATATCAATCTTCTGTAGGCAAAGAGATCCAATGAGAAACGTCCTGTTTTCGTTAGGCCTCGATCTGTAAGGGCAGACATTTATTTCTTATACATGAAAATTAATCGTGGTAACAAGAATGTTAATTGGATAATAACGGTTTCACAAAGATGTGTTTTCTGGCACGCAAGCTTGCACTTGTTACCAGCTTTACATATTTTACAATTCTCGTTTGCAAGACCCAAATCTTTGACAAAAAAGAACTCTTTGGAAACAACCCAAGAGACGGGAAGAAGACTACCCACTTACGACCATTCATGTAGATTCCATGCAATTATTGTGGATTTTGCAGCCATTTTTAATTCACAAGGTCAAATCTTATGGCGAGTGCGTGACACTCAAATAATGCCAAAATCTTGCGAGACACATAAAACGGCAGTTTCCATATTGTTCGATCAAACGCAGAAGATAAGGTGATGAAGAAAAAGGTTAATGTTTGGCTGGCACATTTCCCCCAGAATGTTGTATGTCTTAGTTCTCTGTTCTATTATTATTTACATATGGACGCCCTGTCTCCCCCCCCCCCCCGCATCCTGTATAGTGTATACGGACGCTGCAGTGCGGGAAGCTGTCAACGGCACAAGAAATTCTTTGGTTTTCTGACTGCTTCCACCCCTGTTGCTAGATTACTTTTATGATATATGCTGCTAATCATAAGAGTAGTCCAATAACATTAATAACAAGAGTAGTCCAGCAACATTAATCATAATAGCAGTCTAGCAACATTAATCATCAGTGTAGTCCAGTATCATTAATAAAAAGAGTAGTCCAGCAACATTAATCATAATAGTAGTCCAGCAACATTAATCATAATAGTAGTCCAGCAACATTAACGATAATCAAGAAACAATCACCATTAAGCTGGTTAACATTAAATTTATTAACACTTTTTATTGAAATCTGTTTTATGTACACATCTTGTCTACAAAATACTCTTTTGTACACTTCTTGTCAATATAAAATACTAGTTTTAAACATCTTGTCCAAAAATATTTTACGTACACATCTTTGTAAATATAAAGTACTCTTTGGTACACACTTTGAAAATGTATTTATCACAGTAAATAGGGCCTTAAGATATAATACTAGTCAACGTTCCGCATACAGAGATTTCATTGATTAAAAAAAAAAAATCACTGCTTGAACCAACTGCAGGTCTCCATAAAAATTTTTATAAAAAAACTTCCTCGGAAATTGACATGATATTTAAAAAAAATATTACTTTAAAAGTCAAAAACGTGATATAAATTGAATTGCACGCGTCCTCTTAAAAACAAAAATAAGTTTTCACCTTGAGAAAGATTAAAAATAACATTTAAAAAATGCATAAATGCATGGGGAAAATATGTTAGGACTTTCAATCTCCACTGGAGTGACCTACCCTTGCACACCCCGGACATTCTTAACAAGTAGAGTCCCCTTGGAAAGGGGACGCTTGCTCAAATGGTCTCACTGCTTCAAATGCAATAAAACGAGGCTAATCAGATCGAGCAAATCAGATTTGTCTGTCAAATATCGGAAATTAAATCTGGCCCATCACATAGGAAAAACTTCCCAAGTGAAAACCCATTGGGAGGACCTGGTTGCCTATTTGGTTGATGGGTCTGAGTTGAATATTAGGCATTATTGATTAAAACAAAACACAAAGTCTTATTTCTCTTTAAAAAATAATATATACTATTTTTTGTTTTTATTGCTCGCTTTGTTGAAGAAAGTGAAGAAAGTACGCAATATGTCCTACGACTGATACCGTTTTTTTTTTAAAAATACATATTATACCATAAGACCGAGTACCAGTTTGTATATATCTATTACACCCACTATACCACAAGAGTAGGTATCAGGTTTGACATATTTATTACACTAAATATTGGATATTGAGATTAATATACTTATTATACCACAAGTTCTATATACTTGTAATACCACAAGGCAGGCTAAATGGATTTTACATACTAATTATACCACAAGACAGCTACTGGGTTTTACATACTAACAACACAAGACAGGCTACAGGGTTTACCATACTAATAACACAAGACAGGCTACTGGGTTTTACATACTAACACAAGACAGGCTACAGGGTTTACCATACTAATAACACAAGACAGCTACTGGGTTTTACATAATAGCAACACAAGACAGGCTACTGGGTTTTACATACTAACACAAGACAGGCTACAGGGTTTACCATACTAATAACACAAGACAGGCTACTGGTTTTTACATATTAATAACACAAGACAGGCTACAGAGGTTTAAATATTTCTTATATCACAGGACAGGTTACAGGGTTTTACATACTAATTTAACATTAGACAGCTACAGGGGTTTATTATACAAGAAGACAGATTACAGGGTTTGACATACTAATGCTACAATATTTTACATCTGTTGTTACTTATGAGTAAAGAAGAAGAAAAAAGTCCGATCATTGTAGCACAAAGTTGAACACTCATCTTTAAAAGTTTACAAACGCAGAGGGTAATATGAACTTTAAAAAAATCGAATTAAATTAGAATTTAAATAAGCCATGCAAAGAGATTAGCTTTAGCAAACGACAAGATATTCAATGGTTCTTTAATATTCAATAAATTCAGTGCATTTTAATATTTGAATAATATCTGCAAAATCACTACGAACTAGTTTACACAAATAGACATATGAACACACATACACGCACAAAATTATATTTATGACGAATGTTGTAGTTAGTGAATTCAAAATCGAAAACCAAAAATTTCGATCCAGCTCATATTGTCTGTACTGCCCCGATGACAAGCTTTTTGTAGACAGCCAATCTGTTCATTCTTAATTTCTTCTGAATATTCTCTCTATCTATCTATCAGAAATGACATTTCTGAGTTTTTCCCAATCGGTAATATACTTACGTCATTAGCAATGACATTTTCAATGTTTCATGGTCTTTAACACCACCCAATCTGTATTACACTTACGTCATTAGCAATGACATTTTCAATGTTTCATGGTCTTTAACACCACCCAATCTGTATTACACTTACGTCATTAGCAATGACATTTTCAATGTTTCATGGTCTTCAACACCACCCAATCTGTATTACACTTACGTCATTAGCAATGACATTTTCAATGTTTCATGGTCTTTCAACACCATTCGGTATGTGTGCGCGCGCACGCGAGAAAACTTTAACTTAGAAAGACATATACAGGGTGTTCAAAAGAAACGCAACCCCTACATAATTAAACACATTTTATAGAAATACGAACAGAAATTTTTTGGAGAACGCGATTTATTGAATATATTTATGTGCACAACGCGATGGCTAACATATTCCTCAATGATTGCAATTTACTAATAAACACACATTGTACATCCTGTACTTATACAGGTTATATAAATGTCAATCCTTCCAATGTGCGTGAGAAACAAAACAAAACAAAACAAACAAACAAAAAAGAAAATAAAGATATGAATGTAGTTTTAAACAGTAAATAAATGACTCAATCATGACGATAAAATTACGATTAAAAGTAAAAGCATATGTCATCGCAACTCTGTCAGGAAAATAGAGAGATCCAGAAGTATAGAAGCTACAACAAATACTTCAGCATTGCCATTTCAGGTAAGGTGGAAGCAAGTTAAGGCGATCCGTTAAACTAACAATAACAGAGTACGACTGTATTTTAAAACAGGGTAACATACCGTACGCCTATTGTACCAATATAATTATTGCATAATTGTATTAATAATATAATTATTAAGACTGAGAGTTGCTGTAATACACTGCATTTGAGAAATGGATATAATTTTCCTCTAAATCCGAGAAATTTTCCCAATACATTCACGTAAAAATTAAATGTTCACTTCTTTCTCGCGCGATTGAGTATTTTTTCAAGCAACTTGGATTAGTTGATATTTGAAAATCGATATATTACTTCATAATTTTATATAAATTACTTCTGCAAAGAGGAAGAAGAAAAACAATGCAAATTTTGCAGAATTATAAAAAGAATGTAAATTAAAAATACAGCGGAGAGTTTAATAATCACACTCTGACTTTTTACCCGAGTGAAAATACAAATAAAACACGAATACACAAAATTTATTCTTTTTAAAACTGAAACAAAAACACAAACAAACTCACACCTAAACCCAAAGTGAAAGAATATCATTAATGAGAAGAGAAAAAAGCAACGTGACAGTATTTGGGGGTGGGGGGAGTGAGAGAGAGAGAGAGAGAGAGAGTCGTTCAAAATACTAAACTGTCATATGGTCTCCAGGATGACGAATCGACCGTACAAGGAGGCATCAACGCAAGATTGATCGCCCTTGGTAAAGTGAGAGAAACTTTCTCCAATCTTTCCGGTACCGACGATGGCTTTGTCATTACCACGTGACAGGAAGAAAACGACTACTGGTCACTATTCACAATCACAAATATTCATCCTGTCAAACCTATTTATCTATTTTTAGGGAGAAAACGGAAACAATTTAGAAACACACTTAGTACATCAAAGTCTGAAATTTGTAAACGACTCCAGTGTACGTAAGGTTGTCAGATGACCCACCCGTTTCGTTTTAGATATAATTAATATTTTTGTCAAAACATAATTATAATGCTAGTAGGAGAGTGTTAGTCGATAACAATTACAATTAAATAACATTTATAGCAACAAAACCAAAATAATACCTAGCTAGGATAATCAAGTAAACTACAATAAGCAACATAATATAGCAATCAACTTAAAGAGGAATGAAGCCATAAGGTGGTGTTTAGATTACAAACATTTCAGAAAAAAATAAAACACAAACTTAACTAAATCCCAAGGAAACTATCAACTTCGTTTTGAATAATAAGTCAATAAGATTTTAGACTCCGTTAGAAATGAAATAAACGGGGACGGTTGATTAAAAAATAAATAAATAAAAAAAACCTTAATATCTGAAACTGTTTACAGAGTTCACCAGTTTGCATAACACGTCCTTGTGCATAACTATATCCCTATAGAACAATATTCTGCAAGACCTGTTTGTGTGTAACTATGTCCCTATAGAACAATATTCTGCAAGACCTGTTTGTGTGTAACCATATCCCTATAGAACAATATTCTGCAAGACCTGTTTGTGTGTAACCATATCCCTATAGAACAATATTCTGCAAGACCTGTTTGTGTGTAACTATATCCCTATAGAACAATATTCTGCAAGACCTGTTTATGTGTAAATATATCCTATAGAGCAAAATTTTGCAAGACCTGTTTATATGTGTGACTCTGTCATAGGCAGAAAACGAGTTATAAGTGATGTGTTTGTGTGTGTGTGTGTGTGTGTGTGTGTGTGTAAGAGAGTATACCTAAGTAGAATACTATTCTGCTTCTTCTGCATGTTACAAGTTAGAATGTGTGACTACGCCTAGAGAGAATACTGTTCTGTACGTGACTCTGTACGTGACTGGATTTCTTGTAGCGTCCTAATCCCCACAGTCACACCGACCCGGATGGAGTGAGACTGTCCAAAGAACGTCCACACAGAAGACCTTTACCAGATGATAAGGTCTTAGTCTTCTGTTCTGCCACGAGGCCCGTCAAGTCTGCCAAGCCTTCGACCCTGGCTGAAGAGATTCCAAACTAACGCAAGCCTTCAACGCAGGATTCCAATTTAATCTGCTGCCAGAAAATACCGTAGAATAAAAAATAATGAAATTGATGCCTGTCATTAAAAAAAAGCCTGGGAAAAGGTTTTAAAGTTAAAGAAAAAAAACCAAAGCGGTACTTATCTTTATAATAATGATTTTCATGTAAGTACTGAATGAACTGACGTGGAGTTAAGTTTCAATCATTTGGTAATGGATGGCGACTCTGTCCATGTGTGAATGAATTCGTTAAAATTAACGACTTCTGGGGTTCGTCTGCTCTTGATGCGAATATTCTCCCCTCAATTTTTGTTCTTGTTCTTGTTCTTCATTTTTATTTTTTTTTAAAAAGCAATTTTTAAAGTTCATGAAAAAATAAATAACATTAGGTTGTATTATAAATAATAAATTATGCAGCGCCTTTGGTGAAGGATAATTTATTTATGATATTCATTTTCGTTGAAATCATAACGCAATATTGTTTCTAGTCAAACAAATCATGCCAGTTCACAGATTTGACATCAATCCAGAAACTTTAACTTAATGAGGGAAGACTGAAAACTTACTAACGAGATAGTCAGCAGTCAATAACAGTATGCCCCATTCGACCATCTCTCTTGTCTCTTTCTTAACCCTATGGTCCCAGCTTCTTGAAAATATCAATATTTGATCCAGTATGTTTAATGAAGAACACCGCTGTTTTGCTTTGCCCATTATAAATAACCGCTCCGTCAGAAAGACGGAGTTAATTCAACAAGGCCGTCGCTGGTCTCTTCACTCTGCAAGAGGAGAAACATCGCCCTCGAACTTGGCCTCACCAAACTTGCGCCTCGCACTGACTCACAGCATCCAAAGAGTTTGCACGAGTTTTCACAGGTCGGTCTTCCAACAAAAGATGCCGACACTCTTTGTTCATGCATCAGTTCACTTAGTGCAACGTGAAGCGTGAACAGTGATCATGCAGCAACAACGGCCACCCCGAGTTCATCATATATGCGTCACACCAGACTAGACACAGTATGGAAACCAGAGATATAGCACAGACTACTGGCTTTTTACTCTCGAGTGACTGGGATTCAATCCCAGCTTCGGGAAGAGAAAGAAAAAAAAAACAACGTACGAGTGATCTTTTGAGTTAGGGTGGAGGGTTTAGTAACTAGTCAATCGGGTGGGACGTTGTTTGAAGTGTGTTACAGTCCAGCCACGCTAAACATACCCTGACAGTTAAAAATCAGAAACCCAAAGCAAAAACAGAACAGCAACACCAAATATCAATACGGCGAGGAGTCTGGTGCTATGCAATATTGAATTGTTACTTTACTTATTAGTGAAATATTACTTTGCATATCTCAGCCTGACCAATAACATTCTCTTAATATATAAACAAAATACCCATCAATATCTTTCAAAAGTGTCCGTTGGAACAACAATCTTTCAAGGAATATTATTTTATTCAAAAATTCAACTAAATGAACAAATACATGAAAACACAAAAGTTAACATTCCACCACCAACCACACCAACTATATAAAAAAATATGTATTTAAAATTAAACACTGATGTAAATAAATAAAATAAAAGAGAATCATACGACAAGAGAAACCAACCAAAATATAAATACATCTCTCCCACGAACAAAAACCAAACAAAAAACCAAACCCAACAACTACACAAAAATCTCGCCTATTTAAATATAAAATAATAAATAGAAAAGAATTCGATTTCACATAACGTAGATGTTTAGAATAGTGCGCTAAGAGAGGTTGATGTCCATTAGCAAATCATACATGCTTTTGGCGTGTTAAGAGCCGGGCCACACGTGCAAACACTTATAAACTCTCCATTCTCTACTGCCATGTAGGTCTCGTTAAAACAACATACAAACACCCTTACCCACCCACCCCTGCAAAACAGACAAAAACAGCATGTAGAGACATATACATCGACTAAAACACTTTGCTCACAAATAAGACCTGAATATAATTGATGATGCAAAGTGTATTATACTTGACAAACGATGTGTGCAAATAAGTTTTGAAATTATACAGCATCGATATGTCCCCAGAGTGTTAGAAAAACAAAAAACTGCAAACAAACAAACTCATAACAAAACATACACACTCTACAGTCCTACATACAAAATCCCCACCCCCCTCCCCCCATAAGAACTCCAAACAGCTCTGACACGTCTTGGTAAAGCAGCATAGAGTCTATACCGTCTCCCTGATGATTTTCTTGCTCAAGACAGGCAGAATAAAATTATGCGACATGTAACAAAATAACTGTGACATGTACTTATGTGACCTTTCCAGGTACAAATGAAATTTACAGACAAAGCATCTGCATTTTTAAAAACGCAACATAATGGGGGGGGGGGGAAACTTTCAGAGGAAATTATCTTTGTGTCTAACACGTTAAATCACAAAAGCAGGTCAGCACCTGATAAAAAGGAAAAAGAACATTTATCATACAGCAAATATCAAACAGTGTATAAAGCACGTCTCCAGGACAAATACTGCTAGGAAAAATACTCCTATCCTTCAAAAAGAAAAAAAAAAAAAAAAAAAAAGAAAACTGTAGGGCGTTTCCAATCAACAGTATATACATGCATTCGCCATGTTACAACCAGTATAAAGATGAAGGAACCCGCTGAACTAGATCACAGAATTCGCGATCAATACTGATAAAAACACCCTCCCTGCTGTCAGGTTCCCCTACCTCAACACAACTGTAGCCTGAAGTTCCAGACTATCCTCCTTCAATGGCACCAAGCAACAAAAACCAGGAAAATGAAATTTTGCGGACTTCACCGCAGACTACTGTGTCCCTGCAATTCATCTATTCTTTCTGTGCTAACAGCGTTCGGCTTTTTCTTTCCCTACCAGTCCTGGTGTCTTAGCATTTCTCATTCCGAGCCTACATGTCTCGATGGAATCCTAAAGAAGTGAAGACCTCTTGAATTTTTTTTTAGTATTTAAACAGCATATAATAATTATAATAATAATGAAAGGAAATACAATGCGAAGACAGCTTAAAGGTACGCATACCCCGAAAATTAATTCAATATAAAAACTTATTTAGAAAAGTCACAGCAGGACACATATATAATAACAACAATAATACTTAACAGACCAAGGTTCATTCCTGTCAATCCAACAATTAAATTAAGGAAAATAAATATACTTCTTGAAATTTTGCGGCACAGGTTTGTCTAAAATGCAGCCGAACGTACTGTTAACATCTACAAGTGATGGGGAAGGGTGGGTGGGGGTCGAGGTCAAAGGTGACAAGCTTGATTACTTGGTGTAACTATTCATAGCTAAAACAATGGAGAATATCCATTACTGCAGTACTGTGAACAAAATCAACAAACGGCAGAAATCAATCAAATGAAATAAATTGCTGAAGAAATTGATTGCATCGACCCCTATCCTCTCTCTTTCTCTCCCTCCAACTCCTAACCCCCCCCCCCTCGCACCACTCGTGCGCGTTGGTCTTATGAACAGGTCAGTGGAGCTGATTTTGGACTCCGTGGACTCTACTGGTGGCGATACCAGGCCAGTTTCCAGGCCAGTTTCCAGTATTCTTTGTGAAAATTGACAAGTGCGAAGATAAGGACTAAAACTGACCGCTGGTCAATACGCATACTTAATTAGAGCGTGCAAGCATTTCTTTCGGACCACTGAAGGTTCCTTCCTCTGGCTGTATGGCGATCGAGCCTTGAGACGCGTCACACAAGAGAATTGGGGAGTGTTTTGACATAACGACGTCTCCTCACCCCCCCCCCCCCTCCATTTTTTCATTGCCTGTTTGCTGAGTCCCCCCCCCCCCCGCCTTTGAAATATTTCTAACTAAACAGTATATCACCAACATTAAGGTCTAGCAGCTTTTGGTGAAATCTGCAATGAGAAAACGCAATAAATAAAAAAAAACTCTTTCACAGATATTAGGATAGGGAGATATCATGGGAGACAAGGATGGATATGTGCGTCTAAAAAACAGACACAGACAGACAGATTTACGACTGGATGGTTAAACAGATAGATATTTAAAAAATACATCCAGACAGCTAGACAAACTCCTTTATTATTATTAAATATAGTAATTATCTTCATAAATCGATTTAAGGGCCTCACTGTGTACGGTAAATGAAATAAATCAACAAACGGGGAAAAAAACAAAACAAAAACTAATAATTTCTTCAGAACCTAAAGGTACTAATTCTTGACACGTGGCGGGTTTGTAATACTGCTGCAAAATATATTTCAAAACAACCCTGGTTTAAATTATACACTAAAAATTTTTTTAAATGATTTAGTCAAAATGTGGGTTAAGATAATTATATATATTTATTCTAAAAATTAAAATAAAATTTTACAAACGTGTTTTAATTTAAACATGTGTATCTGAAGCTATTTATGTCTTTGCGAAATTATAAAAGTACCAACGAAGATTAGATTACAATTAAATGAATCTGAAAACCAAGATGTGAATCAATGTCTTAAATATATATATTTTTTAATGATTTAAACATCAGGCCAATCAATATAGCATTCACGCCAGCGAATGAAATCGAGATTGGCATAGTATTACTACAAAGAAGATGGTAGCAGACCTGCCATCCAATAAATCTGCAAACCAAGAGGCTAATTTATGCCTCAAACATGTTTTGTGTTGTTGCTTATGCCTCAAACATGTTTTGTGTTGTTGCTGTTTTGCTTTTTGTTTGCTTTTTTAAATTAAAAGAATGATTTAAACGCTAGACCAATGAAACAGTTGTGCCAACAAACCAAATCGAGACTTGCCATTGTACTACCACATAGAAGGTAGCAGATGTGCCAACCAAATAAAATTGCGTCTTGG
The DNA here is from genome assembly GCA_028829895.1 of Sinotaia quadrata. Lineage (NCBI taxonomy): Eukaryota > Metazoa > Mollusca > Gastropoda > Architaenioglossa > Viviparidae > Sinotaia > Sinotaia quadrata. Next base: position 63,181,679 of record CM054179.1, read on the forward strand.
TATCAACATTGTTAGACTAAGGAATCCGGCATACCAACCAAATGATATGAAGTCTTGGTATCAAAACTTCTAGACTAATGAATCCGGCATTCCAACCAAATGACACGAAGACTTGGTATCAATATTGCTACTAAGGAATCTGGCATGCCAACCAAATGACATGAAGACTTGGTATCAATATTGCTACTAAGGAATCTGGCATGCCAACCAAATGACATGAAGACTTGGTATCAATATTGCTACTAAGGAATCTGGCATGCCAACCAAATGAAATCAAGTCTCCTTACGTGTATTAGATAAAAGGGTGAGCCAACTTTATGAAAGTCTTGGTGCAGAAAATGCCAAACGATGGGAAGTGTTAGAATGCTAAACGAGATGTGTACGTCATATAAAGGGGAATTTTCTCACACTTTTTGAATATAAATTTTTATATTATGATCTATGATTATTGTTTTAAAGAGATGCTTTTTGTGATTTGTCTGATTTGGAAATGTAAGTTTTATTTTTGAAGTGAAAGTCCAGAATGGGGAGGGGTGGAGGGGGGAGATAACCTGAGTGACTGAGTGCTTGTAGAGCAGTAGCCGCAGGGCAAGACTATTGTTATTGTCTGTGAGAATGCTAGTTCCCTGGCATCTAAGCATGTGGTCGGCTTAAGCGTTAGATCTGTATTCTTTGTTCTGACCTGGTTATGCAAATAACTAGAGTTAGGCTGATATAATTGTGAACTTGTTTTTGGATAGGTGACGTATTTTGACTGAATATGGGTTGGAAGCGGTGAGAAAAGTCGTAAATATTAATTAGCTCTAGGTGGATTCTTAAATTTGATTGAGTAAAAGTGTGAGACAAGGTAGAAATGGGCGTGGTTTCAAATCTAAGAAAACCAGGGTAAATTTCTATTCTTTAATTTTTTGCAAACGACTCTTTGGCGAGCGTTAAAGACTTGAGTCCCTCCCTTTAATTTGGGTTGTAGATGGAACATGATGACCATTGACTAGGTAAGGTAAAGACGTCTTTTTTATTTTGTGAATGGTTAAGTTTTAGTAGGAATGTCATGCCATTTTATTCATGTCTAACTTTTATTTGTTGTGGAGCATATGCCAAAATAAGAATCTATTAATTAGTAATTTGCAGTACGCTTAGACTCTGCAATTACACATGTTTCAGGGTTTCGGTTTCAGTTTCTCTCTTTTATTTTGAAATCTATGATGTGGTCTTTGGGTGCCTGCTTTGATGTTATTCACGACGTGTCCTATTGAGCATTTACCAGCGTGACCTATCTTGTGCCAGCGCAATGAAAAACTGAAGCTAAATCTTGCTTATGAACGGACTCCAGTGCAGCTTGAACTTGATCAGACTATGAGTGTTATTTTGCGAACGATGAGAAAATAGGACAGAAGCTATTTGCTTATTCTTTTTAAATGTTGTTAAATTTTTCGATACTTTAATTTTAAAAAAAATTAATTATTCAGCCTCGCGTATCTGTTAGTGTAACGGACTTCTTTTGTTTGTTATAGTAAATTGTAGCAATAGTCTAATAATTGCGTCTTGTTCTATGTCCATCAGTATATCTGTTTGTATATCTATTTTATAAAAGTTATTCTTAGTCTAAATTAATGAGTGGGGGCCTTGAGTCGAATTGATGATGTCGCACTAGCACATCGGTTGCAGATATGTATATTTAACTAGTGGTCCATGCTCTGCATCGGCACTTGTAGATATTTTATATCATTAACTGCTTACTAACATTTGGTAGAATTCATTATTACAACAAGTAGATCGCGACAGTGTACATGCTAACAATGCTAAACGAAGGGGATATGGAGATACTAACAAAATGCAAACTACTAGTATCAACTTTTAATTTGAAAAAGAAATAGTTAACGTCGCTCATTATGTTTATTTACTTACTCAAGTACAAGACCTATAAACAACTGAAAGCAAAGTAAATGTATTATAACACGACTACTTAGCGTAAAGACCGGAAATACGTACATATAAATAAAGAAAAAGAATAGATGTTTTAAAAAAATGGGGGGGGGGGGGATTTAGTAAATAACGGGCTATCGTCTAAATTCATAGGAAATTATTCTTAATATAATCACACTAAAATGGCTTCAAACAGCCAGGAGACTAACTGCACCTATAAGCTGGTCGCTAATATCACCCCCTTCTCCTTTGATTGTCTACCGGTTCACGGGAGGCTTAACGTCCATATGGGCAAACCTTGGGGCTATCATAAGATAATTAGCCGGCGTGTTTCTGCCACGCCATTAAATCACAAAGGAAGGCCGCAGGGCTGATGGCGAAGGAATATCGACGGAAAATGCGATTTGATAGGGTCGCACAAGGCCACTGCATTTCCAGCAAATGTGCCGTTATTATCAGAAGGAAGTAGATACACGAGAGACCCAAATGAATGTGAAATGCCTGTTAAAAGGAGGATACCCGTACCCGAGGATTTGCGGTAAAAGCGTGTATTAATTTTATGATTCACTAAATTTCAAAAACAAAGGATTATATAAAATTTAAAAGAAAAAGCAAAAAATGTCATAAAATAATAACCCAGCAAATGCACAGTATAAGAAAGAACAGTGGATGGGCGAATTTATATTAAAGTATACAACTACAGGACTAAGAATTTTTTATAATTAAATGACAAAGAATATTGTACAACTACAGGACTAGGAAAAGTTTACAATTAAACGACAAAGAATATTATACAACTACAGGACTAGGAAAATTTTACAATTAAATGACAAAGAATATTGTTCAACTACATGACTAAGAAAACTGTTCAACTACAGGAAAAAGAAAAGTACTATAGGACTGAGAAAATTGCATGTATGTACAGGACTACGAAAACTGTACAACTAGATGACTAAAATCTATACAACTATAGAAATTAAAAACCTGTATAACTATAGGATAAGAAAACTGCACTATAACACACTAAGAAACGGGTACAAATACGGACTAAAAAAACCTGTTCACTTAAGGGCCATGTGAAAAAAACCTGTACAACTGCTAGAAACGGTAGCATGCAAAGAAGAAATTCCAAAACTACTTTTCAACCAAGGAGTCAAGAAAACCATCACCGCATACGATTGCAATCTTAACCTCCAACAGCCTAAATAATCGTCGATATACTGAATAATAAGACTAAAAAAAAAATATTTTGCAAATATTACACTTCTGCAACTATTTCCTTACACACACTTCGCTCCATTCTATATATAACTCTGGTGGTTCTACATCAGCGGGCAATAGGTAGTCTCCTAGAGACCTAGACAACAGACTTAGATCCACATTACCCATACTAATAAATAACTCTGGTGGTTCTACACCAGCGGGCAATAGGTAGTCTCCTAGAGACCTAGACAACAGACTTAGATCCACATTACCCATACTAATAAATCGGAGGAAACAGAGCAAATAAAATGATGGATATAATTGGAAGACGATTGAGAGTAAGTCATACAGAGTTGAAGAAGCCTCAAAGTCCTATAAATCTTTACTGTGTGAATCTGTCCGCTGGCATTTCTCTCCATGGGGTTATCACTGCTTTCACCTTTACAAATTGTCATATCTAAGTTTTTCACTAACTACGTGCTGGGAAACAAGACGACTCAGTAAGCACCAGGTGCCAGAAACGACTAATTAAAAAAAAATTATTAAAACCCCTACAAATTCAAACAGCAAGTAACAATAAAATCAACGTCGTAGTTATTCGCTTGATCAGAACTAAGGGGGAATAATCGTACTAACTGCCTTCTTGGCTCGGAACATACTCGAGTAATTACAATACAAAACTCTGTTGAATCAGCTGCTCATAGAAATTTACTTCGGGTCAGGAAACGTAAAAAGTAAGAACAACAAGGGGAGGAAATCAGGTCGGATACCGTCCCTTTCTTGAAAATGTAGAGGAAAGCTGGTCAGCAGCGAAAGACTTTCACATCAATCAGTTCCGCGTGCTCGCTGTTTTCACAGCTGTCTAATTGTAGAAAACCAGAAGTCGGCAGTCGGCTGACCGCCCAGTCAAAACACACCAAACACCATTCTGCAAACGCGGGATGGCTTTATTCCTGTAACGTAAGACTTGGCCGCACACGTGACCATGACCACAGGATGGAACTAGCCAGGTGCTTCGAGTTACCGATAAGTGGGTGACTGTAACATGAGCAAGGATCCGCGTAAGATCCATTACCTATTCTCCACATTAGGTTATCTTAACAAGCAATCTCTTCTTTGAGTAATTCTCCTGTATGTTTTCATGACGTCTGCTTGTCGTTAATATTTCTCAGAGCTAACGACGTCAACACACTCCTTATAGCTCTTCAATGTCAGCTGGTGACGTCAACATGCAGTCATCAATAGCGCCAATGATATGTATCTAAATAAAAGTGTATCTCCCTGAAATCTTGTCTACCTACGTGTAAAAAGGTGCTTATATCTGATAGCCACTGATATCTACCTACTGTAAAAAGGTGCTTATATCTGATATCCACTGATGTCTACCTACGTGTAAAAAGGTGCTTATATCTGATAGCCACTGATGTCTACCTACGTGTAAAAAGGTGCTTATATCTGATAGCCACTGATGTCTACCTACGTATAAAAAGGTGCTTATATATGATAGCCACTGATGTCTACCTACGTGTAAAAAGGTGCTTATATCTGATAGCCACTGATGTCTACCTACGTGTAAAAAAGTGCTTATATCTGATAGCCAAAGACATAAAATACAAAATGCTCGCTATAGTCCGGCTATTCTAGTGAGTGATATCAATTAAATACAATCAATTCGCTATAGTACTGTTATCTTATTAATGTCTGTTTAAATACTAAAAGCTCGCTATAGTACTGCTATCTTATTAATGTCTATTTAAATATAAAAATTTGCTGTAGTACTGTTATCTTACTTATGTCTATTAAATATAAACTGCTCGCTATAGTACTGTTATCCTACTTATGTCTATTAAATATAAACTGCTCGCTATAGTACTGTTATCCTACTTATGTCTATTAAATATAAACTGCTCGCTATAGTACTGTTATCTTACTTATGTCTATTAAATATAAACTGCTCGCTATAGTACTGTTATCTTACTTATGTCTATTAAATATAAACTGCTCGCTATAGTACTGTTATCTTACTTATATCTATTAAATATAAACTGCTCGCTATAGTACTGTTATCCCACTGTAGAATACACTCTACTCGCTGTAATTTTGCTAGCTTCGTATGCACATTTAAATAGAAATTGCCCTCTACAGGCTATATAACTTATTGACGCCTGTTTTACTATTACGTTGCTAGTTTCTTAAGTTAGAACAATGTCATTTAAATGCTAGCTACAGTTTGCTATTAGCTACATCTATTTATATACAGCCAGGCTATGTTGGTAACCGACATCTATTTAAATGCAGCCTTGCTACGATGACTAATGACGTCTATTTAAATATAGCCCAGCTAAGATGGCTATTGATGTCTATTTAAATATAGCCCTACTACAAAAGTACAATGTCTGTTGACGTCTATTTAAATACAGCCCTGCTACGATGACTACCGACGTCTATTTAAATAAAGCCTTGCTACGATGGCTGCTGCATCATTTAATACGTAAAGAATATAACCAGTGGCTAAATGAAATCGTGTAAAGTAAAAAAAAAATATTATCTACGGACAAAAAAGAAAATACTGATTTTTGCGTAAGAATACAGAATAAGGTTTTTGAATTACAAACTATATATAGTGATTTTCTAACACCACGAAATGTTTTCAACTATTGTATATCATACGTGCGTGTATATATATATATAATTAGAATATTGCTTATTTAAAATTGTTTTATTATGCTTTTTTCATACTAAAGTTATTGAGAGTTATCCTATTTATATAGGCGGTAATGAATAATACTAAAAAAAATAAATGTATATTAAAACTGCAGTAACAGATTACGTGTAGCATGCACACACACACACACACACACACACACACACACACACACACACACACACACACACACACACACACACACCTCACACAGACCACACGCGCTGCGCGACACGTTCAGTATATCAGTGTCAACAGGGCTACACTATTCCCACCCTTTACTCTGTAAGAGGCAGATGGCTGGTTGTTCATCCCATCAGAGCGAGCGTGTACATTCCCGTCTGCTTTCTGACTAGCGGGCACTGATAAGATTGGGACACTTACGTTGCTCTCTGATAATAGGTTCAAATCTCAAACGTTCAAAGTTCACTTTTAAAATTGCTGATTTCAAGGACGAGTGGCAGGCGTACCATATTCCCTAACGTAAACTGCCAGATTCCGAAGTCGAGGAGCGGAAAGTGCAGAGCTCGGGACATGCTTTATCGTCCCCTCATCACAAGAACCATAACGTTTATGTGAGTCATTCAGTTCAAAAACAAAAAACCCTGGGTAGATATTAGTCTTATTTTGCGCCACCCAGCGCCTGGCCGAATTCGGTCGGCGATTGCTGATTTTACACTAATCCAATCAATTGCTCGTAAGGGATGACATCTGAATTCACATCGCAGAGATTCTCAGTGGCGGCACCTTAAATACTGGAAAGTATAAAAACTCTCAATACTTAAATGGACAGTGTAAAACTCTCAGTCTATAAGTGGAAAGTGTAAACAATCTCAATATTTAAATGGACAGTGTAAAACTCTCAGTCTATAAGTGGAAAGTGTAAACACTCTCAATATTCACATGGACAGTATAAAAGTCAGTCTATAAATGGAAAGTGTAAAAGTATCAGTCTTTAACTAGACATTGTAAAACTCTCAGTCTATATAGCCGGACAGTGTAAAACCTCTGCATATTTAAATTGACTTACTTGACTTATCTCCTTGGATTCCTCGTGGAACAAAGGGCCTCGCATATTTAAATGGACAGTGGAAAACTCTCAGTCTATAACGGGATTGTGGAGAAGTAAATTTGTCTATCGCTATTTCTAAACTTAATTATTATATAAATTGTTAAATATCAAAGTGACGCGACTTTGGGCACTACTTTTTATATTTTTGTTTGTGCCAAGGGTTGGAGTAAACAACTCAGGTGAAGAATGTGCCTTACTTGCTGATGTAATCTAAACCAGTTTTAGGTGGATGAGTAGTTTTTACTATCCAATGGATAAGAACGAGACCAGCCAAAGGGCTGAGATCAAAAGTTTACCCGTTGAAAAGGATTGTATTTTCTAATCAATTTGAATATGGAGTGGCAGAATTCCAGCCATGAAAGGCGGCCATAAGATTAATGGTGAGTTAACTGACTGACTGAGAGGGAATGGACTTAGAAATATTTTGAGCATTTTGCTACTGAAATGTTATACTTGTGTTTTACTAGAGATGTATTATTTGAGTAGAATATTATTTCTACAAATTGTGAACTGTGATACTTGTATGTAGTACACTAAACACTTGACATTGCCTCTAGTGAATATGTTCATAAAACAAGTATGTTGTATTTTTTATTATATTGTATGCATGTATCGGGATAATAAAGGATTGTTTGAGATGGTAAAAATCACGATTTTTGTACAGATTGAATTATTTTTACTTATTGCAAATCGTATATTTTTTCTTTGCTAATATTGTAATTTTTAAATGATTTTTTCTGTAATGCATTCTTGGGACTAAGAAAGGAAAGTAAATGTGGAAAGAATTAAAGATGAGAACCAAGAATGGAATTAGAGCTTTAAGTTAGTGGAAAACATGAGACTGATGTGCGAAAATTCATTATGTATTTCACAGCTTCGAGGAACAACCGCCTACTGGACACTGGTCTAAAGAAAACCCATCTAACTGGACTACTGTCTAAGGGGCAAGAGAACACATGACGAATAAAAACAAGGCAAATTCACTGTGACTGAAAATTCAGCGTTGATGTTAGCTGAGTCAGAGTCTGCTGTCACTGAAGGTACCGCATACCGTTTATTGGAAAGGCTATGTTGGAGGTATCAGCTCTAGCAGCAAGGTGACTGACATTGAATTTGGAGCATTCCAGGGGAGAATATGAGTCATTGTTCAGGAATTGAATTTCACTGGATTGTGTTATTCAAAAGGATTACATGTGTTAAGTTAAAACAAACTGTGAACTTTACGGACATTAACCTTACATCAAGGAACTGTTCCAATTAAAGCTGATAACAAGTGGCTGAGATAACTGGCCAGGAACAATGCACACAAAACACCAGGTGAACCGTAAACCATATTGTCTCATTGTTAAACCTGTATCTGTTCAGTGATTTGTGTAAATTCTTATATTTATTCTTTCTTATCCTTTTCTTATTCTCGCACCCCCGGCAACAACTGCTTGCACCTCCACTTGAGAAGCGCGGATTTAAAGAATAGTGGAAAACGCTGTCAATAACTGGATAGAGTGTAAAATACATCAGTCCAATACTGGACAGTGCAAAAACTCCCAATAGTGAAATAGACAGTTAACAACTGGGCAGTGGAAAACTGTCGGACTATTACTAGACAGTGTAAAAACTCTTAATCTATAACGGGACAGTGTTATACTTTCAGTCTATAACTGGACAGTTTAAAAACTCAATATTTAAAAAGAAAGTGGAAAACTTTGAATCTATAGCTGGACAGTGTAAAAAAGGCTCTATATTTAGATGGCCAGTGTAAAATATCAGTCTAGACCTTATAAATCTCTCAGTTAAGTCTATAACTGGACAGTATAAAACTCTCCATACTTAAATGGACAGAGGAAAACTTTCAGTCTACAACTGGACAGTATAAAACTCTCCATATTGAAATGGACAGTGGAAAACTCACAATCTATAACTGGACAGTGGAAAATCTCTCAATATTTAAATGGATAATGGAAAATTCTCAGTCTATAACTGGACAGTGTAAAATCTCTCAATATTTAAATTGACCGAGAAAAATTGACCGTGGACAGTGTAAACACTCTGTCTATAACTGGACAGTGTAAAACTCTCAATATTTAAATTGACCGAGAAAAACTCGCAATATATATTAATTTGTTTTTAAAATTGCATTGTCGACATGGCAAATGTCCACAAGAATGCTGTCCCCCTGCAATAGTAATGTACAGCGTGACTGATAAAAAGGAACAACAACAACGTGCATATGCATGAAAGTTCGTGGTGTATGCACGCGTATTAATAAAGTACATAAATCTGCTCTCTTTTTATCAGTTATTAATTGCTCTTTTTTTTATTAGTTATTAATTGCTCTAATACTCTGGAAACAATCACTGACTGATTAATAAGTCCTTGCAAACAATATAAATACTTCTAGTAAAACAAAAAAAAAAACAACAACAAAAAACAAAAGTATCAACAAACACTCATATTGTAACTTGTAAATTTACAAAATACATTACCAAGTCAAGACGCTTCTGCAGTTTTCCATTGTGTTGTCAAGCTAGCGAAGTGGTGTATAATAACAATGCGGTATTGTCCTGTCAAACAAGCACAGCGTTGTGTAGTGAAACCAGCACAGTGTTGTCCAGCTAGCAGAGTGGTGTGTAGTGAAACCAACACAGTATTGTCCAGCTAACACAGTGGTGTGTAGTCAAACCAACACAGTGTTGTCCAGCTAGCACTGCAGTGTGTAGTCATACCAACACAGTGTTGTCAAGCTAGCTTAGCGGTGTGCAGTCGAACTAGAACTAGCTAAGCGGTGTGTTGTCCAACCAAGACAGTATTGTCAAACTAGCACAGCGGTGTGTAGTCAAACCAACACAGTGTTGTCAAGAGTAATGTAGCACGTGGTAGCCAAAACTACTGCAAAAACTAATGTACTGCGTGTAGTCAGCACTCCCTGCCCGTACCACCCTGCCCTCCTAATCTAGTTACTTATTCTATTTACACTGCTTGCTAAAGAAGAACACCCTCTGTTACAAACTCTCTGTTACAGACATCTTCTGTTACAAACTCTCTGTTACAGACACCTTCTGTTACAAAATCTCTGTTATAGACACCATTGTACATATATGTCAAGGGTCCGTAAGACTTCCGACTGTCAAACTCATTACTCGGAGAATACTATTGGTTTATTTTATTAAACAGACTCGTAAACCTTCTGTTACACATCCTCTGTTCCAGACACCCTATGTTGCAAATATCGGTCATGAGTCCATAAGACCTTCACGACTGTCAAACTCATTACACGAAATTTACTTGCTTATGTTACTTTATTACATACAGACTCGTAATCATCTTGTTTAGCAGAAACGTAATCATCTTGTTTAGCAGAAACGAACATTGTTACCAGGATTTACTGCCGTACAAAATATATCTTCATTCAAAGATTTAAAATAATATAAAACATTCCTTCCATATACTCCCGTTTCTATCCAATGAAATGTATTCATGATCGCTTCCAACATGTGGATTAGTGATGAACAGAAAAGGTCGTCATACATGCAAAACCCATGCCTCATCCTTCAAAACTTTAAATTAAAACCTAATATTCCATATAAATAAAAATGTTTTAAGCAAAGACAATTAAGAGATGCTGCACTTCACGATAACTACCACATGTCCAATCAACACAGAATCAATGGCGGCGTCTTTGCTGGAACAAACGTACCAATAACCATTCATCGAGTCCCACAAACTTAATCCAAAATGTAATTGAATAAAGCAATAATTGTCTATGTGTCGGTATGTGTGTCTGTGAAATTTAGATTGTAAAAATGTGAGACTGATCGCGCGTAAACGCGTACGGATGTCTGTGTGTTCATGCAAATTTTGTGCCTGGTAAAAATATGAATCATTCGCCAATACTCCCCATTCCCACCCTCCACCAGCACTTGGGGACTATCATATTACGTCACAAACCAATCAAATCTCCTGGGCTTATAGTTCATGCCACCAGCAACGCTACTGTCATCAGTCATTAACGATAAAATGATATGGGAAAGAATACACAACAAAACAGCAACCTCGCCCCCCCCCCCCCCCAACAACTAAACAATAAACTGCTGGAGAGATGGTGAAAATTGAAGCTCTTGAAAAACAACTTAAGTTTATTTCTCCCTTTCGAAAGAACCAATGTTTTACTTTGCTATGCAGATAAACAATATCATGAGTAAGTTTCGAGAAGTCATATGCGTGAGGTTTAATACCTTGTATTGTAACCTGCACTTACTTGGGAAATCAAAGGTTTCAAGTTAGAGTTGCACTTTTTTTTTCACATTTTTTTTTTTACACGACAATATTAATTTAAAAGTATATAATGTCGTGTATTTTTAACATGCAATTATAGTGCAATAGGTTCCAAGTTACAGTTGCACCTATATATTAAATATCAAAATTAATTTAAACGTATACAATGTCCTGTATTTTTAGCCTGCAGTGATAGGCTCCAAGTTACAGTTGCACCGACATATTTAAAAAAATGAAGAAATTACTGTATTATTTAAATGCCTCCAAACATTGTTAAATTACACAAAAGCAAAGAAAAAATATTTATTTTTAAATCAAGAGAATTGGGAATGCGTTCAGTTTTGCACATTATCAAGCATTTGTTTACTAAGTAGTCCAACAACCATCTGGAGATATAAATTATTCAGAGCGAATTAAGAATGCATGGAAATATCAGCTACAAGCCTCATTCTGTGATAGTAGGAGACTTCTTTAGTAATAACTCAGCAGGTCCATCAAAATGAACACCAACTGTATATCCATCCCTCCACCTCATAAATAAAATGTTTTCAGAACAAAGAAAGTAATTTAAATGAGTTCAGCTCCAAACGAGTCTGGCAATAATAAAGTCGATTGGCGAACCTTTCTGCTAGATATATTAATATACAGCTTAAGGGATGCAAAATTACTGCTTGAAAACTCTTTACCGTCTATTTTCCACAGCAATGAAAAATAAAACGAAACAAAATACCTTCTCCCTCTTAAACAAGAATAAATATATTACAAACTTAACGGCATAAAACAGTAACGATAAATCAATGTTAACACAAATTCAATGTATTAAAAAAAATACAAACTCAAAGAAAACGAAATTCTTTTAACAGCTACATGAATAAGTGAGAATTCGAGGAAACTAAGAAAGGCAAATACAGAAAAAACACACACACAAACAAAAATGCCAAACAACAAAAGTCGAAGTAGCAAATGTGATTTTAGAATCCAAGTTGATTAACTGTTTATAAATGTAAAAAATAAAAGCGCATTTGAATTTTTAAAAAAGTAAACCAAGTTCAAACCAGAGTCCTCGCCCTTTAATAAAGCAAGACAAACAAACTGCACGTCAGAACGGAGGAAAAGCGGAGGTGACAGTCACAAGGATCATGCATTACGTGTTATTGATTTTTTTTCCTCAGTGACTCCACCTTTTTTTTTTTATCGTCCAATCCCCCCTCCATCCACCAACCATCATTTCAAGTATCCATAACACCCATCCTCTCACACCTTCAGTAATGAATCGGAAGCGGGCATAGAAATGGGACGATGAAAACGGACAGACAACTCCAAGGTCAAGAACGATCAATTAAAATAATTATTTTCTCCCTTGGTTACACTATCTAAATGCTGTATGTTTAAACAAGAAAAAAAATTAAAAACGCATAGCACTACATCTATCTAATTAAAAAAAATCCAAATAACAAATTGCTTTCTGCTTGTCTTTTTATATATTACGCTAAAAAGAATTGGAGATTAGTTGAAAATGTATGTATGCACATAAAATTGTGTGTATGTGAGAGAGGGTGTGTGTGTGTGTATGTGTTGGGGAGGGTGACTGGTGTTAAAGTTGCAAAGCTCACTATGTCACTCATTAGGGGAATATTCCTGCATTAAGCACTAGATAACCAAAACTGAAGTGAAAATAATCGTTGCATCCGATCGAACATTATAACCTAGCTCTCGATAAAATGGATTGCGAGATGCAAATCCGGAAAGAAATCATAACTGTGATATTAAAGTTTAAGACTAAAATAAGTCAAAGAAGTGTTTACTGGATACATTAGCGTTAGGGAACAAAGATGGTGAAACTTTCGAAAGCGACAGTTTGTCGCAGGCCTATAGATAAGAAACACACAACAAAAATAAGTAGCAATTACCAAATGTACACTCTTTTTGCAACAGGCTACATTCACGCACGCGCTTGCCTAAAAGTAAAACACTTGGCCATACTTTACAATGGAGATACTAAAGACACTGCATAGTTTTGGGGATCTCGAGACTGAGATATGTCATTAAAATATACACAGCACTAAACTGTTTGAGATCTCTAGACTAGAGTATTATTATTAAAATACACTACACAACTATTCTGAGGTCTCGACACAAGAATACATCAACAAAATATACTACTTTAAACTGTTTAAGCATCCTTGAACAAGAAAGTGTCGGCAAAAAATACTAGTGTTTAAGAGTGTGGTTATGACTCAATGAATCGCCTGCAAATAGAATCTTGTACAACCGCATCACTGATGAATAACGAAACAAGGCTGGTGCGGTAGAAAACACAGGAGGCAACACTGGCGCAGAATTCAATGGCGTAAGACAGCGACGCAATGAAATGATGAGCAAGGAACGAAACGACAGATATGAGAATAAAATTTAAAAAAACAAACCAGGAATGGAATGGAACCAGTTGATGACGTCATCCAGTCAAGACACCTTTTCCCTGTAAAAGTGACAGAACTGTGTTACGTGACGTGCGACCCAATTCCAGCTAAAGAGTATGTAGCGAAGTGCCAACTTCCACTCTGTTGGCCGCGTTTCTTTTTATTTCTCGCTGAGAGTAAAACCTCACCAAAGTGTGTACAAATTCAAGGCGGAAAGTTTAAATAATAAATAACAAAAAATCCAAAGAAATAAGAAAATGAAAAGATTGCATAATTTACTTATCAGATTCAGAGCACTGCATTATGTATGAAAAGAAGAATGTAAATGGCATATCTGTTGAACAAATTAGAACACCAAACTTTGATGTCTCAGAAACATGAAGGTTCGGTGTGATAGTCGGCGTCACACATCTACCATGAAGGGAGAAATGAGCGTTGGTTGACGGCCTCTAATCCAAAGTATTATGTAGTAGTTTTGATTAGTGTATTCCTGTTCTAATCAATGTATATCTGTTCTACTTTAATATGTCTGTTCTAGTAGAGTAGACTTGCGCTATGACTTCCTGTTCTAGCCAACGTAGATTTGTTTTAGTTAGTGGTACTCTTGTATATCTGTTCTAGCCAACGTAGATTTGTTTTAGTTAGTGGTACTCTTGTATATCTGTTCTAGCCAACGTAGATTTGTTTTAGTTAGTGGTACTCTTGTATATCTGTTCTAGCCAACGTAGATTTGTTTTAGTTAGTGGTACTCTTGTATATCTGTTCTAGCCAACGTAGATTTGTTTTAGTTAGTGGTACTCTTGTATATCTGTTCTAGCCAACGTAGATTTGTTTTAGTTAGTGGTACTCTTGTATATCTGTTCTAGCCAACGTAGATTTGTTTTAGTTAGTGGTACTCTTGTATATCTGTTCTAGTATTCCGGTACTAGTCAATGCAGATCCATTCTAATGTTCCTATTTTAAGCAGCACTGATGTGCTCTAGTCAGTGTTCCTGTTCTAGTCAATACAGATATATACTATTATTCCTGTTCTAGTCAATACAGATATATACTATTATTCCTGTTCTAGTCAATACAGATATATACTATTATTCCTGTTCTAGTCAATATAGACATACACTATTATTCCTGTTCTAGTCAATACTGACATATTCTATTATACCTTTTCTAGTCTGTGGCAGAGTAAATTTGCCTATCCCTAATTCTAGACTTAATTGTTACATAAATTGTTAAATTGTCGAAGTGACCCAAACTTGACCACTCCTTATGATGGTATATTTGTAAGTGTCAGAGTTGGAGCAAACAACTCGAGTTAAGAATTGCTAGAGATTGCTGATGCAATCCAAACCAGTTCCAAGTGGATAAGTAGTTTTTATTATCTAATTTACGTGAATGAGACCAGCCAATGACTGAGATCAAAAGTTTACCTGCTGTAGAGAATTATATTGACTAATCACTTTGAATTTGAAGTGGCAAGAAGTCTGGTCATGAAAGGCGACCATTAACTTAATGGTTGAGAGACAATGGACTTAGAAATATTTCGTGCATTTTGCTAATGATATGTTATACTCTTGTTTTATGTAGAGATGAATTATATGAGCTGACTTTTATTTCTACAAATGTTTGCTCATACGTTAAACACTTGACATTGTTTCTAGTGAATGCACTCATAAAATTGATATGCTGTGTGCACATATCGGGCTATTAAATACTGTTGCAGGAAACTGTAAGTTGAGACTTGAATAGTAACATAAATTAAGACTCTCATCACTTGTAAATATTATGGATGATTAATTAATATTAATAATAATAATCATAACCATTAACTAGATGGCGCTGGCGTCAGTACAAACATTTTATTACTCCTGTTCTAGTCAAGATAGACATGTTCTATTATCCCTGTTTTAGTAAGCGTTCATCTTTTCCAGAAGAGCTTATGTTTATGTCCGTTCCTGAACTAGTTAGTCAGCGCTTACCTGCTCTAGTTAGTGTTCTTGTTCTACCCTATTCTACTCAGTGTTCTTGAAGGTCTAAGCTCTAAGCCTAAGGTCTTCTGACACGTGCAGAAATGAAATTCTTCGGACCTAGAGTCTGAGACTGTGACGGGATTAAATGTGCGTTACAGTAACTTTCAAACCGCCTCCCGACCAATGTGGTTTCGTTCATTGATTTCCCACCCACCCACACCCCCATTGTCCCCCTTGCTTCTGGTAATCATCTTTCCCAGAGAGTGGCCCAGGACGGGGCCATGGAACTGGGAGAGCAACGAACGCGTAAAGATGATAATTCTGCCTAGCAACCAGTCGTTACGTGGGACAGGAACCAGACCGCCGACGCAGCTCTTACACAAATTCGACTATGCATGAGCGGCTTTTACCTCACCCCACCTAGCTTCCTTTATTTCCTTCTCTCACAGAAGCACAGGAGGATTTGAACATCATCCGTAAAGTACTGATGGTGCATGACTAGATCCCAGAAATACTGTAACACAGCACACCGTAAATAAAGCAGTACAACACTTGAATAAACATACATAATCAAATGCCTACCCACCCCCGTTCCTTCTTCAAACTTCACTTCTCAAGATAAATTGTCAAAGTCAAATTGAGACAAATACTTCTGTACTAAACTGTCTCAGCAGATGATTATTAGTGATTGTTTTAATTACTAAAAGGAGGCTTTATGTACGCTTAGGCATATGCTATTTGTGTTGCTCTTAACTTACGTAACGGATTGAAAGGCGTAAGATGTCTTTGCACGACATCCGAATTTTTTTTTTTTACGCTAACAGTAATCACACTGACCCTCTCTCATTGCCTCAATGCCTCCAGGGCAACGCGAGTCTTTAGGGACGGTTGGCTAAAGCACTGAGTACCGTTAGGGCCTATTTTCTAATGAAAGTTTGCAGCTAAGTACACGGGAGCACCATTAATCACGTTGACATTTACTTTAATATAGATACAATGCAGCCGATGCTGAATCCATTCAAGGAAAAACTTCTGTGGCTCGATCTTCATCCATCAATGACAGACATTTTCCAAACGGTAAGAATAAAGCCCAAAAGCAAGCCGACTACACAGCCCAAGAACCGAATTAAAAAGGCAGGTTAATGCTATTTAAAGTAAGCGTTATTATATCTAAAGACAACTTTATAATATGTAAAGGAAGTGTTATTATATCTAAAGACAACTTTATAATATGTAAAGGAAGTGTTATTATATCTAAAGACAACTTTATAATAAGTAAAGGAAGTGTTATTATATCTAAAGACAACTTTATAATATGTAAAGGAAGTGTTATTATATCTAAAGACAACTTTATAATATGTAAAGGAAGTGTTATTATATCTAAAGACAACTTTATAATATGTAAAGGAAGTGTTATTATATCTAAAGACAACTTTATAATATGTAAAGGAAGTGTTATTATATCTAAAGACAACTTTATAATATGTAAAGGAAGTGTTATTATATCTAAAGACAACTTTATAATATGTAAAGGAAGTGTTATTATATCTAAAGACAACTTTATAATATGTAAAGGAAGTGTTATTATATCTAAAGACAACTTTATAATATGTAAAGGAAGTGTTATTATATCTAAAGACAACTTTATAATATGTAAAGGAAGTGTTATTATATCTAAAGACAACTTTATAATATGTAAAGGAAGTGTTATTATATCTAAAGACAACTTTATAATATGTAAAGGAAGTGTTATTATATCTAAAGACAACTTTATAATATGTAAAGGAAGTGTTATTATATCTAAAGACAACTTTATAATATGTAAAGGAAGTGTTATTATATCTAAAGACAACTTTATAATATGTAAAGGAAGTGATATTATATCTAAAGACAACTTTATAATATGTAAAGGAAGTGTTATTATATCTAAAGACAACTTTATAATATGTAAAGGAAGTGTTATTATATCTAAAGACAACTTTATAATATGTAAAGGAAGTGTTAAATATTTAAACGAAGGATATCCAAAGGAAAACTTTATCACATTTCAAGGAAATTACATACTATTTAAAAACAACTTTATAGCATTTGATTATGCTTTTTAACATTTAGATATTTACAAGCAGCTTAAATATTTTTTATTTAAAAAAAAAAGTATTATTCTAAGCTTCTCTGCTTACTCTGTACTGTTTGTTTACAAAAGAAAACAACTCCCTTAAATCACCAAGTATCCGCATTTCTGAGTGGGGAGTATGTTGCATTCGAGTTTCACCACAAGTTTTTAAAACAAGGAGTTCCTGCGCGACGATGTAAATGGAGGAACACAAAAGTAAAAAAAACAACAACCCAAAATTAAAAATTCTGCACAAGAAGCAAACTAAAGGGGTGAAGGGGGTTATAGACTGGTAATAGTGGGCGGGGCATTACTGTTGACGGGCGTTGGCAAATTTTACCTGCCTGCACCAAAACTAGTGTTGAGCATTGACTAAAGGATAAGCCGAACAAATAAAATATTGTAATCAAATGTACATTTATACACTGAACACTAGGTAATGATGCGCTTAATAACGCTTAATAAACACTGTACTGAACACGAAAACAATCACTAGTTCAAAGAGTAACACGATAAATTTGTACTGAACTTTAATACAATGATTAGTTCAATGGAACTAGAATGTACTAGACACTAAATAATTATCATTAGGATAGAAAACATGAAATAAACACACAAACAAAATAATAAAATGAATATTTAATGAACAATAGATTTGTCACCAAAATATTACGATATGAACCAAGTTACTGCTATGCAAACTAAATGAAAGATCAGTTAAGAAAACAACGTGACATGAATCAGCAACAGACACAAATACGTACCAGTTAAGAAAACAACGTGACATGAATCAGCTACAGACACAAATACGTACCAGTTAAGAAAACAACGTGACATGAATCAGCTACAGACACAAATACGTACCAGTTAAGAAAACAACGTGACATGAATCAGCTACAGACACAAATACATACCAGTTAAGAAAACAACGTGACACGAATCAGCTACAGACAACTACGTACCAGTTAAGAAAACAACGTGACATGAATCAGCTACAGACACAAATACGTACCAGTTAAGAAAACAACGTGACATGAATCAGCAACAGACACAAATACATACCAGTTAAGAAAACAACGTGACAGCTACAGACATAACTACGTACCAGAAAAATATATATAGTATCCAGCTCGAACTCTCTGACTGTCAGGTTGCGGTTGTTTGTGAAGGTGTTGGTTGCCAGATCCTCCCTTTGTTGGGGGAAGTAACGCACCTTGAAGCGGGTTACGTCCCCTGCTAAGCTGGGTGGTACTTCCCAAGCAATGGTTATGTGGCTTGGACCAGAACTGACTCGACGCACACCAATCACTTTGGCTAGAAACGGATCCAGAAATTATACTGTAACCTACTATGAAAGTTATAACAAAGGTTTTATAAAAGCACACCACACTCTTAACTACTGAAGAATAACCCAAACACTATACTGTAACCTACTATGAAAGACTGTAATGAAGGCTTTATAAATGTACACCCCGCTATTGACAAACACTAACCTCAACAAATTAGATTTCAATATACTCTTTAAGGCATAACGTTAAGTCTTTTAATTGGTCCATCATGCTATTTTCTGTAAAATAATACCGGATACGAAACTGTTATCTTAAATGTACCGTCAAAGACACTGTATTGTCACGCATCATTTTTAAAGGAGTTGAAGAAATAAAGATAAGAACTTTACCCTTAAAAAGCAACAACACACAATGCTCATACGCCTACTCAATCTTATTTTCATTTATTTTATTTATTACTTTCTCTCTGACTAAAATGTAAGTGTGTAAGTATGTGTCAATGTGTGCGCACGAATGCACACGATAATTACTAAAATTATGTATATATATAAATAATAAGAAATTCATGACTAATGAAAAAAAATAAGCGAAATGAATAATAATTCATCTTATGACAATTTACGAATTTTCGAATTAAGAAAGCAGTTTCAAATGCTTTAATTGAATCAACAAATAAAACTGCTTTATTTTACCTCAAATCAGCCAAAGAAGAACAAAGCAGAACAACAAGCAATAAAAATAAAATATTCTTACTACAGCAAATACTCAATCACCACCACCACCACCACCTCCACCACCACACACACACACACACAAAGAGAAATAAAAGTGAAAATATAAAAACAACCACATGAAGAATATCGCAACTAAATTAGCATTACAACTAAAAAATAAATGCCGGAAGTGGAAAGACTGAACCCTCCCTCCAAATAATAGCTCGACTGACAAGAGAAAAAGATTGAAGAGAATACAGTTTAAATATTTTAATAGATTGAAAGCTACTTTGACGAGATTTTGGCAAGAGTGAAAGTTATTAACCTGGAGAGATTTAAAATTAACTTGGTGAGATTTTAAGTTAACTTTGCGAGATTTAAAGTCAGCATGGAGAAATTTAAAGTTAGCTCGGACAGAGTACGAGTTCGTTTGGTGAGATTTTCAGTTAGCCTGATAAGACTGAAAGTTAACTTGGAGAGAGTACAGATTTTAATTAGCTTGACGAGACTGAGAGTTAACTTGACGAGATTTTAAGTTAGCTTCACGAGAATGAAGGTTAACTTGGAGAGAGCACACGTTTGTTTGGTGAGATTTTAAGTTAGCTTGACGAGATTTTAAGTTAGCTTCACGAGACTGAAGGTTAACTTGGAGAGAGTACAAGTTTGTTTGGCGAGATTTTAACGAGATTGAAAGATAGCTCGGAGGAAGTAAAAGTTCATTTGGCGAGATTTTAAGTTAACGAATTTAAAGTTAGTCTGACGAGACTTAAAGTTAGCTTGACGAGAATTAAAGTTAGCTTGACGAGAATTAAGTTAGCTTGGCGAGAATTAAAATTAGCTTGACGAGAATTAAGTTAGCTTGACGAGAATTCTAATTAGCTTGACGAGACTGAAAGTTAACTTGAAGAGAGTACAAGATCGTGTTTGGTGAGATTTAAAATTAACTTAGTTAGATTTGAATTTAACTTAACGAGACTAAAAAGTTAGCTTAGAGAGAGTGCATGTTCGCTGGTAAGAAAAGTTAGCTTGCCAAGAGTAAAGCTGGGTGTTGAGACATAAATTTAAAGTTAAATAAAATGAAAGATCATAGTGGTGGCATACCCGAAGCTTCTGTGGTGACTGTCACGAAATCTGATGCAACAGAACCACTGATGTTGCTCACTCCGTTTTCAGCATACACGGTTATGCGGTACTGGGTGCTGGATTTCATGTTCGTCAGCGTCACGCTTGAGAAAAGAGAAAGGAGTAGATTTCAGACCAACAAATTCTACATGCTTTGACGAACACATACAATAACAAAATAGTTATAATTTAATTGGTAAGCACTATACAGCTTTCTACTGGCGAATATAACAATCCACAAAGAAAATAAACACGACTATCCTCACTTTGTTGTACTAAATGTTCTATACACATATATAGACTCGAAACTCGAGTCTGATCATCAGGGTGGATATGCATGGTAGGGTTTACACTTTACAGCTTGCTTACCTAGTGCTGTTGAAACCGTGCCACCCTGGCCTGAACAGGACTTGACTCTCGCATTCGGCACACACAATGCGATACTCAAGGTCAGATCTACCGCCAAGCTCACTTGGAGCATCCCAGGTCAAAGTCACAGAACTTGAGGTCACCGAGTTGATGGATAAACGCTGAGGTTCTGATGGCGGTCCTGTAGAATAATAAGAGAAAAAAAGTAGCCCACAAAGTCCCTATGTTTCATGGAAAGAAAAGGAATTAAAACTATACAATGTAATTCTTTCTAAAATTATTAATGTATCACATTTATTAAAATTATGTTCGAAAGGAATGAATGTATAAATATATATTATTGTGTGATAGACACTGCATATAGATTAGTCCTGTAATTATGACTGGTACGAAAACATTAAAGATGTAATGTGTGTGCAAAACTAAAGGCAAAGTATTTGAATGACAAAACTGAAGGAAAAGTATTTGAATGACATGACAAAACTAAAGGAAAAGTATTTGAATGATGTGACAAAACTAAAGGCAAAGTATTTGAATGACATGACAAACTAAAGGCAAAGTATTTGAATGACATGACAAACTAAAGGCAAAGTATTTGAATGATGTGACAAAACTAAAGGCGTATTACGTCTGCTATCCACAAAAACAGCAAACGAAATGAAATCTCATGCAAGGAAAATGAATTTGTAAAACTTATGATACAATACAATAGCAGCAATTCCACATACAACAAACACACAATACAACCCACCCACCCCCGGCCAACATGCAGATACAAAACACAACAGTCTTAGTATGAATTTTTATGAATATGAAGAAAAACAACTTATCAAGGTTCAAAACAAGGAAAATTGCCGTGTTTATTTGATTTTTACCTTTAAACGAAAAAAAAAAATTCTCAAACCATATTTATCACTAGCATGAACACACAGATTTCGTTTCTATCACGCACAAATGTTTCATTATCCCTGACGCACCAAGTCACACTTCTTATCTTAAGCTTACTCTGGCTCGCACTAGAAAAGTGCATTCCTACTCTGCCTCTTCAATCACCACAAACGAACGGACAATGGTTTACTGTTCACCTTGAACCCTCTTTTTATTTAACTGAATGCGCAAAAGTGCTGACGTCATTTGCATCAATGACGAAAGGTAAATAGGCTTAAGCTTACATCACCCAGTTTTAATATAATGAGTGCAAAACGTACAACTTAGAAAAGATCTGTTTCTTTCAATAACAAAGAGACAATAAAAAAACCAACCCAATAAATACCGCCCCCCCCCCCCCCCCACACGTTAAAGTAGAATGAGGTACTACTGCTCTCAAAACTGTGGAAAGAAAATAAGTCTTATAGTATTATATGATAGAATATGTTTGTATGTGTGTGTGAAAAATAATAATTGCGAAAAGTTGCAGTGGTAAAAACTATTTATCATTTTAAGTCTTAATGCTGATTAAAATACAGCAGAACGTCCCTGAATACGTCACGTATAAATTCCTGATAATTCTAAACTGCACTGAAATGGGGCATGATGTAATTCCATGGCAACAAAAAAAATAATAAAATGAGAGATGTGAGAGAGAGAGAGAGAGAGAGAGAGAGAGAGAGAGAGAGAGAGAGAGAAAGAGAGAGAGAGACGGCATATATAGGAATATAGCTTCGAAAGGTTAAGCCTAAATAGTAACACAAGCGTTGTTCAGACACCACTCCCCTCCCCCCCAACAGAGAACCAGAAATGTCAAAAGGTATGGAATGGAACGACTCTGAAACAGGTGGCCGTTATTACCTGGGACTGCTAGAAAGGTAATGGTAGAGGCGACACATTTATAATCTGTATTTCTGGGAAAGGTGTGCACGGTTAGGGTGGAGGGCAAACATGCTCAAAAACGCAACCGTCTGAGTAGAATAAACGGAGACAAAACCCGTAACGTTACAAAACCAAATCGTGACGTCAGTGTCAAAATCGGGGCATCAGTATTACCAAGGAGGTGATCGACTTCTGAAAATTAAAAATGATGACGACCTCTCAAAACACAAGAAGTATATTTTTCAATACAGCAATCGCTTACGGTACTGCCTATTCAGAACCAGAAGCATGGGTCACATGTCTCTTATAAAGTTCATGCATATATGATCTTCCTAATCTCTGTATGTGTGTACAAGCGCGCACGCGCACTGAAAAACAAGCGCGAGTATATACACGTCTGCTAAATAGAACTGCGCAACTCTATTTTGTATATACGTAAGTGTGCGCGCGTGTACCCTTGCACACTAATAAACGAAGAGATATGCATTAAGAAAGGTTAATGCATACATACACACAAATACATAAACATTTATAGAAATAAATAAGGACAAACGCACCGACTGACACACAAATACACACACGTAAACAGACGCACTAAGAAGTCTTACGTGTGCACGGAAGTGCCTTGCTGTCCAGCAGACTGCGATAATACCCGGTTCTGCAAGTGCACTGAGATGACCCCTCACTGCTGGCATAGCTGAAATCCGGGCATTCTTTGCAGGGACCCACGCCCTCTGACCACTTGTAAAAGTTTCGTTGGCAAGCTGAAAGAGAGAAACAGAGTGAGGAGGGGAAACCTGGTATAAAGTAAAATATTTAATTCATTCCACATATAACACTGATATAAGTTTTCACTAGTATACAAAAATTGGGAAAAATCTTTATAAATTGCCACTGAGCTTATAACGAACACGCACGCACACCGCAATCTGTGCACCCATGACGTTGGCTTGTGTAATCAGTTAGAAATCTTCTCTTTGTGCATTCTGTTTGCCCGATGGAAAAAACAAATTCTTGCCGCAGATCAAACAAACTGGACACGAACCGTCTGACCACACTGGCGTCAAAGACCGCCAGATCACATTTCCAGCTATCGTCTTTAAATGGCAAGTCAAGGCCATGCAAACACGGCGTCATTCAAAACTCGACTTAGCCATTCACTCAGCAAATGTGGACACTGCACACAACGAAAACGCGTCAGGAATGTCAATTTCTTTTGATTTTATTATTATTACTATTGTGTTCTTTTAATCTGAAAACTAGTCTGGGAAATATTATGTGAAAGAAAATACCGCTTTAGTCAGATTAACTGGGTAAAGAGTGATTCCCACCCCAACCTACGAAGCACAAATAAATTATTTTTGCCAAATTACTCGTGTAGTTTTGCTGTGTCGCGTGATTTTATCAAAGTACCTGAGTTTTCTTTTGTACTGGGTTTCTCACTCACTGATTCTGCAGACAGACGCATGTGCCACGGAAGAAATTTTATGTTCTGAAAGACAGAGATATAGTTCTAGAGATATAGTTTGAATCGTGTAGTGAATTTTCTACGTGCAAGGTTACAGGCTCAACCAATTAATGAGTAGTATTTACATGATTATTAATAAATCAATGGCGCGCCATTTCGTTAAAGTAACACCTGTTAATGGTTACCGGGTGCTTTTGCTTGTTTTGTTCTTTCATTTCGAAGATAGTTGCCAGTCATACACAGAGAGATCTGTTTACAAGCTATAAATCCTGTCCTCTTCAACGCTAACGGTTATCCGTTGGAGCCTATTTCTAGTATGTTACATCTGTATCAGCCATGGTGACTGTCGTGCGGCGACCGACATCTACTGCATCCGTACTCAGTGCTCCACGTGACGCAACGCCATTCCTCGGAGAGCCCTCTAAAGTCACTGCTTGCTCCACGTGACGCAAAATCATTCCTCGCTCTGCCCTCTAAAGTCACTGCACCACGTGATGCAACACCATTCCTCGGGCTGCCTTCTAAAGTCACTCTTCAACGTGACGTAACACCATTCCTCGGGCTGCCTTCTAAAGTCACTGTTCAACGTGACGTAACACCATTCCTCGGGCTGCCTTCTAAAGTCACTGTTCAACGTGACGAAACACCATTCCTCGGGCTGCCTTCTAAAGTCACTGTTCAAAATGGTATCACCGAGCTACCCTCTGTACTCAATGTTAACGTTCGTCACAAAAGTTCTTGAGATACACGACCGAGTCCGCAACGCAGATAAACATTATGTCGATATATCCGCGTCAATAAAACACTGAACAGGTGATGAAATTATTTCTTGGCTCAAATTGACTCCTCTTAGAAAATAACTAGAACCTGGTACATTGTCTGACGAAGGGAGGGGGGGGAAAGGATCGCAGAAATGCGATTCAAGAAGAATGAGAGCTGGATCGAAACTGCTAGAAAGCCTTTTTGGAAGTTACGTCCGGTACATAATTGGGCGAGATGGTCGGAACAGCAGACAGCTCTTGGCGCGACACACATTTTTCAGGTAGTTGTAGAGATCGAGTAATGATGCAAATATGTGACAGAATCCTAATTATGGCGCGTCCCAAAAGTCGTGGTCTTAACCATCGCGATGTTTCTACAGGTGGGATTAAAATAGCCGGAATATTCCCTGCTGGTCAAAAAACAAAAATTTTAAAAGACCAAAAGAAACTGATAAACCAAAACTTAAAATTTATAAAAGATATAGTGTTTAAAAGAATACGTTTAAATCATTTGATTCTACAAATGCCACGTCAATGCCTGCAGTCTAGATACAATTTATACCACTAAACTGGGGTATATTAATTTTTCAGGTTTTACAGAGGGAGGAGGGAGAGAGAATGAATGAATGGCAAGAAAAGAAAAACGCAAAACTGACTCTATTTTTATTCTGTTGAAGCCAATACACATGTCCTATTTTATTATCATAATGCTTGTCAGTCTCAAGGGCACTAAAAAATAAAATTATATTTTAAATAAACCAACAAACAATGGTATAGGGTGTGCATCTTGTGGAATATTATTCATCTTATAGCTTCGTACACGAACACAAGTCAGCGAAGGTGAGAGAGCTTGCCAACGAAAAGGCCACCCTTCAAAACTATTTTTACTAAACTATAAAACCCGATGCACAAAATTACTGGGATCAAATGGGAAGGGCAGACAACCTCAGTGTTTCACTGGAGGTAATGACAAGCTCCAAAGCATGTACTGGCAAATTTCGTTGGCGAGCGCCCGACTGGACCAATTACCCTCTTAACAATAAAGGGAAAGTTTTTTTTATCAAACCAATTAGGCGGGTACAGACCCATCCGTCCAATTCAATACCTGTCGTACCGAGGGCAAGATTCTTCACGCTCCAATGGACTGGGGCGGAGAAAGTGCGGGGAGGGGTGAAACTTACGGACGACGCTGACGACCTCGGCACGCCCTAGTGCTCTCAACTGCACCAACGGGATAGTGGAGTTGTCAGCGCACTTGTACATGTATAAAAGATTACGTCATTTTACCATGTATTCCTTTGACCTTTATAGGCAAGTCTGGGGTTAATTCTATGCCCAGATTTTCTTGCAAGTTTGTATTGTGAACACTAAACTGTCCCTAGTAAAAATGCACAAAGATGATTAAAAATTGCCTACAGATAGAATCCAAAATCAATCCATCTCTCCCCCCACCCGCTCTCTCTGTATATAAATAAAATCGCCGGTTATTTATCACGTTATTATTCAGGACAATACAGAAGAAACAATGTGAGACACATCTGGATTCCCTTCACTCGTTATGATAATTATTTATTAATTAATAAAACATAATTAAATACAAGCAATAGAGAATCTTAATTTATAGTTATTAATAATTCTCCCAGCATCACTTGTTGGATTATAAGGATATCGTAAAATTCTACACAATAATAAGATAGACGTTTTACTGTTGTATAATGTTCTGCAGGTGGGAACTTTTTACTAAAGGAATAATAAAAATCCATCTACTCATAACGAGCCCCCCCCCCCCCCCCCGCATCTGCCAAAATAAGACTTTAATATATGTGCAAGAAGGTTAATAAATTTAACAATAAATTTATTAAATCAACATTTCATTATAGAAAACGAGAGTGGAGTTTTAGTGATATAATTATTATCTATGTACATAACCTTTTCAATGATGGCAGCAGTCGCTGGCACATGTTCACAATCACACGTTTTGCAACAAGTCTCTTTCTTATTAGATGATGATCCAATGTTCCCCTTCTAAAACATTATACAAGTGTTCTAGAATCTTCAATGCACAAAACACACTGAGAAAAATTGCCCAGAAATTTGTATGCATTAATCAACCAAAATGCGAGAAGTGTTCCTGAATTTTTGTGTGCGCCACTCCAACATACCATGAAGAATGTTAAAAAAAAATCTTCATGAATTTTCGAGACCAAACTCATGCCTCAATTTCCATCATATTGGCTCTCGAACAGAATTCACAAGAACCAACTTACATCGACACATTTACTTATAAGTACGATGACAATGCTGAATACATCAACTTGATCTGGTAGATTACAGTAGTCACTGCAGTCTGAAGCAGATACAAGGTTACAAAACATCAAAAGCATCAAAAGGCATGCTCCCCTCTGCAAAAGTAAAATCAAGGGCAGTGCTAAGTTTCAGGTATCTCTAAACTCCTTTCTCTCTTACACACATTCTCAACTTACGAATCCTGCAATAATAATCATTAGCCAAATTCACATGCAGCATAAGGAATATAGCATCGATCAAATTTCACAAGTATAATGTACAACATAATATATAAAATTAGTGAACATAGAAATAATGGTTCAATTACATAGAGCATCCATCAATTCAAATCATAGATGAATAGCAAATATGTATGAAATATTTCTAAGTCCATTCTTTCTTTATCAGTCAGTTAACTTACCATAAGCTAATGATAGCCTTTATGACTAGACTTGAGTTATGTCAAAATCAAAGTGATTAGAAGTTAGAAATTTCTTCAAAAAAGTAACTTTTGGTCTATCCCCATTGGATGGAATTGTTATGAAAACAAATATGAGATTATTAGTCAGAAAAACTACTCATCTCATGGAAATGGTTTGGACTGCATCAGCAAGTTCTAATATATTCTTTACCTGAGTTGTTATTTTAACTCTGGTACTTACAAAAATAAAATTATGCGCAGTACCAGAAGGTCCTGTCACGTTGACATTTAATAAATTATATTACAATTAAGTTTAGAAATAGGGACAGGCAAATTTACTCCACTGCACAATGTTTAAAAGCTACATCAATATTTACATCAATATAGAAAATAAAATGCTAATGCAAGAATTTTAGTTAACTGTGCCTCCTACCGTTGATTCTGAATGCACCCAATGCTTATAAAGATACAACCCGGAAACTACATACAATGAATGCAAAGAGTCGCAACTTCTTGTTTTCAATCTACTCCCGTTTATGGTAGAGTAGATCTGTTAGTCTCTTAGCCGTTTCCAAAAACCTCTCTCTCTCTCTTTCTGGAGACGTTAGATAAACAGACATATCATTATAACGTCTCTGCGAAATCGATTCCAAGTTAAAAGAGAAAGAAGACATACCGTAGTCTTTATTATCCTTTACACGACTATCATCACAGATACGTTTAATTAGTTGAAAAAAGAAATGACCATAATGGGTCTAGAAGAAAGAATCTCCTATTAATAAAAATATATTAATTTACCTTCGAGTATGTGACATTTTTTGTTAATTCAGTAATTGAAATAACTGAAACGTTTTCCAAACCGATTCATAAATACACACACACACATACACACACACACGCGAAGCGAATATATCGTAAACGTATCATCTTGTAATGTAGATATCAGTACCCAGTTGGCGTTTAGGCTGTTTAGAACTAGACAGTTATAATCAGGCCAAGATACTGAACAAATGAGATTTAATATTTTTTTCTTGACTGGAAAACCCCCAACTTAATTCCCCTCCCACCTACCCACCCCCAACGAGTGTGTGCAAACGAAATTATTACACAATATGAATGATTACGTCATTATTGTATAAGTAGTGTGTGTCTGTATGAGTGTGATTATGTTTTTCTGTAACATTGAAAGTAGTTGCTGTTGTTTCTTTCTCTCCTCAAACTTTTAATATCGTAAATCTAGAGTTGTGTCAAACTGAAATGAAGAGTTAATTTGATTTGGTTGTTTCTTACAGCGATCATTGACCGCACGGAAAGCAAAATTAGGTTTGCTGTTTTCTAAATCAGATATTCACAATCCGACCACAAACATACCTTTCAAATAATGTATGTAAAGGAAGCAGGAATATAGGATGTATATTAGTATTAAAACAGACAATGGTTAATTATGAATTTATAGATGTGGGCAGCTAATATTATAATAGAAAATGGCTAATTAAATGAATGTGGGAAAATATAATAACTGAAAAATGACTCCCGAATATGGGCAATTATCATTATAATTGAAAATGGCTAATTACGAATGCAGACAACTAATATTATATTAGAAAATAACTCATCATGATTGTGAGCAATTATCATTAAAACAAAATGGTCAATTATGAATGCGGTCAATTATCATTATTATGAGGAAATGGCTGATTATTAATGTGGGCAATTATCATAACAGAACATGCCACATTATGAATGTGGACAATTATAATTATAACAAAAAACGACTAATGATGAATGTGGGCAACTATCATTACAATAGAAACATGTGAAATTAGAAATGTAAGTTTTCGTTATTAATGTTGCTGCTGTTGACGATGGTCAGAATGTGGGCGCGGCGAGAAGCTAGCCGTGTCGTGACGTCGTGATCTGACATCTAATCGTAGCTTCAGGCATGCGTAGAAGTAACACATAAATACTCCTCATTTAATGAGTAATTAAACAACAGACGTTCCCCCCCCACCTCCAGAACTCCAAACTTTTCCACGCCCTAGTATTAATTTACTATAAAAAAAACCCCAAAACACAGCAACCCACAACTCTTAATTCTCTTTACTGCCCGCCCTAGTATTAATTTACTAAAAAAAAAACCCCCAAAACACAGCAACCCACAACTCTTAATTCTCTTTACTGCCCGCCCTAGTATTAATTTACTATAAAAAAACCCAAAACACAGCAACCCACAACTCTTAATTCTCTTTACTGCCCGCCCTAGTATTAATTTACTAAAAAAAAACCCCAAAACACAGCAACCCACAACTCTTAATTCTCTTTACTGCCGGTCTGGCTGTAAAAGTGAGTGGTAAGAAAAGACCTACAGATACTTATTATTGTTATACGCCTGACATTCCTTAGTATTAAAAACATGTGCGACTTTGTCAGAGATTAAACTTTAATTCAAACAATAAATGCATCACCCAAACACCAGAGGCCCTTAATTTATCATTTAAGATGTAACGATATTGATTAGCATAGTGTTCTGAAAATAAGAGAACGTCTTTGTCCTTTACGACGCAAATGTTGCTTTAAAAATTTATATCGATGTGTTCCAGATTAGGAATAATAACCTGGCAGTGTATTTATTATTAGCAAGCCGAGAGCGTATAAGCTGCAGGTGGCGATAGTTAAAAGTAAAATCTTGAAGACAAATACGACACAGACTGTGAAATGCTCATGCTCTTACCAAATAAAAAGTTAAATAAAAATCTAAAAAATTTAAAACAAAGAAAAAAACTACTTTTTTAATGATGGAGAATTATTGATAACATTTCAACTACATAACGAACACATTTCACACTGAATATCTTGTCTCTTTTGCGTCGTGAATTCTCTGGTCTTGAATGTTTTTTTTTTAAAAAAGGAAAGAAATAAACGATTCCTGTAATGTTATTGGTCTTCTGGCGGCCGGCTGTCCATTATACACGTTCAGTGAATGCTATTATACTTTGTTCAGACGTTCAAATATATCTGGTAATAAAGAAATGATTTTAAAAGATGCAGGCCATTTAACGCGTCTACTAATAAAATATATAAACTTGGTCTTAATTACTACTTACGTAGCGGAAAAATCATTACGAACTCTCGTATTTGTGGAATTTACCTTTAAAGGCTTAGACATCCTCCCCCCCCCCCCCCGTCCAATCCCGGCTATATAAAAATATAAAAGCACTCTTACGAAATAAACTTATGGTAGGTTGCAAATAAATGTTACATAAACTCATAAAAACATATTATATATTTAAATATCAAAAGCGAGAACGTATTATTAAATTATAGCTGTCCTTCGTCTTCTAGTTGGCGCGCCAACTTCTCTCTCTACCTGCCTATCTTTATATAAAAAATCGAAGCTCCAACCCCCCTCCCCCCTTCGTCAGACTGAGAGTGAACAGGGACAGCAGAGACTATCTGTCGAAACGTGCTCTTAAATTTCTGTCTACTTCTCTCTTTCTCTAGAACAATTTTTAAAAAAATAATTTACTTTAATAAAAAAATCGAAGACCAGTAAGCAAGAAGAGTCGAGAATTCATGATGATGGATAGCAGGCCCTATCTATCGAAATATACGCTTGAATTTCTCTCTCTACCCGTCTCTCTCCCTTAACTATTAAAAAATAAAAAATATAAAAATCGAAGCCCAATAAGCAAGAGTGTCGAAGTGAAGATGATGGATGGCAAACCATTTCTGTCGAAACGTACGATTCTTTTCTTGAAGTCTCTGTTAGTCCACGGCTTATTCACTTATTAAACTTTACTCATTTCCTCAACAACACTTATTAGTACGCACTTGAGTATGTGAAGTAGCGTTGTTTTTATTTCAGAGCTGCAGGAAAGTGTCCAGAACAACAGACAAGTGTACCCTACTTCATCAATACATACTACCAATGGAGTAGAGATAGAAGAGACTAAAGTGAGATATATAAAAAAAAGAGATGAAAATACTGATGTAAAGCGTTCAAATCTTCACTGTCAACTCTGTGCAAGGCAGCCGCACACATATGCACAGTACTACTACATCCACCACTACTACTACTACTACTACTACTACTACTACTACTACTGCTAATCATTTGCTCTAATTCTCCACATAGCTCATAGCACTTACATTCATGTCTGTCAAGTTCAACATTCATACGAATTGGGAGTCGGCGTGAATCGACGATCGATCGAGAAAAATCCCATCGGTCAATGCTCGGCTCGAACCCACGACCTTCTGCATGCGAAGCTAGCGCCTTAAACCACCGCCATTTAACTCCACGATAACCGTAGTATCTAAAACGTAAATTTTGGCGTTCTACGTTTCCTTCTTTGAACATCACTGTTACTAAACTAATCGTAAACCTTCAGGATTCTGATTCGTGTTCAACAACTTACATCATTTTCCTTGGTCCACGCAATAATTCTGCACACAGCCTACCAATAATGACGTATGCAAAGTCTGTGTACAAGTGTACTCGAGCGCTGCGTAGCATGTGTGCGCACCAGGTCATCAGACATTGCCTTGGAGAGGCGATTCATGAAGCAATTTCACACTAGCTGCATTTATTTATTTAGCAATAATAGCTAGATGATTTAGTATTATTCGCAATAAAATGATTTGTTTAGTTTATTATTTTTTTAAGTTTAAAACAGAAGCAGCAAATTTGTGTTTTATTACTCATGCTAGTAAATTAGAAGTAACATTTGTTTTGTTTTTATTATAACGACTTCAGCTTCTTAAAGATTTCCTACTGAAAATATATTTCCCCCCCGACTGGCAAAGTTACTAGGATTATTTTAAAGATTAATTTAACAACAATGTTAATATTAATGTTTCAGCTATACGAACAAAATCCTGAATAATAAAACGGAAGTATTCGGTAGTAAAATGGTCAACATCGCACATTTCAATCAATCCTAAGTAATTTACTATCCGGAAATTTTTAAAAAAAAAAAGCACCCTTTCCAATAAAATTGGTCTGCGTTATTTTTAACGGTCTAGAAAACGTCTCTCTGGAATGTCCTTTGGTGATAGTTCCAGGCTCCTGATGAATGGCCTTGACCAGAAATAGCCATGCAATGTTCATGCATGCAAAGAAAATGGCTCGATAACGAAAAGCTCTATGAGTGAGGAAATCAGTCTTAAGTCTGCACGCAGGAAAGTTCAGAAGAAAAAAATGTGTACAGCGAAAGATTTGAGCAACCGTCAAAATTAATATATTTTCTTACGAGAGACCATGATCACGCTTCATTTGACGTCCTGGTAATCTGATCTTTCCATACAATTATGTTAAAACTATACCCCTACACACACCAAAAACACCCCCCCCCAAAAAAAACAAAAAAAATCCCAAACCAAACGGCTCGTATTTATTTAACTTCTTTTATGCCATTTATAAAAAAATTTTAACCCGTGAAAAAATAAAATAAACATTTCACTGTGCAAAAAGCCATGCTACTTTCTTGAAATATTTATGATTTAAAAAAAAGAAAGCACCCATTTGATTTTATTGCAACGAAGTTCTGGTGTGTAAATCTACACAGCAACAATGTTCATTATTTAGCTTATTAAGCTAGATCTCATTGTAATAAGTGAAAAATGTAACAAATACACGTAGATCACTCGAGGGATGCTTCCCCCCAAAATGTAAGACAGCTATAAAATGCAAAACATCCCGTGGGACAACGCGAGACTTGAGATAAAGCGTGACGGGAAAGTGAATTGCAAGAACATAGTTTGAGTACTACGAGGACACTTCAAGTGCGATAATAATGAGTAGTCTATGAAAACTGAATACTGAAATGTTGTGAATTTTTAAAAAATAAAGTAAGAAAACTTGAACGTGGACAGTATTTTCCATACGCACTACAACCATTAAGACATTAGAAAATAGTTTCCCATACACATTCAATGAGCTAGGGTTTTCTATCTATATACATTTAATAAGCTAAAACCAACAGGAAACTTGAATATGAATGA
Organism: Sinotaia quadrata; assembly: GCA_028829895.1. Taxonomy (NCBI): domain Eukaryota; kingdom Metazoa; phylum Mollusca; class Gastropoda; order Architaenioglossa; family Viviparidae; genus Sinotaia; species Sinotaia quadrata. Next base: position 63,215,597 of record CM054179.1, read on the forward strand.
GAGTTTTCCAAGATAAAAATGGAGTTATCTCTTTTTAATTGTACTTTTTTATACAAATATATGTATCTGTTTATAATAAGTGAACACGTGGGTGGGAGATAGGATGAATAATTAATTTGCTACAATAAAAACAAGATGTGAATGTGAAGCAGTTAAGAAGCAAAATAGCTAGACATTTACAACCGGAAACATTGGCAAATGCAAATAAATGAGTCTGGCAACCTACTTAAGTTAGACAAGAAAAACTCTTACGAAATAAAGTTGTACAGGAAGCCGTGACGTAACGTTAAATTATGTTGAAAAATGAGAGAGAAGCCATACATTACTTAAGTGAACTCGTTTATACAGATACAGCTTATATGACACTTAGGTAAACAGAAGTCAAATAATGACGAGAAAGTACAGTTATGACATACAATTGGTCTTATTTTGAAATACAGATTGATTTTATTTAACGCTTATTTTTACATAGAGATTGACCTTATTTAACACTCAGACAATATGATGAAAATTGAAGTAATGACAAATATTGAAAATAAAGATGTAATGACACCACAAGCAGTGAAATAATGATAAGAAAAAAATAAGTCATAATACATCAATACATCTATTTGACACGGAAGACAGGAATGCAGTGAAAAGACTACAGAGAAATCTTAATATAGACACCTTACAATTGTTGTAACTTCAGAGATTCTGAAGAACATGAGACCATGACAAAAGAAAGGCCAGTTAAGACATAGAGAGCTACCTTATTTCACTTATACTAGTAAATCAAAGAAGTCTTAAATAATGACACACGTAAGTCGCATCATTATTTACAGATTGGTGTATCTCACTAAAATCTCGAAAGAAAGGAGAACAGTCAAAAGACAAACCCTACCCAATCCACCAAACAACAAAGAAAAACGACATACAGAAAGTATACAATATACATATAGATTTTTCTAGCCAATTAAGGAAAAGGAAATAATTAAATAATGATAACGGAAGGGCAAGTTATGACCACAGATGCTTAAAATATGAGAGATATAGGAACAGTAAAATAACAACAGCCAGCAAGTCATAATATATCTGATCTTGAAGGCAGAATGGAAACATGTTCTATTAAATCTATGAAGGAATAGAGAACATGTAAAGAAAGATCAAGGCAATAAGGAAACATTAAAAAGTGACAACAATCTCTGGAAGCCTGGGAGAAACGTTCTAAGCATCATCTTAAGAAAAACAGGACAGGTTAAGATCTCCAGGCAATAAGGAAGCACTTCGGAAGTGTCAAAAAACTTTCTCTGAAACGCTTTAACACTAAGACTGGACAGCAGAGATTGCATGGCCTGATGAAGCCTTAGGAAAGGAACTAGAGACTAGCCGCCAAGAATTCTCTTGTTAGGGCAGAAACTTTAAACATCGCCTTCTGGAAGTAAGGTAAGGACAAAGCCTGTAGCACTAGCAGGTAACTATATATAAACAGATACAAGTTCAGGAAATCTTTGTCTAAGAAAATAACGAAACAGTTTATGCCAAAGGTTCCTTACCAGTGCAAAGGGTTTTCTCTGCGTTCCCTTGATATCCCGGCATGCACACGCACTCTCCCTTGGACTCTCGGTACCACTGACCCGTCGTCTGGCACAAGTGCGTGGGTTGTGTCTTCTCTACTGAGTTTGGGATACAAGTACCAGCATACTCCTCGACAGTCTGCTGCAAGCTACCCGCAGGCACCTCTTTAAAGAAGGCGAAGTTCAAGGTTATTTCTGGACAGGTGACGTAGTACACACGAACGGAGAGTAAAGTGACGCAAGCCCCCTCGTCCTGAAATGCAAAGTATACGCCGCGAAGGCCGGGCCTGAGCGGGACCGCTCTGGACTCGGTGTTGATGGTGAAGTCTTGTGGGTTCTCGTACAGGAAGTCCGCGGCGACCTTGTCGATCAACGTGTATGTAGGTGAGTCCCAGGTCGGGACACGGTCGTTGGCGAAGTCGCTGTCGGCCTCGTAGTAGTACAAGTTGAACGTTTCCTTGCACTGTTGGAGGTTGGTCGGGTCAGTGATGCGTGAACACTTGCGCATAGTGAAGCGGATCTCTATGTGCAAGCTCTTGGCATCGCCACGCACGATGAAAGGACTCCGGACCCAGTTGTTGACCTTGGAGGTCTTCAGGTAGCAAGAGGTAAACACGCGCTGAGGCTCGGTTTGGTCGCGGTCTGGGAAGCTTCCCTCTAGCCACTGAAACAAAGAATGAGGTACAAAAAAAAAATTAATTAATTAAACGCAGCTTATGTCATAAAAATAATATGACGAAACAATAATGCCAAGATGTGAGGTGAAAATATAATTAAATTTCACGAATTAATAAGATCTGCATGAATTCAGTTCCAGTCGCCAAAGAAATAGTACGAACGAAAGACTGATACAAGAGAATCCTATAAGTTAGCCACAGAAGTGATTCGTAAAATGGTAAATTAATTGCTGGTCAGGTTAAACTGAGAAGTAGCTCACACATAATTTAACTGCACTCTAAAAATTAACTCTGAGCGCTCAGCCGTTAATGCAATTAATTCTTGGCTTATAATAAAAAAAATAACTTTAATTAAATATGCAAAAATAACGGTTAGGCATCATAACAAAATTGTCCTAGATGAAAAAACACAACAATCGCAAATTGCAGCCATAACAAGGGAGATAACTATGGCTGCACGTGCCTGCACTAACAATGGCTGCACTATAGCCCCAAACCGTCGAAACAACGGTAAAATAAATCATTACAAATACAAAATACGTTGAAAAATAATATACAATTAAGTATGAAAGTTTGCCAATGCCATAAATTATAAATTCTGTTAAAAAGTAACAGTCCAAAAGAAAGTGGTTAATTGGAAGACACGGTACATGACTGATATTTCATATATAATTTCGGTCAGTTAATGAATCAGTGCTAGTGCCAACATTGAAAGCCAACGATCATAATTCATTTGCAAGAAGGAAGAAACATTATAATTCAAGAACAGAAAACAAGTTCTAGCATTCGCAAAAATCCATCGCTTAAAATAAGGACCATTAATATTTGAGTAAAATGGATGACTTCCCAGAAATATTTTTAAATTCAAAGCAATCTGCCTTTTCATCCATAAAGAATTCTCACTTCTATTACCGAGACCAATTGCATACAAAGTATAAGCTCCAGCCTCCTCCTTGATGACAAGAGTTGCTGATTTCCACTGAAATCACCAAAGCACAAAGAGGAAATCACTCCTCCACGCGCGGCGGGCTATAAAGGGAGATCACGCGAAAAACATAATGTCACCGAATTCCATGGACCCATCAATTCACTTAGGCATCAGCCAACCCATCCAAGATACATCGATTGTGATAGAAATAAATATTTGACGTGGTAATTCCTGTGGGTAAAACAGCTTTTCTGTACGTGAACTATTATATATTTAGCTCTTGTATAGTTTACTAAGCGAGAATCGATGACGTTCTCTGCATAGAAGAGTGTAAAGCAAGCAAAAGTGCTCTATCAAGATTAAGAATAGATGTGCCGCCAAATCAGCCTCGAGCATAATAAATATAAGAAGTAAAGAAACTTTATTGTTCAACAAAGCATACAACCATTATTTTACTGTTATAATTTCTTTCTTTTCTTAACTGTTTTGATTTGTTTCTGGCGGTTTAATCAATACCTCCGAATGTGTTCAAGGATTGAGTAAAGAGTAATGTACAACAATCCATCCATTCGTAAACCATCAGTTGTGCACCATAAGGTGAAATGAATTAAATTACAAAATCACATGAAATTAATTAAATTACAAAATCACAATTGTTTTGAAATGATCGTCGAGGCCTGAAGCTCCCGGTACGACTTTGGAGAATTTGAAGGTCCCGGTATTTTATTTTACCAAGGACAACAAAAGCTAGTATGATAGGGTGACGTATGGTACAACTTGCATATAATCAACAAAGATCGACTGGCTAGGAAAAAAATATATCCGAGCTAATAAATACAAATTTGACTCTTCTCGACGTACGCATACGTTGAAATAATATCAATGTGAAGGAACAGCTAGCTACACATACCACTTTTCTTAAAATATCCTGCAAAAGCTAACCACTGCATTCAATAAGCAGCAAAAGTGAGGCAAAACGATTCTTCAGAGGGGAAAATAAACAAAAACAAAACGAATACCAACAACAACAACTAAAAACAAAAATGGAATTCCGCGCTCATCGACACAGAATGGATGTGCAAAATTCTCCCGAGCAGGGAATCGATGTTGTGCGATTTAGCCTCTCTTGTGCAATGGAGCGCAACTATTTACCATTTTTCAAGTCCCTGTCATCAACTTTCTGAAAATGTTCTGAGATAGTTCACTGAGGGGAAGCTGTTCACTTCATTTCATCACCCATGTTCGCATGAAAACCGTCACGTTTGCGCGCACACTTATACACACAACATGCAGCAAACACGCGTGCACGCACTCACAACATATAAAGTTTTTAACTATTTTAAAAGCTCGTGGACGTTGGAAGGTTTCTTCCTTTAATTAATCATACTGGTATTATTTTTATACATGGAAAATTCTTAATTATCAAAACCTTGAGCCAAAATAATGAAGATTTTAGTGTAGCAAATAATAAAAGAGAAAATTGACATTAGTCCCCTCATATTGCAAGAAAAATCAACACTGATGCAATGTATTAAATAAATACTTAAACATCACTAATTAAATACAAAATGCATTCATCAAATTTATATTTAAACACATATTTATGTGAAACTAAAATTTTAGCCAACGCACAGAGACAAAAACACAAACAAATAATGCATATTCGCAGAAAATCAGAAGCTCTCTCTCACACACACACTGAATGTATATCTATTAAAGCGTAATTTCACAGCCGTTAGAAAGAAGTGTACACTTATTTGAGATAAACGAATCAGGTTCCCCCCTCCCCCCGAGCACGGTTCTAAAATAGACTTCTAAGATAAGCCCGTGAGCAATTGAAAATGTCAAGAATGTAAAGTGATCAGGAATAGTATGATCAGGTCTTTATAAAAAAAATAATAATTAAACACAAAATCACACATACGAAGTTACGTCTTGTGTCACAAACAGTTAAGGATATAAAATCCACCTAATAGTGTACCACTCTGTCACAGTCCCACCGCCGCTAGTGACAAGCTGGTATTAAATTCACAGCTCGACTCACTAGTTCTTCAGAGAGCGGAAAGAAGGCGACGGGGGAAAAATTCTGTAAAACTGACAGCGACCGGGGACCATCGATCTCCTAGCTTGCTAGAAACACGGAAAGTCAACGTGCTGTCAATCGACTATTTAGACATCACATCAAGGCGGTTTTAAAGTTGCAGGGGAAAAACGTGTATACGTATATATATAGAGAGAAAAATGCAAGCAGACAAGTATTTTTAAAAAAAATCTTTCCAAATTTAGTCTGTACATATGTTTGGCCCACTTTAGAAAAAAAGAACAGCGAAGTTCATCTTTGCTGGGATTTTTATGAGATTCTGTCATGTCTGGTATAACAATCTGACTAGTACAAGTTGCGACAAGTAAAAACACAAATAAAATAATTATTTACTTTAATTAAAAAAGAAAAGATTAAAATGTATGAGTGACGCCTTAAATATGTTGTGTGTGTTAAAACTTTGGCACGAATTAAACAACGCATCCAGGCCTTATGAGTCAGTGTGTGCATTTGTATGCGTGCGCGCGCACTTATGAGATGTAACATTCTTGTCGCACTGGTGAAGAAAAGTGTCACGTGACTTTGAAAGGAAACTTTTATTTTTGACAGAGAGGACTCACCATACATGTGGGACATAATATGAAGCTTGCACACAGTCTCGACTATTCACTATTTACCTGAAGGACCGCGACTGTCCTGCGGGAATATTTCAGAGAGAGCTTGGATCTCACAGAATCTTGGTTCATCACAACCGACAATCAAACACAAGTCGTGGAAAGGGACTGAATAATAATAATATACCAGATGTCTGAACCATTATTATACTTGTTTCGGTGATTAAACCACAAGTCTGTGAAATATAAGTTCAGATTAAATAAATAAAAATTGCTTACGTTTAATTCACAGTGGGCAATGTTTTCCAATGTTGAATTTTGTCTGTCAGTCAAACTACAAACTTCGCAGTATTATATTTATTTTAAAAAATCAGGTCAATCTAAATAATGTTTACCCCCTTCCAAATGTTCGACCATAGTAATTTGAGACATTTGTTGCCAGGGTACGAAGGGCACCACACCATTCATACCACACACACTACACCACACCATTCATATCACACACACTACACCACACCATTCATACCACACACACTACACCACACCATTCATATCACACACACTACACCACACCATTCATACCACACACACTACACCACACCATTCATACCACACACACTACACCACACCATTCATACCACACACACTACACCACACCATTCACATCACACACACTACACCACACCATTCATATCACACACACTACACCACACCATTCATATCACACACACTACACTTGGTGATGAATACTGTTTAAGTAAATCAATTCCTTGCACTAAACACAGACATCTAATATGAAACGCTGAGCTCTTAAGAAAAAACAACACCAAACACCCAATCTTTATTTAAAAACAAACAAACATTACTTGCAAATATTATTGATTTAAACATTTTCACACATAAATAAATACTAATAAAAGCTAACATTCAAAGAAACAAATAGTTTATTCATGTCTTTAAAAAAATAAAATGGCTGGCACTTGTCAGTTTCAGAAAACGCACTTCTAAGCACTAACAATGCTAACCTTTCGGCATATAATGAGGAAAATTTGTGTATATTAAAAAAAATCATTAACATTTGCTTCATGCTGCTTAAACTGCAGTAGAACACACACACACACACACACACACACACACACACACACACACACACACGCGCGCACGCGCGCGATTTATGTTGTATAAAATGTACTGATTTTGTAAAAATCAACCAGACGTACTCTGAACTTTGAAGCACTTTATGACCAAACTAGTTTCTTCTGTTCATTCTTTTCACAACCAAGCCACCCACCCACATACATAGGTTTCTATGGCCATTTATATGCTACACAAAATCTGTAGAGACGATATAAATATATCAGCAAATGTGTTTTTGCAGGGGTTTCTTGGGGTTTGTTTTTAGTGGTGTGTGTGTGTGTGTGTGTGTGCGCGCGCGCGAACGCGGAAATCCTGCAAACTACAAGTGAACAGAAACAAGACATTCACACCCCAATGTGTTTCAGGCTCGGAGAGCGTGGAACTGAAAAAGAACAACAACAACAAAGCAGACCCCCCCCCACGAAACAAAATACATTACCCCTGGCGAACATGGGAAAATATACTATGAGCAAAATTCTTCTTGTAATCAGTTGCTTTCTAACTCGCATTATGCCTTCTGGATTATCGATTTCTACTGACCATCAACTGTCGCTGCTGAATGGAAGAAAACCAGCCCCGTGTCCACTCTGGTACAAAGCAAGTTCGCAAAGTCCTTTCTTTTCGAAAGGAAAGAAAGACAACTCCACGTTCTTTTTTGGCACAATGACAATTTTACAGTGTTATCTGCTCCTCATTTTTATAGAACTGCTTACCAACTTTCATTTAATGATTTATTTGCGATCTGGAAACACTTACCAGTTCCAACTCTACAATCCATCCCTTTTCCACCCCACTCCTCCTCAAAGCATGTTAGCGCTTAATGTGATTGCTATTGCTAGCGGGCCAGTCTTGTGGTATGGAGAAAAAAAATCCCACGAAAACAAACAAAAAACCTTCCTTTTATGTGCTAAGTAAAAGTTTTACGCGGTCATACAGGAGTGTGGAACTAGCGCTTTGGGAGACATACAAGAAGACGAAGAGCCTTTTTACGATGTCACGATAAAAGCTGCGGATAAGATTTGCACTCCATACAAGCGGTGGCAGGAATCTTGAAAACTTGCTGTATGTGACGTAGGTGCCTCCTGTGAGCGAAGATCGATAAAGTGAACTCATGTTGGCCATCCTGTTACGTCTTTAAATCATTATTATCTGCAGCAGATCAACACGCTTTGAGTCAGCTTTTAAAAAAAAAAAAGTGAACAAAACATCACCTTCAACAGATTTATGCGTTCGCAGCGAATCTTGACATGTAAACCAAATTTTTACTTTCGATATATTTTTTTCTGTCTGTCTGTCTCTCTTTCTCTCTGAGCCTCCCTTCTCCCCCCCCCCCAACACTTTTTAATCTCTTCCCACTTTTCTTTTGACCGAATTAACCAAACTTATAGCAGCTCCTTTATGCTTATTGCAAATGTTTTAATGCGTACGTAACGTTCTAATGCTATTTATCTCTGTGAAATCCATTTTCAGTGTACATGGTTTTATTGCTGTTTTTCTCCGGAAGCCACACTTTTTGTTATTATTTCTCTCTGTGCGGACTACATTTTAAGTTTTGTATACATTTCTTGCAATTTCTCTCTGGGTGGAATACATTTTAAGTTTTGAATATATTTCTTGCTATTTCTCTCTGTGTGGAATACATTTTAAGTTATGTTCACATATTTGTTGCCATTTCTCTCTCTTCCCATCTCCGGATCAACATTTTTAGTTCTGGTATATATTTTTGTTGCTATTTCTCTATTGCGGAATATAGTTTCAATGTATATATATATATATTTATTATCGATGCTATTCCTCCCTCTGAGGTACATTTTAAGTTTTTGTATATATTTTTGCTGTTAGCTCTCGTTCTCCACCCCACCCCACCCCTGCGTTCTGTGCAGTGCCACTTCTTCCTTGTCTTCTCCTTGTCTTTCGACCGAGCATGAGTCATATTAATCTATTTATAGCGAATGGGAATATATCATATTAATCATTTTCATAACTAGTTTTCACATCACAATCACATTTATAGGGACTGGGAATATATCGTATTAAACATTTTCATAACTAGTCTGCATAACATAATCACATTATTGCGACTACCTGTAAATATATTCATATTTTTATTGGATACTTTAATCTGACTTCATTTTGAACTGTGCAAATTGCCTGTTTTTTCAAGTCAAGGGAAATAACTAGGTCTCTGCACATGAGGTAAGTGTGTGTGTGTGGGGGGTTGTTAGTTGTGCTCTATTGGTATTCAAATTCAAGAAGAATCGTGCATAACTGCTTTTCACTCTAGGAAAATATTCAGTTTCTGAGCGCGCACACACATGCGCACAAACATGCACGCTCGAGCATGTGCATTTCAATACATTTTTAGAATATTATTATAAAATTATTGCTAACAGCAGCAGTAGGAGTAATAGTAATACTAAGAATAGTAGTAGTAGGAGTAGTAGCAATACTAAGAATAGCAGCAGTAGTAGTAATATTTACAATAGCAGTAGTAGTAGTAATACTAGCAGCAGTAGTAGTAATACTAACAGTAGCAGTAGTATATATATATATATATATATATATATATATATAGCTGTAGCAGTAGTAATACTAACAGTAGTAGTAGTAATATTTACAATAGCAGTAGTAGTAGTAATATTTACAATAGCAGTTGTAGTAGTAATACTAACAGAGGCAGTAGTAGTAGTAATATTTACAATAGCAGCAGCAGTAGTAGTAATAGTAATATTTACAATAGTAGTAGTAGTAGTAATATTTACAATAGCAGTAGTAGCAGCAATACTAACATAGGCAGTAGTAGTAGTAGGCAGTACGATGAACAGGGCACATTTTCTTGTCTCTTCAAGGAAAACTAATAAATATAATCAGCCAACTATGTCGTAGCATTAAGTACAGGAATTCACAAATAAAAATCCGTCTCGATACGTAATTTACTATTTTAAACCCGTTAAATGATTTTGGCACTACTTCCGCTAATTCACCCTGGGTCACAGGTGGCTCCCTCAATACCGACGTGAAAACTCGATTTAACAACTGCCACCACTAGCAGTAGCAGCAACTTAAGCAGTTTCGTCAGCTTACAAAAACTCCTTCAACTCATACCCGTCTTCTATCAACTAACGTGTACGGCACATAGACGAACGCCAGTATCCGTGGCTGTTTCATTACTCTGTCCGCCTCGATCAAACAGCCAGTGACCAAGGGGTCGGTAATCCAATTTTTACACCCGTCGCACACCCCAATCAATTCAATTTCATGTGGGGCGATCAAGTTTTCACAGTGACAGCAAAGACATTCCTTGAGCCGTGGAAAAAAATAGGAGACGCTCATGTACTTGGAAAAATTTAATGGTGCCGTAATTCGGCAAGGACAATAAGGTTGGGCGCCTTGGAAATCGCACGCGATTGCGTACTAATAAGTAAGTAGGCAACCTGTCCAGCGTTATTGTGACCAGTGGCTGCTGTCGGACAAAGCGCATTGTGATAGCCTGGCACCTCATTTTCAGGTTGTCTATCCACTGAGCGTTAAGCCTAACCAGTGGCGATAGCTGTTTTTGAAAAAAGAAAAAAGAAGAAAGAAAACATGCAGTCGGCATGTGCGGTGCGGGAGGTCAACTCCGGGTTGAGAATTTATGAGAATGGTCCAGAATACATGCTATTGTTAAAATATTTCACTTAATATGAGAACGTGTTCAAACAAGGAAACCATCTTCAAAATATAAAAGGCGTTGTTGTGCTTATTCTCGAGTAATTAAGTCTTTCTCTACCTAACGAGTGCATTTCTCGTGGCGTAAGGACACTAAAACGCTATTTGACACTGCAGCTACGAGGGCAATAATGTTTAAAACAAAACAAAAATTAGAGTTATAGCTTCTTTGTATACTAATATTGCTCAATTGCCTTTTAACAAATAGGACATTAGAGCAGTGGTCCCCAACCTTTTCATCGCCGCGGACCGGTCAACGCTTGATAATTTTGCCGCGGACCGGTCAATGCTTGATAATTTTACCGCGGCCCGATGATGTGGGGGGGGGGGGGGCGTTGATTGTTTATATTTTAGATTGTTTTGATTTAATAATTTTAATTTAATTGTATTTAAACGTGCCTTCAAATTAAAATACAGTTACACCAAAATATGAATATAAAGTGATTTAACATTTTAACTCACTAGAACGCTAAATCAATGAGAACCCTGAGCTTGTTTCTTTGCAACGAGATGGTTCCATCTGGGGGTAATAGGAGACAATTACACCCGAAGTGAGTTGCTTATGTCCATCCGTTGTTTTGTTTTGGTTGCTGTCACTGCAGAAAACTCCGCTTCACACAAATAGGATTCGTGCTGTGGTGGCCGTTGTTGTATTGGCAGGTGAGGGGGTTTACAGAGCCCAGGATAATACCACATCGTCTGTACTTAGTGTGTATGTGCGTCCAGGATGTTCACTCCCCACCCTGTAATGTTCACCAGTGGTGTTGTTGTTGTCGTTGGCACTTTTGTTGTTGATGTCCCCGGTATCCGTTGGACTGTATGTAGGTGGGTGTTGGTGGCAAGCATTAGTTGAATTAGATCCGCAATGGGGTGGTTATAATATCCCCACTGCATGTGATGTTGCTCCCTGTGCTACCACCGTTGTTGTTGTTGTTGTTGTCGGCGATGGTTGTTGTCGCAGCGCTGCCGTTGTTGTTGTGGCTATATTAGATGATACTGTTGTTGTCGTCTGATGTGTTGTGGCGGGCGCCTTCTTTTTCATTTGGGGCTCCGTTCTGTAGTGTTTCCTCGTGTGTCTGTTGTGGTTGTCTTTGTTGCAGTCCCTGGTGGTGACTCTGGCTGTGGATTGGGGGCAGTTGGTTTAGTCGTTGTTGTTGTTTCTTGTGGTGTATTTGGAGCGTTGTCGACTTCTGTTTCGGTTTGTGCATCAGTTGTCTTCACTTCTTTTTCTGTTTGTATTTTTCTTTCTTGCGTCTTGATATGTACCGTTTGTGTGCTGGAGATTTTTTGGCGTTTCTTCTTATTTTCGGTGGTAGTTGTTTTAATTTCTTTTTCTTTGCTGATAGAGCTTGCAGTCTGTTTCCTTATTATCTGTTGTGGGTTTTGGAGTTTGCGAGAATGCCTGGCTGATTTCTTGTATTGCTGTTTGAGTTGAATTCACTTTGGCCGTAGGTGGAATTTTCCAGATGATGTTGGTGTTTATTCCACTTTCTCTTGTAGTGGCTTGTAGAGTTTGGGTGGAAACGTGGCTTTTTCCTTTGACTGTTTGAGTTGTGCCGTCTTCCTTTGTGGGTTTTCGCGTTGTTTCCTTCTTTTCCGTTTGTGAAGAGCGTGTTTTTGTTGTCGTCGTTATTTTCCAGAAGATGTCTGTCTGTGTATCACAGTCTGTTGATGTAGTTTTTTTTTTCGAGTTGTCTTGTCAGGTGCTTGTTTAAAATCTTATGGAGACCAATTGCGGTTAAGATGGCTTGTTGTCTAGTTTAAGTTCATCTTCTGTTTTTGTGTGGAAGAGGGTCAACAGCAAATTAGTGAACGCATTTTTTAGTTCAACGTTTTTAGTTTCTAGTGTGAAGATGAAAGGGGTAACTTTTCGTATGCCCCCATTTTCGGTTGGTTTGCTGATTTCACAGCAGTATTTTGTCCAGTCTTCTCCTTTGTACTTCTTAATGTTTGCACCTCTTCAAGCCTCTTTTGAGGTATCTGTCTCAGCTGGGCTATGCGCTCGTTTGTGAAACAGAAAGGGCCGTCCGCATCTTCTGTGACTGACTCAGAATCGCGTAAAATGTCACTTGGTGGAGTGGGCAGTAGTGGCATTTTTGCCAGCCCTGAAAAGGGCTAAGTCTTAGTGCTGGTTTGTCTGGTGTGGCGCTTTGACATGACTCTCCTCCCGGCGGTCCAATGGATGGAGTGCGTTCGTCGGTGGTCCGAAGCGAAGTGTGTTGGTGTGGTTGGGAAGTAGAGCTCGAATTCTTTAAAAGCAAAGACAGATGATCGTGCACCAACTGGGAGAATGAATGCTCAGACTCAATCTCGTCCATGGAAAGTCGCACAAACCAGAGAGAAATACACCAGAGTAAAAAAAATAATTGGGCGGCCCGGTACCATTTGGTCCACGGACCGGTACCGGTCCGCGGACCGGGGTTGGGGACCACTGCATTAGAGGACTTGTTATTTTTCTTTGGGAAACAATAATTTGTCAATATCCATTTCTGCGAAATTCAATAAGCAGCAATAAAAATATAAAATAATTGCCATAACAATTTTTAAAAATTAGCATTTCAAAAGCAAGATGCGCACTTTTAATTGTTTTTTTCTCAAGAAAACTATGTCAAGATAATTTCAAGTTTCCCTTGTAAAATGATGACGTCATCGAAATACATATAGACAAGTGGACAATTTCAAAAGAATGTATAAAAAATATGTTAGCCAATAACTTAATTCCTAAGAGTAACTGAGTTTTAAATCAATTTCTGTTTATCCATGACTCTCACTCAGCTCTGGCTCCAAGAAACTTGCTGTTAATCGGTTTTCCTTGAAATCTGACCTCTAACCACCAGTTGCCTCCTCGCATGTCAAAGGTAATGACCTTCAAAAGAGAGGAGAAGTAACCGACTTTGATTTGTGGCCAGCTCTGTGTGTCAGCTGTCGTGTGGAGTCCACCTCCAATAACAAAAGCATCACCGGTGTCTGTGGGTGTCTTGGCAGCAGAAAACTATTTGCCCAATAGTTGAAACAGGCAAGTCCTTCTGGTAGGCGGGTGTCCGTCCACTCTGATCTTCTGCTTATCTATAATGAGGTGTATGCTAGTATGATAGCCTTACAGACCAAGTGAAATGGAATCTAGGTCAAACATAGCTCGTGAAGGAGGTTTGCATATAGAGAACAGCAGTATACTGTATAGTCTTGTTTTTAACCGAGTGATTATTATTCATTTTATGAATATATAATTTCTAATAACTTCACCTACTAGTAGAGTAGTTTCTTTTATATTTATCTATATATACTGGCATGTTTGTGCATGAATATAATATATATGCGTTACGTGTGATTATTTTATTTTATTGTATACTGTTTTATTTATTTAGTATTGGAAATCAAAGCTTTTAAATTTAACAAGTAATCGCCAATGTTATATGAATTTAGTAGTTGGATAGTCTTATAAAGCATAAATATATATGCACTGTTTTCTTATTAATATTGCAGCTATTATATATTTTGTATACACAATCTAACAGTCGAGTACAGTTACCCCCCAAAAAAAACCAACAACAAAAAAATGGCTATAATTCTAGGTGAAAAAAAACAACAACAGTTTTTGCCACCTTACTGGTAGTGGTATAATTAGTGCAACAAAATTCTTATAACTTTGCTAATATGCAGTATTATGAAACCATACATTGTAAAGTAAAATATTTAGTTATGATCAAGCTACTTCAACTATTCATCTGTACATAAGTAGTTTTGGATGCGTAATAATAATGATCAAATTCTAATGGATTTACCAACTAAAGTTAACATCAGGCATAAAAAGACTTCAGTTTTTGTCCTGGTACTGGCTAGAGTGATAAGGTTATCTGTGCATTCCTGGTCTAGAGTATTAGAATCAACACTTAGTTACAATCATCTATGAAGTGCTCTACGTGTTTCACCAGTTGGTTGGCTTTTCAACCTCTCTCTTACACACTCCATCAATCCTTGGATTCATGATGTAAATGAAAGCGAGAATGCAGGACCTTCAGTTTTCAACCAAGCACAATATTATTTTCTTTCAAACAGCAATTTTTCTATAGTCTTGTTTGACCTGAAAATAAAACCTACACTCTCGTTTGACGTGATAATGTAAACAAAACGATAGCTTGATTAATGCGCTACGTTATTTCATCTACGGGAACAAACACTGAGCTGAAATATATACGCCCAATACTGAGTTAAAATATATACGCCCAACACTGAGTTGAAATATATACGCCCAACACTGAGTTAAAATATATACGCCCAACACTGAGTTGAAATATATACGCCCAGCACTGAGTTAAAATATATACGCCCAACACTGAGTTGAAATATATACGCCCAACTGAGTTAAAATATATACGTCCAACACTGAGTTAAAATATATACGCCCAACACTGAGCTGAAATATATAAGCCCAATTACTGAGTTGAAATCTATACGCCCATCACTAAACTGAAATATATACGCCCAACACTGAGCTGAAATATATACCCCCAACACTGAATGAAAATATATACGCCCAAAACTGAGTTAAATATATACGCCCAAAACTGAGTTAAATTATATACGCCCCAAACTGAGTTAAAATATATACGCCCAACACTGAGCTGAAATATATACGCGCGCACTCGCACAAGTATCAAGTTATGGGAATATGGGGAATACTCACATACACGCGCACACATACACATATATACTTTGCTGCATCGAAGATGACAATCTGCTAAATATTAAAATATACTTTATTTACATAACCGTTTCTCTTCTGAGAACATGAATTTTTTTTTATCATGAAGATAACCTTTTAAACCATATATAATCATAAAACGTCAGGAACGTCTTAATTCATATGCGATAAAACAAAGTTATAATTCATGAGCAAACGTTAGATAAAACGAAGCCTTAATTCATATGTAAGCAGTTATTAAACAAAGTGTAATTCATATGTAAGCAGATGATAAATCATGTACAAAAGCGAGAAAATACTTTAATTCCTTCTTGAAGAGATGAGACAAGTAAAATATAATTCATTCACAAAAAATATGTTGAAAGAAAGAAAGAATCATTTCACATTTCACAAATGAGATGCAAGAAAACACCGACTCACGAGCAAGCAAGACCCATGCACAAACAACCGTTCTGTGTAAACACTTACATTTACCACACCATTGCACATAAAACATGCAATCAAATGTATATGCTTTATATTTGCACATAAACATATAATAAAATGTACATGCTTTATATTTCAAACAATGCTTCACTTGAAGCATACTCTCAGCCCAAGTGGTTTCCCCTGCTCTGATGTTTATAATAATAATAATAATAATAATAATTTATATAAAAAAAACAACAACTAATGGTCTAGAAACAATACTGAATGCATGAAATAAAATGTTCTTGTAAAACAACTATAATATGAAAATATGTCGATGTCAGAACATCACTAAACGTATACTGAATTTATATAAGTATGTACAAAGCTAAAAGATTTTCATCCGAAAGATTCACCATGCAAATACACAAGAGAAAGTGTGATTTTGCTTGAAAACCACATTAAATATACTAAATACGACTGCTATGGAAATGAAATATAACGTACAGAAACATCACTGTAAGTATACTAAATATGATGTTTTGAAAGTAACTGTAAATATAGTAAATATGACGTATGGAAAACCACTGTAAATGAGACAAATGGAAAATCACTATAAATATGGTAAATATGAAGTACGAAAAATCGCTGTAAATACAATACATATGACGTATGGAAAATCACTGTAAATATAGTAAGTGTGACGTAAGGAAAATCACTGTAAATAAACTAAATATGACATGTATGGGAATAACACTGTAAATAAACTAAATATGACATGTATGGGAATAACACTGTAAATAAACTAAATATGACATGTATGGGAATAACACTGTAAATAAACTAATTGTGGCTAGTGTGAGAACTTCACTATAAATATACTAAATATGACATGTACGGTTACTTCAGTAGAAGTAGTTTAAATATGACATGTACGGTTACTTCAGTAGAAGTAGTTTAAATATGACATGTACGGTTACTTCAGTAGAAGTAGTTTAAATATGACATGTACGGTTACTTCAGTAGAAGTAGTTTAAATATGACATGTACGGTTACTTCAGTAGAAGTAGTTTAAATATGACATGTACGGTTACTTCAGTAGAAGTAGTTTAAATATGAGATGTACGGTTACTTCAATAGAAGTATTTTAAATATGGCATAAACGGTAACTTCAGTACAAATATTTTAAATATGGCATACCATACACGGTAACTTCACTATAAATATTCTAAAATGACTTGAATGAAAACATCACTATAAATATACTAAATATGACGTATGAAAACTTCCCTATAAAAATATTACTAGATATGAATAAGAAATGTCACTAAAAATATACTAAATATTTCATTATAAATATACTAAATATGATTTGTAAAAAAAACTTCACTATAAATATACCAAATATTGACTTGTATGAAAACTTTAAATATACTAAATATGACTCACATGTAAGCATCATTATAACTATATAGAAATTACAGGCTAGGGCTTGACTCCAGAATCAAGAGTATAAATACAGAAAACTGACAAGATCATCTGGAAACGACTAGAAATGTGCGAAATATGTTTGATCTCACCATGGAAATAAGATTATATGAAATCTAATACGGCTAGTCACGAAAATTGACAAGAAATATTCGTAACAATGCTACTGGCGTAAAATATCGCCTTAATGGACGAACATAAACAGACATAGTGCAAGAGTACAAAATAAATCGCTCTTGGCCTAGAATGGTAATAAATGTACTTTATTTTTTTTTATAATCTAGAAACAGCACTACATTATGAAACTAAAATCTAAATGGGAACATCACAAGAAATGATGCATGAACTTAATATGCTTTGTCTAGAAGCATTCTACAAATAAAAGAAAGTAATTATGGCTGGCCAGAATTACAGAGGAATCATTATAGACGTATGAAACTAAATACCGTTGGTCTAGAAGCCTCATTAAATAAGTACGAAACTAAATACCATTGGTCTAGAAATTAAATAAGTACGAAACTAAAAAAATAACAACAACAAAAACTGTGATTAATTCTGTTTGTTTATTTCTTTGAAAACTACGTCGACATAACAAACAATACTATGACAAAGACGAATACGAACTGGTGTAAATGAATAATATTAAACTAAGAGCTGGTGTAAAATGAATAATAATTAAACAACGAAATGGTATAAATGAACAATAATTAAACTATCTGATTAGTGCACCGAATAATGCCTATACTTCGTTAATGCTTTTTGTACATTTTACTTTGGGCAGACGACTATGGAAGAAAATATTCAGTTTTGGAATAACAGCAGACTGAGTGCACACGCCATAAAGAATAAAACGCGGAGCGCGTGACATTACGGTGGTGTTCGAATCAATAGTTAGTGCCTGCACTTTCTGACATGGAAAGCCGTTACAAACGCGAGGAACTGTGCCAGAACGACGTCACACTAGCAACTGCGTTCTTCGACACGCGATGGCGGATGTGACGATGGTACTGAATCTAACGGAGTGACTGGAGTCTTGAGTTTTTGTTCTTCCCTCACCCCACAACAACTAATATCGTGTAACCAATCCTGCACAAGCAATTATTGTAAGCAGTGATAAACATGCATCGTTCCCCAGAACCTCAGAGGTACGAAGACATTCGCATAATATTTGATTTTACCTGGAGTAGAGTTAAATCGATATGAACTGGATTGTTGTTGTTATATTAAAATCGAGTCGTTAGAACACATTCCAAAGTCATCAAAAAGAAGGTTGCTTTAAAGTTGCTAAAATGATATTATACTAGGAATTATATTTTCTGCTATTATATTAAATTCGAACCGCATACAGACGGATCTCCCGAGCTCCTACACACACTCGAAACTTAACACTTTCTGCAGAAAATTATTAATACGTCAACAACTATATTTTGGTTTGGAAAAGAAGTAACAACGCCCATCCGCAATAGTTCTGTCTCTCTGGACGATCATCTTTTTACTGCAATCCTAAGGGGCTATTTACAAAGAAATGTGCCAAAGTTAAGATGCCGAGAAGATGCTGCAAAACACACATCCACCTCTGACTCGAGTAAACAGAAACTTGTGAACATACCACTGTTGCTGTTTGCTTTACTTACAACATCACTTTGATTTGCATGTCATTCAGAAACTATAAGCATAAAGAACTTAGTTTTTACGTATGAAAACTCCTAATTTATAAAATAATTAAAGTCTTATGTATACACGTAGTTTAAGGAATAAACACAATAAGAAAAGTAAATGTTTGTCATCAAGAAAATGGCCAGGGTTTTCAAACTTGCAAGGATAGTTATTTAGGTTGCAGTCCAAAAGTTATCTCCCTTGTGTTGAAAAAAAGCCGATACCGGTAGCCTGCCTAGACGGTTCGCGATCTGGTCACGAAGGTAATCTACCCGAACAGCCAAGCACTTTACAAACTAGCGCTTCAAGTGTGTACTTCAAATTCCGCGGCTATCCAGTCGCTTTAAACATTATTAGGCCACACAAAGGATCAAAATTAAGCAACAGAATCAACTACGGCTTAAAGCCCGTCCAGCCTCTCTGTTGTTATGACTCCATGGCGAGAACATGGAAGTCCAGAAGAAGTGTTGACGACATTTACTGACGCAGTGAAAACGTCATCACGATGCATCAAAGAAGCACATGGCCTGCTGTTTAGTGCCTGCAGTGCTCAGTTCCTGATGTTCACTTCAATTAGGAGGTGGGAATATATTCACTAGGCATCAGGAGATTTCTAAGCACTTGATCCATCTAGAATTCTAGACGGCAATTCAGCTCCATAGTCATCTAGTGCGAGGGTGTACAGATTGAATAAAATATTTCAAGGGGCAGTTTTAAGTTTTGGTCTTCGACCTCTTCAGGAGAAGTTAACAAGCTAACAAGGACTTTATAAGTTCATTTAAATTAACACTTCCTTGCTAGCACACGACAAAACGAAAATAAATAAAACATTACTAGAACTTAAAAGTATTCGTTGGTTTGAATGGTTTCTTTTTTAATTAATGCTTTGAAATGGTTGCAAATTGTCAATTTAAAAAAAATCTGAATTGCTTTTGTAAATTCTTTGTATTTATTTATAGCGAGGTAAAAATACTGCAGCGAATATTACAATAATGTATTTTAAACCAATCAAAATTTCTTGATGCGGGCACTTGGGTTTTCACTCCAGCACAATGAAGATAAATCTCAACACACCCTAACAGGTACGCAACTCGTGATGAATATGTGACTCCGTCTTTATCCTAAATCTTCATTCGAACAAAACCCAGCCGTGTATAGACACTTACATCAGAAAAAAATTACTCTCAAGTGACATGTTAGAAGAGAGGGCTTCCTTACGTTATGGACTTGGTGACATTTATCTTTAAACTCCTCTCAACAAGCTAAGCGGGGCAGACAATCTCTGATTCTAGTAAGCCATCGACTTCTCTCTCATAAACCACACTCTCCACTATAAGGCTTTCCTCTCTTCTACCCATATCTAACAGTCACCGCACGGTTCTATCAGCAACGTCTGCACTCGTTCGTGTCAGGCAACTCGACCCCACAGAGATTTCGAGCCGTTTTAGCTCAGTTGCCCGTTAACGAAGATAGCTCATCCCACTTTTGACACTCCGCCATTAACACTGGCTCTCGCACCGACTCGGTCCCGGCAACCCGATTTCCCCTCGTATCTGCAAGCTATATTATAATGGTACCGTGCGCAGGCAAGCTAAACGTTTTCCATTCATTATACATGTATATAATAAATCTCTCCTCCAGCGCCTGAAAGATGAAAGGGCTGACGTGGAATTCGAATCGGCCGTGGAACAGAAGTAGCTACGTCGGCCATGTACCAGTTAAGCCGTTTATCTGGCGTGTCAAGTTTCTTGCTGAGCATGACGAAGTAGTAAACAAAGCAGACTGCAAGCGACAACCCAACCCGTACGCTACCTCCACCTCAGATTGCGAGCGACATCCCAACCCGTACCTTACCTCCACCTCTTCACGGTGAAGTTCATTTTGGGTGAAGACACTTGTAGGAAGTATTCGATTATCGAGTGACATGTGAAAACACTGAACTAGTTGGTGATTGTAACACTGGCCCAAGAGTCAAGAAAATTAAGACACCCTCCTTGTTCCGCGCACGCACAAAATTAAGTCAATACTTAAGTTGTGATCTTTCACATATCTTTTAATGAAACAGCACTTTATTAAAACTAGAACTATAGGATATAGTGTCAAAATCAATGTTATGATTAATTATAAATTAAAATCAATGATTAATTATAAATTATTTTCGCTACTTGACTGATTGTGAATGGCATATCACTGGCAGACGACCGTACAATCTAACGAGCACCCAAACATGCACACACGTATACAAACACTCCAAAAAGTGAATTACTAACAGTAATTACTCTGCAAAATAACTTTGGACCATTTAAAACGGTTTTCGGATGGTGGGCATCAGTACGATCTACAGCGGCATCTTATTTCCAAAAGAAGTTAAATTTACAACACAGGGAAAAAACCCAACAACTTACCAACACATGCAATAGACACCAAGTCCTACCATTTGATTTCCTATGTTCTTAAAACTTCTCTCATTATCTAGAATACTTCTGTCTTTAATCTCTGTTCACCCTCTCCCCCACCCCCACCTCTACATCTAACTCTCCACCGCGCTCTACTAGTAGATATCGACAATACATTAGCGAACTGGGCGAACGGGCTGTCTGGAAAACGTAATTTTCCTTATCGGAGATTGCATGCGGGCTGCATTTCAATGAAGCTGTGCTCTCCCGGACTGCCTAACAGAAACGGGCATAATATTCATCTTGTAGTAGTAGCGGTGAACAATCCTATTCTGTGGAAAGTTGACAATAATTGTATCAGCATTGTTAACAGTACTGATATGAGGAAAGATGTATTGCGGTAGCGTTAGAAAGTTACATGCAACTCGTTCAGTACTGTTCTGTGGAAAATTGTATTACTCATTAGCGTTATGCAACTGGTTCAGCACTGTTAACAGTACTGCTTTGAGAAAGCTATTAAAACCGTGTGACAACATAAGCGTATATGACGTAACTATTTTATTTAATTATTTTATCTATCTAATTAATTGAAAATTGTTTGCTCCGTATTCGCTATTTTTTAAAGATATAAAAATATTTTGAAAGACAGTCGTGTCGTTTTAAAGATATAAAAATATTATGAAAAACAGTCGTGTCGTTTTAAAGATATAAAAATATTATGAAAGACAGTCGTGTCGTTTTAAAGATATAAAAATATTATGAAAGACAGTCGTGTCGTTCTAAAGATATAAAAATATTATGAAAGACAGTCGTGTCGTTCTAAAGATATAAAAACATTATGAAAGACAGTCGTGTCGTTTTAAAGATATAAAAATATTATGAAAGACAGTCGTGTCGTTTTAAAGATATAAAAATATTATGAAAGACAGTCGTGTCGTTTTAAAGATATAAAATTGCTATGAAAGTCTGGTGCTTTGATTTAAAGATATAAAAACAGCATGAAAGACTGGTGTGTTGTGACTGATTCCATTTCACGAGTTGGTCTTTGACTATTCATTACACTCTTGTTTCATCCATGATTAGATGTGAGTACCATAAGGCTACACAAGTAAACTATGCCTACAAAAGAAAGACTGCTCCGGACTATGACTTACATGATCCTTTACGAATAGCCTTTGATTTAAGCTTTTAAGCGTAGCCTTTGAATTAAACCTTTAAGCGTAGAAGATAGGTTTACGTATAGTCTATTTCTTTTTTTAGGAGAGTGGGTGTGGGCTACATAAGCCATTATGTGACAATGACTAAACAACGTATTGTTAGGATCTGGGAAACATATGATAAATTGTGAAGAATAAGTTCTTCTTTTTCTTCTGTTATAATAAGATACGTGTCCAAAACTGACTGAGCTGATTTGGATTATTTAGTGATTAATTACCAGCACGAGTTGGCATTAATCATGCATCATATATTTCTATAAGCATGAATTTACCTTTTAACTACTTACCTAGAAACACATTTCATATGTTCAATGACAAATTGTTATTTTTATTCTATTTAAATAAATCATTTATTACTTCTAAAACTTAAGCTTTGTTACTTTACAAAGAAAGAGAGAATGGTGATTGGCGAGTGGAGATGCTTATTTATTAGCAAAGTCAGACAGCTAGCATATTTCAGCAAGTGTCCTGCCAGGAAGAGAGGTGTGAACTGGAAGGCCAAACCAATATGGACAATATTGTAGCTAACAGCAAACAAACTGATAACACTCGATCAGGTAATATTAATGTTCATTATTAAGGCACTGAGGTTTCACCAAGATTTCCTGTCCAACTATTATAAAGAATCACTGGTGGGTTAGGGGGATTAATTAGGTGAATTACTGATCCATTAACCCCGATTATAAGTTGTTAATCACTATTTCAGTACTGTTCTGGGCATAGCTGTTAATAATTGGTTCCTTATCATGAACGGTACATAGAGTCCTGGTGGAAAAAAGTAAGAGTATATGTCTTGTAAGCAGTACGGACCTCTGTCCATAACTGTTGCTGCACTGCGAGTATACCATTCTCTGTCCATAACTGTTGCTGTCTTGCGAATGCTACCATCGTGTCCATAAGTGTTGCTGTCTTGCGAATGCTACCATCATCTGACAATAACCGTTCCTATCTTCTGAGCTGCTCACGTGTCCTTGGGAATGAAGTCAATCAATATCCCTGTCTAATGAGTGGTACATGTACCATGTAGAGTGTTGCCCTTGGGAAAAAAGTCAATAAATGTCCCTGTCTAACGAGTGGTACATGTACCATGTAGAGTGTTGCCCTTGGGAAAAAAGTCAATAAATGTCCCTGTCTAATGATTGGTACATGTACCATGTAGAGTGTTGCCCTTGGGAAAAAAGTCAATAAATGTCCCTGTCTAATTAGTGGTACATGTACCATGTAGAGTGTTGCCCTTGGGAAAAAAGTCAGTAAATGTCCCTGTCTAATTAGTGGTACATGTACCATGTAGAGTGTTGCCCTTGGGAAAAAAGTCAATAAATGTCCCTGTCTAATGAGTGGTACATGTACAATGTAGGCTGCTGCCTTTGGAAAGAAGTCAATTAATGTCCCTGTCTAACCATGTAGGCTGCTATCCTTTAAAAAGAAGTCAATAACGAAGAGTATCGTGAGTGGTAATGAAATATGAACTGAAGTCGATAAATGTTCTCGCACCGTCAGTGGTATATAAGCTAGAACATTGACAATAACTGTTTCAGTAACGTTTTTGCGAATTTGATTACTTGTATGATTTGCAAGACGAGTTCGTTAGAAGGTATGACGAATCTTAGTGCCCCAGGACAACACTTATTTTCCCTCTTCCTTCACTTCAAAGAGTGCCTATTAATCAGCTGATATGAAAATGCGCACACTGCTTGTAAATACATTATTTTAAAAGTCACGTCATTTACTGATGCCAAAGAAAACAGGCACTCCGAACTGTTGCCAACAAACGCGTGCAGCTGAATTTACATGCATTTCAAGACCTGTCCGCCATTAAAAAACGTATTATAATAAACACTAATGAATTGTTTTGTATAGCATAATTCTTAGATTATTAAAAAAATAATTCGCAATTCTTCCGCTAAAATGTTTTTTTTATTTATATCTGTAATTAGTGGTGCGATCTGCACATAAAGGAATAGGGCGTAGGGGAGGGGGGGGGGGAGGAAAGGAAGACGCAAACAAACTTTTGAAAACCAACAAAAAAAACCCTTAGTATACCAACTTAAGTATGCACACATTTATGAAATGAAAGCATGCATATTCTACAGGCGCATTTCACTCGAATATGCTTCAGGCGTATTTTTTTTTTCTCTCACACAAAGACACCACCACTACTAGCACCATAACCACTTCTAACCATACCATCCCTATCCCAACACAACCACTAGTACTACTAATACCCCCACCCCCTACACAACAACTACAGCAAATAATGCCACCATTCCCAAAACAACCACAACTATTACTACAAATACCACCAACCCCAACATAAAAACTACTACTGATAATTAAAATACCACCATCCCAACAATAGCTACTACTAATACCCCCAAACACAACTAGTACTAATGTTAATAATATCACTACCCTCAGTACAACAAATACTACTACTAATATCTCTCCCCCAAACTAACTACTACTAATCAACTCCCAATCATAACTAGTATTAATAATACTACTCTCAAACACAACCACTACTATTAATAATACTACTCTCAAACACAACCACTACTATTAATAATACTACTCTCAAACACAACCACTACTATTAACCACTACTACTAATATCCACAGCACACCAACTACTAAAAATAATACCACCAACCCCAATACAACTACGATTACTAATAGTAATACCACCATCCTCAACAGAACTACTAACACTATTTACTACCATTCCCACAACTATAAACAATACTATCATCCCGACATTACTACAACTATTAATGTACCATCTCTAGCACAACTACAAATACTACATTGCCACTATCTCCAACACAACTAAACTATTACTAAAACTACCATTCCCAATACAACAACTACTAAAGTCACCTTATCCAATAACTACAATATCATCATTTTCAATACAACTACTACTACTACTACAATCAGCCATCTAAAACAGAAATACTACTACTATTTTTTAACCACCATCTCCACAACTACCACTATTACTTACAATACAATCATCCAAACAGAAATACTATTACTTAAAATACCATCATCCCCGACACAACTACTATTCATAATTCCCGGATCACCACTGTATGCTTATACATGTGTTTGATTTAGTAAATAAATGTATGTTTAATTTAACAAATAAAGCTTACACAAACGACTTTTATTCAAAGCACAACTGATTAAAGAGAACCAAACAAAAATTTCACACAAAGAGACGTCCCCAAATCAGCTTATAATAAAATACATTGCGTGCGCGCGCACAAACACACAAACACACACACACACACACACACACACACACACACACACACAAACACACACACACACACTCTCTCTCTCGCGCCATGAACGGACATACACTCCGACGCATAACACATTAATTTTTTTTTCGAAGCGGACGTATAAAGATGATTTTTCACCCCCCCCCAAACCCCCTATATATTTCTCTTCGAAAACCACTCTGCTCAGTAAATGGTGGCAGCCAAACACAGACAGAAGCATGGGATTTCTCCAGCTTTCTAATTTCAGATCATGCCACTCTTTCTCTCTCTCTCTCGTTTCTTTTTTTTCTTTTCGGATTCTGATGAATGGCTCGCTGGCACAATTAATAAAACCCCAGAACCATTTCCGGCTGCATTTCCGGGAGTAATTCGGCCTATCTGTACGAATATTAACCAGTCACAACACAATGAAGAATGCGTTTTATTATTACTTTTATTTATAAAATCAAACCATGCAACGAATGATTGTAAACGGCGTGTGTGCGTGCTTGTATGTACTTGAGTCTCATATGGAATATGGTAAATACTGAAGACACTAATAAAAACTGCACGTACCTGAGTCTGATATGGAATATGGTAAATATGGAAGACACTAATAAGAATTGCACATACCCGAGTCTGATATGGAATATGGTAAATATGGAAGACACTAATAAGAATTGCACATACCCGAGTCTGATATGGAATATGGTAAATATGGAAGACACTAATAAGAATTGCACATACCTGAGTCTCATATGGAATATGGTAAATATGGAAGACACTAATAAGAATTGCACGTACCTGAGTCTCATATGGAATATGGTAAATATGGAAGACACTAATAAGAATTGCATATACCTGAGTCTCATATGGAATATGGTAAATATGGAAGACACTAATAAGAATTGCACATACCTGAGTCTCATATGGAATATGGTAAATATGGAAGACACTAATAAGAATTGCACGTACCTGCACATCGTAAGCGTAACAGTTTTTGTACCCAGCAACAATCTTTCCATTTTACTGTTTATTAGAAATATTACTGATAAACTATCTCTCCTTATCAACGTAAAAACTTAAAACTTATGACAGCAGAGTCTGTCTTGTTAGTAAGATTATTTTTTTAAAACGAAGGCAAATCAATGGTTGGAATATAAAGACACTAACTCAAATCAATACTTTACCTACTTTGTTTTTTTAATTAAACGAACAAATTAACTGCTTAAAGGATTATAACATCGCACACTAGGGTGCAATGCGTAATCTGATATGGAATAGCTTAAAACCAACATATGTTGAGGACTCTGGTAGCGATCATTATCCCTTAATATGTATACCGCAGAGATCTGAAGGGAAGGCCGAGGAATTCTCCTATTTGCCGAACGGTCGCACTGAAACTTCGAATTGATGACGTGGCACAACTTTGTCAAATATGAATAATAATTTATTTAAACTGAACCAAACGCGACAAGTAATAAAAGCAAGCATAAACTACTAAACAACAAATATGTATTTACCACTTTAGCACAGACCAGTAAGTGCTCTTCTCTAAATTTAAACTCACATCGTCATCAGGTCCAATGAAACTCATGCGATGTTCTGGCACGAGACTAAATTTCAAGCCAACCAAAGACGGCTCCCTTGGCAACATGAACATTATGCCTATAACACCATACATTTTAACACCAAATTAAACCCAAACCTACCTGAAACTTGCTGCTCTCATCACAGCAATAACAGAATGCATGTTGAACGCACACACCATTTTTATACCAAACTAGTATCATGTCTTCATCACAGCAATAACAGAATGCATATGAACCACAACATTTTTATACCAAACTAGTATCATGTCTTCATTACTGCAAGAACAGAAAGTATATTAGGACCCGCAAAATTTAACACAAGTCTCAGGCCAACCAGAAAACACCCCTCATCAAGGCATAAACTATATGCATGTTAGAACACACATCAGTTTAACATCAGACTAGTCTTAGGCTAACCAGAAAATAGCTCTCATCACGGAAGAGAACAGAATGCATGTTAGAACACACATCATTTTAACATCAGACTTAGTCTCCGGCCAACCAGAAAACTGCTTTCATCGCACCAAGAACAGAACCTGGCGCTGCACCCGACCAGCTTGCCTGATGCCGTAAATCTCGATATGCCGACGTCAACAGCCCGCGTACCTCTCAAGACCGAGCCTAACAGAATGGGTTGCTACTGCTACAAATTAACCTTCTTGCAAAGTTACAGACATAACTCCCTGGCTCTCGGACTCCGCAGAGATCACGTGACTTATCTTTTCTTCAGACGTGCGCCTTACAAATAGATGATACAATACACTCGCTGGTAAGATGACTAGGTGGGAAAGGCTTACTTGCATAAACAATCTCGGAGGAAAAATACCGCTTCGAGCAATTGTTTCAACACGCAGACCCCCCCTCCCCCCGATCCCTCACCACACACACACACACACAAATAAATATAACACCAGAAAGTTTGTTTATATGAAATACAAAAGGAAAAAGACACTCTAGAATAACTGTTCTTGAAATACAAAAGTAAACACTCTTTTATCTTGAAACACAAACAATCAAAAATCAACGAAACTATTTCTGAAAATAACGTAAAAACAATTAACGAATTCGTTAATGTATGTATGTACGTGCGTGTACCAGAGAAAGTACAGGACATAGATGATAGATAGTCAGATAGATAGAATTTTCAACAGAGAGGGACATATATCATTTTACACACACACACACACACACACACGCACACACACACACACACACCTAGAGAGGCGTTTTAAAAAGAGACACAAAGAGCAAGAGACAGACAGGCAGACAATCAGAGACATCATTTCAACAATGTCCTGTAACAGACTGCACAGAAATGCATGCTTTGTCGTCATGGAGTCAAAGCTTTCCTTCTGCATCTAGCTCGAGATTTCTCCTGCGTAAATTCTATTCATGGCATGCAGACTTACGACAGATAATGAACGTCTTGCTTGCTTACCCTAGTCTGTTGTTGAAAACCGCTTTCACATTTGCTTTAAAACTGGGTGTATGAAAGACATACAACCATGTTGTTTGCAGGCAAAGACTTAAAGAGTGAAGGAGGTTATGTAAAAGTTCACGAAAGACTTTTTTTTTCACGCGAAACATGATCTCCTTCTTTTAAACTCCGAGACGCAGAGAATTCATGCACAGCTGCAAGAACATGTATATTATTTTCTCTTCCTGTGATTCTTGCCAAGGTACAAAGGAAGAAAGTGCGTGCATTGGACCTTGACCAGGGGATCAGACTAAAGAACACCGATGTCTCGTTCGTATAATTTTGATTATTCATTTTTCGCAGTAAAACAGTAAAATTAAAAATGTAGTAACAGTTCAACTGAAAAACTTTAAACGGGGAAAAACAAATCAACACTGCAGCAAAAAGCAGCAATGCTAAATACTAAACGAAGACATTTCCATTTTATATCAATTTTGTGAGTAATAAGTGACGCCTTTTGAGCTAGTAAGAAACAAGAAGCCTCATCTGTGAGTATTAAAGGAGACCAGTTTTAATTTTAAAAAAAAAATACAAGACTATCTTCTGATTAATAAATTATGCTCTAGTTGTTTTTATTCTTTCGAGAGTAATAAGGGAAAAATTTCTGTGGCACAACTCTCTGCAAGTAATAATGTGTATTTGATCAGAATTGCATTACAGTAACAAATCCCGGATATTAGAATATCAGCTCAGTAACAAATCCCGGAAATCAGAATTGCAGTGAAGTAACAACAAATCCCGGAAATCAGTACTGCGGTGCTGAGACCAATTGCAGAGAGTAACAAATCCCGAAAATCAGAACTGCACTCCTGAGACCAATTGCAATAGAGTAACAAATCACGAAAATCAGAACTGCAGTGCAGTAACAAATCCCGGAAATCAGAACTGCAGTGCTGAGAACAGTTGCAGTAAACAGATCCCGGAAATCAGAATTGCAGTGCAGCAACAAATTCCAGAAATCAGAATTGCGGTACAGCGGCAAAACCCGGAAATCAGAATTGCAGTACAACGACAAACCCCGAAAATCAGAGTTGCAGAACAACAACAAATCCTGGAAATCAGAATTGTGGTACGCTGGGTTAACACACAGTCTGGTCTTGATTTTTAAAAAATGCAAAATCCATTAAAATACAACTGAAAAGCCCGGAAAGGAACCAAGCATAAACAAAAGATTAATAGCATGGCAAATAAAGTGAGTGTGACCAGCGGCCGCAATAGTGATACTTGCAAACGTTTACCCATTTTTTTTTTTTTTTTAATAAAAAGTATGTGTACGTTTGTAGGGAGAGGATGGAAAAGTCCAAACGGGACCGTGTAAGTAAACTGTTTGGGGCGTACAGGATACGGACACGCTCGGTTTCCTGCTTCGCTGTCAACGCTACAAGAGAACCCATCAATTTATTTCTGTGGCACTGATACGTGCGCAAGTCAGAAAATAATTAATTGGTCCGCGTCACACAGCTAGATACAAACCATCAATGCGTCCTCTCGTGCCCACCCATGCGTTGGGTTCTGCAAGGTTCCGAGCGACTGTTAGGCTATCGGTCCGGCACTTTATCTCCGTCTCTTGATCTGATGTTAGTCTGAGCTAAGGACACCTCTGATAGCCACAAGCCACGCCACCCCAGACAGAAATATATCCTTCAGCTGCAAATTCTCGGCATATGGCCAGAGTACATCTTCCCCTGAAACCCACAGCTCGCGATTTACTAAAAACGAGAGAGAGAGAGAGAGAGAGAGAGAGAGAGAGAGATTCAGTCGTTAAATGGTGAAGAATACTGGCTGACCTAGACATCCTGAAAAGAACAAAATAGCTTCTTGCATTAAAACAAAAATTGCTTTTAAACTAACTACCATATTAATTTCTTCAGCTTTCTTTAACTTGAAGAAAGCAAAAAGAAATTGAAAGACCCACCACCACCACGATACTAATTAAAAACAAATGATGCTTTTACATGCGATTTTTCCTTCTTTCTGAACCTTTCAGTAAAAAAATTGTATATTAATTTTATTTTAATAACGGACAGCACCAAGTGGCTGCTACCTCAAAGACTACCAATATGGAAGTCCCACTGCACATCTGTCGTAAATGATGTTAAGCAACCAGTTAAAGGTACATTCACATGCATGACTTATTAAATATTCTTCAACTTTCTGTTCGAAGTTCAAGACGTATTGTTTATGAAAGGTCATGAGAATAACGCGAGACTGTAAGAGACGGCGATATAATAACGAAAGACAGTACGAGACTCCGGTGTTATAGAATATAGAACATAATGTGAAATGGTGTAAGACTCCGGTGTTATAGAATATAGAACATAATGTGAAATGGTGTAAGACTCCGGTGTTATAGAATATAGAACATAATGTGAAATGGTGTAAGACTCCGGTGTTATAGAATATAGAACATAATGTGAAATGGTGTAAGACTCCGGTGTTATAGAATATAGAACATAATGTGAAATGGTGTAAGACTCCGGTGTTATAGAATATAGAACATAATGTGAAATGGTGTAAGACTCCGGTGTTATAGAATATAGAACATAATGCGAAATGGTGTAAGACTCCGGTGTTATAGAATATAGAACATAATGTGAAATGGTGTAAGACTCCGGTGTTATAGAATATAGAACATAATGTGAAATGGTGTAAGACTCCGGTGTTATAGAATATAGAACATAATGTGAAATGGTGTAAGACTCCGGTGTTATAGAATATAGAACATAATGCGAAATGGTGTAAGACTCCGGTGTTATAGAATATAGAACATAATGCGAAATGGTGTAAGACTCCGGTGTTATAGAATATAGAACATAATGCGAAATGGTGTAAGACAATGCTACATTTTACAATAATATAATACATTAGTGCGTACTAACTAATATGCATTTTATTATGTCTGTCTGAGTCGTGGTACCAGCAAAACCTGAAAGGAAACGATAGTGATTAAAAAATAACCGTAAATCTAGCCTTCAAATAATCAATGAGAAAAGCCATTTGGAACCAAGCTTGTTTGATAGATTAATAGACTTAAATGTGGTCCAGGCTTTAATAGCCGGCGTCATGAAAGCAAATGGATAAATGCTGTAAGAAGAGATTTGTTTGCGTCACTTTATTCTAGCTTTTAAATAGGAGTATTACTGAAGGGAAACCTCAAGACTGACATGTATGTTTTGTGTCACTTTATTCTAGCTTTTAAATAGGAGTATTACTGAAGGGAAACCTCAAGACTGACATGTATGTTTTGGAAGCTAATTAATCGCCCCATTTTTGAATCTGACATCAGTATGTCCTTTAAAGATTGTTTTTATAGTTTAGAAAGCAATACACACTCACGCATACACATTCACAAACGGAGCATACATTAACACGCGCTCACAGACAAAAATAACAAATAAAGATTTAAACTTTGTTTTGTCTGCATTTCGTGAGACTGTATTGTTAATGCACATGAAAATAGGATTTCGGGCAGAAAATGTCACATATATCATCATATCAGTGTTTTCACTTGTAACAGATTGTAATGAAATGTGAGCCAACATCTCAGCTTTTATTAACTTATTTTTTAAAAAAATGTTTGTCATTTGTGTATGTTTTGGGGGAAATGCTATGCTATTAATTTAAATGTTTTGATCAAGTGTGTTTGTGTGTGTGTTTGAGAAAGAACGCATTTGTTGTAATTTCAACAGTTATGTTATGATTAGAACTTAGAGCAATAGGATCTACCGTATGTAATGGTAGATTAACCATGACTCGAGTAGATCTACCGTAGACTTACCATGACTCATGTAGTCCTGTCTGCCGTGCAACTAAGTGTGATTCATGTAGATCAATCGTATACAAAACTAAACGTTTGCGGCTCATTTTGAGACGAAACAAAAAATATAACACTAATGCGAGTCATGGTTAATCTACCATTATATACGGTAGATCTACGTGAGTCATGGTTAGTCTACTATGCGATAAATTTACGTGAGTCATGTTTAGTCACGCACGCTAGATCTAGTACGAGTCACGCTAATCTACGATAAATCTACAAAATGTTGGAAAGAATAGAGTTATCTCTAAAACTAAAAGCTGTTAATATGTAGTACTGATTTCTCAATGCCCATGAATATCTTTATGTTTGAATTAATTTAAAGTGTTATTGAAATGCGAATATAAATCATGCAATTTTACAGAGAATTTTTTTAGTGAGGTGGGGAACAAATATTCCAATATATATGTATGGGTGTGTGACATTTTATTATACACACTTCAACTGATACACATTCATTTTAAAAAAAAAAGATAATTTTATTTTGTTATTCGTCGTTTCAATATTTGTAGACAATGAAAGTGATCAAACTCTCAAGCTAAATATAATAGACGTGATTAAACTATCAACCTAACTATAATAGACGTGATTAAACTATCAACCTAACTATAATAGACGTGATCAAACTCTCAACCTAACTATAATAGACGTGATCAAACTCTCAACCTAACTATAATAGACGTGATTAAACTATCAACCTAACTATAATAGACGTGATTAAACTATCAACCTAACTATAATAGACGTGATTAAACTATCAACCTAACTATAATAGACGTGATTAAACTATCAACCTAACTATAATAGACGTGATTAAACTATCAACCTAACTATAATAGACGTGATTAAACTATCAACCTAACTATAATAGACGTGATTAAACTATCAACCTAACTATAATAGACGTGATTAAACTATCAACCTAACTATAACAGGCTTGATATTAGTCTCTCAATCCCATATTGATAGCATGACCAACCCCACAATTACCTACATGATCGAATTCTCAACCAATCCTAACGGCTGTGATCAAACCTACAACATAACCTCAATATGCATGAACAAATCCTCAACACAACTACAACAGTGTGCTAGAATTCTCATCCCCCAAACAGTGATCAAACTCTCAACCCAACCCAATAAATATAATCAAAATCTTAACCTAACCCCAATAAGTCTTATCATTCTCTCAACCCAACTCCTCTAAAAGTGTGATCAAACTCTCCCAATAAGTTTCAAAAATCCTTTCAACCCATCCTCGATTAAAGTGACCAAATCCAAAACACAACCTCTATTAGTGTGATCCAATCCGCAATACAAGCTCAGTACGTGTGATCAAACATCTTAAAACCTTTAAGGTGATCAAACTGTTAATCCAATATCGACAAACAAGATCAATATCTCAAACCACCCAGCTTAACGCAGCCAGTTCCACGAACACACCCATAAAACCGAAAGTGTAGTGGCGACAAACAAGCCATGCTTTCGAGAAATGTTAGAACTAGAAGTCTGTGCTCAAATTCGTTACCTCGTGGGACGAAGGCAAGCAATATCAAATCAGTGATTTATTTTACAGCCAGCGTACATTTATCTCAACGGAAAGTTCTAACCAATTTCCTTTTCGCTTTAAAGGCTGGATTGGGACGGCCGTTGTCAATAGGAGATATCCGGAATTGGGGCAAGAGAAGATAGCCCCTCACACAGGGGCATTGTTCTGAAGAAAGAAAAAGCATCTGCTGCAAATGATCATTTTTAGGGTTTGGTAGAAACGCGGTGGCATTAAGTCATTAGAGTTCGACTGATCGCTATTGATTCTTTAGAGAGAAAAAATAAAAGAAGGGGAAGAAGGAAAAAAAAAATAAAGAAAATCGCCGTGTCGTTAGAGTTATGTCTGATCGGTATTGAACACTGATCTGTCTGGAATCCGTTGCTGGACAAACCAAGGAATTTTTGTAATTTGAAAAGAAAAACCAACAAAACCAGCCTACAATATAGTATTCGCACATTGAAAAATATATTTTATTAACTTATTATTTTATTTAATTATATATTTTATTACTAGCATTCTCAATTTACTTACAAGCATAGCGTGACTGCTCATAACTACTTAACTTTAAGATTACACTCATATAAAACAATTAAACAGAATAAGTCAATAATGTGATAATTTATTCCATTAAAACATACAACCATGAAATCAAAATGCCTTCAGAAGCAAGTCATTCCAGAAATGAGAGTAGCAATTAAAATTAAAATGATGACGCTGATAGCGACGACAGATATTATGATAAATTTGCTTTCCATTGTTTTGTGTGTGTGTGCGCGCGCGTTTTAATGCTACAACCACATTATCACACGGTCGTTGTAACCAACGCGAAGAAAAAAGCCATGGAATCTAAAAACTTGAAGTCGGAAATGATCTGTGCGCGCGAGGGCAAAGAGGGCAGAATGTCTTATCTATCACAGTCGCTTGACAGCTTGATCTATCGGTTTGTTTGAACTGCAGCAAAATTGGGATCATCCTGATCGCCTGCGTGATTAAAGACACTCGTCTGATTGGAAGCGAGGGACGCTGGGAAGTGGGAAGAATTTGCACAGAGAGAGAGAGAGAGAGAGGGAGAGAGAGAGAGAGAGCGTGACACGTCGGTGGTGGTGGAGAAACAAAGAGATTATGCTGACCTCCCTCCTCTAGTGCAATTTCTTATTTCAGTGTGTGTGTGTGTGTGTGTGTGTGTGTGTGTGTGTGTGTGTGTGTGTGTTTTAACTTGTAAGAAAATGGCTGAACGAGCAACTAAGAGAAAAACAGGGACGCTGAGAGAAAAAAAATATTTTAATTAGAAATTATTTATTTTTATCGCTCCAAGCTTTAATTGTATCTCATAACGCGTCATTTTCTGAGCGCCATGGGTCAAAGCAGTTTGGACACGATCACAATGCAACTGACAGGATAAATTAAAATAAGGTCAAAAGCGCAGAACTTCCGCCTGTCTCTCCCCCCTCCCCCCCTTATCTCTTCCTAACATAAAGAAAGAGAGGAAATGAAAGACAGAGCATGGGACTGGGAGAGAAAAGGTTCGAGAGAAGGGATAAAGTTAATTTTAAAGACATCGATCGCTGTTTGCTAATTGCTTCACCAAAAAAAGCAGTGACTGGTATTACCTCAGCAAACCAATGCAATGTCCGTAAACTACGCGTTGTAACTCTGCATCTGTAAAGTTTGGTTTAGTGACTTGAACTGAATCTAATCTGGACGAGAACAACCACCAACAGTTTCAACATTTCAACATCGACATCCAGGGCAATAGTAATAAATCATAACTATATAAATATTATTTATTTGCAATCAGTTAAACGAAATTTAGATTAAATCCTCTAAAACGCTCTTGTTGTTTTAAATGTCTGGAATTTCAATGCATCTCCACGGTTTACGTCTAAGAATGAAAGTGTGTCTGCATACATACTTGTGTACCTACCTTTTGTTTCTGTTGTTTACTTCCTGTATTTTACCAACGCTTTTCCACTATTAAATTATTATTCTTGTTTTTAAGGTTAGTATCATTGTCTGATTCAGTGGTTGAGTTTTGTAACCGTCCGTTTTATCAACTCACTGTAATGGAAGAAACAAATAGTATTGCAATTTTGATCTTTTTTGTAATTAAGAGTTGGCATGATACTAGTGCAATTCCGATTTATGTATTGGGAGGTTAGTTTTGTGGTGAGCTGAGGCTCAGCAGTTTGTGTTCTGCTCGTAAATGTCTTTGTCTATATTGTTCTGTCACAAACACCAACCGCTGACACAAACGTTTATGTCTGCACACTAACTAATGCACTGTCACCCGATACAAAATCAGGAATTTCACAACTACGCCAACTATTTGAGTTTCACACTAACTACCGGGTATATACAGCGGATCTGTAACCAGATGGTCAGTGATTGTTGGGTATCGGATTATATAGGGAATCTTGGATTTTCCACCCGGCTCTGACATTAATTAACACATAATTAATTAATTAGTGCAGAGTGTATACAAATGGACAGTGTTAAAACAAAAGACCACAGGAATTTCAGCTAATTTTAGTGCACACAAAATACACACAACCAAAGTACATGCAAAGCTATTACAAGACATGGTTACAAAATTTTTAGAAATTACAGAAATCTTATAAGTGCGATTATTTCTGTTGATCACTTATAAATAAATAAATATTATAAATATTAATAATGTTAGCTAATAATTATATTTAAAGAATATGGTGGTGGAATAATTTTGTCACAAGTTTCACATGTCACAGGTCCATGTGTATGCGACCATAGAGCGTATTCAAGGTCAAATGTCGTAAAGAACGTTCACAGATAAGTGGACACTATATATGGCGTTGAAAAGAACGTGTATTCTACAGTAACCAGGATTCACATATATGCCAATG
Source organism: Sinotaia quadrata (assembly GCA_028829895.1). NCBI lineage: Eukaryota > Metazoa > Mollusca > Gastropoda > Architaenioglossa > Viviparidae > Sinotaia > Sinotaia quadrata. Next base: position 63,252,705 of record CM054179.1, read on the forward strand.
ATTGATGCCCTAAACAAGACAAGGTTCCTGATGGAATATTTATTTTAATTCTTGTCTTTTATTTAGAAAACCTCTTTTATGATGTTTTGTCGAGATTTGTGACAAAGGAAAAAAAATGTTTTGAATGAAACAGGGCTGTATTTTCAATATGGACACAAGCAGATATCGAAGTAAAAGAGTATGCGATGAAAGCGTTTGGCCACTGTAATTGTAATTTTTATGACTATCTGTTGATATTTCATACTTGTACATTCCAAGGATTAAGCTGAGCGAGTATATATTACAAATAACAAAGACAAATTAAAGAAGAAATGGAAAAATAAAATAAATAAATTACGAAGGAAAACTACACCACATCAGGAGCGGGCATATTTGCTGCCGTTTCTTTCGAAAGCAAATGTTAAAGGATGTCATCCCTAGGGGAGGATTATATTTCTACGTTACCTCTGGCATCTAATGAATTTTTTAAACACACGAACACACACACACGCACATGCACACACACGCGAGCTGTTTAACAATACACACCGACTTAGCATTAAAAACAATAACACGGTCACGAAATCTGACGAAACCAAACAACAAATAAAGCCCAAGCAATTTCAACCGCTACAGAATGCATTTACCGAACTAATTTTAAATCATTTATATGTACTCATCAGGAATGTCTCGCTCTCTCTTTTATTCTCTCTCGCTCTCCCAACTTTCCCCCAGGGTGTAAAATGCGCGCTATCTCATGTTTGCGCGTGCCCATGCGCTATTATGTTTGGACGCGCCATTAACTCGGTTTCACTTGGAAATGCGTGAACTTATCTGATGTTCTAGTAAAATTTGACATAAAATTTCAGACTAGATAGATCTACAGCGCACGAGGATTCCCTTCAAGTGCCCACAAGACCGCTGAAGTTCGTTAAAAATCATCTCAGGCGAGCCAGAGGGAGTCTAAACGTCAAAGAAATGCAACACGTAAACTAGGGCGAAAATACATTAGAGACCTGCAGGGGGTTAAGATGTGGTGCATGTTGCACACGGCTGCTGTATAATTGAACATGACTTCCATCACTGCTGGATGGGTCATTTCTTTATGCATTTAACGTGCAGCGGCAATGCATAGAAAATAACATTCCAAACAAGCGGCATTCACTGACGTCGAGAGAAAGAAAATGACATCAACATTCTATGATGTCAAAATAAGTTGACAGGTCAAGAGGAGAAAAAATAGCATTTTTTGCTTTATTGTGAACAGAGGATGACAAATGAACAAATAAATGCGAATAAAACGTGAGAATGCCAAATCGATGCAACTCCACCTACATACTTCCACCTCTTTTCACTCCCACTCCCCCACTCCCCGTGAAGCAGTTCTGACTAGTAGATGGTGATAACATTTGGGGGATAAAGGAATTGTTGCATATTTAAAAAAAAAAAAACGTATCCACCCATAGTTCGACAAAGATGTTTGGCAGTGGACACTTAGAAAATAAAATAAAGATGCAGTCGCAGATTTAAAAAATGCAACAACAGCAACACCAACAGCTCTGCTAAGGAGACTTTCTCCACTGCTGGCAGGTTTGTAACACCAATTATAGTTAGCCTGGCAGGCAAAATAGTGTGGAGCACCTAACTCGGTATAATAACTCTTTTTACCCTTTCTAAAAAAAAATGTGGCTCTAGTGGGCTGTCTTACATGCTAATGAACAGAAAACTGGAAGTATAAGCGCAGTCACCATTTAAATCAAAGTTTAATTAAGCGAGAAAGGTGATGGGTGAGTGAGTGCGCTCGTGCGTGTATCGTTAGTTTTTAATCGCTCTACAAATGTAAGAAAAAATTGCAAATTTGTTTATGCTTACAATGCACATTATTTCTTCTGCTTATAAACAATGCATCTTACCGTAATGTATTTTTTAAACTGAAATAGGAATAAAGATTCGAGCTTGCCTTAATAAATACTTCCTAATTAAATTACTACTAAACAAGCAACAATTAGCGTGACAATTTTTAACTCTTCACTACAGAAAATAAAAAAGGATAATAACTAAAAATATTTTCATATTAAGTTAATTTAAGACAATACGACGTGTACTGAGTAATACTTTCTTGACATAAAGCAGTTATAAACACGAAAGTACATTATATACGTTTAAGGACTACTACGTTCAAGGACCACTAAAACCCGAATGAAGCGGGCACCAAACCCACAACTTCTACCCATAATAACGACTGAATTTCAAGATAAATGTAGTAATACTTATCTCAAAATTTATATAAACTACTGGCTTGGCGAATAAAAAATATAAACACAATATTTCACATAGTTTCAAGGTCAGCCCTCGAAGAATCGCTACCACGTCGAGCTTGCTATTTTCAGTGACGGTTTAAAAAGTGTTAATCACGCGCGCGCACACACACTTTCAAAAAGACCAAATGCAAACTATAAAGTTCCTGTTAACACGCACAAATTGGCAGAAAGTGTTCAATAATTTACTTCTGACGTTACACTATCAGAAGAGGACATGCAATAACACTGAAAAGAAAGAAAGAAAAGAAAGAAAGAAAGAAAGAAAGAAAGAAAGAAAGAAAGAAAGAAAGAAAGAAAGAAAGAAAGAAAGAATTTGTTGTTTGTCAAGTTAGAAATATTTTCAATCATCATCCGGCCGCCCTTAATTGAAAACGTTTCACATAGGTGCCATAAGCACGTAATATTTACAAGGCCATTGGGAGTTACCGTCCAGTTTTTATACCAAGTAGGTAATAATATTCAAAGACTTATGGACAGCATTTTAAAGCCTGCCCGATAACCGCAAAATGAACTAAATACAGACAGTCAGACACACGAACAAGAGTAAAAGACCTGCCTTTGTGAACATGGTGTGTGTTGGCGCCAAGTGCCCTTCCTGACTTAAGTACATTGCGGCAGGACGAACAAAAAACTTTTATTCATTGAGCTTAACCAGGCCCGCCAGAAAAGGGGGTCAAAATTATCGCTTTAATAAACCTAAGTATTTTTTTTCTAAGGCAAGTTTTCTTTTTTTTAAAGCATGATTTAGATATTAATACAATTTGAACCGCGGGAATGCAAACAATGTGTGACTTCAGGAAGTACTAACATTCGAAGACAAAATATCGCATTAAGATCATTAAAGTCTTCTTACCCCTAAAACAAGCGAACATCGCTTAAACTAACGGTTTATATAATTTTCTGATAAGTTGTCACTGAAACTGTTACACTCAGTTCTCTGACAAGTTGTCACCGAAACTGTTACATTCACTTCTCTGCTGAGTTGTCACTGAAACTGTTACTTTCGGATTATAATTCTCTGGCAAGCTGTCAATGAAACTATTACATTTAGTTTATAATTTTCTGACTGGTAGTCCTTGATATAGCTCTCCTGAGCACATTCCAGACTAAAGACCTTGCTTTTAATTTATACACATAAAAGAAAAAAGAAATTCAGTTAAAGCAAAGATTTTTTTCTTTCTAGATACTAAAAATCAAATAGGAATAAGCTAAAATTCTCTGCCACCCCTCAAATCGTCTCTATCTCTCGTATACGTCATGAAACTTACGAGGCATCGTGACGTATAATTTCCGAGCATCAGTATTTTTTAAACTAGTACAACGGTCAATAAAATACCCAAAATAAGAACACAACTTTCTCTCTCTCCACTGTATTTTATGTTTTGATTGGACGGCATCTGCCCAGACACTCTATACTCTGAAGGCAAGATATACCAGCTTGATTGTCTTTCCTGAATTTTCAATGGGGAAATAACTCTCTGTCCAGTGGGAAAAATAATAAAAGAAAGGCAATGGTTAATGGGTATTTCTATTCAAGAAAGGAAATCGATGCCATGATTAAACCGAATGCTGAACTCGAAAGCAATCACGTGCATGTATTTATTGTTAAAATGTTGGTGTCACTGCACCGTAAATAACATAAAACTGCTTAAATATCTGTAGATAAAGTGGTATTCAGTATACATCATTCGTAAAGCGCGATGTATGTTTAGCGTCTCGACAGACTTAAAGCTGATCTAGAACTAGGCAAGGACCTAAAAAGTACTAAAGCAATGCACACGGAACAATCCCTAGAAACACACACACATACACACGATAAATAAGTAATGTAAATGTCACATAATGTAATAAATAAAATTAAGAAGTACAACATCAATTAATGCGTGTAACGTGAACTTTACCAATGCAGTTAAAAGTGAGTGACCCATTGTATACACACACACACAAACACATAGAAACACGCATACAGACACAAACCTTGTCTTGGCGGAACGGACCCCGTACATTTATAAGACATTTAATGAACTAATGACGTATATATATAAATATGTATGTAGGTGCTATTGCATAGAGAAACTAAGAAAACCAAAACAAACTCACTGCTCTTCATCTTTATTAAAGGCAGAACGCTTCCCAATATAGGACACCTATTTTAAAGGCACTGCGTTTTCCAATATAGGACACCTATGTAAAAGCATTTAAAAATAAATCACTTGCCAAGCAATCCAAATTTAACATTGAAATGTCCCTTTGTCAGCAATCACATGCACATACAAAGATAGATTTTGTACACGTTCTCCACTATCTTACCAGGGAGACAAGATGGTCGAGAGCTATGCACCTTAGATTATAATGTCCTTTGATGAAAACATGTGCAGATATAAATTATTCTGAAAGGAGTAGAATTATTATTTACTGACTGTTAATATGGCGGGGGACTAGCTCACCACAACTAAAGATCATCAGTGCAATTCAGAAAGAAAGCAAAATGAATGTACATGCAAGAGAGATAACTATATACTTTGTTCATAGAGCATGTGATTTTTCTCTGAATTGCGAGAAGAAATAAGAGTTCAACAATTTTCATACATGTCCACATTAGCTTGTTTAAATGATAAGTACAGATATAACATCATTATCATGTATTCATGTAGCTTATGAAACATTCTTATGCTTCCATAGCAACAATTAATGCTCTGCTGAGAAACAAAAATATCTGTCTCAAGGGGTCAAAGGGTCATTTGGGTAAATTGGACATAAATAATATAGAATAATAAAACTATGGACAGCGATAGGTAGGCACCAGATCAACAAAATGAAAACAATTAACTAGGCAATAAATACCACATAATACACTTTTCCGTTTATCAACTATTTTAACATGTTCGTTTAATGGAGAGAGTGTCTTTATAAAAATGTTTATATTTCTCTTAAAGGAAAGAAGAAAAACTATTACCATTACTATTTTTACAAAAATTTTATTAAAAAAAAAAAGTGGTTCAAAGCTCTTTCTGAAAGTATTTCCTGCTAAGAGAGGGACACATGTATGACAGAATAAATTCTTACGGGGAAAAAAACAACTCGAGCGTCACCTAGCATAGAAACTTAGTGAACGAAGATGTTTTGTAGCCACTGTGTAAACAGTGAAAAGGTCAAAGTTCACCATAAGTCACGAAAACAAAAGAAGCGAATAACAGCTGAAACAGGTATTTGGACAGTATCTTCTGTGGACGGAATAATGAAATAAACCATTATGAATAATGTCTTCAGAAACATTAATCAGCTGAACTGAAAAGCAAATTTGCTAACATGATTCGAGGGGTTACTGGCAGCAATTCAAAAGTGCTAGCCTACTAGCTTGCTGAATTTTCACTGGTGCTTCCCCAAAGACCAGTCAGAATGATCGCATCCATGCTGCAAGAGACAGAAAAACCACCTCGGCCAGCCGCCTTTTCCGTTCTCGACCAATGACCAGCAAATTCATTATGGTTTCTGTTCGTATTTCGGAAATGAAGAAAGACATTTTGATTATGACTACGCTGTATAAACCAACCGACAATGAGATGGATAATGATCATACTATAATCACTCAAACCTTTATTAAAAGTTTCTAAATGTTGGCAAAGTTAATAATATAAATGTGAAGATCCGTTTCAAGGACACAGGATACAGCAATTCTTAACACCTATTGGTCTCAATGTTAGTAATATAACAGCAATGCAGAAGGTCTCATTCAGTTCATGGAAGGGGAAAAGAAAGACAAATTACACGATCCCAAACAACGTACATATCAAAATGATCTAACTATGCCAGTAACATTGCTACTAAACATTTATCTAGTTCTGACACGATCTGGTTATCATACATTCCCAAAAAGTCAACATGCACGCCACCGCTGAGTTCCCTTCTCCCGGCCCCACTCCCCAATACCTTGCCCTTTTGCAGCCAGCTTCAATGGCAAGGAAAACATTATTGTGTTCACTTCCACTCAACAATCCAGATATCGACGCTTTTGGATAAAGAAATCGGAAACGATTGGGTAAATATCTCTTTCTGCCCCACCCCAGCCGTCGACACTCTAAAGAAGTATGGTAAAATGAAGAAAGACGAGAGAGTAGGGATGTGCAACAATAGACTTCACTCTAGTGTACTCCACGCAGACCAATATTATAATACACACCCGTCAAAGGGTACTGTTTATGCAGCGAAATGAAAATCCAAACACCAAACTACACTGGGTACATCTAATCATGGTGTTGACCACGATTCATCTCAACTCGAATGCTCTGCAAATAAATGAATAAAAAGGGCGGAGAACTCGACTTTCGAATAAAAAGGTACACTTTTTGTGTGCGCAGACGCCAACGATCGTCTGATCTTTTATTTGCAGTGTATTGTGCTTTTTACCTTTTGTATGTATTTTATTTTTTTTTAATCAGTAATACACGACCTAAACAATGACACCCGACCCGTAAGAGTTTAAACTTCACCCTACAATAAATATTAAAGTACCCGATATTACTAATACAAACTTCACCTTACTTTCAAATACTGAAGTTCCCGTTATCACTCATGTAAGAAAACCGCTAAATTAAATCATGTCAAGCTCTCAAGCTTTCGTTTGCTGAAATTACTAAAAACAAACAAAAATAAATTAAAAAAATTAAAACAAACAAACTGGTACGTAGAGAACTGTCGCTGACATGTAAGAATATGTGCTTTACCGTTATACTAGTATTTGTATGAGACTACTGGGATAATCCAATCTAGCTATCCACAGTCGACCTTTGTCGGCTGAGTAAGAGCCAATTATGACTAGCGCCTAACGAGCTGATTAGTTACAACCTTTCAACTGACTGCAAGCTAATGAACCAGTGATTAAAGGCGAGATAATGACTAACTGCGAGCTAATGAACCAGTGATTAAAGGCGAGCTAATGACTAACTGCGAGCTAATGAACCAGTGATTAAAGGCGAGCTAATGACTAACTGCGAGCTAATGAACCAGTGATTAAAGGCGAGCTAATGACTAACTGCGAGCTAATGAACCAGTGATTAAAGGCGAACTAATGACTAACTGCGAGCTAATGAACCAGTGATTAAAGGCGAACTAATGACTAACTGCGAGTTAATGTACCAGTGATTAAAGGCGAACTAATGACTAACTGCGAGCTAATGAACCAGTGATTAAAGGCGAACTAATGACTAACTGCGAGTTAATGTACCAGTGATTAAAGGCGAACTAATGACTAACTGCGAGCTAGTGACTAAAGAACTAGTGATTAAATGCGAACAAATGACTAATCAAGAGCTAGTAACTAATGAACAAATGATTAGATGCGAACTAATGACTAACTGCGAGCTAGTGATTAATGAATTAGTGACTATATTATGTGAGCTAATGAGTAAAAGTGAGATTATGGCTAGTTTTGATCTCGTGACTAACTTATTATAATAATAGGAAGACATTAAAAAATCATTATTTGGTTTACTATAAAGTGAAACTGCTACGACAACCAGCCAACCACGAAACTACAAAGCATGTTTGCATTAATTATGTCAAATATTAGTCTAGCGTCCGATAGTCAACATTAATTATGTCAAATATTAGTCTAGCGTCCATTAGTCAACATTAATTATGTCAAATATTAGTCTAGCGTCCATTAGTCAACATTAATTATGTCAAATATTAGTCTAGCGTCCGAGAATCAACATTAATTATGTCAAATATTACTTATTAGTCTAGCGTCCATTAGTCAACATTAATTATGTCAAATATTACTTATTAGTCTAGCGTCCGAGAATCAACATAAGAAAGACCTGAAGCATTACGGTGAGTAAAAAGTTGTATATTGGCTGAAAATATAAATTAATGCCCTACAAAGGTGAGGATATTATCTGGAAAAGTGTGAAAGATACGTTAAAGAAAAGGAGAAACTTGTTCAAGCATTAAACTCACAGTTTCACAAACAATGCGGAACAAAAGACAGATTGCAAAATAATTTTATGCCACACACACTGACGTGTAGGATTACTGACAGGTGAAAAGTAGTACATATCATAACCCCTCCTTTTCCCCTTGCTGCCATATAATACGTTTCTCTTTGCATCTGTGTCTGATTGCAAAGATTGGGATGGTTTGAGTGCGATATATATATATATAGAGAGAGAGAGAGCACAAAAACAAAGCAAACGACGAACTATAAAAAAAAACCCACCCACCAAATAACCAGAAAAATCTCCTCTGGACTGCATCAAAACGAGCCAGAAGAGTTTCAACCATTTCATCCCTTTGTTTTGCCCTCTCTCTCTGTGAAACTGATCATATATCGCAAAACATCGTTTAAAAAAAAAAAGAAGAAAGCAATCACCAGACTCCATGTCGCGGCCTTGTACATAAAATGATATTTAGACATTGTGTGTGTGTGTGTGTGTGTGTGTGTGTGTGTGTGTGTGTGTGTGTGTGTGTGTGTGTGTGTGTGTGTGTGTGTGTGTGTGTGTGTGTGTGTGTGTGTGTGGTGTTCTTTTTAAAAAAGTGAACGAATGCTGCTATTGTAATTATGGACAAGCACGTATATGCTACATTTAGTACGTCATATTGCTGCAGCGACGATGGCGGCGGACACTCCACGACAGACAGGAATGGTGATGAATACATCCATGATAGACAGGAATGATGTTGAGTGCATTCACGACAGACCGGAATAGTGCATCCATGACAGACAGGAATTGTGACGAATGCATCCACGACAGACAGGAATGGTGGTGAATGCATCCATGATAGACAGGAATGGTGATGAATGCATCCATGATAGACAGGAATTAAAAATATCAATACTGAGACAGAACGTTGCCTATATACCAATAACGGATGAAAATAGTGACGTATCTACCCTTGAAAGATTAGGATTATTGACATGTGTTCATAAATGATAAACAGTGATATTATTTCGTATCAATGATAGATATATAAACAGGATGGTTCCATAAAATTTATGAATTATGACATATCCCCTATGAAAGAAAGGTTCTTTGAAATAAATAAATTGCGAAGTATGGTAATACTGGTATAGAATAACCGGAAGATGTTAAAACTTAAGTATGAACGAAAGCATTTAAGTAATGGTGACAGCAAGAAGGATTTTAAGTGACGCATGTATCGAAAATAGACGGAAATTGTGAAATTTGTCTATGAACAGAGGCACATACACCCATGTACCTATTAACAAAATATTAAAATAACGATAAATACCCATGAAACATGGGGATAGAGATTTATAGGTCGACAAACGTTGGAAATGGTGACATACTTCTTTGAGTGACGTGAATAGTGATTTGCGTATCATCAATTGATGGGAATTGCAACGTAATCGTGAAAGATATAAAAGTGACGTTTGTATTTATTAAAGATGGGAATAGTGACGCCAGCATCCCAAGAACATGAAAAGCGATAGTTGCATCTATGACAAGTGTGAATAGTGCAGTAATATTGAACAATCAAATGTGTTTAAGAAAAAAATATGAATAGTGACGTATGTGTCCATGAAAAAAGTATGAAGTGACATATGAATAGTAACGTTGCGCCCATAAAAAAATATGAAAAATGACGTTTGTGCACATAAAATATGAATAGTGACGTCTGTGTCCAAGGAAAAAAAAAAGACTCATGACATTTTTGTCTAAAAAGAAATATAAATAGTGAAATCTGTGTCGAAGAAAAATATGAAGTGACGTTTGTGTCCATGACGAAGGAACAGTGATGTATGTAACCATGAAAGATTGGAACACCAATGTAATCGTTACTGAAGAATGTATGCACGGTTAAACGAAATACAGTCAGATTTTAAAAGAAAGACAAGCGTAAATTCGTGGTATAGCGTCGTGGACAGGCGTACAATCATTGTGAATATTATACCTAAATATCTGACTGAACTTTGCGTTTCAAAATCTTTTTATTTAATTAACAATTTAAATTAAAGAAAGCTACACGTAAACAGTCAGCACGGGTCAAACCACTTTGCTTCAAGAAATGTCGTTTCAAAAAAAAAATGACGTAGATCGTAGAAGCAAGTTAGAGAAGGGTTCGCGACCAAAAACACAATCAATTTAATTAGGCAAACTAAACGATGTATGACGTACACAGATAATTTTTGCGCAGATTCAGAAGGAAACTTACCCCAGTGTTTTCCGGTTCTCCAGGAATAGGGTCCTTGGGAGCAATGTACGTAGTCCATCCTAAACGCTGCTGATTAAGAGTATCCAGTAGCACAACTGCAATATAAATAAGAGCACAGGTGTTTAGAGTAATTCAATAATGTGCTATTATTTATATGAAAAAAAATCTGCTTTAACATAATAAAACTACGAGCACGCGTATTTTATGGAAACTCTAACATAAATGTATGCAAATTTAACACAAAACGGATCAGACTGGTTGTCAACTTGGTGTAAACTAAAGATTATAATTTTTTTTTTTAACCAGGCAGACTTGATAACTGTTAAGCACCTATACGAAAACCAATTCACCTGCATTTATTATTAAATTTAATAATTTCAAATAAAGATTTCTGCCACTCGAAATTCCTCAACTATCATACGATAGTAACCTTATCAGTTACTTCCGGTAATCAGTAAGAAATAGAATAACACACACACTCTCTCTCTCTGTATTTATACAATGACAGTTTACCTAACGTATTCAATTCTTCAGTTTCCTTTCCTTGTGTCAGAACATTAAATTTAATGTTACGAAAAATTTAGTAACTTGCTACTGAACGCTTGAAAATTAAAAACATTGATAACAAAAACTCAAATCCGAAGCACATAACGACTACAGACGTGAAAAAACATTGATAACAAAAACTCAAATCCAAAGCACATAACGACTAAAGACGTGACTATTCAACGCTTTAAGATACAACCAGACTATTTATAGGCAATGCATATTTTTCTTTTATGGGGTTGGGTTCATTTTACAGCAGTAACTGTTTTACAACTGAAATAAACTACTGCTATTATGTACACAAGGTAATGATCTATTCATTGACACTTTAACTCTCAAACGTGCCTCCAATCGCAGACAGAAGTGACTGCGGTCCAACTTTTCACATAACAGACATCTAGGACCAGACCACTAACAGCAAGCGGCGACACGTCATCACAATGCCCAGCGACACCCACCAAGCCCCTACGATCGCGGCAACGGCTGCGATTATTATGCTGGGCTATCAAAAGTTCTGATCCGATTCCTGTCACAATGCGCCAAGCGGACCATTCTCGATGTGACGCATCGTGACGGTGGGAACAAATAACACCCCCGCTCCGGTCCATCCGCTTCGCTGGTCATCAGGAACGGAACGCCCATTAAGCCACGACCATAGTCCCAGGACCATACGGCTCTGGACTGGGTGGTAAAAACGATCTCTTTCAGCAGTGATGTTCCGTGCAGCTATCTCCGCCCTGGTTACTGGATGTGGCGCAACCTTGATGGTAATTATCAACGTAAATGCGAAGAGGAGGGCTGGGTGGCGAGAACGCGGCGCTTGTTAAGCTTAATGTATCAATTCGGCTATGATCTTTCTATCCCACACTTCTTAACGGCTTCCGTGCAACCGATTTAATTTTTTTCCCCTTCATTCTTTTGCAACACAATATGGTCTGGCGTCGTAAAAATCCAAAACCGGAGTCTTCTCCTTTTATTTCTTTCCAACTTTGACTATCACGATGAAAATTGCTCCCCCTTTTCCTCTCAGCGATGGAACGAGTGAAATTGTCGTCAGTTTTTTCAACAGTTCCGTTCCTTTCTTATTCGGATCTAGTAAAATCTATGATCGATCCTGCTTTAGCAGCTACCAGATGAAGATGTTTTACTTTTCGGGGTCGGCGTATAATGGATTATGTAATAATACATGGTGCCTGTTTGTGGTGGGCGACACATGACTAAGATTTATTTTTTTAAACTACTGGCTGAGGGCACTATCTATCTAAGACATTTAAAAAAAAATTAAATATGGAAAAGGTTTACCCTTTGTTTCTAGGATAGTTTAGTGTAGATTTAAAAAACAACAGCAGATACGTGGTTAAACTTTTAAGGAAAACTAAATATGATACTTATAAATTATAGCATGTCAATATAAGGATATAATATTATTTGCAACGCCTCCCATTTCAATGTATTGTGGCAACAAATACTATAGTATGTCAACGATACAGGTTATAGTAGCAGGGCCGTAACTAGCTATTTTTGCGCCCGAGTCAAGAATATAAAATTGCGTCCTCCTGCCAAATAATTTTGTAGTAGTTAGTAACAAATTTTTTTTGCAAAACAGGACATTGCTAAATAATAAATGTAGTAACTAGCATTACTTTGTAAAACAGGAAAATACGTACATTGCTAAATAATAAATGTAGTAACTAGCATTACTTTGTAAAACAGGAAAATACGTACATTGCTAAATAATAAATGTAGTAACTAGCATTACTTTGTAAAACAGGAAAATACGTACATTGCTAAATAATAAATGTAGTAACTAACATTACTTTGTAAAACAGGAAAATACGTACATTGCTAAATAATAAATGTAGTAACTAACATTACTTTGTAAAACAGGAAAATACGTACATTGCTAAATAATAAATGTAGTAACTAGCATTACTTTGTAAAACAGGAAAATACGTACATTGCTAAATAATAAATGTAGTGTAGGAAGTTTATTATGCGATTTATTATAAAAAGTAATCATAAGACCTGCAATGAAAACCAAATTTAGCTGTCGAACCATATTTACGATTAGGTCCTAAAGATTAGTTTCCAATTTCAAAATGGTACTTTTCGCACTTCTTATGAATCAAATTCATCAATAATTGAAAAGTTAATATTATTCGCTATTTCATTTTCTATTGACAGAATGGACATATTTGTTAATCTCTCCTGACCAGTGCTTGCTCTAAGGTAGGTTTTTTTTAATTAATTTGAGCTCACTGAAGCTTCTTTCGCAAGAATCCACATTTACTGGCAAGCAAAGAAATAATCCATTTCTAAATTAGGATAAGATTCGACCAAATTAAATTCATGAAGTAACTAGAGAAGATCCAAACTAGTTGCGCAAGACACATTTGGAAACAACGCCAACGCCTGATGTTTAAAACTCTGAATCTCTGACGACATTTCAAAGGCATTCAAATCACTGTCATATTTGAGACTTAAAGTCATTGCTGCTTTTTGAAGACTAAGAGCGTCCATTTTAACCAGCGAATCACCTGACAGAAAATTAAAATCAGAAGATATCTGATACAAAGTTTCCTATCTCCAGTTTAGCTCAACCATTATGATTATAGTGTCAAATACGGTTTTCAATTGTATTTTGAAAGATTGTTTAGCAGATAAACTTGATAATTCGTTTTCGGACTCATAAAATGGCTGCCTTTTTACTTTTAGCTTTATAGATTCAATAAATTAATGCCAGCATTTCTATACTCTGAATCGTATTTTAACATTGACCACATTGCTATCACTATCACGCATCTCTTGTAAAATATTTTGCAATCTTTTTGATCATTTTAGACGCCTGAGAAACAGTTACGCCTTTTGTTTACAGGGCTTTATGCACTCTATATATGTTAGGATATTGCCCCCATACAGATAACATACACAACAATTCAATGTTAATTCTTTTCAGAAGGCTGTTAGCTGTTGAAATCGCTTCTGGACATTTCGATGCAACAGAGACATTTTTTTATTTAGAGCCTTAGTCACTTTTTAAATCTGAGAATATAAGGCTTTAACTGACGACTATCTAGTATCTCCGTGATCTTTTACGGAGACTTTTAATAGATCCATTAAAATATCCCAGTGACTAGTTGAATGAGAAAAAAACGTGTACACCTTTTGTACAGTGGCAAACAACGAAACCATGGTACGGAAGCAGCACGTACCCAACTAAATTTAGACAATGGGCTGAACTTGGTATAAATTTCGCTGTTTTTTTTTATTGTTGTTGTTGTTGCAAAAATGACAGCTTGAACGCTTTGTACACACCTGCAATGTTTGCAACATTATCATAGACTTGGCCTCTCGCATTCTGAAGATCAAGCACGCTATTTTCGAGTTTTGTTATTATTTCTTCGGCTAACCCACTTCCAATTTTTTCTTTGATTTCAAATAAGTCTATAAAACTTTCTTGTATAGAAACAATTCCGTTATCGACTCTCACATATCTCACACTCTGGGACATTTGCTCTTGATGAGATATGTCTGGCGTGCAGTCCAGGAGTATAGAATAATATTTAGCTTTTTTTATGTTGGACAGAATTTCATGACAAAGTTTTATTTCCTAGTGAGCCAAAAATTAAATTAATTTTGTACAGCCAGCAGAAAATAACTTATTAAACCTTTTATGTGAGTTGTGATATGCTGTGTTATTTGAACATCGTAATGACTAATAAGTTCCAATAGATTAAGACATATTCCCGAATTCGGGTTTTCTATACTGCTACAGTGTAGCAGCTACATGATCCTCTTAGAGGTAAATTTGTTTTTGTCACAAAACATCACGACATAAAGAATTACTTCTAGAGTATATCTCCAATTTTGTTTAACAGTTTCAATAGCTTTTTGAAGTGCATCATCGACACATTCTCCACTTTGTAATCTCTTTTGATCATTAAATCATACTTTCTGATTTGCAATATTAGCATCGAAGACGTCAAGCGTCTCATCACTGCCAGTTATCGAGACTAGTGGTGTAACCTCCCGATCCAATTGCTGGCTGTTAGCAGCATTAATTTCTGAAGTTGTATAGTTTTGGCGGTGCCGAACTTTTGTCGTCAGAGATGTTAGTTGCTAACATATTCTCATCGTTTGATGCATTTTTCAAAATCCACTAACTCATCGATGTTGCTGTTTTATTCATTTTCTACGGTCGGGTATTTTCGTCGCTTATGATAATCTGCCCCACTTGGACACTTAGAATTCATATTGCAGGTCGTGTTAAAGATTATAATAAAAATTGAAAATAAATATATTAAGTTATTAAAATTAATCTAAACGCGTATTGACTGTTTTATTAAAATATATGCCTACTAATGACGGTAGTCAGGACGGCAGATGGCGTCTACCAGACAGACACACTGACGTAATCTTTTTTAATGTACACTTCTGTGTAGTCCAATAGTTCACAGACTCTCTGTGGTCTCTGAAGCCAATGATATTACAGTTTCTAGTATGGTTGGCGCGAATTTATAAGTGACATGGACGAAGAAGCGGCAGAGTGCAAGGCCAAAGTATGATATTAGCTAACTAGGCCGCCCGCAATATCGAGAAGAGTGTGTAGTGTGTTATCTGTGTTTAATTAACGGCACGTCGACACAAATTGCCATTTTTTGTCTGTCGAGGAGTAAGAGTGTATAATGTGTATCTGTGTTTAAAGGCGCGTCGACACAAACTGCCATTTTTTGCCCATCGAGAAGTAAAAATATGAAGTGTGTAACTGTTTAATTTCACGTCGACACAAAGTGCCATTTTTTGCCCGTCGAGAAGTAAGAATCGCGAAACAGGATCTAACTGAGTGTAAATTTTCATAAAATAAACATCTTTGAAAACCGATCTTTTTCTCTTTCCTGCGCCCGAGGCATGTGCCTCACTTGCCTCGCCCTTGTTATGGTACTGTATAATATTATTTGCAATGCCTTACATTGCAATGTATTGCGACAACAAATAATATTACCACACGCGTACGTGAGTGCAGGGACGAAAAAACTTGTAAAAAGTTAACTAATTTTTTTTCCAAAATGCACACAGTATCAATGAACACACAAACAGCAAGAACTGGTTTCATGTTTGTTACGAGATACCGTTGTCCGATTCTTAGCAGTCACGTGACTTACGACCAAAGCTTGACCTACTTAAATCATACTTTTTTTTAATGGGTGGTAAATAAAATAAGACGTCGACACATAACTTTATTTTTTATTTTAATAAAACGAGGAAAATTTGTGAATGATAAGAAGTTTTTAAAAAGTAATAAAAGGATATAAATAATCACACAATAATGGGGTAATATATTTAGTGATTATAGAAAATGTATGTTATATATTATAAAAATCAGGTAAAATACGACTTGAGGTGGATAGCAAACACTATTTCGGATTTTTCTACACACTGTAATTGTGCCAGCAGCGAAAACATTCATGAATAATGGTAGATACATGTTTTATGGAGAGAGTACAAGGAAAAAAAGAAGACAAGAACAAAATAAAGACCAACTACTAGCTTCGCATCCGACACAGCACCTTTGTTCTATAAACGACCCCTTACTTAATCTCTTAATGCTACCAGAGTACAAGGCAATTATTAACCATTTCCCGTTCTTCTACTTCCCAATTTCACTGTCAACTTGTCACAATTCGGATGACAAATCAGTCAGACTCACGATATAGGTGCGCGGCCTGTCGGATGCAGAAACCAAGAGGAAAGTGACTGCTTTTGAACTCTCACTTGGTGTTGTGTCCTGGACGCCATTACTACGCCATGGCCAGGTGAGATTTATAAACAAATGTTTACCTACGCCAACCTTTCAATTTACTACAAAATATAAAACCAATAAAAAGCAAAATAAAAAATGTCCCCTCTCTACAGATTTTTTAATATAATGATCAATGCTACACAAAAGTAAAATTTTTTTTAAAAAATTGCTCTGGGCGGGATATGCACTGTACAGAGACAGCCTCTGCAGTTTGAACATTTTAAAATGTTTCTTTTACAATGTGCATTCGGAACTTATTTTCATGCAATAATGGACACGATGAAGAATGTACAGGATGCAAAGAGACAAAGAACTGCCTTCAATTAAAAACAAATACATTTGTTCAGCAGTATTTTAAGTTTCAGGTTAAAAGCCAAGCGTGATATTTTTTAAATTAAAAAGAAAATCAAATACAGTGCTCTATTTGGAATTATGAAACAAAGAACAAATACAAAACAAGGGAGATAATTCAACAACTGGCGGTGATGATAGTAGTAGGGGCAAAGTGAATAGAAGTGACATGTGTGTGCGCATAATCATATTTGCTGGAGGTAGTGAGAACAAGAGAGTATCGAAACCATAATTAATACTGATTGGTCAAATGCTTGCGTGCTAGATGAAATGGACAGCACTCTTGATGCACTAAAGTGATCTTAGCACTGAGTATTGTTGGAAGTGAAGCCTGATAGAGAAACTGTTCTCCTGTTGTCACTAGTAAACTGGCCACTTGGCACCAGTTCTAATCAATTTGTCAGCATAACCATAAAACGAGTGTTTTAAACAGGGTATGGAGTACAAGCACAAGTTAACTCACCATCGTCTGTTATAGGAATTCCGGAATTCATTTAGAATTATGAAGGGTCAGCATGGTTAGGTTGATTTAGATAGGTTTAGTTAAGCGTGAAAATTTCCGTTATTGTAATTATATATGCATTCCCTGAAATTAATAGTAATGATTTTGTGATATTAGAGAATAATGATTAATTAATGTCATTGTTGTAACGAAATGGTAAATATGAGTTAACTTTTAGTGTGTGCGTGCGTGCGTGTGTGTGTGTGTGTGTGTGTGTGTGTGTGTGTGTGTGTTGTGAGAGAGAGAGCAGGTGGATGGAAAGAGGTTAGAGTAATGGTCGGTATAACTTTTAGTTTGTGTGTGTGTGAGTGAGAGAGCGAACGAGCGAGCAGGTGGATGGAAAGAGGTTGTAATGTAATGGTCGGTATAAGTTAACTTTAAGTGTGTTTATGTGTGTATGTGAGAGAGAGAGAGGGAGAGTAAGTGGATGGAAAGAGGTTGTAATGTAATGGTCGGTATAAGTTAACTTTTAGTGTGTGTTGTGAGAGAGAGAGCGAGAGAGATAGGAGGTGGAGGTTATAGATTTTATCAGAATTGTTTGACTGAGTTGTAGATATTCAACAGCGCATACAATTCCCATCATTGTACTATGGAATGAGAACTGTATCTTATTTTGCTGCAATTATTCAGATCCGGGAAACAGCGAAATATCTACTCGAGGGGAAAAATATGATCAAGTCCTACGACACTGGACGAATGTGACAAAACTGTGCTCTGCAGAAACGGTACCTGCCAGTAGAAATGGCACTGCGTGAGGGGCTGACTTACTGAAATGTATCAACAGAAATGACAGTTCAGTAAATGGGCCACAAAATGAAACCAAACGCCTCAAGGCGGGAAGCACCCTGGAATATCAGTTGACTCTCTTTTCACAGGGATAATTTACTTTCTCTATTAGCGCTAGTAAATTTACTATGCAGTAACTGAACATATTGAACTGAGAAGACATTAAGACAAAAAACAATAAGTAGGACATTTGATTATTATATGAACACGCTTGGAAATGAGTAAACATAAACAACACTATGGGTAGACCATTTGATTATTTTATGAACAAATATGAACTGAGAAGACAAAGAACAATAGGTAGGACTTTTGATTATTATATGAACACGCCAGGAACTGAGAAGACATAAACAACACTGTGGGTAGATCATTTGATTATGACAAAAGCATGAGTAGAGCATGCACTGAACTGAATGTGTCTAGTTAGTCTTTAGATGTTTTCATTATTAATTTATAAAGTATGTTATTGCGACAGACAATCATTTAAATATGCACAAATCTCGTCTTGGTAATTATATTTATCAGTTGGAATGATTATTCATTTTCATGCTGAATTGATAATTCGCCCACTTGCTTTCAAACCTGTTGTTGCTTTAACACTCACTAGTACGTGGAGAAATAATTACTCTTTACTGTAAATGCCAGATAGCCAGGATATTTTAGTGCCCAAGGGAACATTATGATGTCCAGACCATTATGGGCGATTTCTGCAACACGTTGTACAAGACCTGATATGTGACACGGGTGGTTTGATTCTGGCAACGCTCGATGCGGGTACTAATATTGTTATTGAAGGAAGTCCTGGGTTTGGCTGAGATTTTTCGTCCGCCTGTTGTCAAGTCTTTTACGGGGAGACTTAGGTGGAAAGATTAATTAGTTCAGCTTTTAACAGAAAGAAAATGGAAAATGTATCACGAGCTTACATTAACAATTATTGTTTGGGATAACAGTCACTTTACTTTCAAACTATATACAGTTGTTATCTCTCTTTAAAATGAGGTAAATAAATCATAAAGTCTATAAGAAAACTATTAAAAACAACTGAAGGAACAACTTTCGCTGCAATGTTATCCATTAAGACCTTGCAAGGCACAATTTTCTAAATATTTTATTTTAAAAGATGTTCATCACATAACAGGAATCTTAAAAAAAAAAAAAAACTTATGCAGTAACTTACCTTAAAATAACACTTTAAATTTCTGATAATACATGTACTTCAAATGATCACAAACCAGAAGCAAAAAAAAAGAAAATAATATTAGAATCGATAAACATCCGAAAGGGATTCGTCCATTTCTGTCTAATATACTGCAGGCAGAGTTAAGGCTAAAAGTTAATATTTCTTTGATCTTGGCGCTGTGTTATATATAAGCGTCTACAGTTTTTTTTTTTTTAGCATTATGTCTACACGTCTATTTGTTCTACAGTTGTATTTTTTTGGTGCTATGTCTATACGTCTACTTGATCTACAGTTCTCCTTTTGGTGCTATGTCTACATGTATACTTGATCTACAGTTCTCCTTTTGGTGCTATGTCTACATGTCTACTTGATCTAGTTTTCTTTTTTTGGTGCTATGTCTACACGTCTACTTGATCTAGTTCTCTTTTTTTGGTGCTATGTCTACATGTCTACTTGATCTAGTTCTCTTTTTTTGGTGCTATGTCTACTTGATCTACAGTTCTCTTTTTGGTACTATGTCTACATGTCTACTTGATCTACAGTTCTCTTTTTTGGTACTATGTCTACTTGATCTACAGTTCTCTTTTTGGTGCTATGTCTACATGTCTATTTGATCTACAATTCTCTAAGTTCGAGAACTGACTGCCTCCCATATGAATTTCGCACTTATCAAAATGATGTGAAGAAAGAACAAAAGAACTCTGATACAAAAATAAAATAGCAACTTTTGTCCAGTAAAATCACAGACTTTATTCCATCATTCGTAAAGAAGCTATATTTACTCTGTACGATAAAACAAACGTAACTGTATTTTTGCTTTACTGATAGGTGCTTACCGTATTAAGTATTCATTACAATTAACTGCTCTGGAAAAAATAAATAATAATGAGTATAGTTCAATACTTTAATGTTGCTTAACACCTGTCATGCCAATTGATATTTATTTCGGGCAACTGTTTATTATTAGTTCAAGAAATAGAAATAATATTTACGTAGTGATAAACGGGATGTGTTTGAACAGATAAATATAATTTTATGTTAGGTTTTCTAACTAGAAGAAGAATAAGTTTCCTGGACGTTTAAATTCTCTCGAGATAGATATTTAATCTTTCTTTTCTTTAAAAAAAAACAAAAAACTAAGGAAAAAGCATCTGATGGTCTGTGTGTGTGTGTGTGTGTGTGTGTGTGTGTGTGTGTGTGTGTGTGTGTGTGTGTGTGTGTGTGTGTGTGAAATCGCTGACATCAGAAAAATGTAACAAAATCCTTTGTTAAATTTTGACAAACACTTATCCTCTGCCGCCTATTGATTAATATTTTTTTAAAATGATCCTCTAATAATCCCAAAGATTTAATTCTACTGAAAGACCAGCTTGTCCTCTGACGTTAGAGACAGCCCAGTTTCACCTGCTCTCTAGTTATCTCCCCTTCGACGAGCATGTTAAAGGGTCGAGTGCAGTATTTTAAAACCAAGGCCTGTAATCTTCCTGTATGAAGCCAGCCAATTACTACAATTATTCTTATCAGCAGATGTTAACTTTCACACATCTCCCGTCTGAACTGTTATTACTGATGTTTGCATGGATAAAATGCGCAGAGAATATCTCTTGAACAATTCCCTAGGATGATTACTGTATCATTTCACTGGAAATCTCTTTTTAGGCCCAGAAAACATAGACGGCTCATTCACATCCAGCTGTATGGTGTGAATGTCGCATAGGGAATCATAAGAACTCTAGGACTTGCATGAGATCTGTAAGATTTTCAAGTTGGACAAGATTTTGGACACTGAAAACAGTTATGCACGAATGGCTATGTTCTCCCCTCTATACCTAAGATAAAGCAGCTATGCAAATCTTACAACCTATGTGACAATATGTAATATAAAGATCTCTTTGAACTGATGGAAAGTCCTCTCGGTTAGCGCAGATTAATTCAACGGGTCATAGAAAAATACACCACCACTAACAATGTACAAAGAAATGTTATTAGGTTCTGACAAAATGATCAAATACCAATATTGTGTAAAGAAATGAATTTAATTTTCAGCACAATACACAATCACAAATAATGTGAAAAGAAATGTTTCAGCTTTGGACAAAATAACAATCACCAACAGTGCATAAAGAAATGGTTGGTTGTTTTGGTTTTTTTGCATATTAAACATCATCTAGATAGAGAAATTTAAAAAAATAAAAACAGATCACTGTATTTAGTTGCCACCATCTTGAAATTACATATATACTGCCCTTTCTGAACTAAGGCATAAAATCACTCGCTATAAGTATTCTTATTTAAAATATTTATAAAACACCTCTTAAACCAGTACAGAATTAAAAAAAACCAGATTTATTCACAGAGCAATTTTATGCCAAAGTTTACGGTCTTTAAGAAAACAATGAATTCTCGCGATGAGCCATTAACAGTATTAGCACTCTCCTGTCAACCCAGGCATAAAATGACTTGCCATTTTTATTTCATTGGAGTGCTTTTGGCTGACCTACTTCAGTACTGAAGCCGATCCGACATGGGTCAGACTGCAAAAGTAAATAAACAGCAAACCTCTCTGTCTGCGCATTGCACGCATGACTGCATCTGTCATGCATGGATGCAGAGCTTTCTGACTTGTTGGCCTTGGGCACGTCAACACACATCATTGACATTACGAGCTGCGCCCTTCCAATCTCTCACCTGTCAGCTAAAACCACACTTCCTCTTACCTCACGAGTGTGCTGCATGAAGCAAATGTTAACTCTATAGGTAGGGAATAGGCCTTCCTTCACTAACCTTGTGTTTCAGTTATGGGACTGAATTGCTAACCTTAGTCAAGTAACCTTTCAATGGTAAGACTTAAAAAAAATAAAACAACTTAATCAAATAAAAATGTTCTTAACATTACAGTTACTTGAAAGAATTGAATACATTTTAAAAAACAGGTTTTAAGACGTGTTAAGTACACATCTCTGGCGTTCTCTCTCTCTCTCTCTCTCTCTCTCTCACACAAACAGTACACATATAACCGTAATGTTACATTATAAATATGGTAAGAACTTCCTCACTCTAAAATAAAATATGGGATTTTAACTAAATTTCAGTAGCCTAAACAACACACTTTATCCACAATTTTCTAATAAAATGAATAAGAAAATGCTTCTGTACGGCCATCTCTGTCACTGAATGTTTATGTAGGCTTATGTTACAAATGATTTAAAAACTAAATTCATTAAAACTCTTTCTTGATTTTAAAATATTATTGGGAGAAAAGTCTTTTCTTTTTACTACTTTTACTACTAAGTGGGTAAGTTATTAATTTTAAGAATTTTATAAAACCACAATCTAAAGCCATCGAAATCCCTTACACTCTTATCCACTTAATCAGTGCATGCCACTGGTCAAAGAGGCAAGCGGTTCGGGAAAAAAAAGAAGTGAAAACTGACAAAGGACCGATGACTAAGCAACCCTTCATCTCTTGTGTTGTGGCTGACTACAGCTTGAGGCAACTGCAAGCATGGACCATTTCGAAGAATTATGCATGCGCGTGACCTTTCGGGTCATGAAGGAAACCTGAATTCCGTTTCACATGACCGGCTCTTTGCGAACCGTGCATTTTTGACTAGAAAAAGAATTAACTGTTTGAAATCACTTTTTAATCATAGTGATTAAAAAAAATAAATAATAGAAGGTACTAACGCTTATTTAGTGCAATGCTGGAGTTGGTAGCTCTGAATAATATATGGGTATTATAAAATTGTTAATTATAGTATATGTCACAGTCTGATAAAAATGTCCGACTTGGTGACCCACTTGTCTTGTTTACTTCAAATTTGAATTTTGAAACCCTTGGCTCCTTTGTTCAAAGCTCCCCTTTTCGAGACGCTTCTAGAACAGGTCAAGATGTTATGTAACTTTAGGTCCATTGTCCAGTTCTCGAACCAACTACATGCTTCGCGAACAGTCACGTGATACGCATTATGCTTTTCTATAAATATGACTACACGCTTCCGCTCCCTCACTTCGAGAACACATTAGCCATTTCCATCAGCTAACTCGGGTCGTGAAGGCAGCCGACAGCCGTTGAGAATCAAGGTACCCTTCGACTTCTCATAAAAGGTATCATTTTATCTAATAGTATTTTGCATATATTGTTTAAGTATGTATTTGTGCTATGTACTATATGATTTCCATATATGCTTGAGCATGGTTCAGAGAAATAGTTGAAAAACCTATAAGTTACGGAATATAAATTTATTGTAACTCTTTTTCCATTTGTACTTTAATTTATATTGTTTAATTCACTAAGAGCCAGAATGCTGCGCTCGATATGAATTCTTCATGTAATTCAATTATTGCGTATAATTTTAATTGTAAATTGTGAAGCGCTTTGTTGGTTTGAATTACCCCTTTGTATGAACATTAATTTAACGTTGTAACTATTTTTATTGCTTCATACGTCATGCTGTTAAATGAAACACGCGTGAAATGATTATATTTTTTCTAAATCTAATTGTAAAACGACGCGAGGTCAAAACTCTTATTCAGCGCATTTTAACTGAGCCATGCTTGGGTAGGAACGTGTTAAATTGAGACTACATTTAGAGCACGTTGCTTCCACAGGTCGGCCTATGCCTCACCTATGCCTTGCCTATACCTTACCCATGCCTTACCTTGCTTTGGCTTTACTGGTACAAGCTGGTTGAGTTCTACGAGTGAACTCTACTCTGAGGGTCCATGCCACTAAAATTCAAGTTCCTTAGCTACATAAAAGAGGGGCACCTTTTCCTATGCACCACGTGCGTCGCTAGAGTGGGACTGTGAAAATAGACTGGCTGGCCGAGTTACGAGACCAGGCTGATACAGGCAATCCAGCTGAGTATACTTCAGTGGGCAAATATTGAAAGGACAGATTGATGGCAATTCTTGGGTTAACTGAATAAGCATGTACGCGCAGAGAACTGAGGAATAGACTATTCGCGCTCGTATTTGATTATTGTTAACTTGTTAAAACTTTATTAAATCTTATTTTCTTTGTTAAAACCTCTTAGTAGTTAATTTTTATGCATAATAGACCTATAGATTATTCTTAGATTAAATGGGGGCGAATGAGCAGAATGTTGATAACGAATGCATATTAATTTAGAGGAATTTAACGGTTTTTAATCTAGCTAAAGTTCGCAGTTTATTAGTTTGTAAATTTGTCGTCTGAACTACAAGACACACTTTTAATTAGTCAAATAGTAAATTGAGCAACCAGTCTGCATAGAATATGAGAGAAGGAATTAGTTATATTTAAAATCCTTAATTATTCTAGGGCAGGGTCTATAAATAAATACTGGAAACGTAACAGTATAGTTGACCTCTTTTTGACAGTAGTCTGTTATAGTCTTGTATAGCTCTTACTATATTAATATTTTTTAAATTGATCTCTCTTTAAATGTGAAACACGTGTGCACTGTACTTACTACTTGTCATTACGGATATGGAGTTCAACCAGTGTAATCACTGGCCGCTCTTTAGGATTGTTTTCAACATTCATAGTTGGTAAGGCATTTATTTTTTACTTCGATCGAGTTAACCGCTTCTTTCAACTGTATATCACCCCCACCCACCCCCCGCACATTTGTGTGTCTGTGTGGATTTTGGTGCAAGTAGTGCAAGTAAAAATGCAGTCAGGAGTTAGATCAGACTGCTGTTTCAGCTCAACTAATTTATCTAGTTATATTTTCATATTAAGATCGAACAGTAATGGCACAAATGTATACACGAGAGAGAGAGAGAGAGAGAGAGAGAGAGAGAGAGAGAGAGAGAGAGAGAGAGAGAGAGAGAGCTCACCGAAAAGAATCTCATCGCATGAGTGTGATGAGCATATGAAATAATTATAACACATATATGCGTGCATGTGTGTGATTGTGAGCGAGCGAGAGGGTAGGTGACAAAAAACAAGAACTTACATTCGACAAAATAATACGCAGAACAAATTTTATGAAACATCATACCCGATTCTTGTGAACAATATACACACACTATTGCATATATAAATAACATATAATAAATAACGTCACATTGTATGGAAATGGTGACGCAATTTATTACACATACACACTCTCGACTAAACTAAACAAGTAATGCTAGCAGTACGCACTAATACTAGTAAAATAATGCTATACTGACAGACAGCGCTAGAGATGGTACCATCTCCCTAGACAACAAATGGAGTTGGTCTATTTTTAACTTGTAATCCAAATCACTTCTACGTGTCGATTCCAGGCCAAGACTCGATTTTTTCCCCTCCAGACGTTAAAATAAGAAAACGGGCAACAGACAGAAACGAGGGCGAAGAATCCAATTTACAGAAGAAGAAAACGATAAGAAGAAAGGAAAGGGGAGGTAAATAAAAAAAAATAAAAAAGGCTAAAAAAAAA
The DNA here is from genome assembly GCA_028829895.1 of Sinotaia quadrata. Taxonomy (NCBI): domain Eukaryota; kingdom Metazoa; phylum Mollusca; class Gastropoda; order Architaenioglossa; family Viviparidae; genus Sinotaia; species Sinotaia quadrata. The sequence continues at coordinate 63,278,761 of CM054179.1, forward strand.
AATAAAAAAGGAAAAAAAGATCAATTTACTCTTCAGGAACCCCAGGGGTGAACCTTTGCGTGTGTCGTTAAGGATTGTGGGAGGTGGGTACACGACAAAATACATGGCACTGGTCTACGCGTGACATACAAATTTAACACGGAAGCATGTCACAAGTCACTTATGCTTGACGCAAAGATCAGCAAGGTAAAGGATTAGAGATGGTTATTTCAGCAGCGTCGTCTTGTGTATATTCTTTCTAAACTCAAAAACAAAACAAAGAAAGAAATGTTAGCAAAAATGAAAGCTTTTACTATTTTTGCAAAATCGTCGCTAAATCGGAGACTTTTACAACAGAAAATATTATTAATAGAAATAATTTATAAATAGTATCTCTTTCAATACCTAGCAGACACACAACAATTTTTATTTTTTTTTGCATGCTATGCATTACAGAAAGAGTTCAGGCGAGCTGTGAATATCTGAAGAATGTGCTGGTGCTTTGATTAAGTTGCTTGTCATTAATCAGCAAGTGTTCTCTTATAATCTATTTTAAGCCTTGTCAAAGGCAAGCGCCTTTAGTCTATCAATCATAGCAAGTTGCAGCAATCAGCTGACGTCGCGACCTGAAGCACGAGCCCTCGGTGCGGCAGCTTTCCTCGGCCATGACAAAATATTGCGAGAGGCAAAAGTGCTAGGGGTCAGCTACATTTCTCTCCCAGCGGCTTTCCTCCGTGACCGCTCTGTTTACCTACATCGATGGGGAATAGTTTTCGCCCGGGCGTTGATCGGTAACGCGCGGCCGAGAGAACACCTGATCAATGCCACGCTTTTTATCGATCACTTGGCGCTTTTGTGTCGCCTCGTTGTGGGCGACTCGGCTATGCTATTCAAGGGATGTGAGACTGGAAGGAGAGACAGGATGGATCGGAAGCACGTGATGTTGTGATGGTGGACGGGTAGGGTGGGATGGTAATAATCCATACAATCACAGCACGGTCTAGCTGGTTGTCTGCAAAGAGGCAAGATGTGCGCATTGGTGGGTGGGTGGTGGAGAACTACAAGTAGAAAGAAAACCTCCACACACCTACTTCACACCGTTGTGTAGGTCTACTTTATTCGCCAACAAAGAAATGTGGGATTACGCAAAGTAATAATTATTGAAATAAAATAAGATAATAAGAGCTAAAATTTAAAGGTGACATGAGAATGAAAAGTAGATCAAACAAATAAGGTAAGAATTAAAATGATAAAATGCAGCAACTTCTAAAATACCCCTCCCAATATTCACATATGCAAACACGCGCTCGCACTCAGATATATATATATATATATACACACACAAGATTATATTTCGTTTTAGTTCTAAAATAAACACTAAACATTCGATATAATATGCAAAAGAAAACAACTATCATAGAAAAAAAAAAGAAGGAAACAAAAGCAAGAACATTTGAACAACACAATAGACTTCTTCATAAAGCTGAAAGAAAGCTATGTGCTAATTGAGTATAAATGCATTAAAATTTGTCTAGAATTATCACCGACTCTATCAACCCCCATCCCGACTAGATACACACAATAATGGAAAAGACTCAATTCATCATTTTAGAAAGAGGAATGTTAATCGTTGTTATTTCGAAGTAAGAAAGTAGAAATAACGCGAATGTCTGTTGCTTGCTTATTAAAAACAATCACTATATCAGCCAATGACAAAAGTAGTAACAATGGGGTCAGTTTGTTTATGTCTAATTATCTGAAACACTGAAAACTACAACAACAAAAAAATAAACAAGAGTGAGAAAGCATAAAAAAATGAAAAGAAAGTGGGGAAATATGCCTTTTTTTCCTAAAGGAAAGAAACAAAATGCTACAGAGAAAAAAATATCAAAGCGGCAGCGAGACGATCTATTTAATTTCGGGGTTCAATTTGAACTTGACTGAAAGCTGAAAGAAAAAAATGCAGCCAGGGAAGTTCCCAGCACGACAGAATCAATAATGTTAACCGCGGAATCATCTCCACATACGAAACGCGCTACTGCGCCTTTAATTGCAATGCACCGCCAAGCAATAATCATTTGAAACACAATAATGCCTTCTCTCACTGCAAACCCACTAGGGCACACAGCCAGGTGACCTTAGACCACAAAAATATTGTAAGCGTTCGCGCAGGAAAGATCCATTCTTAGTCCATAGGGTGACCCAAATCATGGCAGAACTGTCAGAATTGCGGTTGTGGAGACACAAAGCCTTTTTAGTGACATCAATATGAGTATCGAGCATTTTTTTTTGTTCTTTTTCTCTGACCCACGCTTATCCCTCTTCATCGAGTTATTGAAGCCTTTCATAACAAATATTCAAAGAAGAAAAGAAACTAAGAAAATCTTAACGGAAAACTGAACGGTTATACGAAAAAGAGCTTGGATAATCTCGACGGCAGTAAAGAAAGAGTAGGGACACAAATTCTTAACGGATAGTGCGTGACAAAAGGAATGAAATTATATCCTCTTTCGTCTACTTATTAGGCTTTTCTCTCACTCTCTTGTCCTTCCTAATACAGCTCGTCTCCAATGCATGGCTTGTGTCAAGAACGCCGAAATGAACAACTTTGCAAACATCATTGCTCCAAATGCTGTCCTGCAGTTAAGACGCGGTTTCTAAAGATCACAAGTAGCGGTTGTTAAGTCTCCAGTCTGAAGCATGATCTCAGAAAATAAAGGTCGGTAAGCGGGACAAATTGATTCCTGTGCCAATGGGGTCGACGTGGTCATCGTGCTGTGGCTTCTTTGTGCACCGAGCCGCAAGAGAAGACAATCATTAAAATCAATTTAAGTCACATGCATCTGGAAGTATCAATATCGCGAGTCGTTTATACTCTGTTGTTTACGTAAAGGCATACGTCTACTGTAGGTGTAAATTAAAAAGATTTCCACCTCATGTCACACAAATTATTATTGGTGGTGGTGGTGGTAGTGGTAGTTTTGTGTCCGATTGAACATTTGCGGTCTGGAGAAAGATTTAGGTTTAGGAAAGATGGCCAAGATTAAGGACAACAACAACCAACAAAAAGAATAAGTGAAAAAAGATTAAGGAGAATAAAGATGAAAAAGAGAAATGATAGAGAAGAAATAAACAACAAAGTTTTAGACTGGAGTGCTTACTTTATTTTTTAGGATGGGAGTTTGTTCAATTAAAGCTCGAAATGTAACGATTTTAGTGTGTAGTATAGGGCACTGGATCCCCTTTATCATCAATTCTACGAACTAGGCCCACCACCTCGAGCTAGGGAGCGGTTGAAGAGAACCTTGTAAGTTACCCCCTCCTCGCCAGTAGATCGAACCACGCAGTTCTGGAGCGAAAGGCATAACGGGACATATCTGCCTCGCTGCCAGCTCCGTATACAACTGGCTAACGTGGCTTCACTAGGGTTTTAAATAAAAAATAACTTAAAAATTTTTCACGAGGCACCTAGCCTCCAATTAACTTGTAAGCAGTGCAGCGAAAGCTTTCAAACACCAAATGGTGTGTGTCCAGGTAGATCATCAAAGACTTAACAGATTCCAAGCCCTCCATTCGCACTGACACAGGTAAACTGACTCCTATGTCCAGAACAAACAAGAAAAGCCTTTACCGTTAGGTGAGAGGGGTAAAAAAGGGTAGAGGCTTACTGTCAATCCTACTCGGTTGTCACTGAAACTTCGAAGAAGGGGTACCTTTTTAGCGCCGGTGTGGCGTAACAACAAGTCCAAACAAACAAATGTCGCGTGTTTCTCCTTGACTCCACACGTCACTGACGCCTGCAAGGTGATACTTTAAGCCACAGATATTCCTAAGTGGAAAAGGCCGTTTCGTAGCGACGTCTGCTAAAGCGTTCGCTTTTGATTCTTAAAAGTAGGCCGACATGACAATAAAGGTTTCATCGTGTAGTATTTGTTAGTTGAAAAAAAAATGATTTAAAGGCCAGAATTTAGTTTTTGACAATAAAAAACCCAATACAAACACTGAGCAGTGTTGCTAAAAGTTAACATCTCACACACAAACACGTTATTATTTATAAATCAGTGCATACTGATCCTCTACAATATTTGTTACATAATTTTATCCAGCACCACCCAATCTACCCTACTTAAGAGTAAGCTATATATAAATAATTAACTGTAAATGGCAAAGCTGACGGGTGGAAAACTTGATTCTTTCATCTCTTACAATGTACCTGTCTCAGAGTAAAAATCTGAGCTAGTCCAATCCTTGTCTACTGCCACGATATTTACGAGACAAAATATTAGCAATACAAACTACTGAACTTTTAACATCAATATTATGTGTCAATACAAGAAAATTAAATCCACTGACTTGATTACATGAAAGAATGTGTATATAACCAGAATTTCTGGTAGCGCGGCAAACATTTGTGTACGTTGAGGTTTCACAAATGTTATATAGTCATATGACCTGCACTAAATGCCTAGTCAACTTCTGCTGCAATTACTAACAGCTCTGGACGTTACCGTTCAAGTATGCAAGGTTTATTTCAGTGTGTCGTTGTAATGACTCCCGGAAAGGAAACTGTCAACATGGTTGTTATATGTCGTCTGGCATCAAGGGTGGTAAACACAAGGCGATCTTCTTACACTGACCTATTGAGTTCTGAGTCATTATAATGTGTCTGTCTTTTGTTATCTATTAGAAGCCTTATGAAATAACTTTTGCTGATGTTATTTCACTCTTTGCTGTGCAAATTTTGTCATTATTCTTATATAAAGTTAGATTTCAGCAACAGTTTAATTCATAGTCAAAATATCCTCATTGTTCATCTGTATTTTATTATAGCTATTTCGTTCTTAGCCTTAAATAATGTAATTCTTCTTACTATATAACTAGTTAGTCCTCAGCATCTATATAAAGTCATTCTTCTTACTACATAACTAGTAGTCAACCTGTACACAACGTCATTCTTCTTACTATAAAACTATCTAGCCAGCCTCTACATAATGTAATTCTTCTTGCAATAGCAATTTAATTCTTAACTTATAGCCTACCTCATCTTTCTTGTTATGGCTATGAAGTTTTTAGTCTAGTATCTATCATTCTTCTTGTTATAGTTATGTTTTATTAATCTAGTAATTAGTATTCACCATAGACTATAGAGCTTGTTATAACTATGTTTTTCTGAATCTAGTATTCACCATTCCTACTGTTATAACTGTGCGGTTCTCAGTCTTGTACTCATCATTCTTTTTGGTATAGCTATGCAGCATTCATCATTCTAGTTACCATAGCTATTTCGCATAGCTTTACATGTCTATATCTACTAGTGGTATAGCTATGTAGCATTCATCATTCTAGTTACCATAGCTATTTCTCATTGCTTTACATGTCTATTTCTACTAGTGGTATAGCTATGTAGCATTCATAATTCTAGTTACCATAGCTTTACATATCTATTGCTTACTAGTGTCATTTACTTACTTCATACCCAGGAGATGACATAAATCGTCGCATACTGGCTATTTAATCGTGTAAAATATCTGTGAATGAATGTATGTGCGAATCGTTTAAAATGTATGTCTGTATGCCGATGTACGAAGAAATAAAGTCAAAATCTTCTGGGATTATAGTGCACATTTTTGGCAGGCTAACATTCAAACTCAGAAATTTTATGGTGACGAATGAATTACTCTTATTAATTCCATTCCCCCCCTCCCCAATGTCAGTGGCACCATTTCTTCTATTTATATAGCAAACTACCTCATATTAGGGCAAATTATATTATGAATGCAAGCAGTTAATTATGCACGTTTCAAAAGAATAAGCTTAATGTCAGTTTCTCTGCGATGCGTGCATCAATAACTGGCTTATCAGCATCCAATAAAAACGTAATTTGCACACCTGGCAAGTGAAAGTTAATTTTTTTCAAGGAAAGTATCATGGTGAAAGTAAAAATTACATGAAAAACAATGTTTTAAGAAAACGGTAATAAACAGAAAAATGTTCTGAGAACATGAGCAAGTAATATTTGTGTGTTTTAAAAAATTTTATAACAGTATTTCTACCACTCTACTTATAGTATTCCACTCCCCTTAAATAGCAATTTATCCAAAGATTGTCAAATCATTCTTCAATATGGTAGTAAATAAAACATTGTGAAAACAAGCATTCATAGAATGTAATAAACAAACACTACTTAATCTGTTGCCGTCATTTGTATTCTTAAATAAATTTGGAGATCAGTGGCACAAAAGCACATTAAAATCACTAGCCTTAATCTCTATATTAACCGGAAGTGATTAAAATGAATCGCATCAAAGTTAAATGGTTACAAACACCGACAGAGTTAGAACGTGTGTTGATTGGGCTTAATGCCAAGATCTGAAACATTTATGTGATATGGCCGGGTGAACCTATGAATGTGTGATGAACCTCACGCCATGACACATAAACCTCACGACTTCTCTAAATATCATCCTCATGACGATATAGCATATCAACCTCACGATGTCATAACAAGTCAAATCCATAAATTACAACAAAAAATCATCACAACATATCAATCTCATGAAGCCAAAGCACGCCAACCGTTATGATGTCATATGACGATGTCATATCAACTTCACGATGTTATAATATTTCAACCCCACGACATCACCTCACGATGACATATCAACTTCTCGATGTTATAATATTTCAACCCCACGACATCACCTCACGATGACATATCAAAACCATGACGCCGCAGTATATAAACATCACCTCACGATGACATATCAAAACCATGACGCCGCAGTATATAAACATCACGACTCCAAAGCATGTCAGTTTCACAATATAATAACATGTCAACCACTTAATGCCATGCCATATCAACCTCCTTGCGTCATAACATCAACATAATGAGTCACAATGCATCTACTTTACGATGTTATAACATTCCAGCCTCGTGTTGTCGTACATCATAGCCTCAATCTCACACCGTAATGCATCAGCCTCATATTGTCATATATCATAGCCTCAATCTCACACCATAATGCATCAACCTCATGTCATATCTCACAGCCTCACACCGTAATGCATCAACCTCATGACGTCAAGGACATCTCAACCTCATAACTAGAACTTCACGTCAAAACATATCAATCCAGTTACGACTCAAATCTTACGAATCTCAGGATTTCGTAGATTACAGATCAAAGAAATAATTACAGAGCGAAGAAAATTAAACAGTAAAGCAAGTGTATTTATTAAAAAATTACCTTCTAACACGCCCCACCAGCACTCTGCATTTTACAATCTCTAGTCATTAGCGTTTTTCTTTCTTACTGGCAGCAGGTAAGGGTCAGTATTTTTATTTTTACCTCAAATGTACACGATTAAATTATACCCCCACCCCACCCCCCCGCTTTCGGAGGAGCACCCCTTCCTTTAAAAGATGTATAAACCAATAACTCGATTTCAATCCAAATTCCCATGCCGAGGCCTTGCCTCAACTCCAGCTCGACGTGGCCTTCGGAATTCGGAGCTGTGAGTATGGGGAAAGGTGGTTAGATGAAGCAGGGCACATCCCAAGCACAGCACTATGATTAAGATGCCCCTGGGGTTGCTACAAATTGGCGGCAAACGTGATTAGACGGAGGTTCTGTGCCCCTGTCAGCGCGCCGAACCAATCAATACCAACAGTTTTGCGAGGCAAGTACTTGTCTTCTGCAACAGCTATGGACCACGCACGTCGTTGTCTTCCGGGTTGTCGTCCTTGTCGTTCTCCGAGACATTGTTTCTGTAAACTTGTTTAGCTCAGGTGCCAGCCTGACTGTCTACGGCCTTAAAACCTAGGCATCGATGGCCCTCCTGTGCCCCTCCTAAGAAGCTCTCATCAGGACATCACATCCCGCAGGATGGGGAGGGAGGAGAGAGGGGGAAAGAGAGAAAGAGACAGACGACAACTTTTGTTGCCTCTCTGAACGCACTGCGAACTTACATTTTAAAATGATGCAATTTACAATCTACAAGACATTACACTACACTTGGTAAATCTCAACAATTATTTTTTTTTTAAAGGAAAAGAATACGAAATTTTAAAAAGTAAGTAATTCTAATAAGTTTAAGTTTTCGAACGCCAGGTCTGGTGTTCTGAAAGTTCTAGTAATACTGAAATATAATTTACGGGCTGACATAAGCGTGAAAATAAACAAAATACAATTAATTATGCACAGCGTCAAAAAATAACCTCAATTTTAAAAAGTATTTAGAAAAAAACTAGTTTAATCTTAAATTACAAATACGTTGGTAAGATAACTCTTCAGTCAGGTAGGTAATTAGAAAGAACTATTTTGGGTTATCACTATCTCAATTAGTTTAACAGAATTTCAAACTTTGCGGCACTATTCTCAAGACATATCCTCGAGGCGCATTTAACCTCCTCTCTGACAATTTTAAAACCATCAGCCCGTGTAGAATCAGCAATCCCGTCTCATCTGCAGGCTCTGAAACAAGGCACTCCAACAGTCTCAAAACTAGTGCGTCATGCCTCGTCCTTTCTTCGTTGTAATCCACGCATTTAATATGCCGAGAGCGGCTGTCGAGGTCTCCAAGAGAGTCAGGACGTACCAACTGTTCTTTCTTTCTCTTTTCCTTCTACCGCTAACGTGCCTAAACGGCTTTCCAGACGTTTTACGAAGAGAAAACCGAGAACAGATCGGCATTAAAGGAAGGCGGTAAGCGTAACTGCAGCTTGTTTGCTAGCTTCTTTGTTGCACACGTAAACTCAGCAGACGTCTCATTAGGAAAGACCACCACCACCACAGCCACCGCGACTCTCTCTCCTTCCCGCACTTCTTGAGGGGGGGGGGGAGGGGTGCTTCTCTATTTGTGCATGCCGTAGGTTACAAGATGAATGGTAAACGAACGGCTCGAAGGAAGATGATAGATAAAACTTATTTGCGGGCGCATCTGTTCTGCAAAGTGCGATCACGCACGCGCGCATTTGTGTGTTAAACTGCGACAGCATCAGCAAAGTCTGCCGCATAACGCCCGCAAAAACCATAACATCAATGGCGCTTAAAACTTCAGAACTGCTCTGCTGTCAAGTAAGTAGCGGTACCCGGAGCATTCATGTTCAGTGTTGCGGAGGGCGGGCAAAGATTTCGGCAAACCGGTGCTACATGGACACAGGTTCGTTTCGGACATGCATGCAGCAGTGCATCACTGTAATAGCTGCATTGCTTTCATGCACGCCCGCGATGTCCTTGTTTACTAAATAAAACAGCACGGGAAAAGCTGTGGTTTGGCTTTCTTCTAGCGTCCGAATTGAAACGCGGGAATTATCTGCCCGTAAATCGAAGAAATGTTAACGTTTGTAAGCACTATGTAATTATCCAAGGTTATTCTGTGGAGTACATATACTAACTCTGAAAGCATTACTAATTATACACGCGTATTCTTTTGGGTGACAACTCTGTATGCACTGCGGTTTTGCCACAGAAAGGAAACATGCACGTTTTGTACAAAATTGTTAGCGTGCACAGATGTTCAGCTTCTGATGCAAAGTACACCAGATATTGCAAACTCTACTACTTCACAACTTTGTACAGATAATCTTTCTCGCTCTCTTCTCTAAGCATGACGAGCATAAGGAAATAATCTAACAAGTACCCTACTCATACGACACACCCACCAACAATTAGAGAAATTCAAAATGAAAGATGAAGAAATACAGTTACAGTTTCAATCAATATGTTAAACAAAACAATATGCTTCCTGACAGAAAAACACTTGCATATAATTTCTCGTGAGGCACAGATCTCATCGTTGCCTATGAATTACTTTTGAAAATCAATACCAAGTGTGCCTGGGTTAATAATTAAATCAATCACAAAGAAAAACGAGACCAAAAAAAAGAGAGAGATATATCAGATGACAAATTTTACGATGTTTGTAACGGCAATTTTGAGAAAGATGTCGCTCGACACAGAAAATAGGTTGATTGCAATGCCAGAATCAGGCCTTTCCCTTATCACGTTACCGATGTCCCATATTTAAAATGAAAGTGAATTATGCAAATTCACTCCTGGGAAAACTACTTTCTCTATCTCAGAAGAACAGGCGTACTTTTAAAAACTGGTTTACCTAATCACAAGATTTTATGAAATATCTTTTATTCATCTTCAACTACGAATTTACAATATGAAAAGAAGAAATAAAACGTTACCCCAATCGCGTCATGGCAACCCTACATCAACCAGTTCGCTTCATCGCAACCCTACATCAATCAGTTCGCGTCATCGCAACCCTACATCAACCAGCCCATGTTATCAGTGAGCTCGCATCATGACAGCTTTGGGACCCTACATAAGTCAGCTCGCTTCATCACGGCCTTTCTTTTTGCGTCTCTTGGAAATCAAGTCAAGTCAAACGCGCGTCCTCGGCTTAATATGTGCCAAAACAAACGTGTTCTGGCCTGGTTGTGGACGGATTCAAATAGAAATGTGGAGGAAAATCTTCTCTTGCCAAACCCACCACTGTTAACTGCAAACATTCCGATAAAACGTGCACAGTAATTGAATTGCCAACTTGTGGCACAACACTTGCTTGGATTCATTGTATTGAAAGCGACATCAAGCTTCTCTCTCTCTTTTCAAAATTCAGGATTAATATCAAAATAAGAATGTTTCTTCACTCTACGTGCAAGAACAATTTTAATGTATTTCAGTGAAATGAATTTCTATTCATACAAATTTATAAACGCACACTTTGCAAAGGAATTGTATACAAATTTATAAACGCACACTTTGCAAAGGAATTGTATACAAATTTATAAACGCACACTTTGCAAAGGAATTGTATACAAATTAAAAGTATTACTCTAACGAAGAAAAACGAGCACTTTAAAATATGTGCACAATTACAGACTAGGACATTTTATCAGCTAAATAGTGGATTGCAAATTCCACCCATAAAAACACCTGCCTCTGGATATTCGAATGACCGTAAGTCTCTGTACCCCGAATCCAAACCCTGAAAAATGTAACCGCCCAGTCATGGCCTGAAAGATATCGACCCACCAGCGTTACCTAAGCTTTTTCTTACCCACCTAAAATGTACCTAAGGGATAGTCAAAAGCAATTCAAATCGTTCTGATGTTAATGAAGAAGAGAGTGCGTTAAATAAAACAGTCTGTCAGGACTTCCAGGAATACGACTTGGGAGAAAGTAATTGACATATGGTCTGTGGAGACAGCGTTCCTGAACTTCAGGCGTGCACAACAGTCTTTCCGGCGGACACGCGAAACTGTACAAGTAACATGGCTACAAGGGCGACCTCTACACAAGTGTTGTACTATGCACTACGTGAACATTTTGGAAAGGCATCGAGTAGTGGTGTGAGAAGGGTGGTGGTGTAGAGACGGGTAGTGGTGTAGAGAAGAGTAGAGGTGTAGAGAAGAGTAGAGGTGTGAGAAGGGTGGTGGTGTAGATACGGGTAGTGGTGTAGAGAAGAGTAGAGGTGTGAGAAGGGTGGTGGTGTAGATACGGGTAGTGGTGTAGAGAAGAGTAGTGGTGTAGAGAAGAGTAGAGGTGTGAGAAGGGTGGTTGTGTAGAGACGGTTAGAGGTGAAAACAATGGTGGTGGTGTAGAGAAGGATTGCGGTGTAGATGGTGATGGTGTAAAGAATAGTGGTATGGAGAAAGCAAAAGGATGGTGGTGTAATAAAAAAACCCCACCAAAATGTACAGAGAAAAAATAGTGAAACATTGCGAATTTAATTGTGTGTGGCTTGCTTTTGTATTTCATTTTAAGGACAAAAACAATTAACGCTATTGTCATAGGTCAGTCATATATACAAAATGCAATACATATTTACTAATTACTAAATATTTTTTTAAAAATACAACAGAGAATTGCAAAATACAAAACATATTTAATTACAAAACAACTTTTCAAAAATACAACAGAGAATTGCAAAATACAAAACATATTTAATTACAAAACAACTTTTCAAAAATACAACAGAGAATTGCAAAATACAAAACATATTTAATTACAAAACAACTTTTCAAAAATATAACAGAGAATTGCAAAATTCAATACATATTTAATTACAAAACAACTTTTCAAAAATACAGCAGAGAATTGCAAAATTCAATACATATTTAATTACAAAACAACTTTTCAAAAATACAACAAAGAATTGCAAAAAATCCCTAAAAATTAGTGCAGCTGCGATAAGACGGGTAACTTTCGCCAAAAAATATGCAAGAGAGTGATTGCCTTTCGTACTTAGAAAATTCTGTGTAAAGGAATTTGGAGTCCTTGAAAAGAAAAAAAATGTATTAGCGGAGTTAATACATATCACTGGAGCTCGATATAAACGTTACAAAGATGTGATAAATAATCATTCATTTATTCTGAAATTAATGCTATCCTTGCTTAGATACATTTCAAGTTTTAACTTTTTGAAAAAAATAATTAATTTTTGATTTAAGTTTTATCACAGCTCTAATTTTAGAATGGAGCCAACATAAAAACTGTACCGAGGCGCCTGCCACGTCTACGTCTGGATAGGTGTGTTGTGAAGAGAAAAAATTCACAACGACTGGTTAAGAAAATCGAATCCATGATGGAAAGAAAATATTAATATTGATGCGAGTGTTATTGTGCGGGCAAATTTGTTCCTTTAGTAACAGGAAGAAAAGCAACAAACAACTTACAGGAAAAATTCATACCTGTTCAATCCCTCTCCTACCCCCAACGTCATTTTGAAACGTTCTCGTCTAAAAGAATTTGTCACTCTATACTCACGGCCTGTTCTCGCTGTCACGAAATCTTCCATTTAATTTCACGGCTCTTTTTCACCCCGCCTCACACCTCGCAGATCTCCATTACTTTTAGGGCACCCTCGAGACAAAACGAAAAGTACACATCCATCTTTGCTTTTCTGGCCATGTCGTCCAAAACAGGACGATCAAATTTTCATAGAAAGACCGTAGATAGGGGGCGCCACTAAAACACAAATTCTCGTACCCCACAGTTTGGTTCTAAGAAAGTAAGATGTTTGCAGTGCGTGAATGAATTTGTATGAGTGTGTACATAAGCAATGCTGCAAACACTGGCTCTTATGCAAGAGCATGCGTGTCCCTTTGACGGGAAAAACTGAGGTATGAGGTGGTGGTGGACATATCAAGAAATCAATGTGGTGCTGAATGGGGGTCGATTTCAGTCAAGCTAAAGCAAAATAAGCGATTAACCCAAGAGCGAGATTTCCACAGAAATGAAGACAAACAAGTTCACTTCTTTAGGCTTGCTCTGACGTGTTCATTTCTAAAGGCACACTTCTAAAGTCATTATTTTTACAGACAAGTTAATGTACACTTACACACACACACACACACACACTTCTAAGGCATACTTTTACAGGCACATTTCTAAGGTACACTTTTGCACACTTCTGAAGTACACGTTTATAGACACACTTCAAAGGCACAATTTTTCAGACACACTTTTACACGACACATTTCTAAGGCATACTTTTACAGGTACATCTCGAAGGCACACCGTTGCAGACCCACTTCTAAAGTACACTTTTATAGACACATTACTAAGGTTCTCTTTTAATGGTACATTCCTGTGGAGAATACTTTCTGTACCTACTTCTGAACACTGTAGTGTTTTCAAGGTTTCTGGCTTGAAAGGAGAATGTTAAAGTTTCAATTGCCCAGTCCATAGTGGACAACAGCCAGATGTGCCAAAGCAAACAGACTTAAAAGAATCTGTTACCTATCGGCACATATGAACACGAGATTATTCCTGAACATTTAAAGAATATATTTCATTGGTAAAGAAAAAGAGTATTTCATTACATGTTGAAGATATACATACTTCTTCATTGTTGCTTGAAAGATTCTAAATTAATATAAATGGAAAGAAACATCGACGTGATTTTTAACTTTAAAAATCTTGATTCATGTAAAGTTTGTAAAACCATTTTAGGTCTTAGCTCTCGTGCACGCCTAATGGTCCATATATACACTAATAAATAATAACGAGATATACCTTGCGAATCCAAGGGGGAGAGGGGGAGAGAGAGAGAGAGAGAGAGAGAGAGAGAGAGATTACCAAGATAAAAGGAAAAAACAAAACGGATGAAAAACAACAACAAAAAAAGAGTGAAAAATATATAGCTAATAACAGGTGACGAGAGGAGAAAGGGGGTTGGAGAAGTGGGCATTTTAAAACAAATGCTTTGAGAATGAAAATAAAGTCTGAAAGAACTGATGTAAAGTTAGCAAAACTACTCCATCTACACATTCATCAGTTTCCTTGAAGGGAGGAAACTCCCGCACAGAGATGATAATCTGCAGCACATTTTGAGCGGGAATGCAAAACTAGATGGCAGGGAGAAAGTTTATTAGGCACCGCACTCTCTCCGACAACACGTTGATGTCGTCTGCTGGTGTAGTGTTCTTCCGAAAAGATGCTCCATCCTGATAACATTTATCTCTTAAATGGATTGGTGCAGTGGATGACTATCTTAATGTAAATCGAAACAAGTCTGTCATCGCTGCCACGGAAGTATCGATAAACAATCTCTCAAACCCCTGTCCCTGCATTAACTCAGTCACTGAGAGAAGACGCCAAGTGCTAAAGCCGTATCGATTTTTGACCTGTTCAAAGCACTTTGTGATCCACTGGAAATTTTAAGTAGAGGATCACTGTCTACTTGGAAGTTTAGTAGTCTCCCTTAATGCTACCAGCCTGCGTTCGATAAGAGGACTAACACCGCTTGACTAGCGTCATATCTCCAAAATGTCTTACACTTAAACTGAATTTTGACTGATATTAATATCAAGATGAAAAAAAGTTTGCTAGTCACAAAAGACAAGAAGCGAAGGGGATATACATATATATGTTAAAACGATAACGATATTTTAAAAAATATCTTTGTCTTACAAATATTTATAATTTAAGATTTTTACATCTAAGGAAATAACATAAAAGTAGCAGTCTCCACCTCTCAATACTCGCACACACAAAAGACAACTGCTATTTGCTATGATGTATTTAATAACGGTAGTAGAAAACTCTGGGGTCTAAGGTCTAGGCCACTAAAGATGCCGAGAAAAAGCTCTATTTACTACTTATTTACTTCCGCCATTACGGAAATTTCAACGATCCGTAATATCACCTCAAGTTAGAAGCGGACATCCAACAAAATTAATCAAACCAATCGCTACACCTCATACCTGTGCTAAACAGTCAGACACAGCTTTGTCATGTGACTTATCGCGCCTGCATCGCACGCCAAACAATGCAACTGTCAGGATGTCACGGCGCTAACAGTCGAGCGGCTGTCAACCAGGCAACCAGCCAAGCATGGTTGCTAGCTATCCTTCCAAACAACGAGGCTTGTTGCCTCACAAGGTGGCGGTTACTGGACTTGGTAGCTCAGAGGGACTACAGCAATACGATAAAATGTCTCCCCAAAAGATAAGCACTAAAGGTCAGTACCAGGACAGAAGAGTGGCCACCCGTTATCATTTGGCGATAAGATACTATTGGGTAAATGTTATCTACGGTCGAGGGGATTTGAAACATGTCCAATAATTATGAACGCTGTACCTTGACTTACTATAAAAATGCATTCAAGAAAACAGTAATGTGTATCTATCACAATGACAAGAAATGTATCTTAATTCTACCACATGGTCAAACACATTTACTTAAGTAATCAATTGTATCTTAATTCTACCACATGGTCAAAAACATTTACTTAAGTAATAAATTGTATCTTAATTCTACCACATGGTCAAAAACATTTACTTAAGTAATAAATTGTATCTTAATTCTACCACATGGTCAAAAACATTTACTTAAGTAATAAATTGTATCTTAATTCTACCACATGGTCAAAAACATTCACTTAGGTAATAAATTGTATCTTAATTCTACCACATGGTCAAAAACATTTACTTAAGTAATAAATTGTATCTTAATTCTACAACACGGTCAAAAACATTTACTTAAGTAATAAATTGTATCTTAATTCTACAACACGGTCAAAAACATTTACTTAAGTAATAAATTGTATCTTAATTCTACAACACGGTCAAAAACATTTACTTAAGTAATAAATTGTACCTTAATTCTACCACTTGTGCTTTAAATATATATTTTTTGAAAGCGCAAACTGATATATAACGTCATTCTTACACAAATACACAAACTGCTGTGCACGCGTGCACAAACACGGGAAAAAATGTCTTGCTCTGTTTATTTCAATTCATAAACCTATTAAGGAAATATCTGACCAGAGGGATTTTGTCTGGCGGGTAACTCACAGCGCATTTATCTGAAATCCACAGTGACCAACGGAAAGCAGGACGCTCTCCACTCACTGATCACTAACTCTTGATCGAATAAGACCAGGGCAGAGCCATAAACCCTTATTAAGTTATTGACAAATCACTCGCATTATCCATGATTATCAGCTTTGTGAAATTATATTAAGAATTCTTTTAACTGAACAAATATATTTTTAAATATTAAAATAATATTTAGTAATGATCTTAAATTGGAGAACACACCAAAGGAAAAGTTCAAGACATAATAGAACAATGTAAGACACTCAAAGGGAAAAAAATCTCTCTAACAAAAGCAAATCAAATACAATTTGAAATAATAAAATAGCACTGAAGATGACGAGGATGAAGAGTGAGAAAAAAAAATTGGAAAGAAAACGGTTTTCTAGTATCATAAGATACAAACTGTGTGTACTTGTTCTTTTTAATGGTGTATGTGTGAGTGTGTGTTTGAGAGAAAGACGGGTGGTGGGGGTAGTGAAAAATTAAATAAGCACCAGAGAATACAAATTAGAAGACTGCTATTTTAATGTGGAACTTGAACATTAACTGTAAAATCATCATACTGCACAGTAAATATATGTACACCAAACAAGGGATAAATGAATCGGATGCCTCCAAAGAGTGTAATAGCTTTCGAGGTGGATCTTCTTTCAAACTTCGCCCGGTCAGTGACCGTTAGCCTGCTCTTTCCAATTTTAAATGCCAAGGGATCTAAAGCATGCAGCACAAGGGACCATTTAATATCGTCTCAACTGATAGATAAGACATTAAGAGCTAGGAGGGGCCGTTTAAGGTCATGCATTTGCTAGTCCCCTGCCTGTCCAAATGTACTAGATTTTGATGGACTGAGATAATAATATACAATAATAATAATGATAGTTATTAAAGCCCTATTTTTTTTAAAGTATGCGTTTTATGAATACCAATCATATTCTGTGATCGACACACCCGGGGTGAACTATGAAAATACTACTGCTCATCTGCATATGTTAGAAGTCCATCGCTTAAACCTTTCATCCCTCCCCTCCACACAGACAAATTATGTTTGCTGTCTTCGTGCAAAAATTCTAGTAAATAATCCTAATATGAAAAATCGTGCAAAATTCTACTAAGTAATCCTAATACGAAAGATCGTGCAAAATTCTACTAAATAATCCTAATATGAAAAATGGTGCAAAATTCTACTAAATAATCCTAATATGAAAAATGGTGCAAAATTCTACTAAATAATCCTAATATGAAAAATGGTGCAAAATTCTACTAAATAATCCTAATATGAAAAATGGTGCAAAATTCTAGTAAATAATCCTAATACGAAATATCGCTCAAAATTCTAGAAAATAACCCCAATACGATATATCGTTCAAAATAATCCCAATGCGAAAGATTCTGCAATGAAAAAATATTCAGTTGTACAAAATGTTGCAGAAAATGAAGTTATTCTTTGTCAGCACAAAGCTGGGATGCAGAAAGAGCCACCACCACCACCACCACCATCTCCACCACCAAATTACCTATTAAAAAATTCAAAATTAAACAAGCAAGACAACCTAATATTTGCTGCAAAGTAAAAAGAAAACGATCTTGTTCTGCAGGCTGACGTCGTCCGGAGTTCAACTTCAAGCGCAATGAAAATTCAATCGGCTCAATACCGAAAGCAGAGTGTGGTCAGAAAGAAGTGAGTGTTCCGATTACCAAGACTGATGATGATTCATGCCCACATAAAACTCCAGCCCACCTCCACCCCCAAAGGGGAGGGCGGGCTGTTCGGTTTGTGGCTGTTCACTGCTTTGATATACCCAGTTCATTAATGTAGAAGTTGCACAGAAAGGCTTTGCTTTTCGTTGCAAATGTTGAAATAATTATGAGAAAAGACAATGACCCGATATTAGCACACTACTTTCGTAAACAAGAGAGAGAGAGAGAGAGAGAGAGAGAGAGAGAGAGAGAGAATCAAGTTTACAAGTAAATTAGGTGTCTAGTTGAACAGAATCAAGTTACAATCCTAACTGAAATTCACTATCTAAGCAGATTCTTATACTTAAATAAAATAAATCAAAGTTAAAATGAGCGTCATATAAATATATCTGTACAAATTATCAACACTCTACAACAACTGTGCTACTTATAATAATTAAGATAATGATGATGTGCGATTTATTAAACAAAAATGGGCATTTAAAATGGTCATTAAAGTGAAGTATCCCTGGCAGTGATCTTTAAACAAAAATAAATTAAATAAATACAAGGACCTACTATCATACACATTCTTTTGTTTATTATATCCTGGGTTACACAAGTCATGTATGTGAATATAAATACAATATGCTTTAGATGAAACAATGCATAAATGGTAAGCCAGTCATAGCTCTAATACAATCTGCTACAGGTGTAATAACGCGTTCATGTTAAGTTAGTCCTAACTCTTGACACAAATTGCTACAGGTGTAATAACGCGTTCATGTTAAGTCAGTCCTAACTCTGACACAAACATTTCAGGTGTAATAACGCGTTCATGTTAAGTCAATCCTAACTCTGACACAAACTGCTACAGGTGTAATAACGCGTTCAAGTTAAGTCAGTCCTAACTCTTGACACAAACTGCTTCAGTTGTAATAACGCGTTCAAGTTAAGTCAGTCCTAACTCTTGACACAAACTGCTTCAGGTGTAATAACGCGTTCAAGTTAAGTCAGTCCTAACTCTTGACACAAACTGCTTCAGGTGTAATAACGCGTTCAAGTTAAGTCAATCCTAACTCTGACACAAACTGCTTCAGGTGATGCAATGCCAAAGGTCTGAACCTTTTACTACAGAAAACAGATGATTACAGTGACAGATTCAAAAGTGCAACATCAACCCAACCTGAGATTCCGTAAGAAGGAAATACGTGATCACATCACGGTTTAACCGTCTGTTAAAACACAGGGCAATGAGCCATGCGAATTATTTCCAGATTCGACATGGAAAACTCATGTGATAGATCTGTAAGGTAAGCAAAAATAGACAATAGAAACAACAGATAATACACACGCTGACTGGCAGATGTAAAGAAACGGATAGATGGATAGATAGATATGAAGATAACGAAAAATGGTAATAGAAACACAGAGAACGGGTGAATGGATAGATCAGTAAGTTAAGGAAAGAAGATAGGGCAACACTGACACAGAAAAGGGTGGTTGGACGGATAGACCTGTACGGTAAGGAAAGAAGATAAGGGCAACAGTGACCATAACGGGGTGGATGGATGGATAGACCTGTAAGGTAAGGAAAGAAGATAAGGACAACATTGAAACAGAAAAAGGATGGATGGGTGTACTACGCTGACTGACAGTTGCTGAGAATGCAGTAAGGAAAGAGAGTTGGAGCGCACTAAGTAAGTCTAATTCACGCGGTTTTGCACAGTCTAAAGGGATTCTGTTTCCTATCCTAAGCTTTAAATTTGCATAAAAATGGATTTCGAGCATGCCTTATTGACCGCAAGTGGAGAGGCAAAAGGGTGTGTTCTGGCAAAAGGGTGTGTTCTGGCAAAAGGGTGTGTTCTGGCAAAAGGGTGTATTCTGGCAAAAGGGTGTGTTCTGGCAATAAACAGACTGCTGCTTCTCAAAGGATTCGTTTGATGAAAGTTTTCTGCGCGCTGAAAAAGAGACGGAGGTAGGTAGGCTGAGGGGGCCGAGAAAGGAAGAAAGAAAGAAAGAAGAGAAAAAAAAGGGAGAGAAAGAGTGCAGAAAAGAGAAGGGAGTTATACTTAGCATGTCGGGTGGTAAATTGAAGGTTTGAATTCAGCTGCGATAATAGTTTTATTTTACTTTATTTAATTTTTGTTTTGTTATTTATTTTGTACTTTGCTGCGGAAGGCTAAAGTAGAATGCAAAAAGAAAGTAAACTAAACAATTCAGTTTGTTTTTTTAAAAGAGAAATGTATTGCTTATGGAATGGCAAAAACAACGTCCTGGCTTGCTTCACAAAAACAATATTTTGTATCTGGGGGTGGGTGGGGTGGTTATGATAACAATTTTACGTCGCCAGTGGAGCTTTCGTGGATCATTTCGTCATAAGACGTTCTCTGGTCTGTAGTGCTTCAGTGGAACATGCTCCCCTCATTCGGGGAGCGCTGGCGGTGGTGTTGCATTTGGAGGTTTGGTTGGTGCTTGCTCAGAGCTGACGGTTGTTGTCTGGCGCAGATGGTGGTGGTGGGGAACTGTTGCCTGCTTAGCATTGGCGCGACTGTAATTGAAGATTTTTTTTTTTTTTATAGTTGTAGCGCTGTTGCGATTTGTTCTGTAGTTGATTCTTGTTCCTGGTGGCTGTGGAGTAGGAGTGTATGTTGTTGAGGTTGAGTGCTGAGGCGTTTTGGTGGTGGTGTGTAGAGAGGTGGGTGCATCCGGTACTTTTCAGAGCCACTCAGCTGGATCCCTAGATTGTTGTCCGGTACCGCTGTAAAAAAGAATTTTTAAATCCGACCTTCCGAGATCCGTAGAAGGATGTGGACCGTATGGACAGCTGTAGAGCACAAAGGATTTCTCGCCGAGTTTGAGACTCTAACGATACTTTCCCCCGTAATGCTGCTTTCCTCAGAGAGAGAGAGAGAGAGAGAGAGAGAGAGAGAGAGAGAGAGAGAGAGAGAGAGAGAGAGAGAGAGAGAGAGAGAGAGAGAGAGGAATAATTATAATTAATTTCTAGTACCTACGGGATCCGTTGTAGGCTGATATACTGTAGTGATTCCGCCAGCGGCGCCCGTATCGGCGGTGGTCTAGTTGACATTGGTGTTTAGAAGCCACATTATAAGTCTACGGTGGTGGTGGTTGGCTGCTGTCATGAATGTGTTGATGGTTATGTCTGTCGGCTTGGGTCTGTTGTTTCTGTAGGTCTCGGATCCACTTTTGCGGTCGTCGTCTTTTCTTTTTGATGTCTGTTTGTGTTGTTGCAGCTTGTGTTCGAGTTTCGTTTTGTGTGTGTGTGTGTGTGTGTGTGTGTGTGTGTGTGTGTGTGTGTGTGTGCGTGCCATAGGCGTTTGTGATCAATGTTTGTGATTCTTCGATTTGGTGCCTTCTGGCTTCGATGTGTGGTTCAGTTGTGTGTTCGTCGTTATAACAGTGGCGGTTGTTTCTGTATGTTGATTTGTCATGTGGCAAGGGCGTTCAAGTTTCGTTTGAGTTTCGGTTGTGGTTGCTGTAGTGGTGGCTTCGGTCATCTGATCTACTGTTGAGGGCGTTGGTGTATGTGGCGATTTGTTCTTTGTTTTGAATTTTGGAGTTTGTGAATCTTGATGGCGTTCGGCGTGATTGTGAATTTGTGTACCATTTTGACTGTGGTTGTTTGAGTGTCTCTGGTGGCTGTACCTGTTCTGTCTACCTTGGCTGTAGATGTAGTTTGGGTAAGTTTTGCCGTTTGCGTGAGGGCAAAATGTGTTGAGCGTATATTCCGTCGTCTGTGTGTGGGCTGTAGAAGTCTGAACGCTTTGCGATGGCTGCTGTCATGAATGTGTTGATGCTCTATTGGTGGATGCGTCAAAGGTGATGTTGTGGTAGTTGACAGTATTGTCCTGTTCTAGGATTGGTGAGTTGTTGGCGCTGGAGATGGTGCTTCGGTCTATAGCTAGTTGGTAGTAGTAGTGTTGCGAAATTTGGCTACCGCTAACCTCCACTGACGCTACTTTGTCATTTATGTATTATGTCCCCTTGAGTGAGTCTAGTATGTTCTGTAATGATTTGAAGAGGCCTCCTTGCGTCAGCAGGATTGTGTTGTTGCTGCTGCCGTGCTGGCGATGGTGTGGTATATTTCATCACGTTTTGCATCTCATTTTCATGCAGTTGTAGAGGTGGTGAGTAGTATTTCATGGTTGTTTTTTATGGAATTACCAGCGTCTTTCTTCTCCGATTGACCATAGCGAGCTCGCGATGCGTACAGGCCAAAGGCTGGCGAGGGAAATAAGGTGTGTGTGTGTGTGTGTGTGTGTGTGTGTGTGTGTGTGTGTGTGTGTGTGTGTGTGTGTGTGTGTGTGTGTTTGCATTTGTCTTTATAAACGGACGATTCCCCCCACACCATACACATTCCCAATCGGTAAATTCAAGAAAGAAAATAAGTAGCATTTAACATCTGACATCCACTTATCCAACAAAATGAAAAGTCTTCAACTTCTGGTCTTAAACTGAATAACAAGAAACGCACGGCCAACATATGTTATAATCGTTGGAGTCGTACGCAAAAGAACAAACAGGATTTAGTCTGACAATTTCCGTTTGTGCGTCTGTCAGACGCATCTAATACCCCTCGTCACCTTGACGATAACCTTGAGTTATGGCTAGCAACGGTCGTCTGCACACCGGACATCAGAATCCCGGAGGCATTCCTGACAATAAACTGTGACCTGACCTCTGCAGCCTGTGGTCGGTGACCGTAGGGGACCTGATTTTATTTGCCGACAAGGTCCTCAAAGTCGGGTTTTAATACTTCCTGTTGCCAAGACACCGTTAAAGTGTTCGGGATTGCTTTTTCACTTAAAATGATTAGTAACGGCTTTCTTTACTATCTAGAAAGTTAAAACTGCCTTAACAATATTGTAAAAATACCCTTCGAACAGAAATACCAAATTCGAAGTAAAATTTCAGAGAAAATAATTATTTAAAAAAATCCAAACAATATTAACATAAATAGATTAGATTTTTAAAAGCTACAAAAATTAGGAACCAAAACATGTATAAGGTTGTTGTGAAAATTAAAACAGGTCGCATTGTGTTTAAAATTAAAACAAATCTCTATTTCAGCTGAACAAATTCATCCTATAATAATAATACAAATATTGCACATTTCTTACAGCAGAATTATTTTGTTCTTCCTTGAAGACTACTGTTTAACTCAAGGCTTAACGAACGCAAACACTTAAGCAAGAACAAAAATAAAAATGAAATGAGATCGCAAACGCCAAGTGGACGTATTATTTCTAGTAGCAAGTTTATTATTATTATTATGATCCTGTATAAAGGACTTTTTAAAATGTAAATCCTGTTATTACAAAGTTCGGGACCTAATGTAAATCTAGTGTTGAAATAAGGTGTCTAAAATAAAAATTATTTCTTAAGTAACGTAAAGTTACATTCAAAACGGGGTATTTTGCTAAAGTGTATACTAAAAAATAATTAATATTTGTTTGGTCTGACCAAAAATTAGTTTTGAATGAAATCTTATAAGAATAACAACAAAGCCCGCAAAAATATTATTAACTGCATTACTTGTAGTAGTGACCCTAAACAATAAAAAAAAAACAACATCTAGTAAATATTCAGATTTTACATTTCGATAACAATTCACAGCCATGGTCAAAGTAACCATTAAGTGTCCCTGCGTTTCAAACTGGTCTTTTGAGTAAAGCATTAAATATGGCTGTGCAAAAATTTGCAGGAAATGAGTTGGATCAAGCATTTACGACGAACATGTATAATGATAAATGAAAACAGGTTTTGTAATGAACACAAGCAGTGCTATTGTATAAGTAGTTTTGTAATGAACACAAGCAGTGCTACAGTACAAGTAGTTTTATAATGAACACAAGCAGTGCTATTGTATAAGTAGTTTTGTAATGAACACAAGCAGTGCTACAGTACAAGTAGTTTTCTAATGAACACAAGCAGTGCTACAGTACAAGTAGTTTTGTAATGGCAGTGCTACAGTACAAGTAATTTTCTAATGAACACAAGTAGTGCTATTGTATAAGTAGTTTTGTAATGAACACAAGCAGTACTACAGTACAAGTAGTTTTGTAATGAACACAAGCAGTGCTATAATGAATAAAAGCAATTAACAAAAAAACTATTCAAAACAAACAAGCAGCAAGATATGTGGTGATATTACTGTACTTAAACGTAATTCACCAGCTCACCTTAATCCTCACTGCGCACCATAATACTGCATTAAAAGGCGACGCATAAATGAAAGCATATGTCACACAAAGTATCGTTAGGTTACAAAATTCTAAAAATGAAAAGTAGGTAGTTTTCTTTTTTAAAACAAATGAAGCAAAATAATACCCTCCACGTTATTTTATTCATTAACAATTATACACGCTCATCAATTAACGATGATTCATCCGACTGGATATTGTGTGTGGATGGCTGCTGTTTCTCCAGCGGTAAAACTGTTGCTCGGCATAAAAATTAAAACCAGCGCACAGGCAGTTTTGCTTCCAGCGGTTTTCGATATCCACACTTCATGCGATTAATTATGTACATCTCTCCCGACAGCTTGTCTTACGAGTAGCATTATTTCTGCACTCCTGCTGTGAAGCCTAAAGAGATGCTTAATACTTGCAACGCCTACGAAGATATATACACAACTATGACGTGGTGCTGGAAATTTAAAATTTCAAAAAGAGGGTGGGGGAAAGCGGTAGTCTGTTCATAAATAGATTCACATCATATGAGTAAAATTTAAATGAAATAAACGGGTACTTTTTAAATTTTATTAAAATTTTCGGTTTCCAATAGTTATCAACGTAATCGTGAGCATATTGAGTTTACATGCGCTTTCGGACTGTAAATATGATATACATTCCAGAATCGAGATACATACATTTCGACTTGGGACACTGTAAATATGACATATTTATTCCAGAATCGAGATACATACATTTCATCTTCGGATATTGTAAATATTGTATAAATTGCAGAAGCAAGAAGCATATATTTTACTGAAGACAAATTCAAGGCAAATAAATATATTTAGAAAGATCATATATCATAATTATACTTAAATTTCTTATAGAAAGTGGTGTTGTAAACTACTTGCTAACTGTTAAAGAAATTCACAATGCATATCAAATTGAGATATCTACATATGAATGCATCAAAATAAGTTACTGGGTGAACACTTCGGGTTCACTGTTAGACGACCCTTTTGTCAGCATTGATGACCAAATTCCATGACGAAACTTGTGAACCATAACTCTCAATATATGTTCGTATTTCAGTGCGAATAAGGTAATCGAGAAATACGTGCCTTTATGAAGTTCTTTTCGTTAACAGCTTCTTAAGCCCTTCAACACGCCCAACAATATTTTTTTAAAAGAAAAAAAATAAATGTTAAGTACATTACAGAGAGCTATTAGGATAACCAATGCGGATCACATCGGATTAGCACATATTATTCAATATTAACTTATACAATATCAGATATATGGGACTCGAACACTAATGCCAATAGTAAGGAAAACGTAAATGTATACAATGTGTATGACGGTTAAACAGGTCACGATTCACTGGTCTGACGTCTTTAAGACTGACCTATAATATAAATGTTTAAGACAGTGGTGCAAAAACTTCGGCCCGTGGGCCAGATCCGGCCTGCGAAGAGTCGCCGAGTGGCCTGCGATGTTCAACGAAAAAGTCAAATATTTGGTGCACTACTCGATCAAATGGCTATAAAATATTTGCCTGGCAGTATTGCAATTAATTTTGCAGTGGTACACATCACCAATTACCCGGTTTACCAGAAGTACCCGCCATATTTTCTGTTGTTTATTTTGATTATATTTTTGTGATAAAATGGCAGCTAATCATAAAAGAAAAATTGACAATGAAAACCGGACTCTACAATACATTTCTGTTCAACAATAGGCGAACGTTCTTTGTCTGCTGTGTCATTATGAGACGAAGCATCACGATTTCCACAACGTTGTCAGTGATGAACAAACAGCCCGAATTGAATCTCTGAGGCGTTCGCTGAATTGCCAACAGAACATTTTCTCAAAGCAGTCAGCAGATTTTAGTGCAGCATGTGAGGTCAGTTACGAGACATTTCGAAGCTTGCAGATGACAAGCAGCACCATCCATCATACTGACTTTGTGAAAGTTGACGTATCATAACATTTTTTAGAATGAGTCTTAGTATGCAACTTCTTTGTTGTAATTATAGTCTTAATCGTTATTTGTATGTTCTTAGAAGTGATGTCTATCTTGTGTGGAACGATTTTGATCTTCACTTTTTCGTGCCCCCCCCCCACCCGGACGGTTTTGACAAGTCAGATTGTGGCCCCTGACTCAAAAGGTTTGTGCACCACTGGTATAAGAGCTAAGTGATCTGATGAATAACAAATGGTTCCAAACATACTTACAGCGTGTTAAGATTAAGGTGACGTTTATGACATTGATTAGCATTCAGTCAACATTTTGTATCTCCAGAGTCTTAGACGTAAATAATGTGTCCAGTGAGTTTAGAGTAGGGTAAGTTTTGTATCTCCAGAGTCTTAGACGTAATTGATATGTCCAGTGAGTTTAGAGTAGGGTAAGTTTTGTATCTCCAGAGTCTTAGACGTAAATGATATGTCCAGTGAGTTTAGAGTAGGGTAAGTTTTGTATCTCCAGAGTCTTAGACGTAAATGATATGTCCAGTGAGTTTAGAGTAGGGTAAGTTTTGTATCTCCAGAGTCTTAGGCGTAAATGATGTGTCCAGTGAGTTTAGAGTAGGGTAAGTTTTGTATCTCCAGAGTCTTAGACGTAAATGATGTGTCCAGTGAGTTTAGAGTAGGGTAAGTTTTGGATTAGAATTACTTTACATTTTTGATTCCATAGTCATTTACTTAAAATATAAATGCCACGTCCTCAAAATATCAGACGCTGAATGGACGGCTAAGAATTCCCGACTGCTCGTCCCGTTGGTCTACTGGCTATACGGATGCTGAAGGAAAAGAAACTTTTACAACTATGAAATGCGACAGACTAAGAGTTTTAAAAAATGAAAACTGTAAATTGGCAACAATTATCACAAGCAATTACTTTTATTTCCAAAAAAAGAAAAAGAAAATAAATAAAACGCGCTCTTTCAACGAAGACTGTTTTTATATATACTTGTAAATTTCACTTTGATCAATGAAATATACACATGAATGTCGTCACTGCATAACTCTTGGTTTGGAAAAATAATTTAGATCTGTGTGTGTGTTGTATATGTGGGGGTGGGTGGAGGTGTGGGAGGGATCCCACAAACAAAAACACAAACCCAAGCAATAAACTCGCGTAGCCAGGGCTGCATTCTGAGAAGCGGGAAATGAACGAGCCACCCGGATCAGATGAGCTAGAGATAAATAGCTGATAGAGCTCCTGTATAACACACGGCCTCATGTCAGGCGATGGGGCAGTTTCAAATTGAATGCTTTCTTTTCGTGTGTCACTGGTGCTGACACAATGCACTAGTTTGACACATACACCCTTGTTTGTATTTTCTTTTACAAAAACAACAACAAAATCAACAAAGATAGAAGGGAAAATAAGACGTTACAAGTAACAAACGGCACGACTCTGCTGTCATTCAAGCCTTCTTTTATCCTTTTCTCTCTAATTCATCCTAAATCAAAACATGTATTAATAATTAATTCAACTTAAACTTTTCTTATATGATTAAGAAATGCCACCGGGTTAACGTTTATGCGGGCCACAAGACACTCATTTTTAAAATTTGCAGTCCCATAATACTTTTGCAGGATATGCAACAGTCACAACCTGGACAGGGTAAATTCTGAGAGACACAAGACACATTATGAAGCAAAAGACTTCAAGACAGATTCTATGACGTGTACAGGACACAAGCCTGGTTTAATTCAGGCAGTTGCAAACTGCAAAACACACGCAAATGTGTAACGGTAAAATTGAGAATCTTGAGTCTAAGTAAAAAACTGAGTTTTGTGCACAATCATTTTTTTTATGACATCACGACTAACGGTAATTCCTATCTACCATATGCCGTTTATTAAAGTCCGTTTTCTCATACAAACGCTTGCGTGATAAATGACGATCTGTAATCCTGGTTAAACCCCAAGAGGTGGTTAAGTTCTAAAGGCTCTCTGATCCCGTGAGATTCTATAATGTGATACGAGGTTCTCTGATTACAAGTGTGTACAGTAATTTTAAAAGTCGTGACGGTTGAACGAGACATTACAAGTCGTACAGCCGAACATTTTGTCTGCTACGTATACCAAGGAGCCTAAAAGGCATAAATCGATCGTGCTGGAATAAATGTTACAAGTATTTTCGCCAGTACTCTGCTTATACCAAGAGATCAATAGAACTGTGAATGAAACAGAACAGGCCTAGGCGCAATCTGTCGATACCTTGGCAATTCAAAAATTAATATGTCAAGATAGATTTGTTTTTAACGTAAACATGTCGTAGGATATAGAATGATGTTTCTCACGTAAGCAGCAATTTTGTTAAGCTATTCATTGATATCTATATAAAATACCAAGTACAAATACATAAAATGTAAATAAGATTGTATTACTGAATAAATACAAAACAGTCCGCGGTTATTAAACAGCAGTGTGACAAATTACTGAACTTGAATAAATGGAGAAAGAACGAGCATTCAAAAGCCAGAACTACAACTTAAAAAGGAAATAAACAATTTTAAAGATGAGTAAAAGCAACAAAAAAAAAGGGGGGGAGGGCACCCACTACGATACTAGCACAAAACCCATTTCGAGTTTGGAAAAAAAATTAAAACACTATTTAAGGCCTAAACTAAATTACGTTTTATACACGATGTGATCAACGTTATTTGAAATCGCGGTGTCTTCGAATTTGTCCAATTAATCGGAAAAACGCAAACAGTAAGACAGAGGTAAGAATCAGTCAATCAATCTGAATATGTACTTAGGTGTGTGAATGTATGCGTCGGGTGGCAATTATAAAATTATGGAGGAGAAAGATTACTGGAGAGAGCGGGGGGGGGGGGGGGGAGGGAAGAGTTTTGTGCGTTCAGATCGTCTGAGGACGCGCGCGCGCGCGCGTGTGTATGTGTATAACAGAATTTGCAATGGCACAAACAGACGTTCGAAAAAGGCTACCATATCACCTCACAAAACAAACACCACGCCATACATGGGATGCTAAGGGTCTGTAGGGGGCCTTTAGATACAACTGATTGACGTTGAAACTCAAGAAGTCTCCTAACATCTCAGAAACCTGGAAGCACTGGATTGACGAGGGTAGTAAAGTATTCCTATTCTCTTGCCAAAGACATTGAATTCACATGTCAGAGAGAGGGTGGACACAATAAAGTTCGAGATTTAAAAGAACTGCAGTGAAAATTATTTAAAAGCCTGTCGGGGTTGGAAAAGGGGGTGGGGGTGGGAGGGGAAAGTGTTTTTCATCCAGCAGTTGTCAAATAGTGGCAACTCAATAAGACTTCGTACTTTTCACTATTTTGATGTGCGTTTCAATTATCTAAGTGGTGAATATTTTATTATTATAGCTTTAATTTACATGATAAAAAAAGCAAAAAACTCACCTTATTATGTTGAGTGTGTTCCGTAATGATAGTCTAAATTTAAAAAAAATTGAGTAATACTTTATCGGTATTTTTTTCTTTCTGATATAAAACTATGCAGTATGCATAGTATGCAAGATGTTTTCAAACAAAGCAAAGTCTGCATGAAACCCTACAGAACAGATTTGGAAAAAAAAAAGAAGAGAATCTGCCATAATTCCTATACTGTTTACAATAACAATATGTAAAAGAACACAGGTTACAGGTTACAGGTTTATGGAACTGTTGATCGCTGTTTATTGTTTATTAATACCTAATTATATAATATATTACTTGTAACGCTGTTACATAATGAATAAAATAATATACTTTTTATTGTATTCAGACATTTGTAAAAATAAAAAAATACATATGACAACACATATATTAGTAAATAAAGTCTATAAAGTAACCCACAAACACAAACAAAAGTGAAAAATAACTCAGAAAGAAACAAAACAATAATTTAATCGAGATAAGTAGAGTACTTTTTTTTAAAAATCCACCCTCGCCCCAACTAAGACAAGAAATCGTGCATTTTCTGTCTTACAACATTTTCATATAGCTCACAGAAGTCACATTGAGTAGACTACACTCACATATCCTACAGAGTTCAGAGTTCAGGTCCACAAGACTATACTCACACACAGCTTGTGGAAGTCACGTTGACTACACTTACTCGGCTTAGAGAGGTCACGCTGACTACACTTACACGGTTTAGAGAAGTCACACTGACTACACTTACACGGCTTAGAGAGGTCACGCTGACTACACTTACACGGCTTAGAGAGGTCACGCTGACTACACTTACACGGCTTAGAGAGGTCTCGCTGACTACACTTACACGGTTTAGAGAAGTCACACTGACTACACTTACACGGCTTAGAGAAGTCACACTGACTACACTTACACGGCTTAGAGAGGTCACGCTGACTACACTTACACGGCTTAGAGAGGTCACGCTGACTACACTTACACGGCTTAGAGAGGTCTCGCTGACTACACTTACACGGTTTAGAGAAGTCACACTGACTACACTTACACGGCTTAGAGAGGTCACGCTGACTACACTTACACGGCTTAGAGAGATCACGCTGACTACACTTACACGGCTTAGAGAGGTCACGCTGACTACACTTACACGGCTTAGAGAGGTCACGCTGATGGCTACATTACACATACTTATAGAGCAAAGAGCTGACGCTGACTGAACTACACTCAGCTTATATATGTTACACTGACTAGACCACACACAAAAAGATAATACTTATATAGGGGACGCTCAGTGAACTATATTCAGACAGTTTATAAAGGTTACATTATAGGCTACCACACTCAAACATAGCTTATTTAGTTATAGAGGTCGAATTGACTTGTCAACACTTACACAGGTCACGTTGGCTGGACTAAACTCGCACAAATAGGTTACAGAGGCCAGATTTGGCTGGACTAAACTCGCACAAATAGGTTACAGAGGCCAGATATGGCTAGACTAAACTCGCACAAATAGGTTACAGAGGCCAGATTTGGCTGGACTAAACTCGCACAAATAGGTTACAGAGGCCAGATATGGCTAGACTAAACTCGCGCAAATATGTTACAGAGGCCAGATATGGCTAGACTAAACTCGCACAAATAGGTTACAGAGGCCAGATTTTGCTGGGACTACACTCGCGCATACTTATAGACAGGCTGCCCACTGAACAGGTTAATAAGCGTTGAAGGAAGACAAATTATATGCATGACTAGGGCGTGGTTTTCCTGTTCCCAAAGCATGCTTATTAAACTTCGCAATCCCTGCGAGACAAATGTCTTGTTCATGGTGCATAGGAAAAAAATAGCAAACCCTTCTCTTTCTTTAAAAAAAACAAACAAACAACCCACAACGAAGCGTGAAAGTTAACGAATAAAGCGTAAGCTCCTTACAATTCAATGTAAACCTCACAAGGATAATCAATGATATGAGCACTGCTTTTAAGATCATCAATGAGTGGCATGCTTCTAATCATCTTCTTATGACTAGAGAACTATAAAAATAACTTTGAAATTTCTCTTATATTCACTGATTGGTCTTCAGCATCACAGTGAAAACCACACCGCTTTCCTCCACATACAATCTTCCTCTTTGCTTCTACATATATTATCTTCCCTTGCCCGCACATATATTATCTTCCCCTTTATCCCTACAAATATTATCTTCCCTTTGCCACTACATATATTATCATCACCTTGCCCGTACATATATTAGCTTTCCTTTTAACCCTAAATATAGTATCTTCCCCTTGCCCCCTAAACATATTATCTTCCCCTAGTCCCTAAACAGTATCTTCCCTGAGCACAGAGTAATCAATAAGCAATAACACAACCTAAATCCATGCTAATGTGATTTATTCTACAACCAACCTAAATTTCATTATACATGGAGATAAAAAACAAAAAAACAACTAATTAATGCTTCAAAATGAAAAATTTAACAAGCCAAGGGATTCTTTTAAAATTATTCAAATGGCATTTTTAATATGGAAATAATGTTATTTTAATACTGAAAAAGAAACGTGTGTAGTTATTGTTTCAAGACCTGCAAAGATAGAAAGGCAGAGAAAATGTACGGCCAGTTACATGCCTGAGCTATACATAAACAAGCTGATATTCTTTCCAAAATTAAACTCTTGCTTTCTGTTATAAATTTTGACATTTTCAAGACTGCCCTTCTCTATTATAAAATAAGAATCAAGAATAAAATAAGTCGCCATATTACCAGCAGCTGTGTGATAAAAATAAGCAACAAATTGCTGAATACAAGGTGTAACTTGTACAATCAATATACAATGCTCTTTACGATAACGAAAAGTATATGCCAATATTAAAAAGTTACAAACGTATAATTATTACAAGTAAAAACTAGTAATTATGGCATACAAGTTGGATTCGAAACCACTTGGGTGTCAGTAATGGTACACAGGACTACCAATAAAATCTGGACCACACCTCAGTTGAAAAACTGTTAGCTGTTTGGTGATATCAGATTATACTGCACGGAATGACCTGAACTGTAATTGTCAACTAAAAGACCCTTGCTCGTAAAGTGTCGATGCTAGAAAGGAGAAGAAAAGTACTATGAAAGACAAGAAGGCATTTGTAATTGTTTCACAAACCATCTGCACTACTGTGTCGACTAATTCCAGTGACACAAAAACTCACGACTGCGCAAATCATCCTTTATATATGCAGAAACAATAAAATGCACACAACACACAAACACACACACACACACATATTTAGAAATAAGCAGATGGAGAACGCAAGAAGAGAACGAAACGCAAAAAGAAAAGAAAACGCAAACACGGTTATGTGCCTAAACTTCTCGCTGAAAGGGGAGAAAAGCTTTAGAAATGCCCGCTCCTCTTATTTCCCTTTCCTATCATAATGGTCACTGACAGCCTGACGCTTTCTTGGCGGCACACAGACTAAGAAAGATAGGAAGAAGAGTATGTATGGGTGGTGTGGGAGAAGGAGGGGCGGTGCAAGTTGGAGCGATAACCGTCATGGTCTGTCAGACCGGACGAGTCCAGGGATTACCGTAATCCCTAAAGAAACACCCATTTTTTCTGTTCCTGTCTGACCTTGTACACAAGAGAATCTTAGTTCAAGTAAAGTTTTGGTCAGTTCTAAGCTGAAAGGAAAACCGTGGCTTAAAAAAATTCACCCCCTCCACCAGTGTTTCGAATCCCAATAATACATTTTAACAAAGTTGAAAATAACTATCTTCTATTCGCCTGTTAATTAATAAAATAAAATACTATAAAATTAAATGAAAAAGTAAAGAAATATATTATTAATAAAACTACAAAAAATATTTTAAAAAATATATTATCAATAAAAGTCAAACAAATGAAAAATTACAGCCACTACCAAGCAGTTTTGACATCATTAAATAATCCAGATCTCTCCAGTGGAAGGGGAGGGGGGGCAAAAACGTCATTGATGACAAAATTAGGAATGGTAAAGAAGATGGATTCATGCATTCAAGAATACTGGTTTGTTGAAATGTTAAATGTTAAATTTGTTAGAT
The DNA here is from genome assembly GCA_028829895.1 of Sinotaia quadrata. Classification (NCBI taxonomy): domain Eukaryota; kingdom Metazoa; phylum Mollusca; class Gastropoda; order Architaenioglossa; family Viviparidae; genus Sinotaia; species Sinotaia quadrata. The sequence goes on from CM054179.1 coordinate 63,312,457, forward strand.
AAATCTATTTCAATGCAATCTTACAAAACACAAGAAAAATAGACACCCCTCCTTACTTAAAAATATAACTGAAAAAATTGCAAATGGTCTATTAAGTTCTGTAGTCGAGTTGTTAAGTTAGCATCCAGTCATAAAGGTGTTTATTTTTTTTAATTAAACCTAATTTCATAAGAAACAACCTTTTTCGGAAATATATAGGGCTGAAATGATTTTGGCTAATTATATCTACTGTGTTAAAAATGTCGGTGGAATACTTCTAAATTAATTTTGCTGTGAATATCCTAACCCATTGACCATCATAGATTTTAAAGTAAAAGTTACAATATATAATAAAACATTATGCAACAATGTGATCTTAATACTGTTTATATGCATGTACAAGAAAACACGTTTCTCTGAATACTGAATCTGTGACGCTAAGGATTTTTCATCTAGAGTGTTAATTTTTATCAGTCTTTCTTACTGAGTATTAAGTTGGTAACATTAAGTCAAGTCTTTCTTACTGAGCATTAAGTTGGTAACGTTAAGTCTGTCTTACTGAGCATTAAGGTGGTAACGTTAAGCCCTCCTTACTGAGTATTAAGTTGATAACATTAAGTCCTTCTTACAGAGTATTAAGTTGGTCACGTTAAGTTATTCTTACTGAATATTAAGTTGGTCACGTTAAGTTATTCTTACTGAATATTAAGTTGGCAACATTAAGTTACTCTTACTGAATATTAAGTTGGTAACGTTAAACCCTACTTACAGAGATTAAGCTGGTAACGTTAAATCTGAGAATTAAGTTGGTAACGTATAAATCTTTCTTACTGAGTATTAAATTACATGTAGTTGCCTTAGGTCATTCTTACTAAGTACTAAATTAGTAACGCATACATTGTACGTGTATATCTGTATAATAGATAGTCGGAAATACGCTGGACCTTACTCTTAGCACAAGTGGTAATATCTGATATAACCGGTGATTGTTGAGAACACATCTAAATCTAGCATTTTCAATGTCTTATTAAATAATTGCATTCCCGATATAACCATTTAAAACGTATTTTTACTCGTGAAAGGCAAATCTCGCTGTGAAATGTATTAAGTACAATGAACCTATGCTGGTCGACCTGCACATGAGCGTTACATGGGCCGTGTTATGTAATTAGTACAATCATCTTATGCTGGTCGACCTGCACATTAGCGATACATGGGCCGTGTTATGTCATTAGTAAATACAATCATCCGTTGCTGGTCGGCTGGCGCAAGCGAACGATACAGTTATGTCATTCACGTCTACGTCGCGTACTGTTCTCATGCAGGGACTTACTTTTCGAAAATCATCTTTTATAAAAGATACTTGCTATTAGAAATCTACAGGATATTTTAAATATTGTCTGTACTGTGGCACGATATACTTCGTATTCTATCTAAATTTAAATAAAATAAAATGCAAACCACCATTATTATAAAAGTAAACTGCTCCACATAATTTTATTTTTAATCTAGGCCTATAAACAGAATGACTCTCGCAAGCTGTACGGTGGAGTGGACATTAGAAAAAAAAGGGGGGGAGAACTATCGTTTTTAATTTGCTGCATCTCAACACAAAACAATCTTAACACTCTAAGACATAGAAGACTCTCTCTCTTTCTCTCTCTCTCACTCACACACACACACACACACACACACACACACACACACACACACACACACACACACACAATGAAGGACGAAATGTAGCCTACTTCTGTATCAAGGATTTCAATTGTTAATTACTGCCAACCAAACTATACGATCGATGGTGGCAGTCGCTCCAAACAACTATGGACGGAGAGTAACATATTAAAAGCGAAAGTTCACTAATATTAATATGCGATGTTTTTTTTTATACAACCGGAATGATAATAAGCTTCCATTATAATAATTTCTTTTAAATGTAAACATTACAGGGTTTTGTTTAGGGGCTGTACATGGTGTGGAGCACTAGAGTCAATATAAATGATGGTTTTAAATAATGTAGAGGCAATGCATTATGCACTAAAAAAAAATACAAAAAAACAAAAACAAAACCATAAACAACTGCGCAACAAGGATCTTTTCATGTTTACATATTCCACTGACGATACTATAATATTTGCTCCCCCCTTTGCAAGTCATGTGGAGTTTGTTGTTTGTGGTCTGCCGTAGCCCTCCCTACTGGTAGCAGCCGACCACTTTACCAACGGCGACTCTGGAACGACTGGTAGGAATCCACACGCTAAATTAATCCGACAACAAAGTCAAAACTAGATGAAAAACAAAGAAGGTAGTGCAAAATGTACTTACCTTCTCTTGAATGCACTAAATTTAAGCAGAACAGTAACAATCCAACCAAAACGGGAACGCATACCCTTGCATGCGCTCCGCGTGTCGCCATGATTTTACTTTCAGCCACTGTATTCAGCGCGCGCATGCGCAGATGTCTCCACTCTGGCGAGTCATGAATATTTAACACAGGCTAGCGGGTGATCTGCGAGACGGGACGAGACGGTCCACTGCGTGTAGTAAAATAACGGCGTTTGTCGGGTGCCTTTGAGTCAAATTTATTGCACGAGTGAAGTGCACAGATCTTAAAGCGGGGGTGTAATCCTTCACCGTGGAAATCCGTTGTTTGTTGTTATTTTTTCCACACGCTGAACGGGTAAGAAGTAAACTCACAATGGGCACAAACTGGTGGCTTTTCCCCCTCCCTCCTAAACTCAAAACACCGCACGCGCCGCTGACGTATCGCACACTCTGCACTATTACAGCAATTGATATTCCACTTTCAAACCTGAATACATTCTATGAGCAAAAATATCCCCAAAGCGGCCAGAATTTTCTTTTAATCCGTTTCGCAGATATCACGTCACATATGCACAGACGTATTTCGTTTCGTTTGGAAGTTGCAGGCGAGCAACATGAATCTCTCTCGCGCTGCTCGGTCTCTCCTAGCAGACGACAAGAATCTGGGGAAAACTTGCGACAGAAGCACGTCGGGCCTTAACGAGGGGTTTGAAGACCCCTTCTGAATGGACGTCCACAGCAAACTGCAAGTGTCACACTCCTTCGCCCGCCGTTTTCTTCTGCGCGCGATCTAGGCTGAGCGTGTCCCCCTCTCACTGGCGCTGAGTTGATCGGTTGTGTGATCGCTGTGAGGCGAAGTAGGGAAGGACTGGAGGTAGAGAAGAGGGTGGGGTGAAGGAAGCGCCTCCAAACCGTTTTTTTGCTTACTCACTACGCCTGGTATGCTTACACTGATTTTTTTCTGTTTCTCCCAAGCGGTTCTGTTAGTCGCTCCTCCTTTTACTTTCTCTCTTCACTCCCCCTCTCGCCTGAGGGAAATCCCGCACAATGATCCAAAACAAGTGCGCGCTAGCCTCAAAAGTTTACCTGTCAGCGCTTACTGTTGGTGCAATTAATATTCGAGCCAAGCCTCCGAGCACACGATACATCAGGCTCTCGATCTCACGTCTCCAACGTCCAGGGCAACACTAACAACAGGAAATAGCCCCTGTCAGTACATTACATTCTTCACTTTTCAAAACAACAAGAAACAACAACAACGGCACTGTCACCCCTTGTATTGGCGCGGGAGCATCCCTCATCCTTTTCGTGACGTGGACTGGTCTAGTAATGGCTACAACACGTGTCCGTATGTAGAACAGAGAATCAGGATAAAACTGCTCTGACGATTCGACGGTTTTATTTATGTTTCCTGCCCGTTAAAGCCAGCCCCGCCCTCCCCCTTGTTTCCTCCACCCCAACTAAACCACCCACATGCCATCGCGGCTTCGTGGAACTGTGATAGCTTAGGGGTATTACGACAACTTTTAATGTCGCTGTAATCAGTAAGTTTTCTTTTCTTTCGCTTTTGCATTGGATTTGTCACATGTACAGTCCAGCAGTTGAGCCTTTTTAGTCCCAAATCTGAAGTAATAGATGACAGTAGGAGTTATATCTATGAGTGCTTTTTAAAAAGTATAAATTTGCTTGATTCATTAGTTTGCTTCCTTCACAGGAGAATTTTGGAATAACTATATTAATGGGGACTTTGGAACAAGGTAACTAACTGGCCCTGAATTTCTTAAAACTTTTAATGTTTCACATGATAAGACCTTTGTAGAGATTGCAATTTCTGTATTTTGTTCAACTTTTGCATTGAAACAAACTGATCTAGATTAATAAAACATTTGCACAATGTGTTTCATATGTTAGTTTCTATTTTTAATTTTCGAGGAATATGCTTAATATATAAAATACGTTGCTTCTTTTGAAATAACAGATATTTTAAAAGGATCATAGTATGAGTTTCTTACTCGTTATTAAGATATAATTATAAATGATTGTTCAAAATGACAATGCAGACAGTTGATTTTCAATAGTGATTGTATTTTATCCAAATCTGTAAATATTAAAAAAACACAAACACAATTGACTCTTAGGCGCACACAGACTCAATAAAACGCTGACACAAGTTATCTCTAACGTACTGTATTGTTATAGTACTCTTGCGTCTGCAGAAGATAATGGGTTCGAGTCCAGACTTAGTCATTGGGAGTTTTCTCTAGCTTCACCCACTCCCTAGTTATTATTATTATTATTATTATTATTCAGTTTTCTTTTCATGACTTTTATTTACTGTCATTATCAGTGTCGTTATTATTATTATTCCCCGGCAGTTCTAAAAGTACATTCATGTAAACTAAATCGTAATGTTTTATAGAAAGCGCCAAAATATCAAAAACTCTTCCTGTAGACTTTTCGATTCTAAAGGTGAAATCCAGCTCTAGACGTCACGAGTAGTAGAATGTCCCTTTCGAAAACCGTTCTGTTTATCTTGCATTTAATGTATTTTTGTTTCTGACCAAGATTTTTTTTATAAATGTAAAATTAATCAGTAATAATCTTCGGGAGAGAAATTCCCTCGACACTTATCTGGGGAATGGATGGGGATTTTATGTTCCTCTCTTACGCTCTTAGAGTTCTTCAGAACTCCGAATGGACTACGTCTCACCGAGGTCATAATTTCTCAATGTTAGGAGACAGCTATAGAACGAAAGATCTGAAATACATTCATTCAATACATAATGTACTTCTACTCGCAATTATTTATAAGCTAATGTATTGTTTACCTCACGTTTAGAGAGATGAATGTCTTAGTTTGACTTAGGTGAGGTACTTACATAAAACTGCTCCTAGATTAGTGGAGTTTTTGCTTGGTGGGGCAAGACTTGCTATGATCCATTTAAAAAAGAACGGTTACTTTATTATTTTTTTTTTTTTAGGGAACTGAAATGTTGAAAATGTATAGTTGACAGAGCCCAAGAAAGGGAATAAAACTTATTTGAGCACTTTGAAACATTTGGCTAGTTATCTTATTTAAACCACCCGCTTTACCGTACTTTTTCAGATGCTGCATTGCGTTGCTAACTTTCTAAGGCAGCAGTGATTTGATCTATCAGATACATACGTTTCCACAATTTCTACTTTAGTTTCTTGAGAAACATCGTCCAGATTAACGAAATCAGACCTACATATTGTTTTATAGCGGCCGATCCATTCATCTGAAATTATAGAGCAGTGCGTGAAGTTGTTCCTATTGATATTTTTTATAATATTTTTAGTATAATATAATATTAATATATAGAATATATTATTTTTCGATCATTTAATTAATCCTTCACTTTATTCTTGGACCCACTGTCTCCTGTCTAATCTAATTGACTTTAACATTTTATTGCATCCAATTTCGCTATTGTATATGCGAGTCGGTCTTTATTCCCCACCCCACCCCACACTCACATAAATTTCTGAAGGGAGTTAATGACTGTGCATTTGGTTGGTTTACATTCATGGTCAAACCATCAGAGCATGGTTTTCTTCACCTGAACAGTGTTTACCACAGGCAACCTTGTTCATTGGTCGTCGACCTTCGGGAGTGCATGGCAGAAAGGAGTTAAGTGAAAAGTTTATATCAACTGCAATATGCTCCTTGATTTGCTTCAACAGTTTACTGAACTCCGCTGACCTAGTATTGTTATTGAATAGGGCCCGCTTCCTATTCCTGCTATACAGTTTTGGGCCGTTTTCCCTGGTTGTGAAGTGCGTTACTGTTGCTCGCTTTGCACACGGTTAAGACTCAAAGGAGGGTTTCTGCAATTCTGTTTTCAATCCGGCTTTCCAAATAAAAAATAATAATAATAAGTGTTTTAGAGAGTTCACATGAAGCTTCAAGGTATGAAGTAGCTTATTACGCTGTAACTATAACGTGCAAAGTTATAACGTAATAAGCTCAACCTGTGAAGTTATAAAGTAATAAACTATAATGTGTGAAGTTATAACGTAATAAGCTACAACGTTTAAAGTTATAGCATAATAAGCTACAACGTAATAAGTTATAACGTACTAAACTACAACTTATGAAGTTATAACGTAATAATAAGCTACATCGAGTTATTTTATAGCATAATAAGCTACAACGTAATAAGTTATAAAGTAGTAAACTACAACGTATGAAGTTATAACGTAATAAGCTACAACGTGTAAAGTTATAGCGTAATAAGCTACAACGTAATAAATTATAACGTAGTAAACTACGACGTATGAATTAGGTTATAAATTTATAACCTAATAAGCTACATCGTGTGAATTTATAACGTAATAAGCTACAACGTGTAAAGTTATAGCGTAATAAGCTACAACGTATAAAGGTATAACGTAATAAGCTATAACTTGTGAAGTTATTGCGTAATCGACATAACTTCCACCAGAGAGAGATACTTGTGGGAGATCTTGTGCGCTGTCCACGATGGAAACTGCAAATTGTACACGTGACGCCTGTCTCATGATTCTGTACCGAAATAGTTAACGCTTGTTTGGTGTTCAGTTTTCCTTTTCCATTCATAGCACACATATAAATTGCTATATAATGATACATGTGGTTTGACTTTATAACAAAGAGCAGACAAACACATACTGTTTTAGATGATGGACTGGCAAAATCTAATAATGATAGCAAAGTAGAAACCAATCGTTAACACGTCTGAGTTGCTGGCAAAATCTAGACAATCTCCGAATGAGAATTTGAAATGACGTAGTAGAATTGTCGTTGATGAAAATAAAGACAATATTTTTAGCCATTGTAGCTGTCTGCTTGCAATGTACAGATCACACCTAACAGGTCAGAGGTCAGATGTACTGAGCTGTAAATGCTTATTTTGTTTATGTGTGTGCCCATGGTCAGATGCACCGATCTGTAGATGTTTATTTATGTCTGTGGTGCAAATGTCCATTATTAGATGCATTTTGTATGCATTTACTTTGTCTCTTGAGTACCCGATTCCCCCCCCCCCCCCATACACACACCATCATATATCAGTCCTAAACGGGAATTCCGGTTTTATACTGCTAAGTGATGAGGCGAATGTCCAGAAAACTTGTAAAACGAGAGAGAGAGAGAGAGAGAGAGAGAGAGAGGGAGAGAGAAACAAACAAAACATGGATATAACGAAGCAGATGCGTATTCAATTTTGAAACAATAATCATCCTAATTTTAATTTATGTACACTTTTTGCTTTACTTTGCTGAATCAATAGAGCTCACAATATGAAAATCTGCTAAATCAGTATGTTAAATGAATCTCTTGATCTAAGTAAATTTAATTAATCTCTTCTCTAGTGAGCTAGCTAAAAGAGTGTAAATAGTACTGACGTTAGCATTCAGAATAAATAAATGAATGAAATAGAGAGGATGAGCAATGTAACACACAAACTCACTCATTCACTCACATTCCCCAAATATTTCAATTATAACTCATTATAACTCACGACATAAGAACATCTTAATTCTTAAGTGCAATAGGTGCATTTAATTAAAATGCGCATAACTGGATACGCCACCAGAAATTTAAAAAAATCACACCCCAACTATTCTTCAAATAAAATTTGAAAACAAAACAAGGACAACAGAAATAAAAGTCAGTCTACCTGAGCGGCACTCACTAACCTTAGCGAGTCATTCATTATTCCTGTAAAAGGATACATACACAATATCTTCTTTAGAAAGGGCTTTACGCCACTCTTTTAGTAGGTGTTAAAGGCGCCTATACGGAGCGCCGCGAAGGGGTGGCACGATGTTAGCTATTTCCGTGATAAATTTAAACGAAGCACAAAATGAGATTCCTAAATGCTAGTTACCGAGTCCCGACTGGCAATCGATTTCAAAAAACAACAGAAAGAGAAGGTCATGTACAGCGTTTGTTTGGTTTTTCTATTTGAAAACTGTAAGATATATTTTTTTTTAATGTAATTTATTTTAATTTTTTTAAATCTATAAATGAATCTCGAGGTCTTTCATTTTTTTCCCTTTCTGTTTTGCTCTTATATATATTTTCTTTCATGCTTTCATCTGTTATAGCCATTTTTCTAAACTTCTTTCTTTCTTTCCTTCCATTCTTTCTATATTACTTTCCTAATTTAAAAGTAAAATTAAAGTCGACCCCTTAATGATAAATAGATCCTCTGTTCTGTAAAACTCACCCGGACAAATTCTGTATTTAGAACAGCTATTCCGAAATACTACTCTCTTCTTTTATCAGAGAACGGGGCCTCGCAGCAAAGATTGAGGATATTTAGCTTTTAATTGCAGGCAAAGCTAGGAGTCATTTAACACCTGCCCTTGCGCACCCCCACTGCAACCCTCACTCCTCCCCTCAGTCTGCGAGAGATGACGAATTCCTCTGCAAACTTGTGGGATCCACTTTTTTTTTGGGGTGGTGGTGGTGGTGGTGGTGGCTTGAACGCAAGTGACGGTGCGTCCGGCTGCTTAAACCTATTATACTATTTTTCAGCTCGGAAGTGAGACAGAGGAAGCCATAAATAAAATGAAATTCCATTAACGAGACAAAAGGTTGCAGCATGCTTATGGACGTAAGACTGACGCTACACGTAGCTGTGAGCGCTGAACTTTACAACAGGAAATTATTTCTCGTTTACAAGGAATACTTTTGTTTGATAATCCACTTCGAGGGTCATTAGACTCTGATTGCACCGTCATCTGGCACGTGTTGTTTAAAAATTTAAACAGGCGTAATATAAGCATTAGTTGTATGCAGCAAAATATACTACAGGTAGAAAGTATAAATTGTACATATATCTTTCTTTGAATAAGCAATGTGAAATACGAGCAAAAACAGTGCATACCAAGGCCATACAACAAAGCAAATAAAAATTGAATGTGTGTATAACAAGACAGGTAGTCGCATTGTATACAACATAAATATTGGACACAACATAAAGCACTAGATGCATAATAAACCTTTGGATAAATAATAAATTTTCAGCATAAATCATTGGATATAACATAAGTACTGTATACTGCATAAAGTGTTGGATACAACATTAACACTGGATACAACATAAAGCATGGGATACAACATTAACACTGGATACAACATAAAGTATTGGATACAACATTAACACTGGATACAACATAAATTATTGGATACAACATTAACACTGGATACAATATAAAGCATTGCATACAACATTAACATTGGATACAATATAAAGTATTGGGTACAACATTAACATTGGATATTGTGGCGGAAAAATGCAAATTAATGCACTTCATTAATTAAATTAATTAATAATTAATTCTTCATTTTGTATTTTTAAATTTCAATTTGCACCAATCAAATCTCAGCGTGATTAGTTTTGAAACAAACAACTCTGACCTACATCTAGAATAAAGGGGAGTTAATGTTAAAGGTCACTGATTCTTACATAACTCAGATTAATTTTAGCAAACAAGTTTGCCCTACCTTTAGTGTTTGTGCAGTCAACTGTATCTATTCGGACAAGCTTTAGGAACAACTCTGTTCTAGCCCCGAAGGCTGATAAATTCTAGAATCTTCCAGATGACCCCTAGAATCACATATAAGGACAGATTCGAAATTGAACCCTTACTTTTGTTATAATAATTGAGTCCCGTGTAACGGCTTCGTGGTTAGTGCTGAACAGAAAGGTATGTCCGAAATAGTGAATTGTCATTTAACTGATTTTTAATATTTGCTTAAAATCTGTTTGAATTATGTTTTTCCTCGTAAATATTTTTAATGAGTTTAAACTATGTCATTTTTATTCTCGTTTAAACAAAAAATCAGATGAAAGAATTGTAAGAAGGAATTTTAAATGAAGAAACGAGAATAAAAGAACAGATTACGAATATTTGAAACACAAGAGTGATGCGCAGCATTACGTTCTTCTGTCAACAGTTAGCAAACTGTTCCATTCCATTTATGCTTTGCTGAGAGGCAAGATTCAAGTTCTACTTGCAAGCAAGCCATTTGTTTCTGCTGATGTGCAAGTGTTGGTAAACTTCATCCCTTGCTGCCATCAAGCTTCACTTATCTTGACATTGCTTATGTCGACATTCCGTATGAGTGGACAGTTGAAGATTTAAGTTTTACTTCGACCTTGACAACTGTAACTGCCATTGGATTTTGTGAAGATGCTGAGATGCATGAGCAGGAGAAATTCTTGTGGGGACTCTAGGTAATATTCTAAGAGAAGTGTGGGACGCTGCATGTGTACTATGACATACCTGGCGGATATGACGAACTGTATCTTCTAACTGGAAGAAGATTCATAGAAAACCAGTTGCACTTGCTTGAAAGAATTGGGTCCACTCAAGAAAGCTGAGTTACTGTGGGGAGCTGCTGTGAGGAGTATAAGTCGGACTCTGCCAAGTAACTGTTGGAACCATAAGAGCCTAATAAAAGGGCCAGGTGTTGGAAATTGTAACTGTGAAACTTTATCCACTTATTTTATTCAAGGACAGTGGTGAAGACTGAGTTTGAGCATTGTGCAAATTCAGACAAGAAACTGATTTGTGTTTGCTGTGTAATTCGTATTGGACAAGAATTGTGACTAAGTGCTTGTGTTGTACATTCTGTGCGGATTATTCAAACATTCATGTGACTGGTATGCAGAACTGTTATCAGGCAAGGCCTTTATCACAAGACTTTTAACTGCCAGCCAACCCTAAACAAGAACAAGACTACCGCTCACAGGTCACAATCAGGTGAACCATTCTTATGTATTTTCTGTGTAATCTGTACATGTTTTTCATGATTTCTTAAATTCCTTATCTATTTCTGATTCTTCTCATTAATATCCTACATTGACTTGACTGTATTATTTATTTAGTTGGCTTATTGACATTGAGAATTTGTGTAAGCTAAACTAAATTGTGAAGATATTTCTTTGATGTAAAATTCCTAATAATTGTTCTATGGAATTGACATGATATATTTTTCTTGATTGATTGAATTCTATGTGCTTGATGAGATTGTGATTCTGATAAATTGCCTTGTGTGTAATTTTGACGACATTGATTGTAAAGCTATTTTTAACTGTTACTTATTATTTTCTTTATTAAATTGTTGAATTATAACTATCCACTCTCGTTATATTGATAGAGAGGAGCTTGTGCATGATGATGGGTGGGGGCTGCCATATGACATAACGACAATAGAAAGACGGTTGAGTGCAAACTTAGGATAGTTTCCATCGTCGTAGAGAGCTTATATGTTAGGGGCTGGATTAAAGACAAAGATTGACGAGATAATTCAATTAAGGTCTGTTAATCTAGACAGGTAACACTTGGACAGAGAGTTAATTAGTTAGCAGACTGTTCCAGGGATTGACCTAGTCACTCTCGTAACCGCAAAGACAAAAGACCCCTGTCGGGTGACTGTGCGTGCTATTTGCATGAGAGGATTATTGTTTATGTATTAATTATGAAATAAAATATCATAAATTAATAATTAGCAATTAGCAGACAGGCACAACACCTTTTTTCACAGATACAATATAAAGTATTGGATACAACATAAAGTAAATAAGCAGTCAAACAAAAAATGAAGCGTACAGTGTAAAAGAGAATAAAGAATGGAGATGTCAATTTCAGAATATGTCAAATAAGCCTGAAAAAACACAATAGCAATTTCTTCCCCATCAATTAACTTTCTTGTATTCAACAAAAGTTTCTGGGTTTTTTAACCCAGTGTGTGTACGCATGCACGTACACACACTGGAAATACACGTTGCATATAATATAGATAAATGGAATTAAGATGAAAAGAAGCAATCAATAAAAACATATGTTGTATATAAAACAATGGCAAGCAGTACCAAACTGATGAGTGTTCATAACAAATTACTTCAAAAGTAGGTATGTATACCAGTCAACGTGTGTCAAGCTCACCATAGGCGCGAATGCAGGAACTCTAGATTTAAACCAAGAAAGTCTTGGCATGGAATCTAAAAGACCCCACAAATGTGTGCATGGCAAAGATTCACACATTTAAAATTATAGTATTTTCTACCATTATCTGTTCAAGTAGAATTATCTTCCATTTGTCTACCTTTCCCTGTACTATAAGGTGTACCTACCATTACCAGTTTTCCTTATAAAAATATATATAATTTACTATTATCTACTTTTTCTAATAAAATATATATCATTTACTATTATCTACTTTTCCTAATAAAATATATATCATTTACTATTATCTACTTTTCCTAATATATATCATATACTATTATCTACTTTTCATTATAAAATATACCATTATCTACCGTCCATGTTATTAATTTATTCCAATGGAACTATCTCCTGCGACTTATTTTGAACAAAACGTGACCTGAGACGGAAATTTCTGTTTAGTCGGAACGGAAGAAAAATGGAAAACAGTCTCGCGAGAACTGTCTCGTGATTCGTGATTTTTTTTCCCCCCTCCAATCTTTTTTTTCTGTTCGCATCTACTTTGCAGCACGTAACATCAATCGCCTGTCACCCCGCAGCCAGGTGATTGCCGTAAACTGACCGCCATTGCCGGCACAAAACATTTATCTTAGGCCGCCATTAAACGAAAAGAGCGACCGAAAGTCTCACTCCCTTGCAAAGTAGATTTCACAACCGGTTGTCGCCGTTTACAAGGTGACGAAGGTAATGATAGGTTAAAAATGGTCCGGTGACACTGTGCTGGCTGTTCCCATTAGCAGATTGACGTCAAACACTCCGGGCTGAGATGGAAGGCAAAAGGAAAGGGAAGACACTCTGGCAAAGGAGACACCTGGCCGTAGACCTAGATACATATGGACCGCAAAGACCAGTCCGATTATTAGTTCTTGTACAAGCAAAATTATGTTTTAATGCGCATGATCGCTTTTGACGGATTTGTCGCGACTCTTACGTTGTTTCTCTGTAGGCCTGTAGTAAACATTAGCAGAATCTACCGATAGCCACAAAGAACAATATCTTTATAGTGGACAAATTTAAATAATAAACTTTGCAATACATGTAAATTGATAAACTAATTTGACAATAAATTCCTATATAGACTTTGAACTAATCAGACCAGCATAGCGCTCAGTATAGCAATACATCTCATTGAAGTGAGTTTAAATCGCAGGTAGCATTTAATATCAATGAAATCAAATGGTCAGAAATGTATTTAAGCTACAGTCGATGGCGATTTATTGCTTACAGAAAAGGGTGTGAAAATGACATACAATAGGGGAGATGTTTCGTCAAGCTCTCTAATTTGGATTAAGTCAGGAGATTGCACTGATTCCAGACACCGAAGAGAGTGTTTTTTGAATGAAGAGATATATAATAGGTGGAACCAAAACCACAGAAAATATCTCTGTCTGTAGAATTGTAGACTAAAACATGGGAATACAATCGCTAACAATCACTGCCTGACAGGAATACACGCTAGCAAATAAGTAGTGGGTTACCTACCATGATGAATGAGGTCGGAATTGTAGAACCTCACTTCTGAATTTTGCCTCAGCGGGATAACACCCAGGGTTATTTACTGCATTTATTTTGGTCGTGAGGTCTATAGTAAGCGTTTGACAAGCGTTGAACACTGAAAAATGTGTAGGGTTTTCATTCATTAATATATTTTGCTTGAGGTTCAGACATAATAGCGCGAAAGAAGTTTCTAGGTTCCCAAGGATCAAGGTTCAAGGTTCAAGGTTCACAAGTGTCTGGGTTTATAACCAAACACTTTTCTTCCAAGTTTCCAAGGTTGAAACAAGTTTGGGCTTTTAGATTAAATCATCTTTTGTGCTTTGCATAAGCAGATAGGCATTGGTGTGGAAAGGGAGAATGTGAGACGGATAGGTAGACAGACAGAACGATAGGTAGACAGACATCTAGGGACAGAGAAGGAGAATGTGAGATAGATAGGTAGACAGACATCTAGAAGAAGAGAGAGTATGTGAGATAAATAGATAGGTTGTCAGACAGACAGCTAGACAGAGAGGGAGAATGTGATATAGATAGGTTGCCAGACATCTAGACACAGAGTGAAAAAAATGTGAGATAGATAGGTTGTCAGATAGAAAGCTAGACAGAGATAGGGAGAATGTGAGATAGATAGATCGCCAGACAGCTAGACTGAGAGGGAGTGAATGTATACCAGCAGGATGACTGAATCTACTAGAACTGATGATTCATTGTGAGATAAAGCTACGCATGGAGGTAACCATGGGAAAACTCATACAGATTGGGTAACCCTTGGAAAAAAACACCGGTCATCTTCTGACCCAGTAAAATCATCGTCCCCCGAATGATCTGAAACAAATCTATTGTACACTTATAGATTTAATCAAGAAGATAGAATGGAATAGAACTGGTCATTGGTCACTATGAGCATTTAATAAAAATGAAAGGCATTGAGCCATACTGAGTAGGATTTTAATATGGAAATAATTTTATTTTAATACTGAAATACTTTTAATACTAAAAAAATGAAACGTGTGTAGTTATCTTTTTATTCCTTGTGAAAACTTAATAACCTAGCTTAGTTAAATTTTTCCCCAGTGAAAACTCAGTAATCTTGCTCACTTAACATTTTCCTTGTGAAAACTCAGTAATCTTGCTCAGTTAACCTCTTTCCTTGAGAAAAACTCAGTAATCTTGTTCAGTTAGCTTTTTTCCTTGTGAAGACTCAATAATCTTGCTAAGCTTTAGCTCCCATTATTGTAGTCTATATTACATCAGAACAACAGAGTTAGAGACACTAAGTTTCAAAAATAAATCTCAAATATAAAAATTAAAATTACTAGACAGCAGCACTTTAATTTGATCAGAGTTAATCGTGATTTATTTAAAATCGCACCGGCTGACGTTGATTCGCGAAGTAATGCAAAGGGAAACTACTCTCAAGTCTGCAAATATCCCTCTTGAATCGCTCTTGAGCGTAGGCACAACAGCATGCTCTCGCATTCTCAAGTGTAACATAGTGTTCTGTCACATCCTTCTCATTCCAGCACAAACCCCCTCTTTCTACCAACACCAATATCTTTTCATTTCTACCAGCTTACTTCACTTTTCTATATGTGTCTTGCTGCCTTGTAGGTTACAGTGTTTATGTGTTTGTGTCAAAAGAACAAAACTGTGTGAAATAGAATCTTTTAAAATTTACAAGATTACAATTTTATTGAAAATTAGGCAACAACTATATATAGAATACTTACCCCTCCCTCCTCTCTCTCTCTCTCATCGTCTCTGTCGCTCAGGTTTTCTCTACCTTCTTCTTTTTCTCTTTCTCTTATGTATTTTAATTTTATAAATATTTTAAATCGCTGCTTTCAGCCGTACATTTTGAATAATTGAAAGTGTTCCCGCGTAAATAAATTTAACGGCTCCAGAAGTCTTCGACAAATAAGTGTGAGATTCATTCATAAACTCTAGAATTTATATAAAACTTGTTAACCCATGAAGTTGCTGTTAACCACAGCCATATTTGTCTAGTTACTTTCGTTTTCCATACGGAAATATTTCGAGTAAAAAAAAAAAAAGAATATATTTGATACGTACATTATGTTGTATCAAAAATACAGTTTACAGCTCAAAAATAAATATAATATTTGTAGAAAAAGGTTTATATTGCTCTTTTTTATTAGTGCTAAACTGAATGCTTTCTGCTTTATCATTATTATCATCGTCATCGTCTCCACCACCACCACCACTGCCATTCACCACCACCATCGTCGTCATATTATCAACTCCCAAGCTATATAATTGTCATCGTCATTTTATCGCTGCCGCTGTTTTGTTATCTTTTTGACTGCAGCAGCTG
Source organism: Sinotaia quadrata (assembly GCA_028829895.1). Taxonomy (NCBI): domain Eukaryota; kingdom Metazoa; phylum Mollusca; class Gastropoda; order Architaenioglossa; family Viviparidae; genus Sinotaia; species Sinotaia quadrata. The sequence continues at coordinate 63,328,622 of CM054179.1, forward strand.
AGCAATAGAAGCAATGATCTAATTTTAATCCACAGCAGCAGCATTAACATCATCATTTTAACCTTCATATATATAATAATTACTGCCCATGCATCATCGCCATCATTACCCGACCAGCATAGTCATCGGTATCTTGCACCATCGTTATCATCGTCATCGTTCATCCACTTGACACAGACATTGACCTTAACAACCGCGTGAATGGTCAAATAGGAAAAGACGATTGAAGCTTGTACACGTACAGTTTAATTGCCGTCATCGTACCTCGGTGTGTTTTAGAATGTCGTCCTCACCATGGCTTGCTTGTTCGTGTTAAGGCTCCAGTGGACATAACTTGGACCCAAATTAGTACGAGCCCAAGCAATCACTTCTTTTATTAGCTCTACAGATAAATAGAGATACTTATGATTTTAGCTATTTTAATACTGAAATACTGACACACAATGCGACAGTAACTGTGAATGTGTGTGTGTGTGTGTGTGTGTGTGTGTGTGTGTGTGTGTGTGTGTGTGTGTATGTGCGTGCGTGCGTGTGCGTGTGCGTGTGCTAGCGCTCGCTGGGGTGGGTGAAAGAAAGACAGGGAGACAGAGGAGAGACTTTTTGAGATGTTTACATGACTGTTGCTCTTAACCCTTTTCTTAGATAATTGTTATATAAAAGTTTCTTAAAGACTGTTCAGGATAAATTTCTCGAAACGTGTTTTTGGATATGTATTAAGAAAATTATTTTTGATTAACTCTTTAAAAACTATTTAATTGGATAATGTTGGAAAAAAAACTCAGATCTTTTCATAGTCATGTATATGGATAAATATTCAGACACAAAACAAATGTTCAGATTAACTTCTCACAAAACGTTTATGGATAACGTTCTATAATTATAATTGTTGAAAGAAGTGCCTTCAATTCCGACTTCATTTAAACTCAAGTCAGATCAAGTCTGCTAAAGTGAATTAAAAGTATGATTAAAGGACAACAATCTATTAATCATGCACAGCGAGAAGTTTTAACGAGGACCTTTAAGGTAATACTGTATTTGTAGATTGTTTTATTTTAACGCTTAGCAGAGTTCGTATTGTTGTAAACTGGGAATTATAAAAGTGAAGTGGAAAGAAAAGGAAAGATTATATTCATACAAGTAATATCCCTCCGCACAAAGAAAAAAAAAACCCAAGAAAAAAAACCCACCGGGCGACAGGGACACATTAAAAACCATAAGAAATAAGACTGCAAGAACCTTACGACTGACCTAATCTTGAACACCACCACATCCAGGAATGACTGCAAGAGAAAACCATCGCAACCAAGGAACCTCAAAGACACGTGCACTGCTCTCCTCTCCTGCTGCCATGCGCAAAAGCATTGGTTTAACTATGTTTGCGCAAGATTACTTCCCATTAAAGTGCCGATTAACTGCGCACTCCATCGTTAACGACGTGTACTTATTTTTTGACTGCAGAAGGTTCTCATACATTTCGGAGCCGTGGGTTGTAAATTGTTATAGAAGCCCCGTCAACGATAAGTTGCGATTTAATGCAGTTTGATGGGATTAAAGTGGCATTAGACCTGGTTAGACGACATTATTTTATGCTGCCAGTGTGTGAAATTATTACAAAATAAAACGCACCTGTTTTTTTTATCGGCCGAGGCAGAGCTTTTTGCATGGTAACTGATCTTGTCATGTTTAGCTACCACCGTTTACCGTAACGCCATTTGTTTCGTATAAAGCTCATTAAGCATGTTTGATATCTTCTTTGCTGAATAAGTAGTACACTTTTGCTTGCAGAGTTTCCTTGTGTTGCCTCACATTAGTCTTCTTTGCTGAATAAGTAGTACACTTTTGCTTGCAGAGTTTCCTTGTGTTGCCTCACATTAGTCTTCTTTGCTGAATAAGTAGTACACTTTTGCTTGCAGAGTTTCCTTGTGTTGCCTCACATTAGTCTTCATTTACGATTGAAACGAAATGCAGCAATACATTACAGTTACAAAGAATAATTTTTAGAGTTTGCAAAGTTTGAACTGTAATGCACAGAACTGAACTTTGCTTTAATAGGGAACAAAACTATCTATCTATCTATCTATCTATCTATCTATCTATCTATCTATCTATCTATCTATCTATCTATCTATCTATCTATCTATCTATCTATCTATCTATCTATCTATCTATCTATCTATCTATCTATCTATCTTCTGTCCGTCCGTCAGTGTGTCCACCCATACCCAAACTAATCCATCCATCCATCCATCCATTCATCTATCTATTTGTCTGTCTGTCTGTCTATCTATCTATCTTTCTATCTGTCTGTCTGTCCGTCCGTCGATGTGTCCAAAAAACCCATCCATCCATCCAACCATCCATCTATCGATCTATCTATCTGTCTGTATGTCTATCTATCTGTGGTCTACGGCACAGAACAATTGCTAGGCCTCCATCTTTTAGTGCACGTGATTTGTACCTATGACCTATTTCACTCTTTTTCATTGAGATGAAATTATGATCGCCTACTACATTGCGTGGTTGTGATTATTCAAGGAAAAGAGATTTAAATAGTGAGTAGAAACCATAAGACGTGATATTTTTTAGAAGTTTAAAAGTTGACCAAATTATTTGCCTATAGAAGTGGGAACTAACTGAAATGAAGTGGTTCTATGATTTAATTTTTTCCTTGCAAGAGAAGAAAGTTTGTTTGACCTAAATAAGTTGTGCTAACAACATCTTTGACCTAAAAGTTTCAGAGGTGAAAGTTCAAATGAAATACTGAACATTACTGTATTGTTAACTGAACAAATATTTGTATATAATATTTAATTATTAGAGATGCATTATATTAAGTGTATTTAACATTGCTGCAAATTAAACCAATAATGTTATTGTGAGAGATATAGACTCTATAGTTCTTTATCTTTAATGGAAGCAGCAAATATTTCTATTCGATTTTGTTCCGAGAAAAGCAGTGTTTATAAACACAGTCATGGATTCTTTAGTCAGGTGCACACTTAGGGATACAAGGGTATTGTAGTATAATGAATTTTGATGACAGTCCAGTGACATTTGGTGACAGTCTTTATATTTCTTTATATTTATATCTTTATATTTCTACATCTAACTGACTCATATTTATAAACTATGCATTGAGAGGGCTAGGGCAAGAGAAGGAGGCGGTCTAGTGCAGTCTTGTTGTAGTCCCTAGTATTGTTTTACAGGTCAGTAAAAATCAGTGACGTCCTAGTCTAGTATGGTGAGCTATATGCATCATAATTATTATATTATACTTGGTGCAATGGAATCACAATGATTGCATATTCTTGGTGTAACGGAATCATAAAAATTATATTGTTCTTGGTGTAATGGAATAATAATGATTATATTATTCTCGGTATAATGGAATAATGATTATATTATTCTTGGTGTAATGGAATCATAACGATTATATATTCTTGGTGCAATGGAATAATCATAAGTTTTTGCTAATTATTTTTAGTTTAGATTAATACACAATTGCATTTTTTAAAATCCTTTGTGGACATTATTTTGCAAATTTGATTGAACGTCTATTTCAAAGTGAATACTTCTTGCGGAAAAGATGAAACTGATAAAATGTTGGGTTTCTGTCATAATGTTATCTGGTAGAAGATAATAATTTGATAAATTCATTGGCAGGTCGAGAAAGAGGTGTATGTATGAACAATTTCTAAATATTACTACATTACTGTTAGACTGTCTGGCATATTTTTACTGTCATTCATTCACATATTCATTCATTGTTTGTTTGTCTTTTTGTTTGTTTCTCTGTTTCTCTGTCTGTTTGTTTGTTTGTTTGTTTGTTTGTTTCTTTCTTTCTTTCTTTCTTTCTTTCTTTCTTTCTTTCTTTCTTTCTAAGCCTAGAAGCAATAATTTTTTTTAGTTTTCCTCAAACATCTCAGTGCACGTTTATACAGAAGAGACTGGCATCAGTACGATATTAATTATTGCAGTAATCAGAAAGACTTTCGAGAGTAGGTAAATTTCCAGTTTATATATACTAATATGAAAAAATACTGTTGTATATTATTTTAATAAGATTATTTATTAACTCGACATTCGTTAACAGTCTGCCCTTCAACCCACATTCCACAGTGTAAGAATGGACTATTGATATAGATCCCCCCCCCCCTTCTCAAAACAAAGCAATCGCCCACTAAATCCAGGATAACTGTGACATTGTGGCGCCAGTGTAGCTGTTTCCGTGACGACCGTGGCTAGCGCGGTTCGGAGGCGGCTGGAATCAGTGATACACGCTTCAAGGTGACAGTTTTAATATCGATAAAAGCTTAAACAACAAAACGAGAAGATTATGACGTAAAAATAAGCAGCTGTCAGAATTAAGAACGTGTGTCGTTTTCTTGCTTTCTTCTTTCTGATTCCATGAGTCCAAGGGAAACAATTCACTGCACTCTTCCCTCTCATGCTCCCCTTTTAGAACACCCTGGAACGCCAGTGATTAAATATGGTGGTTGAGACAAGTGGAATAGTAAAAGAGTGTTCAGGCGACGAAAAGAGATCGTTGAAAATAAGAGTCGATAGGGCATTGTGTAATATAATTTAATTGTTTTCATTCCCAATCAAACACTTTATTTTTCACTCTACTAATTTTTATTTTATTTTAAAAAGAATACTGATTGTTGAATTCACCAACCACACACTGGACACACTCTCACAAATTAACACTTAGGCAAACGCGGGTACGCGCAAACACACACAGACACAGACAGATACACACACACGTCTGTATATATTCCACACAATACATGCACGCAAATAAAAACATTCAAACACACTGTTTTCTTTACTGCTAACAAGACTAACAACCATACACATATATATATACATATCACACAATTCTACGAATATGAGGAACTTGCACACGCATTCATATACACGTATTCATACACACACGTTCATACACACGCATTCATATTCATACATTCATACTCTAGCTATGGAGATGTATCATTTAAAATAAAATACGTCATAAGTGATAGTCATACTCATTGAATTCCAAACAGACTACATGTAGTACTATGTGATATTTATCGAATCGAAATTAAATTATTGACAGAAAATAATCTACAGATACTTTCATTTTTATTAAACAATTATAAGTTTATATTTAAAGAGTAAAATTCGATAGAGTTATATAAACAAATTTAGATCGAAGAAAAAAAAAGGGAACATTGACATAAAGAATGCAATAAAGAAACAATGAAAACAACTCACAAAAGACAAAAGAAAAAAAAAGAAAGAGGAGCAAGAAAGAAAAACGGGAAATAACCAAAGAAGAAAGTTAGCATGAAGAAAAGAAAGAAAAACAAACAAAGAAAAGAAAATTAATAAATAACGAACGACTCCAGTGAAAAGACTATAAATAAAAGAAAGTGACCGGAAAAGAAGTATAATAGAATTAAGAGAGGTAACGGCAAGAAATATAATAAAATTAAGAGAGGTAACGGCAAAAAAAAATTAAACATAGAAAAGAAAGAAAGAAAGAAAGAAAGAACAAAAGGAAGCTATGACAATTGAAATTCAGATAAAATTTGTATTTTCTGAATGCATTTATCTCTTTCAGTTCTCTGTTATTTTGATGAGGAAAGCCATTAGTTATTTCCCAGTGGGATTAAGACTGCCTACAGTGGAGAAGAGGGTGAAAGTCAAGAGACTTGACAATATGTAGTATTTTATTGTTGGGCATAAGTTGGTCACCTACTGAAGGCAAATACATCGGTGCTTTGATTGTGTGAATAAGTAACAAATGGCTTTGTCAGAATAGAGTATAGTAGCAATAGAGTGTGGGAGTAAGATTGGGTAGAGTGTTTTTTGCTAGCCAGTGGCTAGGGTTTTTCCCTCCCAGAGGGTCTGTCTTTGTTTTAAGGAAGGCATTTACCAGCTTCTTGACCACATTCTGAAATCTTATGGATACTTACATGCATCTGTAGCAGCAGCTTATGTGTTGAGTGTGCATATCTTGCTGGACTTAGGTAAAAATATATTAGAAATTTAATGATTTAATATAGAAAAAAGTTTATGGCAAGAAATGTGTAACAGTAATATGTAAAAAAAACTGTATTGTTTAGAAATTAATTTGATTTTACCTTATAGTATTGGTATATATTAGTTTACATATGTGATATGTGAGGTTGGCATATGTGAAATTGGTATAAGCGAAATTGTTATGTGTGAAGTTTGTATATGTTAAATTGGTATGTGAGAAATTTCTATATGTGAAATTGGTATATGTGAAGTTGTATGTGTAAAATTGCTATATGTGAAATTGTATGTGTAAAATTGCTGTATGTGAAGTTGTATGTGTAAAATTGCTGTATGTGAAGTTGGATGTGTAAAATTGCTGTATGTGAAGAGCCAACAGTGAATGTAGGATAAAGCAGAGTGGTCGGAAATCAAATATGGAATCTAATCCCTGATGTGCATGTTGCAGGTAGCAATGTGTGTTCATGAGCCGGTGTAAAAATGACCTCGGCAGTCAACAACATTAAGAAACAAAGCAGTTTCCATATATATAAAATACGATCGATGTAATGTGAATTGTCTGTCAGCGATGGTCGATATGTTATGTATTAAAGCGCGCATCTGCACGTTTCTCTGAACTCTGAACTCAAAAGGTATAGTCTTACGTCAGCTGGGTTTCCAAGAGACAACGATTTGGAGATGGGTCAATGCTAACAGAGAGTCACAATGATTAATATTCCTGTATTCTGCCTCTGGAGTTCTGTCTCGAATCCCGATATAACGTATTGTATGCATACGTCATTTGTTCATGTCATCTTGAATTTTATTAGCAATAAACGATGAAATCCTTGTACTCATTTATAGTGTGTATATTTCTTGCTGGTATATTACGCAGATTACTTGAATAAATTTACGTACATACACCATGCACCAAGACAACATATTCTGCTGTCAGTTTTACCTGTACGCTCATGAGACGGTGTAAGAATCAAGACATTTTATTATAAAAGTAAAGAAGGGTTCTGGACTTCGCTTACTAATCTGCAAAAGTCAAATTAAGACAGCACTAAATTACAGGCATATGTCATCTCTAAACTTCTTTCTCTCTTACAGAGGAAGCCTTTAGGGGTTGTCACTTGATGCTACAGTGACCACTGTGCTTTACTAGATTATGTTGGTTTGTGAATCTAGTGTTGTCATCACCGTATCAGTAAAACGTGTTGCTGTAATTTGTTTCCTGTGAATTCCACTTTACGTTCACAAACACCTGCTTAGGCACAAACATATATACTCACAATCACACAAACTCTCTCACACTCTAAGGTTCTGAGTGTTACAAGTACATCGAAATTAAAATTCAGTGTGTAACAATTACTGGAATAGAATTTGGAACTGAGCAAAGGAATTTCTCACTGAATAACACTATTTCTTGATATGTCATCCAATACAAGGTCCGTAATTAATTTTAACACGGTTCTAAGACAAATGCTCCAGACCAGAGTAGAGATGCCAGCTCAAGGCGCCAGTAGGCAACATAGAGTGACGTCACTGGCCATCGCTTATCACCAAGAAGCAAGTTTCGGGTTCTTAGAAATATCTGATCTCTTTCACTAAGGTAATTTCTACCCTTGTCATCAGTTTTGTTGTCTTTCTTTAAGTTAATTATTACTTTAATCAATTCTTTTTTCATTCTCTGAGTTAATTCTATCCCTTAATCAATTTTCTTTGCATTCTCTAAGGCTAAGCCAATTATATTCCTTTAATCAGTAGTTTTGTCTTTCTTTAAATTTATTAAATTCCCTTAATCAGTTTAGTTGTCTTTCTTTACTTACTATTGTAATCAAGTAATAAAAAAGAAAAACACAAACTTAAAGGAAGTTACAAATAGCTTCCTCACATTTAAAAAAAAATTTCTATACATATATTAACACAATTCCTAGGAAAAACAATGCATACAATAACTGACACACAAATAAAGCATGTAAGTAAACTGTAAACAACGATAGGCAAGTGGAAAACTAATTCCATAATTTCCATAAATCTTCCACATTTTTTTTTTTAACATTACTACCCTCCTAGAACAGAGTAAGGAGGAAGGCCCCACAGGAACTATACAGAAACTGAGAACATCAAGAAGATGAAAAGTTTCCACGCAATTCCTGTGGGGAAAAGAAGTGATCGTGAAGAAGAAGAAGAAAAGTAAAGAAGTGAAATAGAAATAAACCTAGTACAATTTTTAAAGAAGTGAAATAGAAAGGTCTGGTACAATGTTTAAAAAAGTGAAATAGAAATAAATCTAGTACAATTTTTAAAGAAGTGAAATAGAAAAGTCTGGTACAATGTTTAAAGAAGTGAAATAGAAAAGTCTGGTACACTTGCTAAAGACATGAAATAGAAAAGTCTGGTACACTGATTAAAAATGTGAAATGAAGACCAGGGTTACATGATGTTACAAGGAACTAATTGCAAAAAAAAAAAATGAATTAGAATTGAAAGGAAATCATGTAACATTACTCAGCAGTACATGTATACAGAACAAAAGGCATAAGGACACCTTTTACAATATGGTAATACAAAAGCAGAAATCCTAACGAAATCATGCCGCAAAACGTTGCTCGCTTGAGACTTGTAAACATCCCTCGCAGACACAATATATGAATAATCCTGGGTGGCTAGAGCCAATAGACATAAAACACTCTTAGGAAAAGTAAATAGTGACGATCGATATGTGTAGATATCAAAGATGGTGGCGATATCATGTCCAACTCAGTCAGGCAGGCATTTTAGTACGGGCGTAGCATATATTTAGTACACATATACATGTAAAATAATAATTTTAAATACTAATTTTGTTTGTTTGGAGGTTTACTGCTAAGATTAGTTTTAGAGTTATCCTGCTAAATTAACTAAAAGAACAAACCTTTTGTTTAACAAAACAATAATGCGAATACCATTCTTGTCTGCCATCTGGATTACATTTTGAAAACATACCATCGCTTTTCGGACAATAAGGATTATTTTTATTAACTTTATTACCAACTCGGACTTTCACACCCCCAACAGTGGACACACGACAGAAACCTGCGCATACGCCAACACTTCTTGTGTACGTTACTTTAACCTAATGGCGTGCACAGAGACTTCCTTGAGTCGAATAAAGGCAAATGGCAAAGTTTAAAACTAGGTAAGTAACGAGGAAATGGTATAGTTGGGATATATTGTCAATCACTTGTGGCAAAATTTTAACTGATTTTCTATTGACTACATGTAGATGTCTTTAAAAAAACAACAACAAAACAATCAGGTAATATCTGTAAAAAGAAAAAAAGGAAACACCATTTTCTTTTCGAGGAAAAATAATAGAAAAAGTATTTAATTTATCTTTTTACAGAAATAAATTAATGAAAAAAATAATACTGATAACTGCAGCGACTCATACGGATTTGCCTCCCTTTGGGGGATTTATTTCTTTTATGCGTCAGTGCGATTGTCAGTTAAAAGAGGTGTGAATCCGCTCAAAGGCTCTGCGGTTATCAAAGTCCTAATTACTAAAGAAAGCAAGGGAATACACTTTTAATAATTTGAAATCTCAAATTTAAAAAAAATCTATTGAGCGTCTTGAAGTCATCTTCCACGTGTGCGCCCCCCTCAGTGATATGGATTATTGACTGGCATTTGCAATAGACATGTCGGACCCACAATTAAGTCCTGTTCGAAGTTTTCCAGATCGTCATGCAGCAACGTTCGCTGGCCACGTTCGGGGTCATGTTGACCTGTTACTGAGGTGAGCGCCCGTTGCCACGATCGTGGTCATGATGACCTCTTGTTTATAGTGGGCCTGCAAGGCACGTGTATCCTCCATGTGGAGCAATTAGGAAAAGGTGCCTAACACTCTGCCCAGCTTAAAGTTGTTGCTAGTAACTTTAAAATGTGTTCACGGAATACACTCAACGTCTTACCTTTAAGCCTTTAACACACGACATCTTCTTTTAACATGTGACTTCTTACCTTTAACACACGACATCTACTTTTAACATGTGACTTCTTACCTTTAACACACGACATCTACTTTTAACATGTGACTTCTTACCTTTAACACACATCTACTTTTAACATGTGACTTCTTACCTTTAACACACATCTACTTTTAACATGTGACTTCTTACCTTTAACACACGACATCTACTTTTAACATGTGACTTCTTACCTTTAACACACGACATCTACTTTTAACATGTGACTTCTTACCTTTAACACACCACACCCTACCTCTTACAAACGACACCTTACTTTTAGCACGATACCTTACCTTTAACACACGACATCTACTTTTAACATGTGACTGATTACCTTTAACACACGACACCCTACCTTTTATAAACGACAGCTTACTTTTGACACACGATACCTTACTTTTAACATACACCTTACCTTTACCACATGACACCCTACTTTTAATACTCGACTGTCACCGCTATACACTGGCGTGACTTTGTAATAATGAATCTTATCAATGTTAGCGTTTAGTTATGATACAAAACATCATATGTCGTTGTAAAGTATGGGCCATTGGTTATATATGCATATCTGCAACTGTTACGCCGGTATACGAGTGTGCTGACGTCAATTCTACTCACGGCTTCCACTCAGTTATTAAACCGAGAAAAAGATTTTATACAAAAGGTACATAAACAGAGAGACTATCACTACAAGTTATTATAAAGTACAAATACAAATTTCGCAGGTAAACACTACATCCATTATTTCAATCGCTTACATAGAAAAAGAAATCCAAGGCAATTTGCTGTACTCAATCAGTACACTATTTCCTCTTGGTCTGTCTGATTTCTACGGTTGACCTAGATTCCTCTTCAATTGGTCTTCAAGTTGTGTTCACATTGAACTTCAGTTTGAAGATTTGTTTGTTTGTTTAAAAATAATTCGCGAGAAACTGGTTAGTTTTTCGAACCGATTCAGTTCAAATTCATTCAAATTTATATCTATCATCAAACTTATGCCAAATGACCAATAACAGATAATTTTTGGTAATGGCCTTAGTTCTGATTGTGCAAAAAAACCCAAAACAATAAATAAATAAACACTAACAACAACAAAGGAAAGTAACGTGAAAATTTAAACGTATAGCAGATACACAAACAAAATAAATTAAAAAAATATTAAAGTGTGAATGTTATCACTCATATGCTGTCATTGGGACAAATCATTCATGAACAATGCCAGATAACAATGCCAAATATGCCTATTAATTTATGATTAACCTATATGTACAAAAATTCGTAATAAATAAATAAATAACATATAAATAAATAAAATTAATATATATTTTTAATATGTATCATGGACAACTCGGTTAGGACGTTAGACCCGTTGTTCTTTAAAAGTGGATCGTTAACTGACGTCATCTCTGTCATCCAAGACAGGTGGTGGTCAAATGATTGTAGAAAACAAAATATTAGACCAAAATATACTTAGAGAAAAAGCAGAACAAACAACCAAACAGACAGGGAAACGTGGGTGGAGCTGATAAAAGCCAACGATCTGAGTGTTAATTTGGTCCCATCACCATTGGGTTTTTAGTGAATCGAATTTACAAGTCATGCAACGGGCCACTCGCCGCGGGTTTTCTGTTTTATTTGATTCTGGGAAAGATTTCCAATCTTTTCACGTAATAGTTACAAGGAAGTGTTTAATAGGAATTGCGTGCCAGCCAGTCTGGGAGACTCTGCATGTAGAGAGAACTCCTGTAAAGTGTTCCTGACATAATTGCAAATTTTTTAAATGAAAAAGTGCGTTAAGACATTTCATAATGATTGTGATAATTAAAGAATCAACATAATTCAGTGTGTGGCAGAGTACATTTGCCTATCCCTATTTCTAAACTCAGTTCTTATATAAACTGTTAAAATGTGACCCGACCTTGGACACTCATTATGATCATATTTTTTGTAAGTGTCAGAGTTGGAGTAAACAACTAGAGTTGACAATATGCTAGAAAATTGCTGATGCAATCCAAACCAGTTCCAATTGGATGAATAGTTTTTTTGTCACTAATAGTCTCACACTGGTTCTTATCAATTTCATCCAATGGGGATGGACCGGAAGTTGAAGAAGTACTCTATTCTAATCACTATGAATGTGAACATAACTCGAGTCCAGTCAAAAAGGTGATCATTAGCTTGTGAGCAGAGCAAGTCTTTTTGGTTGTCACTTCATACTGCAGTGACTACTGTACTTTACTTGAATATGTCGGTGTCTGCATCCAGCGTTGTTGTCAACTTATCATCAAATCATGTTGCTGTAAGTTAATTCAATGAATTCCATTCGAGAACCAATATGGTGGAGATATGTGGCCTGAGTTTGGTCTTGAAATTTCACAAAGATCATTGTGAACATTTTCATGGTGTGTTGAGCAAACACACATGAAACTTTGAGAAAATTTCCTCCTGCCTGCTATGCTTGATAGCGCATGTGAAATTCAGGACGATTCTCTAAGGCAGGGGTGCACAAACTCCGGCCCGCGGGCCAGATCCGGCCCGCGAAGAGTTGACGAGTGGCCCGCCATGTCAAACGAAAAAGTCAAATGTTTACTCATACACTGAGTGATTTGAAACAAAGCAGCACCTCCTGACCCATTTTTCCAGGCGCTCCGTGCAGATGTTGTCTGCCCGCTGACATAACACTCACAGAGGCAAGAGAAAAAAGCTATACCAAGATAGGCAGCAAACCCCACACATACATGCTTGCCCCTTCATGTGATATGGTTGATCAGTAGCTGTTAAGCCTTAGTGTCTGATCTACCACATTCTGTTGTTTATTTTGATTATATTTTTGTGACAAAATGGCAGCTAATCGTAAAAGAAAAGTTGACAAGGAAAACCGGCAGTTTAATGATGACTGGTTAATGCACTTGTCCACACCAGCATACTTGGCAGCACATACTGCTGCAAACAGGCTTTCTCACAGATGAAACTGAACAAAAGCAACACCTGCGGTCAGCTGACTGATGATAATCTGGAAGCAATTTTGCATCTTTCAGTGTCAAACATCAAGCCTGACATTTTGAAGCTTGCAGATGACATGCAGCACTATCCATCACACTGACTTTGTAAATTTTGACGTATCATAACATTTTTAGAATGAGTCTTAGTATACAACAGGGGTGCACAAACTCCGGCCCGCGGGCCAGATCCGGCCCGCGAAGAGTTGACGAGTGGCCCGCCATGTCAAACGAAAAAGTCAAATGTTTACTCATACACTGAGTGATTTGAAACAAAGCAGCACCTCCTGACCCATTTTTCCAGGCGCTCCGTGCAGATGTTGTCTGCCCGCTGACATAACACTCACAGAGGCAAGAGAAAAAAGCTATACCAAGATAGGCAGCAAACCCCACACATACATGCTTGCCCCTTCATGTGATATGGTTGATCAGTAGCTGTTAAGCCTTAGTGTCTGATCTACCACATTCTGTTGTTTATTTTGATTATATTTTTGTGACAAAATGGCAGCTAATCGTAAAAGAAAAGTTGACAAGGAAAACCGGCAGTTTAATGATGACTGGTTAATGCACTTGTCCACACCAGCATACTTGGCAGCACATACTGCTGCAAACAGGCTTTCTCACAGATGAAACTGAACAAAAGCAACACCTGCGGTCAGCTGACTGATGATAATCTGGAAGCAATTTTGCATCTTTCAGTGTCAAACATCAAGCCTGACATTTTGAAGCTTGCAGATGACATGCAGCACTATCCATCACACTGACTTTGTAAATTTTGACGTATCATAACATTTTTAGAATGAGTCTTAGTATACAACTTCTCATAATTATAGTCTTAATCATCATTTGTATGTTCTTAGATGTAATGTTGCTTATATGGGACGATTTTGATCTTCACTTTTTTGTGGCCCCCGACGGTTTCGACAAGTCAGATTTTGGCCCCCGACTCAAAAAGTTTGTGCACCACTGGTATACAACTTCTCATAATTATAGTCTTAATCATCATTTGTATGTTCTTAGATGTAATGTTGCTTATATGGGACGATTTTGATCTTCACTTTTTTGTGGCCCCCGACGGTTTCGACAAGTCAGATTTTGGCCCCCGACTCAAAAAGTTTGTGCACCACTGCTCTAAGGCATGCATGGAGAGTCCATTGAAGATTCTTGAACAGTTGTGTAACATGCCTCTAGAAAGGACACGTGGGACTTCGCTTACGTCTCATGTGTCCAGCATAGTTAAGCATTACCAGTCATTAAGTACGTCTCATGTGTTCCGCATAGTTAAGCATTACCAGTCAGTGAGTACGTCTCATGTGTCCAGCATAGTTAAGCATTACCAGTCAGTAAGTACGTCTCATGTGTCCAGCATAGTTAAGCATTACCAGTCAGTGAGTATGTCTCATGTGTCCAGTATAGTTAAGCATTACCAGTCAGACAGTGAGTACGTCTCGTGCATCTAGCATAGTTTAAGCATTACCAGACAGACAGTGAGTACGTCTCATGTGTCCAGCATAGTTAAGCATTACCAGGCAGACAGTGAATACGTCTCGTGTGTCCAGCATAGTTAAGCATTACCAGACAGACAGTGCGCGAAGTTCAGCTCTGTATGCTAGAATGGTTTAGGGGTCGTTGGTGTTCCAGGGAATGGTTATATATATAATTCGAGTGACAATTACGGCTGTTAAACAAGAAATCGTATTGTACGAAGGTCTGCCTGAATAAGGTTGACTACCAAAGAGGCGCGACCCGTTTTGCAACTGCTTAGGCTTCAAGTGCTCTCGAAAATACTGATGTGCCGGCAAGAGGGTATATTTCATGAGTAGCAGGATTAGGCAATGGTATACTAGCTTGAGCGCGCACTTCACAAGTGGCAGGTTTAAGCAATGACATATCCAGACGTACACTTCACAAGTGGCAGGATTAGACAAAGACATATCCAGAACGTACACCTCACTAGTGGCAAGTTTGGGCAATGATATATCCAGACCGTACACGTCACTAGTGGCAAGTTTAGGCAATGACATATTCAGACGGTACACGTCACGAGTGGCAGAATTAGGTAATGATGTTCTGGCCAATACGCAATATTTTATGCGCAACAGTATATATAATGATGAACCAAATATGCGTATTATCTCACGAAACGGGTATAAAAATTATCAGTCCGGCAAATAGCAACATTGAATGAGTTACGTAGAGTGTGATGAAACTGGCATGTACTTTTATTTCGCATTTTGAAGAAGAATGATATCAACTTTGCAAATGCGTATTTATTGAGTCAAATAGAAAACAGTTTAAATCCGAAAAGTAGAAAAGATTAAACCTGGCAAGTTCTTGAGTCAAAAGTTTGGAAAAAAAAATGATATTTGACAATGCATTTAGCAGGAAAAGATGTTATCCGGCAATGCGTAAAGTGGGAAAGATGTTATCCGGCAGGCGGGCTATAGCTCTGTGGAGTATTAACTCAGCAATTGCATAGGTTGATTTTGCACCAGGCAAATTATTTACCTGAATTTGCTCTGAGTAGGTAGGTATTTTGTGCGCTCGACCTCACCCCCCCAATCTGGTTTGCATAATCACTTTAAATATCAAATTGCAAAAATCGGTAAATTGTACAATTTTCAAACTGCTCCGATTTTAAAAATTAAAATAATTACATTAACCTCCTTTCTCTCTCTCTCTCTCTCTCTCTCTCTCTCTCTCTCTCTCTCTCTCTCTCTCTCACCCCTCACCACCACACACACGGCAAGGTCGATTGAGGACATCGCATTGTCCCATCCGTTTCTACGTGCGACCAAGAATTTTGGCATCTCCGCCAAACCCCCTTTGCCTGATGATTCACGGCAGCAGACAGACTTTGCAAGTTAAGGCATGTTTTGCCACTTTCTCGTGTCAATCAAGCAACAAGCAATTTCAACGACTTTTCTCTCACATCTAATGGAGACAATATCGGCAGTGAAGAACACTTAGCTGTGCTTCTCTAAACCTTCCAAACGCAACCTACCCACTAATTTTAACGCTCCCCTTCCCTCTTTTTTCATTGCTAACAGAGAGACGAGTTTCTCGTCCATGCATGCTTGTTCGCTTGGGAACAAGACCAGTTGCCAAGGGGAGGCAACAAATTGCGCGCGTTTTCATGCGCGCGAGCGCGCGCATTATTCTACTCACGTGCGCGACGCAAAAGCAAGGGAGAATTGAGGCAAGGGGTGTGAGTGGGTGGGTGCGTGTCTGGGTGGGTGGAATTGAAACAAATGTGAAATGCTTGTCCCTCCGCTACTGCGGCTACTCCCAGTGGCCCGGGGCACGGTGGCCGAGAGGGATGTAGCGTTTGACAGGCGCCTTCAGGTCTCCTCTGCGTTTAACTGACACCACTTGATTAATTAAGTTAAACGTGCTCGTTGAAATGCATCGATACAGGCGCCCTTGGGAGTTGCAGATCTTTAGCGGCTCCCGCGTACACCACAGATAAAATCATGGCATGAGTGCGTTGTTTGTGTTTTGGGGTTTTGTTTTATTTATTTTAACTGGTGAGCTCGCTATGTAGAAAGTGATTAAGAAGCAAGTGATCAAAAGAATGCAGAGAGATACAGTCCCTAAAAATACCATCATCAAAAAGAAAACAACCACGACATTTTGTGAGAACGCTCGCTCTCCACGAATAGTTTAAAATTGGTAACCATTTGACCAAACATAATTCCAATTCTTTAGTAACTACCGAAAGGATTGGTCAAATATTTCATTCACCTGTTCTTTTTCATGAATAGTTGCAATTTTAATATAACTGTGTGTGTGTGCGTGCGTTTGTAGGAGGATGTAATCACAATTTAAGGATAGCAATGTTGGCATTTTAAAATATGTTTTCAATCTTCATTTCGATCTCAATAGCAAATTTTAAGAGTTGTAATTATGAAGACAACAACAAATAAAAAAAAAGAAAGAAAGAAAAAATGCACATATTCATTGATGATCGTTGCCCGTCCAATGAAAAATCTCACTCTTTCCCCCCCCCCCCCCCAGTGCCGTCTGTATACCATCGTCATATGCGCATGCGCCGTTGACCGGAACTTTGCGCAGTGCTAATTGTGTGGGTTCAATTTAAAGCAGGTTGGCTCAAAATAACTCATTCATCACATTTCGAATATTATTAAATAACCAAACAGACATGACCTAAATTACTGATTGACTAAAATAAATAAATAAAATTCTAAGACTATTTTTAGAATTAACACCTTGATATTGTAGTGTGAGAATACTATAGATCATTATTATATTATTCGTCATAATGGGGACACTTTTCAGCTGGATCGAAATAAAGGCCAGAAAGCTAAATAGTTTCATTGGAATTGTTAGAATGTGACATCGGAATACAAGTTGTTAGGAAGTTAGTGGAAGTATTAGGAAGTTCCATCGAAATTATGTCGGTAGTCTAATTCAAGACATAACCTGTGTGAATCAAGAAGTGCAAGGCCTCTCAAAACATAACCTTTGTGAAGCATGAAGTGCAAGGCCTCTCAAAACATAACCTGTGTGAATCAAAAAGTGCAAGGCCTCTCAAAATATAACCTGTGTGAAGCATGAAGTGCAAGGCCTCTCAAAATATAACCTGTGTGAATCAAAAAGTGCAAGGTCTCTCAAAACATAACCTGTGTGAAGCATGAAATGCAAGGCTTTTCAAGACGTAACCTGTTTGAAGAACGAAATCAAGGCCTCTCATTAGGAGGTAGAATTGTTACTGTCAACTGTGTGAAGTACGAATTGCAAGGATTGCTAGAATTGGACTAAAGCCTTGTGAAACAGTATATGCCATTAGTGTGCAGTTCTGTGAAAATAATTAAACGGAGATATACATGAATGCATTGCACGCAAGCACGCACACAACACAACACACACACACACACATCACACACACAGAGATATATGATCGCATTACTCACACACATACGTACACATATAAACAGAAAAAGAGAAAGGGGAGAGAGATATTAGGATGGAGAAAAAGAGAGGGAGGGGAAAAGGGGGAGAGTTAGAGAGATATTAAAGACAAAAAAATAAATAAAAACTACATAGATAGATACCTTAGCAACGATGCACAAGTGCAAGTACAAAATTGCGACTAAACTGGCCAACAAATGCGAAAAGTTACTAATGCAAGGGTGAAATTGCGACTGAACTCTCCAAAAAAATGCGAAAAGTAACAAGTGCACGCACTACCAATCTGTTTTAAACAGCTGCGTCCTCAGGGACACACAGCCTTCATTCTCCATAAAACGCTACGTGATAGGAATTTCAAGTCGCGCCTCGTTTTCCAGCCAAAGTTTAAATTTTGCACAACATTAAATCAAGCCCGCTGGCTCTTTTTTCTGTGCCTTTTTCAGTTAGCGAAACATGCCTGCCGAAAACCGACGGTCTTTTTTTGTTGTCGTTATGATGGCAATGTCGCAAATAAATTCAGACTGTCCTTGAATCGGAACGAAATTTACCTTAGTTTATTTAGTGTTGACATGCAGTAATATGCAGTTTCTTGATTATGGCTTACGTAAAATTCGAAACGCTTTTTAAAAAAATTATTAATACTATAATAGAATATGAAACTATACACATAAAAAAGAAAGTGAACAGACAAACGTACAAACAAAAAGTCAAACAGACAAATAGATCTATCATTCGGAAATTGTTGGAGTCTTAGCTAAATTATTTGCAGTGCGTCGGACAAATTGCACACATTGCCAAGTGTGTCCTGTCATCGACACACTGTCAACTGGAGAGTCCGGCAAAAAACATTTAAAATCTGAATTCGCAAATGGCTAGACAGTGCACTTGAAATACAAACTGACGGACTCCCGTAGAGGACATACGCGCTGATTTAACTGAATGACGTGAGGCAAATTATTGAGCACTTGAAATACAAACTGACGGACTCCCGTAGAGGACATACGCGCTGATTTAAACTGAATGACGTGAGGCAAATTATTGAGCACTTGAAATACAAACTGAAGACTCCCGTAGAGGACATGCGTGCTGATATAAACTGAACGAGGTGAGACAAATTGTGCACTTGAAATACAAATTGAAGGACTCCAACCCCCCCTTTCGTACAGGACACATACAAAGGACATGAATGACGCATGCGGGGAAGTAATACAGATCAGACCATAAGGCCAATTAAACGCGCGTATCATTTCATCAGCTAAGACCTAACTCGCAGTTCGATGAAAGTGAATCTGATTGGCTAGCGCAGGAGTCGGGGAACCTTTTTTGTCTGAGAGAGCCATGGACACCACATATTTTGAAAAGTAATTCTGTGAGAGCCATACATTATGTTTAAAACTAAAAATTCAAGTAAATGTGTGCATTTTGTGTAATTTCAACACTAAAAGCACAATAATTATGTCTCTGAATTATTTTTAATAACATTGTTATGCTGTTGCTAATCAATAATGAGTATTTCTTACCATTAATGCGACTTCTGGTGCTGCATGGCTTTGCTGATGGCTTTGTAGTCTGGTTGATACGTGGTGAGGTTAAGAAGCTTCAAGCAGGCGTTGAGACTTTAGTAGACTTTAGCTCATTTGTAGAATGAAATATTGATATGCAATTAATATGTAGATCAAAGGAGTCTAAAGAAATTTTTTTTTTTATAATCGAACATTTGTCTGCGAGCCAGTTGCTGCCATCAATAGAGCCATATTTGGCTCGCGAGCCATAGGTTCCCGACCCCTGGGCTAGCGTGTCCCGCAGTGCTCTCTGTCCACGAAACCCACCTTTTGAGAGAATTTACTGGTCGCCATGTTTATTCATACGCGTTCGCGGCGTGTGTGATTGTGTTCGCGGCGTGTCAGGTTTATCAGCCGTCTGTGTCTATGGTTTGCTTTGTTGCTTCCAGTGTTTTGTTTGCTGCCATTTCATATTAACGGTTTACGAGTTAACGTTTTGAACTTTTTCTTTTTAGTGCTGACTGTTTTTAAGGTTTATTGTATTTCTGTCACTGTTTATAAAGTTTATCTATGAACTTTTAGTTATCACTGTTTATAAAGTTTATTGCTGAACTTTTAGTTATCACTGTTTAGAGACTTTATCTCTGGACTGTTAGTTATCACTCTTTATAAAGTTTATCTCTGAACTTTTAGTTATCACTGTTTATAAACTCTATCTCTGAATTTTTAGTTGTTTATAAAGTTTATCTCTCTGATCTTTTAGTTATCACTGTTTATAAAGTTTATCTCTCTGAGCTTTTAGTTATCACTGTTTATAAAGTTTATCTCTCTGAGCTTTTAGTGTACTTTAGTTGTCAAGGCTACTGACATTTATCCCACTCTACTGTTTGATATTAAGTTTTATTCTTTATTTCATCTGTTTTCAACACTCGTTATTGTTTCCTGCTCAAGACGGGTTTTCTGCACTTTCAGTATCGCAGGTACTCAGTGTTCCTTTCTTTGAACTTTTACTGTTCGTTAGTAACTGCTGTTCAGAAAATGTCTCTCTCACTTCTTTTAACTAAGTCTTTTTACAGTTAATTTTTCTTAGATTGTTTTGGGTTGTGATTTCTACTGTTAGTATTTCAATTCTATTTGCAATATTTCTTCCTCACTGCTCTTAGACTTTCGAGCGTTCACAGTTCACGAAACTGACTAATTAGACTTTCGTTTAGCGTTCACAATTCACGAAGCTGACTAATTAGACTTTCGTTTAGCGTTCACAGTTAAGGAAGCTGACTAATTAGAGTTTCGTTTAGCCTTCACAATTCATGAGGTTGAACAATACGTGCTTTCAGTATTTTTAGTGTTCATTATATATATATGGTATTTTCCTTGTCTTTTCATGAGGATTAAGTATTTCATACTTCTTATGAATTATATATAAAAGTGTTTCATAGTTCATAAGGATTACAAGTGTTTCATAGTTCATAAGTGTTTACAGTTTATTATGTTGATTTATCTGTATTTCAACACTCGCAGTATTCACTGTTCAAGGTAAGGTTTACGTATGTCCGTTTGGAGTGTTCATTAATGTTTACAGTTCTTGGATCTGATTCGTCGGTCGTTTCAGTACTCATAGTGTTCAATGCACATTAGATTTATTTATCTGCTCTTTCAGTTTTCACTAGTGTCTGATTATAAGACATTACTTTTCATTGGTGTCTGATTATAAGACTTTACTTTTCATTGGTGTCTGATTATAAGACTTTACTTTTCATTGGTGTCTGATTATAAGACTTTACTCTTTGCTAGTGTCTGATTATAAGACTTTACTTTTCATTGGTGTCTGATTATAAGACTTTAGGTTTCATTGGTGCTCACTGTATATGAAATTTATTTTCCTTTGCTGTTAGTGTTTATTAATGCAAACACTTTAGGAAATTTGTTTATCTCTCGCGTGTTATCGTGTTTGTTCACTGACCTCTGTCCTCAATTACTATGTCGTCCGTCATGTGTGTTCACTGACCTCTGTCCTCAAATACTATGTCGTCATGTGTGTTCATTGTCCTCTGTCCTCAATTACTATGTCATCATGTGTGTTCACTGACCTCTGTCCTCATTTACTAAGTGATCATTTGCGAATGACAGCTGGTGAGATCAGATGACATCTGGGGCGATTATAACGATGGCAAATGTGATAGTATAACGTGATGGCGGACGACCTTGACGACTTTAATGAGAAGTTTATCGACGAACAAATTCGGCAACTTTAACGATGGTGAAATGAGCGAACATGAACTCGACAATAATACTGACGACAACATACGTAACGTTGGTACACTCATCTTAGTGATGGCGTTGTTGTAGTGCAAACAGCACTTGAAGGCATGAAGACAAAGTGTGACGTCATGACTTCTTTTAATGGAGACAATAGATTTTTATTTTCTTATATTATCAAGGGAAGAATTAATGAGTTTCCTAAGAAGTAATCAATCTTGGGGGTCTAACAACGGATTGCTAGCGTCCAGGCTATTTTTAGCAAGATCCAATTATATATCATTGCACTTGTTAGTGGCTTCGCATTGTTGGTTAAGGGGAGAGAATAATAGGGATGCAGTACTAAACCACTTCTTTGTGTCCTGAGAAAAAGGATCAAGGCAGCTGCTCTTGAACTAAAAAAAAAAAATTAATGGAAAAGTGTAGCCTCTGAAGTCAGTAATTTATTTTTGGGATGTATCACCTCTTCGGGCACAAATGAATTAAAAACAAAAATCAACAAATACAGAAAGAGTAACCAGAAAACCTTTAAGGAAAGAAAAAGAAGATAAATGAACTAAGCGATGAACTACACTGAAAAATACATCATTTTATTTTAGAGTATTATACACATACACACAATCACACTCGCACGAGTACACAAACAAACGCATTACCTACATCTGCCTTACAAATCAAAGGTTGCCAACTTAATGCTTGGAGTGGCATGTTTGCGAATCATGCGGTACAGGGACTGGAACCATTTGGACATTGTGCTTGGTGTTGCCCTGTCGACCGGGCGACTATTCATTTTCCTTCTCCTCTACAATCAGGAGCTGTGTCGAGCAGGTCCACACACACACACACACACACACACCCTCTGTTTGCATGCATGCCGTGGAGGGTTTGTGTATTCTCGTTAACAAGAGCAGGGTCTTGTCCACTGACCCCAAGTACAATGACGCTAAAAGCATACTTCAGTCCAGTGTGGTAAATACAACTGAAATGACTCGACACTCGCTGACGTATCATTTGCAGAGAGTACGAAGATTGTGATTGGCATTGTCGCCGCCGCTTGAACGTGTTCGGTCAGGCGACTAGCATTTCTTACTTAATGGAGAAGCCCGTTGTGGTAGCTTTCTGTCTCCTGATTTTGTGTGCTTAGTGATTAGCAGTGAGGTTTGTGTTGAGAATTATGAAATAGTGCATTACACACGCATTCCCCCTCCATCTCCAAAAATGTAATATTAGCATCAGCTTTACGGCCCTTCACTGTCAATATTATTTATAGTATCTGAAAAGTTATAAACTGTGAATATTATTTATAGTATCTGAAAAGTTATAAACTGTGAATATTATTTATAGTATCTGAAAAGTTATAAACTGTGAATATTATTCATAGTGTCTGAAAAGTTATAAACTGTGTATATTATTCATAGTATCTGAAAAGTTATAAACTGTGTACATGAACATAATGGTTAGAAACCTGTGTACATGAACATAATGGTTAGAAACCTGTGTACATGAACATAATGGTTAGAAACAATGTAATATGCAGTGTGCACGTATGCGCGCGTGCACACAGTCTAAAAAGAAAAAAAAAAAGAAAGTACGAGAAAGGAAAGAGGAAAACAAAAAGAATCGAAAAGTTGTAAAGAATTCTGCAAAGATAATGGAATGGTGGCTGTCAGTCTCTCTGTATTAACGGGCTATTTCAGGACGAAACTAATACAACCACAGGGAACCAGATTTACGGTGGCGTGAAATTGCAGCGGAAGGACGCTTCTCCAAACTTGGACTGAAGCCTTAACCGGCACAGTCAGTCCTGACTGACAGGCACAACAACATGCTTCATATTGTTTGACGCTCTGAGAAAAAAGGTTGCGAACCTTCAACAGCGAGTCAGTCACCACATCGCGCCTCTAACTCTACCAGTACCATGGGAAACGTGGTCAGTGAGTGCATTGTCAAGTATGTGTTCATCAGCAGAGCAGGAAATCAAAATTCAGGGTCTGATGTGGGAGGCTGTGTGTGTGTATGTGTGTGTGTGTGTGTGTGTGAACAGATTCCTTGTATTTGTTCGCATCTTTTGTTGTGTATGTGTGTGTGTGTACCTACAGATTCCTTGTATTTGTTTGCTTCTTTGTTGTGTATGTGTGTGCGTGCGCGTACAGATTCATTATATTTGTTCGCCTCGTTGTATGTGTGTGTGTGTGTGTGTGTGTGTGTGAGTGGACAGAGTCCTTGTATTCGTTGGCTTTTTTGTCCTTTCAAAGTAGGATCAACAATCTGAGATGCAGGTTCTCTCCTACCGACACTCGCTGTTTTACCAGTTGACACGCTGTGCTTGAAACGTCCGAGTGGTAGAAATGACACTTTAAGGGTGTCTCCACCAGCAAGATCAATTGGACATGATAAATGACGTCATTTGATTTAAAAGCGAATTACGACATGATGAAAGAATACTACATTGCATAAATAGGTCGGCTGGTATAGATTACACAATATAGGGCGTGTGTACAGTTTCATCAGGATTTAATACAGCAGGACGTGCTAACACATCAACACAAATGAAAGAACACGTGAATAAATGTGCATGACACAGCTTCATGTGCATAACACACCAGTACGTGAAAAACATAATACGAATATAGCTCAATTGCATTTGAATTAAAAAAAGAAAAATCTGAATCAACGGTTTCTGAAGAAAAAGTACATCAGCGATATAAATCATTATAATTCATTATATTATTTGCCTACAAATATAGGAAATTGTTTAAGACTATTACAAAAATAGCAATATACGTTTGCAAATGGAAAAAGGACAAAAAAAACCTTTATAGTTTAAACCCCAAACCACACATTTGCATTGCTAAACAAGAAGAAGGAAAAGTTTACAAAAAAAATAAAGAAAGAAAATAGTAAAACAAAAGGTCAGAAAACCTAATATTTTAGAATAAAACCCAAGGATAAACATTTGCTCTCTCTCTCTCTCACTCACTCACACACACACACACACACACACACACACACACACACACACATCTCAAAAACAAAAGAAACTGCCACGTTCGCCTGTGTGTGTGATTGTATGTGTTTGTGTCTGTGTTTGTGCATGCTTGTGTGTGTATGTGTGTGTGTGTGTGAGTACGTAGCATATTTTGTTCTGATTTTTAAGATTTATTTTTGTTTAAAATAACTTTGTGAGGAGACTGTGAGGAGATTGTAGTCTATGAGTATTGGCGTAGGTTTGTAGGACTACGAAGTGGAATTCACAGTACTTAGCCACTTTAAAAAAGAAAAGAAATGAAAAGAAAAGCTTCTGTAAAAGGTCTGAATCTCATTTACTGCAGCCTAGCCTTTCTTGCCTAGCGATGGCCACTTTAAAAGAAAGGGAAAGAAAGGAGAAACAAGAGAAAACTGTCTGAAACACTCATTTAGTGCAATCTAGTCTTTCTTGACTAGCGATGGCCACTTTGCGTGTCGGACCTGCATCTTTTTACCCCCGGGCGTCGGAATTGATAAAATACACTCTAAGTGGCTGCCGTTCTTTTTCACTGGGCGCACACATCGATCTTTGAAGAAACCGCCAGCTTCACGTTAAAAGATTAACACTAACATACACAAAATGTGTACATTGACACGCCCACGTAAATTATATATCATAGCCCTTAGATACTGAAACATAAACACACGTTCGCACACACTTACCAGTATTTCTATTATCTTTATTATTAAGTAATGATACATGACGTCATCATTTCTGACGATATATATAATCTACAACTGATGGCGGTCGGGAAAATGTTTCCCAGTTTGTGCTTAGACGCGTCAAAGCCAGGGAGCAAAACATTCATGAAATGGTATTTGTGTGTGAGAAGTCACTTTATACAGCACAGATAAACAATCAAATATAGTGGTGTGTTTGGTGTGAAGGAATTGCTAAAACTACTCGGAGTGAGAACATTAATGTCACACTGATTCAGGACTTTAACCCGAAATGAAGCACACACTTTGACGTTTATATCTCTAATCACTTCAAAATGCCGCCCCAGCATTAATAATAGAACATGTATCCATTTGACATAAAACATGTATTTCCTCTTTTTAAAGTAATGGAAAAACCCTAATCCCGACAATACACTTTCACTTTCACTTCGTGGTTAAGACGATGTCTGAAGAAAATACAATTATAAACAATAGAAAGAATTTACAGAAATTACTTGTCTATGAAAATATTAAAACGAAAGCAAAACTCCGAGCTAGATCTGCAAATCAATGAAAACGTAACTGCAGCACATCAAATGGTTGCTTAATCGACTAACTAGTTTTTGAAAACATGCATGTGGACAACATTAACGATTTATGACTCTAATTAAGTGTGACGTGCCCTGCAGTTTTGCGTTACTGAGGTGAGAACGGCCCTACGTGAGCGAACTGCATGTGCGAATGGAAGAAATAAATAGGAGAAAGGGAATGTATTCGACCCCCACCTTTTCTTCCCACCAGCCCATCAAACGCCTGGATAGACTCAACTTGTTTTGAAATAAATAAAGGCACTCCTTAATGTTAAATGTCCCCAACATCACACATGATTTCAACAGCGCAGCCGACGCTCAGCAGGATTATGTAGAATTTATATTTGTCTATTAATTGGATCCAAACCAAGACGTCACATAAATTCCCCAAATACCCATCCATATGGAATGAACTACCCTTTTGACAAGTAGGAGCTTTCTTGGCAGTCTTTTACGAATTAAAACCAAACACGAAATAAATAAATAAATCATACTAGGAGATTCAGGGGACACGTAATCGTGTGTGACGCAAATAGAAATAATGGTTATTATTTTACATAAATGTGAATAATAATACATAATGGTTATTATTTTACATAAATGTGAATAATAATACATAATGGTTATTGTTTTACATAAATGTGAATAATAATACATAATGGTTATTATTTTACATAAATGTGAATAATAATACATAATGGTTATTCTTTTTACATGTATGCCAATAATACATAGAATTAATGGTTATTATTTTACTTGTATGCCTGAGCAATACATATAAATATAATGATTATTGTGTGATTGATCATATAATTAGTATTAATCCCTTTAATAAAAATGTACCTTTGTTTACTCGAAAGTATTTGAAATTATTCTATTTTAGACATTTCTAACTTTTACATCTTCAGAAACGTATTCACGTGACAATTTCCCCACACCCATTACTATGCCGTCATCTGTACTCATTTAACTCTTCTTCCGGTCTAATTAACAAATACCCCCCCCCCCATACCACGTATGGCCTCAAACATTTGTCATATCTTTTTTAGGGATTAAATTAATTAATATATCGGAATATTATATGTTCTTTATAGCGAGCAGATAACTCTATTATTTGTCATGGGATTAAGTTAATTAATATGTCGAAATATTATATTTTCTTTGTCTCGAGCAGATAACTCTATTATTTGTCACGATTCTCAAATTGTGTTACGAGCGTCATGACAATTATATCATGTTGCAGAAGGGGGTTGAGGTTGGAGAGTGTCTTAAATAAATTGTTTTTGTAAGGCAATACATTTAGGGCAACACGAACGATTTTCAAAGAAAGGGAGTGAATGTGTGTGCTCGTTCTGTACTCTGAATCTCACGTAAACAGAATTATTCTATCGTAACAATGTATTTAATATTCTCCTACTTTCTCTCTCTTCCTCCGCCCACCCAGCCAATCTCAAAGCCGCTTCCTATGTAAAGACAGTGACACTTCATTGTATGTAGTTTTGATTTATGTTTGATGTTATTTATTTTATTATCAATCTTTTTCTTTCTTTCTTTTTTCCCCCCACTGATTACTAGCCCTTTGTCTTCTTCCTGTCTCGGATACATAGGGGCAGTCCAGCAGTAACACGGTTTGTATGTCACTAACCTCTCGATCGCTCAAATCTAAGGTCCCATCTCGGAGTCAACAAACCCTTCATCGCTCCAGTTCACCTAGAGGTGGGCTTAGTGTCTGGTCCTTTAGAAGGGTAGATGAATGAGGTCCCGTGTGCTACAAGTCGCGCACACTGAAGACTCTTTAGCAGTAATAATAGGAAAGTGCAAGTAATCCACGCCTTCCAGGGTACTTGCACCCCAGAAATCTACCCCGAATGAACCGATAAAGTTTACCGTAACTTATCAATGTCTTTATAACTCTCATTTCCAGAGCATAAATCTATGTCTGTCTGTTTCTGTCGACCTGTCTCTGTCTGTCTATCTCTATATGTCTGTCTATCTTTGTCTCTGCTTGCCCGTCTCTGTTTATCTCTGTCTGTCTCTGTCTATCTCTGTCTATCTCTGTCTCTGATTTGTACTTTGAAAAAATAAAGAGCATTTCATATTCTAAATGTTCCAAAGAATAACAAAAAGACTTGAAAATTAAATTTAGAAAATCAAAAGAAATTGCATCAATTAATTAGAACGGGATGACCGACTCCGTTAAATATTTATTAGAAAAACAAGAGAGGAGGAGAGAGAAGGAGACGGGGGAGAGAGATGGGGGAGAGAGGGAGAGATAGGAGAGAGATAGAGGGAGTGAGAGAGGCAGGGAGGGGGAGAGAGAAGGAAGAAAAATGAGAGAATGAGATTCCGATTCCATCAAATGTTTAGTAGAAAAATAAGAGAGGGGGAGGAAAAGGGAAGAAGGGGAGAGAAAGGGTGTGAGAGAGGGAGAGAAAGGGGAAGACGAGAAAAAGGGTGGGAGAGATGGGGAAGGGAGAGTGTGACGCCACCACCACCTAGTTAATGGTCATTATTATTAATAATAATAATTAATCATTCATACCCAATTACAAGTGATGAGAATCTTAATTTATGTTATTAATAATAATAATTAATCATTCATACCCAATTACAAGTGATGAGAATCTTAATTTATGTTATTAATAATAATAATTAATCATTCATACCCAATTACAAGTGATGAGAATCTTAATTTATGTTATTAATAATAATAATTAATCATTCATACCCAATTACAAGTGATGAGAATCTTAATTTATGTTATTAATAATTCTCCAGTAGACACCACTAATCTCTCTTCTTAGCGGACATGCGGACGCTGTAAACGTTTTCTCTTTTCTACAAAATCAAAGATATTTACTGTCACACAATATTTCGGTAGGTGGAAAACGTGGAGAAGACAAATCCGTCTTTAATATACAGTTAGCCAGTCCCCATCCACCCACTGTCTTTACAACATATGGTTATTAACATGTGTAAGGTCAATAATTTAAGAATAAATTTATTAAATCAACAATCAAATATATAACATATGAATATAATCAAAAGAGCAGTGACATTTACATCACTTGACAACAATGTTTGATTAATGCTGGAAATAATTCAGTTTATCCTAGCATAGACATAAGCAGTCAATAACATAAATATTTAACCAAGTTCATGGATATCACCATGGAAATGAGAGTAGAGTTTTAAAGAACTAATTAAAGTCAATACACATAACCTCTTCAAAGATGGCGGCTGTCACCAGTACGTGTTTCACAATCACAAGGTTTGCAACAAGTCACTGCCTTTCATATCTAGGCGAGGTCCCATGTGTCCCTCCTAGAGGCACATTACACAACTGTTCCAGAATCTTTGACATGCTCTCCAAGCACACCATAGAGAAACGTCTGAATTTTTCATGCACTATTAAGCAGGAGGACTGTTCTAGAAGTTCCATGTGCATTTACTTAACACACCACGAGGAATGTTTAAAATGAGCTCCATGAATTCTCTAGACCAAACTCAGTCCACTCATCTGCCTTATTGATTCTCGAATGGAATTCATTGGAATCAACTTACAGCAAAATATTTTACTGATAAGTTGATAACAAAACTGGATTCAAACATCAATGTAATCTAGTAGAGCACAGTAGTCAGCGTAGACTGACGTGAAGAGAAAAACAAAAAGGCCTTCCTCTCTGCAAAAATTCAAATTAAGGCAGCACTAAATTTCAGGCATACTTCATCTATAAACTCCTTTCTGTCTTACAGACATTCTCAACTTACAAATCCTGCAACAATTTTGTTAGGCTGATACACACAGAAAGAAGCATAGCATCAATCAAAATTCACAAGTATAATGTACAACGTAATCAAATTAATGAACATAGAAATTAGTTCAGTTACATAAGCAATCTCTAATTCAAATCATAGATCAATAGCAAACGTACAAAATATTCTAAGCCCATTCTTCCTTTATCAGTGAGTTAACTTACCATAGGCTAACGATTGTCTTTATCACCAGACTCGTTATGTTCATATTCAAAGTGATTAGAATAGAGCATTTCTTCAACAAAGAAATTTCCGGTCCATCCCCATTGGATGAAATTGATATGAACAAGTGTGAGACTATTAGTCAAAAAACTATTCATCCAATTGGAACTGGTTTGGATTGATTCAGCAATTCTCTAGCATATTATGAACTCGAGTTGTTTATTCCAACTCTGCCTCCGACAAAAGTACCACCATTAGGAGTGGCGAAGGTCCGGTCACTTTTACAACTTAACAATTTGCATAATAATTAAGTTTAGAAATAGGGATAGGCAAATTTACTCTGCCACAGAGAGGGGGGGGGAACAGAAAGATGGAGAGGGATATAGGAGGAGAGAGAGAAAGAGGAAGAGAGAGAGGGGAGGAGGAGAGAAAGAGGAAGAGAGAGAGAGAGAGAGGGCTGCCGTGTGTACTGTGAACACTGTAGTATTCTGACTGCAGTTAAACATTTCCTTTCCGGTCTGACTCGTTTACAAAAAAAAAAAAAAAAAAAAAAATAGAAGAAAGAATAAAGAAGGAAAAGAAAAATAAGAAAAGGTGGAGCACATAGCTATTAAATAGTTTTTTTTTTCTTCTAAATTTGCTTTGAAGACACAAATCTCATCTACCAGCACTTGCATGAATAAAAAAATAATGAAATAATTTAGAAAACAAGATGACTTTTTTTCAAAATGAAACCGAGGTTTAGAAATAAGAAAACAAATACTGCTTTCCATCAGACAAAGACATAATGGAAATTTGTCTTTTGTATTTATTTTTGTTCAAATTATAGCTACTGCTGTAAAGTCTTTGAAACATGAGCACATAATAGTTTTTGTAACTGTTAATCTCTGATTTTAAAATATTAATATTTAAGCATAACTCATAAATTGCGTTGAAGTATTATTTTGGGGCAGTTTAACATTGCGCATGCGCAGATTACAGTGCGCATACGCAGGCACAGTGTTTAAGCAAGGTGCCAACATTCTGATTTTAGATCTAAGTGCATTTGTCTCTGTTCTAGGCATGAAAACACATTTTAGCTGCAATGATGGTGAAGGTTTTGTTTTCTTCAATTCTTTTTATTTCATTTTTTTTTTAACTTAAGGAAGAAATAACAGAGACAGAAGAAAGCATAATAAAAACGAAAACTACACACTTCTATTAGGTATTATGGGTTTTGTTTGTTTTATTTTGCTTTTACAAGAAAACAGTCAAGCGGGTTTTTTCTTTAATTTTCAGTGAGCACGTATATATGTTATTATTTCTGGCTGGAAGAATCATCGATGTAGTGTGCAAAACAAACACGTCTCAAAAACAGAAACCTGCATCCGAGTTTATGTCAGGCTTGGCTAACCGAGGAACGACTAACTAGACCGCCTGTTCCGTGTGGTACGACTATATTGTGGGTAATTAAAAAGAGTTATCCGTCCGGGCAATCTTCGTCAGCTCGCTGGGATCCTAGCAGGTCTACAGTCAGAAAGGAAATTTTACACGGCTGTAAAACGAAAGATGGCGAAAACAAGCACGCGATTCCTGTTACGTGCGTGTTTGTCTGAGCAAAACACTACGTGACTGCCGATCGCGCCTTGTTGTGTCTGCGTTTCCGTTGTTTCTTGACAATCGGCATCTTTACTTGAGCAAACAGAGCCCGGAATATCTACACGTGAAGTCTGAAAGTGGGGTGGCACCACTACATCCTTTCTGTTCCACAAAAGCTGACTCTGCATCTTTGGGTTTGAAGAACTGCAAAAAATAGTGCAATCAGATTCAAGTATTAAGTGTTAATAAATATTTATTTTCATAATTAAAAAGAAAGTAAAGGGAAGTTAAGAGAATAGTACTTGTTTATTGTTTATTCTTTAGAGAAAAAAAATGTTTTGGAATGAATGAATGAAAGAATGATGATGCATGAAAAGAAATATATTATTAAGGATTAGTTTCAACTTTTGCTTTCTTTCTTTTTTTTTTTTTTTAATGAATCGAGCTAATGTATTATAAATATATATAAAGAGGATATTACCGTCTTTAGCACTTGTTCTTTTAAAGTAAAAATTAAACATTCTTTTAAGCCCACATTAAAAAAAATAAATAGAATGATTGTACAATGGTTATTCGGGTATTTCCCGGCGTTAAGATAAAGTGAGAGATAATTCTGTCTGTATTCAGGTGAACAAACGTTTGAGATTGTATTTATGAACGACTTGTTAAAAGCATACAGTGTGAATATTTCCATTGTTTCAGCACCTACTTAATTGCATTTTCTCTTTTAATTATTAAGCAGAAATAATTATTACCTTTGATTGAGTCCACTGGTTCTTTACCATTTCTGCTTATAGTGTTAAATTAACCATGGATTTTTATTTTAAATTTTCATCCCTTCCCGTATGATTTCTTCTCATCGGTGTCCTTAAACATTTGAACGTTGAGTTTGTAGTGTATGTACACTAGACTTAGAATGAAGCAAACAGGAACGATCCCAAATAGCTTAGTTGTAAATTCTACGTAAATATGAACAAGACTGAAATTGTCACTGTGCATGAACTATTTATTGGCAATCCATCTGTCTAGAGAATCTAGTGGTAGTGAGTGTAGACAGTAAGTTTGGACAGTTATATGTGACAGTGAGTGTAAACAATTAGTTTGGACAGTTATATACGACCGTGAGTGTAGACAGTAGTTTGGACACAGTTATAATGACAGTAAGCGTAGTCAATTTGTACACATTTAGGTGTGACAGTGAGTGTAGACGGTTTGTTCACAGAGTGACAGTGAGTGTAAACAATAAGTTTGGATACAGTTATAAAATGAAATGAAATTCATAGTTAGAGTAATTAATTATTTATGTAATGTATAATTAAAAAGATTTATTTTATAATTTAATATTTATACTTACCATACATTTCACAAACATAATTTTAATATGTGTTTGAGAGTGGCTTTTGAAAAGAATTAAAATGTCATCCTGTATGAATACTCAAATGGTAAAATCTCTTTTTCAACGCTGCATGCAATCACTCTTATAAAAAAAAATAATTTCTTTGTTTAGAAATATATTACATGTACCTTCTAATTGGTGACGCCGGCTTCGGCGAGAAGAAAGCCTGTATCATGACGTCATTTCCCACTGTAGGAACAAAGTATCCGCCTGGACAAAACAAGTGGTCATCAGAGCCAGCACAGGCGAGAACGTTGTATCCATTCGTGTGTAAGGGTGGTACCGGCTTGGACAATTATGTGTCAGCATATCCAATCTTACTGGGTCGATCTGCATTTTCAAAGACTGCATTTGAGCCTTGAGCGGACAGCTCGTCTGTTGTGAAGGAAGAGAGGAAGTGAGGACAAGCGGTGGGCACATACGAAAAAGTGAATTTCTTTCAAGTATATGCACTCTCTCGTAAATTTGTCTTAATGATGATTTCATTATCCTTTAACTCCATTAGTATTGAGTGATTTCCTTTTTATCATTTTATTTAATTTTTCAAGATGAAAAGATTAAACAGTGAACTGTTAAGAAATGGGAAAATTTGCAAAAGAGAATTGCATTCTTTTGTTGTGTATAAAATCTGTGCGATGAGAGTATGTCAGGAACTGCACTGATTTCGATTATTTTGTGTTTAATTTGGTGTTAGTTGTTTGTTATTTATGTCTACATATATACATATAACTACTTATTGGAAATTCAATTTCAATTTGCTATTTATATTATTTTAAATTCTTTGTTGTGGTTACACGTCTGCTTTTGACTCCATAAGTAAAGATGGTACGTTGATTTAGCGCGCGCGTGTATGTGTATGTGTGTGGGACACCTAGCATGCCTTCGGACCAAGGAGAGTGACGTGTGAAAGCCAAACAAATATTGTAGCTAACAGCTAACAAATTGGGACACAGATAACACTCAATGCAGGTAATATATTGTTCATTAAAGAGGCACTGAGGCTCGAGAGAAATTTTTCCTCCTCACTTGTAAAGACCTTTACGAGTGTAGTTAAGGGGTTGAATTAGATATATTAATCTATTAACCCTGCAATTCCCAAGGTTATTCAATTTATTGACTGTACAAACCAACGGCAGGCAGCTTAAGTTCTATTTACCAAAGGTGTTTCGAGTAGGTAAAATGAGGTAAATTGAACAGACTTCTCATTATTTATGATCATACGAAGACATATATTTGGAAACCACAGATCTGAAGAGAGTTCTCATTATTAGTGTTAGTGCACCAATCAATAATTATATTTGTAACAGAGTTCTCTTTATTAGTGTTAGTGCACCAATCAATAATTATAGTTGTCACAGAACTCAAGAGAGTTCTCCTTATTAGTGTTAGTACACCAATCAATAATTATAGTTGTCACAGAGTTCTCGTTATTAGTGTTAATGCACCAATCAATAATTATAGTTGTCACAGAACTCAAGAGAGTTCTCAGTATTAGTGTTAGTGCATCAATCAATAATTATAGTTGTCACAGAACTCAAGAGAGTTCTCAATATTAGTGTTAGTGCATCAATCAATAATTATAGTTGTCACAGAACTCAAGAAAGTTCTCAATATTAGTGTTAATGCATCAATCAATAATTGTAGTTGTCACAGAACTCAAGAGAGTTGTCGTTATTAGAGTATGATGCGATACAAAGATACGTATTTGGGAATCACAGATCTGAAGAGAATTCTCATTATTAGAGTATGATCAAATCCACCCGTATAAGCACCGCTGGATTGTCCATGAGATTAATCTTGATGCACTTGCAAGGAGACGGTAATTTAGAGCATGTCACGAATTTCTTCAAATAAAATTTTATTACCAGATAAAACAAGTAGTCAAACAAACAAAAGAAAACATAATTCGATCAATAAAGTAAGGGAAAAATAAAATAAGGGAAAAAGCCCACATAATCCAAAAATAAAAATACAAGCACACTCATTAAGAAATATTCCAACACAAAAATCAAAACCAAAAACAATGAAGACATAAGTAAAGTCTCATACACACAATCACACACACACAACAACAACTGTGGATACATAAGAAAAAAGTATCTTTCCCTTTCACTCAAAACAATATCAATTGTGAATACACAAGGCAGTCACACACACACACACACACACACACACACACACACACACACACACACACACACACACACACACACACAACTGTGGATACATAATGTTATATGATGGGGGATTTTCCCATATATTTTAAATAAATTTTCATGTTGCAATTTAAATTGAACACTATTTGTAATTTGAATGACGTCGTTATTACATCATGCTTATTTTGGAAGTGAGGTCCTGAATGAATGACGTATATATTACATCATGCTTATTTTGGAAGTGAGGTCCTGAATGAATGACGTATATATTACATCATGCTTATTTTGGAAGTGAGGTCCTGAATG
Source organism: Sinotaia quadrata (assembly GCA_028829895.1). Classification (NCBI taxonomy): domain Eukaryota; kingdom Metazoa; phylum Mollusca; class Gastropoda; order Architaenioglossa; family Viviparidae; genus Sinotaia; species Sinotaia quadrata. Next base: position 63,364,030 of record CM054179.1, read on the forward strand.
AATGACGTATATATTACATCATGCTTATTTTGGAAGTGAGGTCCTGAATGAATGACGTATATATTACATCATGCTTATGTTGGAAGTGAGGTCCTGAATGAATGACGTATATATTACATCATGCTTATTTTGGAAGTGAGGTCCTGAATGAATGAAATGAGTCGTGCGTGGTGGCAGATTTACTGACCGGTGTTTGATGTTTGCGCCAATTAGGTCATCGAGTGTTTGTTGTTTAAATTTATGTGATCAACGGCCAATAAACGTGGCAAGGGATTAATTTGCCGCGTGTGTGTGATTTTGGATATACAATGGGGATGAGTTGTTACTGGATCGGCAGAGGTGGTCAGAAGTTGTTACGAAAGTCATAAGAGTATTAGCTCTAGGTAATTGGCCGGATCTAAGGCGTGTCTAGCAGACACAGGTGTGATTTCAAGGGAAGATAAAAGTGATAGAAAATTTTACTCTTTACTCTTTCTTCAATCATCTCTTTGGGTGAGCGTTCTTGAAACGGGGTCCCTCCCTACATTGGTTTTTACATGGAAGTAAAACCCTGGCTGGATAAGGTAAATGCTTCTTTGTATTGTGTGAATGGTTAGGTTTTATTATAATGCTATATACTATGTTTTATTTTGAACATGTTAACATTTCTTTCTTTCAGCTATGCCAAACTTAGTATTTATTAATAGAGCAATTGACTGGACACTTAGACTCTGCAATTGCTTGTGTTTCAGGGTTTCTGGCTTTTTCTGATTTTGGATTTTGGTTCTGATTTCTGATTTCTGATTTTTTGGTTTGCATCTTCATCTTGATTTGCATCTTTGATTTAAGAGATTTGGAATCTATTCCTGATGTGATGTCATGATCTACTGAGAGTCTACCAGCGTGTGCATGTCACTCCAGTGCATGAGACAAGGTGACTACAGTGTGTCTAGAACTTGTTCTATATGGCATTAGGATGAAATATGTTATTTAATTTTTCTAAATCTTGTTACCTTTTCTTTTATTAAAATTCTTGTTATTATTTTAACATTGCATATTTGTTAGTGAAGTAATTTCTATCATTTGTTATCGTAGTCTGAATTGATAATCTAATGATTACGTCTTGTTCTCTGTTCGTCTGTTCATAATTGTCATACATCTATTCATAAACATCGATTCTCAGCTATAACTGAGTGGGGGCCGGAGCCAACTTGGTGGTGTACTGGTATATCGGCGTAATAGTTGCAGATATATATATATATATAACCAGTGACCCATACTCTGCATCAGCACTTGTAGATGTCTTGTATAATAATTAATTACTAATATTTGATATAATTCATTATTACAGTCACCCCCCCCCCCAACAAGAGAACAGCAGTGACACATAAGAGAAAGGTCTCTCTCCTTTTCACACAAATATACAAGACAGAGCCACACATACACACAACTGTGAATACATAAGACAAAATAACATATACACAACTGTAAATACACAAAACAAAGTAATAAACACATATACACAACTGTAAATACACAAAACAAAGTAATAAACACATATACGCAGGCACAAACTGTAGTAGCAAGCATATAAAGGCACGCACAACTTTGTGTACACAAGATTAAGTTAGATTTTCATTGAACTGTCCTCGCCAGCCCGCTGATTCTTATTTAACAGATAATTCTCAATCTTCACTTTGAGTGCAATTTCCTTATATGTGTTTCACGCCAGTAATCCACTTGCACTCCCTATATTTGTGTGACTCTTAAACAAGTGTGTATTCATCCTCTGTCAACACAATCAGTTCAGATTTACCTTCCAGGCAATTAATTGACTATACTGCATCGCAATCTGTTCAGCTCTTTAGCGCTGCGTCACAAGCTGTTCACAAAAACTTTCGGGTCACAGAGGAAACCCAATTCCGACTCACTCAGCTGCGAGATGTATTTTTAGGTACAAAATGAATGGCCTCACCATTTAAACCAGGGGTTCTCAAACTCATTTTGCCTGGAGGCCGCTGGAAGTAGAGTCTGGGTGAAAATGGGCCGCATCATTATTCCCTGCTGCCAGAGACCTAGCAACGCTTCCTTTTACACAGCTGAGACACAGGGAGGAAGCCACCCTCAGTATGGCTTGAAGATGCTCATCAGTAAGTTTGGACCTGAATTTTGACTTATTAAAATTCATGGTTGAGAAGAGCTTTACACACAGATAGGTGCTCCCAAAAAGGCACATGGTCCGCTTGAACATCCCGGAAAGCTCAGGGAAGGTAAGGGGCAATTCTTCAAAAACTGTCCAAGCTTGTCTGCTTTTCCACTCACCTCCCTGAACTTGGCTTTGAGTTCAGAATTACACTGTATGTCAATTAGCTCCATTTGAAGCACAGGATGGCATCTTCCACAGGGAAGGGATCAGCAAATATTTGAAAGGTAATTCTGTTTTTCTTGAAATCTGAAAACTTGACTTATCAACTACTCGCTCAGCACGAACCTTTCTGCCAATCAGCAAAGAAATGTTACATACATATAATATATCTGTGGCGTTAATTTGCCGCGTGGATGTCAGCCATAGCAAACGAGTCGTGAGGTCTGTGATAGGTACAAAGCAAGTTTAATCTTACAGACAATATATCACGTGATCTCTTTCTCTCTCCCAGTCACTCTACTCGCACCCTTCCCCCCGCTTTTAGGTAGGAAATAAAGACACAAAGCATATTGATGCTGTAAATCATCTAAAATGGGGTGGGGTGGGTGGGGAAGAGGAGAAGGAACCACTCTCAAACTAATTGCGACATTTACTTTGGTGCCGAAATATTTGTTATATTCACATGCTGTAAGAGAATTTTTATATGTTCGTAAAATTTATGGAACATTATGTTTTATATAAATTTAATACAAAAGTATTGCAGTTGTGGGGTTTTGTTGCAGTCGGATGACTACACCTATGTACTGGCAGCGCAAATGGAACGGTGGGGAAGTAGATGACTCAGTGCACAATTATTCTTAATTCCATTTTTGTTGCTATTACCTCGTACAGGCCTCCTCTGCCCGTGTCGTGTGTACCACGAGCACACTGCTTGTTTTGTTGCCTGCACTATTTATTGAGGCGACGGCAACACAATCGAGCGAATGACAGCAATCCTGATTGTTGGGAAAGTCGTAACTTGCAAATCACAAATTTCTCAGCTGCCTTGACCTGCACAAGCAAACATAGTACTTTAAAATGATCAAATTGTATTTACCGTAGATACTGTTTACCCATCTTCAGTTTCGAATTCTTTCGATTTTTTTATTTGCTACAATCTATCAAAGTGTCAACTAGCATTTTTAACTGACCCTGCGTACGGCCGGCTTTCACTTGATTTCCCTCCCGTCGCCTGTCACTGGCACCTCGATTGTGTTAGCAAGCATCTTTAAGTTTTGAAGATTTTTGGACTGTTGGAAACATCAAGCCCGTTGATTTCAGTAAAGATGAGTGTGAGGTTGATCTCTGTAACTAGCCAGGCCCTATATGGTCGCCATTTTAGGCCTACTTCTTATGCTTGTGTAAACACGTGCGATTTAAAATTATCAAGAAATGCAATTATGTAGATATTCAGCACAAGATATGCACATTCATGTGCATATAAAGATGGTAAGTTTCTATTTAATGGCACCATGTCTAATCGTATATAGTGTCTGACTTAATTACCTCCCTCTCTTTCAGTACGTTTAGTTACTCTCATACAGTTCTTAACTTAATTACCTCCCTCTCTTTCAGTAAGCTTAGTTACTCTCATACACGTGCGATTTAAAATTATCAAGAAATGCAATTATGTAGATATTCAGCACAAGATATGCACATTCATGTGCATATAAAGATGGTAAGTTTCTATTTAATGGCACCATGTCTAATCGTATATAGTGTCTGACTTAATTACCTCCCTCTCTTTCAGTACGTTTAGTTACTCTCATACAGTTCTTAACTTAATTACCTCCCTCTCTTTCAGTAAGCTTAGTTACTCTCATACAGTTCTTAACTTAATTACCTCCCTCTCTTTCAATAAGCTTAGTTACTCTCATACAGTTCTTAACTTAATTACCTCCCTCTCTTTCAGTAAGTTTAGTTACTCTCATACAGTTCTTAACTTCATTACCTCCCTCTCTTTCAGTAAGTTTAGTTACTCTCATACAGTTCTTTACTTCATTACCTCCCTCTCTTTCCGCACGTTTTAGTCACTCTCAGACAATGACTCACCTAATTACCTCCCTCTCTTTCAGCACAGTTTGTTATTCTCACATTAATCCTAATTACTAATCTCTATTTACATATATGTTCTAGTCATTCTGACGCACTAACAATTCTAATTACTAATCTCTCTCTATATATATGTTCTAGTAATTCTCACGTATCTACAATCATAATTACTAATCTCTCTTTACGTACATGTTCTAGTCATTCTCACGCGCTAACAATCCTAATTATTAATCTCTATTTCAGTACATGTTCTAGTCATTCTCTCTTGCAGAACCTAATCTAATAACCTCTTTTATTGTTTTTACTTTTTTAAACATGAAAGCCTCGCTATACAATTTACATTGTTTTACCTGCTTACCACCTCTAAGCAAACGTTTAGTACACTTTAATCTCGATACGTGCAGTTAGACATTTGATCTGTTTCAAGCCGCTCTGCAAACATTTAAGTTATTTTACATGTTTAAGTTGGAGAAACTAGGTCAAACCTCAGGAACAATACTCATTAAATAATCTATTCACTCCGTTCCTGAGTGTTAAAGTTAAGAAATTCTTACACTCTTTGCAAGTATGAGCACTTCTGAAGAATTATAAGTTTCTGGCCCTCACACATCTCCTCTTAACTCAGGTGGAACACTTCCCAAGATAAGTTATGACTGACTTAATATAATCAAAATTCTAGCCTCCACCCCCTAAACTACATATCTTCTTCCTAAATTAAAACACGGAAGTGGAAGTGTTAACAAATAATAACAAATTTACTCAATGCAATGAATACGATTAGCAAGTGGAAGTGTTAACAAATAACAACAAATTTACTCAATGCAATGAATAAGATTAAAAAATACAAAGACAAAATATAGTAGCAAGTCACAAGGCAATAAAAACAAGAAAAAAGGTTTTCAATCTAAATTAGATTCGTAAAAAGTTAGTTATGAGAACTCTCCTAACGAATACTAAATTGTTCATGAATCTTGAATTGTTCATTTGAACTCAATATAAACTTTAAAATCAATATATTGTTTTTAGAGTCTTTGCTCTTCAGCGGATATCAAAGTCACATAAATTATTTGGTTGAATACTACAGTTTATGTTTGTGGAATCAGAGTTATGAAAATCATGGAGAAACACAGCAAGGGTGAAATAATTTTAGAACTGATTCACCTGATTAATAGAAGTGCTTGGCAGAGTTAGTAGCTCTTGGCGTATCACTAACTACGTGCAAAGTGGGATGTTTTCCGTGCGATGACACGTGATGACCATGGAAGGAATTTACTGCTGCGAAATTGGCATACTTGTTTCAAGTCTTTAATGATGTTTTAACACTGCTGCCTGTTGGTTGATCCAGACTGTAAAATGTTCATGTTCAGTCTGTGATGCAAATGAAGACAAATATTTTGACTACCCTTGTTTACAGTTTAGGTAGCTGGTAGTGGCAAGGATAGCCTCTAGTCAGTAATCATCAAAAGGACTGGCAGGTCAAATGAGCTATTCTTCTTTTTGGCTTGAGCACTGTTAGAATACATAATTAATTTCCAGGTATCAATTCGTGTGTAGGAAATCATGTGATTTCTCACCCTTTCATTTCTCTCTTATATTCACCCACACATATAGTATTTATAAACCATCATAAATTTTGGTCACAACAAAACGGCGTCAATGCATATAATTTTACTACATTGAAAATGACAGAGAAATTATAATATTCATAAACTAATATATTTCTCAGTCACAACAAATAGGCGAAATGTATTCAATCATGACATTACTAAAAATGAGAAAAATCATGGTATCCACAACCAACGCATTTTTCGGCCACAACAACATAAAATAAAATACTCATCACTTGTAATTAGTTATAGATGATTAATTAATTCATAATAATAATAATAACCATTAACTAGGTGGCGTTAGCGTCACAAGGGAATGCTGAATTGGATTTGTCACGCAGAATACGCTGAATCGTGGGTTCTAGGGTTAATATGAAATTAGGATTATTTATGAATGTAAAAGAAATACCACTGTTAATGATGCACAGAGTTACATACGAGTATTAGCGAGACTTCCTTCTGTGACCTTCCACCCCAAAGTGCATGTGAATCTTTGAGCTAGAAACTGCCAGCCTCAAACGCCACAGCAGGTGTTGCTGTTTTCTTATGGGGAGCACTTCCAGTCGAAGTGTTTCGTGCTGTCCATGGCAGTTATAATCTTGTTGACTGATAAAGAAACAAAATTGTCAAAGTGAAAGTCTTTGGCAGACATACAGGTGATGGCTACCACATTTAAAACCAGAATTGATTTCTGTCGAAGGATATGCAGAGTCATAGTTCAGAGAAAGGGGGGCACGGATTAACGGTGTTAATATTAGATAACTTTCTATCCAGATACCATGACTTTCCTGAGTATATAGATCAAAGAGCATGCGCGCTGCCAAAACTGTTATAAAAATTTATTTTTGTGGTCATCTTCCGGTTTTCATTGTTCAAGTTATGATCTTACGATGAATCACTCGTACTTTAATATTGTTTTTTCAGCTATAAACAATGAATAGAAGTACAGGAATGCATTGTAAATGCAAATGGAGAATACTGAAGAAAAAGGCTTTAAATCATTCTAGATGTGAACATTTTTCAATTTAACCTTGTGACTGCGAATGTGATACACCCTTGGCATTTTATTGAATCTCGTCGGAGCAAAACCTCAAGAGACAGATATTGTCTGCTTTGCAGCTGAAAAATCTTTCACGTGTTTACGTATGTAATTTAAATTTCTCTGATTAAAAGCGTTCCGCCCACAGCCCTATTACCAGAGTCATATCATGGTTATGAAAGAAAGCAAGTTTAAAAGCGTTGAGTGCTGTTGGAGGTATCCAGCGACGATGTCGTCTGCTGCAAATATATGTACAAACCTTCCAGTCAAACTTGAAAAAAAAAAGAAAATTATCTGCTGACGGATACGGCACTTCTTACCCATCTAAGCGTCTCCTTGACCTATTTTTTGATGCTCCCATCTTACTTTCAAAGAATCCATTCTTTTTGAGAGTCTAAAAATGACTAACCTCTCATGAAAGACTTATAGTGAATATGCATTCTCCGTATCAAATCCATAAAACCGGAAGTTGACCATAAAAAAACTTGAGGATTTACAAATATCACCTATACTGAGGTCGGGAAGGTTGTGGATACTACAGGTGATTGGATTGGTGAATAATAGCCAATAGCTGTCGTGTTATGTACTCAAATAGCTACATATATTTTTACCTGATGGAGCTACCCAACCAAGGTAAGTTTACAGGGAAACTGGAACAGTTCATGATGTCGAGGGAGGGGGGATAATTCCATAACAGCAATCGAAAACTGTCCCTTGCTCAAGAGAAGTTTCACGGGTGCAGGTGAAGAGACCAAGGACGACAACTACGGCAACAATTAAAACCGGTATCCTCTTGAAGGAAGGCTTTGCTGGTGGAGAGCAAGAGAGAAGAAAACAACAGAAGCCCTCCAAGACAAACACAGCAACAGGGCGAAGAACCCAGAGACTGTACTGGGCCCTTACGTGAATTTGAGAACTGCATACCGCCTTGCCAAGGCGCTCTGTTAAGCAGAATAGGGCACCTTGACATGGCTCACATACTTAAACGGCAGACTCCACAGTGTGTCAACAACTAATGGGTACAGAATTGTCCTCGCCTCTGTTTTGTGTGTGTGTGTGTGTGTGCGCCCAGTTAAAAATTCAGTTGTTCTCTTTCTTTCTCTATTCTCTCTGCATCTGTCAGTCGAATTCAGCCGCAAACGTGCCAACTTTTAATTAATGGATGTGAACGGAAGTTGTATGCAACTGCTTTCTGCTAGGCCTTGTTGACACAACTGCAACGGTTTCTGCAATGCTGGTGATATTATGTGCTTCCCGGCAACGAGCGTTGATTTCGTGCTAAAAGTTGGAGACATAATGTGTGTGTGTGTGTGTGTGTGTGTGTGTGTGTGTGTGTGTGTGTGTGTGGGTGAGTGGGAGGTTTATTGGCTGCAGTAACCTGCTTTGCAGTTATCTACGACACTATGACGGGATGTGTGGGGCTACAGTAATGGAGAAAGAGACTACAGTTCCGTCTTCATGAACATAAAAGACCTCGGATGATTGAAAAAAACAACACAAAAATAAACAACTTGTAGGACAAGATTCTTTAGATTACGGTCTAGTTTCTTTATCAATATTTTTTATTTTGTCATGAATCATCTCTAACACTACTGTGATTTTGTGTTCATATTTCTTATGGTGCACACTGTGGTATTTGTAAAAGTACGCATTCTTGTGTGGTAATTGTAAAAGTACGCATTCGTTTGTGGCATTTGTCAAAGTACGCATTCGTTTGTGGCATTTGTCAAAGTACGCATTCGTTTGTGGCATTTGTCAAAGTACGCAATCTTGATAAATGTAGATGATCGTTAACACATTCGAATCCAGTCAGTTAAGACTTTCCAATGCAATGATGATGCCCCTCTCTCTCTCACACACACTCACACACACACACTCACACTCTCTCACACACACTAACACACTCACACACTCAATCTTTCACACACTCACACACACACAAAGTTGTAACACTCATTCAGCACGTAACATTATTATAGCGTAAGTAGGACAAAAAGGGTTTCGGTGGGGAAATGGGTTAATCCTTTCACACTACAACAGTTTCTCTCTCTCTCTCTCTCTCTCTCTCTCACACACACACACACACACACACACACACACACACACACACACACTGACTTCATCCATGAAATCTCGTACAGTAAAATGGAACGAGTTAGTTTCACACTGAAGTTAGAAATAAAGCTAAAAGCGAGTGAAATCAGACAAGTACAGTTAATTTTGGACCTCATCAGACTATGACTTTTGCTGAATGATAAATGTCTGATAAATAAGAGATAGGGAGGTAGAGAGAGAGAGAATGGGGCAGAAAGTCTAAAAATTGTCTAGATAAAAAAATCTGCCTAGAGAAAAAAAAACACGAAGTGAAAAATTCATTGAGCTATCCAAAGATATAAAGAAAAAGTCAGATGAACGAACAGACACACAACATACAAACAAACTTACAGACAGACAGAAAAGAGGAAGCATGGAAACAGCGGGAGAAAAAAGAGTAACATAGTAACCGGCACACTAAGAGACTCACTTAAAGACAAGTAATGAGTACGAATCACACCTAAAGAGAAGTAATGAGTACGAATCACACTTAAAGAGAAGTAATGAGTACGAATCACACGTAAAGAGAAGTAATGAGTACGAATCAAACTTAAAGAGAAGTAATGAGTACGAATCACACGTAAAGAGAAGTAATGAGTACGAATCACACTTAAAGAGAAGTAATGAGTAAGAAACACAAGAAAAATGAAGGGAGGCTGCAAGATTAATAAAAACGCACACAAAGAAAGAGAGATGCGCATACCAGAGAGAGACAGAGAAGAGATAGTGAGAGAGAAAAAAGAGAGTAGAGAAAGAAATAGAAATTGCACGGATACAAACACCGACATACCGTCCGCAGACACATTCAAACACAAATATAGACATACCTACACACGTGTAAACACATGTATTTACTCAAATACACATAGTTAACCAAACGCAATTGAAACACCCGCGCGCGACACAAACTGCGGTTGAGACTACTCTTAAGCCGAACGTGGTATCTTTAACAAAGTCTGAAGTTTGCAAACGTAAATGATTCGTCTACACTCTACACTCTACAGCTTTGTTTGCAGTCGCGTGCCGCAGCCGTTCTCGCCCCGACCAATCAGCTCTGCTCTGTCCGAAGAACAGATTACGTCCGGGCACGAGCTGCCCCAACGCATTACGACGTCAGCGAGACTTGTGACGCACATGATTGCTTCTGAGTGATCGACTGATTTGACGGATCGACTGGTTTATCGTTTACATTACGACGTCAGTGAAACTTGTCACGCTCGTGACTGGTGTGATTTGATCGATTGATTTGATTTGACTGGTTTTCCATTTATATTGCGACTTCAGTGTGACACACATGATTAGTTCCATGTGACTCACTGATGGTTCGACTAGTTTGCCATTGACTTCGGTGAAATGTGTGAACCACTTGATGAATGAGTGATTGATGGACCGATTGGGCTGCCATTCACTTTACGACTTCAATGACATTTCAATGATCGAATGACGGATGAGTTGTTCGGTTAACACTTTATATTACAAATTAATTTTTCAAATTAATTCAATTAATCTTTTTTTTTTAACCCTACATTATTACTTTTTAGTTATTAGCTGATTGGTGGTGATGAATGAATTAGTGTACTTTGTACGTGAAGTCTTTAGGTAGCTTTAAAAAAAATTACATTCCTTCTTTTGAGTGATCGACTAGTTGATGAGTTGATGAATGATTCTCTGAACGTCCATTAATAGTGTATTGTGTTGATCAGCAAAATGATCGCTTGATGAATTGCTTAATTTACCATGTATATTTTACGTCCTGTAATCGTGTACTGTGCTGATCAGCAAAATGATCGCTTGATGAATTGCTTAATTTACCATGTATGTGTTGAGAAGAATGAAAGATCAATTTGCTAATTTCCAATTTAAGTTTATTGAGGCTTGCAACTTATTGCTTTGAACAGTCGATGATGAATTTATTGATTCGCGTGTGATCGACTGTCATTGATCTATAAATCAATAATTCAGACAGAGTGGTGTACTATGTATTATCGAACTGCTTTGTTGGTTTGGTGTGACAGGTACCGAGTGAGTCTCATGGAATGATTGATCAAGATTACGAAGAATTGATTTGACAGTGATCAAAGGCATTCACTCATTGAAAGATTGTGACTGAGCACCCAAAAGCCGAATAACTGGTCAAGTGAGTCGGTAAAAATTTCAGTGAGTTAATAAGAATGGCTGATCCATACGTTTTTTTAACGATTGCCTGCTGTATAAACCACATGTAATTGTTCTAAACAGTCGTTGTCCCGGCTCACTTTAGCAGACCGAGAGACAAAAGCCACTATTTACGGCTCAATTTAGCAGACCGAGAGATAAAAGCCACTATTTACGGCTCAATTTAGCAGACCGAGAGATAAAAGCCACTATTTACGGCTCAATGTAGCAGACCGAGAGACAAAAGCCACTATTTACGGCTCAATTTAGCAGACCGAGAGACAAAAGCCACTTTTACGGCTCAATTTAGCAGACCGAGAGACAAAAGCCACTTTTTACGGCTCAATTTAGCAGACCGAGAGACAAAAGCCACTATTTACGGCTCACTTTAGCAGACCGAGAGACAAAAGCCACTATTTACGGCTCACTTTAGCAGACCGAGAGACAAAAGCCACTATTTACGGCTCAATTTAGCAGACCGAGAGACAAAAGCCACTATTTACGGCTCAATTTAGCAGACCGAGAGATAAAAGCCACTATTTACGGTTCAATTTAGCAGACCGAGAGAAAAAAGCCACTATTTACGGCTAAACATAGCTGCAGAGGAAAACAGAAAGCATATTTGTATACGTTAATTATAAATATTTATCTTCTTTAACAAAAAAAAAAACAGCATAAACTCGTTATTCAACTTAATAAAAAAAAGTAACAAAAATAACAAGAACAAAATCTCCAGAGAGAACTCTTTTGTTCGGTAAGTGAGTTAGGTTACTAGTTGATAGTGTGTGTGTGTGTGTGTGTGTGTGTGTGAAACAAGAAAGAGAAGGAATGAATCTATCTGGCTTGCATAACTTCCAGTTGTACAAGTCAAAACAGCCAGTTGTCATTAATTGTCGCACCTTAGAGATGAATTATCTTTTCTGTTTGATCATCTACTGCATTAATTCATGTCCTAGGGCATAGAATGTTTTTATTGCCTAACTCAAGACTTAAACTGTTATATGCTTAGAACAGAGGCATAGAGAAAGGCGGGGGGAGGGGGGAGAGAGAAAGAAAGAGAGCGATCGAGAGAGAGGATTGGGGGAGACTAAAATGTAAATAGATCTGTGGGGTGAAGGAACGATTTTACTGAATTATTGCCTCAGCTTAATAGGAATTACAGAAATGGTTTGAGTTCCAGAAACAGCTTTTGTGATAAGATTATATATTTAAGCTACATGACTATATAAAGTTTCAGTTACATATGATTTACTGGGTAAGAAAAGAATGAATATATTGCATACCGTCGTGTAGTAAGAAAACCTCATTCGTTTCTGTGCTTATTAAGCATGCATCGTGTAGTGAGAAAACCTCATTCGTTTCTGTGCTTATTAAGCATGCATCGTGTAGTGAGAAAATCTCATTCGTTTCTGTGCTTATTAAGCATGCATCGTGTAGTGAGAAAACCTCATTCGTTTCTGAGCTTATTAAGCATGCATCGTGTAGTGAGAAAACCTCATTCGTTTTTGTGCTTATTAAGTATGCGTTATTTCTCTTTCTTAGGCGCACACACACACAAGCGCGCGTGATCATACACAACCACACGTATATATATATATATATAAACGTAAGCAATCACCTATGCACGCACACCTAACAGTATATTTTTTCTTTTATTTTCTGGCAATGCTTTTGTCTGTGTTGACTGGGCCAGTTAAGTGCAATAATCATTATTTTCCTTTTATCTTTATTTTTTGTTTTTTGTTTTCTCGCTGACCTTTTGTTTTTCTTCTGGCTTCAGCATGAACTTTTATATCGCATAAACACGTCACCAGGACTTTAATAGCTTCCAACTACCACCGTAAACAAAAAAAATAATAATAAATTTAAAAGAAATAAACAAATAACGAAATCGACTTTCGAGAGCATTCTCCGTGAGTGACCTTGAACGTCAGAAATCGAAACAAGCGCACTAGTGCCCACAGAGCTAAACACGGCGCGCGAGTCGATCCCGTCAACAAATTGTCATATCGTTTCTACATATTTATATCTGTGTGCCCGCAGTAGACCGATGTTCATGGTTTATATTATTTTCGGCGAGGAATTTCTGTCTGCAAGGCGGTGCCGAGAGGCTAATTAATCGTCGATGATATGTCAGCAAATGCCAGTCGCGAGCGTGTCTGAGTGGCCCCCAAGAATTACAGGTACAATGGTAGGACAAGTCTTATTAAAATAAAAAAAATAAAACGTGAAGAGCTTTCTAGCAAGTTCTCCTCGCGCTGGCGTCGAGCGCGTGACGTGTACTTAGGACGCTTGAAGAAACTACCCAAGTCGTAATACTCCTATTATTAAGTAAAGAGAAAGCTTAAAACTACCCAAGTCGTAATACTCCTATTATTAAGTAAAGAGAAAGCTTAAAACTACCCAAGTCGTAATACTCCTATTATTAAGTAAAGAGAAAGCTTAAAACTACCCGAGTTGGAATACATCTTCTATTGTATGTAAATGTACTGATAAAGTTTGCTTTGAAATAATCCAGATTAATGAGAAATCTTAAAAATACCAGAGGATGAAATATGCCCTGATATAAAATGTCCCTATTAACGAGAAAACTTTCTCATGTAAGTATTGATAACATTTTGGGGAAAAGTCTCGTTTCGGAACATGCCTTCTACAGTAAGTAAAGTTAAAGCTTAAAAGTACCAGAGTCGGAATATGCCTTCTTTTGTAAGTCTGAGAAAGCCTTGGAAAAATGTTTCAATTCGGAATACGCCTTCTGTTATAAGTAATGACTTAAAACTTAAGACTTAAAATTCCAAAGCCGGAATATGCCTTCCGTTGTAAGTAATGAGAAGACTTAAAATTCCAAAGCCGGAATATGCCTTCCGCTATAAGTGCTGAGAAAGTTTTGGAATAAAGTCCCGATTCGGAATACGTTTTCTACTGTAAGACATGTGAAAGAGTTTTTTTTATTATTTTATTTTTGTAAAGTCCCGATTCGGAGGGGACTTAGTAGCGTAACTTCGAATGCTGGACACCGAAAAAGTCTAAAATGCCACACATCCCCATTTTCCACTCTCTCTCTCTCACTCAGAGAATCAGCTTGCCGTGTGCCCTGCGAATACTTGATCATTACGTATATATTTCAAATTGCAAGTACAGTTCTTTCCGAATGAACAAATATTGCACATTCTGTTGAAAGCAACCCTTTCCCCAGCAATGCAGGGTAGTAGTTACGCCACGGCTTTGCACTTTTAACTTTTTCGATCTCTTTGCAAGCTCTGTCCAGCACATTGAAATATCTCCGTAACGTAAGAATCTGTCTGGCATGTTATACTTTGTCTGGCACTTAAGAATCTGTCCATAACATTAGAATGTGTCCGTCAAGAATATGTCCATCACATGAAAGTCTGTCAGTCATATGAAAGTCTGTCAGTCACATAAGAACCTGTCCGGCATATTAAAATCTCACCATCACGTAAGAATCTGTCCGGCATTTAATAATTCGTCTGAAACATAAAAGAATCTGTCCCTGATAATTACGCAAGACTTTGTAAATGTAAATCGGACTGAGTAAACACATGAGTTTACTGTGACTCAGCAAGAATTGAAAAATGTGGAGCGGGGTGAGGGGAGTGGAAAAGTTGCAAATAGTCAATAATTTTCCATTCTTAAGAAGAAATCCCGCTTAACCCTCTGCTTGAAAGATACCATTGACCTTTAGTTTAAAAGTTATGAAACGCTCTGCGAATCGGCTCGAGCCAATAAACTGGGGTGCAATGCAGAACAACGATTGACTGAGCCAATCACTCTGTTATGCACTTAACATCGGAGTCGTGCCTGCTTCACTGTAGACAAGAGGTGTGTGTGTGTGTGTGTGTGTGTGTGTGTGTGTGTGTGTGTGTGTGTGTGTGTGTATGGGGGGAGTTAAAGTGCGCAATCAAAACATCACCAAACAGTTTCAAGACCCGTGGGCCTTTGTGTCAGAAGTAATTCGCGTCTAAGCACGGACTACCTTATGCAGGCATATTCTGAAGACTGAAAGATTAAAACCCCACAATCGCCCTCCAGGATCAAGAGGCTATTTCGTTTCCCGCGCGCCTGAGTTGCGCGCGCCAAGCTCGCGAACCGAAGCACGTGCAGGAGGTTCGCTATAGGTATGATATTCCAGGCGGCGCGGTGGCACGTGCCACCTTTTTCGCTTACTGCCGCCAAGACTTTAGAATTTAGTCGAAATATTTGGTAAACGAGTTGGCGTTGCTGAGGTGCTGTTGGCATTTAGTGGCATTGTCGAGGCAAACACATTACAGAGATTGTGATGTCCTTGTGTGTGTGGCGGTACTCGGTTATTAACCTTCAAAACGTTTTCGACTTTCCTAACCAATCATCAATCATTCTGTCCGTCCTTCAACATCTCTCTCTACTTATGTATTTTTATGTCTGACCATCGATCGATCAATATATTCATACTGGAAAAATACAGCTCACCCACATTTCAATCAACAGACTGTTCCGGTTGGTGTATATGTGTGTGCGTGCGTGTGTGTGTGAATGGTGGGGGTTCTTGAAGTCGGATATAGCGGTCGATCATACTCTGATCCTTGTCTAACATCCATCCATTGCCGTGGTTCATGGTAAAACTATTTGCAATCTGCAGGCCACATAGTTTCTTTCTTCCCTGAATAGACATTTCAAGTGACAAACTACTTGAATCTCCTCTCACTCCCCCAAATGTATCCCGTTAAGTACATGTTTTCCCACTGTGCCAAACTGCATGCATCTACTCTGTGCCAAAATTTCATGTATATCAATGTATCATATGTACCAGGATGTATTTTGAAAAAAACCCATATATCTGTTTTTAGTTAAACTACACACTCATACTGGTTATCTCCCTTTTAAAAGTAAAGGGAAATACTTCTATTCTTACTCTTACAAAAATTGTTTCTGTATGTCTCCATTTTATTGTTCGTAAATACTTTGTCAAATCTTTATTTTTTTTTAAAGTGTGTTTATTTATTTACTTCTTTTTTAAACATTGACGATGTTTTTGTTGCTGTTGCATATTTGGCAACAATAGTCTTAAGACTCAGATATGACATCTATATATTGTTAAACAATGTTATTTTCAACTACGATACATGGTTTTCACTCAGTAAAAATGTAATTTTTATTTCTGTAACAGTGGTTGGACAACAGTTACAAATTTATACAGCTTTATTTGAATAATATCAGTAACTCGAAGCTGTCTGTCTTTTCCACAGTAAATCCTAAGTCATCTGCACTATGATTTTGTAAACAGGATTAATGTACAGTTTTGTCTTCGAATGTTGTGTTGTGTTGGATAATTCTATGACGTCAGTCGCTGTATTTCTTGTATGAATACAAGAAATAACATCGTTTGTCTTTTGTGTTAAATTCTCCAACACCATCAGTGGTTTCAGTCCGGTCTTTTGTCACTTATTATTGTCACCAGCTCACCCAATCAATTTTTCTTCTGACGAGATTTGTCACTTATTACTGTCATCAGCTCACCCAATCAATTTTATTCTGTCGAGATTTGTCACTTATTACTGTCATCAGCTCACCCAATCAATTTTATTCTGTCGAGATTTGTCACTTATTACTGTCATCAGCTCACCCAATCAATTTTTCTTTTGTCGAGATTTGTCACTTATTACTGTCATCAGCTCACCCAATCAATTTTTCTTCTGTCGAGATTTGTCACTTATTATTGTCACCAGCTCACCCAATCAATTTTTCTTCTGACGAGATTTGTCACTTATTACTGTCATCAGCTCACCCAATCATTATTTTGTGTCAAGATTTGTCACTTATTACTGTCACCAGCTGTCACAGTCTGATAAAAATGTCCGACTTGGTGACCCACTAGCCTTGTTTACTTCAAATTTGAATTTTGAAACCCTTGGCTCCTTTGTTCAAAGCTTCCTTTTTCGAGATGCTTCTAGAACAGGTCAAGATGTTATGTAACTTTAGGTCCATTGTCCAGTTCTCGAACCAACTACATGCTTCGTGAACAGTCACGTGATACGCATTATGCTTTTCTATAAATATGACTACACGCTTCCGCTCCCTCACTTCGAGACACATTAGCTAAGTCCATTCAGCTAACTCGAGTCAGGAGGCCGCCGACAAGCCGTTGAGAACAAGATATCCTTCGACTTCTCATAAAAAGGTATCATTTTATCTAATAGTATTTTGCATATATTGTTAAGTATGTATTTGTGCTATGTATTATATTATTTCCATATATACTTGAGCATGGTCCAGAGAAATGGCTGAAAACCTATAAGTTACGGAATATAAATTTATTGTAACTCTTTTTCCATTTTGTACTTTAATTTATATTGTTTTAATTCACTAAGAGCCAGAATGCTGTGCTCGATATGAATTCTTCATGTAATTCAATTATTGCGTATAATTTTAATTGTAAATTGTGAAGCACTCTGTTGGTTTGAATTACCCCTTTGTATGAACATTAAATTAAGTTGTAACTATTTTTTATTGCTTCATACGTCACGCTGTTAAATGGAACACATGTGAGACGATTACATTTTTTCTAAATCTAATTGTAAAACGACGCGAGGTCGAAACTCTTATTCAGCGCATTTTAAACTGGGTCATGCTTTAGTAGGAACGTGTTAGATTGAAAATTATATCCGAGCACGTTGCGTCAACAGGTCGGCGCGTGCCTTACCCATGCCTTACTCGTGCCTTACCCATGCCTTACCTTGCTTTGGCTTACTGGTACAAGCTGGTTGAGTTCTACGGGAGAACTCTGCTCTGAGGGTCCATGCCACTAAAATTCAAGTTCCCTAGCTACATAAAAGAGGAGCACCTTTCCTTATGCACCACGTGCGTCGCTAGAGGGGGACTGTGAGAATAGACCGGCATGACTGAGTAATGAGACCAGGCTGATACAGGCAATCCAGCTAAGTGCAACTCAGTGTACAAATCTCTAAAGGACAAATTGATGGCAGTTCATTAGTTGACTGAATAAGCATGTACGCGCAGAGAATAGAGAAATAGACTATTCGCGATCGTATTTTGATTATTGTTAACTTGTTAAAACCTTATTAAATCTTATTTTCCTTGTTAAAACCTCTTAGTAGTTAATTTTTATGCATAATAGACCAATAGAATTCCTTAGATTGAATGGGGGCGGATGAGCGAATGAAAATAACGAATGCATATTAATTTAGAGGGATTTAACTGTTTCAATCTAGCTAAAAGTTCGCAATTTATTAGTTTGTAAATTTGTCGTCTGACTACAAGACACACTTTTAATTAGTCAAATAGTAAATTGAGCAACCAGTCTGCATAGGATATGAGAGAAAGAATTAATTATATTTAAAGTCTTTAATTATTCTAAGCAGGGTCTTTAAATAAATACTGGAAACGTAACACCAGCTCAATCATTTATTATTTCTTCTGTCAACATTTGTCTAGTCGTCACTGAGGTGGGGAGGGGAGGACTGTACTGGAGGGCGATTCATCTACCTGCTGTTAATATATCTTTTTGTAGACCTATCAGTTCGTGGTTGGTTCATACTTATGATGCGGGATGTGAAAGAAGTAAGAGTGACATACAATACCAACATCACTCGTCACATTAAAGCGTCGGAAGTCACAGTGTGTATGCGTTAGCACACTCTCTGTTCTTCTATCCATCCATTCTAATTGCATATTTCATAAACTAATAAAACAGTTCGGTAAACGTGACAAAAATAGTCTTTGGGACCAGAGAACCACAATTTTCAAAAAATGTCTGGTATATGAAACTAAGAAGCACAGTGACTAGAAAGCGCGGTCACTAATAATGCATTTTTGTTGTAGGGCACATCGATAATTGTGTAGACTCTTTGGTAAGGAACATCATTACCTTTGTACACTCTTTCGGTGAACATGTATACTTTTGCATACTCGCTGAGCACATGCATACTTTTGTATATTCTTTCGTTGAATATGTATACTTTTGTATACCCGCTGATCACATGCATACTTTTGTATACTCTTTCGTTGAATATGTATACTTTTTTATACTCGCTGAGCACATGCATACTTTTGTATACTCCTTCGTTGAGTATGTATACTTTTGTATACTCACTGAGCAAATGCATTTTTGTATGCTCTTTCGTTGAATATGTATAATTTTGTATACTCGCTGAGCACATGCATATTTTTGTATAACTCTTTCGTTGAGTACGTGAACACATTGTAGTACACTCTTTCGGTGATCATCTGTACGCCCAGTGCGAGTTATGCTGCTTCATTCGGTGAGTCAAATTAACTCACAAGTCAAAAGCTTCTTACCGTTGGTAATTTTGGCCCGAAGCAAGTTGGTTTCTTGCTTCTTGACTGGCTGATTGATTTGGAACTGGAGACTAGTTTCTTAGCACAACTGAATTAACGTCACTGGAATGAAACTTATTTCCAATCTAATTATTGGGGATCGTATTATAAACCCATTGACTTACTGACTGAATGGCTGATATTTTTTTTTTTTTTTTTTTTTTAGTTTTTCTTTTGGGTAAGCGACTGTAGAAATAGAGCAAAATAAGCAGCAGGAAGTGCTCTTTCTCTCAGCAGCAGTAACTTTAAATGAGGACTCTCTCTTTCTCTCTCTCACACACACACCCCAAAAGAAAAAAAAAACCAAACAAAAACACATTAGGTTTTCAAGAATACTTACTACCGAGTGCTGAAGGAGATCAAAGGGGCTTCATGTTGACATGGGGAAGCCAGGTTATGCACCTGATGAATTGAACTCCTTGACGGTCAGGTTGCCGCGATGTGTTCTATCTTATACTGACATGGATCGATATTTCACAGCAATTTTCATTTATAAGAGAATCGATAATATTTTTGAAAAAAATATTCATAAATATAATTTGATTTGTTGTCTTTCCTCCAATCAACTCTCATAAATGTTTTTCAAAAGCAATATAATAGTAAAGTTTTCATGGTTGTTACGAGGATTCATTGTGAAAACGAGTTATTTCTCTTAATATCAAACATCACTACTTCCTTCTTTAAAAAAAAAAATAAATACGAAAAATGAAATAAACTCGAAAATTTTAAAAATACCATTACAAATACGAGCTGTTGGTGATGTGGGCAACGATTGTTTAACTAGAAGGCGTTGTTTTTCTTTAAATTGTTCGATATTTTTTAAAACTTTGTATTGTAGCAGAAAAACATTTTGACATAAAAGGAATTGATTTTTTTTGTTTGGACTTTTGCTAGCCGTTGTGTTCTAGTTGAAGCGAACTGTAAGCGAGTTGCTTCACGCTCTCAGCAAACTGATACAGCACTTAGGAACAAATCTGAGTAATCCTGCGAGCACACACTGTATGATGCCTCAAATGAAGCCTACAAAAACTGAGACTCGAGAACAAAATATATAGGCCACTCGGAACACGTGGTTATGTGTTACGTGCACGAGTTACCGTTCCTAGTTAGTTTATTTCCTTTCCCTTCACGTGATGGAAAATTCACTCCCCTACTTTTTAGCAAGACAGTATTGAACCGCCTTCTCTCTTTTTTTAAAATTCAACCTTCAATTAGTCTTGCTTTATCCATTAAAGATATATAATTCTGCTGGCTACTGACTGGAAATTTTATTTTTTTAAAAACTAATCTCTCTCTCTCTGTCTGTCTATCTATCTATGCCCTTACCATGACAACAATTCATTCCTAGATTTAAAACAAACTACCTGTACTCATCTCCAGTCGTCGTGGTTTCAATAATTTAGATCAATAAAATTCCGCTTGATAATAATAAATATATGTTCTTGTTCTTTCGTTTATAATTAGATTTTTAAAAAAAACAAAAAACGTTGATTTAAATTTTGTTTTTGTTTATCTAGATGCGATGGCAATATTACTCACACTGACTCGCGAGGAAGAAAGTTTACAGAACGGAACTTTCTGTTCAACACAAACAACCTGTACTCCCAGGGGCGCGCAAAATGAGTTTCTAATTTTATCCCATTTCACGTGCACGTCTGGCGGCTCCAGCATGTCTGCGTTCGCACAGTTTTGCCCCTACCCACCCCAACCCCAGTCCAAAATATACCCTTCGATTGACTGATTGATTTCTTTGTAAGCACGGCGTCTTGTACTCATGCACCTTAGCTTTCTGGAGAGGCTTGCATACCCCTCACCCCTACCCCACCGTCTTTCTACGTTGACGTTTGCCTTTACGGTTGTGTTTGTCTTGGCAAGTAGATCTCTACCCATCTTGGACCTACACATCTATCTGTTTCCACACTTGCCTCACTCCAATGCACAGCAATGGACCCATACTGTGTGGACCCCTCCCTCACTGACAGGTCTCACTTCATGTCGGTGGTAACGCAACATGTCTCGCAAATGAAGAACTTTCTCTCGAATGGAGGCATGTTAGGTCTAAGTCTCTAAGATGTGCCAGTCTCGTCAACCTGTCTGCTTTCAAGTGATGTGCACTTTTCTCCTTAGAAGCGTGTTTGTTTCTTGGACACTTCTTGTTAGCAATCTGCCCACGTGGACGCGTCAATCGCCACACAATTACGCATAATGGACACGTCATTTCCATTGGATGACTGCGCCCTCGTGTTCACCTATGGATATCTTCCCTCCTGTCTGCTACCATGACTGATGCCTGCTCTGACTTACTGGTTGTCTGCTGTCTAAGATACAATTCTCGAGAGGTGC
The DNA here is from genome assembly GCA_028829895.1 of Sinotaia quadrata. Classification (NCBI taxonomy): domain Eukaryota; kingdom Metazoa; phylum Mollusca; class Gastropoda; order Architaenioglossa; family Viviparidae; genus Sinotaia; species Sinotaia quadrata. Next base: position 63,385,835 of record CM054179.1, read on the forward strand.
CTGACCTTCCAGTCAAGGTTTCGAAATAGGTCTCACTTGTCTTACCCGAGGTGCTGTCGTGGACACGCTATCCGCACCAATGAAAGCATTGATACCGAGAGCACGTTAAAATTTTCTATCAATTTTTTTTTAAAACACAACGAATTCAAGCAACACTCACGATGGCAATTGTAGGATCAGATGTGCACTTGTAGGACCGGATTTGCACTATTTGTCTGTAAGTTAATGGGCTTATACAAACGCCGCTACTCTTTCATGTATTCGTGCGTGTTCACACTGTCTGTTGCACAGGAAGAAGAAGAAAAGACTCAAGTCGTCTGAGCTGTCGCATTAGTCTCGGCTTTTTAGCAGACTTGGTTTGCTAAACCTAAGATTCCGAGAGAAAATACGTCACATCCAGGTTTTGTGGCCAAATAAACCTTTCGTGCTTATAACAGTATCAAAACGTGGCTACTATATTCGATCCGGTCACCACTGACTTACAGACAGAGATGGAACAAAATGAAAGGCAAACAATGTTAATTATTTTACAAGATCAATGAACAGACAACACCATTCTCTTTTCCCCATAGGTTTAAATGGATCTTCCGTTACTAGATCAATCCTAGTCATAAGCATCCAGACAGCTTTTAAGCATGTCAAACAGGCGTTTGAATTCATATTCAGCTGCAATTTATCGCTTCTTCATACCAAACATGTAGTACATTTCTTGCGATAGAGAAAATAAAGTTATATGTTGTCTCCCCTATCTCTTCGCCTGTTGTCTCGCTGAAACAGCCGTGATTTTTCTAGGTCATCTTAAAATAGGTTAAATTAGTATTGAAAAGTGAAGACTTAACAGGTAACTGAAAAGAAATTCCAATCGCCTCTCTTTTCCTCATCATCTCTCTCCATTGTAGCGTTCTCGTTCTCCGCGTCGTTTGAGTGACGTTTTTGTTTTTAAAAAATGTGACTCAAGCCACATAACTCGCGACAAACCGTACCCCAAGGTTAGGGACTGAAACCGAGCATATGGAGGTCAGAAAGAAAAGGGAGGGAAGCATGGTGGCAAACATGAGATGATTGATTAAACGTTTATTTTATTGTTACATAAAGGATAATGGTTTCAGCGCGACGGACGGTCAGAAATCAATCATTAGTGAATGGGTGAAAAAAAAAAGGAGACAAAAATATATAAAGCAGGAAATGAAATTAAAAAAGTAACGAAACGTGTGTGTTCCTAACACCTGCAATATTTTAAAGCACCCTTTAGTTCTGCTTTTTCTATTCCATCTTTGATATTGAGCCACAGATATGTAAATATTGCTTTTTGCCTTTATCCCTCAGCTCCCCCCCTCCCCCCGACGCACATACCCTCCCGAGCTGAAAACGTTACAAGTAATTTAATACTGGTTAGGTGTGTATGGTTTGCTGTTTATTATTGTTATTTTTTTTTAAAGCGTATGCTGGATGCATTGCAGCGAAATGAAACATCAGTGCCGCTGCGATCATTGTTGCATTACTACATCTTGTTGGTAGTTCTCATGCACTTATAAGACGAAAAGATTTTTTAAATAGAATTCAGTTTCATATTCCTACTCCTGGGAATCTAGTCTTTCTACCAGATTAGTCTCCGACGCGTGGAGCTAGCTGTCTGGCTTTCTCACATCCCTGGAATAGCATGACAGTTAACCCAGCGAATTTTCACACGAAAGGTGAAGTGACGGGTCGCAAACATGACTGACACCCGTTGTTTACCTGGAGTTTAAAAAGTCGATCAAGCAGACGAGCATGAGATGCGCTACGACTGTTCTTTGTTTGTTTACACAACATGCAAGTAATAAAAAAATAACAAAAGGGAGCTAAGCCATGTTTATTCAAGGTGCAACGATCAATGCGGGTAGGAATGACGGAAGCAAGCAATGATACCAAACACATGGGGAACAGCCAGCATGGTGCAAAACAAAACAAAAATGTTCTTGTGTCACAACTGTGCATAACAACGACCTTCTGCTTTGACCTAATGCGGAACTTTATTAACATTCCTCACTCTCATCCTCGCCACCATCACTCCCACTGCAACCGCTACCGATACTAACACCATCACCATCACTACAACCGTTACCATCACCACCCGCATTATCATCAACCACCAATAATACTAACACCATTACTACAACCACTACTGTCACCGTCATCATCACCACCACCGTTAACCACCACTACCACTAACCACTACCACCATGACCAACAACATCAAAAGACTTATAAATTGTATGCCTTTCTTTCTCCTACTGACCTTATTTCTACCATTACCCGTTATCTTTAATCAGCATTTTGCAGAATATTCCCCTTCCATTCCTCTTCTCTGCATCATTGACGCCAGAAACGTCCTCGTTAAAAGACATTCATTTTCTGTTTTTCTTCTCCTCCTCCTGAATTTCTTCTTCATCATTATCAATTTCGTCGCCATCATGATGACTATCATCACAATCATCGGCTGCAGCTGCAACCTGTTTTATCTCCACCATCCACCTTTTGTCTTTCTCATCTACTTTATCTTCCATCATCTTTGGATGATGATCTTCCTTATTTTTGTTTCATTCTCGAAATCTTTTTCACCATCATCATCCTGAAAATCCTTAATTTTTTTTTATCTCTTGCATCCTCTTTCCTATAATCAGCATTTTGTCAATAGTTAAATCATTCTGCATTGTCTGTTTATTTCGACTTAAAAACAAATATACATTTATTTTATTTTCTTTCTTACCCTAAGGATTCATTGGGGTGATTTTGTTCCTGAAAATATGATTATCTCTACTCTGTTCTTTCCTGGTTTTTTAGATTTATATTTTAATGTCACCAGGTGTCTGATTCCCTTGCCGCTCCCCCCCCCCCCCCAACACACTCTGAATTGTCATCCTGTGACATGGCAAATTCAAACAATTTAACGTGATGAAAAAAAAAAAAGAAGAAGAAATTGTCAGGTGATTAACATCAATTCAAGCGTCATCGCGTGAGTTAAGTAAATTGTTAGTGAAAAAAGATAAAACAATGACTGCGTTCATACGTGACTAAATATTAAAATAATGCTTTGCAAAAGCTCAGTATTCTTCGTGACTCATTAAACATAGGAGCATAGGCAGACACCGAATTAAATGTCATCAGGTCAGTCACTAAAGACAAACACTACTCGTAAATAATTACTTTGTTATTTAATGTTCGCCGGCTGATAGTCAAGAAAGAATCCTCGTCTGGGGGTACTGGCACTTCTCTTAGGTGCCTTTACATTCAGGATGCATGAGGAAATAAGACGAAAGATATAAATTAGTAGCGTGACTGTCTATGCTTCTCTACTTTTACTAAGAATGACTGTTTTTGTTTTCACACGAATGAGTTCAATGAAATATATAGGAAAAATAATTTAGTCATTAAATTAATTGCAACTCATGTCTGATGAATGGATATAGGCCTACTATTAGTTATTACAAGTATAATTATTGGGTCTAGATCACGATATACTATTATTTATCACAACTGTAATTGCTAAGTTTAAATTACAATCTACTATTAATTAACACAAGTGTAATTAATGGGTCTAAATCACGTCATACTATTATTTATCACAAGTGTAATTATTGGATCTAGATCACGTCATACTATTATTTATTACAAGTGTAATTATTGGATCTATATCACGTCATACTATTATTTATCACAAGTGTAATTATTGGATCTAGATCACGTCATACAATTATTTATCACAAGTGTAATTATTGGATCTAGATCACGTTATTCTATTATTTATCACAAGTGTAATTTTTGAATCTAGACCACAATATACTATTATTTATCAAAACTGTGTAATTACTAGGTTTAGATTACAATATACTATTATTTATCACAAGTGTAATTATTGGATCTAGATCACGTTATTCTATTATTTATCACAAGTGTAATTTTTGGATCTAGACCACAATATACTATTATTTATCAAAACTGTGTAATTACTAGGTTTAGATTACAATATACTATTATTTATCACAAGTGTAATTTATGAGAATGTTCTCAGAAAACACATCGTATCTAGGGCATAATTTTAAGTTAGTGCAAGTAATACTATTACTTATATATGTATATAAATGTGTGTGTGTGTGTGTGTGTGTGTGTGTGTGTGTGTGTGTGTGTGTGTGTGTGTGTGCGTGTGCGTGTGTGTGCGTGTGCAAACGCTTGCGTGCTTGTGTGTTAGCCACAAAAACCTTTCAGAATCAATGAACTGAAAATGAAGACTTTTGTTTTTGTCTACAGTAAAGAAACAGTATCTGGAACATTAAGTCGACTGATTCTTGTGCTTAGATAAAGTACGTTCGCACTCTTGCAGACGATTCCTAAGTTCTAAGATTACTTGTTTGCACACGTATTCTAAGACACACAGCAACAGTTCCAGATTATCGGTTAATCACAGACTATTTCAGTCTCCATTTACGACTCAGGCAACGTTCATCAGACGTGAAAATGACGTTTCGAAACTTCAGCAGACGTAGATGACTCTGTATGTAAAAGTCACTGTGTGAGAACATTAGTAGACATAGACAACTACGTATGTTAGGGTCACTGTTATTGTTTGTATTAAATTAATATTTGCAAACTGTAATATTTTTATAATATGTCATTATCATCAGTTTGCTATTAATCTCTATTTCGTCACTGAATACGTACACTTAATGGTCTTTACATTCAGACAATACTAATATCGATTTACGATTTGTTTATTTATGTCATAGCTAGGTACTAAGAGAAAGAGCTATTAATTTAATTGGTTATTTCTAAATATCTCAACTTTTTAAAATGTCCAGCCTGAATATTGTCCAGCTGCAACGCAAGTAACCGTTTTTAGCAGTAAAACTTGATTAGATCGAGAGGAAGCTAAGTGAATCAGAAATCACAATGCTGCATGAACATCCATCACAATCACCTAAAAGTAAAGCTGTTTATTTTTTAAAACTGAATTGATATAATACAGATCTGCTTTTCTGTCCTCCGGCATGCAAGTATCGGCCTTTTCAATCTAAAGTTTTGTTTGCCTTCCCACGCTTATCACTTATAAATATTCAAAACTTCAAACATAATAATGTTTCGTGAAATTATTTTTCCCTTTTCTTTCCAATTTTTTCCCTTTCTTCTTGGGTTACAAAATTCGAAAAATGTAAGCAACACACTTTTTTCTCATTCGCTTTGCTTGAACCGTTGTTTATTGTTTCTTTTCCATAGCAGATGGATGGTTACCTTGGAAACAGGACGTTTAGCACGTGCCGAGAGTGAAGACTTGTTCGTGTACAGTGCTTGGGTGACACCAGTGGAAGCATGTTTACTCTTGCAAGACAATGGCCGACAAGCATCAGCACCCAGAGCTGGTCGTTAGCTCTGGCTGTCAAGGAGCGACAGCAATGTTTGATCGAGTTGTCGCCCGTGATCGTCCTTGTTTGCAAGGCACTGCGCATCTTTGCCTGCGCTTACGTTTCGTAATGACTCAAAACTCACGTCATCGCTTTGCATAGGAAAGCGAATTCGGTAAAAGTATGGTTCTTCAAAGATTAATATCGTGTCGTGAGACTTTGCAAAATGTCTGCAATTGCTGGAGAACTACTCATTTGGATGCCCTCCCACCACCGCCCTTACAAACCCGCCTAAGATAACATGAATTTTGTTTGGCAGTAATTCAAGCAGTAATTACTGTCTTGAAAATAATATGAAAAAATTAGTATGGACAGAAGTAGAGAGAGAGAGAGAGAGATTAGTTCTGCTAGAATATATATGAAGAAGAGAGAGAATTAGACAGAGAAAGACGGGTGAAAAGCAGTTATAAAGCATAGACTGGGAAGTTTCAAATCACACTGATTTATGAGTTTGACGCCATTATCCTGTTAAAGTGAACTATGAAATAATGAAAGAGGCATTTTAATTCTGCTATTGATTTAGATAGATAGATTGAGTGATAGAAAGTTATATGCAAAAATATAAATAGACAAGTAAGTTAGCTTTCACCCATTTATCTAGTTTTGAATGACTGTTTTAAATCAAACCAATTCCAAATGAAAGTGTCAACCCAGAAATAATTTGCTATATATTGATTTCTTCGCAGACTGTGTTTCTCTGAAATAACAAATAATTTCTACATCTTGTCTGGTTCCATTGTTTTAGTTAAAAGCAAGGTGTAGTGACCAGTTATATTTTAAGATAGAGAGAAATAAACTTAACCATAGATATAGAGCTTTGTACAAATAAACTTAAACATAGATATAGAGCTTTGTACAAATAAACCTCACTGAAATTGTTCTCTGTATTCAGAAGTTATGCTGCAGTTGATCTCTGTATATAAATACACGTATCACTGAAACAGAGCAGAGCTCTATACACAGAAACCTCATTCAAATAAAGATTTTTATACGCACAAACTTCGCTGTTGTGTAGTAGATCCGTGCACACAACCTTGATGATGATAATCAATCACCAAGAATGTGTCTGACTTCGAGTACACATTTTCAGATGCAGAACACACCTACTTACTCTTTATTTTGAAATTGCACGGGGCAAACTCTTTGGCTTGGAAAGTGGAAACATTCACAAAATTTCAGACGATTCATGGCTGTTAGAGTCCTCATCCTCTTTTACATTTTTAAATTAATTTTGCCACCAGAGGCTCTCTCCGGATAAAGTGATTGACATTAACAATAAAAATACTGTACTCATAATACTAGTTGTGATCACGAAGTTGGAACTCTAAACCTAGCTACTGTTACAAGGCTGGAACTCTACATCACCCTAGCTACTGTTACAAGGCTGGAACTCTACATCACCCTAGCTACTGTTACAAGGCTGGAACTCTACATCACCCTAGCTACTGTTGCAAGACTGGAACTCTACATCACCCTAGCTACTGTTACAAGGTTGGAACTCTACACCTACCTACTGTTACAAGACTGGAACTCTACACCTACATTCTGTTACAAGACTGGAACTCTACACCTACCTTCTGTTACAAGACTGGAACTCTACACCTACATTCTGTTACAAGACTGGAACTCTACACCTGCATTCTGTTGCAAGACTGGAACTCTACACCTACCTTCTGTTACAAGGCTGGAACTCGACACCTACCTACCTTCTGTTACATGGCTGGAACTATACATCAACCATCTCCCTTCAAACCAATAAAAAACAGACACTGCTGCTAACATATCAACCCATAGCCCATTAAAATAACAACTGCTCTCTTAACCGTTTTTCTGTTATTCAGTTCTGAGACAGTCACACCAGCTAAACAAAACATATACATTCAAGAGAGTAAGTAGCTATATATTATGAAGCCTGGCATTAGGTTTCCTTGGTTGTGGAAGAGGAAGCAAATGAAATTGGCAGTAATACATACAGAGGATAGTTTTCTGCTGATCTGATAACCGGCAATAAGAGTTAGTACTATGATTAACTTTAAGGCCAGGAGACAAACTTGTATCACCTCTAAGTTCAATTTGCATTGGACTGCCAAATTACATGTAGATTTCTGGCAAATTCGTTTGTACGCGGGTGAGCTGTGTTTCTATTGTTAATTTACTGAGTAGAAACTCAGACATTTTTCTAGCATAGGGATGATATAGGTCAGCCATTCTAGAACTAGGTGTGCGTGTAGTCTATTTTTAGATGAGGGTGGGCGTGGGCTACATAAGCTATTACGTGACAATGCCCACAAGTTCATCATTCAAGAGGAAGCACAATAACAGTGTTAACAGTGTTTTCTATATCTATTCCTGCTACTTCTTACATCTATTTATTTCTTTATATAGCTATTCCTGCTACTTCTTACATCTATTTATTTCTTTATATAGCTATTCCTGCTACTTCTTACATCTATTTATTTCTTTATATAGCTATTCCTGCTACTTCTTACATCTATTTATTTCTTTATATAGCTATTCCTGCTACTTCTTACATCTCTTTATTTCTTTATATAGCTATTCCTGCTACTTTTTACATTTCTTTATTTCTTTATATAGATATTCCTGCTATTTCTTAAATCTGAGTGTGATTTGACTATTTTATTGTCTAAATTGCCACTTAAGGCTAGTCATCTTAACAGAATCAGTCTCCCTCCCACTCATGAAATAGAGAACCAGTTATTTAACTTCATTCAGTCATCGTTCTTTCTCCCTCGCTCCTCTCTCGATCTGTCGAAAGATATTATTATATAAGTTCTGAGCTAAAAGAGATTTTAATTAAGACGAGCATGTGGATAAAGTAAATCGTATTTAATTTAAGGCATGTGTATGGATGAACTATAACATATTTAAATTAAGGCACGTGTATGGATGAACTAAATAGCATTTAAATTAAGGATGAGTATGGATGAACTAAATCGTGTATTAACACGTGTACATGAATCAATTGGTTTCGATACTTTTTGTTTTGTTTTTGCGCATGATCGCATTTTTGTGCATCTAAATTGTTATAACAATGCCGCTTTCTTAGCAGTAATCGGAAATACTCGAAAAACTTTTATTTTATATTTTTTATTTATTTGTTTTAAAATAGATTGGAAAGCTCTTTTTGTTTTAAATTATTTATTTGTTGCTCATTAAGTTGACAATCGTGCTTTGTATTAATGGATTGTAAATGTTCACAACTATTTGTTTTGGCTTAATACTGTTAGGGGTTCTGGTCAATTCAATTCAATTCTCTCTCCATCATGAAGAAATAAAGCTAACAGTTATCTCATCACGGAATCCATCTTCTTCCTCTCAGTCATTCTTTCTCACGCACTCCCCAGTTTCACTATACCAGCTCTCATAACATAGGATCGACCACTCGATTTCTCTCCCATCCGTGAAGAAACAGAGCCAGTCATCTCACTGTCATTACAGGGACTAGAACCAAGGACACGGTTGACATTTTACGATTGATGGGATACACACTGCCAGTCCCTCTCTCCACCCCCCACCCCCTTAAAAAAATTTTTTTTTTAACACCTTTCATCTCCATCGTCCCTATACAACAGACAGCATAAAATGAGAGTCGCGTAGCCATTGTCGCAACATGGCGGTTTCTTAGCAACACGAAAGTGCCCGTATGCATTTTATTTGGACAGTCGTAGACGAGCAAATGGCTGTGAGGAGAAAACGAGAAAGAAAAAAAAAGATATGCTTTTAGAACTCTCAGTGTCGTCAGTAGAGAGATCAATTAGCGTTGTGTGCGCGAGCGCATTCAAAGTGCTCGGCCATGATGCGAAATTCTTCAACAAGAACATTGTAACGCGCTCGTAATGAAGCAGAACCGATCATTAGCTCGTGTAACGCGTGACTCACTTTGCAGTGTTTCTGCTTTAATTTAAGTTCAGTTCTGACCAGTACTTTTTGTTGTTGTTGTGTTATTGTCTTCACTTTCTAGCAGCGAGCAGTCTGCAAGGGTGATTAATATTTAGTTAAACGATCCTCGAAAACCAGTGTCAAGACATTCGTTGTCTCTAAATAAGGGTGTGTGGGTAGCACTTGTTCAGATATACGTGCAATCCATTGCTGATTTTATTGCTCTTCACTTGCAGCCCTTTGGAATGATTCCTTACTGTGAATGCAGCTTCTTAAAATGATCCTTTACTGTGAATACCCCATATGCTAAACCTTTTGTGTTAAACGCTGCTGATAGAGTACTCACTGACGAATGTACCTTGTTCAAGTCATTGCATTATAATTAACCCCTCTAAGTCCATACTGTTGAAAATCCCCTATTTGATCCAGACTGTCGTGTGTCCTCTGTGTTCGATCCCTATTGATAAATGTTACCTGTACTAGTTGGTAGTCTTAAATGTGCCCTAAAGTTACCTTTCACCCAATAGGATATGTACACTTTACAGTTAAATGTCTTCAGTTATCCTTACTGTTAAATGTTTGTGTAATTTTTGCCTCTTTACTGATAAATCTTCCATGTAAATTTTGCCTCTTTACTGCTAAATCTTCCATGTAATTTTGCCTCTTTACTGCTAAATCTTCCATGTAATTTTGCCTCTTTACTGCTTAATCTTCCATTTAATTTTGTATTTTTAGTGTTAAAAGTTCCATTGTAAATGTGTATGTTTACTGCTAAGTATTTGTGTAGCTTTGTATCTTTACTGATCTTCCATTTAAATCGGTATCTTTAGTGTTAAATGTTCCTTATAATTTTGTATATTTACTGTTAAATATTCATGTAATTTTGTATCTTTACTGCTAAGTATTCATGTTTGTATCCTTAAGTTAAATATTCGTGTAATTTTGTATTCGCACTGTTAAATATTCATTTAAGTTTGTATCCATACTGTTATATATTCATGTTCGTTTGTATCCAAACTGTTAAATGTTTATTTAGTTTTGTATCTTTACTGTTAAATATTCATGTTATTTTGTATTCTTAATGTTAAATGTTCATGTAATTTTGTATCCTAACTGTTAAATATTCATGTAAGTTTGAAACGTTACTGTTAAAAATTCCATATAGTGATCCTTAATACTAATATTTTGTATGTGATCTTTTCATGTTCTACGTTCCTTTCAGAGTCCTTACAAGTTAAATGTCCCCATAACTGATTCTTACCCATAAATATAACATCTTGGAGTGATATGATCAATTTGCACTGATAATTGTTTATATATCATTTATAGGCCATCCTTACTGTTAAATTAATTTCATGGCTGTTACTTCTTTAATAATCACTATTGTCTCAGTCTAACCGTTTATCCTCGTTAAGTGTATTGCATTTTAAAAAATGTCTATTCTTGTTAAATGTATTTTTCAAAAATGTTTATCCTCGTTCACTGTATTGTATTTTTCATTTATAATTTCTCCTATAGCTATGTTCTTGTAATGTTTATTCTACAGTTTCAAAATAATTTGCCATTACTAAATGTCATCTTTCTTTCCCCCTTTTTCTTCTTTAATAAAAAACAATAATGTCTTGGCCAAAAGAAGCTGAAAAATATATTTCTTTCTATTACGTTGGTCATGCTGGAATACTTAAATAACTTTGGCTGGAATCATCAAAAGAATGGACGGTCACACGGCCAATTTAAAAATAATAAACAACATGGTACGAAAGGACATCTACTAACTGTCAGTGACAACAACAAGGACTCTTGCTGGGTGGCAGGCGGTGCATACAGAAGTTATCTTGTGGAGGCTGAGCTCGGCCAAAGCTCGGAATTCTGTCCGTGTAGATTCAAAGAGCTTAAAAGTGTGGATTAATGAGTTGAAACAGCCCACTTTAAAAGCGGACAGAGCGACAGAATTGTAAAGGGATCGATGTTGTTTCTCTCCCGCAAAAGTTCGCTTTGTGTGGTATGTGAGTGAGTAATATGTTCGTGACACACGCAGAGACAATCAAACCTGTCAAAGTTACCCAGTCGTTTCCAACAGAAAGGGGAATTCGCGGGGTTTTCCTTCCAGAATCGGTAAAGAAACACAGCTAAGAATTTTAAAATGCAGTTTTGTTCACTTGTTTCGTCTCTCCCCTTGATTCTATTGCTTGTTAGAGCATGTTGTTCATCCACTATGAGAATGAAATCATTGAACGGGTAAGGAGGTGGCAAAGTGGGTAAGATTCTAACCAATTGCTAAAAAATCCCGAGTTCAAATTATGTCCCACGGTCTAGTAAATACGAGCAAGTGATACCATTCATCAAGCAAAACTTCACTGATTGACGGAATTTCGTCCAGTTTTAGTTTCATCCAGCAAAACTTCACTGATTGACGGAATTTCGTCCAGTTTTAGTTTCATCCAGCAAAACTTCACTGATTGACGGAATTTCGTCCAGTTTTAGTTTCATCAAGCAAAACTTCACTGATTGACGGAATTTCGTCCAGTTTTAGTTTCATCAAGCAAAACTTCACTGATTGACGGAATTTCGTCCAGTTTTAGTTTCATCAAGCAAAACTTCACTGATTGACGGAATTTCGTCCGGTTTTAGTTTCATCAAGTAAAACTTCACTGATTGACGGAATTTCGTCCGGTTTTAGTTTCATCAAGCAAAACTTCACTGATTGACGGAATTTCGTCCGGTTTAATTTCGTCATGCAAAAACCACCAATACCAATCGCAGATTGTCTTTCCCTCTCCCTCACATGACCAGTCGGTATCCCAAGGAGGCAATCCTCAAGAACATTTCCCTCCTTACTTTGAGAATTTCTAGAGTCGAGATGGAGAAATTAATCAGAATATTGTCGAGACTGAGAAATTCTGCAACCTCTGGACCATAAAGGTACTTTTTTTCTCTTTAAAAAAAAGTCACTAGATGCCTCCATTATGCAGGCAACTTTTACAGCAGGTATCGCTGTGGTGTTTTCTCTTCACTGGAATATGTTTTCTTTACACTGAAATATGTTTTCTTTACACTGGAATATGTTTTCTTTACATTGAAATATGTTTTCTTTTCACTGAAGTATGTTTTCTTTACACTGAAATATGTTTTCTTTTCACTGAAATATATTTTCTGTTCACTGGAATGTTTTCTGTTCACTGTTATGTGTTTTCTGCTCACTGTGGTATGACCGGTTCCGGGGCATAGTTTCCAAGATGCTGGAATTTGGATCCAATATTAAGGAATTCATGCTGAAGCTCCTGTCTTCTTCTGTCTACTTGGTTAGGAGTCCATTTTGAGATTGCACTCAGTTCTGGATCCCTTTTACGTTGATCAACGATTAGTGTGAATTTAAAATTGACTTGGGTTGATTTTATCTTCATTAAATAGAAACTGCAAATACATCAAAACAAATCCAAATCTAGTATGCATGCGATAGGCCTCGTTTACTGTCTCTGGTCAGTGTGACACAACCCTTGTTTTTGAACCATCTGACTTTTATGTCGACCTGCAATCACTAATTCATCCTATCGATCCATCAATGTCATTTTAATTATTGTATAATCTGGTGGTTGATAGCTCACTTGATTCGTACTGTAAATATTTGTTTAACTGACTTATCAACTGAAATCTAGTTATATTAATTATATTATTACTTGATTGATTGACAAACGATTAGTTCATCAGTCGTTAAAATGATTTTTAATTGTTCGTTCCAAACCATCTGTTTCTCTCTTGATCAGTTGATATCGATTGTCTGATCAGGGATTGTTTGCCATGATGATTTATTGTTATTGAATGAATTGATAGCATGGAAATGTACAGCTGGAAGGATCAGGTTTTTGAATTAGTCATCAATTTATTGATTGAATGGTCTAGATCTGCCAGACAGTTACTTTAAGGGCTCGTAAATTTTCGCAGATTTACGGGACCTAATAAACCTTGTTGGCAATATCATTTAATCAATAATGCACTTATACTATTGTATTTAAGAAAATCAGAAGCCATACCAATGCTTGATCACAATCTCCTACAATGTACGTGAAAAGAGAAACGAGGGCAATGTAATTACAAAAAAAAAATTACACTGATATTGTTGTAATCAGAAAGGCAAAATTACACTGATATTGTTGTAATCAGAAAGGCAAAAGCCATACCAGTGCTTGATGGAGCTGTTCCTCGGTTGACGGATTGCTGGCTTTGACTGTAAGTGCAAGAGTAGTCGAACCACCGGAAGTCAGGCCAAGCGGGCAGAAGTCGTCCCGACAGTGAGGATGTCTTTGATTGATTTCGGTTTTACGTCTGATTATTTAGTTTGTTTTGATCAGGAAATTCCAGAGAGCATTTCGATAAAGCAGAAATATATTCTTCAGCTGAGAGCTATCTGTCTGAATATGTTTAATGCTTAAAAAGGGTGACTGGCTTCTTCGGCTAACCTTTAATATTAAAATTTAGAATGTCTATTCGACCATCTATCTATCTATCTATCTATCTATCTATCTATCTATCTATCTATCTATCTATCTATCTATCTATCTATCTATCTATCTATCTATCTATCTATCTATCTATCTATCTATCTATCTATCTATCTATCTATCTATTTATCTATCTATCTATCTATCTATCTATCTATCTATCTATCTATCTATCTATCTATCTATCTATCTATCTATCTATCTATCTATCTATCTATCTATCTATCTATCTATCTATCTATCTATTAGTGCAAATGGTGTTTTCTTGAAATTCTTGAAAACATCTACGCATGTACTCACATGCAAACACAAACGTACCCACAATTTTTAATGTCCACACTACTATTACCTTGTGACCATTATTAAAGTAAATTTATTTCTCTAGTTCCTCTCCTCTTTGACTTTCTTCGTCTTTTTATTCTGGTTTTCCCCCTGTATTGAATTGTTCTCCATCTTGTTCTTTTCGTTATTTTTGTACTTCTTGCTGTTCTTCTTCTTCGTATTGTCCTTCTTACTGTTTCTGTTTTTCATATTGTTCTTCTTATTGTTCTTATTATTCTCTTGCAGTGCTTGTTCTTCGTATTTCCCTTCTTACTGTTCTTGTTCTTTCTATTGCTCTTCTTGGTGTTCTTTTTAATCTTGCTTTTGTTACTGTTCTTCATATCATTATTTTTATTTTTTTGTTTCTGTTGTCCTTTATCATTCTGCGTTTGATTGATTAATACTTACTGTTGATAGTTTTCTTCCTTTTATTATATTTCTGCTCTTTCAATGATTGTGTGGCAGAGTAAATTTGCTATCTCGATTTCTAGACTTGATTGTTATATAAATTTTTAAATGTCAAAGTGACCCGACCTTAGGACCCTGCATATGCTGATACTTTGAAATGTCAGAGTTGAAAGTAAACAACAGGTGGCGGATAGGCTAGAAATTGCTGATGCAATCCAAAGTAGTGGGTGTCTTATAGAGCCCAGATTAGTAACACACCAAGTCTGTGCCAAGTATGTACATGCGCCCGGGATGTTCAAACCCCTTGCCTTCTGGTGGTGTGGTCATCACTGTTTCTGATGTTGTAGCTGTCCCCAGTGTCTTTTGGGATGGGCGCTGGTGGCCACTACCACCCCATTCCGACTTCAAAATCGGGAACGACAACAACAACATCCACCGCAACTTTAGAACACGGAATACTGAACTAGTCTGTCTTTGCTGGCCAGACGCAGGATGATACTACAATAGGGGTTAAAAGGTTCTGCTGCAAGGAAAGCACAAGACGAAATAAAAAATAAATCTACTTCAAAGTCAACGTAGCCAGCAGGCCGTATCCCCCTCCCCTCCCCCCATTTCCCAGCACAAAAGCAGCAGAAGCCAGAAGCGCCCCATAATTGAACAACAACCAGTCTGGCTCTAATCTGTCTGTAATAACTTGGGCCTGTGACTGAGGCCTACAGCCTAAATCCTTGCTAATTTAATCCAGTTCCATCTAGACCAGTGAGGCTTTAACCTGTTTGTACTAACTCCGGCACATGACTGGGGCCTGCAGTGTAAAGGCTCTGAACATGGTAAAACATATCTTATAAGGCATTTGAGACATACAGTACTTTGTGGGCAGAAAAATATCTTAGGAAGATGTCCCTATGACATGTTTTATGCGACTTGCGGTTTAGAAACTGTTCTATTTTCCTAAGTTAGTCGTAATGACGTCAAAATGTCACAACCAATAGTAGACGTCCGTCAAATCACGTGACACTATAAGTACAAAAATAAAACATACTATTGACTGGCCCTCCACGTGAGTGTGCACCCTGACGTTTACGGGACCTAGCCAGGACTGGCGGTGAACAAGTGATATGGGAGATCACTCTACACTCTAGTCTACAGGAAAGAGGGTGGTAATACACGAAAGCAAATTTGGACTTGGAAGCGATGAAGAATGAGGGAAAAGGTTGGACGTATACACCGTACAGCTCCCTGCGTGAGATTCATGCTCTGTTCGAACAAGATCTTCTTTCTGCTTTATTTTTTCTCTTGGCCGTCTGTTTCAGTCAATGCTGGTAAAACAGCAATATCTTCTATTTCACCATTGCATTCACTGAATTCTGTAATGTCCATGGAAGCAGCCATTTTACATTATCGTATCACGTGACATTGCTCTAAGATGTACGAAGGCGGGGCTAACTGGGAAGTGTTATATGACTTTAATTTACCATGTGCAGATAGGGCAAAAAATATGTTATAAGACATGCTTTCCTAGACAGTTTGTTAAGACATTTGCCTTAACGTTATTTTAATCCAGCCACATCCAAACCAATTTGATTCTCATCGGTCTGCATTAAATGGGATGTGTTGTGACAGATCTGGGGGGTATGGTTTTCTCATTCAGCTAATATACTAAGATTGTAAATATTACCAGGTATTCTCTGGTGAATCACTTAAGTCTATGTTTCGTTCATGGTATACAGAGTACTTTATTTTAAAATGAAAAGAATGCCCAATATAAATCTGACAGAAATCTCTCCCCTAATTGTCCAGAAGCCTTCTTGTTCCCGCTTTGTTGTTTCCGTTTGAACGAAGAATCACTTTGCTGGCAGTGTAATCAAAAGATTTACATCCCAATTTTCTTAAATGCAGAATTATTCATTCACGTGACAAATGAATACAACACAGCTTATTTCATTTACTCAATTTCATCCCTCATTCGCGTTTCACTCAATTTCAATACATTGCCTTTTACTACTGTTACATTAATGTAGCTAGCAATTTGCTTCGGGCACAAAACACTGAATACTGATTAAAGAGCACTTTATTCAACAATGACAAGAAAAATTCTTTATTTTAATAATATCGAGAGTTGTGTGTGTGTGTGTGTGTGTGTGTGTGTATGTGTGTGTGTGTGTGTGTGTGTGTGTGTGTGTGTGTGTGTGTGTGTGTGTGTGTGTGTACTGTGTGTGAACTTCGCTACTTCGACATTTGTCTTCTGTGAGCCGTCACCCATGCGAGACGATGACAATGGTACCCGAGTCCCATCTGCTAAGGTGACTTGCCGACAACATCTTGATCGGCCAGACACCCTGAAGCAACGAGAAGGGTTGGGGTGGCTGGTGGTGGTTGAATGGGGCTGTCATCATTGCTGTCTGATGACGCGTTTGGTGTGCTCGTTATTTTGTATTTACTATCACCTTTTCTTTCTGGCCCACGTCTGAGAGGGGTCACACAGGCGCTGAGTGGAAAATTGAATGGTCACAGTTGACTAATTGCTACTCTCTCAGACTTCCCCTCTGGCGTGCATCCTTGGTTGGACAATAAACAGTCGTGGACCTTCAGGTCACAGCAAAGAAGCTGTGGTCAGACACTTTTCCACGTGGGTGGAGTCCGTCAGATTGCAGTAATTGAGTTTGGACGAGCGCCGCTGTCCGACGTTGCAAGCCGTGTGGTCGGGCCATGGGGCTGTTGGGAACGAGGCCTGCTGCACTTCAACCATGGTTATCGACCCTTAGAAATCGGTGGGTGTCAGGTACAGATGGGTGTTACAGGATCAAAAGGGATGGGAGGGGGTACGTGATGCAAACAGTGTGCAAATACATTTACTTTTGTAATGGAGGCCAACTTAGACCAAGGCAACGCATTTGTAAAAGTGTTGAATGCGAGCTTTATGCTAATTTCGTGTTTTTTAAAAAAAAGAAATATCGCCTTGTGCTAGTTTCCTAATCTAGTTCGCCCCTACAACCACGAGAAGAACAAAGCAGGGCCGCTAACTCCGGTTAATTATTCGGGACCTGAAGTGATTTGTGAACAGGGTTTTGTGAACCACAAGAACATGACAGGAAAATAAATTTTAAAAAAAGAAATAGACAAAAAAATAAGACCAGGAGAAAAACAGAAAGAAAGCAAAAGAGAGAAAGAATGAAATAAATTATAGATCGCTCGAAAAGATCAAACAATAAACAATGAGAGAGATCGAAAGATAGAAGGAGAAAGAATGAAGGAAAACATATTTCCCCACCCCACTCCCCATCCCAGGAAGGGAGGGAGAAAGACATAATTCTTTTTAATAATGGTCTAGCATTTACGGACTATGAAATTAGTCTTAATAGGACAGAGACACTGAAAGAATACGAAAACCAGCAAAGGGGCAAATAAACATCAACATCAAACCAAACCATAACAAACAATCAAAATAAAATAGCCACTACCACAACAAATTATCATAATGCAAACCAACTAAAAAAACAACTTGTCATTATTTCTTGCTGCTCTATCATCAGGTAGAACCGTGCCGTGCACGTAAGTAACGGATGGAGTGTAGGGGGCGCTTCCGGCTTCCGCCGCTTTCGCGCTTTGTAAGTAACACAGATAACAACCCAGTTTTACATTCGCTAATTTCACACGTGACCGACAAAAGAACGAACCACGCCCAACACGTAATCGAGGCGTTCACATTAGTTTCGTAGGTAGTATTGTTGGTCTATCGGTGATAGTCGTACCCATGTCTCGAAACCGGAAACAGGTAGATGGGCGTGCTGACGAGAACAAGTAGTGGCTACTCTGTGCTGCTAGAACTACCCCGGGTAAACAGTAAACAACCTGAACCGCTTACAACAGAGAGTTGAACGGATGAAGCTTCTCTGGCGGCCATCAGGGAGACTTTTGCTAAGTGTATCGGGGTAGATGTTGATGGGATGGTCTAATGTGCATAGTACAATCAAAACAGAACAAACAAATAACGAAACATTCTCGTCGTTCAGTGTACATCTGCTCAAACAGAAATAATATTAATTAATTAATTTATTTATTTAATTACGTAAGTAAATAAAACTCGATCTTTTTTAAAATTAAAAGATTGTGGAAATCGCGAATAACTGGTCATGTGACTTTGCTTAATACCCAAGTTCAATAGGCGTTGATGTCGCGGACGGAAATTACAGGAAGACAAAAACTAAGCACAGATCTCCTTGTAAAAAAAAGAAAGACAAAGTAAATGGTGTTTTAACCTCACTACTAAATAGACTGCAATACTGAGGTGCACTTCGCCTCAGAAACTATCTCACTGCCTCAAATATGGCGTATACTATGTGTATTTACATTCTGTTTTCTGACAAAGATTGGCAATGCAAACTATTTGCACGCTCGAAGGGCAAAGGTCATGAAATTCCTCTGTTTTGTGGGAATGGCGCATCCATCATATAGGCACCGAGACATGTGTTCATTTACTGACAGAAGTTTCAAATGTTCAAGTTTACGTCATAGAATTATAATGTAAACATTATAAGTTGTTAATTATAAGTGTTATCATTGTTATATGGACGTCATTTCAGTGACTGATATTGTCATCACGTCAGTGCTGGCAGCAGCTTTCGCTTGTAAGCTGCTGACGCAAGGCATGACGTGCTGAACGCTGACTACTCATCATACTATACGCACCCAGGACAGGAGTGTGACGTCATATACTTAAGAAGTACAATTCATTCCATAAGTTTGCACGGTAACTGGCTGGTGTAAACTCGCAAACCGCGCTTTAGTGCAGTAAATCGGATGCGACGATTGACATCATGAATACATCAAGAATGGTGTGGGTGTTTTATTAGCATTTCTGATTAATTAATAATATCTCGAGATGACTGTCATTCCAGTCACACATCGACAAATCCGAGCGACTGAGTGGGTGTGAAAACTCCTTTCTTTCATAATCAGGTGGAGTTCGATTCCTGACAACCCTGACACAAGGGCCAGCTCCTAGACTTCATGGCCACCCAGCCAGCTACCCCAAGTCACGCGCTTTCACAGCTCGCGCATTCCGACTGGACTGCAACATCCAGAGCCTGGCTGGGACGTGGTTCCATAATGGGCTGCAAACAAGCTTGCCTTGCCTTGCCTTAAAGTCTCCAACTGAGCTGAATTTCCAACGTCACGTCAACCTGTCAGAAAACAGAGAGCGGAATATTCCGAGTTAGAGCGTCGCGTCCTCAAACCCCTTCCTGTCCTCCTCCTCTCTCTCTCTCTCACTCTCCCCACCCTGCTGCTCCCGCTGAGTTTACAGTCACGCTCGAGATCCAGGTGTGACCGGAAAATACGTGGCGCAGCAGCCGACGGAAATTTCCAGTGAGGCAATTAGCGACACGGGACGCGGATCACTGGTTTCGTATGCCGGAAAGAGAATGCTGGTTAAGCGGCTTTCTCAACACGGTGTCACTTGAGTGATTTTCCATTGCTCTCAGATAAAGGTGGAATTCAACGTGGCCTCAAACCCCACCCAGAGTCGTCGAGCAGGCAGTGTGGTAGTAGCAGAAGGGAAATAGCGAGAGGTTGTCAGAGAGAGAGAGAGAGAGGGATCATATAGAAAAGATGAAAGAAAGAGGGACAAAAGAGAGGAATGAAAAGAGAAAGAGAAAGGACGAAAGAAGAAGAAAAATAAGAGAGGAAAAGTGATAAAAGACAGGAAGAGAAACAATGAAGAAGAAGAGTTTGAGAGAGAAGCGAGAGGAAAGACAAAATGAAGAGAGGGAGGGAGAGAAGGAGATCGACCGAGAAGATGATGGGAGATGAATCCATCTAGAATACATATTACCGTCACTCACAGCCGGGAGGTGATGAAAGAGTTGTTGGAGGGGTCAGACAGTTGTGGATGTTTTTAATGGAATTACGAGGTCTACGTCTCGCGGTCGCATAAGCTGTTGATGGAG
Source organism: Sinotaia quadrata (assembly GCA_028829895.1). NCBI lineage: Eukaryota > Metazoa > Mollusca > Gastropoda > Architaenioglossa > Viviparidae > Sinotaia > Sinotaia quadrata. The sequence goes on from CM054179.1 coordinate 63,406,346, forward strand.
AAAGAGAAGCTAAAGGCAGAAGAAAATCGTGGCAGCGGTCATTTCCCAGATGGCACAGATGTAAGTGGATTGATGTGAGTAAATTGCGGAGATTGTCAATCAGTGAAAGTCTGTCTTTAATCCGACAAATTGGAATAAAAAATAATAATAATAAAAATGACTGGCAAAAGTACTTAACATTTAATACAAAATATACAACAAAATATCACAGGACTCAATAAAAACAGCAACTCGCAATAGGCCTACTACTTAACAAGCATACATTAATACATACAGTAGAAAATAATGACCGAAAAATATAAATAGGTGACAGAAAAGGTGTGTATTAAAAATATAAGTAGGTGACAGAAGTGACAGAAGAGGTGTGTATTAAAAATATAAGTAGGTGACAGAAGTGACAGAAAAGATGTGTATTAAAAGTGTAAATAGGTGACAGAAGTGACAGAAAAGGTGTGTATTAAAAATATAAATAGGTGATAGAAAAGGTGTATATTAAAAATGTAAATAGGTGACATAAAAGGTGTGTATTAAAAATGTAAGACAAGGCGAGGACCAAGTACAAAATGAAGAAAAATAAATATAATAATAGGGAGTGGATATTTTAACAGTCAATTATTAGCTAATTATACTAAAGAGGAAATATCATAATAATTGGGAGTGAATACTTTACGATAAATAAAGGCGGGTGAACTAATGAAGAGCAAGCGACTTTCGATATGCATGCAGATTAAAAAACACTATTTGTTTTCAGTCGTTCTAAGGCAGACTTCACCAATACGGATTAAAAATCACTATTTGTTTTCAGTCGTTCTAAGGCAGACTTCACCAATACAGATTAAAAAACACTATTTGTTTTCAGTCGTTCTAAGGCAGACTTCACCAATACGGATTAAAAATCACTATTTGTTTTCAGTCGTTCTAAGGCAGACTTCACCAATACAGATTAAAAAACACTATTTGTTTTCAGTCGTTCTAAGGCAGACTTCACCAATACAGATTAAAAAACACTATTTGTTTTCAGTCGTTCTAAGGCAGACTTCACCAATACAGATTAAAAATCACTATTTGTTTTCAGTCGTTCTAAGGCAGACTTCACCAATACAGATTAAAAAACACTATTTGTTTTCAGTCGTTCTAAGGCAGACTTCACCAATACAGATTAAAAAACACTATTTGTTTTCAGTCGTTTCAAAGGTAAACTTCACCAATAAAAACAAACAAAAGAATGATAAAATGAGAATAAACAGCCACACAATTAAACAAATATAAAATTTAATAAACTACTGTGTGCCACTTAATTTGAAATGCAAAACGTAAAATGTAGCTAGAGAGTATACACGGAAATGAGTTGTTCATATAGCAATGCAGTATTTAAAAAAAACCCAGAAGAAATACCATTTAGTTGATCATCAGTTTTATTATTAATAGTAAATTATTTATCGGATGAATATTATTTAGTCTTAATGTCGACTGCTGTAATTGTTTCACACACACATACATACATGCATACACCGCACATACACACATCCACCAAGTGTTTTGAATGTTTTTGTTCTGTTGGTTTCTATTCAGCGTTTAAAAATAATAAATTTTTCAGTTTATCAGTTTATATTGTTAAGATCTGGAAACTATTTCATGTCTAACAGAGGTAGAATTTAATTATTTGTTTGTGGAATTTTAGAGAGACATTCTTAATGCATCTCTTCCGTTCTTGAATTTTAGTTTATGTCTTTCTTGTTTGCGTTCATTTATTTATTTATTTATTGAGAGAGAGCGTGTATTTATTTATTTATTTAGAGAGAGAGTGTGTGTGTGTGTGTGTGTGTTTTATAATTATTTTTATAGATGCACTATCCAATAAAGGATTGTGACGTTAATATATAAAATGATATACTATGTTGACGCTTACGTGAAACGTGGGATGTTGTGCTGTGACGTTCTCATGAAACGAGGGACATTGTGTTGTCTTGTGACGTTCAGGTTCTATTGTTCGGGCCTGAGAAAGTCACGAGTTTAAGTCACGGTGGGCATCTCTGGGCATTTTGATTTCCGTCCTGATTAGTCAGTATGCAAGATAAATGTAAGCACAGTCGTGAGGGGAGGTGTGACTGGCTTAATCATTGCCACGTTTTTGGTAAAACATGACCCACTCTCTCTCTCTCTCTCTCTCTCTCTCTCTCTCTCTCTCTCTATCTGTCTGTCTGTCTGTCTGTCTATCTATCTATCTATTAGTATTTATACATAATAATATTTGTAAAAATCTGCACAAACAAAAACCTGAAAAATGTGTTTTATGTATAATGTATTTATTTTAAAATTCTTTTCATCATGTTGCTCATGAAAGTGATATAGATTAGTAGCCTATAGAGCGCTGCTCAAGTTTCAAAAGGGGAAAAAAGTACGCAACGTCACTTGTCACGTTTTCAATTTTTCAATGCCTGTCCTGTCACAAACACTTCACATCTCAGACAGGGAATAATTAATACCCATACGCTTAAAACCACGTATCTCCACATCGTCCAGTCTCTGATACAAGCAATTTAATATTCCCAGTTATTCCTCTCCACGCGCACACACACAGAGACACGCACATTGATATGCTCATAGGCTCTCTTTCTCTCTCATACACACACACGCTACCGAAATTCAATGAAAGCTGAGGAAAAACTCAACAGGGTGCAAGGCAGGACACCAACTCCCGCGGACTTAAAATGCCTAGACGCCAGATATCAAGACCCGTAACTTTATCCCCCACATCTCGGGTAGTTGGGTATGAAAGGGGGCGGGCGGCCAAGTCATGATGGACACCGTTGACAATCAAAGGGTCCTAAATCGCCAGACAGATGAGCAGCTATGGTTCCTGTGTCGATTAAGGGGGGGATTAGAGGGACGAATCTGGTGCTTAGCCTGTCTACCAGTGTGCAGATATCACAATTCCTCTCCCTTAATAGCGGCTGGTTGCGTGTCTTCTTTCCTTTGATGACACCTGTCCCACAAGCCCAGGATACAATAAAAAAGAGAGTAGTCAAGATTTATGGCGAGTTCTTTAATAGAATTTGCTTCGCACACAGTTGCTTTACGATAGGAAAGAAAGAATCTAAGTATCCTGCCCAACACGTGTCTAATAGGCAGCGCACCTCAAAAGGTAGCATGATACACGACGAGAAAATTAAATGGAATTATTGATTACCTTTTCTTGGAGAAAAGTAAAAGCATGTTTTCCTCTTAAAATAAACAAGACGAAATTATATTACAACAAACTTGAACTGAAAGTTAGAAACTGAATGAAGATACATTGAATCAAATTAAAATAAAATTAACTGACTTGAAACAGATCTTGCAGAAAGCCAATTTTATAGTTTATATGTGTGTATGTATGCGTGTGTCTGTAGTCCATTCTGCTCTCTGCCTGTGGAATGTGTACCGATTCTACCATTAGAAACTGTTGCGGCGGGGTGGTAAAGTAGTTTACTCCATATCATGATCGCCAGCGTTAGGAGAACGAGGCATCTCATATTAGTGGGGAAACCGGAAGCGCGTCATACTTAATTGCCAGCTAGTCAGGAAAGACAAGAAAAGCAGAGCTGAGAGGCGGTAGTTGTTGGTGCACCATTTTAATAACTTATGTTCTCCGATGCAATTTTACTATGAATAATGCAACATGGTTTCCAGTCAACATTTTTCACAAATTAATCTTCTTCAAATGGAGTTCATGAGTGGCAAAACGGTTGCCTGGTGACACGCTAACAAGTCTCACACTATTTTAGATTGCAGTGTAATGTATGTACTGATACAGTGACGTGTGCATGCCGTCTGTGAATGCTGTAATGCGTAACTGTTTAGATTAATGCAATGTATATATGATAAGAGTAAACCTGTTTTTAAATGCATGTATAATACAAGTTAGAAATTACGTTTAAAGAATAATAACAAGAAATTTAATAAAAGAAAAGTTAACAAGATTTAGAAAAATAAGTAACAATTTTCATCCTTCTGCAGTGATTCAGTTCTAGCCACACTGTAGTCACTTTCCTATCACAACTTAGATCTGGAAGCCCTGGAGTGACGTACACACTCTGGTAGACTCTCAATAGTACATGACATAACATCAGGAATAGATTCCAAATCTCAAATCAAAGTCAGAATCAAAGCCAGGAACAAATAAAAACAAAAACAAACAAAAAAAAAAAAGCCAGAAACCCTGAAACACAAGCAATTGCAGAGTCTAAGTGTCCAGTCAATTGCTCTATTAATAAATACCAATTTTGGCATAGGCCTCTGAAAGAAAGAAATGTTAACATGTTCAAAATAAAACATAGTATATAGCATCCTAATAAAACCTAACCATTCATACAATACAAAGATGCTTTTACCTTATTCAGCCAAGGGTTTACTGCTTCATGTACAACCCAATGTAGGGAGGGACTCGGGTTCGAAACGTCCACCCCAAGAGACGATTGAAGAAAGAGTAACGATAAAAATTCGCTATCACCTTTATTACCCTTGAAATCACACCTGTGTCTGTTAGACACGCCTTCGATATGACCAATTACTTAGAGCTATTACTCTTATGACTTTCGTAACATCTGACCACCCCGTGCCCATACAAACACTCGCTCACCTATCTGACGCAAGTACTAAAGACTGGTCAGTAAATCTGCCACCATGCGCAACTCATTGTTCAGGACCTCACTTCCGAAACAGCATGTTGCAATGTGACGTCATTCAAATTACAAATAGCTTCAATTTAAATTGCAACATGAAAATGTACATAAAATATATGGGAAAATTCCCCATCATATAACAGTGTGTGTGCTCCAGTGATAGTGAGTCTGAGTCTGCATGTATATAGTTAATAGAGGTCGTAAGTTCAGGGCCACGCAAATAATAAACATAGTCTGGCTTGATTGTAAATCCATAATTATCCATGCATATCAAAGGCTGAGTGAGAAAATCTTGAACTGCAAATCGAATAAATACTGATTTAAATACTTTTTTCTATTAAATCATTTTTCTAAGTAAATAAACGTGCTGTCAACATTTGTTTAAGATATTTCTTTCTGACCCGTTTCTGCTGAGATAACAGTGTGAAAAAAACCTGTCACAGCGCCAGTTGGTTGGCCCAAGAGTTTGAGACAGTCCATGGCCTTGTTTGGGTGTTCATACAATGAACCCCACCTAGCATGGCGGTCAGAAATAAATTGTATGGACACTCAAGACTTGCATGAGTAATTGCATCTTGTCTACTGAAATCTTGTACTCAACTCTGCACCTATAAACTCGGGAATTTTTTTGTGTGATAGTCGAGCGCATACAGTTTTTGGTTCTGTGATGTCCAAACCTTGAGAGAGTAAAGTTGAAGTTGTTGCCTAGTGGAACGCATGATTTTACAAATATGAATATGTCCTAACTTGGGGTTGAACACAAAGAAATATGATTGCAGGCCATTGCATGTACCACTCTCTCACACACAACCATTGTTCCAAATAGAACAATAAAAACAAACAGATATATAGTTATACCAGGGCGAAACCACACCTCCTTACGTCTTTTCTGAAGGCATATGTGGTGGTCAGCAATGCAAAGTCAAGTATATGTATAGAGCAGTTGATATTTCTTTCACTTAGAAAATTCTGTAGTTGAATTTTTCAAGCTCAGAAAATTCTTTAATTGCATTTTGTACTTAGAAAATTCGTAATTGGATTTTTCCTACTCAGAAAATGGGTGTATGTCTGAGAGAGAGAGAGAGGGTGTGGGAAGGTCCAATTAACTACCTCTACGGAATTATTCACACCTTTGTCTTAATCCAAATTACAAGTGTTTCAAAAGCCTCCATTTCTTCATCTTCATTGTCTTAGTTAAATCTGTATGATATCTGAGAAGTGTGATGGCCAGAATCATGTAACCAACAGTGTAGCAAGCAGGCACACTAATTGGTGTATGGATTCTGAACCGGTAACGCTCAGAGACAAAGGGTGGAAGGCTAATTTAAAATACATTAATATATTTGACGTCTGCCCGAGTTTATCTCCTACACTTATGGGTGGGGTTAAATGGATTAAGTGGTTTGAAGTTAAAATGTATTCTATTAACCCTACTCATGGCACTGAGTGACGTGAAAAGACCATGTGATATGCAGAGAGAGACCAGTCTCTCGCTCAAGCAGTTGTGGTTTGATTCCCGACTGGTATGGATCCACTGTTCTTGTGCTCTAACAGCCAATTTAAAATTCAAAGTGTAACAGAAAATACAAGCCGATCTGCTAACAAAAAACTGAATAAACTTGCACGGATGACATTTCCTTAAATGCCATTACTCAGCATTTCTTATTTCTATTTCTGGATAGTTTGCACATTTTTGTGTGTGCCAATGTGCATTTAAGAGGAAATGATTATACTACATTATGTGATTTTTTTTCTTGTGACTTTCCTTGTAGCAATAGATTTTATTTTTTGAATGTTCTAATTTATTCCTGTGACTATTTCTTTTTAATAATTTTTTGTGTGTGTGCAACCAGCTGAATTACTTATAATTGTACAGTCATGTGCTCTCATGTTACTGTCTCAGGAATACTGGTAAATGAGGCATGCAGTACCGCAGAGGTACGGGGCTCGAAGCAAAAGTTGTTTAGGATAAATAAACATCAGACATACGCATACATAACTATGCATAAAGACAGACATTCAGGCAAACACATGCATACATAAATACATATACATCCAGGTATCCAGGCACACAGAGGCACACATAAATATGAATCAGACATACACGTCAGGAGTTCACATGCATACATGAATACATATTCAAAACAAGTATAAGCATACACATGCATATATGTATTTATGTATGTATGTGTATGCTTGTTATGTATATGTATTTATGTATGCATGTGTATGCTTGTTATGTACATGTATTTATGTATGCATGTGTATGCTTGTTATGTACATGTATTTATGTATGCATGTGTATGCTTATTATGTACATGTATGTGCTTATTATGTACACGTATTTATATATGTATGCATGTGTATGCTTGTTATGTACATGCATTTATTTATGCATGTGTATGCTTATTATGTACATGTATTTATGTATGCATGTGTATGCTTGTTATTACATGTATGTGCTTATTATGTACATGTATTTATGTATGCATGTGTATGCTTGTTATGTACTTGTATTTATGTACATGTATTTATGTATGCATGTGTATGCTTATTGACATTCTGACATATACAAATAAAATGTGACGTTGTTGTACCTGTAACTTTTCTTCTGACATTTTTCCGAGTCAGATTTTCCTAGATATTTTTTATTGTATGACTTATTCATGAAACTCCCCACCACCCTTTGCATGTAATATACGTTACATCTGATACAATACCAAATGGGTGTGGTTGAGATTTGCAGTGTTTGATGCAACATAAGCATAGTATCTGTAAGATGTTTGTAGCATAGTGTTTGTGTGTGGAATGGGATATAGTGTGTTCAAAGTACAGTATAATGCAAAATTGGTATGGGAGAATGTTTAATATATATCCTATTTGTATGATATAGTGTGTTCAAAGTACAGTATAATACAAAATTGGTATGAGAGAATGTTTAATATATCCTCTTTGTATGATATAGTGTGTTCAAAGTACAGTATAATGCAAAATTGGTATGGGAGAATGTTTAATAATTATATCCTCTTTGTATGATATAGTAATATATGTGTATGGTATCGAATGTTTAGCATGTCCTGTTTGTGTGGTAAGTGTGTTTAGCATGTCCTGTTTGTGTGGTAAGTGTGTTTAGCATGTCCTGTTTGTGTTTGGTACGGTGCGTTTAGCATGTCTAGTTTGTGTTTGGTACAGTGTGTTAGCATGTCCTGTTTGCGTTTGGTACAGTGTGTTAAGCATGTCCTGTTTGTGTTTGATACAGTGTGTTTAGCATGTCCTATTTGTGTGTGATGCAGTGTGTTGAATATATTTTATATTTCTATTGCATACTGTGCTTAGCATTTGTTGGATGTGTGTGATATAAATATGCTTTATAAGGGATAAAGCAAATTGCTTATGATTATAAAATATTTTTTTCTCGTATAATTTGTAGTTTACGACTACAGTGTGTGATAAGCCTGACATAAATACTTAGCCTGGAATACTTAATAGCGTCAAGGTTACTGAGTGTAAACTTAGTCTTCATGTTAATCCGTTACATAAAACTGCGATTTCTGCATTCGACTGATCGATATTTCCGAAAATTAATTTACAATTTCTGCAAGCGAACACAAGCCAGAAAGATTAAAGACTGCACAGACGTGGCTAATCAAATTATAAACCGGAAATGAAATGGCTGTGTACATCGGGTTTTACCAAAAAATTATGAATATCTTTTGTATCTGGGTTGGGTATTTTTGTTGTGAAATTTTTCTTAAAGGAAAACCTTACAAAGTTGTTAGGGTTCTCAACATGGCGCTATCGATGTCATGTGTGTGTGTGTGTGTGTGTGTGTGTGTGTGTTTGTATATAATTATATGTAAGTTTTTTTGTATATAAGTGTGCGTGTGCTATGAGTGCTTATGTACGTATGATTGTAGCTGTACGACTGTGTGTGCTTTGAGTGTATATTTGCGTGTTTCTGGGTGTGTTTACGTGTATATGTGTGTGTGTGTGAGATAGTATGCTTTGAATTTGTGTGTATGTGTTTGTGTGCGTTTCTGGTGTGCTTAGGTGTTTTAGGTGTGTGAGGTCTGTGATTAATATATAACATTGTTAAAGCTAGACATTGCTAGCCTGTGTGGTAGTTACATGAATTTACCATTGTTAAAGCTAGACATTGCTAGTCTGTGTGGTAGTTACATGCATTTACCATTGTTAAAGCTAGACATTGCTAGTCTGTGTGGTAGTTACATGAATTTACCATTGTTAAAGCTAGACATTGCTAGTCTGTGTGGTAGTTACATGAATTTACCATTGTTAAAGCTAGACATTGCTAGTCTGTGTGGTAGTTACATGAATTTACCATTGTTAAAGCTAGACATTGCTAGCCTGTGTGGTAGTTACATGAATTTACCATTGTTAAAGCTAGACATTGCTAGTCTGTGTGGTAGTTACATGCATTTACCATTGTTAAAGCTAGACATTGCTAGTATGTGTGGTAGTTACATGCATTTACCATTGTTAAAGCTAGACATTGCTAGTCTGTGTGGTAGTTACATGCATTTACCATTGTTAAAGCTAGACATTGCTAGTATGTGTGGTAGTTACACGAATTTACCATTGTTAAAGCTAGACATTGCTAGTCTGTGTGGTAGTTACATGAATTTACCATGTCCCTAGTTTGTCAGATAGTAGTTATATTTATCCCGTACTCGCTTAAGCAAGTCCCTTGCTTGCTTATTTATTTGTTCTTTTCAGCCATCTTCTCCCGCAAAGTGACACCTTATCTGTCATTCAGATTGTTATATGTGTCACATGGGAGTGCACACACTGTTCAGTGTCCGATTGTTTAGAAAGAGATAGAGAGTAGCCTTGCTTTTCGCTCACGTTTCCCGGGTTTGATCCTTTTTGTGGGGTGAAAAATCTTACGGGGGATTCTTAACAATTTCCTGGTTAAAAGTGGACTTAGTGTCCATATAGTCAGTCGTACTGGACGATAAATCGTGGCCCGTGTGCTACAAGCCCGCACACGCTAAAGATGTACAAAATAAAGAGGTCATGGTAGCTCTTACTCGTGCAAAATTTGTACCACCTGAGTAGTCCGGTAAAATTCCGCTAGAACCGTCACTTTTCCAAACCCGCTCTACATTCCCTCCCTTTAATAACATACAGTTTGACGGGGCACTAGCGCCATTCAGAGAAATCAGCAATAACGCAAACAAGAACGTTGTATCAAATCAATTTGAGATCTTGTTCAAATAAAATGAATGCATATATGTGCACAGCCATAGAATATTATCGCGTTGAAATTCTACCGCGGATCTTGGACGGAAAAGCACGAAGATAAATGATGTGGTCTGTGTGCGAAAACGACAAACATGGATACTATGGCACCCTAAATCATGGCAGTAATTATCCACCCGGGACAAAAACGTAGAAATGAAAACATGTGTATACACCAAAGCTTATATATATATATGCTGAAACACTCGCATCCCAAAACAAATAAAGCCTAGATGACAAATATCAAATTTTCCCCTGGGTGAAAACTGGCATAAATCACCTTTATTTCCTGTCGATAGAAATACTTAGGGGAGAAAACTCGCTCCAATAGGAAGTCGGGGGAAAAGTTGCGGCAAACGAAACAGCTTTACAAGGACAAATGAGCAGTATGGCAAACGCGACGTTATAAATAACTCGTCCCCAGTAAATCTATATAGATTGGACTCATAAACACCGTTTGCTTCGCTTGCTTTAAATGCGGTCCATACCCGACGGCCGTTTATGTAGTTGCACTATTGTGTGCATTAACGATGCTAAGAGAAATCTGTCTAGACTAATTTGGATAGCATTGCATTTAAGTTATAAGCTAAGAGAATCTCGCCCAGCTAGGACAGGACTATCGGCCGAAGTAAGTTCATACGGTTATCTTTGGAAGACAAATCGACGCGAAGAAAGGACAAGAAAAAGTCATTCACAATTAAAATTTTATTATTAAACGACAACGATGTAAGAACGATTACCAAAAAATAAAAATAAAAAAATTGAGCGTGTGTGTATGTGTGACGTGTGTGTGTGTGTGTGTGTGTGTGTGTGTGTGTGTGTGTGAATAGAGATGTTTATTTATAATAATGATATTGCTGATAATTGAGTGAATATTCATTTTGAAAGATAAAGTGTCCATTACTGCGGTCGATAATGGTGTGGGGCTTATTTTAAAAAATCATTAAACTTTAAAATTAATTATTTGTTTCCTGTTTACGTCCACTTCTAAACATTGTGCGCACGGCACTAAGACAAAAGTTCAAGTTTGATAGATGATGAGAAAGAATATAATGCTGGACACTGATGTACTCCAGAGGGAGAGAGAGAGGAGGGTGGGGTGGGGAATGAAAGAGAATGAGACAATATACGTGTAGATGATGAGAGAGAGAATGAGGAAGAGAGAGAAGAAAGAGAGAAGAGAAAACGAAAGATCCAAGTAAAACAGAGAGAGAGAGGTAAAGAGAAGGAGAAAGAGAGAGAGGAAGAGAGAGGAAGAGGCAAAAGGAAGAAGAGGGAGAGAGAGGCAAAGGTGAGGAAGAGATAGAGAGGAAGAGGGACAGAGAGGGAAGAGGCAAAGAGAGAGGGAGAAGCAGAGATAGAAGAGGGAGAGAGAGGCAAAGGTGAGGAAGAGATAGAGAGGAAGAGGCAAAGAGAGGAGTAGGAAGAGGTAGAGAGAGAAGAAGAGGAAGAAACAAAGTGAGGAAGAGAGAGTTAGAGGCAAAAAGAGAAAGAGAGAGGGAGAAGGTTAAAGAGGTAAAAAGAGGAGGAGAAGGGGAGAATGCAAAAAGAGGAAGAGGCAAAGAGGGGAAAAAAGAGGAGGAATGAGAGATAGAGGAAGAGAGTGTCTAAGTAAAGCGAGGGGGACGCAGTGGATTGTTGAATCTCAAGATACAAATTATTCCTCGATTCGTTTGTGTCTGCGATGGCGCCGCCTACAGTCCAGATGCTTGAATCAAATTACAGTTGAAGAGCCTTGATTCCAACGAATGCTCGTGGTTGTCGTTATTTTTATATTTTTATGTATTTCAGTTTTTTTTTTTAATGTAGGAAGTACACATTTTAGATATTGCAAATTCTACAATAGTATACGATTTAGAGACTGCATATAGTGTGGTGTGGTGGTTCCGCTTACATTCACCCCAGAAGCCGCAAGAGACTTTTCATCTTCTCGATGTTCTCAGTCTTGGTCTGCTTCTGGAGGGATCCCCACAGCCTCGCGGTGAGGTGGAGGGCGGGAGGGCTGGCGGAAGGGGGTGAAACAGGCAGCACCAGTTTGGCGCACACCCTCAGCCGCCCTCCGTTGGTGGGAATGACTGCATATAGTGTAGAAGTATGCATTTTATACTGCACATAATGTAGCGGCCTTATCAAGGAAAACAAATAAGTCAAGGTAGATTTTAAAAAGCCCATGAAACGGGTAGATTAGAGGATATCCAGCTATCGCCACGAGTACAGAGAGAGAGAATGTGGTCATTTAGAAATGTTGAACCCTTGGACCCAGACAAACACCTTCATCAGATCGTTAGAAACTCCTTGAAACAATAGAAGTTGTCTTATGGAACAGATATTTGCTCAAAATTACAGAACCCGTCCACCCACATTGTAACAGCCTTGGTTCAATCACGGTAGTTTCACGCGGAAAATGAGAGGAAATTAAGAGTTTAGAGCACTTTGTCGTTATGATGAATTTGATCCTTTTAGCTCACGTTATGATGAATTTGATCCCTTTAGCTCACGTTATGATGAATTTGATTCCTTTAGCTCACGTTATGATGAATTTGATCCCTTTAGCTCACGTTATGATGAATTTGATCCCTTTAGCTCACGTTAAGAAAAAAGAAAATTGATGGTTACAAGTAATAATTGATTTTATAAAAGCGAGCTGGCCTTAAAGTGACCAATAAGTTAGCGAGCCGTTTTGCTGACGTACCTTTGCAGATGCGCGTCGCTGTGTTCACTATGACAAACACTTGCGTGTCTCCCTCGCTAGCAGCGTTTTTTCCCCTCAAAATCCTTGCCATCCTTTGTTTTTCAAGAACACCTGTGTGGGAACGCGGACAGGAAACGGGACGCATTGCGCGTGTTCCTCGATCTTATCTGAGGAGAAAAATCCTTGAATGGTGGAATGATTTTAAATTTGAACTGAACATAAGCAACATTTCAGAGGTAGTGAAGAACAAAAGTCATTAGAAAATAAAGTTAGCCTAGAATAAACAAGAATCCACGAAGATGCACACACAGACAGAGACAAAGGTACTCTCGGTCTTGCAATTGATGAAGATTAGTTACAATCTGTAAATCGTCTGTTAATATATGAAGACATATGGGTTATTATATCTGTGTTTTTTAAATTAGAAGCCTCATGCAGAGCTCAGATTTACTGCTCAATTAAAAATATTTCACACAATGATCTTTCTTATTTTTCATTTCTCATTAAGAGAGAGAGAGAGAGAATGAAATGGGTGGGGGAGAGAGAGAAAGAGATTTTGCATTAAGAAAGATTGGAGTAGAAACGACTAATTATCTAAATGAGTCCCATAATCCATTTCGGCCGCTGGCTCACGGCCTTTCCGTTACCTCTTAGGCTTTTCAAATGCTGTTAAATCTAATTAGAGACTGCTTGGCCCACTCACTCACTCACTCTCTCTCTCTCACACACACACACACGCACTCTGTTCTACAAATGTTCTTCTTGCACTCCTTTTCAAATGTTTAGTAGGACAGCGACAGCTGATCGTTAACCTGTGCCTCTGCCCCACCCCCACCTGCCCCAACGACGGGTCAATTGCAACGTAATGACATGTTGGTTCCGGCGTTATATGCTATTCTTCTGTTTAAAAATAGCACACATTACTGGCTCCAACTTGTTCCAAGAGTAATGAAGACTGGCTTACACTGTTAGGCAGGCTGAGGACTTTCATGTGATTTCTGTTCCCCTCTCTTTCGTTTGACCGTCGTCAATCTAATTATTCATTTATTCAGTCAATCGTTAGTGTCATATTTAAACGTCAGCTTCTCAGTCTATCCACCTTTCCATTCATATACAGCTTCGAATGTTTCTATCTTTTCAACGTCTTTCACGCCCCTATCCGCCTCTTCATCCATTTAACTCTCCGTTTAGTCCACATCTACATCCATCTACCTCTCCATCTGTCAACTTATCAAACCACCCACCTCTTTATCTGCCATCCTCTTCACTCATCAGCCTCTTCATCTGTCAACCTCTTCACCCATCCACGTCTCCATCTGTCAACCTCTCCATATGTGAAAATTTCAATCCATCTGCCTCTCCATCCATCCACCTCTTCATCTGTCAACTGCTTCATCAGACTGCCATCTTTTCTATCTTTCTCTTATTTAGTACTCTTCTCCATTCGTCCATCTCTCCATTCGACTACTTTCAATACATATACCTCTCCGTTTCTCCGCCTTTCCACCTCTGACTTCTCCATCCATCCATCCACCGTTCCATCAGTGTACCTCTACATCTATCCACTTTCCTATCCATCTACTTCTCAACTATCTAGTTGTCTATTCGTCTATCTCTCCATTCACCCCCCCCCCCCTCTTGTCTTTCCATCTACCTCTCCAATCCACTTATTTGTCCATCTATCTCTTTCTCCTTAAGTACACCTCTTCGTTCATGTATTCCAGTAACCTAAAGCATTGTAAGCACTGTCCTGCCATTTTCTGACGTCACTAGTCGCTAATTTAAAATGTAATAATTAAGTTCACTGTATATGTTAGACTAGTTAGAGGAGAGGATGCATTGCGTTGGAAGAGCTCTGATTTAGCTTTTACTCTGAAGATTGCAAGGTCGCATTTACTCCCCTCCCCCTTACAGTGTATAGGTTTGGCAGCTGACTGATTTAGGAGTGACCGCTTACTGTAAGAAGAATTCAAGGACGGAAGCTAACGGTAACAACTTTTAAAAAATCCTCTGTGGTCACAAGTGGCAATGCGCGACTGCACGCACATTCCAGTTGAACGGTTTGCTATTCTGAAGCTTGCATACCACTGTTCAATGAAATCTATTTTACTGCAGAGTCCATGATAGGTGAGGGGTTAATATGACCTTACAGGGGTAGGTGTGTGGGTTCACCGACAAATTGATTTCTGAGTGTATGTGTGTATCTTCTGTGACAATTTATTGATTATCTAAACTAGATCACATTCACCATGTATACATCACACTTCAGCTCTATTTAACGAACCATTATCTAAATAACAGTCTTTTTATAATTAAGTCAGCATATTTAGTTAAATAAATGGACTTTGGACCCAAATGAAAAAATTTCAATCCTCTCCCCTTTGCGGTTAAGCTGACACGGGTATCTAAGACAATCCATCACGTGGCCGTTCTTTTTAGCACCATTGAACAATCACAACAGAAAGAAGAGTAATTTTAGAAAAAAATTCCATTCAATCAGGATAACGAAATGAATACAAAAACCCACAATGTCTTATTGTTCTACGTGGGAGTCAACACAAATCAATGTTAGCTTTCTGTCTTGTGAAAATAATCCAGAGTGTTTCTTTTTTGTGTTTTGTTTCTTGTGAAAATAAACCAGAGAGTGTTTTTTTGTGTTTTGTTTCTTGTGAAAATAAACCAGAGAGTGTTTCTTTTTGTGTTTTGTTTCTTGTGAAAATAAACCAGAGAGTGTTTCTTTTTGTGTTTTGTTTCTTGTGAAAATAAACCAGAGAGTGTTTCTTTTTGTGTTTTGTTTCTTGTGAAAATAAACCAGAAAGTGTTTCTTTTTGTGTTTTGTTTCTTGCTTGCGATGATGATTCTTTGGAGAGTTTTTTTTTTTTGTAAAAGGAATCCTGGGAGGGTGCGGGGGGAGGGGAAATTCTGAAGTTCCCGGTGAAGAAAAATTAAACATCGCTTACTTTGACTTAATAATTAATGATCAGCACAGCTCGGTACTTCCACTCATTTCTAAACACTAACGCTCATAAACACAATATCATGTGTTTTCAGGGGAATTTAAATTAGTTTTGCATTTGTTTGTATTAGAAAGCGAGGGGTTGGGTGGGGAATGACGTGCTAGAGATGAAGTGTTAGGAAAGAGAGAAGTAGTGTGTGTGTGTGTGTGTGTGTGTGTGTGTGTGTGTGTTATTTAGAGAGAGAGGGAGAGAGATTAAGTCAGTGTGAAGGCGTCTGTGTAAGAGAAGAAAAGAGAAGAAAAAAGTGAACGGAGAGACAGATTAAATGAAAGTAGATTGCTTGTGTGTGTATGAATGTGTGTGTGTGTGTGTGTGTGAGAGAGAGAGAGAGAGAGAGAGAGAGGTTAAATGAAGGTGAGAAAAAAACAACGAATCTAATATAATGTTGGTTTGTGTGTGGGTGTATGTGTGTGTGGGTGAGAGAGAGAGAGAGAGAGAGAGAGAGAGAGAGAGAGAGAGAGAGAGAGAGAGAGAGAGAGAGAGAGAGAAATACATTAAATTAGAAAAAGAGAGGTAAATAAATGTATGCGTATTTAATTTGTGTGCGTATGCTTATGTATGTGCTTGTGTGTTTGTGTATGTGTGTTGGTGTATGTGTGTTTGTGTGGGCATGTGTGTGTGTATCGAAGACTATAACTGGCACAGCTGGAATCCTGCTTACTGTTTCTGGCTCTGGAAGTCCAACTGTTTCTTGTCACTGTTTCTAAAGGATGTCAGTGCTCATGAAGGGAGAGCCCCCCCCCCCCCCTCTCCACAGAAAATGCATTCCCGCCTCTCTTGGGATAGTCCACTAGTCCCGCCAGACGTCACGCGATAATATCCTGCAGCTCAGGGATGTAGATAAGGGGGCCGAGTGGATAGATTTTAGTGATATCCTACCCTGTCACTTGAAGAAACTAAGAGCGCCTAGTAATAGCAGACAATGTCAAGGGTCTTCTGGCTCCAGTTCTGAAGTCCGCAGACACCATTCTCTCAGCACACAACAGGTGATTCATTTATAAGACTTTATCTCGTTCTGTGTTTCTTCAACCTGTGTGTGTGTGTGTGTGTGGACTGCTTCACAGCAATTTTATTTTGTTTATTATTTTATAATAGATGATGTTTCGAAATATCCGTGGATTGCTATCCCACACACTTTCCTTGTAAAATGTTGAAAGTAAGTATAATTTCCGACTTGGGGTTGGGGGTAAGTAAACAAAATAAAACAAAACGAAACAGAAAGATCAATCAAACAATAAACCCGCCACCACGACCACTACTCCACCACGAAATACTATCTTCTGTCCGTGTCATTATTTTTTTCTGTTTGTATTGCTAATATTGTGTTCTGACAACTCGTCGCAATCTATGCCGAATGTCAGTTTAGTGTTAACTTAATTGGTTGTGATGATTGTATCATAATTATTAGTGAGCTGAACTCATGGTTGTCTTCTCTAAGAACATAGAACTGAACTGATTGCTTTGATTGAGAGCATATTGACTGAACTGATTGTTGTCATGACTGTACGAGTGCAGTTTGTGAATATGCGACTTGCTGGCGACAGAGACCTATCTCTTCGTTCGAAGCTATTCTTTAACAATCTTCTCCAGCGAGCCAAGGACAGGATTGATTGAACTGCTTTTCGTAACTGTACGCCGAGATCCTTCTCAAAGCAAGTGAAGTGAAGCGTGTGGCGGGATGACTTCAAAGTCCCACAGTCACTGCGTTCGGAGTAGAAAGCGGGGACACCCATCGAAAAGGTTGACAGGAGGGACCTGTAGCTGGAGGCAAGCTGTCAGAGCGAATGGAGAGGGTGGTAAGAACGGTAAGCCGAACAGACCAGTTGCCTCCCTTGAGTGGGTGACGCAACTAATGACTGTTCCGGGTCGTTAAGGGCAGATCGCCATGCGCAGCAGGTGCGGCTGGTTCACAACATGAGTTATGGGTGTATCAGGTCGTGGTTGTTTTTCAATTTACAAACTACGTACCAGAAAATGGGCTTGAAAGGATTTTTCATTAGAATTTTATTATTTATGTACGTATGTATTCCTTTCAACATTTCATATGCAAAAGAATAAAAGTCCTTTAAAACACACACGCACGCATACACACACAACGGCACGCACACACAATGGCACACACACAATGACACGCACACACAATAACACAAACACAATAGCACGCACAATGACACACACACAAACACACAATAACACACACACACTGGCACGCACACAATAGCACACACAACGACACGCACACAATAGCACACACAATGACACAAACACACAATAACACAAACACAATAGCACACACAATGGCACGCACACAATGACGCGCACACACAATAACACAAACACACAATAGCACGCACAATGGCACGCACACAATGACACACACACAAAAACACACAATAGTACACACAATGACACAAACACACAATGGCACACACAACGACACGCAAACACAATAACACAAACAATGACACGTACGCACACACAACGACACACGCAAACAAGTAACATTCATATTTAAAGAATTGTCATTAGAGTGCACTCAAAAATTTGTATATACAACATAAAATAACCGCGCCAAAGGTTAAGGTTTAGAAATCGATATAATTTTTTTTTAAAGTAAATTTAATTAATTTGAACACAAAAAGAAATCTAAAGAATCATTCATATCAAGTATAAAAAATAATTGTACTTTCTCTAGCGTTGAAACTTTACTATTGAAAACGAAATATGTAAGTATTTAGTTAAAGACAATAACAAGACTTTAACTAAATATCTACCTATGTATTTCGTATTGAAAAGTAAAGTTTTATTATTGTAAAAAAGACAAGAATAAAAGTTTACTATTAAAAACGAAATATATAGTTATTTAGTTAAAGACAAGAATAAAACTTTACTCTTCAAAACTCTCTCTCCATTGCTAAGAACAAATAGAACTTCATGTCACAGCGTTTTATAGATATACGGTAAGAGATAAATTGACACATTACATTTCAAAACTCTACAGAAATACGAGACAAAAAATATAAAAACAATTACATTTCAAAACTCTGCAGAAATACGAGACAAAAAAAGTAAAAACAATTACATTTCACAGTGTGCTGTCTCTCCCTACGTGTGTTTAGAGGAAAAGACATAAACGCTGGTAACTTTTTTTATGTCTTCTGTGTGTCCTTAAAATTATTGTAAATTTCATGTTGCATTTGAATATTTGAAAACTAGAAATCTTGCCGCTTGCCTCAGATAAATATTCATGTGGAACAGCTAATCGAGTGATCTGAAATAGATGGAAAACAAATAGCTTAATGCTCTAAAATATATCAAAGTTCAGCGAGTGGAATGCTCTTAAACATATCCAAAAAGCAGATAAGAGCAGATAGCTTAATGCTCTAAAATATGCCGAGAGAACAGCTATGGGATTATTCTAAAATCTATTCAAAGAACACCTAGTGGAATGGAATTAAATACTACAGAGAACTAGAGTAAATGGTATTAAATACTACAGAGAACTAAAATAGAATGGTATTAAATACTACAGAGAACTAGAGTAAATGGAATTAAATACTACAGAGAACTAAAGTAGAATGGTATTAAATACAACTGAGAACTAAAGTAGAATGGTATTAAATACAACAGAGAACTAAAGTAAAATGGCATTAAATACAACAGAGAGCTAAAGTAGAATGGTATTAAATACAACAGAGAACTAAAGTAGAATGGTATTAAATACAACAGAGAACTAAAGTAGAATGGCATTAAATACAACCGAGAACTAAAGTGGAATGGTATTAAATACAACAGAGAACTAAAGTCCTTACGCTGATTTCGCAGGCGGGCAGAAGGGTCGGTGTATATATATATATATATATGATCTCTAGTTTTGAGAGACATAGTGCCATAGGTGTGAAAAGGGTGAGTGATGGGTGGGTTAACGGATTACACTTCCCAATCTTTTAATCTAATTAATCCTATAACGACTAATTTTTATAAAATAATTAAAGATTTAAGCTCTTCCTCCCCCGCCCCTAAACGTTGTATATTGACTTCTTTTTAAAAAAAAAATATTAGCAAAAGTGTAATCACTATAACAAAATTTATTTAACAAAAAAAAAGTTAAACAAGCAAGATTAACCTATGATGGAAATGATTCCGAATTCGAGATTAACTAAAACGTAGTCACGTGGTAGTTCTCATAAGAAATGTGCTGTTCGTACAAGAGAATTTAGTAACTAAATCAACAATGAGAAAAATACTAATCAGACGAGTAGTGAAGAGTTCTTATTATGACACAGTTGTGTTGTCATAGAAATAGCTTGGTGGCCGCTCGTCCATCCCTTAAAAAGATGTTTTATGGCTTGAGTCTTGTTCATTCTCATCATTCTGAACTATTTTCGACTAATGAAGTACCAACATTCGCTTTTAGAATTTAATCTTGTTCTTGACAAAAAGACTAAATTGTACAGATACAAGAGCAAGAAAGTAAAATTTCACGTCACAGGGATATTTGTGAGAGGGTCTTTAAATTAGAAGTCTGTCACTTGGCGCATTGTCCCTGGTGACGACTGTTCTTCGTTCCTTTTGCGTGTCGTCAGTGTGTACCGTGCAACGCGATCAAGTACCCCCTTCCGAGACGGCGCTGTGCCATTGTTCTGTTGCAGGCTTGACCGGCATAATACACAATCGTAACACTAGTGTAGATAGCAGGCGGAAGAAATTCGGAGGACTGAAAAGAATTCTAAGTATGAGCTATAAAAATTCATTTAAGGGATTTTCTCATTACAGAAATTACAATGTGAGAATTTCCTGAAAATGGAGAATTCAAGCAAATAATCTTGTAGCACACTTAAAGAATTTTCTAACTATGAAAACTCAATTAAATAATTCTAATGACAAAAGTTCAACTTTGAGTCTAAGAGTATAAAAACTTCAACTCTATGACTTTCTAAGTACAAAAAAAAAAAGCAAAAATTAAATAAAGAGTTATTAACTATTCCAAACATACCAAACGTGCTGTTCTCCGTTACAACGTCTTCAAAGGACGGGACTGTTTCTAGACGCAGCGTGTGTGTGTGTGTGTGTGTGTGTGCGTGCGTGGGTTGTATGTGTGTGATGTGTGTTTGTGTGAATGTGTTTGTGTGTGTATGTATAAAATGTGTGTGTGTGTGTATGTGTGTGTGTATGTATGTGTGTGTCTGTGTGTATGTTTGCTCTTATTATTCTGGTTGGAACAAAGATTTCTTGTGAGTACCAGGCCTAGATAGTGGCCTCGAGTCATACATTCATTGTGTTCACCTCCCGATTGGAGATATGCGCCCCACTCGAAGAAACATGCGTTCGATTCCACAATCCTAAAATTTCCTTGCGCACAAGTTGATCAATACGGTCAAGCTTTCCATGCTTTCTGTTATGAAAAGGGATCTAAGTTTGGACAGGTGTAGAGATGGCCGAAAAAAAATGTCTGCATACAAATTGCAATCACTGAGGTGTGTTTTGAGTACCTACAAAACTTACCTCTGTCCACCATGCTACGTGCAGTCAATTGCGTAGCCAGGTGAACATGGCCAGGCTGGACTGTCCAAACTCTTATCTACATAATTAATATGCTAGCAGGTTTTTCGTACTCTATCTCAGCAAAAATGGGTCAGACAGAAATATATAATAAAGAATTTGACAGACTCTCCATTAATTAAAAAAAAATAATACTTGGGAAAATTGATTAAACGGTTATTATGCGATTTTCGTTTCGATTGTTACATGGTGTTTGATAGATTTTTTCCCCAGGTAGCTGCCAACACCCACCTGATTGTTAAATGTCATGGCGTCTTGACACAAAACCCACTATCGTGAGCTAGGGAACGATTAAAAATCATCTAACTTTAATTTCTTTTTCACTCCAATTGGGATGGAATCCCTCACTTCAGCGAGAGGCCAGTACTGTCTTAACTTCTACGCTACCATTCGTTTCGACAGGTCTCGCTGTACGCGTGCATGGACATATTTTATTTGCGGGTTGAACAGCCTCTATTCCTAATATACACAGGTCTCCCTGTATTCGTGCGGGTTGAACAGCCTCTATTCCTAATATACACAGGTTTAAGCGCAAGCAGCTCTCCTATGTCCAAATCGTTTCTTCAGCAGACGATGTATGTTAAGTATATTGTTTGAAGGCTCTGCTGTATGATAAGCATATTACTGTCTGGGTCGAGCTGTGCGATGAACGCTGTTTCATACACGCATTGGCTTTGGCCAAAGGACTGTCGCTCCATAAAATGTAACGGTCCAGTGGTGTTCTTATTAATTAAAATAAAATATTATTATTATTTATTAGGATACCTTGACTCGCGCTCCTTGATCTGTCAACTGATACTAATGACATAATCTTATTAGCTACTGCCCTATAGTCCCAGCAGTGCTTGGGGGGTGGGGGTGGGGAGCAGAAGGTGTCCAATATTTGTTACTTTAAAAATGAATTGTACTTGGAATTTGAAAAATATACACTTGATCAAGTTTTCGCAGGGCGTATAGCAAGCTGATTCTCTGTGGAGGTGAGAGAGAGAGAGAGCGGAAGGGGGAGGAGAGTGCATGTGGAAAATGGTGGGTGGTGGTGGTAATATTTTGCAATGGGTGGTGGGCAGCATTCGACATTCCACTACTGACTTACCGTATGTGTGTATGCGTGTGTGTGTATATATGTGTATGTATGCGTGTGTATATGTGTGCATGTGTGCGCATATGTGTGTGTGAAGGCAAATTAAAATAGCACACATTTATTTGAATTAAAATGCATACAATTTTGATTCCAATCTACGGTGAAACGTGGCTTTGATTACCTAAGCGTGTCCTGACCCGCAGACCATTAGCAATTATTTTAAGTGGCCACTTCCAATAAGTTGATAGCATTTTCACAGCAGAAACATTGTCATAAGTTTCTCAAAATAAATAAATTAAGATTTAAATTTGTTATTGCCTCTCGGTCATTAAGTTAAAAGAAAAATCTTGTGAAGGTTGACAACATCTAAAGTGTCGTTTCCATGCGACGAAAACACAGACATAACAGCCACTATTGCCGTGTCAGGTGTCAGCCATTGCCAACTTCATGATCGTAATGCAATCAGCATGCAAGAGCGGGAGCTGTCTTTCTAACGAACTCCTAGAGAATTGTTTTAGAACGCTTTATGCTCTAGGAAGAAATAAACTCCCAAAGAACTGTTTTAGAACGCTTTATGCTCTAGGAAGAAATAAACTCCAAAGAATTGTTTTAGAACGCTTTATGCTCTAGGAAGAAATAAACGTATATAGCCTCTCATGCATTGCGGTAGGCAACTTTCGAAAGAAAAAAAAAGCACCGAGAGTCGGAGCGACAAAAAGAAATACTAAAAAAAAAAAAAAAAAGAAAGGAAGAAAGAACAATAAAAAGAAAGCAAAAGTGAAACTAAAACAATGACAAATGAAAACAGATAGCAAGTTTAAAAGACAGACGGTAAAGAGTAAAAGAGACAGATAAATAGAAAGAATACATACAAAATACATAAAAAAAATTACTGAATTGATAGAAGGAAAACAACAATGACCAGAAACGTTAGATATATTTGTGTACGAAAGAAGAAAAAAAACAGAAATAACGAAAATAGTGTTACGCCCACAGTTATAAAGAGGAAACAATTCATATCCCTTCCCTCCCAAATTACTCTGTGACTCAGCCTGGCCACGGTCCACCTCGTGTGGCAAGGTCTCATACTGTTGGCACGTATGACGACTTCACGTGACACATGGCAGAAATAAATCGGTTGCCTGCCCTTGGTCTCTTCACCACAAGGAGACGGCCGAGGCACTGATAAAGGGCTCCTAGGTTGATAGTGGCGAGCTGACGGGGCCCACAACGACGAACAGGGGCGAGGTGTCAGGAAGAAATCTCTGAAGTTAGGATAACGAAAGTCCCACTGACACGCCTGAGGAACAAAATAAATCTCTTTATTCACACGTGGACAAAGCAAGTGACTGGGACAAAAACAACATGATAACGAAGGGAGCGAAGAAAAGGAAGAATGAAAACCCTTGATGTACGTTCTTGGAGACTTTCTTGAGTTGGTTGCTATTGACAACCTAACAACGCTGCATTCGTTGTGTGAAATTTCTGATTGTCGAAAATATCAAAGAAGTATTTTTATAATCTTGTTTCCCATTCGGCTGTCATAAAATAGACAACTAAATAAAATAAAAAAAATTATGAGAACTTTCTACAAAATGCATAAAACATAGTTTAATAAAATCACACACACACACCACACACGCACGCACGCACACACACGCATACACACACAAAAATCAGTTTGCTAATGTTTATTACTGATGTTATTGTTTGACCTGTAGACCTAACTTGGTTTTACAGCAAGAGCACATTCCCAAGGTTAAATGTTGCAGTAGTTTGTGGTAGTAGTCTTGGTTTTACAACAAGAGCACATTCCAAAGGTTAAATGTTGAAGTAGTTTGTGGTAGTAGTCTATGAAACGTTAAGAGTATGTCATTGTAAAAATGTGTCAAACGACGCACAAACCATTAAAAAATAAATAAAAGAAAAACAAATTACAAATTACTATACACTGTCACTATATTTATACTGACTCCTAGTACAAAGACAATCATTATGGTTAAAAGGAAGAGGAAAGACTTGACGATACTAGTCTAACTTCTGAAAGTTTGGTTCTCCAGCTCTGTATACTGTTTCTATGTCGTAGAACCTTGAATTTTCTTTCTCTTGTTTATAGTTTGGCCGGTTGGTTATACAATGCAAAATAAAATTTGCAGCAAGGTGCAGTTTGAATTAAAAATAAAGCCTATTTGAACAAGATGTGCCTCCTTGACTGACAGGTTTTTAAGTTCATTTTAGTTAGGTAAAAAATGAAGTTATTTCGATAACAGTAGCTAAATAACCAATATTTCACTAAATAAAATCATGTATAGTTTAATGAAATTATTACTAAATTCTTACTTTAACATTATTTTAGCTGAATAATGAAGTAGTAAACATTTCTTAGGCATTTTTCTCATCATTATAACCAATTAGTAAGAAGATATATATTGCACACAAAGATCACATCAAAATGGCGTTCGAGCGTCCACCTTAACATGCATGGAAAATCTATTGGGGTAACGTATTATTTAATATAGAAAATGCATTTATAAAATGTACAAGCACTGAACAAAGTATTTTTTGTAAACATTATTTTGTTTTAATGCGAATATGCCGCTTAGCAGTTTCCCTCAACTTGTGCACTTTTGTTGGATTAGCTATACAGAGTTTAAATCTTCTCTGCGATTAGTTGTATTCGGAAGGGTACACTGGTTGGCTGTAAAAAATATATTGGGAGAAATCCAACATTTTTCAATTCTCTATTTATAGGACAGAGACTTGAGTTTACACTGTGAAACAGACAAGCAGGTTCACAAAAGAAATAAAATTGTAACCCAGATTAAAAATCCAAAGTAAAACAACATAATTAGACACGCAATTAATAAAATATACGAGTAAAGTTAAATGAAAGCAACACAAGACATTATCAATGAATAGTTAATTTAAACAGCCCTTTACCAGAATATAACAAAGACCATTAGGTTAAAGAGATCTTAGTTTACAAATGGGATATGATTCCATGTCTTTTCTATCATTAGTCATACACAATTGCTATCCACCAATCTAATATCTTGAATAGAATATTCAGACAAATTGAAAGGATAAGACATTATCAAATACAGGATATACGAAGTAAACATACCCTCCTCTCCCCCCCCCCCCAAATAAAAAAAGACAATAAATTTAGTTTATAAAATAACTATAACTCTAAATCTTTGCGACTGAAACAGAGTTACCCGTTCATAGTGTCTCACGTCACATTCGCTGACGCACTGGTGGCAATCAAAGATATAATCCCATGATGTAACAGACCCTTGCGTCTGGTCCTGACGGCCACGTTTTTCAAGGGATTCCTAACCAAAAAAAGATGAAAAAAGTTCCAGACGAACTCTACAGTCTGTAGGAGATTAACGAGGATTTGATGTCTCCTCGTCTGGGAGCCAGGCGGGTTTTTCTACTCATCCTTTACTAGATTAGTTTAGGGCGGGGTCAGGCGTGAGGACTGGGAAGTGTATAATCACCTGCGTTGTTAGCTGTCCACGCAACTTATTTCCCTTGTTGTCTATCTGGCGAGTGGCGATATTTGTTGTTGTAGAGACTGAAACAGTGAAAGGGATAAAACGTGTTTTTAAATGACAAAAGCATACTCGCATAATCAGGAAACAAGTAGGTCATTAAAAAAATAATAAAATGAATATTTTTGTGTTCATCAAGTTTGTTGAACGTGCTTTCGTCTTTATTTTTTAAATGCATTTTTCTTCTTGCTTCGTTTGCTTTTCTTTATTTAATCGGTTCCATTGTTATTAATTTTCTTTTTTATTTATATGGGGGTGGAGGGAGAGAGAGAAAGGGATAGAGACTGTGAGAAAGATTTATCTACACTTGCTGATTTTTGGTTTATTATAATTTAAATTAAATGCTAAAAGTAATTTGCACATAAAGTAGTAAATCTGCACGCACATTTTGAAATCTACACAGCACGCGCGCACACACACAAACACACACACACACACACACACACACACACAACATGTGTTAAAACTCTTTATATATTTATATGTGAAGTGGACAAAAAAACGGTTGATTTAGAAAGATTTACTTGAACAATAATAGTTTTGATAATACGCCGGTAATAAGTGTCACTTTGTGGAATTACCTATCCGATGATACGGAAGACGATTTGCCCAAGAGCGCCAATTGAAGAATGGTGTACGTCACTTTGTGTCAGTAGGGAAGACAAAGATTTATCATTGATAAATCCAGCCCACTTACCATCAAAAACGAAAATAGAATTTTAAATTTAAGAAAAGGGGGAAGTAATACAGCAATCTGCTAATGCGAATCGGAAGTTTTAATTGAAATGCTTGAGTAATATAAATATTTTATCAGTACAACTATTAGCACCTTATCCGGAATTGTCTACTTTACTAAGTTTTAAAGCTATTAGTGCTTTTACTGCTACTCTACTACTGCTACTCACGATGAAGAAGATGATGATAACTCTACTACCACTTCTTCAACAACTGTATTAGATGTATTACTACTCCTTATGTTGAAGATGATGATAAAAGATAGCATCTCTACTACTGCTACTACTATTTCAACGACGACATTACTCATTATTAGCACCTTAAATTACTACTATTTCAACGCCGACATTACTCATTATTAGCACCTTAAATTACTACTATTTCAACGACGACATTACTCATTATTAGCACCTTAAATTACTACTATTTCAACGCCGACATTACTCATTATTAGCACCTTAAATTACTACTATTTCAACGACATTACTCATTATTAGCACCTTAAATTACTACTATTTCAAAAACGACACCACTCACTACTAGCACCTCTACTAATACTTCCAACAACTACGTTAATCACTACTAGCACCTCTACTCCTACTACTTCAACAACTACGTTAATCACTACTAGCACCTCTACTCCTACTACTTCAACAACTACGTTAATCACTACTAGCACCTCTACTCCTACTACTTCAACAACTACGTTAATCACGACTAGCACATCTATTACTACTACTTCAACAACTACGTTAATCACTACTAGCACCTCCATAACTGTACTTACTATTACTCACTACTACTAACTGTCATTCAGAGTAAAAGAATAATGTTAAATATATCCAGAGAAAAATAAACAACGACTAGCAAAGATCCACAGATCTAATATTAAACATCTCAGCAAACAACGACTAGCAAACAAAGATCCACAGATCTAATATTAAACACCTCAGCAAACAACGACTAGCAAAGATCCACATATCTAATATTAAACACCTCAGCAAACAACGACTAGCAAACAAAGATCTACAAACTCTAACAAACACCTCAACAAACAACGACTAGCAAACAAAAATCTACAGACCTAATATTAAACACCTCAGCAAACAAAGATCCACAGACCTAATATTAAACACCTCAGCAAGCAAAGATCCACAGACCTAATATTAAACACCTCAGCAAAGATCCACAGACCTAATATTAAACACCTCAAAGAAAGATCCACAGACCTAAGATTAAACACCTCAGCAAACAAAGATCCACAGACCTAATATTAGATACCTCAGCAAACAAAAATCTACAAACCTAATATTAAACACCTCAGCAAACAAAGATCCACAGACCTAATATTAAACACCTCAGTTTTGTATAAAAACAGTCAGCACAGTAATGTCTATTTGTACCAATATGCTGTGAATACTCTGTACATAGCTAGGTTCACTTGTACGAATGTGCTGTGAACACTCAGTAAAGAGTACACCTAAGTTCACTTGTACCAAAAGTCCTCTTATTACTCAGTAGATAGTATAGCTAAAGTCACTTGTTGCATATGCCCTCTTATAACTTAGTACATAGCAGACTCAAGTTCACCAGTGTGAATGTACTCCTATGATTCAATACACAGTACAACCAACTTTTCTTGTACCATTTGAACTCTTATAGGTGAGGCTTGCATAACACAACAAAGAACAACTGTGCCAAATGTCTTCAAATAGTTCATAATATTGCGCAAGAAAAGTTTCCTTTACCAATTGGCCTATTCCAGACCAGGCTGAAATAACCCCCCACCCCTTGAACTCCATTCAAGGCTGATTGGTTGCACTGAGAGACTTCATACACGTACCTGAGGCGTTTAGGTCTGAAATATATTGGTCGGTATGAATAAAATATACACGCTAATGCACGAATGACATGTGCAACACGTGAATGTTTTAATAATCAATGTCAGCCCTGCAGCACATCAGGCACATCAGAGCGTCAGTGCTCTGCGGCACTATTCCAGATCTTTCAATCGCAAGGTCCACATTTTGTGTCATTTCAAGCAAGCAATAAGAAATATAAATACTTTATTAGAATACCCTTGCAAAAATCCTAGGTTTTAGCATATTACACTTCTGTTACCAGTATCCATATTCGTGTTAATGTGTAATCGACTATTTAATAATCTCGATGTTCGCAGTCTTTTAAAATCCAAGTCGATATCATCAATCCATCCAAAGAAAAAACCCACAAACAAGAGAAATCAAATAATAGTATATAAGAAAAAGAAGACAAATCTAAAATATTTATGTCGAAGTTTTGACGATTGGCAGCCAAATTCAAATGACTGTAAAGCAATAAATAGATTTAGTCCAAAATGAGCCCACATGTATTGGAGCACGAAAATCAATCTGTCAGGGGCATACTGACAACTAAACGAATAGATTTCACCGAAGTTAGATCTAACTGAAAGCAGAGATATGTAAATAGTTGTATATCTAAGCCATAGGTCGTGCATGCCAAATGTTGCCCACGCTTAAAGAAATAAATATTTCTTTAATTATACAGTATAATTATTTTTTTAACTTGGATGTCCAGCGAACTTTAAATTTTTTATTTATGTGGCCCTAAGGGTTAAATAAGTTGGACCACCCTGATCTAAGCTGACAACAATAACTGACAAAGTAGTGGGTTACCTGCCCATAAATGGCACGTACCTAACTGACAACATTTGTCGAATAGTGCATGCAGTGGATGCGGCATTCATTCTTAAGCCCTACAGCAGCTTTAGCAAAACACCCACCCGCATCTCTTGGTTTTGCAGATTTGGTGGCGGGCGGAGGGGGGAGGAACCAGTGGTTGACGCATTAACAGGCCACAATTAGCTAATTAACGTCCAGCCTTGGCGGCTCCCGCTGTGTGAAATTGCCGTAAACTGCACCAGTGTTGTGCCTTTGCGTGATTCCTCTCCCCCCCCCCAATCCCCCCCTTCTCCGTCTCTGTCTCGTGATTAACTGTGTCGGATGGCCATAGGGATCTGAGACATTTAGCCATTCCTTCTGTTTCTGGCGCTGGCTTGATACTAAAAGATCGTTGTGACCTGTGGTCTTCATTTTCTTTTTCCCACGGAGCACAAAGCTTCGAATGACTCGACTGTCATGAATCACCTCTTTTAAGATTCCTGGTGTGTTTTATTCTTGATGTCTTGCACCATTACTGCGGTTTGGGGTGATAATTGGGAAAGGTGAGGCAGGTTTGAAAAGGAAGAAAGAGGTGTATTTTGGCATTAAGGTCATTCCAGAAACCCATGTTTTACGACAGGAGTTTGTCTGCTACAGATGAAGTTCTTGTCCGTTCTTTGAGTCAGTCCCTGACATCATGGATTGTGAAAGAACTAGCATGCCATTGTCACTTGACATTGCCATATGTCATCGTCACATATCATCGTGACTTGTGACGTAAAATATAAAAGGGAAAATTTATTTTATGGTATCAAAGAGATACTAGGCTTTTATTTTATATATATATATTACATCATACAAGATAATTCAGAAGACACAAGTCTGGACAAGATACGTTCAGAAGCCTAGGGACTTTTAGGCGGTTGTCGAAAGGACTTTTACGTTTATAAAGCTAATTAAACATAAAGAAAAGTTGTAACAAAGCTAATTATTATTAAAGCTAATTAAACATAAAGAAAAGTTGTAACAAAGCTAATTATTATTAAAGGTAATTAAACATAAAGAAAAGTTGTAACAAATGCATGCCAGAGGCTACAGAACGTTGAGGTAATTCTACGAAGACCGTACGTTATAAAACTGATTAATGGAAAGAAAAGTTGTGACGCAATGCATGCTGGGGACTATTCGGCAGAGTTAGCTGGCCTTTTAAGTCAAGAAAAAGTAACTTTATCCCAAATTAACACTAGCTGGATACAATCTTATCTGAAACTTTACGTCAAAGATGAAACGTTTTACTGCCTATAAAAGTACTTTGACCTTTAATTGATTGTTAGCTGAAGCTTTAAGTTAAAGATGAAACTTTTACGGTAGATAAAAATACTTTAACCTTTAATTAACACTAGCGACATCAGATGAGCCCAGTCTACGTTCCCTAGACCCAACAGGTAACTTTGAAAATAACTAAGAGTTGCTTCTTCTTGTGTACATTTTGGAAGATAGATATGAATATATTAAAATATCCTCATATCTTTCTGTGAAAGTAATGAAGCGTCTATTGAAATGTATGAAAGAAGCAAGCACAATTCGGGAGCAGATGTACACTTTAATAAGGTTCAAGGTCAGAGAAAAAATAATGTATGGTTTTCAATGCTTAACTGTCGACGGTTCTCCATTTTATCCAGTCAAAGTTCAGCACTGTCAAGGACCTTCCTTACCTAATTCGGCATTCTCCAACCTGCAGGATAAACGGAATTTGAGTTCAGAGTGCACCAGACCGCTGGGACTGTTCTGAGTTCAAACGCTAGCGTACGTTATCGCACGCGCAAATAATAATAAAAAATTCTCTGACCGCTGTTCAAGTACGATCTCGTGAGTCGGATTAAATGCACACCATAAAGTCTGATATCTCAGGTGATACAGACTGATATTCCTTTGGTCCGGTACTTCTGTTTACAGTTCTAACAGTTGTACAATAATTCACAGCAGCCCCAAATAAACTAGGCTGTTGGTCAGATTTGTGTGCTCACATCGGCTTCCAAACTCTCGTATATTTTGCAGACGGGTTCAAGTGCAATCGAAGACGTGTCTCTTCTTGAAGGGAAAAGCGTGGGGCCGTGGATAGAGAGACTGAAATTCTTGAAGGGAAAAGCGTGGGGCCGTGGATAGAGAGACTGAAATTCTTGAAGGGAAAAGCGTGGGGCCGTGGATAGAAAGACTGAAATTCTTGAAGGGAAAAGCGTGGGGCCGTGGATAGAGAGACTGGAATTCTTGAAGGGAAAAGCGTGGGGCCGTGGATAGAGAGACTGAAATTCTTGAAGGGAAAAGCGTGGGGCCGTGGATAGAGAGACTTGAATTCTTGAAGGGAAAAGCGTGGGGCCGTGGATAGAGAGACTGAAATTCTTGAAGGGAAAAGCGTGGGGCCGTGGATAGAGAGACTGAAATTCTTGAAGGGAAAAGCGTGGGGCCGTGGATAGAGAGACTGACATTCTTGAAGGGAAAAGCGTGGGGCCGTGGATAAGGAGACTGAAATTCTTGAAGGGAAAAGCGTGGGGCCGTGGATAAGGAGACTGAAATTCTGGAAGGACGTTGATAGATTTTCTAACTGTAATTGGACCCGAGCAGCAGATCGTCTTTAACTAGGGAGCAATGTTACACACACACACACACACACACACACACACACACACACACACACACACACACACACACACACACACCCTACGAGCGGGAGCCGAACCGCGGGCCGAGAGGACAGTGTCCTAGTGTCCATGCTACAGTTTGTTAATGCAGTGCACTGCTAGCAAGTGTTGTCAGACTCTGGTGGCACGTTGTGAACAGTTAACAAACGAATTATTGCGCCCATAATTAAAGTCCGTGCTTCGATTTTGTCTTTTGCTTCCTCCCCCTCCCCCGTCTCACGAATTGCGTGTTATCACGCCAAATAATATCATGCAGGCGCTCTTTAAGTTGCCGTTCATTAGCCAGATTGCGCTCGATTGAATTTTATGTAATCTCCTAATGCACCGCAGTCCACTGAACGATGTTAATTATGATAGCGAAACGTCAGTAGTCAGAAATTATGCGAGTTACGTTTTCAGCTGTGCTTCGTTTCAGTGTCACGATTAAATCATTTGCCATACACCACCTGACAAACATCCGGGTTCTCGACAATTTTGTTGTTGTTGTTATTATTAACTAGGGACATGTCTTGAAAAGGGTCATATGTGAGCGCTTGACTTCCTCTTATAATACCCCATGCGCTCGCGCAGGACCGGAAGTCGAGTGCAAGAGACGGGGGAAAACGAGGTATCCGTGTTCAGTGAACCCAGCCACCCGTCAATCGCGTAGCAGACACGTGACCGGCGACGTTTATGGCATCGGTTGCCTTTCGTCGTTCGAGAGTGGTAACTCAGCGGAAATCAATTAACCCTCTCACCACTCACTTGCACGTTACCGCTTTTAAAAAAAAAAAAATTCCGATTAACCTTCTCACCTATTAAAGCACATTCCTATTGTTTTTCCTTTCTATTAACTCTCATCGTTCAATGCACACTTCTGCTGTTTTTACTTTACGATTAACTCTCTCAACCTAACACTGCACACTTTTACTGCTTTTACTTTACGATTAACCCTCTCAACCTAACAATGCACACTTCTACTGTATTACTTTACGATTAACCCTCTCAACATAACAATGCACACTTCTACTGTTTTTACTTTACGATTAACACTCTCAACCTAACAATGCATATTTCTACTCTTTTGTAATTTGCGATTACCTGTCAATAAATGATTTTACAGTTTCTACTTTACAATTAACCCTCTCACCTATCAACAAACGATTTTACAGTTTCTACTTTACGATTAACCCTGTATCCTATCAGTTTACTGTTTCTACTTTATGATTAAGCCCCTCAGCAATCAGTGCATATTTCTACTATTTAGTAATTTACGATTAACCCTTTCATCTATCAATGCACGTTTCAATCGTTTTTACTGAAGATTAACTCTCACACCTATCAATGTTTCCACTGTTTTCACTTATTGTGGTTGACACATCTCTAAAGCCGCAGGAGAAGGCCGTTCGAGCCATACAGAATGCGTTCTATAGTCACAGCATCTATTTATTTCTGCTTCCTAACGTTTGCTGATTTCGCGGACTACATCAGGAGGTCTTCCTTACTTTCTATAGCTTTTTCTGTCACATTGTTTGACAATCGATGTCACAGACCTATATAAATCTGTTTACTAAACTTGACAAAGTAGTTATTGCACTGAAAACAAAATAAACAGAAAGGAAATTGATGAATGAGAAAATGAACCCATTAGTTAAAACAGTAAAATGAAGAGCGCACGCACACAAGTCTGCAAGAAAGAAATAATAAAATGAATTTGTTTACAACAATTTTAATCGCAATTAAGTACTAATTCTAAAAACACCTCCGCGTGCATGTAACATACTGAACGCATAATTTTGATGAACATACAGTGAAATGGATTTTTCACATGCTTTTAGTAGAGATCGAATCGTGTTTATAGATCTACAAGAGCAAACTTTTCGTTTGGAAAATTGCCAGCACAGACTTGTCGCAAAGCAAAACAACGTATAATTTACTAAAGTACACTTTCCACACCCATGCAATTGTGGACAGCAAAACACCACATTGATATAGCAAAACTGTAAAACAACACCAACAAACAAGCAACAAAATTCCACAGAATCAATGACAACGCGTTCAGTGACATGCCAGACAACAGCTCGTTTGCGTGTAAACATAAAGGAAGGAAATCTCAAAAACTGTCCAACGTTTATAAATTAGAATTATTTGAATTTAGTAATTCTAATTTTTAGCCTTCTTACTAACGAACATAAAGTGTGAGACAAACAAAGAGAGAAAGAAGCAAACACGGAAATAAACAAGCACAGAAACATATTAATACAGAAATATACAGGAACAAGCTAGGAAGCAAAGATTAACACTGAAACAAGCCAACAAACACAGAAACAGACTAACTCATATCAAGCACACAGAATCAAACACCGTAAATAAACAAATAAACAGGCACACGACAATGCTAACAGAAAAAATAACTATACCAGAAATAAACAAGCACACAAAATCAAACAGAAACAAATAGAATCAAACACGTACAGAAATAAATATATGCAAATACAGAAGCAAACATAAACAAATAACAACAACAAACAAACCCTACAAAAATGTGTTGTCCCAGTTCTGTGCTCTGGTCTAGTATGTTTATTTTATTTAATACACGTTTTACTAATGCACAGTTCCACTCCTGTCACTTTTCATTATATAAATTATCTTTTCCCCCGATCATTTATTGAAATAATAATGATATGCAGATATATAAATACGTTCTTTAGAATATTAAAGTGAAATAACATTTTTTTGTGTGTTTGTCCTTCACAAAATATGCTATATGTTCTTACCACATTCCGCCCCCCTCCCCGACCACGGCTTTGAATAGAAACGTTTCAACAGAATTAAATAATTAATTGCATCTTGAGCTAAGTTTACATTCGCACAGTAATTGGACAAAAGCAGTGACGTCACACGATCTCATAACCAATGCGGATTCCTGGCAGTATCCTATGTCCACTGTATATAGATTAATAATTAAAATTAATACAGTATGGAAAGATGACTGGGTGTCACTCAAAGATCACATGATATCACTGGCGTCCAGTGGACTGTGCAGTTGTGGACGGATAATCTGGCAAATCCCAAAAGAATTCTGAAAGAGAAGAAAACTCCAGCATTCTATTCTAGCCACTAATTAACATTCTATTCTAGCCACTAATTAACATTCTAACAAGCATTCTATTCTAGCCACTAATTAACATTCTAACAAGCATTCTCTTTCCTTTTTGTCACCACTGGGTATTTAGTTACCCACCCACCCCCATCCCACCCTTTTACGGTGAGTGACGTCATTATTTTGTTGTCCAAAGGTGTTGTCCTGACAAGAATAATAGGACATGTAAAAATTACAAAAAGTCGACATCGTTAAAGTTTAGAAGTATTTTTGTCGCGGCGCAAAGCATATATTATGTGATATATCTATCGTATCGACAAACTTTGCTATTTTAAGGACGAAACAACTATAACAACAAATGGAAATAATTATACGAGCACCACACAAAAATGTATTAAGACGATCGAAGGGATAATAAAAGCCAGATTTATGGAGATCTCTAAACTGTGAAACTCATACAGGTGACATCTGTAGCACGTGATTTCGAGTACAGTGAGGTGGTACCGGTTGAGAAAAATTCCCAAGTAATCTAATGAGAATATGTGAGAAAAATTCCCTAAGTATTATAATGAGAATTTATGAGAATAATTCCCTTTGTGAGAAAAAAAATCCCTTAGTATACTGATTAGAATTTGTGAGAAAAATTTCCTAAGCATTCTAATGAGAACCTGTGAGAAAAACTCCCCAAGTATGCTAATGAGAATTTAAAAGAAAAATTTTCTCAGTATCCGAATGAGAGTTCTGATGGACACAAATATGAAGCATCCTCATATGCGTTTTCCATTTGCTCTTTCTGAATCCCCCCCCCCCCCCCCTCTTAATCGGATACCATTGACGTCATGCTCTAGGCTGTTTGCATCCCAGTGATCGATTTCCAAAGAGCATGCTCACCTTTGAACACATTGGCACACGTTAATTTGATTTAGTAACATCACCCTTCTGCGTGATCATTGTTGTTGTGAGTTTTAATTAAAATATTTAAAATACTTGCATGCCATTATTTTGTTTAAACTTCCAAGATTAAATGTGTATTCGCTTTGCTTTTGTATCCCTTACTCCCCAACCCTTCACAACACTATACACTGTGTTGCATGTGTGTACGCGTGTGCGTGTATGTGTTGGTGGGTACGAGCGAGAGCATGTTTGCATAAGTGTGTATGTGAGTAGTGTTGACGTACAAGCAAGGACACACATAAACCATAATATTATAATGTGCTTTTGAATGTGGGGAACGTTAGAGAGGTTTGTTTATTACGCCTTTTATGGGGTGGATGTCCGTGCGCTAGTGTAGGTGTGCATGTGGTATGCACGTTTTTTGTGTGCATATGTGCAAAACGTGTGCGTGACTACTTGCGCTTGTGTGTGTGCGTGCGCGCGCGCGTGTATGCATGTGTGTAGATTTGCACATGCCGTTACACACATTAACTACACGCGTTTTCACACAAAATTTTCCTTTTTGGCAAGAACATGGATGCACTTGGATTTTGTTGCTATCCTTTCATAACTGCAGGTGTGCCGACCAACGGCTGCCTAGAAACAAGCTGACAGACGGCCTATGACACAAATACATTGCCAGTACTAGAGCTCTTGACTGAACCGCCGCTGGAGTTATATTCCCTTAATAGCTCTTTGGCCAAGGTGTCCAAGACTACATCTTGGCGACTGTTATATATGATAACCACTAATATAGGCCCATGAGGTCTTGCACTGGAAACGCTAAAACACACAGGCACACCGCAGCAGACCCACCCACCCTTACTCCCAATAAATTGATCATCCGTCGGTAGTGGTGTCTTGCTTAGCGCCATCCCAGTTGTGCTTTCAGGAAGAAGTGGGGAAGCCAGACCTCGGTGAATGACAATAACAAAATGAAAATCGTTTATTGGTCTTACGTTCAAATCTCCTTGAAAGACTGTTAAAGCGAAAGCCAGAAAAAGGCAGCTTGAAAAGATTAAACAAGAGAGTTTTGTAAAAGTGAATTATATATGGAAAAAGACAACATATGATTATTCTATATTCTGTCTATTTATTTATTATGGTGTTTGGTGACGAATGAACGGTAGCGGGGACTGATTTAACTTTACAGCATCAACACAGAAAGAACATCTCTAGCAATGGCAAGGAAGAAAAGTTATGTGCACCATTCCGCAGTAGAGGATCTAGAATTATTATTGTTACTGCCACCACAGCACTATTACTACTTGTGGCAGAGTAAACTTGCCTATCCTTATTTCTGGTCTTAATTGTTATATAAAATGCTAAATTGTCAAAGCGACCCTGGCCTTGTGGCAGAGTAAACTTGCCTATCCTTATTTCTTGACTTCATTGTTATATAAAATGCTAAATTGTCAAAGTGACCAGGCCTTGGCACTCCTTAGGATGGAATTTTTGTAAGTGTTAGAGTTGGAGTAAACAACTCAAGTTGAGAATATGCTAGAAAATTGCTGACGCAATCCAACCGAATTCCAACCGAATAAGTATTATTTCTGACTAATAGTCTCACACTTGTTCATACCAGTTTCATCTATGGAGATGGACCAGAAGTTTCTTTGTTCAAGAAGTGTTTTATTCTAATCACTTTGAATTTGAACAAAGCTTGAGTCCAGTCATATGTTAGTTTATGGTAAGTTAACTGACCGATAAAGAAAGAATAGACATAGAATATTTCGTACGTTTGCCATTGATTTATGAGTTGAAATGGAAAATGCTTATGTAATTGAACTACTATTTCTATGTTCACTAATTTGACTACGTTGTATATTATACTTGTTAATTTTGATTGATGCTATATTTCTTATGCTGTGTGTATTGGGCTAATGAAATTGTTGCAGTATTTGTAAGATGTAAATGTATGTAAGAGAGAAAGGGGTTTTAGAGATAAAATATGCCTGAAATTGCAAAGTTCGGGACAATTCTCCCAGGTGTGCTTATGAGCACATCAAAGATTATGTAATGTGTCTAGAAGTGGCATGTGGACCCTTGCCTAATATGAAAGGCAGTGACTTGCTGCAAACCACATGATTGTGAACATGTGCCAGTGACAGCCGCATCTTTGATTATGTGTATTGACTTAATTATTTCTCTGAAACTCTACTCTCATTTCCATAATGATGTCCTTGAACTTGATTATGTATTTATATTGACTAGGATAAACTTAACAATTGTCCTGCATTAAGTGAACATTGTTGTGATGTAAATGTCAATGCTCTTTGTGAACCCAGAAAAGCAAATAGCATAGCTGATAATTACATATTAATTCTCTTTTGTATTATTTAATCCATTTAATTTTATTAAACGTCCACTGTTCGTGTTTTTGGATATTTTCATGTGTAAAGTGTGAACTAACAGTTGGAAGTCTTGATCAAAGAGACTGCACAATGTGAAAACAGTCACGTGATTATGTAACCATTTTTTTAAATAGCAAGCTAACAAATGTGCGCCTTAGTCACATGGGAGCAGATGCTTACTGCCAGAGGGCTGCTTCTCCATGGGTATGAGAAAAGGTAGATTTTATAAGAACTAAAGTAGCAACACCGCTTAGCACATACCTGAGGTGATGTGCAACATTCCTAAAACTTGACTGATCAAGAGTTATCCTTTAAGAGACAGAGGCCCCCTTCCATGTATAACTAAAAATAACTAAACCTATTCTGAGAGTCTTGTGCTGGCCAGTCAAGTTGATTAATCTTCTGTTCTAGGTTTAGCAATAGGAATTAATTTGCATGAGTATGTATACCAATTCTAAACTCTAACCCTCACTTGCATAAATCTAGTCCTTAATTTTGTTGGTTTTGATTTGGATAACAGTGACAGTTCAGGTAAGTCTGGAAGTGTTAAATCCTTATGTATTTAGAAATTATAAACTTAAAACTCCTTGCTTTGCTAATGCATGAAGAACTTACTATAACTAAATGTTGTTGGAATTTGATTTGTATCATAGTATTATTTGAATTTTCAGTGTTTCTCTCTCTATATATTTAGAAGGAAAACCCCCTCCCTGAGAAACTGCATTTGTAATATATAGAAATAATTTACTGCCACTCTATGTGGTTAATCACAACAGCCCTTCTTAGCAGAAGGCTTGTGAAGTTCCAACTAGACTGGATTATTTTCTTTGCAAATGCTTTGTGATTGTTACTTTTTTAAAAATTGTATAAATAACTTATTATTTGTTCTCCTGCAATTAATAAAACTATTATTATTATTTTTCACTTTTACTTCCAAATTATTAATTATTAGGAATGTGGTATGTAGGCTTAAGGGGTGGGGGCAACAAAATATTATTTTCTAAATTTAAAAGTCAGTAAATAACATACCTTGGAAAGTGACCCTAATTGGAGAATATGTGAAGGGCGAGAGACAATCTACAAATAGTCCTAGAAGTGGTAGTACTTGAGGAGTGTAGGTGTTTCTGAACGAGTAACACAGAGTCTTAAGTGGTAGTACTTGAGGAGTGTAGGTGTCTCTGAACAAATAACACTCAGGGATGGATAGCTATAAGATATTCATTAAGTGTGGTTCCTGACTTAGTTTCTCCGACTGCAAATGATGAAGACCCTGTCAGTGGGTGGGAATAAATAGATCCAGAATTAAGGAACTATTGTTAATTCCACCCAATTTTCAAACTCTTTGATCAATTTGATATGTTATATATTTATTGTTGATTTAATAAATTTGTTGTTAAATTTATTGACCTTTTTACAAATATTAATATATTAATAACCATATGTTAGAAAGACAGTGGGTGGATGAGGGCTTGCTAAATATAGATTAAGGATGGATTTGTCTTTTCCTTTAATAAGAAGTTTTCCACCTACGTAAATATTGTGTGATGATAAATGTTTGTCTTTAATGTTGTGTAAGTTATAAAACGTTTACAACGCCTGCCTATCCGCCAAGTGAGAGAGACGAGTGGTGTTTTCTGGAAAATTATTAAGAACATAAATCAAGATCATGATCAC
Source organism: Sinotaia quadrata (assembly GCA_028829895.1). NCBI lineage: Eukaryota > Metazoa > Mollusca > Gastropoda > Architaenioglossa > Viviparidae > Sinotaia > Sinotaia quadrata. The sequence goes on from CM054179.1 coordinate 63,446,318, forward strand.
TTGTAATTAGTCATAAATGATTAATTTATAATAATAATCAAAACCATTAACTAGGTGGCGTTAGCATCATACTACTTCTACCACCACTACTACTACCACTACTACCAGTACTAATGCTACTACTACTACCATTACGTCTATTTATCTATACCACAGCAACTACTACTAATAACTGTACCACTACTACTACTACCACCAGCACCATCGCCACTACTGCTACTTTAATTTTAAAATACTACTACTATCACTACCACCACTTCTACTACTGTTACTAAAATTACTACTATAACCACTACAAAAAAAGACATGTCAAAACATGAGAGAATTAAAAGATAAGATTAAGCTAATGAATGAGTGACAGACAGAGAGAGAGAGAGAGAGAGAGAGAGAGAGAGAGAGAGAGAGAGAGAGAGAGAGAGAGAGAGAGAGAGAGAGAGAGAGGGAGACGATATTTATTTAATAATATTTTTATGGCTCCATAATGCACTTTTCACGTCACATTATTTCAGTTATATGTAACAGAAGCTGCAGGTTGATTCAATTCCCAGGCCATCAAACGTACATAACTAAAATTGCCCAAACTTTAAAATAATTAGGATAATTTGGGGGGTACTTGTACATGATAGTATTTTTTAAATCTGTATATGAAACGTTGTGTGTGTGTGTGTGTGTGTGTGTGTGTGTGTGTGTGTGTGTGTGTGTGTGTGTGTGTGTGTGTGTGTGTGTGTGTGTGTGTGAGTGTTTGTGTGAGTGTGTGAGTGTGTGTGTGTGTGTGTGTGTGTGTGTGTGTGTGTGTGTGTGTGTATGTGTGTGTGTGTGTGTGTATTAATGGAAAACATTGTGCTAAAAAAACGGACCCGGCTCCACTACGTTGAACTTACATCGCAACAAGATCCACGCTCAAGAGCTAAAAATACAACACCCTAAGCAACAGGAGCCACTCTCAAGAGCTAAAAGTACAACACCCACTAAGCAACAGGAGCCACGTTCAAGAGCTAAAAATACAACACACCCTAAGCAACCGATTGAACGACAGAACAATATTCTCATTAGTTGAAATTACTTTTACTCGGGGACGGGGTGTGGGGTAGGAAGGGTGTTATATTATTCTCTGTTTTCATGGCCACCTTCGACAAAAGACAATAGCACGGCTGCCACTAAAATGTATTGTGCTTTGAATGAATTTATTTATTTATTGGGAGAAAGCGCCCTCTGGCATGGTGACAACGTTTCCCAAAGGTCTGCTTAGCACAGTATGCTAATGATCCAACAATTTCTTTGACCATTAGGACCAAGACGACGGTCACATGGCAGTTTATCTTGTGGACAGGAATAATCAGTAGGTCGCTGGTGTCGAAGTATGCGGATTAAAGTTTGAAGTGGACAGGGATTCGAGAGGGACTGGCCATCTGTTGTGTCTAGACATAGTTGGTCATCTTCGGTGACTCCGGAAGGGTCATGATACTTAATTTTGCTGCTGTTTTAAAGTTTAAAGCTTCTTACTTCTACGAATCTGTCACACTTTATTTTTGGCGGTCTTTGGTGAATTACCTGACATTTAAGCTTCCTTCTAAAAGCTATAGTTTTCAAACCATTGAACGTAGGCCACTTCAGACACAAATGAAACTGACCACTGGCACAACGAGATACTGTTATATGATGTGCATAGTCCAACTTCCTATGATGGCCTGGCAAACCTACTAACAAACACTATCCTAAGAGGGAAACAGGCCTGCTTTTAACAGCATTGTTAATCAGTAACATAAATGCATACTGACAAAATAAACCCACACATGTAAGAATTATTTCCATTAATTTATTTAATGTAATTAATTTCAAAATCTGTAATAATGTGTGGGTGAATGAACATATAGTTGTCCATTTTAGGTGCTGTATATACATCACTATCACGTGTGAGTAAAAGCCTTTTATACAATCACAAAATGATATGAGTGGTCACTCGCTAGACATATTGATAGACAGATATAGAAGACTGTTCTTAACCCCCATTTACATTTATTCACGCCTAGAAAGTTGTAGACAGTTGATAGAATAAACAGAAAGGTCTGATGAATGAAATGGCGACATTTAACATGTAATAAACGTCTGATGTATGAAATTGAAACATTCAACATATAACAAAAGTCTGATGTATAAAATGCCGACATTTAATATGTAACAAAAGTCTGATTTATGAAATTGAAACATTTATCATGTAACAAAAGTCTGATGTATGAAAAGGTGACATTTAACATGTAACAAAAGTCTGACGTATGAACTGGTGACATTTAATATGTAGCAAAATACTGATGTATGAAATGGCGACATTTAATATGTAACAAAATACTGATGTATGAAATGGTGACATTTAATATGTAGCAAAATACTGATGTATGAAATGGCGACATTTAATATGTAACAAAATACTGATGTATGAAATGGCGACATTTAATATGTAACAAAATACTGATGTATGAAATGGCGACATTTAATATGTAACAAAATACTGATGTATGAAATGGCGACATTTAATATGTAACAAAACGGTAGATTAAAACATTCGATGTATACAATATCATAACAAAGGCAAAACAATTTTAAGGGAGCATAAGTTGACGAGAATCAAAATATTTACACCTAAACATATAATATTTTTGTGGTATGTTATCTCCACAGGGGGATGATGTTTCTGTTGTATGTTATCTAAACTGGGAATGATAATTCTTTAGTAAGTTATTTCCACATGAAAGATACTTTTAAACCCAAAGCAGTCAAAGAAGAAGGTATTTTCCTAGAGATGATTGCTGACTGAGGATGGGTGACTGATGATTGCTGACTGAGGATGGGTGACTGAGGATTGCTGACTGAGGATGGGTGACTGATGATTGCTGACTGAGGATGGATGACTGATGATTGCTGACTGAGGATGGATGACTGATGATTGCTGACTGAGGATGGGTGACTGAAATTAAGATGAAGAATTAAGAGATGACCAAAGGATGAGAAAGAAGATGACAGAAGCATAACTTCCGTCAGCGATGATAGAAAAATGAAAGATTTTCAATAATAAATCAAAATATACGAACTTTGTTAATTTCACTTTCGAAGTTGAAAAGTTTGGAAAATTCGCTTGTGATCGCAAGATATAAAGTGACTGAATTAAATGCATTATTTCTTGTAAGGGCACGGCTTGAAAATGACGTGTTATTAAGAGCGCTACGCCACAGGGGCCTGGGGGGGGGGGGGAGGATAGGGGTACGCCTTTTGCTCTTTTCTTTATTTGTATTTTATCGAATCTTTAATTGAATCAAGGGTTTTGTAGAAAATAGTATACCTCAATACGACGATTGAGCGAGCATCTTTGGCCTATCGATTCATCATTAATTTCTCAGAAACGAAACTGAAATTAAAAAAAAAAATGTATTTTTTGCTGCTTTCTCGATATTTGCATGCTTTTAGAAGTAAAATGGTGTAAAACGCCACAGCAGAAAAAGCCTTACCGTAAGGACAATTTTAAAAAATATGTTATAAAATAAAATTACAAGTACACTGAAAAAAATGGCATACCTGAATAAGTGGAATTAATGTTTTATTATTATATAGCGATCAGTTTATTAGATCGTGCTAATTTATTGGCTAATGAATACCATTCGTTCTATATGAAGATCAAACACCACTTATATCCTTTGCTGAGCATAAACTGGGTTCGCTGACTGGCCTCATGTTGATTGGCCAAAATAATTACTAGGCAACCAGCTTCATGCTGATTGGTCAAAGTGATTTACCAAATTGAGTGGTGGTTTGACAATATCGGTTGTATTTTTCTGTATTAAATCAATAAAAACGAAAGGGTTTTGTTTTGTGTGCAAGCCGTTAAGTGCAGGAGAATATAAACACAAAGGTCACCCTAACACCATTACCATTGGTCTAAATAACTGGCACCCTCACGCAGCAACAAAGCACAATTTTTAAATGGAATTTTAGTAATTATTTGCAATGATCAGGTTAAACATTTCCGATACATTTGTAATTATTCCCAAGTTCTCAATTTAGCATTCTTCTTCTAAAGAGTGTAGACAAGTGTGTAAAGACTGCGTGTATGTGTTTATGAATGTGTATGTGTGTTAAGAGTGTCTGTATGTTTGTGTTATATGTGCTTGTAAACATGCTTTTCTGTGTAAGGAGTGTGTGTACGTGTGTGAAGAGTGTCTAGTGTATGTGTGTTTAAGTGTGTATGTGTTTTTGTGTGTGTATGCGTTAGTGTGTAAAGAGTTGTGCATTCTTCTTATTTTTTTTTTCTCGAACTGACACGGAAGATGTACTGCTACTGTTGCTGGAGTCTTGCAGCACGCCGTCGCGCGCGTAGATCTACAACAAGGGTGTCACAGTAAATACTGTCGGGCGATGCAAGCAATAACTTTACGACAAACTATGTCGTCATAAAACTGCAACTCGCATGTGTATTTTTACGTCAGCCTTTGAGCAGGATGATGAAGACACTGAATATTTCTTAGCATATATACGGTACGGGATGCCACTTTTCCAGTCTTCGGAACACTCTTAGTAACAAGCCTCGGTCAGAGATCACTTGTTTACGGCTGAGAAAGAAATTAAATCAAGAAGCAGCAGTTCCCTCTGGAAAAAAAAGGCGGGGAGATAAATCCGGAGTGTGAAATTCCAAGGAAACTAATATAAATTATTGATTATACCTATAAATATAGGTTTATAGTACAGCGCTTTGGCACTAACAGACAAACAAAAGTGATATATAAAACATTTAGTGTTAAATTTTCTTTGGAAGTTAAATATTTTTACATATCACCAGATAAGTGAACTAGTGGAATTTCTTAAACATACAGTTCAGAATTTTGCTGTTGATGTGTTATACTTGCGTTTTACGTAGATATATTCTCTTATTCTATTAGACTTGCCTCTACCATGGTAGTAAACCAGAGATTCAAGTAAAACAAGGAAAGGCTGTTTTTTCCCTATAAAATAAAATCAGGGAACAAATGCTACGTTTCCAATGTATTCATCTTTAACTCCATCCTTTCTTATATTCAAATCTCAACTTAACAGTTTCCTGAAACACTATTTATTAGTCTGATATACGCACACAGCATAATAAATACGGTGTAATAGTTTATGAATAGGTTCACTAGAAACAATGTCAAGTGTTTAGCGAACTATATAAAAGCATCTAAATTCACAGTTTGTGAAAATAATAGTCTCAGCAGCGCAATACTCCATAAGAAACTATACAACATCTAAACATTAACAGCACAACACTGCTGAAAAAATATGCAAGTAAGAAATAACATGCCTGCAGTTCAAATATTATTAATTAACAGAGGGATTAATAACTACTAAGGATTTTTCCCTTGACTTATCAATGACTGATCTTCTGAATGTATTTCATATTGACGATTTTCTTTTACTCTTGATTTTGCTTGAAAACATTATTAGACATACATTTTGTTCTTTTCGGTTACTGCCTGTATTTTATCAAAGCTTTTATTCTTAATTTTTATTAAATTATTATTATTATTTAAGGTTGTCGTAGTCTGATTCAAAGGTAGAGCCTTGTGACCGTTTGTTTTATAGTCACACAGTAACTGTCTCCGGCCGTTATTGTAATGTTAGTGTGGCATTGTGTTTATAACTGTCTTCTCACGTAATTGCCTGCCAATCGTGACGAACAACAACCAGTCGGGGGGTGGGGTGGTGTAGGTTCGAGCAGAGGAATAGAGTAGTGGCTGTGAATGTGAAGATTGTTCCACTGGATTATGATAAGGTGAATATGATGAGTAGGCTGGTTAATAATTAGAGACTAAATTAACATTGTCAGTTGCAAAAGAATTTACAGTTGCATTGTCACAATAGCCAAGGCAAATTATATGCAAATAAAGCTATGATTTGCTTGTTGTATTGTATAAGTGAATTCACTCTATTAAGTAAATAATGCTATGATTTGCTTGTTGTATTGTATAAGTGAATGCACTAAGTAAATAATGCTATGGTTTGCTTGTTGTATTGTATAAGAGGTAAGCACACGGTGACGTGGGTCAATAAGTTGACGCTCTTCCTCCAACAATAAATACATAGCACGCAGTTTTATCTCCCCTGGTGAGATTTTTCAATATGCTATCTCTGCTGGGGATTGTCGGAAAAAATGTCTCGGGGGGAAAAAGTCAGGTTTTGCTAGGAAAAAAGTCACAGGAAAGAAAGTCACAAAAAAAAAATGTCACAGAAAACAAAAATGGGGGCTGCGAGTTGTGGAACAATACACGTCAGACTGAAGTTTCTAAAAAATTAACATAGACCAAGGATACATCACTGCTGGTCTGCAACGGCTATTGTAATTGATCGTATTGATCCCATTGAATAGTGTTATCACTAAACTAATATCACAATGCAATGTGCCTTGCTTTCCTTCGAATCAAACTTATTTTAGTGTAGTCTTTGGCGGTCCGTAGAATTACACTTGTAGCATTGGGTCACATGTAGCTATAGTTTAAATCTTATTTACTATGTGAGTTGTGTCGGAGAGATAAGAGGCAGATTCTTTTAAATTACAATCACACACACACAGAGACACACACACACAAAACACACACACAAACACACACAAACACACACACGAACACACACGAACAGACAAAATAAAAACATCTTTTACTCCAAGCGAGAATCACACTACGATCTTCTTGGGCGAGAAGTTAATCTCTGCACAATCACATACTTCCATTTACTGTTATTCAATCTATAATATACGTGTTCATGGACACAAGCATAACAGTATAACTAATATGAATAAATCATATAATTAAATGCGTGAATTATAATATGTATACGATATTCAAGTCACACACACACACACACACACACACACACACACACACACACACACACACACACACACACATTTAATCCCGAGCGAGAATCAAACCACGATCCTAATAAGCCGTCGCTTACATGCATTTGGACTTCAATGAAAATTGATTGAAACAAAACTAAATGTATGACTTACAATGAAAATTAATTGAAACAAAACTAAATGTATGACTTACAATGAAAATTAATTGAAACAAAACTAAATGTATGACTTACAATGAAAATTAATTGAAACAAAACTAAATGTATGACTTACAATGAAAATTAATTGAAACAAATCTAAATGTATGACTTACAATGAAAATTAATTGAAACAAAACTAAATGTATGACTTACAATGAAAATTAATTGAAACAAAACTAAATGTATGACTTACAATGCATTTATACGATATATAAAATACATGTGAACCACTTACATCTTGAGCGAGCAGTTAGCCTTCGTGCTATTTCCTGCTTCACTTACAGTTAATAAATAATGTAATACATACACTCTGACACTTACAGTTAATAAATATTATAATACATAGACTCTGACACTTACGACTTAATATATTTTGTGAATTTCTTTCCTATGACATTTTTCCTGTGATTTTTTTCTTGTGACTTTATTTCCTATGACTTTTTTCCTGTGACTTTTTACCCTGTGACTTATTTTCCACTCACCCTGCTGGTGGCTGGGGAAGAAATTTCTAAATCCATTTCAGTCTGATAGATGGCATCTTCCCAGACAGGATTGCTGGACTGATGATGATTGACTGACAGTTTGGTCTAGGATGAAGTCGATGAGATGTATTGGTAGCCAAAAATTCACAGTATGTCTGGAATGTAGCAGGTTGTCTTTCACCAAAAGTGGGTCTCAAACAGGAGTGAAACTCTGTGTATACTAGTGCACGAAAGTTTCAGTGGAAAGATCAAGGTCAGAAACACCCGCTTCAAAACATTTACTGTCTCGCATTTAGTGTTATGCACTTGTAATGTTGTAAAGCATTTATAGTGTTATGTTAAGAGCTATGCGCTTTTAAAGTTTTGTAAAACATTTACAGTCTCTTATTAAGCATTATTCACTTTTAGAGCTGTAAATATTTACAGTCTTGCATTTAGTGCTGCACTCACTTGCTACACTGTACAATCTGTAGCAATATTGGTGTCATTAGATAGAGCAGGCTTGCATATTGACATATTCTTTCACAATACAACGGCTGAGGTATTAGAAATTATCTAGAATAAATTACATGTACATTCATTAGTAGCTAAGACAATATCCACAGCACTGTACATAGTCTCAAGACAAATGGCTCAAGTTTTACTGCTCTGTACAATAAGCAGTTAATTATTAATTACGTAATTGCCTACCAGAAGGAGATACAATCCGCGAAGCTAGAAATTTATAGCACACAATATTATATTGTTTTAATACAATTATTAACTTGTCTACGAATATTTTATATAATTAAAACATGTTGTTGTTAACTCAATAATTGTAATATCTCATATCTGTGACCAGCAGTGTAATATCTGCCGTTAGAAATTAGTCTTGATGTAAATGGCAGTGTTCCATAACTGATCGCACTGAGGCATACGTGAATGGTTACGTCACAGATCAGAGGTCGACCTGTGCCTGATTCATTGATGACAATACATTCGTTTAATGTTAACAAGACAATGGGTCGGTAGAGACAAACAGGATTAGTGTCAGCAGATAGAGAAATGAGAGTGGGGACAGTCACATGAAAGGCGGGGGGGGGGGGCGCAAGACACCAGATTGTAAGAAAAATCATGTGACTTCCCCCCCCCCCCGCTTACTAGACACCTACACTAACTTATGATGAACAATCAGCGAAATGGGTGAAGATAAACTCCCAATAATAAATTCTGTAATAAATAGTCACCAATAGTTAATCTGCTAACACCGAACTTATTGAATTAATTTGAGACATTTTCATCTCCATTTAAATACCCATGTTGTTTGAGTTTATTGTGCTATCCAGCGTATATTGAAATCCACAATTAAAAGCAAACCCAATCTGTAAGGATCTGAAGTTGAGGTTTGGACTGTCAGTAATTGTGAGAAAAAATTGGACTGTCAGTAATTGTGAGAAAGAATTGGACTGTCAGTAATTGTGAGAAAGAATTGGACTGTCAGTAATTGTGAGAAAAATTTAGACTGTCAGTAATTGTGAGAAAGAATTGGACTGTCAGTAATTGTGAGATTTGTCATTTCACTGATAAATTGCTTCTTTATTTTATTTTTGAAATACGTGTATTTCTTTCTTTTGTTATTTTTACACACACGGCTTGAAACCGGGATACATTGTCAAGGAGTAGGAATACTTATCTAGGAACACTTATCACATTAATAAAAAAAACAAAAACGGACAATGTATGTGTCCACCAATGATAGAAATAATGTGAAGACCAAACCAGAACAGGTGACTGATGTCGAAAGGAGAATATTAATTGACATTCAGTCATTTGAATCCGTTCGCACTCAGTGTGGGTGATAATAATATTATTATAGTATGCTGCAACCAATATGAGCGAAAATATTATCATTCGAGCTGGCAACGGGGCGTGACCCAACTTCATGTCTGCGTATTGTTAATTCTTAATAAGCGGAGTTGGAGAGATTAATTAGTTTTAATAACTCAACCAATCACAGATTTGCTATGGGATATTGCAATTTTCTTTTATAAAGGACAAGGGATGAGCCAAGCAATGACACAAATGCCGCATCACCTAGATAGGTAGTCTCCCCTTTCTTGGGGACAGTCTGTGGGCATTAACTTTGTTTTGTTTTCATTACGTCTCTTTTGAATAGAAATCGACGCAGCTTTGAAACAAGCCGTACAGATGAGATCGGTTTCCGAAGGAAAACAAGACTATACAAACATTAACAGGCCATTCCATCTACTGACATGAAACTGCTTACTGTATGTAGCATAAACCACGGAGCCCCTGGAGTTAACCCTTGCTTTCTCGCCCTGGGCATCCGCGCGTAAATGATTTAATCTGTATTCATCCATGCGCTTCGGACCGAGACCAAGTTGTTCTTTTGTATCGTTCGCTCTCTTTTTGTTTTTATGTGATCGATAATAACTTGTTTCCTTCTTGCAAGTCACGCACTGACAGCAGGGAAGAGGGAGGTGAGGTGAAGGAAAATTCCGAGTGTAAGCGGTCTGCCGCTTGCTGTAAAAAGTTACAAATGGATTCGTCACGTTCACTCTGCCACTACATTAGAAATGGATTTGTCACATTTGCTGCCACTACATTACAAATGGATTTGTCACGTTCGCTCTACCACTACATCACAAATGGATTCGCCACGTTCGCTCTACCACTACCACAGTAAAACCACTGCCAAAGTCTCCATCACTGCCGTAGTCATTGACTACCATCGCTGTTTTAATCATCACAATGTGATTGTTACTTTACTACTACCACCACCACCATCACAATAATGTTTATCAGTTCTATTAAATACCATTGCTACTAACTAACGCCAATTGTATAATAATGTTATCTATAAATCTCCGTGTTCACAACCACTTATACATACACTACGTGTGTGCTAAATAAACACTACAGTGCCCTTATAATAATTATTAGACTCGTCATAATTAACTCCCCAAAATGTAGCCACAGCTACTTCCACCACCACCTCCAACATTGTCACACTCACTACCTTTCGCTATTATTTCTGCTACTACCATAACTCTACCAGCAATGTTTTAACTCGCATTATCATACGCATTACAATTATACAAATGCACATATACAAACATCACCATCCACATCTTCTTTCTCACGTCCATTTCCAGCGCTCATTAATTTCACGGACAGACACATCTCACATGAAATCCCACGGCTTTGATGAAAATCAGTCGTGTGAAGCTGACGCGCCTGAAAAATCCACAAACCGTACCACTCTCACTACTCATGGTACTTACCATTTATCTCCCCTGTCAGAACTGAAAATAAATTATTTCACTTTTCGAAATCATAACGTGAAACCGAAATCAAAAGAGTTTAAGGGTATTGCAGCAAATCAATATATTTCTCAATCAATAGATCTTGAAGCACCTGAACAAGTCATTCCCTCTACTGACGTCACGCTCCTTACAATCGAACTCTTGGGTAAACAACAATATAGAACTTGTGTGGGAGTAGGTGTCGGTTTGGGTGGTGAGATGGTGTAAAATGAATATAATACAACTTTAAAAAGAATAACAGAACTGGTGGATTTTAAACCTTGATCTCATGCAAGCAAAACTAGTATAATAACTTTGTTGCCAATCAGCTCCCGTAATGGCAACTTTTATGCAGTTGTGACAAGGGTAGTAGTGACGTCGGCCATTATGTAGTTGAAAGTTGCCACTATTAGTTGTTTTCAGCAGTGCTTTCTTTCTAACATAATCACTGCCATTTAGTCTGGATATTTTAAAAATAAAATTACGGGTAGAAACCTGAAAGTGTTTTCTTAACTAATAATTATATGTAATTTCAGCTCTGCAACCACATCTGTTTCTTTTAAATATTCTTTTTTCCCCCCGTTTTTTGATTTTAAGACTCGCTCCTCATAGTAATACGTACTACATTGCAAACATCGATTCACGTCAAGCCTTTCAGTATTAACGACTAGGCTATTTTTATCTTTGAATGGACAAATTTGCATAAATATTATTTCTCGTAATGTCTGTAGAAATTAACTCCCCTTCTTTTTGCCGCAGCGCCACTTTGTGGTTCTACCTCCATTAACTCTTTTGAAATGTACGTTTCTTGTTTTGTGTTTTCCTAGCTACCGGAAAAATTTCAGAAGGTTAATTAATCAATGCAATCCATTACCTGGATCAGGCACTGAGCAATTAATACTAGGAATAATTAAGAGCTTATAAATACTATAAATAAAATAAATACTGTTTGTGATTATACTTTTATAGTCCAAAACAAGTTCTGTTTCAACGCAAACCAAACACAACAGCAAGCGAAAAATAAAAATTGCTCTACCCCATAAATAAATGAAAAAAATTTCATGTGTACTTTCACCCTTTTCGATTTAATTATTTTAGCATATTTTCTTTCTTTTAGATTTCTTGCAAACTATTTCTTTTTTGTAGGTTTATTACAAAATTATTCAGTTGATTTAATTGTTATCGTTTATTAGTCTTAGCAATAAGAGAGTTTATGTTCTAAAAGCTAGATTTTGTTTTGAGATCAACGTAAAATAGTTAATAAAACTAAGTTCTGTTTGTAAACGAAAGGGGTTAAATTCCTCTTCTATTCCTTTGCACATTCGACACACCCGATTGCTTACGAAATTATTTTAACAATAAACAAAAATCCCAGCATTTCTTTTGCATTACATTTCAACAACTATCACTATTCTGTGGAAGAATAGATCATAAAACAAAACCAACAACAACGAAAATACCCAACCAAACAACAGCAACAAAATCCCAACAAATAAATAAACAACATGATTCCAGATCGCAGCCCTTCGCATGCTCATTAAAACGCAAACGTAGACTTGCAGGTAATCGGTATTAAACTGTTGGGGAAATACCTGCATTCATTCCAACAGACTGTAAAGCAGATGTTCACAGATAAAAGTTTACGACAGCCTGTCTTGCGGTGGGCTACAATTGGATCATTTACGGTATTTTGGGCCTGTATGGAAATCGCGCTGCAGGCATGCTGAGAGTTAATAAGATGGACGCAGGGTTAAACGAAGGTTAAGTCAATTTTATACGCTTTTTTTTTTCTTGACGTGAGCCCTAGATTTATTGTACTGTAGAGGAGATCATCTACCGTGATGTGAAATCGGTATTTTTTTTCTCTGACGGCTACCAATGTACACCATTTCTTTACGCACGCACGCACGCACGCACGCACGCACGCACGCACGCACGCACACACACACACACACACACACACTGTAGGTCGCGTAACAATAGACGCTACAGAGAAAATAGATATCTGTTTTCAAAATAAATTTCCATTTCTTTTTTTAGAACTGTTATTTTAGAAACTAGTCTGCACTTTTAATTTTTTCAAAGCAATTTGCACGTTTATCAATAGTGTCCATTTTTAAAACGGTAAACAACACCTTTAGAGGAAAGTCTGCCCTTTTAACTCTTTATTTTATAGACTTATTTACACTCTTTGAATTTAATATTCTGTTTCCTTTGATTGTGTTCTGTATTCAAGACTCAAATATGTCAAGTCTCGGCGAATAGCAAGCAGTATATGCTCCAAATGGAGAAAGGTTCATTCGTTCGTTGTATGTACATTTTCTATAGCATTGGTCAGAGGTCAGATTTTCTTCCCTGCAGTTAGTTTTTATACTTCCAATTGTACAATTACTTATTTATAGTTAGAATAATTTAGGTTTCTGAAGAAATTGACAAACAAAGTGCCAAAGTTTCATTTTTTTCATTTCATAACAAGGGTTGCTAAGGAGCTGGCGATGGTCTTTTTTTTCTGTTTACCTGCTTATTTGTACTGCTATTTAGTGTAAAGACGTTTTATTCATGACTTACAGTTATTTTAGAATGCTTCCTTTATTTGCTGTTTTCCTAGTATGTTTTTAAAAGGAGATAGTTGTAGATGTCAGAGTTTTAAAAGGAGATAGTTGTAGATGTCAGAGTTTTAAAAGGAGATAGTTGTAGATGTCAGAGTTTTAAAAGGAGATAGTTGTAGATGTCAGAGTTTTAAAAGGAGATAGTTGTAGATGTCAGAGTTTTATTTAAAATAGTAGAGTCTACGATTATGATCCCTACCCTTATCCACTTCTCTCTCTGGACGTGTCATATTCACAAACTGAGGACCCGTTGGATAAACTTTGTAAAGTGAAAATGTTACATGCATATGCTAATATGAAATGGAGGAAAAAGACTACTTCAGCCAAAATCAGAATGTTTCAATTGATGAACACAAGGGGAGATAACAAAACTATATCACTTATGTCAAACATTCATAATGTTAAGAGAAAAATAAAGTTAATTGAAATTTCAGTGAACCACATGTAAAGCACAACAGTTTGTTAAGGACTATAATGAGTAAATGGGATGGGTGGATAAAAGTGATCAGTAAATAAATAAACATATTTTGAGAGAAACAAATAAGTACTGGAAGACATTTTTTTCTTGTTTAGATATTACATAGGTTAATGCTTCCATTTTATTAGATACTGAAGGGAGAAAAAAAATCCAGATATAGAAAAACTGAAAAGACCAGCTAGATATGGGCAAATTGATTTTACAGAAGTGTTAATTAGGGAGATTGGGAATATAGGTTTGCATGAAGGACCAATGTGATCAATGTATCTGTTGCTACAAGACCACCAATTATTTCTCTCATGCTATGAAGCTTTCCACATACGGAAATATTGTGTGACGGTAAATGTTTTTCTTTAATGTTGTGAAAGAGAGAAAACATTTACAGCGCCCGCATATCCACCAAGTGAGAGAGACGAATGGTGTGTGTTGGAGAATTATTAACAACAATAATTAAGATTCTCATCAACTGTATTTAGTAATGGACGATTAATTAATTAATAATAATCAGAACCATTAACTAATTGGCGTTGGCGTCACAGTTTGCATGATAAATAATGATTAGACATTAATTTGTTCAAGTTGAATATATAGCATACAATAAATATATATCTAAATTGTAATTTTTATCTCTAAATCAGCTTATAAACATATTTTAAAGACTACTTCCATGTCTGCTCTGTTATTGGTACATATTTATTTTAACAACTTGAATTTGAATGTTGTAATATCTTATTTCATAAAAATAAACTCGCGAATTGGCTGATACTAGCAGTAGTACTTAAAAACATGTCAATTCATTATTTACTGTCACATTTACCTGCTATTTGTTTTTCTGTTGCGGATTTTATTATATTTCAATAAGTCAGCAATAGTTTTTCATTTACCTATCATACATTTCTTTCTTCTTCTTTGTCAAAATGTAAAATCTAGACTTTTGTTACCCCTCGCCCCCCCCCAAAAAAAAAAAAAACAAAAAAACAAAACAAACTAATTCACATATTTAATCTATCAAAATGTACAAATATGTAACAATACATTTACAACTGTATATGTATTAAAGCCCACCCAGTTTCCTTTATAATGACGTATAACAAGTATATACAGACTTAAGAACCTAGGTAGAAATAAGTTCTAAATAAGCCCAGTGTGTAACGAGGAGCAAAATCACCAAAATCTGACGTCAGTAGAGAGTGAAGCCTCAATAAAACTTCATAAAGGACTAATGACGTCTGTTTGTGTAATTATACTAATAGAATATATTAGTTTTTCTATCGTCATCAAGTCAACGACACGACAATATTGAAAAGAGGTTAATAAAATTATCTAGAGGCAGAAACATGATAACTCCTTTTCAATAAACATTTAATAAATATATTAACTTCGCTACTATTCTTTCCCCTCTCTCTTTAATCTCTTAGGCAGTAATGTTCATGAGCATGTCAATATTGATATAACATGGCCAGCAATTAACTGGAGAGAAAGGCTATTGACAATGTAAACTTCAGCAAACAAGTTCTGTACGGATCAGTAATTTTAACATGCGCTTTTTACAAACTATTTTTTCTTTCCATTAAATGACTGTCTGTCTCTATCTCACGCGTACGTAATATGTATATCAACACACATTAATCGTTTTCTCAGGGTTACCCATCTCCCCCCTGCACACACACACTCCTGTCTCACACGCACACACTTCACCTCATCTCCATTATATTGCCCCTCTCTCAGGTTGTATCTCTTTCACACCATACAGACCCGGCTTAACAATTTCTCTCGTTCACAACACACAGATCTTTCTTTATATAACTCTTTTAGACACACCCCCTCCACCGCAATAAGTATTTTGTCTGTCATAATCCCTAACCCCCCCCCCACCATACTCTCTTTTACTCTTACTCTCTCTTTCGCTTTCGATCCGAACAGACCTCTGCATGCCTCTCTCTCTCTCTCTCTCTCTCGTCAAACCAAACAGATCCCCGTATAGATATCTCTTTCTCATCAAACCAAACAGATCCCCGTATAGATATCTCTTTCTCGTCACCTGAACAGATCCATATATAGTCATCTTTTTCTCGTCACCCCAAACAGATCCCTATATAGACTTCTTTTTCATCAAGCCAATCAGATCCATATATAGTCATCTTTTTCTCGTCAAACAAAACAGATCCCCGTATAGACATCTTTCTCGTCAAACTAAACAGATCCCTATATAGACAACTTTCTCATCAAACCAATACAGATCCCATGTAGACGTCTCTTTCTCATCAAACCAAACAGATCCCATGTAGGTCTTTTTCTCGTGAAACCAAACAGATCCCATGTAGACGTCTCTTTCTCATCAAACCAAACAGATCCCATGTAGGTCTTTTTCTCGTGAAACCAAACAGATCCCTTTACATATCTCTTTCTCGTCAAACCAAACAGATCCCTATGTAGACGTCTCTTTCTCGTCAAACCCCTTTACATATCTCTTTCTCGTCAAACCAAACAGATCCCTATGTAGACGTCTCTTTCTCGTCAAACCCCTTTACATATCTCTTTCTCGTCAAACCAAACAGATCCCTATGTAGACGTCTCTTTCTCGTCAAACCCCTTTACATATCTCTTTCTCGTCAAACCAAACAGATCCCTATGTAGACGTCTCTTTCTCGTCAAACCCCTTTACATATCTCTTTCTCGTCAAACCAAACAGATCCCATGCAGAAGTCTTTTTCTCGTCACACCCCTTTACATATCTCTTTCGTATAAAATACACCTCTCTCACCGTCTCTTACGCATGCATATACAGTCACAAACGGAGTCTGTATCTCTTTAGAACCACTAAATAATACTGCACACACAGTCACAAACGGAGTCTGTATCTCTTTAGAACCACTAAATAATACTGCATATACAATCACAAACGGAGTCTGCAACTCTCTCTCACCCACTAAATAATACTACATACATACTTACACACATATTGCCATACAAAAACGTGCACTGCATACCTAAACAACTAACTTTCTAATACAGAGATGTACACGCACGCACGCACGGACGCACGCACGCACGCACGCGCGAACACACACACACACACACACACACACACACACACACACACGCACACACACACACACACACACACACACACACACACACACACACACACACTTCCTTGCTTTTTTTTCTGTCTCTTTCTTAAAAATAAAAAGTTATGATTAACACAGACTTGGTTGCTCCGCTCAGTCCTGGCCAGCCAGCATTTTTCTTTATGACTGATGCAAGAAACTTTACATGAAAAATTCCCAGAATTAATCAATCATCTAATAACCAGGACCCGACTCCCAACATAATAGCCACAAAAGTTTGTGAACTATTGAAAAGAACATTCACCCTTCTGTTACCATGGACTTCAGTAGCTTAAATAAATATATTTAAATGTAGTGTTTTCCTCCATTTTTTTTCCTGTTTAGAAAAATTAAAATGAATAAATCATACGCGTTTCTTGAATAGGTAATGTAAAGACAAATGACACAGTAGTTATTCCACTATGGTAAATTTCCGTCAAAATGGCATCGTTATGGTCCAGTCTGGCCCCCGAAATATTGTAGAAAAACAACAAATCTGTATCCAGCTTCGATGATAAAAATATAATTATTGGCAAGTGTTTTAAACATAAATTAATCAAATCAGGTTCGCAAACTACTTCCATCTCCCACCTTCCCTTTGTTTCACCCTCCCACCACACGCTTAAAAAAAAAAAAAAAACTGTTCGCACTGGACTTTTAAGTTGGAGAGGGGAAAGTAAAGCCTAGTAGAAAGTGTCATGACGTGCCTGTGTCATTTACTTATTGCATATCATTTGCCGTCGGGTTCGGCGCATTTGCTAGACATTACTCGGCAGGAATGTATAATATAATCTTGAAATTTACGGCTCCCTTTAATGTTCCCTAGCTTCGTCGTCGTAGCGTGGCCATGTTTCTCCGACACGCTCTATGGAACACGTCACGCAAAACAGCGTGACAGGCTGAGGCATCTCTTCCTTGATCCAGGTTTATGACTCCGGGCAAAGTTTCAAGTCCGCTTCCATAAAGAAACAACAACCACAAAAATTTCTTTTTCGCCAACTGTTTGCTGCTTTCTGCCTCTGGGCTACAGGTTCCGATGGAAGTGCGAAACTGTTTTATCTGTAAATCGCGTCTCCTTGGTGTTGATGGATGCTAATTAAATGTGCCTTAAATGTGTACATGTAGCTTCTTCTTAGCGATTTCACGTTTACTGTTTCTCATGACGCCATTTGAGGTTGTCAGGGTTAATATGCTGAACGCAAAATGTGGTTGGAAAAAACGATGTGATAACTTCCTTGTCAACTGCTTGTGTTGTACGCACTTTTAAAGGGGTTAATAACTAACGCACACACAAAATTAAAGTACATTACAGTAAGTGTATGATCGGAGTCGCCTTGTAAAAGGGTTATAAACGCACATAAAATATGAAAGCACATTGCAGTGATCTGAATCGCCTTTTAAAAGGGTTAATTAATAATAAACGCACCTAAAAAATAAAAATACACTGGCTGAGTATGTGTATATTATTTATAGGCAACTCATGTAAATGCGTTTTTAAAAAATTGCAACATTAAAACAAATATACTCTCCAGCTTGTGTACACATTTGTGTTGCAGTTGTTCAACCTCTTTACTGTCGATAAACGAAGAGTCAAGTTTTTGTTTTAAAAGAGTCAACACACACTACTTCAAATCATCCCATTTTAGAAACTATAAGAAAAATTCAACTTAAGATGATATAGCTTAATTTATAAGATACTTTAATTTTCACTAATATTTTGAAAGAAAATAAATAATTTTTATTTGCCATTGCCACTGATATATATATATAAACATTCAATAAAGGAGATAAAGGGTTAATAATGCAAAAGTAAATAAATCGAAATAATCAAACACGTCAAAGAAGAAACACACACACACACACACACATAAGCACACGTGAAAATGAATGAAGCTGATTTGATTAAATAAAAAATAAAGAAATGATTAACTGCACAAGGGTGCACTGGTGTTAAAGCTCCTATTGTAAGAAATACTAATAGCTAACCCACTACCCACCCATCCCAGTGTTATTTTGGGGGCAGATAAAATCCCGTTAGTCAACTCATTAACCTCTCGCTCGCTTGCTCAGGACGAAATGAGCAACTATTCTTCACTTGGATTTCGTGTTTGCTGGCTAGTTTAACTGATTTCGCAGATGGGTACAATTGTATAAGGGGCTATTTACAGTCTAATAGGTAGATATGTAATTTTTATGAATAGGGAGTGAGGTAAGAGTGGATTCGGGGTGGATTTCTGGATGATTTTTTTCCCCCTGGAAGAGCCAACGGCCTACTTCGCACGACTTTTCAGTTGCCACGCGATTTTAGTTTGCAAGGTTTGCAGCACACGCGAATTGATTTATCATTCAATCCAAGGAATTATAGACTCTAAACCCACTATTTTTTTTAATAAAAGGAGTAGTTAAAAGCCCCAAACAAAAGCTTTCACCCCAAGCGAGGATCGAACCGCGTCACGTAAGCGAGAGCCACTGCCTGTCCTTGAAAGCATTTTCCCGGAACTGTGTCCCACCTTCAGGTGATTCAGTACCAAAGAGCAACCTTTGGGCGACTAGGTCCCTCTGATTACCTTCTTGGGTGACTGTTCTTATGAGCAACTATTTGGGTAACTATTCTAATGAGCAGCTACTTATCTGACTGCTCTCTTGAATAACGACTTAGATGACTGTTCTTACGAATAACAATTTAGATGACTGCTCATGAATAACTACTTGGGTGACTGTTCTTATGAATAACTACTTGGGTGACTTTTTATGAACGACTGCTTGTGTGACTGTTCTTATGATAAACTGCTAGGGTGACTGTTCTTATAAGCAACTACACAGGCGACTGTATCCCACTGAGAAACCTTGCGTGTGATCCACCCGCTATTTTATTTGTGGTGGCAAGATATATCTAGATACGTGACCATTGGACAGGAAGATAATCGGGTCCCGTGTGTGACAAGCTGCATGATATATTGAATATCTATTGGCAGACAGTCGTTAACAGAAGTAAAAAAAATAAACTTTTCAATTTATTCTGTCATGCAATGAGATTTCTGTCATTCGAAAATTAAATTGTTCGGCTCACCCTGTCATGGAATGGGATTCCTGTCTTTGAAAAATTAAATCCAGATTATTAAAATATATGTTTGTTCTAAATTAATGGCGTGATATTACCTGTTGTTTAGGACAGGTTAATAATTGGATGTTAATAAAGAACGGATGTGACGAGATAGCTAACCACGTGTTGAGCATTTGAAAGCTGGTTTTACTTACACCACTATGAGAAATTTTAAACCAGTGGTGCACAAACTCCTGCCCGCGAAGAGTCGCCGAGTGGTCCACGATGTCCAACGAAAAGGTCAAATGTTTACTCATACACTGCGCATGATTTGAAACAAAGCAGCACCTCCTGACCCATTTGTCCAGGGGCTCCGTGCAGATGATGTCTGCCCGCTGACATAACATTCACAGAGGCAAGAGCTAAAGGCTATACGGAGATGGGCAGCAAACCCCTCGCATACGTGCTCGCCCCTTCCTGTGATACGGTCGGTCGGCCAGTAAGCATTAGTGTCCGACCTACCACATTCCGTTGTTTATTTTGATTATATTTTTGTGATAAAATGGCAGCTAATCGTAAAAGAAAAGTTGACAACGAAAACCGGACAGACGAACGTGATTTGTCTGCTGTGTCAATCAACAGTAGAGTGGCGAAGGTTTCTAATATAAAACGTCATTATGAGATGAAGCATCACGATTTCCACGTTGTTGGTGACGAACTAACAGCTCGAATTGAATCTCTGAGGCGTTCGCTGAATCGCCAACAGAACATTTTCAGACTTTGTGAAAGTTGACATATCAAAACATTTTTAGAATGAGTCTTAGTAGGCAACTTCTTTGTCGTAATTATAGTCTTAATCATTAATTGTGTGTTCTTAGATATCTATCTTGTGTGGGACGATTTTGATATTCACTTTTTGTGGCCCCCGGACGGTTTCGACAAGTCAGATTGTGGCCCCTGTTTGTGCACCACTGTCTTAGACCCTATCTGACAGACACAGTATTTGGTAAATTGAAATTATTCATACCTATTATTGCAAGGAAATACAAAGTATTTATTTAGTATTGAATCAGGCTCAATGAGATCAATATATCTCTCTTACTAAGATGTATAGGACAACACAATTGCTTTTGTTACTTGGACATTAAACAACAAAACTAAGCTTAATATCTTATATACTAGTCAGACTTTTGTATTCAACAGAATAGTACATCAGAGTATGAGAGGAAAACTCAGTACCATTTGGACTTTAAGCACTATAAGACTATTAACAGAAGTAGCAGCTCAACAGTTTTAAATGTTGCTATGTTAACATTTTAGTCACTGAGCTGTAATTCTAATTTATTGTTTAATTGCCATCTTACTACAGACATGAGCAAGTTTTCATGAGGCTACAAGTGCAAAGGAATACAGTTATATGTCTTGATTATTTTTATCCAATTTTTAGATGTATTGTTAATTCGTAACATTGAAGTGTGTGTGAGTGTGTGTGTGTGTGTGTGTGTGTGTGTGTGTGTGTGTGTGTGTGTGTGTGTGTGTGTGTGTGTAATCTCATAATGCATTGTTAATTGTTTGATCCTTAGTTGGCAGTGGCTAATTTTTCCTGCGGGTTTCAAACATGCCAGTCATCATGGTACAATTATCGATTACAGTGCAAGAATCATAGTCTAAAAATACAGTTACCATATAATAATTAAATATATAGAAATGTATATTAATGCAATACTATAATCCCTTTAGCAATCTACACATAACCACAACTACTCATCAATCAACTAGTGATAAACAGAACCTTCACACTATTCGTTAACATGTTAGCCTTAACATTCTATTTGTTTAAAATAATTCCCTTCATGGTCATGTGTGAGAGATCAACAGAAGTTGTTTTTTGTCATAGAACTCTAGAATCAAACAAGCAAGTATGCGACGTTTTTCTTAATTTGTGATTAAACAAAAATTGTCTTTGATGTCAAAGTCACCTAGTTAATGCTTATGATTAGTATTTTAATTAATTATGGGTGATAATTAGTGATAAGAATCTTAATTTATGTTATTAATAATTCTATAGCAGACACCACTCGTCTCTCTCATTTTGCGGATATGCGGGCGCTGTAAACGTTTTCAAACATCCCAACACTAAGGAAAAACATTAACCGCCACACATTATCTCAGTAGGTGGAAAACTTCTTACCAAAAGAGAAGATAAATCTATCTTTTAATCTATATTTATTTTTCTTTCTATGTTTGAATGTATCCCCTCCCACCCACCTCCAGCGCTCGTAGTGTGTGGTCTCAACAAAACCCAGGACGTATGACCAATTTTCT
Source organism: Sinotaia quadrata (assembly GCA_028829895.1). Classification (NCBI taxonomy): domain Eukaryota; kingdom Metazoa; phylum Mollusca; class Gastropoda; order Architaenioglossa; family Viviparidae; genus Sinotaia; species Sinotaia quadrata. The sequence continues at coordinate 63,468,747 of CM054179.1, forward strand.
TTTTCTAGATGTCAACCCCATTTTTCAAGGGGGTAGTATCTCTTTAAAATTCAATCGATAATCGATAATAAGGTCCTGCCATCTGGAGTGAAGTCCCTCTTGAACTCAAGCAAATAATCATAGCTTACCAAACTTTTTGAGAGCCTTTAAAATGCATTTTTCATCATTAAGAGTTCTATTCTAACTTCTGTCTCTGGTTTCCATTCGTGTAGATTGTAAATTATATGTATCAATATGCATTTTGTATGTTGTAATTAAGTGGAATACAGTTGTATTAGGCACCTAACTGGCCGTGAAGGGTATGTTTAGACCTGGCAAATAGGTGATTAGGGTTCGAGTACATGGTACTTGGAGAGATTTTATCAACCCACTACATCCACTCTCTCGATCCGGCGATCGTCAAGGGGGTAGATATTTTAATTATTGTGAAGCGCTCATAATAGATATTTTAATTATTGTGAAGCGCTCATAATAGATATTTTAATTATTGTGAAGCGCTCATAATAGATATTTTAATTATTGTGAAGCGCTCATAATAGATATTTTAATTATTGTGAAGCGCTCATAATAGATATTTTAATTATTGTGAAGCGCTCATAATAGATATTTTAATTATTGTGAAGCGCTCATAATAGATATTTTAATTATTGTGAAGCACTTGTTATTTCTTAGAGCGCCTTTTCCTCTTCCATTTCCTTTTCCATCTCCTTCTATTTTTGTCTCTTTTTACTCCTTCTTATTCTCTTCATTCCTCATACGCAGGCAAGACATAACCATCTACACCTACCGAAACCAAATTCATCTTTCGCTCAGTATTTTAAAATATTTTTTTTAAATTCTGCTTTTAAATAATTTGCAAAAAAAAAAGACCGAAATGTGGTTAAAGTTCAGATTTTAAAATCTTCGATAAACAACAAACAAACGAACACATGCAAACATGTACATAAGCAACTATCTCACTTTAAATATTAATGCCTCTTACGTCTGGGTTAATAAGAACACCTGCGTTTTTACGACGGTTACATAAAACCGATTGCTTTGGGTCTGACACAGTTATTTCCGGTTCGGGGAGTTTTCCTATCCTAAGGTCGCTCAAGTACAAAACGGCTTTCTCACTGAGTGCGTAAGAAAAAAGAAACACCTCTATACACTGTGTGAGGTTAATGTGCGAATGATCGTAGGTGTATGAGTGTGTAGGCGAGTGTGCTTGACTCTGTGTGTGTGTAACTGTGTGGGCGAATGTGTTCATATTTGTGCGAGTTATGCGAGTGTGTTTGTGCAAGTTTATATGTATTAACAATCATGTGAATGCGTGTATGCCTTGTCGCGTATGCGTGTGTGTGTGTGTGTGTGTGTGTATGGTTATGTTTTTACGCAAAATCAGCAAATAGTCAAACGCGAAATTGTTTGCATGGGCGTCAAGTGGTGGTGACGTCATCACAGATTTATATCAAATGAGTTCAAAGGAGAACATTAACGTATTTTACATTCATTTTACGGTGAAGAACAGCACAGAACAGTTCAGAATGAAAGGGGAGATGATGAATGTAAATCATTCTTTTATTGCGAGAATTCATGTCCTATTTATAATGTTTTAAGGCAAGGTAAAAAGCAGTGAAAGGAAAGCGTGAACCGTCCTTAATTAAGATTCGCACAAGGCTTTAAAAAGAAATCCAAATTCATCACTTGGTTTAATGTTTATTTCCTTTGAAAATCGGTGTTGAAGGCACGGGTGATGCAGCACAGTGTGTTGAATACAATGATTTCATTGGCCGGCTCCTTGTATGTTCTTCCGGATGGCATTGCGCATACTCAGATTTGGAGTTGATCACTGAAACAGCAGCAGAACAAAGATTTCAATTTCGATTTAGTGGGATTTTCCGGAGGGTGGGAGGAGCTCGGACGGATGCATATGGGAGGGTGAAAGAGATAAAGAGAGATAATTCAGAAAGGTGAAAGAGATAAAGAGAGATAATTCAGAAGAAGAAGCACAACAGGCAGAAATACTGACAGTCATTGTACTCAAGGTAATCCCCATGTAGTATATATACACATTAGGTTATCGAGCTGCATTGGTTACGCTTGAGAATTTTACTTTTTGCTTGCAACATATCAGGAGGATTGAGCAGAAAATTGTTTAACACTGTTGAAATAGATACCAAGCACAGTACCACAGCTTATGTCCACGATAAAAGGAAAAAAGTAAAATAAATGCAAACTTTAATCAAGAGTGGCTGCGAGCGGAGAAAATTGATTCGATCGTGAGCTAAGCCATACTTGGCGAAATTTGTCATTACTGCGTCACAGCGTGGATTTTGTAAGTGTGCCCTGATAAAAATGAAAACATTAACTGGCTATTATACATTATGTGCATTTAGCCTTGCAGAAAAATGTGACGCTTGACAGCAGGGAGCAGCGTCTTGGTTCCAAAGGTTAAGTACGTTCGACTAGCATCTGTTCTGAGGACAAATTCCTTATCTAGTAGAAGAAAAACGGGAGCGAAGGACAAACAGTCTTTTAAACTGGTAAAACTGGTTTAACACTCTTGACTCCAGATCACTGTCTCTAGACTACCTTTCCTTGTCAAATCAATCAGGGTTTGGTGATAGCACTGAATTTGGGAATGAATTTCTGATAATAACCAGCCAATCCCCTAAAAGATTTAACATTCGTATTTCGAGAGTGGTCTCACCATCCTTTCACGTTTCTGTACCTTTGAGGCAACCAGCCACAGGAGACCTTGTCCCACAGTGTGTCCCAAATATTCAAATTTAAAATATCAGAACAAGCATTCGGTTAGTCGAGCAGTAAGATTACACTCTCTCAAACACTGGAATAACTTCAGTAACACTTGGATATGTTCCTCTAGAGTGTAAAGTATTAATAACTACTAATATATCATCCATGAAATGAAGAGCTGTACCTGTCATGGGGTGAACTGAAAAAGGCAGCCCAGAATAGACTGAGGTGGAGTACTGTTGTTGAGGCCCTTTGTTCCACGGGGAATCCAAGGAGATAAGTCAAGAAAGTCAATATATCATCCATGAAATTAGATACAGACTCTTTTTATGGGTTTGATGAGCAATCTCTTCATCTTGGTGATAAAAGCTGGCACTGTGAAGATTCCAAATGACATCACCCGCCATTGATATTGGCCATCAGCTGTGCTAAACACTAATTTTGCCTTGTCTGCTTCACAGAATGGAATTTTCAAAAAACTTTTCACAAGAATGAGCTTGGGAAAATATTTAGCTCCATTGAGTTTATCAAACAGATGTTTTGGTTCAGGCATTGGTTCAGCTGAAAAAAAAATCACTGAATTATTTAATTGTCTTAAGTCCATGCAAAAAAAATTGCATGCCATCCATTTTTACAAGGACTATACAGGGACGCTACCTTTTCAGTCATACCATAGAGTCGATTTCCATTTTACCAGCATTCCACTTAGTGAAAGGTAGAAAATACGGCTTCACGCGGAATGGATTATGATCCCGTAGTGCACCCGTAAATTTGCACACACTTGTTTTTCCAGGTTTATCAGTAAAAACACTGCAAGTTTCTCTTATCACGCTCCATAACTGTTCAGCTTCAGAGTCTGGTAGTTTTGAGTTTAGGATGATATCATCAACACTTTCAGCATCCATTAAGCCTGGGTGGAGTACTGATTCTGAATTAGGTACAGAAGTGGCATCATCTTTTATAATAATGGCAGCAACCATGTTATGAGGGCGTTTCTTCTTTCTATTCACTTGCTGACAGTTATCACATTATCGACAGTACTAAGTGATGCCTCCACAAAACCTGGCCAATAAAACTCAGATTCCTCATGTTCTAAAGTTTTGCTTGGTCCAAAATGACTGGCAGGAAAAAATGTCACGGGGGGGGGGGGGGGGGAAGGGAAGTCACAAGTATTGCTAGGAAAAAAGTCACAAGAAAGAAAGTCACAAGTAAAAAGTCACAGAAAAGAAAAGGGGCTGGGAATTGTGGAACAATGCACGTCAGACTGAAGTTTCTAAAAAATTAACATAGACCAAGGATACAATGCTGATGGTCTGCAACGGCTATTGTCATTGACCACATTGACCCCATTGATGTTTTGTCTGAATAGTGTTATCACTAAACTAGTACCACAATGCAATGCGCTTTGCTTTCCTTCGATTCAAGCTTATTTTTTAGCTTAGTTCTTTGGCGTTCCTTTGAATTACACTTGTTTCATTGGGTCATATGTAGCTATAGTTTAAATCTTATTTACTATGTGAGTTGTTAAGGAGCAGATTCTTTTAAATTACAATCACACAAACACACACACACACACACACACACACACACACACACACTCACTCACTCACAAACAAAATAAAAACATCTTTTACTCTGAGCGAGAATCACACTACTTGGGCGAGAAGTTAATCTCTGCACAATGACGTACTTCCATTTACTGTTATTCAGTCCATAATATACGTGTTCATGGACACAAGCATAACAAAATAACTAAGTATGATATAATTAAATGTGTGAATTATAATATGTATACGATATAAAAGTGACACACACACACACACACACACACACACACACACACACACACACACACACACACACACACACACACACTCTCACAAATTTAATCCCTAATCCCGAGCGAGAATCAAACCACGATCCTAATGAGCCGTCGCTTACTTCCATTTACTGTTATTCACTCAATAATAAACATGCATATGGACTTACAATTAAAATTAATTAAAACAGAACTAAATGTATGGATTACAATATATTTATTTATACGTATATAAAATACATTTGAACCACGCACGTCTTGAGCGTGCAGTTAACCTCCGTGCCATTTCCTGCTTCACGTGCAGTTAATAAATATTATAACACACACACTCTGACACTTACGACTTAACATATATTGTGAATTTCTTTCTTATGACTCTTTTCTATGACTTCCCCCGCCCCCCCGTGACTTTATTCCCCTTGTGACTTTATTTCCTATGACTTTTTCCTGTAACTTTTCTTCGTGACTTTATTCCCCCTGTGACTTTTTCCCCCCAGTGACATTTTTTCATGTGACCTTTTCCTGTAGTTTGCTCTAGTAGTGTAGCAGACAGAAATAAACACATAGTAGATATGGAAGCAGCATGCATGGAGTAGGCATCTAATAAGACAAAACAAAAAAAGAAAAAAAAAACTAAACACAAGAACAAGAGAGAGACAGAGAGAAGCTGCATACAATTCATATTCCTTTGTTATCACTGTATTGTCCTCATAAAATCTATTTCACCAAAACATTGGCTTTTGTAATTGTTTTTGAAATGTGATGTACATAAAGCATTTTCATATAATCCCCCCCTCCTCTCTCTTACCCCATTTGGTATATCTATTAGTCTGTCGTTCACACTAACTACATCCTGGCCCCGACTGATTAGCCTTTAAGAGGGGTACAAGGGTCAGGATAGCGTGACAGTAAGTGCATAGCAGGCGTTATAGGGATTACGGGGAAAGCCTTGGGAGGATACTGCGCCATAAAATCGCTCCCAAAGGTACTCACCTCACACCTCTTCTGCCAAGCCACAAGTTAGGCCCTTTTTTTCACTGGTCATCGGCCTGTGTGGGTCGGGAGTAGAAGTGTTCCCTTCAAGGCTGAGATTAAATCACTGAGAACAGTTATCCACATCCAAACTACAAGACAAGAAGAGTGCCGAAGTGGGGAGGGGGACTGAGGGAAAGTGGAGGGATCAAAATTGACCATAGGGTTGAACTGCTGCTTGGAGACGGGAGCTGAGATTGACTTGAGGGAAGAAAGGGTGGCTTAAAAGAAAGATGACAGCTACGAAACAAAGGCCGATAACCTCGTCAGCCCGAGGAACACAAATCAGCACGACGGCTGTAACCATGTAAGTAGCAGTCGCTAACACTTAATGAAATCCCATCTTCAAAACCCCACCTCTCACCCGTCCTTACCAAGGCATTGGCCACAGACTGACCCCAACTGATGGGCTTGGTGATAACGGGTACCGGTCGACTAGCAGAGTCCACAGTGGGCGCCAAGAGGCACGCCATAGGGTTTGTTGGGATCTCCTATTGAGGTAGTCTCAAGTTGGGGGGTGCAATGGGTGCAGGGAGTGGATGAGAGGTTGAAGCTACCTTTTTTGAGTGCATGCCGCTTGTGATCTTAAGACAGTTAACTCGGATGACTAACCGTCCACAAAATTAACAGACGTCTGGAAGTGGAAGTCTTGGAAGTTAAAAGCAGAAATCTGATTTAAAAGTCTGTTGACTGAAGCTAGTTTTAAGAGCACTTATGCGCAGAGGAAACAAAAGAAGAAAAGATTATAACAATTCAAAAACATTCTGACTGGGTGTTTTATCCTTACCACTGCCCCGAAATCATCAACGCAATTAATAATTGCCAAGATGACCAATGCCAGCTATTGCAGAAAGAATTAGCAGTAGAAATAGATTTACAGTTTCTCTGATTTCGCGCTCTTGAGGGTAGCCGTACTTCGCAATATTTCCAAATTAAATTCAGCAAGCTGAAACATAGTTCAAAAGAAGGAAAGAGAGGGTGGGGGATGGGGAAGTCAGCACACTGACTGGACCTGAGCTACCGCGAACCCACGCAATAAAGACGTTTTAACGCAGAGTAGAGCGCGGGGGTTGTCACGTGTTTATGAGCGACTTGCCAGACTGGCAAGGGAGATAACCAAACTGCCGCTGGACAGTAAACGAACTGTAGGGCAACTTTGTACTTTTGCAGCTATTCTCAGCCTTAATCGGCAAACTTGCAGTTTAAAGAATGGTGTTTGTTGTCGGTAGTCCACAGAGGTCCATGGACTGAATAGTATGTATACTAATTGAAGTTATAAGAATGATGTTTGTTGTAAGTTCAAGGGTCCATGGACTATTGTGTGTTGTAATGGCATCTTGTCATTCTCCTCTAACCTGGATTCCAAAAATGACGTCACAGTTTCAAAGTGTCTGCAAGTGAATTATACATTTTAAAAATACACTATTCAATCATGAATACTAAACCTAGTTGTTAAATAATTATTTAACGTTTAATTGCTTAGACTGGTGGAAGTAATTTGTTTACTCTTTCTCTAATGGTTGGCATTGTGTGTGTGCATGCTTGCGATTGATTATATGTGCATATATGAGTGTAGTGAGAATGGTGTGTGTGTGTGTGTGTGTGTGTGTGTGTGTGTGTATGTGTGTGTGTTTGTGTGTGTGTGTGTGTGTGTGTGTGTGTGTGTGTAAATGTTGACTGTTTATGAGTGAATATATGTGTTCAAGAGAGAATGTTGTTTTTGTGTGCTCTACTGAGTGTACGTGTGTATAAATGTTCAACTGAGAGAATAAATAATTAAATGATTGAATGATTAGGAGAATAACTGATTTATTGATTAACTGCACCCATCTTTTTTAGAGGACAAAAATATACTATGATAAATACCCCCTCCAATCTAAATATGTATTTAACGATCACAATTACGGTTTTATTAAACTGTCTGGCAGCAAATATGAGTTTTACAATCATATAAAAAATATTATATTGTTTACTTATGATTGCTGCTATTTCGATGCCGATGGAAAACAAAATGTGTGCACGCTTTGTCCTTGAACTTTCTAAGCACCGAATTGGCTATAGGTCATGAAAGGTTTTACCTGAAACGCAGATAAATAAGTTATATATTTTACTGGTAGCGATTCTCACCAGTCTGTCTGTACGTTGATCCGGAGTATTTCCGCTGGAGTACGGTAGGGCGTGGCAATACCCATGAGATTGAAACAAGAGGTCATAAAACTTCGCGTTACCATGGAGTCGCGAAAGTCGCCGCACAGCAACTAGTTGGCAAGGTGGGCTTGGATGCGCGCGCAATTATCGCAGGCGACTGGCGTTTCCATCAGACGCAGTCACCGCACCCCGCTATCTGTAAGGGTGCCTAGCCATCCGATTAGTTTGGGGATTCACGTGGGACACAGATCAAGCAGTCTTTCTCATTTCGAATTTTGTTGCGTGATAGGTTGTAAACAGTCATAGAAAGCTAGCTGTACACACGTCTGTTTTCTGTTTGTTGTTGTTTGTACAGGTAACTATGAGAAAACCATCATCATTTAGGAACTCGTATTTAGTTATCCGAGTGTACTTCCCGATTCTATCCTAGTAACATCATCATTTAAGAACTCATATTTAGTTATCCGAGTGTACTTCCCGATTCTATCCTAGTAACATCATCATTTAAGAACTCATATTTAGTTATCCGAGTGTACTTCCCAATTCTATCCTAGTAACATCATTTAGGAACTCATATTTAGTTATCCGAGTGTACTTCCCAATTCTATCCTAGTAACATCATTTAGGAACTCATATTTAGTTATCCGAGTGTACTTCCCGATTCTATCCTAGTAACATCATCGTGAGCAACTTGTAAAAATTAAAGAGGCATTAATTCAGAATTAAGTATATGACAAGACACTCCAGTAAGATATAAATAATGTTGATACTACATCATTAAAGGCGCAGTCATCTGACAACGCTCTAGCATTGTAGCTATTTATAGCCGAAAACATAGAACAACCAAACAAAATAATCCCAAAATGTTTCTATGGACACCGTTGAACTTGTTATCTCCACCTTGAATTAGTAACTACGATCGATTTACCTTTTCAAAAAAAAATTCAGTACACATAAACTTAAAAATTACGAGACCCACCCTACTGCAGATTTTCCAGCGAAGTCTGTTTCCTGTTTCACGTGATCTGTTTTACTACAGTTATAAAATCCGGAATGGTTTTCACCACAGCAATCGACCCCTCCCCTTAAATAAACCGGCATGAATATAAACAATCATACATACGCGCCTATATACGTACACACTCTCCCTTTCAAATACTTGGTTGACCATCATCTATCTTTTAAGGATATGGTTGAAATACTATCTATCTTTTAAGGATATAGTTGAAATACTATCTATCTTTTAAGGATATAGTTGAAATACTATCTATCTATCTAGTTCTCGAAAGAACTGTCTATAATTGCGTATAATTGCGGCTGCTAAGCTCAACGTTCATGAACTCGTGAATACATGGAGTAGGAATTATAAGGAGTACGGAGGATGGAGGGAGTAGGAATTATAAGGAGTACGGAGGATGGAGGGAGTAGGAATTATAAGGAGTACGGAGGACGGAGGGAGTAGGAATTATAAGGAGTACGGAGTACAGGGAGGGAGTAGGAATTATAAGGAGTACGGAGTACAGGGAGGGAGTAGGAATTATGAGTACGGAGTACAGGGAGGGAGTAGGTGATACAGTGATTGGGTGATAATCCCAAGACCTCTACATGCAATTTAGCACCTTACCTCACAGCCATTGTGAGCCCCTCTCCAATCTTATTTCCTTTACGATTATTTTATAATAATTTCATGCAGAAAGCAGAGTTGTTTCTATTTAATATCTATTTTCGGCATTCGACGTTGATTTTGCGCGCTGGATACCCCACTTGACCGCCGTTATATTTATGTCATAGCTGCCATAGATATCTTCTGACTGTTTCCAATCTCTTTCTATCCCCCTTCCCTCTCTTTGTATCCCTTTAAATTGACTTTATCTCAATTCTTTCTCTTTTTTTCTCTGGAGTTATCCCCCACCCCCTCCACCACCACGCCCCCCAAAAAAAAACCTGTTTCTTTTCATCACTATCTCATTTCTGACTTCTCCCCCCTCTGCTTTCGGTGAGTTATCGCTCCCATTTCTCCAATACCTTTCTCATCTCTCTGTGTACTTTACTATCTGGCCTCTCTTGTTTACATCCTATTTCGTTTTCTCTTACTTCCTCTCTGTGTATTTTACTATCTGGCCTCTCTTGTTTACATCCTATTTCGTTTTCTCTTACTTCCTCTCTGTGTATTTTACTATCTGGTCTCTCTTGTTTACATCCTATTTCGTTTTCTCTTACTTCCTCTCATTACTTGTGTGTCTTTCTTTTCAGATTATCGTCTCAGTCTTATCATTCTCATTCTATCTTCCTTTCTGGGTTATCCTACCGTATCTACACCTACTTGTATTTGTCCTATATTTCATTTTGATTTATCAAGCTGCTGATATTGACCAAATGCAGCATATACCTAGACACAAACACTACTATTTAAAAAGACCCGTGTGAAACACACAAACACACACACGTGCGCGCGCGCGCATACACCCATACACACACAGGAATACATACTACGTACGGGAACAGACGCACATGAATGGATACTCATCACACACGCACGTATACTACGGTTGTCTTTCCCTTTTTTTGTTGTGATTACTGTTTAATGCATACACATAACAATAATATGGCGCCATGGAGGAAAGCGATCTAGTAATAAGTTATATGTATTTCTTTTTATTACAATGGAAATACTGCGGATCAACAGGATGAATGCTGACCTTGTAAGGGAGATCATTATACCTCTTTAGGATTGCTATTGTGCTTCGGCTAAATAGTATTCGAATATAAATATAAGATCTAAGTCACGCTATCAGTTAGTGAGAATTCTCCTGCTTCGTGATCCTAATTGTCCGACATCTAATTAGCTTAGCTGAGCCCCTATCCTCTATAGATCCTTTAAAGATTAAGAACAAACTAGACTGATGTGCAGAAGAACAGTAATAACAATTTATTTAAATAAACGTTAATAAATACAATTTATTTATAGTAGTGGCTGAAACCGATTAGCTTCCTCACTTCAAACTGGACATGGGACACTGATGTCCTGTAATGTCCTATATGCGTCAGGTGTATAAAATAGACCCTTAATCGAAGGACTTCACACTTTAAAATCTGAGTGTGATTTAAAGGGTTATCACTTTCACATTCTAAAGGTTCAAAGAACACAACAATAAATGCCGACAAGTGATGAGATGTCAAATAGAGAATAAAAAATGTAGTACACTTGACCTGTTAGAAAATATAGTACACTTGACCTGTTACAAAATATAGTACACTTGACCTGTTACAAAATATAGTACTCATGACCTGTTACAAAATATAATACTCATGACCTGTTAGAAAATACTGTACACATGAACCAGCTATAAAATATAGTAAACATTACCTGTTATATTACAGACAGATGTAGTTTCCAAGGGTCACAAGATGAAGAAAGTCGTTTGATTGGCATTAAAATATTTACCATTACCAGTGAAAATATTTTAATATATACGCTAAGTAGGTATACTCCAATAGGTAGCTGCAGTTTCCGGTAAATGCAGGGGAAATCAATCTCCAGTCAATTTTAGATCACCCCCCTTCCCCCAATACACAGTGTAGATATACAGGTTTTCAAACACAAGACACAATGTCAGCTTAAAGATGAGTCGTTCACAAATACAGTCAAAGGCTTTGTAAAGCGTGATGACACTATCTCATAAAGACATCCCTACTGTCATATTATTTTAAGTATATTGACGAGTTGTTTACACGCAAAGACACTGACGTCATTTAAAGCACGATGACGAGGTGTTATAAACAATAATTGTCATATGAACGCTGAGGAATATAAAAAATGCCCATATTTTATATATATATATATGTCTAATTAAACTAGCCGGCTAACTTTAGAAGTGCTAAAGAGGTTCCAGTGAGAACTTAGTACACAAGCGAAACTAGTTGGTGACTGGCTGGAGTTTCGTAATTGATACTCAACTTCATTGTAACCTATTTGAGTTAGAATGGCTTGGACTTCAATATATACCATTGCGATTCACCAATCTTGCATGTCTTATGATACTCTCTCTCTCTCTCTCTCTCTCTCTCACACACACACACACATACACACGCACACAAGCGTGTCGTTTTGATCAGGGTTATTTATTTTTTAATTTAAAAAATATCTTAGGTCTTATTTTACGCCTCTGAAACAAACATCACAAAAAAAACCCCCTGTAACCTCTCGTAGTGGTCAGATTCTGTCTCATGCTTGGATATAATTATTATTATTTGCTTGTCTAGATTTACATCCACCTGTTCTGCGCCGGCAACCTGACAAGGGTTCTGGCGTTTTCAATTAGAAAAGTGCGTCTCAGAGATTGGTTTCTTTTGGCACTTGTTTGATCGTCATCATGGCCTGCTTTGGCGGGTGTCGTTTCACACCCGTGCTCGGTGTCCGGGTCCAGGTTGATCGGCCTTTTGCTAACAAAAGAAAACCCTGTTCAGTTGTTAAACTACAATCTGTCCAACAACCTTGTAGTGCCGCCTCGTTGCTGGAAGCTACAAAAGGTGTATTGCACTTTAAGTATTTGATGACCTAGGGATCAGAGAGCATTCCTTGAGATTTAGTTTTCATGCATGGGTGTCTGTGTGTGCATGCGTGTGTGAGTGTGATAGAAGTAGTGGAGTTTGGCCAGAAGGAAGGACACAAATCATAACTGTTGTCAATCCTTCCCCTCTGTTTCTTCCCCCTTCCCTCTCCCTACAACTATACAAGCGCGTAAAAGCAGTCTCAATTGCTCATGACACCTCGGTGATGTTTCAGTGCTCTTCACGTTCCACATTACTTATTGCAGTAAGGCTTCACGTCCACTTGCAAACTTCGCTGTTATCGCAGACGAGCGCAAGAGCCAAGGGAGAGATTTATATTCTGGACGGGATGTATAAGTGAATGCTTGAGAGAGGGGTTCTCGGATGTCGAAGATGAGTTATAGATATGATTTAACTGGATTATTCATTCTTTACTGAAAGAGTCTCTTAATGTACTAGTGTCCTTGTTGATTGAACTTTTATTCATATATATAATTTAATGCTTTATTATTATAACCAGCTAGGCTGAAAAAACAAATTATTCACTGAGTACAAGAATAACAAACATCGCCGAGCTAGTGTGCTAAACGAAAACTCAAATTCCCAGTTAGCCACAGACTAGAACAATTCCCAATGAACTATAGACTGACACAATTCTCAATAAGGTATTCAATAACACACATTTTTAATGAACAATAGATTAACAAACAATATTCACAAAGAACTATAGAATAACACGAATATTTAGTGAACTATAAGCTAATAAAGAAGTAGATTTTAGTGGCTAGTGGTGTTCAATGCACTATTGGCTAATAAAGAAGTAGATTTTAGTGGCTAGTGGTGTTCAATGCACTATTGGCTAATAAAGAAGTAGATATTAGTGGCTAGTGGTGTTCAATGCACTATTGGCTAATAAAGAAGTAGATTTTAGTGGCTAGTGGTGTTCAATGCACTATAGACTAATAAAGGAGTAGATATTAGTGGCTAGTGGTGTTCAATGTACTATAGACTAATAAAGAAGTAGATTTTAGTGGTGTTCAATGCACTATAGACTAATAAAGGAGTAGATATTAGTGGTTAGTGGTGTTGAAGAAAGGGCTAAAGACAGAATTACCCTCATATTTGCGTAATAACTGGCCCAATGATAAGAACTTTGAGTGCTGACAGCTGATTAGCCTGCCCGCACCTAGGCAAAGTATGGTCAGAACCTATAATCAAGCTGTCATCCTGCAATTTGGTCAAGAGACAAATATTCGCCTGTTTATCCGTTAACAAGAGAGCGAAACCTCAGCTTGTGACTCGAGACACGAGACCGGCACTGACAGTCGCTGGACAAACAAGTCAGATGTCTGTCAAGATTGTTCTATTGAAACATTTGCCTTTCCTGTTTCTTTCATTCTGTTTGAAACAATAGCACAACGTCAGTGAAGGAGTTAACGCACAAATACAAGCGTTATAAGGTATGTTGGCCCTGACTGAGGCGATAAACAAAGGAACAGGGTTGGGCACGGGGATAAGAATTCACCGTTACACCACCTCTCTACTACCATCACCGCCGGACCGCCTTCTCAGAATACAGTATGGGGAGACAAGTCCAGGTAGAACTAACTAGAACCGACTGATAATTAATGCCTGATGACAAAAGAGTCTTTTGCACGTACTAGAGGTTAATGGAAGCAAAGGAGTAGTGGTGGTGGTGGTGGTGGGCATATCCTCTTTCAATTTCAATAGTCCAACTGTACGCAGATAAAAAATTAAGAAAACACACATACTGCGTGTGAAGGTAATATGTTGTAGGTCAAGTTAGTGTACTGTACATGAAGTTATTGTGTTGTAGGTCAGGTTTGTGTACTGTAGGCGAAGTTAACGGATCAGGGAACAATGCTAGTTTCCAGCTTATTCATCTCAAACTCTATTTTTTCTTTCATTAAAGTCTCAATTTAAAGTTTCCTGCAACAGTAGTTTTAAGCCCAATACACGCATAAAGCATAATAAATACAGTGTCATAGTTTTATGAGTAGCTTCATTACAAAAAATGTCCATTGTTTAGCATACTACATATAAACATAATAGTTCACAATTTGTAGAAATAATAGTCTACTCACATAATACATCTCTATGTAAAACGCAAGTATAACATATTGTGACAGGCATGCCCACTTAGTTAATGAAAATTATTATTATTAATCATTAATCTCTCATAACCAATCACAAGTGATGAGAATCTTAATTTATTTTATTAATGATCCTCCAACAGACACCACTTGTCTCTCACTTGGTGGATATGTGGGCGTTGTAAACGTTTTCTCTCTTCCACAACATAAACAACATTTAAATAATCTTTCCATAGGTGGAAAACGTCTTACTAAAGGAGAAAACAAATCTGATTTTTAATCTATATTTAGTGAACCCCATCCACCCACTTTCTTCTCCAACATAAAATTATCACTATGCATAAGAAGGTCAATTAATATAACATTAAGTTCATTAAATGAACAATCAAATATACATATGACAATTACAATGAAATATATTACTTGACATCAATATTCCTTGAACTCAAGTTCGTATAATTTCTGTTTCACTGTCTCTCTCTCTCTCTCTCTCTCTCTCTCTCTAATATATATATATATACATAAGTATACTTACAGTTCAACAATAGAATCAATACAAATCACAAGTTAATTCTATCAGAGAATAGAAATAGAGTTATAGAGGTAGGTAATTTAAAGTCTTTTACATGACCTGGATTATGCATTGCTTCAACAGTTTTCATTTGCTTTTGTAACAATGTCACAATGTCCATGTCAACACTTGTTCTGCCATACACATGGAAACACTGATACACTACTATATTCTCAATCGATCTTCAGCGCTCTCCTCACCATGTCAGTTCCTTCAAGCAGAACATGATGATTATACAGTAATTCTGATAACTTCAATGTACTAGAATTCTCCTGATGTATCCAGTAAATACATCAAGGTGGATAGCATACTCCTTATGCTTACACACCACAGTAGACGTTCCCTCACCTTCCCAGTCGTTCAAGTTTCTGACCAGTGAACATGTGAAGGGTAACTGGAAACTTGAGAGTTGATACTCCAAACTTGAAGTTAGGAACTCACTCAAACTCAAAACTTGAAACTCAAAAGTCAGAAGGCCACTTGTTCACTGCAGAATATAATTAAGGAGTAATGTATCACAATATAACTCCATTCTATCTTAAATCCCATTCTCATCTTACAATTTCCTGCAACAGTATATATTAGCTAGATACACACATCTTAAAATAAATACAGCATATCAAATAATGTCAAATGTGTGCAGCTTAGTTCAAACATTTGTAGAAATAAAAGTCAACTCACATAGTACATCTCTATATAAACACAAGTATAACATATCAATAGTAAAAATGCATGAAATGTTTCTAAGTCCATTCTCTCTTAATCAGTCAGTTTTAACTCACCATCAAGCTAATGGCTGCCTTTCAAAGCTGGACCTTCTCCTTTGCCACTCAAATTCAAAGTGATTAGAAAACAGAAATTTCTACAGCAAGAGACCTTAATCTCAGCCTTTGGCTGGTCTCATTCTCATAAATCATAATAATCATTGGATAACAGAAAACTACTTACTCAGTTTGCATTACGTCAGCAATCTAGATTATTCTTGCCTCGAGCTGTTTACTTCAAAACAGACACTTTCAAAAATAAAGCCATAAGGAGTGCCCAAGGTCAGGTTACTCTGAAAATTTAGAAATTTATATACAATTTAAATTTAAAAGTAGAAAGAGGCAAATTTACTTTGTCACACATATCAATAGCAACAATGCATGGAATATTTAAAATCCATTCTCTCTCAATCTTTAACTCACCATTAAGCTATTGGCCGTCTTTCATAATTGCCACACCAAATTCACTTCATTAGACAATAATATTCTCTATAGCAGGTAAACTTTTGATCTCATCCCATTGGCTGGTCTCGTTCCCATTTATCTTAACCATTGCATAATAAAAACTACTCTTCCAGCTGGAACTGGTTGGCATTGCATCACCAATTTCTAAAATATTCTCAACTCAAGTTATTTACTTCAACTCTACCACTTATAATTGTACCCTGATAAGCAGTGCCCAAGGTGGGGTCACTTTGACAATTTAACAGCTTATATCACAATTAAGTCTAGAAATAGGGATAGGCAAATTTATTCTGCCACAGTACAAATCTGCATATATGACAGAACGTATTTTTAAAAAAATAAATGTTTTACTTCTGTTTATTAAGGTATGTTTTTTCTATGAGCCGCATATAGTTTGTTATGCTGTTTTGCGTGGGTTTCGTGTGATGTGTCTGTTCTGTGCCTGTTATTGGTTATACAGAAATGTTTAATTACACAAAACCTTTAGTGTTATTTTCAGCACCTTCACCAACGCAGAGTTGAGTACGCTCTCTTTACTACCTACCACAGGATAGTGTACACATCATATGCAGGAAGGAAGCAACATCGGTCAATTCAAGCCTTCCTAAGTGTGGTGCATGAATCACCAGTCACCAGACTGTTCATGAAGACACATGCGCGCACGCATACATACGCGCACTTCTTTTGCTTTTGGTTTCTCTAATGACAAGACCGTCACGTCGCTATGACTTTAATTAGTTTACATCTAAATCCGGTCATGCTTCACCTTTTCCATCACTTCGCTAATTTCATTCTCATTGATGGTTTCTAGAGTTCTCATGTCTGTTTTTCGCTTCCATCTTTTCCCCCGACCTGTGGAGTCGCCGTCTGCTGGGTCCTGCGAGAGCCGTTATGTTACGGGAAGAAACTTTCCGCAATTCAGGGCAACACTGGAGTTTAGCGCCTGACAGGCACTATTTCACGCATCACTGCACCCGGGAAATGTGCGACAGACTATCGTCGGGAGACTGTTTAGGACGGGTTAAAATTGTATCGTATGATGATAACTAGTGAATCTAACTCTCTCTCTCTCTGTCTATCTGCACTTGTTTGATAAAGCACAAAGAAATCAACATGACTGAAAGTGAGTTTTTGCGTGTGTGTTTGTGCGCGCGTTTCTTTTCGTTAAAAACAGAAAAACAAGTAGAGAAAGGCGTTAGTTTCTATAACAGGGTTTCTCAACCAGGGTTCTGCGAGAGATCGAGATTGAATAAATAAGCATCATAGATACAGTAATTTGTAAGCAGGGGTTCCCTGAGATCTGGAAATTATACGAAAACTTCTTCAAAGGTAAAATGGTTGAGAAAGCCTGTTGTAAAATAACTACATCAATAACAGTTTCAGTAAAGATTGCAGAAATAGTCTCGCTTTGACTTGATAACTAAATATAGACTCGTAACGCAATGTGTTAAGCTACTCGATCATTTATTTGCATGAATATAGTGGCATTTGATTTCAATTATATCGGAAATGCAATACAATCATGACTGAGTGTTTAGGCATCTAACCCCGGTCGCATCCCGACGGGCATATTTGCGTATACTTTCATTGCGCAAAATTAATTGAAAATATCTATCAATCATTCTGTCATTTTCTGGTCTTGCGCTACACTAAAATAACACAGTGTTTTAGAAAATGCTGAATAACGCCCTGCGAGTGACTTCTGCAAACAATTGTCCAATGTTGATGTTTTCTGAGTTGTTGTGCATTTTATTATCGGTTAATTGCATATGCAATAAAGGGCATACTTTAAGAGGTCAATCATCAGATTGCTAGGATAGGCAGCAGTCAGTCTTATACTAAAATATAAGTTTGTAATTAACGTGTGTGTGTGCGTGCGTCTGAGTGTGCGTGTGTTCGTACATGCGTGCTGGCATGTTCGATTGTTTATATTATTTTAGTTTAATTAAATTACTGGTTGAATGACAATTCTTTTTTTAAAGTGCTAATGTTAGCTAACTTTGAGAAAGATTTGCGATAAGTGCTTACATACTATGCTCAGATTTCTGACAGACACGTAAACAGCATTCTTTCAAATCATGAACATGCTACTGAACTTAATAAGATACCTAAACGTCATATACAGACTTGGTAAACAATTTGCTGAGAGACATGTAAACGTCATATACAGACTTGGTAAACAATTTGCTGAGAGACATGTAAACGTCATATACAGACTTGGTAAACAATTTGCTGAGAGACATGTAAACGTCATATACAGACTTGGTAACAATTTGCTGAGAGACATGTAAACGTCATATACAGACTTGGTAAACTATTTGCTGAGAGACATGTAAACATCCATTCCGAGATGCATACAGAACCTACAGAGAATAGTGAAATCCTTTGGACAGTTTCGTAAGTTTATACTGACTGACAGACTGGGAAGCATCGCACTGATAGACACAAAAATACAGTAGTGACAGACACATAAATACAGTAGTGACAGACACATAAACACAGTAGTGACAGACACATAAACACAGTAGTGACAGACACAAACATCACACAGTCCACAAAATCACTTCACGGTTGAAGCGATGCAAATATCTCAGTAAAAAGTAAAGAATCAAACAGCAACTAAAAAATTAATAAACAAAGAAAAATAAGAAAAATAAATAACCAAGTAAATATTCAATATTATATATACATGTACTGTTCTAAGAGTGGACTCAATAAGCACTTAGAAGTAATATAGATAGTTACTCAAACATTTACCTCAGCGAATACTCTAAAAAAGCACACTTAGAAAGACAAATACGTAATCGGTGACGACAAAATAGGCGTATCTAATCAGTATTAATGAATTGCAAATAACTTGTGCTCATTTATTGCACTGCATGATTGCACAAATATAATGCTATATGACAATGTTTTCTTCAGTCAGTACTCAAAGAGTATTTAAATATTATATTCATTGGTAAATTGTTACACTCAGCGAGTATTCAATGGATTAAAGATTGTAGTAGAGCTTACTACTCATTAAACTAAAGATTGTGATTGACATATTAGTACTCGTGATTACTAAAGATTTTATTTTACTGAGGAAGTACTCATGATTACTAAAGATTTTATTTTACTGAGGAAGTACTCATGATTACTAAAGATTTTATTTTACTGAGGAAGTACTCATGATTACTAAAGATTTTATTTTACTGAGGAAGTACTCATGATTACTAAAGATTTTATTTTATTGAGGAAGTACTCATGATTACTAAAGATTTTATTTTACTGAGGAAGTACTCATGATTACTAAAGATTTTATTTTACTGAGGAAGTACTCATGATTACTAAAGATTTTATTTTACTGAGGAAATACTCATGATTACTAAAGATTTTATTTTACTGAGGAAGTACTCATGATTACTAAAGATTTTATTTTACTGAGGAAGTACTCATGGAATTGAAATCTGTAGGCTGCTCAATTAGCACCCATAGTGTTTAAAGTTTGTAGTCTGCTAAGGAGTATCCATGGTACTTAAAGAGTGTAGCTTGCTGAAGGACTATCCTGATAGTTAAAGTTTGTAGCCTTTAAGGAACTATTCCTAAAAGTTGTAATTGAGACTGAGGAACCATTCATGGTACTTAAAGAGTGTAGTCTATTGATAAAAACTCTTTGTACTTAAAGTGTAATCTACTAAGGAAAACAACTTGGTACTTAAAGAGTGTAGCAAGTGAGGACTATTTTAAAGAGTGTTGCCTAATTTGATGTATTTTCTGTAGATCTAGCATACAGTGAAGATTTTAGTGCATATTATATATTATGCATTTTTTTTGGTACTGTTTAGAATTTAGTTTTTCTTTTTTTTTTAAAGAAAGTTTTACGGGTGTTAGATTTACTGTGTACATGTTGGTTGTTTTTTTTTTTTTAGAATATAGATCTATGGTTTAAGATTTGGATATACCTACCATATGTTTTTAAAAAAAAATAATGATGTATATTTACCTTAATTCTATAGTATAGGATCTGGATGTAAATTGTATATACCAACTCTATGTTTTATAAATAATTATGATGTATATTTACCTTAGTTCTAATGTGTAGGATTTATATGTATTGTATGTTTTGTATAAAATTACAATGTATATTATTTACGTTAGATATACTGTATGTTTAATTTTAGTGTGTGTGCATTTTTTAATATTACATACATGTATAGAGAGAACATACAATTTAAATGTAGTTTGTACTAATTTACAACTTTGCGAAGATTTGATTTTTATTTTTTAAACTAGTGAATAATTGTGTCTTTGTGTTTCTAGCCTTAAGTATGTGTTTGACTGTATGTGTATGTGAGTGTGTTCGATGTGTGTGAATGAGTGCGTGCGTGTGTGACTGTATGCGTGTGTTTGTGACAGGTATGTCTGATTAATTTCATCAGTGAGTGCGCTGTTGGCTCGGACTGTCGTGTGCGCACGAGTTGGGATAATTAAAATTACATCAAGGAGCTATGAGTCAGTCATTTTTCTGGCCAATTATCCTTTAAAACGCTGACATTCACACACACACACACACACACACACACACACACACACACACGCCTGAAAACAAAGCAGGCATTGCATTTACTAGACTCTAGGAAAACATTGCAATTTCTTGAGATTTTTTTTTGTGGCATTGCTCGTCATGTAATTCTGGCATTAACTATGTTTGTTTACTTCACTTTTACTGAACCTTGATAAGTTCACTGTATTTTTAATTTTTTGTGTTTGAATGTGCATGTCCGCGTGCGTGTGTTCGTGCTTGCGTGTGTGTGTGTGTGTGTGTGTGTGTGTGTGTGTGCGCGCGCGCGCGTGTGTATCCACATTCTATGATAACTGTAGATTTAAAATTTTGCGAAATTTCTTGTTAGCTTTGCATATTTACAGCGACATTCTTCAGTTAACTGTGAACGTTGGAACTTGCAAGCCATGTAAATTCATTTGTTACTTTTGTGCCACACGAAATTGCTTGTTTATAATTTATATTTACACCCTGCAGTCTGTGTCATGTTTCTTGTTACTTTTGTGCTACACGAAATTGCTTGATTATAAATATATTTACACCCTGCATATTATGTCATGTTACTTTTATGCCACACGAAATTGCTTGATTATAATTATATTTACACTCTGCAGTTTGTGTCATGTTACTTGGTTATTTTATTGCAATTTACACAATTCTTTCTTTTGTGATTTTTAAGGAAAGATTTTGCATTTCTGAGGGTATTTTTGTACATTTAAATGCATGTCAAAGTCCCTTATAAATGTCAGCACGATATCTTGAAAATCCTTCTTCCAAATCCAAAGAGTATTATGTACTAACACAGACAACACGTTGTCTTCTAACTATATCTTGAAAATCCTTCTTCCAAATCCAAAGAGTATTATGTACTAACACAGACAACACGTTGTCTTCTAACTACTTCTTGTTTCATTCGAGTCTCACGAACCGCTTCTCACTTTCGCTGATTTTACACAAGGGCGCAAGCGCCAAGTGAGAGATTTATGTTCCGAGAGGGAGAGGTCGACAGCAGGATGGGATGATGAATAGTAGGTTTGAGTGGATGATTGGTGGATTTTCTAGATACACATTCGCCAGGTGAAGTGGTCTTAAGAGTTTATAATGCCTAGGTTAAGTGGTTTTAAGAGGTTTTCATGCCAAGGTTAAGTGGTCTTAACAGGTTTAATTGCCAAGGTTAAATGATATTAGGAGCTTTAATGTCAGGGTTAAGTGGACTTAAATTTTAATTCCAAGATTAAGTGGTTTTAAGAGTTTTAATGCCACGTTTAAGTGGTTTTAAGAGTTTTCTTGCCAAGATTAAATGGTTTTAAAAGTTTTCATGCCAAGGTTAAGTGGTGTTAAGAGTTTTATTGCCAAGGTTACGTTGTTTTAAGACTTGTAGTGTCAAGGTCACGTAGATTTAATGCCACTGTTAAATGTTTTTTAGACTTGTAATGACAAGGTTACGTTGTTTTAAGACGTAATGCCAATGTTACGTGGTTTTAAACTTGTAATGGTAAGATTACGTAGTTTTAAGAGTTTTATTGCCAAGGTTAAATGGTTTTGAGAGTTTTAATGCCAAGGGTTCTTTACTATATTCGGCCTATAAAGTACGGGGCCCAACTTATCGTCCCATCCGATGGGATTAGACTTGAGCTAAGGAGGGGTTACGGATCATCTAAAAGTTTCTCACTGCGAAGGAATCGAACTCCAGTCACTTTGCCCTACTACTTTATAGCGCTACCACTGGTCATTAACACATCTAGCCGTTTTCTATGTTTCCAATTCCTAACGATGGATCCACACAGTTGAAAAATGTCATATAAAACTTAAAAGTAATTTCTAACTCAGGTGCAGACCACTGCTAAGCTATAGGGGATCGCAGCCGTCGCGGAACAATGAAATATCTTCAATTAATCTTTAATCAACTAGCTGTCAACACGCCGCAATCGCCAAAAAAAAAAAATAAAAATGTCCGCAAGCTAATTAGCATGAACAAGAAGCGCGTGCACAGTTTGACGCCTGCCTTGAGCGTCAGACTGCTTGACTGTCAATGGCCTGCAGTCGGGAGGGAATGATAGATACTAATTTGCTTGCAGCTATTAAGAAACGGTCACCTAGGAACAGATGGAAGAAATGCACCACCCTTCCCCACGCCCTGTGGACTAATGGTTTGCTTCTTCAATTGCACCGAACTGGCAACAACCGATGTTATTGCGATCAGGGGTGGGGTTGGGGAATAATCTGTTCTATATGCTCTTCATCATGTATTAAAAGACCCCAACCCTTCAACCCCCATCTCTCGATCATTTCATATGTAATTGAGTGGGTGAGCGAGCGAGTGAGTGAGTGAATAAATTAAAATGAATGGAAATGACAAGACAGTATAGTTTATCGAATCATGACGATATTTTTTCAATTAGAAAAAATGTGATTTATATAAATTAATTTAGTAGACAGAATATTCTTTTTAATGTGTTTTTAAATTTTAAAAAAGTGGCATTGCTTGTATTTATGTCATGGCCGAGTATTTAGTTTTACATTTTTGTAGTCACTGTTTCATGGCGCTCAAAGACAAACAAGCTATTCCTTTCAGGCAAGTTACTTCCTGTATTCAGATTCGAGAACTGCAGATTCGAAACTGTTTAATTACTCTTAGTCAGACGTCGGCATACCATAATTTTATGCACAAGGTGTTCAGGTATTAACGGTTTTTTTCTAAAAATAAAAGCATTACGGTTACACTGTTGTTGTGTTTTTGTTGTTTTATTTTGTTTCTCTAGTTGCGAATCTTAACACATCGAGTACACTGATGACCGTCTTATGTCTAAAGGTTGAGTGTTAAAGATTTGCATGTTACATATATGTCTACATTTTGAGTGTTAAAGATTGCATGTTAAATATATGTCTACATTTTGAGTGTTAAAGAATTGCATGTTAAATATATGTCTACATTTTGAGTGTTAAAGATTGCATGTTACATATATGTCTACATTTTGAGTGTTAAAGAATTGCATGTTAAATATATGTCTACATTTTGAGTGTTAAAGAATTGCTGTTACATATATGTCTACATTTTGAGTGTTAAATAATTGCATGTTAAATATATGTCTACATTTTGAGTGCTAAAGAATTGCATGTTAAATATATGTCTACATTTTGAGTGTTAAAGAATTGCATGTTAAATATATGTCTACATTTTGAGTGTTAAAGAATTGCATGTTAAATATATGTCTACATTTTGAGTGTTAAAGAATTGCATGTTACATATATGTCTACATTTTGAGTGTTAAAGAATTGCATGTTAAATATATGTCTACATTTTGAATGTTACAGATTGCATGTTACATATATGACTACATTTTGAATGTTAAAGAATTGCATGTTATATATATATGTCTAAATTTTGAATGTTACACGATTGCATGTTGTATGTCCACATTTTCAATGTTACAGGACTGCATGTTGTATGTCTACATTTTGAATGTTACAGATGGCATGTTACATATATGTCAACATTTTTAATGTTACAGATAGCATGTTATATGTCTGCATTTTGAATGTTAAAGGAATGCACGTTGTATGTTGTTTTGACGGTCGCATTATCAGCATACACTAAAGTACGTCGTATTTCTATCCAAGAAAGGCATTGAAATACTGTGTTACTTTTGCATACGGTGCTGAAATAGCAATTAGATTACCATTCGACACCCCAGTACATACTTGTACATAATTCCATTCCATTCCAATGCATACTTGTACTTAATTTCATTACATTCCAATGCATACTTGTACTTAATTTCATTACATTCCAATGCATACTTGTACTTAATTTCATTACATTCCAATGCATACTTGTACTTAATTACATTACATTCCAATGCTTACTTGTACTTAATTACCTTCTAATGCATACTTGTACTTAATTCCATTCCAATGCATACTTGTACTTAATTCCATTCTAATGCTTATTTGTACTTAATTCCATTCCATTCCAATGCATACTTGTACTTAATTCCATTCCATTCCAATGCATACTTGTACTTAATTCCATTCCATTCCAATGCATACTTGTACTTAATTTCATTCCATTCCAATGCATACTTGTACTTAATTACATTACAATCCAGTGCATACTTGTACTTAATTACATTACAGTCCAACGCATACTTGTACTCACTTAGGGACTGCTTTAATGTTTTCCGTGTAGTGTGCGTGTTATACATTGGTGTTTCGTGTAAGCCTGTTGTGTAGTGTGCCTTTTATACGCGGTGTACTGAAGTTTGTTCCAATTTCTTTTTAAGCTTGCTGTGCAGATATCGAAGGTGTTGAAATAACTTCTGCTTTATCTCTTTACACCAAGTTTCCCTGACACCCCGCCTTTTCTTCACACACATCCACATACAGCGTGCGCGTGTGCGATCTGCTTAATATCAATACATCAAAAGTAGGGAAGCATTTTCTGCTTCTTAACACCGCGAAACCCAAAATCAGCGTCATAAATTTTTGCTTTTTAACCTGCGCACCGCACTAGAGACCAGCGAGGTAATTTCCGGTTTGCTCGGGCCCATCAAGAATCCCAAGTATAATTGATATTTGTGAGGATCATAAAGTGTTACGATATGTATTCTGACCTTAATGTGAATAAGGATCCCAGAGGCTTAATTTGTGTTATTTCTGACATTATGAGCACGTGCATGACTAGCGTTCAGTATTCAGAGAGTCCTCAGGAGCTCTGACGCGTATTTCTTTCTTATTCTCAGTTCATCTTCACTATCGCCATTCATCATCAATCCGTCAGTCAAACGATCATTAATTTGTCCTCTTAATGTCATCTTCACTATCGCCATTCATCATCAATCCGTCAGTCAAACGATCATTAATTTGTCCTCTTAATGTCATCTTCACTATCGCCATTCATCATCAATCCATCAATCAATAGAAAATTAGCCAGTCAAACGATCATTAATTTGTCCTCTTAATGACCTTACCAGTCATGCAGTCAATGTACCGAGACAGATAGACAGTCTGTCCTGTCGTCCATCAACCCATTAATTCTCTCTATATACCCAGTAATTAAATAATACACGAATTAGTGGGTTTGTCAGACATATACCCAATGTATGAATCAGTCGTTCAACCAACCAATCAATCAGTTAATCAATCATGCAATCAACCAATCAAACCAACATATCTATCATTCAGTCAAACAAATTCAATCAGTCAGCACACCATATTCAATCAATCAGTTAATAATTCAACAAAACAATCAATCATTCAGACAAGCAATCAGTCATCAATATGTCGTAATTTATCACTAAATTAAGTAAACAAATAATCATGATTGTGGTACAAATAAATGTTCACTCATTCGTTCTACCTGTTTTAATTCTTCCAATACTTGCAGGCGTCTTTCTTGTCATTGGTGAAATAACATATAACATCAAGAATGAGTTATTATTTTCTTGTCATTGGTGAAATAACATATAACATCAAGAATGAGTTATTATTTTCTTGTCATTGGTGAAATAACATATAACATCAAGAATGAGTTATTATTTGAATTTTTACCGTTTAAGTCATGATCAAGGTAGTGCCAGAACTCGCTAGCCCGCGAGAAATTAGCGCCAATAAAACTTTGATTTTTTTTTAATTTTTAAAATCAACAATACTGACCGTGGGAAATGAATGTAATAATTTCTTTAACAAATATTTTAAATTGCTTCCCTTTAGTGAGATGTATTATTCATATTCTTTGTTGAAAATGTGTGAGAAAAGAAAGAAAGAAGAAATCTGTTGTCCTTAAAAAGCATTGTTTCACATGAATATGTGAATGCATTCGCACACTAATGAGGAATATGTGGAGACATTCTATATTTATTTATTCATTTTATTTTATTGTTTAAAGGAACGATAAATCTGATTTAAAAGGCGCTGTGTATATCGATTCTTTTCCTCTCTTGTAATTTAGCTGTGATCAAGGCTAGCGATAAATAGTATATTATTTTCTACTGTGTTACGTGAAGTATGGTGACTTAAGACCTTTTGTTAGTGCTATTTTATTATATCACCATTAGTATAATACTACTACAACCACTACTGCTACTCCTACTATTACTTCTATAGTTCATTATTCACTACTACTCTTACTGTCCAGTAGTCACTACTGTCATGTACGCCATGCCGCTCTTCACGAGACACTAAATGTAGTCCTGATACCATGATGCCCTTATATGGCCCATGCCGCTCTTCACGAGACACTAGATGTAGTCCTGATACCATGATGCCCTTATATGGCCCATGCCGCTCTTCACGAGACACTAAATGTAGTTCTGATACCATGATGCCCTTATATGGCCCATGCCGCTCTTCACGAGACACTAAATGTAGTCCTGATACCATGATGCCCTTATATGGCCCTTGCCACTGTTACGAGGAGTATCACGTGGTGCACTTGAAAAAGAAATTTCCACCTGTGGCACGTTCCATGTTCCTGATTATTTAACTGTCAGTCTGAATAATTATCCGTAAATTACACGCAGATATGATTCTTCCATTCAGCCAATTAATCAGTCACTGGCAGGGTCTTGGTCTAGCGGTTGAGAGTGACTAAGTCAGACCTTGAAAGTTCTACCCACTGGTTGTCTCCCCTCTCAAGCGTTACTTGTCTTAGAATAGCAGATTCTACAGCTCTATCTTGTCCGTCAATTTGTCTTCTAGCCCTCCACAAATCTCTCATTCCGATAGCAGGAACTATTCTAAGCATATATGCAACCGACTTTCAGTACGTCATTACATCATCTGGCTACTTTCCCCCACCTGCTATCTATATATGCTCCCCTCCTACTCAATAAGAAGAGTGAATAGTTTTAAAATTTAACAAATTTTATTAAAGAAATAAAATAATAAAATTAACTTGTTTTCAATGTTAATAAAACCACACCAAGGTAATAATACAGATTTCAGAATTCAAATACTTCTCTCATAAATTCAACAATTAGAAAGAATAAGAAAAATAGTCATTTAAATGATCTCCTAAAACAATTATCAGGAAGACGTACACAAATTAATATCAACACCTTTCCTAGAACAATTACTAGGTTTCACAAATCAATCATTAATATTTCTAAGCTCTAAACAGTTAGAATAAGAAAAAGAATAAACATAAGAATTTACATAAATCACTGAATGAATACAGGCTTACACATGAGAAAATATGGTTTACAGTTCACCTGATGTTTTGTGTGCGTCGTTCCTGGCCAGTTATCTCAGCTACTTGTTATCAGCTTCAGTCTGGAATGGTTCTCGTGATGTAATGTTCAAGTCCATAAGGTTCACAGTTTGTTTCTAAAATAACACATACACTTTCCTGAATTAACACAAAGTCCAGTGAAATTCAGTCTTGAAATATAGACTAGTAAACTCTCTGTGGAATACTCCAAATTCACTGTCAGTCACTTTACTTCCCAAGTTGATACCTCCGACATAAACTTTCCAATAAATAGTACACCTAATCATATGAACATTCCTGTAGTGGCTAACACGGTATAGCACACTCCATAGGAAACAGTCACCTGACACAATGTTCAATTGCGGCTCATACAACTCTCTCTGGTTTCCTATCTTCTCAGTAATGGTATGTGGTACCTTTAGTGACAGCAGATTTCTGACACAGCTGACATCAGCGCCAAGATTTTCAGTCAAGATGAATTTGCTTTGTCTTGTTTGTCATGTGTTCCCTTGTCCTTTAGAGAGTTGTCTCTTGTGTCCCATAGACAAGTATCTCTTGTGTCCCTTAGACAGGTGTCCAATTAGACATATGTCCCTCGAAGCTGTGAAATATATAAGGATTTTCGCACATCAGTCTCATGTTTCAATCTAACTAAACCTGTAATTTCATTCTTGGTTCTCATCTTTAATTCTTTTCACATTAGTTATTTACTTTCTTTTTCTTAGTACCAAGAATAACATTACAGTTACAAAATCATTTAAAATACAATATTAGTGAAAGGAAAAATATACAGTTTGTAATAAGTATAAAAATATTTCAATCTTTACCAAATTGTGTTTTACCATCTCAGACAATTCCTAGTCTTTGCTCTTCTCTCACCGCAGAGGGATGACATGGGAAACGATCTTTCAAGTGAGGAGCACAGCTGCCTGGTGGGCTATTTATGTCTAAAGTTGGATTCTGCATGTTAATCTCCCCCTATGGACATAATCCCTCTCTTGTCTCACCCTTTGTGCTATAGTCTCGGTTGGGTGACTCTACTCAAAAGGCTGCCCTGTGAGCGCAAGTCTGGTGCCTTTAGAAGATGCCTGACTCTCAGTCTCAGGTATGGTAGTGTCCCTTTGATGTGCGTATTGTTATATAACCTATGTGGTTCCTCTTGGTGCGTCTGCTTCGAGCACCTGGCCGTGCCGCTATTTCTGTCACCTCAACCCTCTTTGAATCTCTAATCCTACGTGGAGATCAAAGTTCAATTGTCTAAAATTCTGAATACAATTTTCTACATTGCAAAATATAAGAATGGCTTTTGCAGTAGCTTACAATTAAAGTTAAAGCATCAAATAATTCGTGTGTGGTTCAACTTTAATTAGGAAAATTTTCAGTGCGTCTGTTTGCATTTTCTGTCCCTCACCACCCTTCCTGCATACTTGACCACTGTGCTATGAAAGGTTAATTAGACACGGCATTAGAAGTGAGACGCTGTTCTACCAGCAGCAGAAAATCAAACTACAACATCGTTGGGCATTTCCGTACAACTAATTGCCGTACAGAAACTGCAGAATGTATTTGTGTTTGCCTTAAAACTAATATTATTTACTATTACAGATGTCCTTACTCTAACTACTTTTCATAACTCTTATTCATCAATATATAGCCTATACATTATGTGTGATAAAATGACAAACTCTAGCTATGGTTAAATGTGTGAGAGAGCAATAGACTTCTTGGTTCTGTGCATCTGAATACTTTTTTATTCCCCTTGTTCGGCGTTCTGACACTGTGGCTCCATGAACTGTGAGCGAGCGAGCGACCTGTCATAGAGCCAGCGATCCTTCACCGCTCTGCCACCGTGCCCAACATTGTCGTCGCCTGACCTGATATCGAGCTGGCGCCAGCCAGTCCTGGTACCCAAGCTACATTTGTGTCGTCACCGACCAGCAACAGCCTACTTGAATCAAGCTAACAACAGCTTTATCAAACTCCATTTCTAAGTCCCACCCACTAATGCATTTGAAGCTTCAATTGATAGATAGATAGATAGTTATGTATGTGCAGATACTGAGTGAGGTCAGTCATGTTGGTTAACTGACTTTGTATGTTACTTGTCAGTTTGTCGTCTGAAAAAATTCCACCCTGGGTGTAATATATCAGGGACTCTGGACTATTGTTCTTGTCTGTCATTCTGTTGTGATCTGCACAACTATCCTTCTGTCAATCCAACACAGTGATAGCCAGAAGGTGTATTTGGGGAACCGTCATGGGAAGTCAGGGGCGGTAAATATTAATCAACCCACATTTTATCCTGACCCCTTTCCCCCCTCCAACAAAGACGTCACAACTAGTAACATTACTAATATTCTTATTGCTACTGCAAATTATTATTTCCTACTTTACTCTTAGTGTTACTAATGTAACAATTTCAATCTCACTACTGCTAGTAGTGCTACAGTTAATTAATCACTATTAATAGTGCTGCAACATCATTTACAAATAATTTATGCTGCCATTACTCATTACCTCTACCACGTCTGCAACAACAATCCAATAATATATGCTTTTCCTTTTTCTTCTTCTACTACTACTACAATCTATTATTTAATACTGTTAGTAATGATAAAAGTGAACTACTATAATCAATTACTCTTACTACTATTGCTACTACTACTGCTAGTACAAGCCAAGTCCCCATTACTCTTACTACTGCTAGTACAAACCAAGTCCCCATTACTCTTACTATTGTTAGTACAAACCAAGTCCCCATTACTCTTACTATTGCTAGTACAAACCAAGTCCCCATTACTCTTACTATTGCTAGTACAAACTAAGTCCCCATTACTCTTACTACTGCTAGTACAAACCAAGTCCCCATTACTCTTACTATTGCTAGTACAAACCAAGTCCCCATTACTCTTACTACTGCTAGTACAAACCAAGTCCCCATTACTCTTACTACTTGTAGTACAAACCATTATTTGATACTGTTGTAGTACTAAAGTCCCCGTTACTTACGATGGCTTATTATGAGTCGACGTCTATAGGTCTGCCTTTATTTCATAAATATAATAATAATAACTCGCAATTATTTCACTACTGCAGGCAATGTGCCTTTGATGAGACAATCTAAAAGACCCTATGCCACGTCTTAAACCCGTTACGAAATTCTGGCAATTTTCCCTTCATTAATTAGTTTCAGGATTAATTAATTTAGACACACCCACCGTGTATATATCAGGTTCAATGATTAAATTTGCTTTTATTACTGGTAATTAATTGCTCGGTTTCTACACACTCCTTTTTCCACATCCAAAGATATAAATACGCCATCGAACTAGTAAGTCATGAATGAGAGATATTAATAAGAATTTCAAAAATGTAAATCCGCCATCAGACTAGTAAGTCATGAATGATAGATATTAATAAAAATTTCAAAAATGCAAATCCGACATCAGACTAGTAAGTCATGAATGAGAGATAGTAATAAGAATTTCAAAAATGTAAATCCACCATCAGACTAGTAAGTCATGAATGAGAGATAGTAATAAGAATTTCAAAAATGTAAATCCACCATCAGACTAGTAAGTCATGAATGAGAGATAGTAATAAGAATTTCAAAAATGTAAATCCACCATCAGACTAGTAAGTCATGAATGAGAGATAGTAATAAGAATTTCAAAAATGTAAATCCACCATCAGACTAGTAAGTCATGAATGAGAGATAGTAATAAGAATTTCAAAAATGTAAATCCACCATCAGACTAGTAAGTCATGAATGAGAGATAGTAATAAGAATTTCAAAAATGTAAATCCACCATCAGACTAGTAAGTCATATAAGAGAGATTTCAATAAGAATTTTAAAAATTCAACAATTTATTCCAAGAATGATTTTGTGATCATTTGAATTGTAACTTGTAAATTGTAACTATTGACTGTACCGTACCTTCAGCGCAATACATAGTATAACACCCACACGAACCAGTGAATGAATTATAACTCAGAAAAATATACAACATAGCATAACTCACAATATAATACACAGTATTACTCACCACGGGCTCTTGAACAAAATTCACAGGAATCAATTTACATCAACACATTTACTGATTGGTTTGATGACAATGCAGAATACACACCAACGTGATCTGGTAGAGTACAGTAGTCACTGTAGTCTGAATGGATACAATGCTACAAAATCTCAATACTATCAAAAGGCACGCTCCTTACTGTAAAAAGTCAAATTAAGGGCAGTACTACATTTCAGGCATATTTCACCTCTAAACTCCTTTCTCTCTTACAAACATTCTCAACTTACAAATCCTGCAACAGAATTCATTTACCCGATACACAGAGCATAAGAAATATAGCATTGATAAAATTTCACAAACATACTGTACAACATAATCAAACTAGTGAACATACAAATAATGGTTTAATTACATAAAGCATTCTTCAAATCGAATCATAGATCAATAGCAAACACTGTACAAAATATTTCTAAGTCCATACTTTCAGTTAACTTACCATAAGCTAATGGTCGCTTATATAACCGGATCTGAGTTATGTCAAAATCAAAGTGACTGGAATATAGAACTTTCTTTAACAAAGTAACTTTTGATCTATCCCCATTGGAGGAAATTGTTATGAGCAAGCATGAGACTATTAGTCAGAAACCTACTCATCACTTGGAACTGGTTTGGATTGCATCAGCAAGTTCTAGCATATTCTTTACCTGAGTTGTTTATTTTAACTCTGGTACTTACAAAACAAATATCATGATGCGCAGTACCCGAAAGTCATGTTATTTTGACATTTAACAAATTATATATCAATTAAGTTTTGAAATAGGGACAGGCAAATTTACTCCACCACCCAATCATTCACTACTACTAGTCTACTACTGGCTCTACTTATAGTAGTAGTACTACAAAAATTATAATCCATTATTCTCTAAAATTACCTCTACTAGTACTATTACAATCCATTGTTTACTACTAATACCTCGTGCAGTTAATCCATTATTAATTACTACTAATTCAACTACAATTAACCTTTCTGAATAAACATCTATTGTACGACATATCGGCAATGCTCACACATTCTTTGTAAATTCTCCAATCCCATACAAGCCTGGAAAGGCTCAGAGATCAACGACCAGAAACAGCTAACATTCAGACAACAGTCTTCACGAGCAGAGTCGATGGTGACAATGGTGATGATAACGATGATGATAATGACTATTGTAATGATGTAATGATGACGATGATAATAATGATGATGGTGATGATAACGATGATGATAATGACTATTGTAATGATGTAATGATGACGATGATAATAATGATGATGGTGATGATAACGATGATGATAATGACTATTGTAATGATGTAATGATGACGATGATAATAATAATGATGACGATGATAATAATGATGATGATGATGGTAATGATGATGATGACGACAACTGTGATGATATCAGACAGATAATGGATGTCACTTACGATGATGATGACGATATTACATTATTAACAATGTAATCTAAGCAATAAAAAAACTGAAGAGAAAAAGAGACGTGAGTAACGTTAATGTAGATGCTGTTGTTCATTAAGGCTTTCTGCCACAGTGGATAATTTCCATTGTGAAGAAAAATGAAATAATTGAAAACCAAAATAGTAATAAGCTTAAAAACATCCTCTTGTCTATCTTTGCCTTCTCACGGGGTGGTGGGTGGTGGTGAAGAAGTGGTAAAAAACACCACCTCATTTTCGATAGCTGTACGCTGAATCCAAAAGCAAACATTCAGAATTTCAATCAACCATAGATCAAAACAACTATAGAAATGGCGGGAGCCGGAGCTTTTGTTATTGAATATTCGATCTTTCCCTTCTCCGAAATATGTGAAATGTCTTTGTCGATTTTTTTAGACACACTCTGCTTTGACATAACTTATGCTTACTTTCATTCGTCTAGAAAAGAAACAACTGGGTGCTGGTCGAAATGATAGCAAGGCCTTGGGGTTATCCGCTATTTCAAACACAGGTTATTGAAACAAATATGGGTGTTTGTCACAGTGTGTGTATTTTATGATGATTATTATGGTATTTTAATTCAATACTTTCTGAATTATTGCGAGTATTAATTGTAGGACAGGCTTTTGTTGCAGCTATGGAATTTTGGTGTGAGACATATTTTAATTACGATTACATCTGTTATCTGTTTATCTGTTTCAGTGCAAATACTAATCATTAGAGATTAATTTAAGCTTAAGCTTCTCGTATATCGTAGTTATAATAATTATAATCATAATGCTTTTACAACAGATCGACGAGGAAGCAGCAATGATCAATATTTCTGTACCAAATGACAGACAAGGGCAAGGGGAGGGAGGGGGGAATGAAAAGCACTTAGATTTCAAATGAGACATCCAGAGACGTAGAAATGTAAAAGCAGAAATAATACCACTAGTGATAGGAACCCTGGGGAACATACCATCTGACTTTGAAAGTTACTTAAATAAACTGCCGGAAAACCACAGACTTGCCCTACTGCTAACAGCAGCTCTCTTTCAAAGTGCCATATTATCTGTGAAAAACAACAACTGGGGCATCCCAGAATCCTGGCATAATTCCACGACCAAAATGAACATATAACAGCAATCATAAGTCAATAGTACTACTACTTTTACTATTAATAGCTGGCATTTATTTTGTCTACATTTCGAATGAGTTAAAGTACTTACAATCATAGTCACTGATCCCAGTATTCATGACCTTATGAGGGAGTGAATGGAGATAAAATAGTGGGCGAGGATAGATGGCAAGAAGACTTCATTGACTGACACTGGAGGAAGTGAATCTAAGACCTTGTGAACTTGCATGTGAATCTAAGACCTTGTGAACTTGCGTGAATCATCATTTCCAATCACCAAGCGCCGTGTTCCCCATACATTCACTAATGCCATAGTGTTTATTATGCTTATCTGGATAATTGGTTATTTAATTCAATACAGGGTTTCTAGTTAAATAATTTATATGTCTGGATTAAATTTACATCACTTTGCAATAATCCTCCATTTTCCATCAGACTTTATTTTTATCATAATGAGTGCACTGTGCACAACAAAAGTAGTACCAATGCACATTTTCAGTTAAACCCTTACCTGAGTGCGTTGTGCACATTAAAGGTAGTACCAATGCACATTTTCAGTTAAACCCTTACCTGAGTGCATTGTGCACATTAAAGGTAGTACCAATGCACATTTTCAGTTAAACCCTTACCTGAGTGCGTTGTGCACATTAAAGGTAATACCAATAAGCATTTTCAGTTACACCCATAAGTGAGGGCACTCTGCACAGGAAAGGCTATGTTTAAGCCATGGGTGCGCTATTAACCCTGGGGTAGGCTAGCTAGAGATTAGGCAAACTTGACTGATTGACAGTGTGTGAGAATGATCCAAAGTAGGGGTTCAAAAGAGGTACTCTTTTTTTAAGTAAGGGTGGGTGGATGGGAAATACATTTTGTTTATACACGAGTTATGAATATGCACATATATTTGTGCCATTAAAAGGCATTTTCTTAATGTGATTTAATTCAGTAAGGAATGCAACATGAATTGTTGTAAATGAATATTTTGTAGATTACACGAGTAGTACTGAAAGGATGTGACTTAGGTGGAAAACTTCTTACCAAAGGAGAAGATAAATCCACCTTTTAATCTAGTTTTAGTAAGTATCTATCTATCTATCTATCTATCTATCTATCTGTCTATCTATCTATCTATCTATCTATCTATCTATCTATCTATCTATCTATCTATCTATCTATCTATCTATCTATCTATCTATCTATCTATCTATCTATCTATCTAATGTCTTTCTATCTATCTATCTTTCTGTCTATCTATCTTATAAATAATTTTGATGTTCTACTGCACATTTGCTAGTTAATTACTATATTACTGATCACATTAATTTTACTTTGCTTACAAACGGGATTGAGAGACATACAAAATTGGAGTGGGGCAGACACTGCTAAAGAAACAGCGGTAGCGAAAGAGAGAGTGACAAAAAGTGAAAGAGAGTGACAAAAGGTGAAAGAGAAAGAACTAAAGAAGCGAGAATGAAATTTATACGACCATGTGAGCTGATAGGCAAGCACCAGAGAGAAAGGGAGTGAGAGAAAGATGGGCACACTGACAAGTAGGCCTAAGCCATGAGTCTGAGCATATTGACATGCTAAGACTGCTAAGCGTTAAGAAAAACAAACTAAGTGCAATATAAAAATTCATAGGCTTTGCTAGGTATTCATTGCAAAAAATAGCAAAAGTCGATTTTTCATATAAATAGCCTTCATCGCGACAATCCAATTATTAATAAGAATGACAGATGAGCGATGAAATACTTAAGCCTAGTGCTGCATGAAAGACCTATCACAAGCCGTTATCTGTTCCATTAAGCTTTTCGTACATTTATAGGCTTAAATATTTCTTTGTTTATCTGCCACTTTTACTAATAACCGTATTGTCCTACTGGAGGCTATTTATATGAAAAACCAACTCTTACTTATTCAGCATTGTGTACTTAAAGAGCGTTTTTACGATGGAGTACGAGAGATAAAACACACAACTAAACAAAGATAGAACGACAGACGTGCTAAGAGAAAGAACAGAGCTGTAGAAACAGATTAACGGAAGGAGAGAGTAACAAAATAAAGCAGATAGACAGACATATGCATGCAGAGAAAGAGAGTGACAAGCAGACAGAGAGACAGACATTTGCATGCAGAGAGGAGAGACTGACAAGCCGACAGATATGCATTCAGAGAAAGAGAAAAATAGCGAGAGCCCTCTTTAGACAAGGGTACGCCGAATCTCCCCACTTCTGAACTTTGCCCTAATACTACACTAATCACAAAGTACAATGATGATGGTTGTGCTCAAATCCAAATATCCCCACCCACCCCCCATCGCTTCTTCTCGAAATAATTTTTCTGAGAAATGAATGAAACGAACAGTACTTAGTTTTTTTTTCCAAAGACACGCTTTTAGTGTAAAGGACAAGTTATAGAAACGCTGCCCATTATGAAGGATGCACATTAGGAAGTAACAAAGCATTTGTTTCCTTGCTTGGACAGAATATCGAATCGGAGCGAGTCTGTCTCAGCGTCAGCAACAGAGTAGAAGTGGAAGGGGGGGATAAATATCATCAATTGGCGGCAGTTAGGATAATCTCTTGCCATCTGCAAATGTTTCGGATGCGGAATGGAGACAATAAATTTCGATCAGAGGCCGGACTCTGCTGCACACAGCCCTGGGGCTGCAATTTGCAAAAACCCACCCAGAGAGCATCCCCACCAAAGAAAATTGCCATCTTTAAAACTGGCTGAGTGTGTAGCATATCGAGCGTTGTGTGTACATAAGCCTTTGGCTGGCTAAGGACAATGGCAGTGTTTACTAGGGACTCAAATGCACGTCTGTGATGTACAGTTTCATTTTTTTAAATTAAGCAAATGTGGAAGTAAAGCATTAAAAAGTATACAAAGAAACACCAGTATTGTAACAGCGAAATGTGAAGTAAAGCATTAAAAAGTATACAAAGAAACACCAGTATTGTAACAGCGAAATGTGAAGTAAAGCATTAAAAAGTATACAAAGAAACACCAGTATTGTAACAGCGAAATGTGAAGTAAAGCATTAAAAAGTATACAAAGAAACACCAGTATTGTAACAGCGAAATGTGAAGTAAAGCATTAAAAAGTATACAAAGAAACACCAGTATTGTAACAGCGAAATGTGAAGTAAAGCATTAAAAAGTATACAAAGAAACACCAGTATTGTAACAGCGAAATGGTAAGACGAAGAACGTGATATCGTTTGGGGGGGGGGGGGGAGGGTTGGCGCACTCATCTACAAATACGAGAAAGTGGAACTGAATCGAACAGAGCAATTTTCTGAAGACCGAAACAAAAGTGTCAGACCAACAGTAAATCCATCAGTAAATGTTTAAGTAAGAACACAATGCGGCCACCTCGTTTGGGCGCGTGTGCGTTGATGTCTGTCTGTGTGCTTGGATAGTGTGGGTTCTGTGTCAACAACAACATTGCGATCTAGGAAGAGAGTGAGTAGGTTAAAGGTAGGGGAAGAGCGAGCTTGAGATAGAAGTACAGAGTCACACAGAAGAAAGAGGAAGAAGAGAGGAACTGATACAAGCGTACACGCACATACATACACCACATACACGCATACACATATACACACCACATACCCACGCTCAGTGAGGACAGACAACCTGAAAAAAAAAATCCTCAGAGACAGAAACAAGAGAGGGACAACCAGAGACAAGAAAGCAAATTATCAGAGAGAGAGAGAGAGAGAGAGAGAGAGAGAGAGAGAGAGAGAGAGAGAGAGAGAGAGAGAAGAGTTGAATCGAACAGAAGAATAAAGTTTATTGTACTAAGATAATTCTAGCAATACAATGTCCCGACTCCGAAAATGTCCGTGCTAACTGTACAGTTTATGCAGACAGAAAGGGAGGCAAGTATACAATAAGTCAAACTGAGAATGAGACAGAAAGGCAGGCAAGTGGATAATAAGACAAACTGAGAAATAAACACAGAGTGAGTGAGACAGAAAGGCAGGCAAGTAGACAATAAGACAAACTGAGAAATAAACACAGAGTGAGTGAGACAGAAAGGCAGGCAAGTAGACAATAAGACAAACTGAGAAATAAACACAGAGTGAGTGAATCAGAAAGGCAGGCAAGTAGACAATAAGACAAACTGAGAAATAAACACAGAGTGAGTGAGACAGAAAGGCAGGCAAGTAGACAATAAGACAAACTGAGAAATAAACACAGAGTGAGTGAGACAGAAAGGCAGGCAAGTAGACAATAAGACAAACTGAGAAATAAACATAGTGAGTGAGACAGAAAGACACCCTGAGGCAAAATGACAGTGCGACGAATTGCGTATATTCGCGCAATAGATCAACTAGACTTACTAGAGTTACGAGAGTTTCTTAAGTGACGTTATCCCCCCTTGTTTGCCACCGTCTGGCTGGTTGGTCAAGTAGGGGACGCTTCCGGCTTCCGCCGTTTCGCGTTTGGGGAGGGGGGAAGAGGGAGGGGTGTACACCGTCTGGCTGAGTCTCTCGCGTTGCTTATGTAACATCTGTGACGTGATGACTGTGTAAAGTTAAGCCCCCCTCCCCCCGATATTTTTGCTGCTAGGATATTTAGTGATATAGAATTATGGTTGACAAAAGTGAACAGAACACAAGCTATCTTAAGGATCAAAATTGTATTACATAGAAACGCAAATTTCGTGTCACGTAAGATTATAATTTTTGATTACATAATGTTCTTTGCTGTTAGTGGAACCTTACCTATATGAATATGTAATGTATACACAAATGTATTAAAATATAATTAATTATTAAAGATTGACGTGTTAATGATAGATCAGACCACTCATCCTTATGCCAATTTTACTTATTCATACGGCTTCTAGGATGATTTGAATAATGGTTCTTGAGTTGGAGCCTGGAGATTTACGTCTTAGTTCGCCTGCATATTTCCGTCTTAGTTCAAGCCTTCATATATACGTCTTAGTTGGACCCTGGAGATTTACGTCTTAGTTCAAGCCTGGAGATCTACGTCTTAGTTCAAGCCTGGGGATTTACGTCTGAGTTCAAGCCTGGAGATCTACGTCTTAGTTCAAACCTGCCTATTTACGTCTTAGTCCAAGCCTGCAGATTTACGTCTTAGTTCCAACCTGGAGATTTACGTCTTAATTCAAGCCTGGAGATTTACGTCTTGGAGAGAAAAAAAATAACTAAAACGTCACACTAATGGTGGATTCTGTCCTCTCCGAAACGTACCAGAAGTACGCTCAAGCCAACAAACAGCGCGCGCGGTCGCGAGATCACACGAAACATATCGACTGCCAACGTTCTAAACAGCGACCTTAAGAGTGAGAGCCAGCAGCATTATGACGTGAGCGTTTTGATGTTGGTGTTATGTCGATGCAGGGAGATAATCACGAGCACCCTCTCGACAGCCCTCACAATCATTCATGTGTGTCCTATTGATTGCCTGTCAGAGTACAGTGCCCGCTGCTTACCGGTCACGAATCCGTTAGTCGACAGCCACTTAAAGTTGTGGCACTCTCTAATAAGTTATATACAGCGTGTTAGGAATAATTCGATGTACTTCTCACCCACCCACCCCTTCACACACACACACCATTAGTAAATATTGATCCACTTTATTTGTATTCGCACTTTTGTAAGTGATCGACTTTTGCAAAAGAGCTGAATGGGAGCAAGTGACTTTGCAAAAACACTAAATGGATTTTACTTTTAGTAGTGACGTGCACGTTCTCCATTATCCCTTAAACTCGCACCCACACACACACACACACACACACACACACACACACACACACCGTACACTCATCACACACCGTACCCCGTACACTCATCAAATACCGTATTTCGTACACGCCACACTAAACACACAAACACACTCCCCACACACATACATATACACCACACACAACGTACGCTCACCACAGACACGCACATTGTATCCACGTAAACCCCGTATCCCATACACACCATACACACACTGTATCTCGAACACACACATCACACCACACACACCGCATCCCGTACACGCTACTCAACCCCCTACACACAACTTATACTATACACCACACACACACACACACACACGCACACGCATACCGTATCCATTTCACTCTTACACAGTATTACGCACGCAAGCACTCACACACCACATGAATCCGGCATGCACACATACATACACACGCAAGAGCGCATACACTCATCTTCCTTATAATTTATTTTAAAAAAATATGAATGAGGGTTGAAATCAAAGAGGTGTTGTGTGTTTTGATTGGCTGGTGTGGTGAAAGGTGAAGCCTGGATAAAAATAATAAGTATTTTAACTAGTTGAATTGAAAGACAATGAATATTATATGAACTGTTTTGTAGAGTCTTAGATATACTTAACTCTGTGCATACCTTGCAAAAAGTCATACACTGCTGTAAATCTGTAATTGTGGAAAGATAGTAATAAAAAGACAAATCAATCTCTCCAGTTTATAAATGAAATAAATATTCTGTTTGCCTATATCATGATATGAAAAATGTAAACACCTATAACAATATGTCATAACGATAAAACATATTTTATTTTTGAAAGTCAGTATCTGAGGTGAAAAGTTCCCGATTAGAGTGACGTTAGCTATATTAATTTGTTGGATTTTCAATTCTTCCTCCACCCCTCTCCCTTCCCAAAATTTAAACATTGGTTAATTGAGATTCACGTGTCCCACAACAAACCTGGCAATGACGTCAAACCGAGTATGACATGTTTCACTGAAAATAGCGGCCATGTAGAAAAGAGACTCTCCCTTTAAGTTCGCGGGGAGGAGAGGGGCAGGAATGAAACATCAATCTGCGTTATAGTGTGTACACCAGGATGTGAATGTTTACGGAGTGAAATGTGAAAAATGGTGATGGTGGTTACAACTGTAAAATCGATGTTTGTTAACTGATCGTTCAGTTCCACTGTTTGTAACTTTTG
Source organism: Sinotaia quadrata (assembly GCA_028829895.1). Taxonomy (NCBI): domain Eukaryota; kingdom Metazoa; phylum Mollusca; class Gastropoda; order Architaenioglossa; family Viviparidae; genus Sinotaia; species Sinotaia quadrata. The sequence continues at coordinate 63,510,306 of CM054179.1, forward strand.
ATAAGATTGACACACACACACACACACACACACACACCGCTAATTTTGCACGCATTTGTTTTGAGGTAAAAATGCACTAGTCTCTCTTGCAGAAAAGTCATGGGTTCGAAATCAACTTTAAACATGGGGTCTTTCTCGATCGAACCCCACCCATTCCCCAGTTCATGAATGTTGAAGGTAGCAGCCATAATTGTAATTGCTTAGAAAACAGTGTTAAGAGTTAAGGCAAATACATTATTATTATTAGTGCTAGTGGCATAGCGACAGGTGGGCAGGCTTTGTGACAACTGGCTTACACATAACTTATATCTATAGTAATTACTTAGGTTTTATCTGTTGTTTAGCAAAATGTCGTATATAGCATTATGCACAAATCACTTGCCGTTCGCCAGTTATTGCTAGGCATGTGACGTTGATGCAGTTGACGTTCGCCACTTGCCCGCTAAGTGTCGTTTGTAAAATGTCGCCCGCCCAGACGTCATAGAACCCACTGCAACGATGTCAGGTATTAGAAGTATTTGGTAATTTAAATGATATTTTGAACATTAATATCACAAAATGACTACTACGAGACCCCCAAACCCGACCTGATAAAAAGACAAATCAAGATTTAAAAGGAAAACACAAATACTTATAAACTTTGGGATGAATGAAACTTTATTTAAAAAGAAAAAAAGAGTAATGGTAGCAGAAAGAATTATAAGATTAAATCAACACGACATAAATGCATTTAGACTGTTCGATTTTTCTTTAGTCCGCTGTATAACAGAGTAAGAGAGTTTTTAACGGTTTCCAAACCGGCTATTGTACACAAGTTTGTCTGTTCGTGAATCTGTTTGTCTGTACTACAAAGACGCATTTTCATATGAGACGAAAGATAAATTTGAGCAACCATTCTGTTTAGGGAAAGAGGAGAGATTAATTTATCTAATTAAATTAAGGTTCTGTAAAATTCCTAAGCAGGGTCTCTAAATAAAAATTGGACATGTAACATACACTGATAAACATAAACATACATTGATAAACATAAAATATACACTGATAAACATAAATATACACTGATAAACATAAATATTTCTAAAACTGCACACTTATAAACATAAATAAACGAGAATTGTTAACGAAAAACGTAATGTATGATAAACATAAATATAAGAAAGCTGTACAATTATGTTAACATTTTTTTTCAAACTATTTTAATAACTTCCTGGGACATGCGCACGTACTACCAAAGATCATCTTCAGATAATTATCCACAAGATATTAAAAGCAGCACTCTAATATACATATGTATATTTTTTGTTAAATGTCGTAGTTGACAATTTACAAGTAGCAATAGCATTAATCATTAATATGACAGAATTATACTAAATCATTACTAATACAAAAATAGATACTGTACACATTTTACACAGTTCTCGAAGAATTACCATCACGTAACATTATTTAACGGCCCAAAAGAACGAAAAGAATTGTGCACTCATGCAAAGCATTATTCTTAATATTGCAATCTAATAGAAAGCCCATAACGGGAACTGTACATATATATATATATATATATATATATATATATATATATATAGCGTATTAAAAGGAAATGAAATAGTACATGGGATCACATTTGTCTTTTCACCTTTAATCGGTGTCCGAAAGAAGCAATACGCTGGGAAGTAACATTGCTAATGTTGACCGTCCTAGAAGACCAATGGAATCTAACGTCTGCAATGATGGATCATCAAACACTGTATATTGATGTGTAATGTTTGGCTTCTTCTTAGGGCATAGATTAGCCTAGTTGCTATTGACCGACTCTGATATGGAAAATCTATACTGTGGCAGGTATTCCAGAATTTTCCTTGTTTGTACGGAGAGTGTGCAAAGGGACGCAAACAGAGATAAGGGAGAGAACTACTGCAGGAATAGAACGAAATGGATCCAAGTAAATTAAATGTCCACAAAAGAAAAGAGCGCAAATAAAGGCAAAAAAAAAAAAAAGAAAGAAAGAAAGAAAAGAAAAGAAAAAGAAAGAAAAAAAAGTCAAGTAACACAAAAATAACTGCAATATTAAGAAAAGAGCTTCAGTGATAGAATTTATTTCTGAGAATACGTTTTAAAAATAAAAGACCTAAACAAACAACGATTTTGTGAGGGATGAAATATTTCTCGCTGCGCTCTTTTTACTTTTCATCCAAAAATCTGATTTAAAGGGGAATCATGTTGATTTTCTTTCACAAGACGTGGCTTGATAACTGGAGAGTACAGCGCTGTATTTCAGCAAAGTAACCGCACTACCAGACAACACTTGAAGACAATTTTAAAACGCCAGTGCATGTATTTACGTGCGCACGCACGCACGCACAAACACACACACACATACACACATATACACAGACCACGCACGTTGAGACACACTGACTCACTTTTTAGTAAAATGTACGACACTAAAGTGTACACCTACACTTGCTCACAGACAGACAAAAAGTCCCTCCTAACTACCATCCCAATTTATGTGAAAGGTGTCAAGGGAGCTAAGCAGAAGCATACTAACATACAGCTATTGAGATACGGACACACGCCTAAAGAGCACGCACAGACATACTACGCACACGGGCTCACAGTCACATAAAAGCCCGCCCACCCAAGCCTCGCTCACTTCAATGAACAATTATGACAAAACGTCAAGTGTTCTCGTAGGCTGCTGCTTTAAAATTACTATTAAACTCGACACGCTGTCGTAATGCAAACTAATTTTGAATTAAATCGTGGTGTTGTGTTGGTGTTGGTGTTGGTGTCGACGTTAGTGGTGGTATTGGAGATGATTCAGACGTTGGTGATAGCGGCTACGAGTGATCGTCTAATAGTAATCACACGTGACCAAGTGAATTATTTAGATGACGATGATGGTGTTGGTGGTGTTAAGTATGGTAGTTCTGATATAATCGTGCACTTGGACATATGTGTTATTTAGATGATGATGATGATGATGATGATGATGATGATGATGATATAATCGTGCACTTGGACATATGTGTTATTTAGATGATGATGATGGTGTTGGAGGTGGATAGAAGTGGTGATAGTGATACTGTTGGTGATGGTGGATATAAGCCTCTAATCCACCTTAAATATTTATTTATTAGTTACATGAAGACGGTGGTGTTAATGGGTACTTTGAGCTACTGGTGTTACTCGAGATGGTAGCGGTGATATTGCTGGTGGTGTAATGACTGAGATAGTAGAAATCATAAGGCGGTATAATCGAATGTATTTGTGTGTGGACTGTAGTGGGGTGATATAGCGCTTTCGTTCGTGGCGGAGGATCTGGTAGTTAAAAGCTGATAATTGTTTTTGAGTGTGTATTTGTAAATTGATGTTTGGAGAGCTAGTACTGGTTCATTGGTTGTGTGGTCGTGTGAATTATATATGTTGATGGTGATTGTAGTGGACTACTGGTGGGGGTGCTAGTACTATTGAATGTATTGTTAGTGGTAGTAGTAGTGATAATAGCAATGGTTGTAATAGTATTGAAGGTAGAGGTTGTAGTCATAGGCCAGTAATCAAACTTGGACATATTGGGTGGTGGATGGTGGTGGCAGAGATGTTGATGTTCCTGTCTGTGTTGATGGTGAAATTGGTAGTGGAGGTGGGACTAATAGTGGTGCTGTTGATGATGTTGTTGTTGGTGGTGGTGGTGGTGTAAATGTGGCAAGTGTGGCTGTAAACCTGGAACTCACGTACACTTGTACTTGTGAAAGGCTTATTGGTGACGATGATGATTGTGTTGTTGTGGTGGTGATGGTGGTGGTTGTAAGTCTGTGAGCTCCTATTGGATAGTTTATATTTCTGCCAATATCATACCTTTCCATATGGTAGCAATATTTTTATATTTATACAAATCACTTCGACTGAGGCCAGGAAAATAAATTTAGAGCATTAGATAATCTTTTTTTAAATTCCAAAATATACAGAACATAATGGGAATTTATAAAGAAACACGATTTATATATTATATAAATATGAAATTGTATTTTAAATCTTTGAATTTGAAAATTTAGCAAACAGCTGCCAACGACACCTAGTTAATGGTTATTATTATGATTATTTATTAATCATCCATAACTAATTACAAATTATGAGAATTTTAATTGATGTTATGAATAATTCTCCAGCACACACCACTCGTCTCTCTCACTTGGCGGATATTCGGGCGCTGTAAATGCTTTCTCTCTTCCACAACATTCAAGACAAATATTTACCGTCACACAATATTTCCATAGGTGGGAAACATCGTACTAAACGAGAAAATAAATCCGTATTTTAATCTATATTTAGCCAGCCCCTATCCACCCACTTTTTTCTGCAACATAAGTTTATCAATATGTGTAAGTAGGTAAAAAAAAATTAAATCAACAATCAAATATACATATAACAGATACAATGAAAAAAGATTAGTCGACATCAATATTCTACAAAACCACAGTTGAATAATTTAATATCTATACATCATATACCCTAGCACACAAGTCAATAGATTAGTGTCAATAAAAATCATAGTATAGTTCTTATCAGAGAACAGAAATGGATGTATTATAGTTAAGTGATAATAGTTTCTACATAATCTTGTATGGTGACATCACAGTAGTATTTTCATGAGTATTTTGTAACAAAACTACAAATTTATTGTTTACGTTATAACTTTCAATTCCACATGTTTCCCTTCTCATGTTGTAGTGCACAGATTAAGTGCTATTCTCTAAAGGCTAACCTGGGCGCTCCTTCGCCATATTAGGTCCATGAAGCAGAACAACAATAGTAGCAATATCCTGTAACTTCCTTGTACCAGAAATTGCTCCATGTATGCTATAACCACCATACATCAAGGGAGTGCAGTGTATTCCCTGCACTTACACACTGCTGTAGATATTTTTACGTCTACCATGGTCACCCAGTTTATAATCTGTTAATCAGGAGATTCAGATAAAGCAAGGAAAGGCTGCTCTTTCCCTGTAAAATATAATCAGAGAATAAATGCTAAGTTTTCAGTTTATTCATTTTAAACTCCATTCTTTCTTACATTTAAGTCTCAACTTAAAGTTTCCTGCAACAATATTTATTAGCCCAATGCATGCACACAGCATAAGAAAGACAGCATAGTAATTTTATGAGGGGGTTCACTAAAACACTATCAAGTGTTTAGCATACAAGCATCTTAGTTCAAACATTTGTAGAAATAATAGTGTCCTCACATAATGCATCTCTATGTAAATTGCAAGTATAACATATCAATAACAAAATGTATGGAATATTTCTTAGTCCATTCTCTCTCACTCAGTCAGTTAACTCAACTAAACTAACAACTGTCTTTCATGAGCAGACTTCTTACCACTCCAAATTCAAGTGATTAGACAATAGAATTTTGTCTACAGCAGGTAAACTTTCGATCTCAACCCATTGGCTGGTCATGTTCTCATAAATCATAACCATTGGATAATAAAAACTACTCATCCATTGGAACTGGTTAGGATTGTATCAGCAATTTCTAGCATATTCTCAACTCAAGTTGTTTACTCCAAATCTGACACTTACAAAAATACCATCTTAATGAGTTCCAAAGTTGGGTTATTTAACAAATTAACAATTTATATAACAATTAAATCTAGAAATAGGGATAGGCAAATTTACTCTGCCACAAAAACTATAAAAGATAAATAGATAGAAAAATAACAATATGCTTTTCCTTAAAATGATATCAACGTTTTCACAAAATTGGAAGTATTGATTTTAAAATAACAGATTAAAAAATATTTTTTTACAATGTGGTGGAGTAGATTTGACTATCCCTATTTTTAGACTAAAATGTTATATAAAAAGTGTAAATTGTCACAGTGACCCAACCCTTGGGCACTCCTTATGATGGTATTTTTGTGTCAGAATTGGAGTAAATAACTTGAGTTGAGAATATGCTAGAAATTGCTGATGCAATGCAAACAAGTTCCAACTGGATGAGTAGTTTTATTATCTACTTGTTAAGATTTACGAAAACAAGACCAGCCAACGGGCTGAGATGAACGTTTACATGTTGTAGACAATTCTATTGTCTAATCACTTGAATTTGATGTAGCAAGAAGTCTGGTCATGAAAGCTGACATTAGCTGAATCATGAGTTAACTGATTGATCAAGAGAGAATAGACTTAGAAATATTTCCTGCATTTTTGCTACTGATATACTTGCATTTTATGTAGAGATGCATCATATGAGTAGACAATTATTTCTTCTACAAATTGTGAACTATGAAATGTGTGGTATGCTAAACACTAGACATTATTTCTACTGAACCTGTTCATAAACCATTATGCTGTATGTGAGTATCAGGATAATAAATGCTGTTGCAGGAAACTAAGTTGAGACTCGAATGTAAGAAAGTATGGAGTTAAAAAGGAATAAACTAGGAACTTAGCGTTTTCTCACTGGTTATATATTTTTCTTTTTAGGGAAAAGCAGCCTTTCCTTGTATTATCTCAATCTCCTGGGTTACTGATTAAAGATTACACTACACTCCATTGATGTATGGTGGTAAGGTACGCTGACTACATCGAACAATTTCTGGTACAAGGAAGTTACTGGAAATTGCTACAAGTGTTGTTTGAGGGAGATGGTTCAGCAAAGAATAGTAGTGAATCAATGTTCTACAACATCAGGAGGGAATCATGTAGAAATGATAGTAGTAAATGAACAATGAACTTGAATCTTTGTTACAAAAAATAAGTGTGCAGAAGACTATTGAGACAGCACTAAATTAGGCCATGACTAACTATTGTCACTTATCTCTAATAACTCCATTTCTGCTCTTTGATAAGAACTCTCCAGTGATTTGTATTGACACTAAATTTTTCTATTGTGTTTTGTGATATAAGAGGTATATATTAAAATTATTCAAATGTGGTTTCAAGGAAATATTGATGTCAAGTAATCTTTTGTCATTGTATTTGTTAATGTATATTTGATTATTGATTTAATAAATTTATTGACCTTCTTACACATATTGATATCCATAAGTTGGAGAAGAAAGAGGGTGTATAGGGGCTTGCTAAATATAGATTAAAGACTGATTTGTCTTCTCCTTTAGTAAGATATTTTCTACCTAAGGAAATATTGTGTGACAGTAAATGCTTGTCTTTAATGTTGTGTGACGGAAAATGTTTGTCTTTAATGTTGTGAAAGAGTGAAAACGTTTACAGCGCCCGTATATCCTCCAAGTGAGAGAGACGACTTGTGCCTGCTGGAGAATTATTAATAGCATAAATTAAGATTCTCATCACTTGTAATTAATTCCTGAAGATTAATTGATTGATAATAATAATAACCATTAACTAAGTGGTGTGGGCGTCACACGAAGTCATTTGTATTTTTTGTAATCGTTTAAGTGTCCACGACGACAGAAGCATTTATTTGTTTGTTAGTTTATTTGGGGTGGGAGTGGTCATTTTATTGTTTGTTAGTTTATTTGGGGTGGGAGTGGTCATTTTATTGTTTGTTAGTTTATTTGGGGTGGGAGTGGTCATTTTATTGTTTGTTAGTTTATTTGGGGTGGGAGTGGTCATTTTATTGTTTGTTAGTTTATTTGGGGTGGGAGTGGTCATTTTATTGTTTGTTAGTTTATTTGGGGTGGGAGTGGTCATTTTATTGTTTGTTAGTTTATTTGGGGTGGGAGTGGTCATTTTATTGTTTGTTAGTTTATTTGGGGTGGGAGTGGTCATTTTATTGTTTGTTAGTTTATTTGGGGTGGGAGGGGTCATTTTATTGTTTGTTAGTTTATTTGGGGTGGGAGTGGTCATTTTATTGTTTGTTAGTTTATTTGGGGTGGGAGTGGTCATTTTATTGTTTGTTAGTTTATTTGGGGTGGGAGTGATCACAAACATAATTACTCTGTTCTTCGCAAAATGTTAGTTTATTTGGGGTGGGAGTGATCACAAACATAATTACCCTGTTCTTTGCAAAATGGATCGATTATTTTAAAGATGTATTTGGATGCTCACTAATATAGCAGCTAGTAAGAGTCTTATGACCATGTCTTGAAAAAGTAACTTTAAGGAAATGTACAAACACCGTTGTTAGGTCGCCGAAATGGACTTACGATTGGGAATTGAATGCGTTGTCTTCCCACAGCCTCAGGTTTACTTCTTCACGTAGAAAGACAGAGTGAAAGACAGAAACAGTTCTGAAGGAAAAGAAAGCAAACAATACAAATTGGAAAATGTCAAATAGTTCTTCCTTTTATTTTCTCTCTTTTACTCTCAAGCACGATCACAGACACACACACACACATACACACACACACACACACACACACACACACACTACACAAACACACGCACGATTTTATTTTGTTACAGCTATGCAGGGTTCACACTCACGTAACACGCAGTCGACACAGCATAGACACAGTATAGCTTCCTCATAAGCTCGCATCACCCACCCACGCACACAGAAACACACCCACAAACACCCACACCCACACACCCATACACCCACACACACACACCCACACACACACACACACACACACACACACACACACACACACACACACACACACACACACACACACACACACACACAGACACTTTTTCTTTATCCTGCCCAGGGAGATAATAAAAGAATATCTTTCATACAGTTTCCACATGTATATCGAACGGAGCATTTTGCATTCCATTCGACGTGTTTTATCAATGTGGCATTCAAATCCAGATCTTTTCAACTGAAAACGATCTACTTTCCGAGCCGCGCTCTCTTAACACCGCCGATCTTTTCAAGAAGACGATCCAACACATTCTTAATAAGTTTATTTCAGAAACCGTCTTCGAATTTATTTTCTGTGTTTGTATAAACAAGACCAAATTGTAAGAAGTAGTGCCCACCCACCCCAATCCTTGTTGTTGGTTTTGTTTCTTTTTGTTTATTTGTTTTGTTTTCTTAAAACGGGTTCCTCTTTTTCAGCATCACGTCTATTGGTTTCTTTTTCGTTGATTAAAGAAAGAATGTTTTTTTAAAAAAAAATATTAATAAAAACCCAACCAAAAGAAAACAACGCTCAAGAGTTTCTCTTTTGAAAACAAGTGCGGAGGGTTATAGCTTGTTGAACAGAATTTCCTTTCAGTTGGCTTGGATCGAACTCTGCGCTTAACACGTTCGCATCTTGTCTGAGGCAGCGAAGATGTTGTTCGTAAACAAGTAAGAAAAATAAATTCATATTAAAAAAACGGCGAAGGGAAATACAGTACAAGATCGAAAAAACCAGAGAGAGAGAAGAAAAGAAAAGAAAGAGAAATGGAACACCTACACACAGAAAGAGTTGTGTGTGTGGAGAGAGAGAGAGAGAGAGAGAGAGAGAGAGAGAGAGAGAGAGAGAGAGAGAGAGAGAGAGAGAGAGAGAGAGAGAGAGAGAGAGAGAGAGAGAGAGATTATTGTTTTTGTTGTTAGAAGCAGAGTCTCTGTAATTTCTTGGTTTCTATGGTAATTATTTTACGAGACTGCACAGCCTTCTCAGGTGGAAAATCTTGTTCCTGGTATTCATTCGATTAGAAATTGAAAAGAGAAGAGGTGCGCTACAAATATTTCGCACGTTTTGCTATAATTACCAATGAACGTTCATAATTAATTATTAATTCATTTTCAGGAAATTGGAAATGGAAATCATTTAAGATTTACCACTGTGATATCTTTTTTAGAAAAATCTTGAGCGGTATGAGTTAAGAACATAAGTAGTAATTGAAAAACTGTTGTATCTTTATTTTTAGTTTGTTTCATTTAGAATTTTTTTAAAAAACGCTTTTTATTTCACTGTAATGGTCTGTTTATTTAATCAGGTCCATTAAGTGTTGTATTATTATTTTTATTTATTTACCAATTACTGCTGACTGTAGGGTAACATGAACTGCTGGGTGGAAGGGACTGAAGAGGGAAAGGTGGCTTACTTGATAGAGAAATGGAATAACTTACCGCTAACTGATTGGCTTATCCTCTATAATCATTACGCACTAGGATAAATAGACTGCACTAGAAATGAAATCCGATACATGAAAAGCATTACATAATAATGGATAATTAAAGCGGACAAAGTTAAATTATAATCTCCAAAGAGACATTTAAACAATCCTTGCATTTGATGAAGCAACATAAAGTCAAGAGGATTACGCCATCAACTAAAGACACCATACAAGCCATCAACTAAAGACACCATGTACTCTCTTATTCTTCAAGTGGTTCAATCTTTGCGTGCAATAAATGAATATCAGCTGAACATTTCCATCCGTTAGGGCGTGAATTCTCACATCAAATGCTGCTTGCAGGCAAGAAGAGGAACGAGAAATAACGATCACTTACAAATTTTATTCCCTAATGATTGTGAAGCGCCACAAAATAAATAATGAAAATTATTTTGCAAAATGTACAATAGGAAGCGAAACCTGTCCATATCGGCCATTGGATGGTTAAAATAAACCCAAGAGGGGTACTGTTGTTCGTAGTACGGCCATTGTTGTTGTTGTTGTCGTTGCGGTTGTTGTTGAGGGCGCTGATGTTGCCTCCGAATATGTGGTAGTGGGCGCCGTCATTTTTTTCCCCTGTTCTGGTGTTGTTGGTGGTGGTGTTGGCTGGCATTCTGTTGTTGTTGTCGTTGTCACAAAGTACAGAGACAGTTTTGGAACAGACGAGTAAAATCAAACTGACCAATAGAATATATGTAATTCTTTTATTTGTAACAAACAGAAATTTTCAGTTAGTAAGGAATAAACATTTCCTTAGTAGATAATTTAACTCATCATTAAAGTACTGAGAATAAAAAAATTAAAATAAACAAAACTCGCAATTATGAACGGGGAATTTCACAATCGGTCAAATGAACTCGGCTAGACTTCTATTGAGAAATCTAACAGAGACACAAATGCAATCCATTCACATTTTATCAACTATTTATTTTGAAACACAGAGGAAGTACTGAAGATAAAGGAAAGATAAAGGAAAGTACTGAAGATAAAGGAAAGATAAGGAAAGTACTGAAGATAAAGGAAACGAAAGAGAAGGAGAGTGTGTTGATGATCGAAATAGGGAAATAACCCCCCCCACACACACACACACACTCCTCCTTCCCCATTCTATGAGATATAAGAAGAAAAACGGTCAAAAAATCTAAGTACGTGTAAGATAGTGGCCCCTGGGTTTCTTTTTGCAGCTCCGCGTATCTTGAGCAAACACACACCCGAACTGAGCGGACCAGACAAGGTCCGATTGGAAAGAGAACATTGTCCACGTATTTGCCCAGCCCGTCAGCAGTGCCAGGCGCCGCTCAATCCAGTGTCTTGCCAGCGATTTTCCTATTCAGACACTCGCGTTCCATCGTTTTCACACAAAATATTGGACGGAGGTTGGGACAATGGGCAAGATCTTGTAATGGCGCTCGGGGTAAATGAAAGAGATAGTTATTTATTTTTTTAAAGGGGAAGAAAATGGCAAAATGCTGCCTGAAGTGTATAAGCACTGACTGTAGTTGTACTGAGATGAGAAGACGATATAGATGATGCTTTGATGCTGGTGGGCGATGAGGTCATGATGTGTTTTCGTGGGTGGAATGAGGACGGAGGCAAAAGAGAAGCCACAAAAGAGGGAGCCAGGGGAAACAATCCTAACACAAGAAATAACTGACAGATCGCAGACATGCAATAAAAGTGCAGCAATACCAAGTGACAATTCATCACATATACTAGTGTAATCTGTATTCTTTCTTGTAATATCAAGGGTCTATTTATCCCGTAAACTAGTATAATCTGTATTCTTTCTTGTAATACCAAGGGACAATTCACCCCGTATATAAGTATAATCTGTATTCTTTCTTGTAATACAAAGGGACAATTCATCAAATATACAAGTATAATCTGTATTCTTTCTTGTAATACCAAGGGGCTATTCATCCCGTATACTAGTTTAATATGTATTCTTTCTTGTAATACCAAGGGGCTATTCATCCCGTATACTAGTTTAATATGTATTCATTCTTGTAATACCGAGGAGCAATTCATCCCGCACACCAGTAATATCTGTATTTTTTTAAAAAGAGAATGAAATATTCGGTTGTATAATTGAATGTAATTTTATCGAAGGACTGAAGAGTGTTTGAAAATTATTTGGCCAGAAACCATTATGGTTCCAGCTATCGCAGTATTCAGTTTCTTTCAGATTATCTTGTGAAATTTACAGCTACATTAATAATATAAACTGAAGATCAGGTAGACAAACAAACTAAAAAACACCGATTTGTGGCAGCGGACAAACCAAGATCCCATCAATCAGCAGATTGTCAGGCATAAATAGTGATGGATATAACACACCCTGCGGAAACCCTCACAGGACATCACCCGGCAGGCTTTGCAGTGGAACACCCAGGGAAAGAGACGGGTCGGTCGCCCTAAGACCACCTGGAGACGATCCTGCGACGGGGAAATGAAGAACTGCAACCTATCGTAGGGTGAACTAAAAAAGGGCTGCCCGATGGAGGGCTGTTGTTGAGGCCCTTTGTTCCACGGGGAATCCAAGGAGATACGTCAAGTAATTATCGTTTTATATTTTCTCACTTCGTCTCAGAAACAAGGCAACAAATATCATCAGTGGCGACTTGAGATTTTTTCCACAATATCTCTGTTTGTTCTATTTTTATTGATGTCACGTATGTCATCACGTTTTACTTTGATGGAGTCTTCTAAATTTTCTTTACTAACGTTTGCATGATAAACCATTGTCATCTTGTGAACTTCATTCTTGATTCGGTCCGACGCCCCTCGTGACTTTAAACTCAGTGCAATCCACGTCTGTTTTTATTTTACTGTAAAGGTACAGTAGTTTCTGGCTAAAACTAAGCGCAGTCCACATCTGTTTTTTACTGTAAAGGTACAGTAGCTTCCGGCTAAAACTAAGTGCAGTCCACATCTGTATTTTTACTGTAAAGGTACAGTAGCTTCCGGCTAAAGCTAAGTGCAATCCACATCTGTATATTTTTATTGTACTGTAAAGGTACAGTAGCTAGCTTCCGGCTAAAACTAAGTGCAGTCCACATCTGTTTTTTTTTTTAATGTAAAGGTACAGTAGCTAGCTTCCGGCTAAAACTAAGTGCAGTCCACATCTGTATTTTTTTACTGTAAAGGTACAGTAGTTTCCGGCTAAAACTAAGTGCAATCCACATCTGTATTTTTTTATTCTACTAAAGCTACAGTAGTTTACGGCTGAAACTACTTATAGCACCGCCGCTATTGTCGACCTAATTCAGAAAAGAAAGACAAAGGTGCTGTACAAAACATTCTTCTTACGAAGTCTGCAAAGAAATAAAAATTAAAAAATAAACAAAAGAAAGTGTAATGAATGCCCCAAAGAAAAATATAGCAAGAACATATACAAAGGATCTGATTGAAGTCTGGCAAGAACTGAAGTAAAAAAAGCAGAACTTGAATATCAACAGGCTAATTGCTGAATTCTTAATTGGCTGGTGAGACAGTCACATTTCACGAGCTGTTTACAGCGGAAGTAACCTTTGACCCAAATGTCGTTCCATTCCGTACTTTATGGAAAAGCCCGAGCTGGCGTTCGGAAAATACTAGTATCAAACACAAATGTCTGCAATTTCTTTCGCCACAAGAAACGACTTTGATAAATTATAAATATTTATATACGAGGTGCGGTCATAGACTTAGGGTATTTTAGAATACTGTTGTAACATTTAAAACTGTTTTCTTTTCTTAAAACTCACTGTTTCCTGGGAGAGCTATTGAGTCTTTAAATGTTTGTTACTTTTGCGTGAATTAAGCGTTTACATTATTTATTATCTCACTTTGTTGACACCATTGCCTCATTATACTTGTACCTTACTAGAATTATTCACAAGGGCGTGAGTTAGGCCTTCACTTCGTGAAAGTCAAATCTCACCAAATATTCTACTCGAGTTTAAAGCCTTCACTTCGTGAAAGTCAAATCTCACTAAATTTTCTACTCGAGTTTAAAGCCTTCACTTCGTGAAAGTCAAATCTCTCTATATTTTGCATTCTCGAGCAAGTTAAAGTCTTCCGTTTAGAAATTCAAATCTCATTATCTTTTGCAATCTCAAGCAAGTTAAGGTTTTCTGTTTGTGAAATTCATATCTCACTATATTTTACACTCTCGAACAAGTTAAGGTTTTCTGTTTGTGAAAACTTCGTGAAATTCAAATCTCATTGGTAATGTCTACTCTCGCGCGAGTTAAAGCGTTCACTTCATCCTACTCAGATCTCACTAGTATTGTGTATTTTCTCGTGAATTGAAATATCCAGAGTTGGCGAAACTTTTACAACCGTATAAAGTACGCCTGTGTTCAAATATTTACTGCACAATGAAATTCTCGTTACGAATTCTCTGTCAGTGTTGATTTTCTGTGTAACATTTACAATCAGCAATCGCCGTTATTGCGGGCCAATATCAGTCGTCTCGCGAGTTTAAATCACCTCAATTTCCTGGGTGGTCGCAGGTATGGCAAAATGCTTTGTGCGGGAGGTCTGACACTGAGACAGTGTCAGTTGATGTTGGCGAGTAAAGACAAAGACAACAAGGAGTGGAAGGTCATGCAAATTAAAATGAAATGATAAACTTTTAATTATTAAATAAATAAATATTTATGAAACTGTAAAACGTCGCAGCGGGAAGCAAAGGTTAATTTGAAAAATAGCCAATACGTCTGTCCAAAAATTCGTGTCGATATCGGCCATTAAGACCGGTGTCTTTCTTCCTGCGCACCGGAGGAGTGGAGGTAGGGAGGGAGAAGAAAATGCGACGATCTATTTGATTTGCTTTACCCTTACTACCGCTACCCATCCACCCACCCCTTCACTCCTCGACTGCATGATTTATATACTTCAGCGTTGGAAGGTTGCGACCCCATTGAAAGTGTATGAACTGAGAGCTTGACTGGGGTGTTCAAACAACTCGCTTGCATTACAGGAAAATATGATTTTTCCTCTTGTACAGCGTAATGACACAGGCTGACGTGACACAAAACAAACATGGCGACTGTGGGGAAGCCGGAAGCGACAGTGCAAGAAGTCAAATAAAGCAGAAAAGTTTGAAAGATTAACCTGACACACACACACACACACACACACACACACACACACACACACACACACACACACACACAGATAACATTTTAAGTTCGGATTTTTGTTGTCTTTCCATGCACTAAAAGTCCTTCTCTCCCATCCCTTCTTTCCCCCTCCTCCGTCCCATCTCCCTTTTCCCTCCTCTTTCCCCTCCCTTCTTCCCCCTCCCATAGATATGTAATGCGTGTAACCTGTACGCCTTAAGTTTACAAATAAAGAAAAGCTCTAGAACGTGGAATTATAACTTTCTCTGATTAACTTCGATTTAGCGAATGGTCTAGTTTTGTTGTTTCTCCTGTGCCCTTTGAACTCTAGTTCTGTTTTTCAACATAAAAGCACATTTATTAATTCATGCGTACAGGTTATGTGGTGATTAGACGAGTGGTCATTGATCATTGTCAGGATGCGCGCAACACTTAGTAAAGCCCTTTTCAGGGGACACAAGTAATTTCTATTCATCAGCTGTCAGTTTACTGATAAATTAAAACGCATAAGTCGACCTAAAGACGTCGCACACGCGCAGATAATGAGGGGTGGACTAGATTTAACTGGAATGACAGACACAATCGCAGCCAGCACCCGTGTTTCTCGTCCTGTCCCCTTTCCCCTTCTTGTTGCGTGACTAACAAAGGAGACAATTATTTTTAGCATTAGCTCATCAGTTATCACATTAATTAATGTAAACACGTAAACTATTTACAGTTTTGTTTACATTTGACCGTTCATATAAATAACTCACATAAAAAGCTTTTTATTATTCTTTATTATTATTTTGTAGAGAGAATGATGGTGAGACTTAGACACTGAAAATCTGCAGGGGGAAATGGTATTCGTTCTTTGTAACCCGACTAGAATATGGAATTTTGGGGAAAGGGCGTCATAGAATTACGAATGTGATTGAAGGCTGAAAGAAATGACGTCAAGAGTTCAATGCATCATGAATTTGATTAGATGAAGGTTTGGGGGCCAAGAAAAAAAACCCCAAACCTCCCCAAACCTGCATTTCATTGATAATGAATATATAGGGCAGTGAGAATTATGATATTTTTGGAGTGGTGGTGGTGATGTTTCAAATTCTGTGTTTAAGAGATGGTTATGATAGGAAGAAAAATATTTTCGCAAGCCGTTCAAGAATGTTACTAGCGTTGGAGCAATGGCAACGACCGGTAAGTACAACTCCATTCGTTCCATCAAACTTCAGAAACAGTCGACTTGGAGAAAATATCCAACGACTCCTCCACACCTTCCTGTCTCCTACACACGCAGAAAATACCCAATGACTCCTCCACAAATTCCTGTCTCCTGCACAAGCAGAAAATACCCAATGACTCTACACCTTCCTGTCTCCTACACACGCAGGAAATACCCAATGACTCTACACCTTCCTGTCTCCTTGTAACGAAGTCAAGGGCAAATTATACTTGACCTCCTATCTAATAATAATTTGGTATTGTTATGTTAAGCTCCTTGAAGGTTCGTTCCTTTTGATAGCCGAGACTTTTGGTACAGGCATCACAAACGGCGACGTAATCATCACGCTCCTGACGCGTCGTGCTGCAGATGGCTTACCCGCAATCAAAAGAGGGTATGCACCTGTTATATAATATGCACGAACAATAGCAGAAATTGGGTTGTTGTTCAAGCCTGATGCTTGACCGATAGATTTCCCGCCATAATCCATAGATGTGTTTATAGCCATCATTCACGAGGGAACCGCGCCTAAGACATATTCCAGACAGACCGCCACATTCCGTGAATTGAGAAAACCCATTTACATTCAGAACAAGGTAACACATCAATTTCTTAGTATTATAAACAGTATTTTATTAAAAACAATGCTGTGTGATTTTTGCATATCTATTGTGATTCAATTGTATTATTGCTATTTTTCCTGATGTGTGGCCAGAGAATAGAGTGACCAGATTTATTTGTAACTCTAAATAATTGTTGGATTGTGTAAAGATATTAAGGAACATTATTTTTATCTTTTTGGAAAGCTAACTAACTAAATTGACAATTGTGAAATGTTGTGTGTGTTGGAATTATTCGTATGTAATGATTTAATCCACTTGCGTGTAATATGCTTTATTATAATTGTAACACGCACGTGAGTGATTTGAATTATATCTTTAATTTTTCATATTTTACCTTTCATTGTAAAATACGAAGGTCGATTTGTAAATAGGCTACTCTATTGTCTATGCCCCACATGTATGGGTCAGCGAATAAATAGAATTGTCGTTCATGGAAATGAACAATTATTGTTTCAGAGCGGGTTTCACGTTTCGTGTTTTCACGATTTAAATTTCATGTTTGGATTCAACGTTTGAATCCTGAGTGTGTTTGACGTGTGCTGTTCTTGACTTGCTGTGTGAAAGGCAATAACTCAGTGACTTACTGAACACCGAGTCACTTTTGACCACAAGTTGAAGAGCCAAATCGATGCTACTCAAGCGCCGGGTTATGCGACAGTTGTCAGTCATCTAACGACGTACTGCCATAATGGACAAGAAGATAAAAGAGCTAAGTGGACAGTGGTAAATCAGAATTGTGTGTTACGATTCCGTACAAACTTAAAGACAAATAGGCACACCTATGACCTTTGTATTATTTGAATTTGATATAAGGAATTACGATTTGTTAATTGTTAAATTTATTTAATTCTTATTTGTTATCTAATTACAGAAGTTGGCTAATTATTGCAAGGAAGACCAATTAAGAAATGGGTTGGGGGGCTGAGTCGAAAGATGAATGTTATGAATGCATAATTAATTATGATTAGATAACATACCCAGTTCGTGCACTATTACACAGGTTTGCCTGTCACTAAATTTAATATCTAAACCAAGGGAATTAATTTAGGAGACTGAAGAGTGAACTTGGCAACCAGTCTGTCGTCAGCATAGGTGGACGTTGGAAATTAATAATCTTAAAATCCTCATGCTGAGACAGGATCTCTAAATAAATACTGTTATGTAAAAACACTCTTACACACGCAGAAAATACCCAAATGACTCCTCTACACCTTCCTGTCTCCTACACACGCAGAAAATACCCAAATGACTCCTCTACACCTTCCTGTCTCCTACACACGCAGAAAATACCCAAATGACTCCTCTACACCTTCCCGTCTCCTACACACGCAGCATTCCGTTCAACGAAATACCACCCACGACCCGGCCCCCTCTTTCCATCAATTCCTGAAAATCTAAAAATAAATGTCAACCGCAAAACAAACAGAACAATTATCTTCTCTTTTCCTAAAAGAAAAAAAATATTATTACCTAGAAATGATGACATTTAATTATTTAAAATCGCGATTCACCATTCTTTCTTTTGCACATTCTCTCTGTTGAATGGCTTGTTTGTATTTTGTTTAATTTTTAATTCTCTTCAGATGTCCATTGCTGGCATCAACCATCATACACGTTATCTCTGCCTTCCGTTGCTCACCGATTATGATCTTCTGTCGCTCGGGGAAGGGACTGGCCTGAGATGCTGCTTGCAGTGCGTCGTAACGCGTACTTGACCTTGCGACAGACGTGTGTGAAATTGGAAAAGAATTGACACGGCAAAACTGAAGCGCCATTGCTAATTTTGTTTCGGCATTTTTATGTTTCTCATTCAGAGGCTGAAGAGCGATCAAAGACATCGTTCGCGAAGATATACGAGAAGAATAAGGAGTTAGGTTTCCTTGGTGATGTTAAGTGGATTACCGTTCCTGGAGGATGTTTAGTGTTCCGACTCACTAGGCGACAGCTGGCTAATAAGGCACGTGAGGAGTGAATTACGGCACTGAGACGTTCTTATAGTGATACGCTTGACTGATAAGTAAATTATGGTGCCATGATGTTCTTATAGTGATACAATTGACTGATAAGTAAATTATGGTGCCATGATGTTCTTATAGTGATACAATTGACTGATAAGTAAATTACGGTGCCATGAAGTTCTTGACTGATAAGTAAATTATGGTGCCATGATGTTCTTATAGTGATACAATTGACTGATAAGTAAATTACGGTGCCATGAAGTTCTTATAGTGATACACTTGACTGATAAGTAAATTATGGCGCCATGAAGTTCTTATAATGATACACTTAACTGATAAGTAAATTATGGCGCTGGGGAACAAAAGCGCAGCTGAAATTTATATAGCTAAATGACAGATATAAATTATAGTGTCAAGAGATTTTTATAGTGACTGGTAAGTAAATTATGATGTCAGAAAGTTCTTATATTGATACATAGGACTAATCAATAAATTATGATGCCAGGAAGTGTTTATAATGATACATATAACTGATGAGCAAATCATTATGTCAGGAAGTTTTTATAGTGATTCACACAACTGACAAGTACATTTTGATTCAGAAAGTTCTTATAGAGAGTGATACAAAACTGATAAGTAAATAACAATCATAAGAAGTTCTTAGAGTGATTGGGATGGGCAGAGGGGCAAATGACACTCCTGGTTTTTAATTCTTTTATCGTATTCCTATTTTTCTATAAGTGATATGGATATTGTGTAGTTTATTGTTTGTCGCTGACCTTAATCAGCAATGATTGCCCACGCCTTGTGCGTGACCAGGGAAATTTAAATTAAGTAGTGGACTGTTAGCCACGTGTCGAGTATAGAGACTGGGGGAAGGAGTGATTAGTAGAGAGGGAGAAGTCAACTGAAAGCGCTATAACCATATATGGATACTTGAGTTCCGCTCATGGCGTACGCGAACCTTTGGTCAACCCTTGTAGATATATACCGCCATTTAAATCTTGCCTGTTATATATACTGCACCTGCATTGTTAGAAAGGGTTAAATCTGTGTATGATAGAAAATGGATCATGCAAAATACCGTGGATTGGTAAGTGTAGATAGATAGGTAGATAGATAGATAGATAGATAGATAGATAGATAGATAGATAGATAGATAGATAGATAGATAGACATGTTGACCACAATAATAATTGAAATACAGTATTAATTTCACTGTAGCTTCAGGCCTAAAAAGGCTCTCTTAGTAACTGTTTATTATAGTGTCCTGAAATTTATCTCTATATCTCTCCAAAGACTCCTAGAGTGAACAATATTCATTAACAATCTTATTTAAATCAACTGACACAGAAATAATGCACATCACAGAGTAAAGAAAGTTTAAAGTTTGTTTCACGAAATGTCAACGATGACCTGAATCAAAATTTCATCTCTCTGTCCAACAGCAGTGGATGACATCATGAGCCTTCACTGGCTGGGCTTCTGGGTTTCACCACAAAATACACTGTTTAAAGGAAGGTATTAAAGGGAAGGCTGCCATTGCCTCTGGAAAAATACAAAGTTCTTCTCTGGAAATTGAAACCTGACAGATTTCAACTGCCTCAATCCTTAATAATTCATCAGACTATATTTTACAGTTACTAAATGCAATTATTTAGTTCACTGAAAGTGAACAATGAACTCAGGCTATGCGCCCCTTTACAAGTTATAAACTCTTCCGATTACAGTTCTAAAAATTTGGAAGTGATGTTAACAGACCAGAAAATGGAAAAAGAAAAATCCCCAAGTTACAGGCAATATTTTACAGATCAAGTTTATGGATAAATAGGTCTCTGAATCATAGACGTTATTCTACAGATCAAGTTTATGGATAAATAGGTCTCTGAATCATAGACGTTATTCTACAGACATCTAAATTCGTTGCAAGGTTCCAACAATGTCTAGCATGTTAATTACAAATAAATCGCACAACATTAATCGCACGTCGTTTCTACTGAGCAAGATAACTAAAGGCATCTTAAAATTAGAAACTGTACATGAAAATTAAAATACATTATTGCTTAGATCAAAGGAAGACATAAAAATTACATTTCTGTTTAGCTGAAAAGAAACACGGAAATGACAATTTTTAGAACTTATAGTGTACAATTTCTCGGTAAGTGATGGACAAAGAGATAATTTTCCACAATGTGGGTTCCCCGTTTTCCTTAGCACCCATTGCTCAGCTACAGTTAGCCAGTATGAAGCTTTGGTTGTGAACACACTCACTTTCATGCAGATTGTATGAAGCTTTGGTTGTGAACACACTCACTTTCAGGCAGATTGTATGAAGCCGATGAAGACAGCAATCAATCATGATGTTTAGAAGCGTTCAGTGGGATGCATTATATTTATTTATTTATTTATTTTTACAGAACCTACAAGAGTAACTAAGATAATAAAAAGGTAGATAAATGGTTCGAAAGATCTGATATTGCAACACCCACGCTTAAGTTCATCACTTAAAAGCTCATTATGCCCACCACCACCCAACCAAACTTTATCTAATTGTCTCAAACTGCAGGATCAGAGTTTCTGAATATTTCAAATTACAGCAAGCAAAGTAAATATTATACATGTCGAAAATTAAATAAATCGATGAGAGATAATGAATTTATTTTAATTAATCATAAATATTTAGTATGCCAGCGGCTATTTCTATGTATAGAAAAACAACAACAACAATAAAATTTATGTAAACTTAAAAAGAAACGGAAATGCTGACCTTCTTATCTTTAACCCTGGCTTCCATACCTGAGATGATATATCCACCCTCAATCTTTTTTTTTTTTTTAAAGTCAGTGGTTTCCAAGGAAGAACAGCAAGCTTGCATCTGCTTCACTCACTCTACCCAATCCTTCACAATTCACAACCGTGGAATAATAATAGTGAAGAGGGCATCTACTCGTAAGTATTTTCATGGACGAATAATAATAGTGAAGAGGGCATCTACTCGTTAAGTATTTTCAGTGGATGAATATAATAATTATAAAAGTAAAATACTGTCAATGGATATCTACTACAGATTAAGCAATTAAAAATTTTAGCAAATATAAAACACATACAATACAATCGGAAGTGTTTAACCAAACAAATTATATATATCACAATCCCTTGAAAATAAAGACGGTGTGAGAGTGAGGGAGAAAGAGCAAAAGAGAGGGAAGGAGAACTAAACAAACAAAAACTCACCTTAGTGTCTGAAGCAGTACAGGGCATTGTACCAGAGTGCACGTGCACGGCTATAAAATTTGCTTAAGGTCTACAAGTGCAAAAGGGTCGGGAAGTACAAGGGACGCGACTGTGTCTAAAAACGAGGACCGATCTGCTGTGTGCATGGATGTAGTCCATTCGTGTTGTTAAATTAAACTAATAAATAAACGAAATATAAAAAAAGAATAGAAGATTAAAGACCAAAACAAGACACACACCCAAACCCCCCCCCCAAAAAAAAAAAAAAAAAACCACCCCAGAACACGCTATTGTCGATCGCTGTCGTAGGGATTTTTTTTTTTTAAAAACCACGGTTTCCATGGTTAATAAAAGGACGCCACTTTTAGCAATAGTCTATTTTTTTTCACAGACTTTATTTTCGTAAAATGCGAGAGAAGGATATTATCGATTATTTTTCTCTTGTAATATTTCCTTTTCTCTCATTGAAGAAGATCAAAAAAAGGTCATTGTGTACAACACTATCGTCTAAAACGGAGGTTAAAATTAACGTCATGCAAATTATCAGTGTTTTATATCATAACACTGTTATCGTTTTAGTATAATTTAATTCGGAATTTTTGATTGACTGCATTGGACAGTTGAAAAGAGATTAATCTAATGACATACCTGCCGGCTAGTCTGTATACTATCTTGATTCACTTCACATATACGTTCTTGTGCATACATCGATCTGTCTCGAGATAACACCCGATTCGGAGAAAAAGAGTTATGGTTCTTTCTATCACAGAATTAGCCCGAGGGGAATCTAGGGTGTCGCGTACGTTTGTCTTTGATTTGATGTGCTAATCTGCGAATCATTTCTTACCAGCACAGTACCTATTGTGTCTCATTATGATTCCAATATTACTGTTTGTCTTTGATTTGATGTCATGCTAATCTGCGAATCATTTCTTACCAGCACAGTACCTATTGTGTCTCATTATGATTCCAATATTACTGTTTGTCTTTGATTTGATGTCATGCTAATCTGCGAATCATTTCTTACCAGCACAGTACCTATTGTGTCTCATTATGATTCCAATATTACTGTTTGTCTTTGATTTGATGTCATGCTAATCTGCGAATCATTTCTTACCAGCACAGTACCTATTGTGTCTCATTATGATTCCAATATTACTGTTTGTCTTTGATTTGATGTCATGCTAATCTGCGAATCATTTCTTACCAGCACAGTACCTATTGTGTCTCATTATGATTCCAATATTACTGTTTGTCTTTTGTCACCTCCATGGGTAGTTGTTGCCATCCGAAGTTCAGTCTAACAAAATATTAAATTCTATTGCGTATGCATATTTGATTTTGACAATAAGTTGAGACACGAACATACACACCAGTTCAATCAGTGCAAATGAGACAAACTGAATGTGACTAATTTAGTACATAATGAATCGGTTTACTTCACTGATTGGCCCTTAAACAGTCTTATACCACGACCACCACCATCATCGTATTTTAACTGATGAAATATTTGAATTATATAATGTTGATTGAACGTGCAAACTGTGTGCGCGTGTATAATGTATGTGTGTGTGTGTAAGGTTGGCGACATTTTGACAATTTATTATTATAAGAAGAAATGGAGATTGAATCGGGCGTTTACTCATACAAAATCTCTGAGCTCTGTTTAGCAATTACACGTAAAATACACAAAGTTTTCATACAAACTATTTAACACGCAAGACAGCTAAAGACAATATAATAAAAACACAATGAATCTAGCTGCATAATGAAAATATATAACAAATAGTTGTATTTTCGAAAGAAAAACAAACACGATAAATTTTGAGTCGGAATAAATAATGACACAGAAAACAGTGTTATTCTTGCTGAATTGAATAAAATGTGTATTGACAACTACCCCACTCCCAGCCCCACAAACGACCATGGGGGTGTCTCAGCTTGAAAACGAATAACTTCTATTAGAATGAATCTGATCAGCAAATGAATGCATGATTGAGACTGTGCTTTTTGAATGGAAACTGTATCCGTTAGACTAAGAGAACAAGCTTCTAGCAGGAGAGTACACATATGAAATCAGACTGATATTCAGGACTGCGACAAGAGAGGTACTCCGAGCTATAATCATGGAAATACTCAGGGCTGTAATTAGACAAGTATTCAGTGCTGTAACCAGACAGGTACTCAGGGCTGTAACCAGACAGTTACTCCAGGAGTGGAACCGAACAATGAAGTATAGGAAACAGAAGAGATCTTGTAGCGAAATTCACTGAGAATAGTT
This sequence comes from Sinotaia quadrata, assembly GCA_028829895.1. Taxonomy (NCBI): domain Eukaryota; kingdom Metazoa; phylum Mollusca; class Gastropoda; order Architaenioglossa; family Viviparidae; genus Sinotaia; species Sinotaia quadrata. Next base: position 63,534,764 of record CM054179.1, read on the forward strand.
AGCCACTTGAGATTGTGGCAGTACGGAGTAGCATGGTCGGTTCTTATTTTAATGAATAATTATACAATACAAATCCTATTTCCACTTTTTCCTTAAAGTATGAATTCATATGACATGATACAAAAGAACGGAATGATAATTCGATTATACCAGATATAACATAGAAATCTACATTATAATTTATAAAATCTCCTTCTAAATATAGAGTGAAATCAAGGCTCCACCATGATGTAGTCATGGCTGTACTCAAGAGTACTCGAAGAATGTAGGTTGTAACTGAGTTTATCAGTTTGATTCTGATCAGAATGAACAGCCTGAGTTAAAATATTAAAGAACAGAAAAAAAAATGAAAGAGAAAAAAGAACAGCCAGAAAGAGAAAATGAAAGGAGAGGGATGATGAGAGATAAAGAGTTTATATCAAAACATCTACACTTAAAATTTTATACAGCATAAACATAAAAACACATATATGTATATTCTTGCACAGCTACACACACACAATCATATATATGTGTGTGTGTTTGTGCACATACACACTCATTTATATGGAAGATTGAAAAAAAGTAAAACGAGAGGTACATTTTATGTTCATTTTCTTTTGCAAGGAATATAATACTTAGAGACAAATATGTGTATACAAATATACAAATATACATATATGCATATAACATATATGTCTGCCTATTGCTTTTGTAAATGTTTGCGTTTGTGCACATGTGCGTGCAAGTGTATGTCTATGTAAATGAACATAATACACTGTTCATTTCAAAAGAAGACACAACTAGTCATCTCATAAAAAGAACCACCAATCACAATATTGTATATGAAGAAATAAATGTAAAATCATATGAGTAAATTTTAAAAATATGTTTTAAAAGAAACAAATATATAAAAAGATTCGTCCCAATAAAAATTCTGCGGAAGAAAGACACTTTGGGGTTGTTTTTTATTTTAATTGTAACTCTTATCTTTCTGTCAGGCGAAACTTTCCAAACTGACTAAACACTTTGCTGCACAAAACGCAAGCATGAAAACAGGGAACCATTAACACGACGCCCCAGAGCCATAAACCTCCATCTATCTGGCATTGCATTTCGCGTAGTTTGACGGACACAATGGTGGATCGGTCCGACAGGAAAAAGTTTATTTTCGCCGCTGTTGGCGTGAGCTACGGTTACGATGCGTAGATAGGGCCAATGTTGCCGTTAGTCAAGCCAAAGTATTTGCTACCATCTCTTGATGAACACTACTGGAGTTCTACAGGCCAGTTCTGAGGCACAGCGATAAGATGGAAGCGGGTCGGCAGGTGGCGAATAAGTCGCGGATGGAGTCTAATGGTAAAACAGTCAAAGAACGATAACTCGCGAGGAATCACATAAAAATCGACAGAAATATCAGAATGATATGCGTTCGGCCGGTAAGAGGCGATAACTTAAAAAGAAACAGGGAGAAGGAGAGGAAAAAGGAGAGGGAGGATATAGAGAAGGAGAGACTGAGAGAGAAGAGCTAGTTTTTCTTAACGATAATGGTTTGAGCATTAGGACCTGCTAGGCCTTAAGAGGGGAGAGAGAGAGAGAGAGAGAGAGAGAGAGAGAGAGAGAGAGAGAGAGAGAGAGAGAGAGAGAGAGAGAGAGATGGAAGAACGATGAAAGAAATGAACTTGTGTATTATCGATTAGGCTCTGGTAGTACGAAGAGGTAGCAATAGAAAGCCCAGTGCAATATCAATTGTTTCAGGGAGTAAAGATACTTTTCTTTAGCAGACGTTTTTTAATTTGAAAATATTATGTTATACAATAGCTGTGCATTGTCGGCGGTTAAAATGACTTTTTTTTTTTTAACGTATCAAATATTTTTATTTCCATTTCATTTAACTCGTAGAAGTTATAATCACTGATCAAATGTTTTTATTTCCATTTGATTTAACTCTTAGAAGTTATAATCACTGATCAATGTGACATTCTGGTTGAAAGGCGGCCAGCAAATTCGAATGCTCTAAAAGATGTAAAAGTAAAATAAATCATTTAATAAAATAAGAACAAGAAATGCCTGGGAACATTTTACCTAAAACACAATAAAAATATAACGAACTAATCATGACACGTTTATCAGATGGCTTAACCTAGTTTCAGTACTAATAAATTAAAAATCATTAACAAAAATAAACAACAACCTAGTGGTCTTGTAACGCATGAAACTGTCGGAACTATTTCTCTCGCGATAATTATAGATAAAAATGTAGATACCATTTAAAGTTACATCGTTACATCTTTGGATACACGTAGAATACTTATTTTCTTAAAAAAACAAAACAATCTTCTCTTTTTCTGTAAGATTTGGTGTCCTTCGCTAAGGACACTCAGTCCACGGCTCAAGATCTAGTTAGTCTTTTCAGCATTGGATAACCGAAAGACAAATCTAAATGACTTCTTCTTTCCGCTGTTTGTGGCGGTAACTTAGGACCAAGCGCTGAGGACTGCACATGTTCCATGACACATGGAGTATTGGCCAGAGAATGACCTGGGTCATTTGCACGTGCAAGGCTAGACAGAAAATGTCAACCCAGAATCGTCAAAAAACTCCGATGTCCATGGCACGCACTGCTGCCCGAGTACACGTCCCCTCATATTTTTCACATTCTCTCTCACTTTCACATCCTCATAACACAACACACACGTACACACACATGCACACATATATACACACAACACAACGCACACATACACACACTTACACACTCTCACACACATACACATAAAAACACCAAAAAACATACACACATACAACGCAACACACTCACACGTATCCCCTAGATTTCACACCTTTCACTCAACACATCCACACCTTTACGACCATTATTTTTTATATTCCCCTATCATGTACCTCACACATTTCCTGTTAACAAATATGTACGTTCCGTACACCTATCTCGACCACGCATTCCTCAAATTCCTTACACTTTAATCATTACATCAGCACCGTTTCACATTCCTTATATCTTATGATTCCACATATCATTACATCTCTCGTACCTCATACACCTCATTACATCTCTCACACCTCATACACATCATTACATCTCTCACACCTCATACACATCATTACATCTCTCACACCTCATACATATCATTACATCTCTCGCACCTCATACACATCATTACATCTCTCACACCTCATACATATTACATCTCTCACACCTCATACATATCATTACATCTCTCGCACCTCATACACCTCATTACATCTCTCACACTTCATACACATCATTGAGAGATGTAATGATACCTCACACACATCATTACATCTCTTACATGTATCGTTATATCTCTCACACCTCACACGTATCATTACCACAAATTTCACACTATACTTAACTTCCGGTCCACTTTGGTGAAAGTCATTTATTTATTGAACAATAGTAAATTAATTTTATTTGTAGGATGAGTTTGCGTTTTGTTAGCATTACAGTATATTTGATTGTTGTTTTAATAAAAGTATTCTTAAATTTATTGACCTTATACATATTGATAACCTTATGTTGGAGAAGAATGTGGGTGGATCGGGGCCCGCTAAATATAGATTAAAAGAAGGATTTATCTTTTCCTTTAGTAAGAAGTTTTCTACTTACCAAATATTGTGTGATGTTAAATGTTTGTCTTTAATGTTGTGGAAGAAAGAAAACTTTTATAGCACCTGCATATCCGCCAACCGAGAGAGATGAGTAGCGTTTGCTGAATAATATAAATTACGATTGTCATCATTTGTTATTAGTTATGGATGATTAATTAATTATTAATAATAATAATAACCATTAACTAAGCGGCGTTGGCGTCCCACATACATTTTGCGATTACTAATTTTAAATGACAGTTAAGCACATAAAAAAAATTATAAGCTTCAAATCTCAAAACTATTTTATACTCCTACAAATTGTCGCAAGCATCAGATAATACTGCTAAATGGCAATAAATTAGGTCGACCATTAATGTCAACTGTTTGGTCAGTTATCTCCATCAGCTCTATTATTATATTACTCCACAACAGCCATATTTATGCTTTATTAATATTGATTTCATGATCGTTGGCAGTAAAATGGAAGGGGTGGTGGTGGTGGTATTAAAAGAGTTTCCTAGGAGATCAGCTCATTTGTCGACAAATCTTTTTGCCGTAACATGCTATGTTAACTTGACACACTGACGCCATTAAATGAACAGTAACGTCGTTACGTTGGAAAATCGGCAAAATTAAAAAGAAAACTAACATGCATCTCTGTCCAGATCAGATTGTGATTAAAATCAAACTGAAATCATCAGACATAAATATTCAGACGAAAATCATCAGACAGAAATCATCACACGAAAATTATCACACAGGAATCATCAGTCGAAAATCATAAGACAAAATTCATTAGACGAAAATCATTAGGCAGAAATCATCAGACAGACATCTTGAGGCGAAAATCATCAGAAAGAATCATCAGACAGAAATCATCATATAAAAATCACAGGTCGAAAATCATCAGACGAAATTCACACGACGAAAATCATACGACGAAATTTTACTCTGAAAGCACAACAGTGAAGTCACAGTCTTTGGAATGAAGTCACATGCTTAGGTCTTTGCAATGAAGTCACGTACATACATTGAAATCACAGAGAGGGAAGTCACATACAATCTTTGGACTGGTCACAAATTCATATAGATAATTTATATATAGAAGTCTTTTTGCATGGAAACTAGGTGATAAATATCGTCTGAAAATAAAGTCACAGAGAAGGGGTTCATATGTAATATGAGAATATTTGGGCTGAAGTCACTCTCCGAGATAAGTCAAATGCAGGAGTCTTTGAGATGAAGTCACAATGATCATTCACATGTTTGTCTTTGGACTATGTCACAAAGTGAAGTCACATACATACGGCTTGGGAGTGAAGTCAAGAAACATTTACAAACATGAACTTTTGGACTGATATCCATAGAGAGAGAGAGAAGTAACATAATTAATGATGCATTTGGACTGATGTCATGGAAAGAATTCACAAACGTGCTTTTGGACTGAAGTCATAGAGAGAAAAGTTACATAATGAGACATTTGGACTGGTGTCATGGAAAGAATTCACAAACGTGCTTTTGGACTGAAGTCCACAGAAAGAGAAATGACATAATGAGGCTTTGGACTGAAGTCACATAATGAGACTTTGGGCTGAAGTCACAGAGAAAAGTCATATACGAAGTCTTTGAACTAAAGTCACAAACAGAATCTTCGGGCTGAAGTCAAGCCCACACCAATGAGACAGTTCTAGATTTTTGCAAGTAGCTCAAGCAGAAATTCCATTAAATAAAACATCGCCATCTTGAATGAATTAGATTTTGTCAAATGTCTTAGCTGAAAGTATCACTTTAAATAAAATAAATTCATGTGATAAAAAGCAAACTTTTCTCAATAGTTCATTATTAACCTGCCTTTAATTCAAACACATTCTGCGAAATAAATCTTGAAGTAGTCACACATTTTAGAAGTAGTACTTGAAATAAAACATTTAAATGTTTAGCTAAATAAGGTTTTGTCAAACCTTTCAAGAGAAGTAATACTTGAAAGAAAACATTTACAGTGTGAGCTAAATAAGGTTTTGTCAAACGTTTCAAGAGAAGTAACACCTTAAATGAAACATTTTCAATATGAACTGAAACAAACTGAAGTGTCTGTCACATTTTTAATACCACAGTTCTCTAACAAATTGTTTCCCAGCGTGCCGGCACTATTTTTCCAAAACAGAAAATTTGAACACTATTTCTGCAGTGCTATAAATGTATATGTATGTGTGTGATATGTGATTATGTGTGTCTGTTTATGTGTGCATTTGTGTCTTGTGTGATTGTGTTTGTTTGCGTATGCATTCGTGTTTCTTTTACTTATGTTCTTTTCATATGTCCTTTGTGTGTGTTTATGTTGTGAGATTCTGTATGCGTTGTGTGTTTATTGTGTGTATTTATGTGTGTTTGATGTTGTGTTTATGCTGTGAAAGAATGTGCATGATGTGACGCTTGCGCTCGATAGAAAGGGACTATATATCCCTTCAAACATTTTCATTTACAGGTAAACACCGCTCAACTAGCTCCAAACGGTCCCATAGTGTAGCAATCAGTCCCATAGTGTAGCAATCAGTCCCATAGTGTAGCAATCAGTCCCATAGTGTAGCAATCAGTCCCAAAGTGTAGCAATCAGTCCCCGTCGTACAATCATTAAGACGCATGCGATTCTGCGTGCAAAGGTTGGTGGATTAATTCACTTCTTAAAGTTTACGCCCAACATTCGTTGATTTCGCGGGCGATATTTTTGTGTCCACGACGATTAGTGTGGACATCATTTTATCCACAGAAAACGGTTACTCATTTCAGGCATTCGGCAGGAGAACGAGTGAGAGCGAGAGAGAAATAAAAAAGCAAACCCCATAGACTCTAGCCAGGTTGCAAGGTCCTATCTTTGCCGAAATTCATTAGCGAACAACGCCAGCACAACTATTGTTCGTACGTTTCATCTATCAAGACGGCCGTGACGTGTGCAGAAAGGGTCTCCTGGTCTAACTGGTCATTTAAAGATAATTTGTTACTGTCTGCATGGGCGAAAACCGACACAACACGCATTAAGCCTCACTGATCAGCTATCACAGGGAGGAAACTGGACGTGTCCAACATAAAATAACATTGAAAAGTTATTAGCGTAGAGTTTCGCTCGCATGCTAATACCAGTTCTCCAAAGGGACTGTATTCTTACGTAAGAAACCCGTCGACGCAGGCGGACAAAGGCAGGCCAGGAATTATACGGAATCAATTTGCAGAAAACGCGCATACGGGTGTTAAATTCTCGTTTGCTGAATCAGAACGCATGAATAAAAGCGCAGGGAACGCGGACGAACAGGCATATTCAATCGCACGGCTCTGAAGCGAGGGAGGGTGGATGTGAGGGACGACGTGGTTGGCAGTAAAGAGTTTTTTTTTTTAAAATGGCGGATTGGTTGGAACAGTGTCTCGTGTCGTTTGTAGGTCAGTGTGCTCGCTAGCGCGTGCTTCCTTATTTCCCCTGGAGCAGGCCACCTTAGTTTATGACGCAACATGCAGTCTCACTTGGGTCACTAACGGTATGTGGCTTATGCTGAGTGATATGGCTCAATTTTTAAAAGTTGTTTTCCAACCCAGCAGAATCACGGCTCGTTCACTTCTAGAACTAGTTAAGTCCCATTGGTGAAAAAATGTTGTTTTGAAACTAGACTAAATTCTGTCCAGTCTTCTATTCCAATAAAGAGAGTGTATAGAAAGCGGGAGAGAGAATAAGAGAGTAGAGAAAAGAAAGAAAGAGGAAGTAAGAATTAAGAGAGAGGGAAAGAGAGGGAGGAAAGGTAAAGAGAAAGTTGACGGAGCATGCATTTGAGATGAATCAGTTGCTGATAGATTATTGATTGGTGTAAAGTGACTTGTACTGATGGGGGGATCATTTATTTGCTGACATATCACTGAAAGGTAAATAATTCACTGACCGGTGGATGGTCCATTGCGGATTAGAGGATGGTTCGTATATAGGAGGATGGATAGTATATTACAGAATTGTTCTTATACTGGAGAATGGTTCTTATACTGGAGAATAGTTTTTATATAAGAGAATGGTTTGTATAGTAAAGAAATTGTTATTTATAGGAGGGTTCCTATATTAGAGAATGGCTCGCATATTAGAGAATTTTCTTATACTGGAGAATAGTTTTTATATAAGAGAATTGTTTGTATAGTAAAGAAATTGTTATTTATAGGAGGGTTCCTATATTAGAGAATGGCTCGCATATTAGAGAATTTTCTTATATTACTGAGTATGGTTCGTATATACGGTTCTTATACTAGAGAAAGGTACATTATTGGCGAAGTGGTTCCCCACCTGTGGTGCGCATTGCATTATCAGGTGGTCCGAGGCTGCCTTAACCAATATGTATGTAACCAATAAATTGTATGGATAATTTATTTCTTATTACTATTACCTTGCAGTTACTTTGTCATCTGGCAACTAATAAACAAAGTGTTTTATTGAACATGGACCCGTTCATCTATTGAGTAAAAACAAGTGTTTATGGCAATGCAATATTACATAAACGTCGGTGGCCCGCAACTTAGATGTAGTTGGAAAAGTGGTCCTTAGATGTAAAACGGTTGGGAACAACAGTTTTAGAGGATGGTTTTAGAGGATACATCGTAAAGTGGTGAATGTTTCGTTGACCCTGGGATGGTGGCGAGGTGATTAAGATGAACAGATGTGAAGAAGAACAAGGAAAACTTAAACACACCACCACAAAGTTATGTATAAATTAACAGTAAAAAGTATGTAAAAAAAATAAATAAATAAATAAGTATGTAAAAAAATAAATGCATAAATAGAAATTATATAAAAAAAAATAAATAAAGTATGTCAAAATAAATAAATTAACTAAAAAGCATGTCAAAATAAATTAAAAAATGTATGTCATAAATAAATAAATAAATAAATAAAAAAGTATGTCAAAAATAAATAAATAAATAAGCACGCAACATAATAGGCAGAATGGGAAAGGGAGCTAAAAAATGTAATCACAAATCAAACAATATACTTAATCACTCAACACAGAAAAGTCATAATTAATGACGCATCAATATTAATAAAATTATATTTCAAATTATTATATCATCAAGATAACATGAAGAATAAGCTAAATATTTTTAAGAGTCAGAATTACAAATGAATCTGCCATCTGAGACAATGCAAAGGAAAGCTTAGAAAACCTCTTTTCTAAGCCATCAGATTTCTATCAGGGGACTGAAGAAAACCTGATTAGTTTGTTGGGTTTTTGTGGGGAAAGAAATTCTAATTTTCTCTTCTTATTCTTTTTCTCTAATCGCTGTCCAGTTTCACGAATCCTCTTAACTTTACAATCACAGTGCGCTGTCAAACTCAAAATCAATTTAAACCAGGGAAGGGAGGGAATAATAGTTGCTTAAAGGATCGTCTGAGACATTCAAACCTGTTAAATAACTTTCTATACTTTTAAAAAATCATTTTTAATTCTGAAGAAATATATTACGAAAACGAAATAATATTGATAACTGGATCCTTGTCAAATCGTTTTGATCTGATCATAACTGGCAAAAAGCAATTAATTTAAAAACGAAAACGAATTTTTTAAAAGAAAATTAAAACCCCTGACGTTCGACAGAATGAATTATGTAAGGCAGGAGGGGAAGTAACTTCCAAATTAAGAAAAGGAACCAATATATATTGTTGCTGTTCTTTTAGTGTATTGTTTTAAATTCTCAAGCATTGTTTTACAGTAAGTAAATTTTCTTTTAATTTTTTAAAAATTACGTAGGTTCTTTTAAAATACGGTGATACCATGACAGTTTATGTCATATAAAATATATATAATTTATGAAATATAGTTATGCACTATATTAAAGAAACTCTTTATGTATATTTTTTTCAAAAATACAAGCAACGGCACACTCACTTTAACAATGAGGGATATTTTATTTGCGTCTCCCTCTACTCCATGTAAGACAAAATGCAGAAGTCACGTGATTCAAATCATGCATCCCGTAGATGATCAGGTAGTTCGATAACAGGGGAGTCTCAATCTCTACGGGGTGACCTATTTCTACGTTGCTAGTTGTTCCTGGAAAAACCCATGTAGAGGACACCGAAAACCAAGTTGCCAGCAAGAATAAATAGTTCGTGCTTATTCCTTCTCCCCTGAATCACTTATTTCACCCCACCCCACCCCTCCTCTGCCTATCCCACTCACCCCAACATCGACGGCGTATCCATAATGCGAATGAAAAAGTTATCAAACTTCTTTAAATGTGCATAAGTTCCACTACAACCACTCGCTTTCTTTGCGAGCCGATTTCCGCATGTTAGTCGGAGGTCGGTTAAAAGTTGAGCACAATTTACTTGAGCCTCAGTTATATGAGGAATCACTTTCTGAATATACACTTATCACGTATTAACAAAGTCGTGCTCAATGTACATGTAGAGAAAAGTAAAAGCTTGGTCACCGAAGTAGAGAAACAGGCGGAATGATACAGTAGATATGTGACGTTGTACATCACGTGACCGGGAGTGAAAAGGACACAAAAATGATTTGGCGAACTTTAGTGACAGAACGTATGGCAAGAAAAAACAAGAAATCAATGATGCATAAACACATATTTGGAACAATGGATTGGTTCGTCTGCCAATTATTGTTCCGTACCCATGGTAACACAATTAGGTCAGATCTTTAACAAGATCACGAAGGAAAAAGTAGGTATGTGCCCAAAAGAAATTTCTTGGCAAAGATTCATTATGGCAATATTGCCTGAAGCTATTCCCTTTGATTTCTTCAGAGAATTAACCCCCTTTTCCCACCTTAACCTCAGCTTCACTAAGAGGATTTGCCTCCCTTTCCAAATATAAATTAACTTGCAAGTAATCCTGGATTAGTTATTCTGTGATCCAGGACCATCATCATCAACATCATCATCATCATCATCATTACACCACCAGCATTATTATTATTATTATAGCGAACTGTTAAATGATATTTTGTTTATGGGTTGATTCTGCAAATAGTTAGCTAACTATTTTACAACTAAAGTAAAAAAAAAATACCCGAAAAATTTTCGAATTCGGTTGCTTGGTGCATATTATTTGCAGATATAAAAACATACACATGATTTTCAAGAGGATTATGTTTTAATTCAGTATTTAACTTTAGATTAATGAAACAAAATTTTGAAACTTAAATAATTCTTTACAATATAAGCTAAGTTAAAAATAAAACTACAATTGTCAATTATCCCAGCAACTAAAATATGTAAATGAATATATTCGTATTTTATTGCTTTAATTTTAATCTTATTTGTTACTTCACATTAGGACAAATAGTTTCACAATATTTCAAACATATAGATACGACATTTGAAACGCTGATAGTGTGCACATTTAGTATATATATATATAACAACATTTAAAGTGCAGATATTTTTACATTTACATAACAAATTTTTACGACATTTAGTATATATATCTAACAACATTTAAAGTGCAGATATTTTTACATTTAGATAACACATTTTTACGACATTTAGTATATATATATCTCTAACAACATTTAAAGTGCAGATATTTTTACATTTAGATAACACATTTTTATGACATTTCAAGCACACACATTTTTATGACATTTCAAGCACACACAATTTTACGACACATAGAATATATAATGATACAATATTTAAAGTGCATTTAGAAAAGAAATTTGTCTGGCATGACAAGCTCAGATAATTTTACTACACTTAGAATATATAGTTTGCGATCTTTAAAGTGCATTTTGAATAGATATTTGTACAACAGTTAAAGCGTTGATAGATTTACGACATAAAGGTTTGTTATCTGTGACATACTAAAGTGCACACAGTTTTACGACATTTAAGACATATTGCTTTATTAAATTTTACACGTAGGTATTTTTTTAATGACATTTAAAAACAGATATTTGTTTAGCACTTATAGTACAAGTATAGATCTGCGACATTTAAAACATATGGTTATAAGTCATTTGGTACGCAAATATTTTGTGACATTATTTGTACGGCATTTAAAATGTAGATATAGTTTTGCTATATTGAGAACAGATATTTGTAGACATTTAACATGTATGTTAATTTTACGACAATGAGAACATACATTTAAAATGTAGATATCGTTTTGCTATATTGAGAACAGATATTTGTAGACATTTAACATGTAGGTTAATTTTACGACAATGAGGACATACATTGAAAATGTAGATATCGTTTTGCTATATTGAGAACAGATATTTGTAGACATTTAACATATAGGTTAATTTTACGACAATGAGAACATACATTTAAAATGTAGATATAGTTTTACGACATTGAGAGCAGCTATTTGTAAGGTACTATTTGAAGCATATTTCTTTTTATGACCTGTTCAGTTGTGTGAGTTTGCGAAATTTATAGGCATTTTATACAGTAAGTGAATACGTCTTTAAGTTTCCGACATTTATAACACTTTTTGCCATAATTAGAACACAGGTCATTTACGCATTTAGAACATATTTACTTCATAAATTTTAGAGCACAAAGTATTTTTCTTCCCCAGTATTTTCATGACATCTTGTCACATGTTGTTTCAGTGACATTTTGCACTACATTCTGTGACAGAGCAGAGTTGACTATCCCTATTTTTTTATTAAATATTATATTACTTGTTTAATGTCAGCGTGACATGACCTTCGGGTACTGTGTTTTGTAAGTACCAGAGTTAAAATAACAACTCATGAAGAGAATGTGCTAGAACTTGCAGGTGTAATCTAAACCTGTCTTATGCGGAAGAGTAGTTTTTATTATCCATTGGGTAAGATTTATAAGAACAAGACCAGCCAATGGGCAAGATAAACGTTTACCTACTGAAATAATTCTATTCTCTATCATTTTGAATTTGGTGTGACTGAAGTCCAGTCATAAAGGCAGCTGTTAGCTTAATGGTGAGTTAACTGATTGATTGAAAGAGAATTGACTTAGGAATATTTTGTGCATTTTACTATTGATGTATGAATTATACTTAAGTTTATTGTAGAGATGTATTATATGAGTAGAGTAATACTTCTACAATTGTGAATTATGATGCTTGTATGTCATATGTTAAACACTTGATATTGCTTCTACAATTAACACATTCATAAATTATTATGTTGTAGTTATTTTCCTGTATGACTGTTTCGGACTAATAAATACTGTTGCAGGAAAAAGCAAGTTGAGACTTGAATGTAAGAAAGAATTGAGATTACTGATGATAAACTGGAAAATTTAGCATTTGTTCCCTAATTATATTTTACAGGGAAGAAGCAGTCCTCTTTTCTAGAATTTCCTAGATTGTTGGAATTTTGGGATTTTCTTCCTGGTTCCTAGTTTATTGATTTATAAACCATTACGACCATGGTGGATTCAAGAAGTCTCTACCCCAGTATGTAAGTGTAAGGATACACTGCACTCTGTTACTGTATGATGGCAAAGAATGCACGATGATTACGTGGAATTTCTGTTATAAAGAAGTTACTGGAAACTGCTATATTATTGTTCTGCTTGAGGGAACTAATATGGCGAAGGAATGTCCAGATTGTCTCGAGAGAACAGTGGCTTGTGGAATGTTCTACAGCTTGCTAGAGAATCATGTGAAGAATTGACAATCCTATTGTGAACAATAAACATGTGACTTATTATGAAAGCGTGTGAAAGACTATTGCAGCATCGTGATTGACAAGGTTATGTACAAACTATTATTGCTTATTTCTCTATAACTCCATTTCTGTCCTATGATAGAATGATCCTGTGATTTATATTGATACTAATCTGCTGAATTATGTCTTAGGATATAAAACTGTATAATCATTGAAAGTATTTGAACATGATTTCATGGAAATGTTGATGTCAAATAATATTTTCATTGTATTTGTTATATGCATATTTGATTGTTGATTAAATAAATTTATTGACATTCTTACAAATATTGGTAACCATATTTTGGAGAGAAAAGATAGGGGTTGTGTCATTAAATGGAGATTAAAAATGGATTTAACTTCTCCTTTGGTAAGACGTTTTCCATCTACAGAAATATTGTGTTACAATAAATATTTGTCTTTAATGTTGTGGAAGAAATAAAATATTTACAGCGCCCAGATATCCACCAAGTGAGAGAGGCAAGTAGTGCTTCTGGAGAATTATTAATAACATAAATTAAGATTCTCAGTACTTGTAATTAGTTATGGATAATTAATAATGAAAATATTCATAACCAACAACTACGGTGGCCTTGTCACACAATCATATCATCATTTCAGTGTATGTCCTTACACATACACTTCAATAGATGCCCTTTGTATTATATCAGACACAAAAACATTTCAAACTACATCTGTTTACGAAAGGAAGAAAAACATTTTTTTGAAGGACAAGTAGAATACTATACTATTAAAGACAGAAACAAAATAAACCTGTTGAGGACAATTAGAAAGTAGTACTGTTTCGAACTGAAAGTAAACATACCTTTACAGGACAAATAGGATGCAGTACTTTTTAATAAGGCAGAAATTAAAGAAGATATTTTGAAGGCAAAATTTAAAGCATATGTATCTTTCAGAATTTTGAAAAGAACATTTGTTTAGACATTCTAAACATATTTATGCTTATGACATGCTGCCTTTCTGTTCACAATTTTATTTATCTACTTTCTCCAGAGATTCTTAACAAGTCGCATTCAAGATTTTAATTGATCGTCCAGAGGCGCTTTTCCTATCACATTAATTCAGATGAGTTAACAATCACTGACTACAAGAAAGAAACGATGAAAGTCTTATAATGTCTTTAAAAAATGTAAAATACATTGGATTATATTACAACCATCTTCGATTCCAACCCTTCACCACCACCACCACCACAACAACAACAACAAAAGACTAATAGGGGGGAGAGATGCTACAAAGATTAATGTTTGCTTTTACATTTTTTAATTTTATTTCTTGAATCACGGAACGAAAATTGATTGAACTGTTGTCGATCATCATTTAAACGTTAGTTTTCTTTAGGAACGAGTGCCAGTGGTTAAGGTTGAGAAAGGCTAGAGTTAGCGGCCCTGCCGGCCGATTACCATTTGATGGCCTTTCGGACAGTGTGAAGAAGAGCTCCCGCATTTATGCCGGGACCGCGGTCTATGGAAATCCTATCTTGTCTTCATGGGACATTAGGTATGCGAGGAGGAACAAATTCCAAGACAAGAAGTGTTGTGTGTTCAGGTGAAATCATGATGACTTGAGAGAACGACTCTTTCAGAACGAACAACGTATTTATATTGTTTTCAAATAACAACGCGTTTAACATAGTACATTAGAAAAACGTATTTATATTGTTTTCAAATAACAACGCGTTTAACATAGTACATTAAAAAAAAGGTGTTTACGAAAAAGAAAGAAAAAAATACAGAAAGAAATAATCAAAAACAAAACTAATAC
This sequence comes from Sinotaia quadrata, assembly GCA_028829895.1. Classification (NCBI taxonomy): domain Eukaryota; kingdom Metazoa; phylum Mollusca; class Gastropoda; order Architaenioglossa; family Viviparidae; genus Sinotaia; species Sinotaia quadrata. Next base: position 63,549,847 of record CM054179.1, read on the forward strand.
TGTTTGAAAAAGTTTTAAGAGTACATACATTTGCTCTAGTAATATTACACACATACACAAACACACAGACACAGATACAGACACACACACACACACACACAACACACACACACACACACACACACACACACACACACACACACACACACACACACACACGCACACACACACACACACATGCTTCTTAGATGGCTGTAAAGCTGAGTCATTAAGCCAGTCAAACAGCTAGACAATTAATAAGTACACTACCAAGTATACTAGCCAGAAAGTCATTCAATGTACACGAATGTCATGTCAATAAATTCCTCAGTAAGTCAATCATTGTCAGTAATTAATCAGAAAATAAGTAAACCAAACAATCAATACAACACACATTCAATGTCAACAAAAGTCAGCTGAGATAATTATCTATCTTAATTTTTTGCTTTTTTTTATTTTACTGAGTTTGGCGTAGAGGTTTTGCAAACGCCATTTATAATATAATCAGTTGCTACGCCATACAAGCATACCTTAGTACTCTGAAATGTTTACTGTTAGTCATGTTAGGCATCGGCATTTATTGGATGATGATTTTGATAGACTTACACTAATGACCAATCAAAAATCTTTAACTTTAACATCGATCATTTCTTTAGATGATATTTATAAACCGATGCTGGCGGCCAATCAAAAATCTTTAATTTCATTCGATCTGGAAAGGCAGACATTTACAAAATGTTCCAGATCTGTAGTAAATAAAATAAGCAAATTATTATTAGATTAAATAATAATAATACTTGTCTATGAAAATGTAAACTCTGTCTGGAAAGTTTAAAAGAACCACAACATTGATGCGAAACAATCAAATACATGAAGGAATGGACAAAAGGAAAAAAAGAAAGCGAAGATAGGCGTAGTATTGAAAGAAAGCAAAAACTGTTTTAAAAAATTAAAGAGAAATACATCTAAAGAGATGAATAAAATCCAGGACAATTGATGGACAATTGATGGACAATTGGATGAAAATCGACTGATGGATATATCGATATTCGTTTGGCAGAGAGGGACGTGTGAGGGAGTGTGGGAAGAGCGAGAGAGAAAATAAAAAATATTAGTAAAAAAGAAATGTCCGTACCCAGGTACATTAAATATATCCAGTGGATTTGATTTACAAGAAGTTTCACTAGTTTCCAAGCTTCAGTTACTCTCCCCTTGAATATATAATTACGTCACAGTACAAAAGTAAACGCAATCCATGATAATCACTGGGGGGGGGGGGGGACCTTTAGCCTCAATCACAACACGAAAATATATGTGTTCATTTGATATAAAGAAGAATATCTGCAAGACTGAACTGATAAATCGACCGTTCAGGAAAGGTATCGTTCATTTCCTTGCAATGGTATGTGCGAATCTGTGTGGCACCCATTTGGCTGCCGACATTATGCTAATGTCCTTTACGACCAGAGATAATCATAAAACATCCAGTCATGTCTCACACAACACTGAAAGAAACTTTCAGATCGGAAGGGTAAAAGAGCAAGTGCGAACATATCTTGAGAGATAAAAGGGGAGATTCGAACTCAGATCCTTGACTGAGTAGTCATAATGGCACAGACCCGCATCAAGAGGTTGTGAACGACAATAAAATGTCGACAAAACACTAATTGCCATGCAAAAGTAATGAATAAATTTATTATTTAAAATTTTGCTTGACATACAAACGAATATGGACATCACAACCAGTAGTACTCAAAATTATACTTTAATATTTAATAATTAAGATGTTATCTACTAATAGCAGCTATTTAATTTTTCTTTGTTAATAACTTATATACAGGGAATATATTATAAATTTTTTTACGCAGGTAGCGTAATATGATAATATATTCAGAGACAGTGAAATTTCAAATTTATGTACAGGTAATGTAACATCATAACTTATATACAGTAAAGTAATATCACAACTTCTTTACAGGTAGGCTAACATCGTTATTTATATACATGTAGTATAATATCATAATTTATAAACAAATAATGTAATAACTTATATACAAGGACAGTTATATCTTCACATATATACAAGTAATATAAATAACTTATTTGCAAGTAGCGTATAATATAATTTATATACAGACAGTGCAATATCAAATTTATATACATAACTTTTATATAGGTAAAGTAATATAATGAATTATTTACAGGTAGGGTAATATCTTTATTTATATACATGTTAGTATAATATCATAACATATATACAGGTACTGTAATATCACAGTTTATATACAGATATATAATATAATATCATAATTATATACATGTAGTGTAATATAAATACTTATACACAGGTAGTGTAATATTATAACTAATACACAGGTGGTATAATATCATACATACAGGTAGTTTAATAATATATCTTATATACAGGTAGTATAATATAAATAAGTAATATTTATAAATAATAGGCAATATAATTATATACAGATAGTGTAATATCATAACTTATATACAAGTCGTGTAATATCATAACTTATATACGGGTAATGCAATATCATAACTTAGAATAACTATATCTATGAAATTGATTATATATCTATGCTAATTTGACTGATGTCTATGCTAGGATAAAGTGAATGAGTGTCTAACAATGTAAATGTCAACGCTCTTTTAATTATATTCATGTGTTGTATATTTGATTGTTGATTTAATAAATTTATTGTTAAATTTATTAACCTTCTTGTACATATATTAAAAACCTTATGCTGGTGTAATAGTGGGTGGATGGTGGGATGTTAAATATAAATAAAAGACGGATTTTTATTACTCCTTTAATAAGAAGTTTCACATATGGAGATATTATGTTACAGTAAAACGTTTATCTTATTAATGTGGGAAAGAGGAGCATTTTACGATACCCTTATAATCCGCCATCTGAGAGACATATTGGTCTTGTGGGAGAATTATTTATATCTATAAATTAAGATTTTCAATCACTTATAATTATTTATTTGTTATTAATTAATAAATAATAACATAAAGAGTGAAGGGTGCCCAGGGGTGTTACGCAAACCTTTTTGTTTACTATTGCAAGTGTATTACAGACTGTCAATCAAACTTATTTTTTTTACTATGGCAAGTTTTTTACAGACTGACAATCAAACCCATTTTGTCTACTATGACAGGTATTCATATAGGAACACCGAATACTACTCACAAGTGTTGTACAGGCCGAAGGCGTTTGTTGTATTTCTTTTACCTCTGCTTCCAAACGATTGTGCAACAGGCTATTGTGACAATTTGTGACCGGCTGACGTGACCACCCTTCTTTAAAGCATGTTTCGTAGGTTCACCTAGCTATTCTGGTCTATGTCTAATGGAAGTGTGTCATAGCGTGACTATTCTTGTCTCAAGCAAATGTTTCCTAGGATTATTGACTATTTTTTATTAAAGCGAGTGTTTCCTAGGCTAACGAGAATATTTCTCTGAAATAATCTAGAAAATGTTTCATGAGCTAATGTGACGATTCATCTCTAAAGCAAGTGTTTAGTAGGTTATCATGACTGACTATAGTAGGTTAACGTGACCGACAATGGGAGATTAACGTGACCGACTATGTGATTGACTATTCCCAAGTCTAGTCAGCTACTATTATTCTCGAATGCAAGTGTTTCTTAGGCTAGTGTGACTAGTCCTGTCTTGAGCAAGTGTTTCTTAGGCTAGTGTGACTAGTCCTGTCTGGAGCAAGTGTCTCTTAGGCTAACATGAGAATTACTGTCAAAAGCAAATGTTGTATATTCTAAAGAAACAATTCCTCTCTAAGACAAGATGGCACAAGAGTCTCATTCTTCAACAAACACTTCACAGTTTGACAAAAGAATCATTTATTAAACGCTATTCCAGGATCTGATTTACAAAACGTGATTTTTTTTTTCAATAATCATATTGCATATAGTTTTGGGAGTCTGCTCACTTTGACTTTCAAATTCCCACGGCTCAAGACAAAGTGAAATGGAATCTAGGTCAAACAGTTTGTGAACAAGTTTTGTCCCATTACTAAGTTGCACATTCCCCAAGCCCTTGCGGTAAAAGCAAGCAGAAGTGACGTCAGGCAGGGGATAACATGGCCGTCAATGTAGTCTTCTCTGGTACTTCATGTATATATAATCCAATTCGTACTGAAGACAGCTAAAGTTCAACTGTTAGTAGTTAGCATACTATTTCTAATGATGTTGCACATACTGAGGAAACAATGACTGATGAAGACCATGTCTGGTAAGTTATTTGTTTTAATATAGTCTGCATACTACATACCGTACGTTTGTACAATAGTAGTCATTGTTAAGTTCATAGACATATACTAACTGTTATTAACATTAGTTGTGTATGATTTTTAAATGAATGAAGAAATCTTTTTTTAAGTACAATGTAATTGTCATTATATATTACATTCACTACCGATATTTATTACTACTAGTGATAGTATTAATGATCTATACTAACAGAAAGGGAGTGGGGGTATGGATGTAGGTGGTACAATGACAAGTCTGCTCTAATGATGCGTCTTTGTTTATTTTTATTTATTTGTTCAGTGTTTTCTACTTGTCTTCTGCCTACAGCGCCATTTGTACAAATCTACCAAATGAGACACAGGGTTCTTTGCCATAGCGATCGTTTTACTTTTATAAAACGCCCATCTCTGAACTAACGATTAGGGGGGAGGGGGAACCAAAGCAGAAAAACAAGTAAATGACAAACAGAATCAATAAACACAGATCCATGGCAATATACACATTACATTGAATGTATACTTTTTATAATGCACACAGGTCCATCATTTACACTAGCATAATAAAAATATCATCTCTCCCTCTAACTTCTAGTTAATAAAATTCTTTCACCTAATCTGAGTATAGCTCTTCTTCTTCTGTTGGTATACTATCCTAAAATGGTTGTTCACAACCTAACCTGAACTATCCACCCTAACTATCGGCACTAGGCCCAGGAATTATCCTCTCATCTTGTCTGCTTTGCCTGTACTTTTTGTCGCAGAGTGGGGTGGGGGATCGATGGCAGTTTTATGTCACCACTGGAGCTTGCGTTGATCATTTCGTCATCAGACCTTCTCTGATCTGAAGTGCCCCAGTGGGACCCCACAGCATCACGCGAGTTCTGTCACCCTATTTAAAGGTACACAGCTTGGGAAAAAGTCAGAATACCATCGGTGGTAAACGAAGGGCAAACCTCTCAGCCCAGATGATGCACGGCCAGTAGCACCGACGTCGAGTCTGTTCTGTCACTCACACACAGTGCATCCATCATCACCCCATCAATCTTGTCGCTCATTTAAAAACAACACACACTATATAGAGAGACCTGCACAAATAAAAATTAAACTCACACTATCGGAGTTACACTAACATTTATAGTTATACTTTAAATAAGTGTAATTTACAATTACTGTAGAAATTGTACTAGTAGAGTATTTTCTTTTTGATATGTATTATGTTCGAGTGTTTATGTATGAATGTCTATATAAGTCTTGTGCGTGCATATTTTTTATTTTTATTTATTTAGCATTGTAAATCTAAAGCTTTTAAAATTAATAATTAATGGCCAGTGTTATATTAATTTAATAGTTGAATAGTCCCATAAAGCTTAAATATGCAATTGTTCTCACTAATATTACAGTTATTATTTTATTGTGTATATCTGATCTGACAATATGGTACAGTTATTAGTTTATTGTGTATATCTGATCTGACAATCTGGTACACTTAACAGAAAGAAAATGGCTAGAATTTAGAATTATAGGGGGGAAATCCCAGTTTTGCTATTTTACTTATAGTGTTATAATTAATGCAACAAAATTCTATAACTTGCTAGTATGCAGTATTATGAAACCATAAACTGTAAAGTAAAATCAAATTACTTCAACTGTTCATTAGTACACAAGTAGTTATGACAGATGTATAATAATAAGTATTAAATGCCTTCTAATGGATTTAACAACTAAAGTTAACAGCAGAAAATAAAGACCAGTTTTTATTCTGGTAGTGGCTAGAGTAAAAAGATTATCTATTTAAGAAAATTTGACATATATTTATGTTATGAACAGTGTTAAAAGTAATACTACATTGAATAAAGTAAAATATTATGATGCAATTAACACAGGCAACTGCTGATGTAATAAAATGCATTCATACAAATTCAGATCAAAAGATGATGATAAGGGAATGATGAATATATATTTAATACATGTATGTGACCCTAATATATATATTTAATATATGTTTGTAACCGTTATATATTATATATGTATGTAACCCTGAATGCCTGGCATTGCTAAACTGTCCCGAGTCTTCTGGAAATGTTATCTACACAGTACTATGTGCTTTCGGATGAAAGTTTTCTCGTTTCCTGTTTGTAATCCATCTGTTTTGTAATTTGATATCTTCGGGAAATGTAAAAAATGAATATTTTTAGTTCGTCTGTTGTCTGTGCACCCATATGCTGTACAATGCCTTGTTTTATTTTTCTAACTACACGTTTACCACATGTCAGACAGCGCATACGGATTTTAGATCCACATCGTGACGTCACATGTTATGTTGCTATGGTGAGAAGTAAGTCTGGCAAATAAACGAGAGCTCTTATTTCTTTCAAAAATATTAACTGTCACTACCGAAATAAATGCGTTTATACAAACCTCTGAAAGTTGAAATTTTGTGCTTTTGATCCTAAGAATGGGAATCACTTCATTTCATGTGAATTTATTCTTATCTGTGGCTGATCTAGATTCGATTTCACCTGGTCTTTAAAGTTTGTATAATATTACTGACACAGAACAGGAATACAAGTGCGTTTAGGATAAAGAGAGCGAAAGACACACACACACACACACACACACGTAGAAAGAAAGAAAAAGAGAGAAAGAATGAATGGTTGAAATGAGATTAAGTAAGCTTGTTGAGGTTGTTGAGCAACAAAAAACCACAGTTCAAACAAATTATGCCGATATTCTTTGAAAGTCTGTTCCACAAAAACACAAATTAAAGTAATTTTGCTAATTTCATACATTTTATTCATTTAATTTATTATTAAAATTTACATATTGTTTTCAGTGGATACATGACCAAAGACTAAATACTTATGGGCTTAAGGAACACAACAATGCAGACCATATATTGCTTGACTCTAAGACAGACAACCACATGAATTAAGTACTGTAGGGTCTAAGACAGACAACCACATGAATCAAGTACTGTTAGGGTCTAAGACAACCACATGAATCAAGTACTGTTAGGGTCTAAGACAGACAACCACATGAATCAAGTACTGCTAGGGTCTAAGACAGACAACCACATGAAATAAGTACTGTTAGGTAGTGGTGCCAACGGGTACCCGGATGCCTGGGTACCCTTTGTCCCTAATACCCGTAGGTAAAATTGAGAACGGGTACCCGTGATAATGCGGGCATTATGTCTATACATCATTTAGCACACTCCCCCTCTGGTCACACTCGCCTCCCGCCAGTAGATGGCGTGCCGGCCGTGGGTTGGCTTACGCGCTGAACAGCCACTGTACGTAGATCTAATTATTTACTACATAGATTACCATAGCTCTCTCCCTTTCTTTTCCTTGTGGTTGTTGTGCTTGTTAACAAGTGTAGCATGCTATTGATGTTAATAAGATTTCAGTAAACAAACTTGTCAATAAATTAAATAATAACGTAATATTTTTAATATGGGGAAGACATCTGTGTGGAGTCACGCCAAGCGATTGGATAGTGACACGACGAAATGCATTATGTGCGATGAAATTCTATTGGCAAAGGGCGATTGAACTTGATGCCCTATTTTTAAATATGTTATTGTTGTTGACATTTTATTTAGTTTTAGTTTACTTTAGTTTACGTAATGATTGATAATATTAAAAATAAAAGTTTGCATTGTACATATAAAGATCATAACTAATAGTAAGTCATTAGATGCATACCTTTGACTACTCTGTGAGATAGAGCGTATACTTAATGGTTAAGTAGCTTTGTGTAGAGATCGCGAGTTGCAATAGAGATTATGCTAATTTTCGAACGGGTACCCGTTCAAAATTTAGACAGGTACCCGGGCAGCATTTTAGAAAAAAAATTGACAGCCCTACTGTTAGGGTCTATTACTGACAACCTCATAGACCAAGTATTGTTAGGTTCTAAGACAGATAATCACAAGGATCAAGAACTGTTAGGCTGAAAGGAACATGACCTGTAAATAAAGGAACACGATGTGAATATTTTTATACTCTAAACTCAAATCAATACTGACTATATAATTTAAGGCTGCAATAACACAAGAACATGAAGCAAGTGTTTGTAGGCCCTAAGACTCAATTAAAAAGATCATGTACGTTAAGGGTGTAAGACACAGTAATATGGAGCAAGTGTTTGTAGGCCCTAAAGCACACTGTTAAATGGACCAAATACGTTAAGGGTCTGAGATACAGTAATATGGAAGAAAATCTTTCAAAGAAAATAGACATCGTATCTAATTAAATCGAGGATGCTACTAGTATTACTGTTAATATTAATAAGCAACAATAACAAGAATAAATTGACGTATATGAATCCCACCAGAACGTGACTTGATTACTATCATTCAAATGTCACTTGAACGTAGAGACAACTGGTTTACATTATATTGGTGACAATTGGTTTGCATTATACTGGTGACCATTGGTTTACATTATATTGGTGACCACTTGTTTGCATTATGTTGGTGACCACTGCTTTGCATTATATTGGTGACCATTGCTTACGTTAGGAGAATATCATTGGCTTACATTATACTGGAGAGCAGTGGCTTATGTTATATGTACTCACATATATTTTTCTTGGTGTGATAAACAAAAATACTTCATAAAGGACCTTACTAACAGTACTAATCATCTGTCAGACTCCTCATGATGACAAGAACTGAATAAACTTTCTAAAACCTGAAGTCTGCAAGAGGTATTTTGTAAAGTCTACCATTTGAATCCTGTAAGAGGTAATTTGTAAGGTTTACCACGTGAATCCTGCAAGAGGAACTTTGCAAAGTCTACCAGCTGAATCCTGCAAGAGGTACTTTGCAAAGTGTACCAGCTGAATTCTACAAGATGTACTTTGTAAAGTCTACCAGCTGAATCCTGCAAGATATACTTTGCAAAGTCTACCAGCTGAATCCTGCAAGAGGTACTTTGCAAAGTCTACCAGCTGAATCCTGCAAGAGGTACTTTGCAAAGTCTACCAGCTGAATCCTGCAAGAGGTACTTTGCAAAGTCTACCAGCTGAATCCTGCAAGAGGTACTTTGCAAAGTCTACCAGCTGAAAGGGGTACGCGTACACTTGAGTTACCGTATCAATTTCGCCCTTCACTCTTAACCTGTAAGTGTGAATCTGCTTTCTAAATGTATTTATTTCATTGCAAGCAAAATAAACATCAAGGCACACCCATACTCGATAATGCAAAGGTCGTAAAATGACTTCCCTTCACGGCTGCTTTGTTTGAGTGACGGCACTACCCAAACGGAAGCCAGAGCGGGGCCTGTGATAGAGAACAAAAGACATAACCAAAATTGCAAACACGATTTCCGGTCGCACGACCATATTTGTGCACCATATATGCTGTCTGCAGTCAAAGCAAAACTATTTATTACTTATATTGCTTGTCGTGCTAAAGACCAATAGAAGGCTTGAGCTGGTAATAATTTCCAATCGAGCAGCCAAGCGGCTAACAGCAATCGCAATACATCAAGTAGATAACGCGGAGGAAAGGTCTGATTGGGTATGCATGCTCAGACACGACGATCAACACCATCACTTGAAAAGGGACGCAATCATGTCATCATGTCTTAAGACCGATTCTGCTATCTAAGAAGTACAAAGAAAATAAATAATAACTGATTTTTCAAATACTCTTTTCTTGCCTACGGAATATTCGCAAGCTCCCTAAACGTCTTAATTAACTTAATGAACGCGTACACACACGAAAGGAACTAATACATTAATTTCCTATTATACATTTATTACAACATTACGACCAACTCAACAACAACAGAAGGAACGTCGGCAAAATGAACTTCAGTGATTTTAATGATGGAACTTAAGTAACCACAGCGATCTATACACTGGATGATTGATCTTAATTATATACATGATATGCATACTCAGTAATGGAACTCATGTAACTACAGCGATCTATATACTGGATGACTGATCTTAACTAATTACATGATCTGTACACTCATTAATGGATCTTAAGTCACTAAAGCGATCTATACACTGGATGATTGATCTTAACTAAATACATGATCTGCATATTCAATAATGGAACTTATAGAACTAATAGATAGCTCTACACTCGATTGTTGAACTTAAACAATTACAGCGATCTCTATACTCAATGGTTGAACTAAAGTAATTACAGCAATCTCTACACTCAATAGTTGAACTAAAGTAATTACAGCAATCTCTACACTCAATAGTTTAACTCAAGTAATTACAGCAATCTCTACACTCAACAGTTGAACTAAAGTAATTACAGCAATCTCTACACTCAATAGTTGAACTAAAGTAAGTACAGCTATCTCTACATTCAATAGTTGAACTAAAGTAATTACAGCAATCTCTACACTCAATAGTTGAACTTAAATAATTACAGCAATCTCTACACTCAATAGTTGAACTTAAATAATTACAGCAATCTCTACACTCAATAGTTGAACTAGAGTAATTACAGCAATCTCTACACTCAATAGTTGAACTAGAGTAATTACAGCAATCTCTACACTCAATAGTTGAACTAGAGTAATTACAGCAATCTCTACACTCAATAGTTGAACTAAAGTAATTACAGCAATCTCTACACTCAATAGTTGAACTAAAGTAAGTACAGCTATCTCTACATTCAATAGTTGAACTAAAGTAATTACAGCAATCTCTACACTCAATAGTTGAACTTAAATAATTACAGCAATCTCTACACTCAATAGTTGAACTTAAATAATTACAGCAATCTCTACACTCAATAGTTGAACTAGAGTAATTACAGCAATCTCTACACTCAATAGTTGAACTAGAGTAATTACAGCAATCTCTACACTCAATAGTTGAACTAAAGTAATTATAGTGATCTCTATACTCAATAGTTGAACTAAAGTAATTACACAATCTCTACACTCAATAGTTGAACTAAAGTAATTACAGCAATCTCTACACTCAATAGTTGAACTAAAGTAATTACACAATCTCTACACTCAATAGTTGAACTAAAGTAATTACACAATCTCTACACTCAATAGTTGAACTAAAGTAATTACACAATCTCTACACTCAATAGTTGAACTTAACTAATTAAGTGCTTGATGCTAACATTACCTTAGTTAATGGTTATTATTAATTAATCATCCATAACTAATTACAAGTGACGAAAATCTTAATTTATGTTATTAATAATTCTCCAGAAGACACCATTCGTTTCTCTTGGCGGGTATGCGGGCGCTGTAAACGTTTTCTCTCTTCCACAATATTAAAGACAAACATCTACTGTCACACAATATTTCCATATGTGGAAAATTTCATACCAAAGGAGATGAGTCCTTCTTTAATCTATATTTAGTGAGCCCCCATCCACCCATTTTATTCTCCAACATAAGGCCAATAAATTTATTAAATCAACAAACAAATATACTAGTAGCAAATACAATGAAACGATTACTTAACATCAATATTTCTATGGACCATTAGAATAATTTCAATATTTATAAAGTCCTATATACTAAACACATAATTCAACAGATCAGTTAAATCACAGGATAGTTCTTATCAGAAATGGAGTTATAGAGATTGTAGTGATGATAGTTTGTACATAACCTTGTCTAGGCGAAGCCACAATAGTCTTTTGCGCTCCATAAAATTTGTTGTCACAAGGGAATTGTCAGTTTCGTGTGTTTCACATTGTAGAACACCAATGACCCTGCTATTCTCTGGAGGTTAATCTGGGCACTCTGCAATATTAGTTTCCTCTAGCAGAACAATTGTAGCAATTTCCAGTAATTACCTTGTATCAGAAATTCTATAATGTAGTCAGCACACTTTGCCACCATACATCGACAGACTGCAGTGTATCCTTACACCTACACAATGGGGGCAGATACTTCTCACATCTACCACGGTCATAATGGTTTATAAATCAGTAAACTGGGAGATTCAGGTGAAAAACATAAAAGGCTGCTTCTTCCCTTTAAAATATAATCGAGAAATAAATGCTAAGTTTCCACTTTATTCATCCCTAACTTCGTTCTTTCCTACATTCAAGTCTCAATTTCAGTTTCCTGCAACAGTATTTATTAGCCCGATACACTCACAGCCTAATAAATACAGCATATCAATTTATGAATGTATTCACTAGAAACAATGTCAAGTGTTTAGCATACTACATACGAGCATCTTAGTACACAATGTGTAGAAATAAAAGTCTACTAACATAATACATCTCTATGAAAAACACAAATATAAATAGTAAAATGCACGAAATATTTCTCTCTATTCTCTCTCAATCAGTCAGTTAATTCACCATTAAGCTAACGGCCGCCTTTCATGACTGAACTTCTTCCCACACCAAATTAAAAGTGATTAGACAATAGAATTCTTTACAGCAGGTAAACTTTTTATCTCAGCCAGTTGGCTGGCTTCATTCCTGTAAATCTTAAACGTTGGATAATAAAAGCTACTCATTCGCTTAAACATCAGGAAGTCTAGCACATTCTTCACCTGAGTTGTTTACTTTCAACATTGCCACATAGACTAGCAGCACAAGCAGTGCCTGGTCACTTTGACATTTAACAATTTATATAACAATTTAGTTTAGAAATCGGGATAGGCAAATTTAATCCGCCACACATGATCTATACACTCGATAATTGAACTTAAGTAATTATAGCGGTCGACACACTCAATGATTGAACTTAAGAAATGACAGCGATCGACACACTCAATGATTGAACTTAAGAAATGACAGCGATCAACACATTCGACGTCTGTCAACTTCAATAAATGCAGTGATCAAACTTCTCGGCGACTTTCATCAGTGACGCAAACTGATTGACATGTATGGATGGTTTAGCACTGCTGCTTAGTAACAGCTGTTAGCATCCGAAAGACAAATCAATCAGGAATATGATCATAGTCGTTATCATCTTTGTCATCTGCATCTTCATCATCATTACTACAACTGCCAACATCACAGACTTTTTTCTTCACCATATTTATTTTTATTGACCATTTCGTCTTACTTGCGTTATGCCTGTCTATTGGTCATTAATGAGCGCGCGCACATAATACATACAAACATCTCATTTACATTCGTATACACTATACACAGATACACTTACGCACACATACACACACCTAAAGTCACCATGCAGGGTTTTTAGTCCTTTGAACATGGCGCCATTGATTCACTAACCCAAAAAAGAATCAAACCTTTATACCTTAATTACTGTAATCTCCCAAAGACGGTTGACAGAGGTAAGCGTTTAGGTTTGTTCCAGGAGAAACTTTGCAGTCTAATGCACGCATAGTTAATACAGAACAAAATTTAAGTTCTATTATTAAAACAAAACGACAAACATGCTAGATCAGCTAAAAGATAAATAAGAATTAAGCAATTATAGCATCATAATAGGATGACAATACTGTAATTCCTCCGTAAAGGGTTAAAGCAAAGTCTTAACTTAGATAATGAATAAAGAATCAGTACATACATAGTGTTACGTTTCCAGTATTTATTTAAAGACCCTGCTTAGGAAATTATAGAACTTTAATTTACTATTTAAATTAATTCCCTTTCGTTTAACCTAAACAGACTGGTTGCTCAAATCATCATTCGACTAAATTAAAAATGCATCTTTGTAGTCTAGATCACAGATTTACGAAACTGATAATTTGCGTACTTTAGCTAGATTGGAAATCGTTAAAAACTCTCTTAGATTCATATGCATTCATTACGTCATTCGTTTTGCTCAAACAGCCCCCATCCAATCCACGTCTTTTGGTCTATATGCATACAAATTTACTACAAAAAGAGGTTCTTAACAAAATGAAATAAGATTTAATAAGTTTAACAATTTAACAGCAACGATTAATCCCGAACACGATGTCTTAAGTTCTATTCAGGGACTCTCTCTCATCTACCGTCCTTGTTAAAAGTTCTAACGAGAATTTTCTTGCCAAATAGTCATTTGATTCTGGACCCTAGTAGATATACTTAACTACACTTTTGGTCGCACGTGGGGTTCAACTGGTTAGAACTGGTCCACATCACTTTGGCTCATCGTCAGTACTTGCATAGCATAACAGTCAATCGTCCACTCAATTACTGCATCGCTAATGTACTTGCGACGATCGTTAACCGTAGTTAACACGAGGTACTTCTGCATAGTTCACGTATGGGTCATGAAGACACCCGAGTCGGTGTACGACTCAAGAAGTACGAAGGTAGAGAGGAGTAACATAAGAAGAACCCGGCTGAAACAAAGGATTTGGGCTCTGTAACTATTTGCGTCTATATTCGCAAAACCCAAGCACATGTTTCTTTGTTTAAGGTTCTGAATTTAGAATCTTTGACTATCGTGTCGTTCACAATTCAAATATAGTTATATTTAAATATACATTGTGGTCCACGTGTGTGTTACATATAACGTTACACGAACGTATGAATTCCCAAATATTTACAGCATTAAAAATTGGAATTCACACAAGAGATTAATTCAAAATGAAGCATGAATGCTTTACAATTTTACACGAAAAATTATATGCAAGAACAATTTGAATTACAAAGAAGAATTCGCCACGTGCACAGACATACTGGCGGCACTAGGGAATTTAAGATTTATATAAATTAAAGATAAGAAAAAGTTACAATAATTTATATACAATAACTTTTAGATTTGTCCCTTTACATCGAAACACGTGCTTTGGCTAAAATAGCGCTAAGCTGCACAAAATACATACGTCAATTCAATTACAAAATACAATCAATAAATGCAATAGATACTGTAAGAAGTAGACGTGTTATTGTTACCTCTTAAAAGTAGATTTTACTGCTCTAGCGCGGGTTCATCTTCGACTCTCTTACGACTCTGGTATGGCGGCGGGACGGAGCTAATGTTAAAGCTGCCTTGTGTGTCTGCCGGTCTGTGAGTGAGTGAGTGTTTTGGCGCCTTATGATTATTTTTATGAAACTGCATTGAACGCATCACGTGACCGCTCACGTGGTATGTTTGATCTCGAAGGTGCTGGACACTGGCCTAAAGTTATGCAACAATCTGACCTTGCTAGAAAGCTTCTCTCGATACTGATGTATCACGGGTGAATTTCAACAAAGGTCCGTTCAAAAATTTAATTTTGAAACGAGCAATTGGGTCACGAGGTCATGACACAGAATTTGTCACACATCGTCACACATAGACCGAACACAAACCAATGAATTTATGCTACTGCAAAATAAGTAGCTGTTTACTGCAAATAGTGATTATAACATTTTGTAAACAGGAAGAAAGGTGTATTAAAACTGTTGTCTCACTAAAAGTAACAGATTTCAGGTTCAGATTACCGAGTAGTCAACAACGACATTCCGAGCCCTAATCCACTGAGACACATCAACATTAACTGTCCTTTCTGTCTAATTAAAAATGACGGTTTGAATCCCTAGTGACTCGGTAGTTCGGCAACTGGCAAGACACTTCGCTATATTGAGATACAGCGCTGTTATGCATAACACCACACGGTCTTTTCTACCGCGTAACCAGTCCCACTTGTAACCGATAAGCTATCGTGGCTATACACGATGCTGCGCTAGATTTGCCATCAAGTAATCATTTCGCTCATAAATCAAATAGAGGTTTGCCGCCACTCACCCTCGGCTTCGTGACATCACAAAGGAGAGTTTGTCACTTTATGGGTTAGGACACGTCAGGCGAGCTACAAAACATTATTTTACTTTCAGCAAAGTACATTACGATATGACGAGTTAATGGGCGTGATATTCTTGTCTTCTTTCTCATTCTGTTTCCTGTTCTTTCATTCCTTCTCCTTTGCCTTCTTGTCTTCTTCTTGTTCCTTCACCTTTACCTCTTTAGTCTCTTTCTTCTGCCCTTTCTCCTTGTTTATTTTCTCTCGTATTCTTTTCAGTCCTTCCTTTCCTGCTATCTCGAACTTTTTTCTTTCCTTCCCCTCATTTCTCTCCTCTTTAATCTCCACCCCCCTTTGCCTTCCTTTTCCTTTAGATCTGTTGTATGCGACATAATTCCCCCTCCCCGCATTATATTTCCAACAATGTGCACAATTCAAGCTGCAAGTGTATTTTTATGTCATATACTGAAAAAGAACTTTCCTTCAAATGGACTTAATTTACACCGGACACTAAGTGCAAGTGGTTTAGGTCATCGCAGTTCATAACGTATTCAGACGACAATGCATAGAGTGGCATTACTCATTTTTTACAAATAATAACAATATTTAAATAGTTGATTTACGTCACTCATTTTTTACAAATAATAACAATATTTAAATAGTTGATTTACGTCACTCATTTTTTACAAATAATAACAATATTTAAATAGTTGATTTACGTCACTCATTTTTTACAAATAATAACAATATTTAAATAGTTGATTTACGTCACTCATTTTTTACAAATAATAACAATATTTAAATAGTTGATTTACGTCACTCATTTTTTACAAATAATAACAATATTTAAATAGTTGATTTACGTCACTCATTTGGTGAAAAAATGCTTTGGCACTGATCACGTTTCAAATTGTATGCGTTCAGATTTAGCTGAATGCATACTTATTTTCTGCATTTTTAGTTTATTTTCACTTTTCTACAATACTTTTATTATAAATCAACAATATTGAAACTTACTTCTGAAAGAATATTGCAGCTTATTTTTATCTGATGCTATGTAATTTTGTATAATAATTGTTAACAACATCATTACTGCAATGAACATAATCATCATCATCATCATCGCCATGTTCTTGGTGGTACTGCAGTTCTTTCTCACAGCTAGTATTAATTCTAGTACTGTTTTTGCTACTATTGCTACTGCTACTATTTCTACTATAGCTAACACTAATACTATTTCTACTATAGCTAATACTAATACTATTTATACTATAGCTGTTACTAATACTATTTCTACTATAGCTAATACTAATACTATTTCTACTATTGCTACTGCTACTGTAACTACTATAGCTAATACTAATACTATTTCTACTATTGCTAATACTAATACTATTTCTACTACTTTTACTTTTGGGATTTCAAATTGCTAATAAGTACGTTCTCTTCGGCAACTTGTTCAAGAAACCATACAAATTATCAAACATAAAGTACTTCTTGCTTAGACGACGTTTTATACACTACAGTGCTAGATGGAACAAGATAGCCACTTTTAATTAAGTCATTGTAATATAGTAAGCCTATTGCTGTGTATATGTGGCTATATAGTTTGTTGGCTAATATAGTAATCCTATTGCTGTGTATATGTGGCTATATAGTTTGTTGGCTAATATAGTAAGCCTATTGCTGTGTATATGTGGCTATATAGTTTGTTGGCTAATATAGTAAGCCTATTGCTGTGTATATGTGGCTATATAGTTTGTTGGCTAATATAGTAAGCCTATTGCTGTGTATATGTAGCTATATAGTTTGTTGGCTAATATAGTAAGCCTATTGCTGTGTATATGTGGCTATATAGTTTGTTGGCTAATATAGTAAGCCTATTGCTGTGTATATGTGGCTATATAGTTTGTTGGCTAATATAGTAAGCCTATTGCTGTGTATATGTGGCTATATAGTTTGTTGGCTAATATAGTAAGCCTATTGCTATGTATGTATATGTGGCTATATAGTTTGTTGGCTAATATAGTAAGCCTGTTGCTGTGTATATGTGGCTATATAGTTTGTTGGCTAATATAGTAAGCCTGTTGCTGTGTATATGTGGCTATATAGTTTGTTGGCTAATATAGTAAGCCTGTTGCTGTGTATATGTGGCTATATAGTTTGTTGGCTAATAGATACTGACGCGTACACCGACCACCAAGATGGCCCACTGGGGAAAGTGTTGAGTCATTAGCGGGCAAAAAACGACAGACAGGGGGCGTAAATCTAGTATATTGGGTTTTTTTTCGTGTTTTTCATTTTCTTTCAAACCTTTCTTGCAGTGCCTACCGATATCACAAGATTGCTTTACACTGGAATTCTGAGTTAGAAAAAGACTAGAACCACACTTAATGTCGATTAACTGCAAAAGATAATGAAACGAAAGAAAAATACCAACAACAAATCTTGAGATGGAACAGTGAAATCTTTACAAAGAACAAGTATAATGACAATGAATAATAATAAGAAAGTATTAAATATTATGAAAATCAGAAAAAAGCAACAGCAATAATAATAATTTTATATAAGTGGTGATAAATATGATGATATAGCAATGACTACATGGAGAGTATTGTGACGATGAGAGCTACCTACATTTGTTTGTCCCTGTGTCTGAGAGAAACAGTCGAGTTATAATGACGAGCTACCTACATTTGTTTGTCCCTGTGTCTGAGAGAAACAGTCGAGTTATAACGATGAGCTACCTACATTTGTTTGTCCCTGTGTCTGAGAGAAACAGTCGAGTTATAATGATGAGCTACCTACATTTGTTTGTCCCTGTGTCTGAGAGAAACAGTCGAGTTATAACGATGAGCTACCTACATTTGTTTGTCCCTGTGTCTGAGAGAAACAGTCGAGTTATAATGATGATCTACCTACATTTGTTTGTCCCTGTGTCTGAGAGAAACAGTCGAGTTATAACGATGAGCTGTTAGTATATACCGTATACACGTTAAATGAATGTGTTGTGAAATAATATTTCCCTATTCCTCTAATTTAATATTTGTGAATACTTTTACAACTGTTTAATAAGGTGCGAGAGAGTATTTCTTTTCTATTTAACTTTACTTAGAAAACTATTTTGTTCAACCTTGTCCTTTGCGACTCTCTGAATGTTTCCTTGAAAGACCACAGAAATGTTGCTCACGATATTGTTTAGAGTGACAATGTCACCCTTCTGTTATATTTTATAAACGTAATTTATAATTCTTTATGTGCAATTATCTGTCCTGAGTTAGCAACAACCTCGCCTGAGCTACCATCTGGAAATTAAAAGTGCATTCTACCTCTATTGAATGCAGCCTATCAAAGTTACACTTCTTCCTGCCAACTACAAACTGTTCCGGTCGAGTGCTTAGTGTTCTGCGGTTGAACGAAACTTCGGCCGTTTTTTGGTCTCTGATACAGATTTCGAATCAACAGCAAGTTCCACCTTAAAGTGATAACAAAAAAATATAACTGTTCTTTTTTTTTTCTTTCTTTTTCTAAACGAACACAGCTATAATACTTAGCCAATATATTCAAAAATCACAATTTACACCCACCATTATTGTAGTTCTAATTCACTCATCTAATACATAAACCAGAGCATATGCGTTTGTATATCCGTTTGTTAGTACGTGCTTGATTCTCAGCCAAACAGACAGAGCTAGGAAGCTGAAACTTAGATTTTCACTTAAACTAACATAAATTACTACGGAAAGAACTAGAAAGTCTTGAATGGAAGAGTTCACCCCACGTAGTCGGACAAAAAGGGGTCAAGGTCTACACAATACTAAGATTTAACTGATTCATTTAATATAAGTGTTTTGTTCACTTGTGAAACGGCGGGTTTTCTGCAAAAATATTGTTATAAATGTTTAACTTATTAACTTTATTCAGAGTAAATCAGGAAATTAATTAATTTGCACTGATGATGAATATTCTCGTGACTTTCACCACTATCAAATAAACATTTCATAAGCAACATAGATTTGTATCGCTTGAAATATTAATAAACATGTACCTGATTGTGAAATGCTGCTGCAGCTAATGATAAAAATTAACAAATATTTGATAAAGTATCATTAGAAATCTTTCAGGAGCAACAAAGAATTTGATTGAAATATGATTACACAAGGTAGAAAACAATTTTAATTGAAAAAAAATCTGTGAAGTTTTCTTACAATGAAAACAAGAACAATAATAACCTCCAGAGGAAAATAAGTAAAGGAACAAACGCACCAAAAATAATTATATATATAGAAGAGAATCAACGACAGGAACGTTAAGACTGGTGTCACAATTCAACAACAACACCAACAAAAATAAAAAAAATAAAAAAATAATTGACAGTAACAACGCTCTTACGACCGGTAATTGCATATATTGTTACAACTTCGGTTTCAATTACAAAGATTTATTAATTTGCGTAGTTGGCACGGCTACTGGCCTGGCTTTGAAGGCGAGGGCTCGCCATCTCTTTAGTTATAATTTCGCTTCCAGAAACCGCTTCGTCACTCACTATCTATCTCTGGCGGCTTGGGTCTCAAGTTAAGTGTTTCTTTAAGGCCACATTTCGACTAGCTCCGACACTATGCATTTAATGAGATAGAGTCTCCAATAACCTTGCAATGCTTTTACAATGCGTATTGTAGCTTGCTTGCTTGCTTTCTTACTTGCCTGCATGGCATCTTTTCTTGATGTTGTCCAGAGCTGATTGTTTGAATTAATGATAACTAACAAACTGTTTCCGTTCAGGCAGTTGAAAAAATTTTCCTCATACTCTTCAGTTACTATTTCCACTCTTGAGTTCTATATCCAACTGCAAAAATGTCGGTAGTTGACAAATTAATAAACGCAACATGACGCCACTACTTTTAAATCTAAAAAAAAAAAATCGATTCTTTGGATATCTATCACGAATTGCGAAAACTAAATGCACGTGGAAAACAACATAAATCAGTTTCTAGAATAACTGTGACAGCAATGAGTTTAACGACGAAATTCCACACTCCTGGCTACTATTCGACATTGACAGACTTGGCCATCTTTACTCCCAGCAGAAAGCACGCCGTCCAATTTTTTTTTTTAAAATAACGTTGGAAAGGTAATAAATCTCCCACCTTAATTGTGTCGTCTATTAAGAGTCGAGTGGTTGAGTCACGATTGAGTGCTCCCACTTATGATGTCGAACATTTGGGGTTAAAGGACCCATCGTCTAGCTGAAGGAGAGTACAAATGACGTCACGTGCGGGAATAATTGAATTGAAAATCATTCACCCCATTTTATATTTATACGAATGACGAAGGAATGTGTGCGTGGAGGGAAGGTTATTTTTAGAGTGAAACTACCAAATGGCGTCAGCACGATAAACTTGTGATTAGTAGTATTTTTAAATTTAAACAACCACAAAGATGGTGTATACACAAAAGATGGTAAAACTGTAACAGTGCAATCAGTCCCCCCCCCCCACACTACAGAGATCAGATAGAGAGAAAAAGAGAGAAAGTGGAGTAGAATAGAATATCACCACACTTAAAACGTGGGATGAGAAAGAGACAATGGAAGATTATTTTTTGAATATTTTATTGACCTTGAAAAGGGTGGTCAACACATTACAATTAATTATAAACACTAACAACAGACTCATACGAACACGATTAGATAACAATAACAAATGAATGATTGATATACAAAAATGAGTAAAAATAATAATGATGCACCCTCTCTACTTGAACACAAGTATGAGGCTGTGGATCCCACTGGGGCACTCCGGATCAGATAACGTCTGATGACGAAATGATCAACGGAAGTTCCAGTGGTGACTGTAAACTGCATATCGAAACATACACACACACACACACACACACACACACACACACACACACACACACAAACACACACATGCACAGACATACACATTGGTCTAAGTATAAACTTGCACAGAGCTGCCTGTGACGGCAACTCTACTTAGCTAATGAAAATTATTATTATTACTAATTAATACTTCATAACTACTTACAAGTGATGAGAAACTTAATTTATTTTATTAATGATCCTCTAGCAGACACACTCATCTCTCTCAGTTGGGCGCTGTAAATGTTTTTCTCTTCTACAACATTTAAGATAAATATTTACTGTCACACAATGATCCATAAGTGGAAAACTTCTTACTAAAGGAGATGACAAATCCGACTTTAATCTATATTTAGCTAGCCCCATCCACCCACTTTCTTCTCCAAGATTATCAATATGCATAAGAAGGTCAATAAATTTATAAAATCAATGATCAAATATACATATGACAAATAGATTACTTGGCATCAATATTTCCACAAACCCATGTTTGGATAATTTTCTATAATTATGCTTAAAATACAATCCAAAAATAGAGTCAATTCAAATCACAGGATGATCTTATCAGAGAACAGAAATGGAGTTAATAGAGATAAGTAATAATAATCTTTACATAACCTGATTCAGTGTGGTCTTAACAGTCCTTTGTGCACTTTGCCACATCACAAATTATAAAACAGTTCAATTTCCATGTTTCCCTCCTCACATTGAAACAGATTTGTTGTATGTTCTCTTGAAGTCAGCCTGGGCTGTTTTTTCACTGCTGTACCAGTTAATTCAAGCAGAACAATAATTGTAGTAATTTCTAGTGCTTCTCCATAGTAAAATTTTTCTCAATGCAGTGAGTATACTTTGCTAGCATGCATCAAATAGAGCGTAGTGATCCACTTTACACTTGCACACAGCATGACAGAATTCCCGAGTCTTCCTGGTCACAGTGGCTCACAGCCAGTGAATCAGCAGACTCAATCAACATGTAAAATTAGGCAACTGGAAAAGTTGATTGCTCACTGCAAAATATAATTAAGTAGCAAACCTAAGTTTCCAGTTTATCACTTTATAACTCCATTCTTTCTTACATTCCAGTCTCAAATTACAAATCCCTGCAATGGTATTTATTAGGCCAATACATGCACACAACATAAGAAATACAGCATATCAAAACAATGTCAAGTGTCTAGCAAACTACATGTGTGCAGCCTAGTTCAACCACTTATAGAAATAAAAGTCAACTCACATATTACATCTCTACAAAAAACATGCATATAACATATCAGTAGCAAAAATGCATGAAATATTTCTAAGTCCATTCTCTCTCAACCAGTCAGCTAACTCACCATAAAGCTAATGGCTGCCTTTCAAAACCAGACATTTTCTTGCCACTCCAAATTCAAAGTGATTAGACAGTAGAATTTTCTACAACAAGTAAATATTTTGATCTCAGCCCATTGGCTGGTCTCGTTCTCGTAAATCATAACCATTGGATAATAAAAACTACTCACTGGTTTGCATTACATCAGCAAATTCTAGCACATTCTCACCTCGAGCATTTACTTAAACTCAGACATTTTAAAAACTAACATCACAAGGAGTGCCCAAGTTCGGGGTCACTTTGACAATTTAATAGCTTATATAACAATTTAATTTTAAAATAGAGAAAGGCAAATGTGTTCCGCCACACTGCCACACATGAGATTATGAACTAGTCCACAGTGAGTCCCTTAACTTAAATATTTGTTACAGATACATAGCTAGGTCTTTGAATTTTGGTACATAATTAAAACTAACAGAGTCTCTGTAACCTACTTCAGGGATGGTGCCCATTTACTCTACAGGCAAGCTAATTCACATTGACCAATTTCAATGATACAACGTCTTTAACAATTAATAATATTTTGAATGGAAATCCCAAGTGGATAACAATTAGTTAAACTGCATTCTGGGTCATCTTTCAATCAATGTAGCTGACCTGCTAAACCTTGCATTTTTACCAGCCCGTTCCCTACCCACCCCCAAGCGAGAGAGTGACATGAGATCGAGAATGCTAGAGGCAAAAAGAAAAGAGATAGAGCGAAGGGCACAGAGAGAGAGAGAGAGAGAGAGAGAGAGAGAGAGAGAGAGAGAGAGAGAGAGAGAGAGACAAAGAGGAAAGGAAAACTGTTTAAACAGGGAACTATCCAATTTAGCTCCTCAGGTAATGAGTGTATAATTTGATACATCGCTCACGGAAAACAAATCTTACTGAAGACACTACCTATCTACAAATCCCTATACACTGCCCTTTTCGTTACAATTTTTTTTAAAAGGGTACTCTCCCATTACACACAGAGAAATCTTTCCCTCCACATTCCCTCAGCCCATACCACCATAAAAACCACCACTGTTTCAAACACTTCAACAATGCAATCAATCACCAAATCTACCATGATCCCAACAACCTATCAAACCCACCAACGCCATTACAGCCATCATCACTACCACGTAGTGATGTACCAAAGCAGACTATGGACAGAATGTGTCGTTATTCCGGAGAACTTGTTTATGGGTACCATTTCTTGAACGCACGTGAAATGCCAGACTGTTTTAATATTTACATTTTACAACTTTCTAGGAACACCACAAACCGATGACGTCATCCTCGAGATCGCTTCTCTTTGAAGCTTCGCAGTCTGATAAAAACCTTTCTATTCGGGTAGAAGTACCCAGGGAAGCAAATGAAAGTTGTCCGCACGACTTAGACTTTGCCTTACGAGTGTTGAAAACGTGTCTGATGACGTGTGCAAGATTTTAGCAGTAGCATAAACTGTGAGATCAGCCACTTACTTAGGGCCTGCCTAGAACCAGATTGGGCTGCCTAGAATCCAGACTGGATTTGCATATATGCAGTTTGAATAAACAGTGACACAGAAGAAAAAGAGCTATTCTTGCTGATGAGAGACTTTGTCCTGATAGCTCTCGGGGAAAAGGACAATGGTCTCTTTTGTGGCACAGCTTGAAAGGCAAATCCATTTTGTTAGCGCATGGAGTTCTGTCAACACATGTACTTGATTTATGTTGTCATTTTGCATGTGGATTAACCATTCTCTCTTGTTATATGACCTTCAATTTTCTTTCGTGTCTTGAGAAGGTTGTTTTTGGAAATTTTTTTTGCGTATTTTATGAGTAATGTTGACACGCGCTTCGAATTTTTTTCAGAATCAACGTACTGCAGAGTCATCACTAACATTATTTTTAATAACATGCAATTTTCTATTTCATTATAATTTTTATAACGATGCAAACATAGTTGATTTTAATGCACTTCACGGTGAATACATATATTTTTAATGCTTTCATTATGCTGAAAAAATGTAAATTAAATCGTACGCTTTTACTGTTTAGGGTTATGTGTGAGTTTCCCATGTGTTTTTCCTGTTTAGAGATAAATCGTGTATTTTTCTATTTACACCAATGTAAGTTAAATCGTGTTTTTCTATTTATACCTACGTAAGTTAAATCGTGTTTTTTCTATTTATACTTATGCGTGTTAAATCGTGTTTTTCATATGTATACTTATGCGTGTTAAATAGTATGTTTTTCTATTTACACTTATGTGCGTTTTAATCTTGTGTTTTTTCTTCTTACTAGCTATGTGTGTTTAATCGTGCGCTTTCTTCTTCATAGTGTCACGCGCGCGTGTGTGTGTATGTGTGAGCACACTTAATTGTTTTCTTCTGATATCGTAGAACACTTTCTTGAACACCGTCTTCCCTGTGTACTTAATATCTATAACGGTCATTGGTATAATTAACCATTCCGTTCCAAATGCTGCTGTATGTGACTCGGAAAGAAGAAAACAAATTAGATGGTGGTAAAATCTGGAATCTACAGCAAAGCGTAACAGTGTATGTCCCGTACAACAAGCACACCATTGTTTTTTGTGTGTTTTCTTCTTGTAACCCATACAGAACTTTGATTTAAGGCGCAGTTACACGTACAGAAATAACACTCAATTAAAAGAAAATATATATAAATTTTATTAATTAAAATATTTAATCATGTTTTTTTTAAAGCTTGGTAACAAAGGCCAAAACATTATAAGTTTGTTATACTGTAGATAATTCGAGTCTTTGCTAATTCTTTTAATAGCAATATAGCATTGCTTCGGCTGGTTGGCTGATTGGTTGGTTGGTTTAGTTTGGTTTGGTTTTTTAGAGTAGGATGGGTGGGTTTCGTAAAATTTCACCGTCTCAAATTTGTGGATAAAAAAAATAACCTAGGATTCAAGATGCAAAGTTTGGTTAGTGGCATACTTTAACCTGAGATCAATTGTCTCCCTTCTGCGCTCAGACGTCATGACAGTATCTGTGTTGGCGTACTTAATGCTAATGAGGCCGAATTGTGCTGTTCTTAAACATATAACACTCACATTTCTGAGTAACAAGATCTTCTCGCCAATTTTGTTTCGGTAAGCCTGAATGGCGAATCTATTCAGAGAGAAAACCTTATCGTGTACACGTTTAAAACATCTGGCGGACTTAATTGAAATGAAATGACATTTAAAGTATCCTTGCCGGGAATAAATCTCGGCTTCGCACACGACGAGGCGTGTACTATTTCTTTGTTACCATTACTTTTTTTTTTAGTGGCAAATAATGTTGGAATAAATTTGACAAGTAGGCATTACCTACAAGGAACTTACATGGTGATATTACAAACGTAAATTAATATGCTTCTTATCAGTTATTTATTTATTTTTTTTTTTGCTCATTAGATAAAAAAGTTTGTTTCAGTTTTAAATTTAAAAGCAGTCGAATTCATAAGCAAAAAAAAAAAAGCAACTCAAGCAAACTAATTTATAGTTTAATGTAAGACAAAAGATGAATCTTTTAATTTCTGTTTTAGTAAGTTCTTACTGGGTTTGTAGTGAGTGTTTAGTAAGTTCTTACTGGGTTTGTAGTGAGTGTTTAGTAAGTTCTTACTGGGTTTGTAGTGAGTGTTTAGTAAGTTCTTACTGGGTTTGTAGTGAGTGTTAAGTAAGTTCTTACTGGGTTTGTAGTGAGTGTTAAGTAAGTTCTTACTGGGTTTGTAGTGAGTTTTTAGTTCTTTAATGAGATCTAAGGACGATATTTAACACCTTCAATGGCATGGTACCAGTGATGTCAATCTGCGGGTAAATTTGCGGTGGATTAATTTCATGATCCAGATAGTAGCAGTCCCACCTTGTTTAGATTATAAGTTTATTGAATTTTGTTTCTTTAAAGTATAGATAGATAGATAGATAGATAGATAGATAGATAGATAGATAGATAGATAGATAGATAGATAGATAGATAGATAGATAGATAGATAGATAGATAGATAACTTCCTTGCAAACACACAGAGAAATGTCAGTTTGACTCGGGGAACACAACAGTAGCTCGGCCCAGGAAGACGCATTGAAAAGTGGCGCACGCGTGAGACAGCTAAGATGATTTAGTAGCTTTTTCGGTAGACATTATATGACCGTTTATTCTTCCCCAAGGATATTCTCCATCTAGTAATAGTGGCATGCGGGGACAAAAATCCTGCAACACGAGCTGGTAGCTCTGGAATGCACAGCTCGTTCCGGACGTCTTGCACTTAAAAGCAGAAATGTAGAATAATATCACTAACTACGTCACAGGAAAACACTCTAAGACCGCGTAACCCTAAACCAAGAAATTCGAACACTAGTGCCGAAATTCCGACGAATAGAAGCGAAGCCTGAGAGAAGTTCCGAGGGAGGATTAGATAGAGAAGAAAGCAGGGAAGAGTAGGGAAAGTGATAGAGGATGGGCGCGAAGAGGGAGGTAGAGACAAGAGAAAACATGCCAATCAAAGCCAATCCAAAAGGAAACCAACTCCCATTTGCAGTTAGTATTAATTAAATGTTGATTTAGAAAGCAAGCCCTAGAACTCTTACCTAATTCACAATTTCTTGTTGTTTAAACAAATATGCTTCAAAGCATAATACCAACGAATAATAATTATTTGTTTCAAGAAACAGATATTTAGTAGCTTTGAAGAACTCACAGTAAATAATGCTTAGCTAGACCAAGAAACCAAAGGCGAATTTCTACATCTACTTGTTAGTAGCAGTTGTAAGTTGGGTTAATTTGATTAACGTAGAGTGGAATTAAGCTGTTTTCATAATGGCTCTATTAACACGTGTAAGATCGACCTTTTCAGTTATAATTTTCATTGATTGTCGTAGGCAGGACGCAAAAACAAAAACGGAATAATCAAGCAGGCAAACAATTTTGGTGTAAAGATAGCCATCTTTTTATCCAACACGGTTATGTTATACCAATATATTTACCTTTAATTCCTGATTAAATTTTATTTATTTATTATATGCTTGTTATGTACGCATTTCTCCTCCCCCCCCCCCCCGGTCACAATCTCCACGCACACAATTCTTCTTAAAGTCAAGGTTTACAATCAGGGTTTACTGTCAAGGTTTACAGCTCCATTTTTAATGCTGCCCATTGAAAACTCTTTGACACATAGTGAGAAATTCTTGAGGTAAAGAGGGAAAGTCAGGTGCCGAATAAAAGAGATGTATATCAGCTGTTCACCCTTTCTTGTCTTGTGTTTGTCTCATCTCTAGTTCTCTTTGGAGGAGGAGGAAGGGGCGGGTCTAGATACTTCTTTGAAATCATATTATCTTCCGCTTTGTTGTGCTTCCGGACAGGTGCCAGTGAGTCTCTACAAGGAAGAAGAGTCAACTAAAAGGGAGAGCACATTCTGGACTTCAGGAAACGTCGGACCCTTCTTCGGGGAGAGGGTGGGTGGGTCGACCGCTTGTTTGACAACGCCCGCCCGGTAGATCTGCCCGTTGACAATCATTGCTAGCAGAGTCTGCAGTCTCCGGTGTGACGCCGTTGTAACTGACCATTGTGGAAGTCCGGGTGGAGCTTTCTATGCATCGCACCTGCTCAAACACGTCCGCCGTCGACGCAAAAGGTTACAACAACGTCCGTGTGATTAGGCTTTCCCCGAAGAGTGGCATTGTGGGAAGTAGAATCTCGAATGACCAGTCGGCGGCCGAGAGGTTGTCACAACAAGGTCCATCCTAGAAGCTCCAGTCCTAATGATTTGCAGAAGCCGCTGTTGTACACGCCGTGAGGAGCATTATAGCCCTGCATTTTGATTGGTAGAGGTTTGTCTCCCTTGAAGTCAAAGATAGTGCGTATTTTCCTATGGTGTCTTTTCAGTAAACAAGCTACGGTTTGAATTTCGTAGGAGATGGATAGGTGGTTGTGGTTACCTTCCATTTTAGGACAGCTTTATGAAGATGATCTACTTGTTTTAAATTTGTACTAATTATTGACTAATTCCACAGATAAAAATCACTTTCTTATTAAGAATGAAAACAACAGTTCATAGTTGGCACACGAAGTCTTAAGTACAAAGAATGAAAAGAATCAGAGAATGCTGCTCACGGCACTTCAAATGCCTGAGAGTAAAGTCTATAGGCCGGTAGATATTTATAGATCTCAATACAGTGCTGAGATCGAATTCTAAATTCACAACTGGAAAATTTAAACTGCTTTTGCGTCTTTAAAAAGTGACGTTTAGACTTAGGACCTAATTTATTGGTTCTATCCAACAGATGAAAACTTAATCCAATAAGAAACCGTTACTGATCATTTTAAGTGTTACCCGGTCATCTAATCGAGAGGTCAGTGTCATACGCGTTACCTTATTTCTACGTTACCGCTTGTGCCTTCTCTCGTCTTGACGCGAAACAGCATTAAATCGACGTAAGCCTGAAGCATCCTCACCATTTAAAATGGGAGAGTTGCGAAAGACAAATTCAACGAACGACGAGGACGACAGACGAATCCCTCCCCCCCACTCCTCCTCCTTCCTCACCCTCTCCAAGCGCGGAAGCCGGAAGTGCCCCCCCTACATGACCAACCAACCAAAGACAAATTCTTTAGAACAAGACTTGCTCTTCATTTTAAAAAAAAAAAGCCTGACTGAAGTAAAAGTCACCGGTAACAGAACAGGATCCAGAGTAGGTATTTTATTTATTAAATGGCACAGATCAAAAGATCATGCGAATGGTGTTAAAATGAAAATAACAGGCGCATTCAAAATTTCACATCAATGTGTGTGTGTGTGTGTGTGTGTGTGTGTGTGTGTGTGTGTGTGTGTGTGTGTGTGTGTGTGTGTGTGTGTGTGTGTGTGTGTGAAGACCAAAAGTGATGTTACAATATTGCCACGCACAAAGGCAAGTTATCTGTGCTTTCTAACTTTCATATGCCAAGGCTAAATTAGCACGCGAAGCTTACATTCACAGACTAGTGTCCAAAACACGTTCAGCTGATTTCGGTTTAGTTGTTCATTCATTCGCGCCACCCACCCTCACCGAAGGATAAACTAACCAGAGACTTAAGAGAGCGAGCGAGCGGTTAATGATTCACATTTCTGCTATCTCTATTCCCATGTGAATTCAGTTGTTCATATTAAAGAAATGCCCACCAAGAATGTCACGCACGGAAATGGAGGGTGTGGTTAAAGTGTGACATGCTGCGACAGAAGGGTCGAGAAATTATGACATTCAAGAGTTTTGTTTTTAATTTGAATTTTTGTGAAGAGAAATTTATTTTAGTTTTATTTAATCAGGTTTTTATTTGTATAGAATTGTTTTAATATTGCAACCTGAACACCATATGTACCAGCTGTACCAAAACAACAACAACAAAAAACAATAAAAGAATGAGGCTTTTGATATAGGCATGCTGTTCAAAATACCTTTAGACTTTTGAACACATTTACAGTTATAGAGCTTTTGCTTACTAACATTCGCTGTAGATAGTATTTTAAAAATTACTGGTACAAGCATTTTTTGTGTTAATGGTAAATATAAACAACACTACCATCTGTTCTCAGTGAAGTATGATATACATGCAATATACTATCGCCACATATGACGTGTCTCCACTTTAAAATTGTTTAATTAAGTGAACGTGTGAAATGCTTCAGAATAGCTAGCATAATGCTATTAAACAATGTAACAAATTAATGTGAACTTATACATCACTGCTTTCGTTTACAGGAAAGAGAAGGATCGGTAGACTTGTGACCATACATCACTGTGACGGGTTGGTGAAATGAGGAGGGGAACAATTGCCTCCCAAAGTCAAGACATACTTGGTAACCACCCTTAATTTGGGGACGTTGCGACATCGCTATTACTAGCGTTGTCGTCTATATCCTCCTTCACAATATAAAAAACTTTGATACTGGGTACAGTTATATCCCTTTCCTACGTAAGGTCCCAGTTAAAATTCACAGCTTCACAACGCTCATGACCTCCTGAACAAAGCTCAAGGTCACGACGTCTCATGTTTGCCTCGCGTTTTGGAGTTTGCATATCGGCTTCACGATTAATCCCAAAGACAAAACAACAAAAGCAGGAATTTTATAGAACAACGGTGGACAGATATTTTGACGGTCAAGACCAGCAGGCCAGGACGCCAAGACAAAGTGGCGGGTTTGTTTTCTCTTCGCCTTCTCGACCAGTTCTCTTCGTCCCGTGCACACATGTTCCCGAAGAGTTACCGTTCCTGCACACACAAGAGGCGTTGTGCTGGAAACAAAACCTCGTCCGGTCTCGCCTACGTGCGAGATCCGACGGTATTTCTTTGAAGTTGGCTGTTCGTTTGCTGCAAAACAAGAACACTTGGGCTCCAGATTTCTTGATTCTGCATTGTCTCCATCTCAATTACTCTGTCCTGGCGGTTTTTTCATCTTCGTGTGAATCATTCTAAAGAAAACGATCAGCCGTTACTGCCGCTCTCTGGCATAATTTTGAACTTATAATTAAGGTCCAATCAAATAAATAAAACCATTGCCCCGAGGTTCCGTCCTTTCGAAGTGTTTGCACGCCAAACATTGGCCGCGACTCGGCCACTGGCGTGAAGAGAAACTTAAAAAGCAGCATTTGTGCAATGTGGTCAGACGGTTTTTTTTTTCTGTGATGGGTTTGTTTACTTTCATTAATCTAATTTTGCAATTACTCTCTTCGGTAATGGTTGGTGGCTGGGCGATCGTACAATGAATCATTTGTTGTACAAGTTCAGTTCCTTCAAAAGAGGTTTAATATTGATGTGACAAACATTTAACAATGCTGCATGTCCAATTCAGATACTTTTCTCACAGCAAACCAAGTTTAAACAGTAGATATGGCACTCGAAAACGTATTGATTTCAGCCAAGAAGAGGGGAAGGGTGTCTTGTAACAATCACCTATTTTTGCCTTTTATATAACGCATTTACTGGACATTTATGTTCGGAGCATTAAGGGAAAGATCTGTAAACGTCTTGAGAAACGCGAAGAAATTATATTGTTTATATCTACTGAGCCACTGGCTCCTAAATTTTCTGTTTCGTAAAACTTGACATGCACGTATTGAGACAATGACTGTACATACAGTATACTTAGTCCACAGTGACATTTATTAAATCAATAGACGCTTTTGGAACTTAACTGTGGAAAGAAAAGAAATGAGGTATCGCTGCTATTTTTCTCTTAATGTTAAGGAATGTACCGAAGTCGGCAATTAGTCTTCATTCGTTTGTCTAGAAACAAAGCCAGGACCATGCCACAGTTCGTGGTCATTGGTGAGAATTTGAAGCTTCAGTTTCTAAATAATTTCTGTTAGAAAAGATACAAATAAAAGAAATAGCACTATTCGCCCATTTATTCATTACAAGTAGATGTTGCAATCGTACATACAAATCCACGCGCATACTTACAGAAATTTAGACAAAGCTATCGCCTGTCTCGAACAATCGATTAAAGTGACTTACTAGCATAACAGATACGTAGGTAGGCGGACAGACGAACGGACGGATAGATAGATAAGTCGGTAAGCAGATAAGTAGCTAATTTAATGAGTAAAATTAGCAAGCAGAATTCTAAGTGGAATAAATAATTTGGGAGGGATGGGGCTCAAACAACTAATAAAAAGAGCATTTGGTCTCTTTGGGCGCGTAATACCGACGGTTTTTCTGGACGAGAATTGAACTGAAGGACTTCATGTCCGAAAATGACCGAAATGCTAGTATGTCATGTTTTGTTTAAGCTAAATGGCTTCTTACTGGCGAAACCCTAGATCATACTTCCTAGATAACACTGGGAATCGGAACTAATGTTTACGTACTGGAGTCCGCCGCTCGGAGCTGAGATCAATCAATCTATTTCCCATGGTCTAAGGTCATCGAATTATCGTAACCCGGCGCCTGCGAGACACTTAGGCACTAAGCAATATGCAGTTTTACATACGCACAGACATGCACACACACGCATACACATTTACAGACACATATATAAAACGACATGCCCACATACAAGCATTTATACGGATAGTCAGACATACCTACACATACACTTAATAGAAATAGGGAGAGTGTTTGAGAGACACAGACAGTCGGACAGAATTCTAGAAAGATGGATGGATAATTATACAGATAGTGGAACGAATGGATGAACGGACGGAGAGAGAGAGAGCCTAGTATTTTATATTTAAATATTTTCACGATAAGTCTTGATAATTAGACATTGATTAAGCATCGATCATGTAATGTTACATTTCTGTCACCTTTATTGGATACTTAGCGTTACGATAAGAGAAAAGACCGAATGATCTAGAGAAATACGTTTATTTATAACTTTTATCTGAGCGCTATAATCCTTATAACGCTATCAATATTTATTTCCGTTTAGACTTCAGTCTCTTACCCACAAGACCGTAAAATGGTCCAGTTCTAGCTGCGAGAGTCAGTTCCAAAGAATTTAAATGAACTAATTCCACCAAATAGCGCGGCCCATGAATATTCATGTCTGGAGTAAACCTCGAACGTCGTGCTGGTCTCAGCCATCTTACCATTCCATTGCAGAACTGGACTGCATGAATCCCATTGATGGCGTGTTCACGTCCAGTAGGCGAGTGAGAAACTGATCAGGAACAAGTACAACGTGAATCTGTGACAACTTGTAACGCTAAACTCTTCCTACTCAATTATCTATGAAAGATGTAACGTGAGTGTGTGGCAATTTGAAACGCTATTCTCTTACTACTTATTTATCTATGATAGAAGTCGTTATATTCTTGTGGGCCCAATACAGTTTATTGAGCAATTCCGACTGAGAGCTCCAAATGGGCGCTTATGACAGACTCAGAACCCATTGGTTTACGAACCCGACTTGGAATTTAAATGAACACAAATTGGAATCCAAATGGTATACAAACCCGATTGGGAATCAAAATAGTATACGACCACAACTTGGAACCATAATGGTATACATACCCGACTTGGAATCAAAATGGCATACAAACGCATCACGGAGTCCTACTGGTATTTATATGCGAATTGGAATTAAAATTAAGTACGAACCCAACTTGGAATCTAAATGGTATACGAGCCCAACTTGTTATACGAACTTAATTTGGGACAAACCCGACTTGGAAAAAAAAATGGCATGCGATCCCAACATGGAACTCTAATAGTATACAATCTCGACTTGGAATCAAAATGTTATACGAACCAAACTTAGAACCCTGATGGTATATGAGCCAGTGCTATACATACTCGTCTTGGACAACCCAACCAATGACACATGTAAATGATTAAGAGTTCTTATGATGTTTGAACTCAGCTGGGAACTCGAACGGTCAACGAACTCGACTTGGAGTCTTAACGATATATGAGCCCGACTGGGAATTCAAATAGTATATGTGACAAATTTTAGAAACCCAACGGCATCATAAGTGCCAAACGAGGAACCTGAATTGAACCCTACAGGAACCTTAATAGTGTATGAACCCCACTGGAAACCCTAGTCCCTAATTGCGTATACCAACCCAATGTGAAAATAATGGCTACAGTGTAGCTCACCGCACTGTATCAGTACAATGTGTAAATAATGGCTACAGTGTAACTCACCGCACTGTGTAAATAATGGCTACAGTGTAACTCACCGCACTGTGTAAATAATGGGCTACAGTGTAACTCACTGCACTGTGTAAATAATGGCTACAGTGTAATTCACCGCACTGTGTAAATAATGGCTACAGTTCAGTGAGCTACACTGCACTATATCAGTACACTGTGTACACATTGGAGTGTAGAAAATAAAAATATTATTCCAGAACATTAGTGGATCAGGTTTTAGTTCCAGAGAAAGAGAGGTGCTGTCAAAGCCTATGTGACGAAATTGGGCTTGTTGTTGTTGTTGCTGTTGTTGTATTCTTTGCATTGTGTACGTGCATTGATAACCGCGGCCATCGCAGATATTATCGTTAATTCTAGCAATTTCAGAAGCGGCTGACCGTTAGCGGTTGGTGTACTACTGGTCAATTCATCTCACAGCAAATTTAACGCACGGGTGCTTTCTGACCAAGAGTCTTCAGACGCGAACAGTACTGTCAGAACGGAAATTTCTTAAGTTAATTCTGATTTTCGCACTGGGAAGAATTCAAAGCTTCAAATGTGTCATAATCCTTTTGAAAACCCAAAACAAAAAAATGAAAATGTTATGCTTTATTATATATGTTAATGCAAATAGTAAAAGGAATAATAGAAATTTAAAAAATAAAATATTTTCATCGTTTATTTTCGAAGACCTATATTTTGGTGCAAAATACAAGAATTGAAATTATTGACTACACTTTCGAGGGGACGTCTACCGTCTAACTCATTCAATAAAAAAATTGAAAGAAAGAAAGTTAAACTAAAAAAAACAGGAATGAAACAAGAAAGAAAAACAAAATCAAAATGCAGACTTTTTCTATTCGGCGAAAATGTAGAAGAAAGTAACACAAGTGAAAAGATAAAACAATGAAATATAAATGATCGAAAAACAGTAGAAATTTAGTGGTAAAAACAGTAGAAATTTAGTGGGTGATTGCTTGATAGACATAAAATCCTCCTTCCTATACTGAACACTGACGAATCTTGTTGCAAGATATTATTTCCAAATTTGGGAGTTCATACAAAGGACAAATTTATTTAAATATTTAAATGAGAATTCTTGTCTGTGTGGCCGTTTTATATTAAGATAAGGAGCTTTTGAACAAGAAAATTTTATTTAAATATTTAAATGAGTCGAGTTCGGGTGCCTGTTGCATGTTATTGAAATAAATGGAGCCAGCTTATGAACAAGAAAATCTTATTTAAATATTTAAATGAGTCGAGGTCGGGTGCCTGTTGCATGATATTGAAATAAATGGAGCCGCACAACAAAAGAAAATCTTATTTAAATAATTCAACCGATAAATCCGGCACGAATGTTCCGTTTGAAGAATCAGGAGATGCGTATGCTGAAAGATCTGTCCCCTCCCTTACTCACCCCATCCCGTTCTTGTATCACTTCACGCGCATTCCTACAAAGTTATACGTTTTTTGTTGTTTTTTTTTGTGGTTGTTTGTGTTTGTTTATTTGTGTGCTTGCTTGTTTACTGATATGCCAGCATACAGAAATAGATTTCTTTTCTGAAAAAAGCCACCAACAAATACATTAAAAATCAGCAGAAAGAAAACGATCAGAGTGACAGAAATGAGATGACTAAAGCACAGAGACGGACAGATAACAGAAATGAGATGACTAAAGCACAGAAGCGGACAGATGACAGAAATGAGATGACTAAAGCATAGAGGCGGATAGATGACAGAAATGAGATGACTAAAGCATAGAGGCGGATAGATGACAGAAATGAGATGACTAAGGCAAAGAGGCAGACAGATGACAGAAATGAGATGACTAAAGCACATACATGCCGACGACAGAAATGAGATGACTAAAGCACATACATGCCGACGACAGAACGATGAGGATGGGGTCAAAGTATTTCAATCAAAACGCAGACACACCGTCACTATTAAGCACACACTACTTCGGTCACTTGTATATCTCACCGCCACACACACACACACACACACACCACATACTTCCACACGCGCGTGTGCACGCCTACTCTTCCTAGTATGCAAAAGCAAATACTTGAAGGAGGGAGTTCTCTAAGAAATAGAGATAAACATCCCTCTTGTGCGCAAAAACACAGACCCTCAGAAAGCCAAAGAGTACTTACGAACCTACGAAAATGCATTGGCAGCTAAAATGATTTAGTACGGGTGAGGTTGTTTCACTTTTTAAAACTTAATATTTTTTTTTTTTTGCAACCCTAAAAATTGATCATTCAACTTTCTGGTGTTATGGAGAGTATTTTAATCTGCCACTTGAGAACCAAACCTTCTTTGGGGCATATTTAGCCGGTGTAATGAAAAGAGTAGCGGCAACATTAATATATTAGGTTGTCTGCCCTTTAAGGGAAAGAGACCGTCAGTTTGAAGGTTTCTCGTGTTCCTCGCATGAATTATCTCAGTGGTGTGTGTGTGTGTGTGCGTGCGTGCGTGCGTGAGTGTTGTGTGTGTGTGTGTGTGTGTGTGTGTGTGTGTGTGTGTGTGTGTGTGTGTGTGTGTGTGTGCATACACGCGCGCGGTTATTTTAGATACATCTGCAGTTTTGTTTATGAAGAATGACATAAGAGACTTGACTGATTAACTGATTGATTAAATTGTTGTTTTTTAAATGAAGTAGTTCGATGTTTATATAGCAATGTAGAATAATTTCATTTCGGTTATTTTGCTGTTTGTGGACGACAGTTTGATCTTTATTGATTATTCCAGCTGTACTCTAGATTCACAAAAAACAAGCAATATGGCGACCGCTTAATGTGAATTAGAGCTATAATGAATGGCCTCTTTGCGTTTGTTTGAATATGAATTTGGAACAGTATTGGTTGGCTGCTTTTGGGGGGTTTGAAGTGAAGTACAGTTTTGTATTGAGTGATTGCTCTGTTAGTTTATTAAGTGAAGGATAGAACTGTATTATTCTATTAATTTGTTTTGATTTATGGTGAAATGCAAACCTATTGTGATTAGTTTCTTTCTTTATTGATTATAGGTGAGCTATGTATGTTTTGCTCGAATACTTTGCCTTTATTTATGGTGAAATGATACAGCTTCATCGACTGAGTACTTTGCCTTTTGTTTATATGAAATTTGCAACTGTATGAAAGATAATTCTCTATTGACTGACTGCATTGGTTTTGTTAACAGCACAAGACGTGTCTTTAATGATTGATTCACTGTTTATATTTATAGCAACAACAAAAAACAAGAAAAAGCATTACATTGAAATATTTGATTGACTTTGCTTTGTTTCTGTTTATAGTAAAGATAGAGCTATAATGATTAATTCTTGTATTGTGTTTATTTGTGGTAAAAGATGGAATTGTAATGGTTAATTCAGTTATTGTGTTTTGTTTATGGTAAAACATAGAACTTTAATGATTAAATCTTTTATTGTTCTTTTATTGTATTTTGTTTGTGGTGAAAGTGAGAACTATTTATAATAATTAATTTTTATACTTGTATTTTGTTTATGGTAAAAGATAGAACTATAATGATTGACAGTTTTCTTTGCTTACTTTATTGTGAATGACTGATGAATTAATTGAAAACTTTTTATTTTGTTAATGGCAACCAATAGAACTATAGTTGTTGATTGACTGGCTGATTGATTAATTGATTGATTGATTGAAATGTCACAAAAAGGATATAGAGCAATACTGATTTTCTTAGTTTCTATTTATGAAGTCTAGAATCTATAATAAATTATTTATGTGTTTTGTCACATGTCCAGTTTTCATTTTATGACCCTGTCCTAATTTAAGCATTAATCATCAATATTAATCTATAGGATAATCCTCAACATTAGCAACAGCTGGACTTTGTCTAACTTATCTCCCTTTCAAATGCCATAATCTCAGCTAGATTGTCCATACATGGCACCTAGTCGGATAAGTTAATTGACTTCTTGCCACAATGTTATCTCCCCTTTATCTATAGATTAATAAATATAATTCTTTATTCCTCTATTCACGGCTCAACCCCAGTGGCAACCTTGGTCGTTACAGGCACTTATGTAATAACATATTGAGATAACAGTTTAAGAAAATTAAATATAAAATTAAATTTGAAACAAGAAAATGAACAAATTGATTTCCATAAATACAGAATGTTATCACATGACCCAATAAGTCCATTTACTGTCCACACCTTGAAAATCTATTTCGACTCTCTTTAGACTTAGCTTTTAATTGAACATGTATTGTTGTCCACTGACACACGCTGACGTCTGTGACCTTTGGCAACCCCTCACGGTTCAACAGGCTGTGATAAGGATTCAGCACAGATGCTCGCTCGCTCAATGATGTGTTTAGGCTCCTGGCTTCAATAAGTCTGGACTCCCATCAAACCAGCATTTTAGCAGTCAGATCAGAATTCTGAGGTGAAACTCAGGACCAGCACTAGGTGTTCTCGTATAGGTGTGGTCATAAATGGACGTAGCAATCACCCCTGGTATGTTGGCACTATTCTGTCTGCACGTCTGATGCGGCCAACCCATTCACGTGGTTTTATCAATGAAATGAAGGTCAACTAACATCTTAGTGCTACGTCATTACCCGGTAAGCAAATGACCATACATGGATAGTTAGTATCCGATTTTTGGTGTGACCTTCACCTGTGATCTAACCTACTTTCCCCAAATGCGTAAACAAGTCTTCCCACGGCCTTTGCTTTAATCCTCAACGGAAGTTTCTCAATGGACACGTCAGGTTGTGGAAAAATCCGTATATAAAAGAAACAGTTAATAATATGAAAAAAAAATATTAAAATTACAAAATTACATAATTTGTTTTAATATACTTTCACATATTTAAAATCTGGTGAAGTATGGTAGCCGACTGATTGATATCTGCTTGTGGTCAAAGGCAATGATGTTTGATTTATTGATGTTTTGTTTGATGAACGGCTGACTCTGTTCATTGAAAATCTTATGCCAAGTAATAGAATAAGTATTAATAACTGTGTGCGTTTACTTATATCTATATACTTTAAACAAATACACATAAACCAATAGACAATAGTGAACACTCACTTTCCACCTAAATTTTAAAATGAGTGTTGGGGTGTTATTAATGAACTAACTCTTCAAGCAAATGTAAAGGGACATAATTATTTCCAAAATGTTCACATCACGTTTAAAGTTTCGAAAACAATTCTTCTGGTTTTTATGATTCGACCATGTCAGCAGGATCGGTTTTAGTTTGTTGTAGCTAGTTTTGTTATTCACTTTAATCGCTTCTTTGAATCGTCACTCTACTCTCTGCTTTCAGCCTCTTAATTGTAAACTTCACTTTAACCACCTCCTTTAATCTTCATTTTAACCACTTCTTGGTAATCTTCACTTTGACTGCTTATATGAAGTATTCATTTTAACCACTTCTTGGTAATCTTCACTTTGACTGCTTATACGAATATTCATTTTAACCACTTCCTGGTAATCTTCACTTTAACCGCTTATATGTAGTAATAATTTTAACCACTTCTTCGTAATTTTGATTTTAACTGCTTTTCGTTGTTGTTGGAAATTTTCAGTACAATCACATCTTCATAATTTTGATTTTAACTGTTTCTTTTATTCTTCATTTTAACCATATCATAATCTTCAT
The DNA here is from genome assembly GCA_028829895.1 of Sinotaia quadrata. Taxonomy (NCBI): domain Eukaryota; kingdom Metazoa; phylum Mollusca; class Gastropoda; order Architaenioglossa; family Viviparidae; genus Sinotaia; species Sinotaia quadrata. The sequence continues at coordinate 63,590,243 of CM054179.1, forward strand.
TTTAACCACTTCTTTATAACTTGACTTTAAGGAATATTTGTAAGACATGAAAATTCAAGCAACGAAATGTAGTGCTTAAAGTTATGTGGTAGGTCTGAAGTCATATGAAGGTTAAAGTCTTGTGATGCAGTCATGTGGGTTAGTCTACTCTAAAGCCATATAAAGGTTAAAGTCGTGTGCTCTTTAAAGTCATGTTGTTAGTCTGAAGTCATGTAAAGGTTAAAGTCGTGTACTCTTTAAAGTCATGTGGTTAGTCTGAAGTCATATAAACGTTAAACTCGTGTGATACCTCAAGTCATGTTGTTAGTCTGAAGTCATATAAATGATAAAGTCGTGTGATGCCTAAATTCATGTGATTAGTCTAAAGTCATATAAAGGATAAAGTGTGCTCTTTAAAGTCTTGTGGTTAGTCTGAGGTCATATAAATGTTAAACTCGAGTGATGCCTAAATCATGTGGTTAGTCTGAAGTCATATAAAGGTTAATGTCATGTGCTCTCTAAAGTCACGTGGTTAGTCTGAAGTTAAAGCTAAAGTCTTGCAGCGCCTAAAGCCTTTAGCTGCATAAGTAATTTGGTATCCACTGTTGTCGTCGTTGAAAGTCATTGTAGTTTTAATTCACAATGCCATGCTTTTGTAAGTAGACAAACCTGTCTTTAATTTGCGTTTGTATGCGTGCATGTACATTTGTACGTGCATGTATGCGCGCAATTTGTCCGTACTCAAGGGACAACAACTCGAGGCCTGAATCCAGTTTGTGACAACAGGCAAAAATGTTGCGAAAACATCCACAGAATGCTCGGCGTGTTTATGTGGTATGATACTTTTTAGTCCTTGTCGCTGTATTGCTGTGCTGGCGTATCTTGCCTGCTAGTGAAAACAGCTGAATGTCCCTCCCTTGGTAGATCTCCCGTCCAGAGAGTAAAAGAGGTCATTGCAGGTCATTTGGGCTGAAGGGAAGTTGGGGAAGGGGTGTCGTTTGGATTTTTTGGATTATTTTTCTTTTTCTCCGAAGGGAATATCGAGAACGACCACAAATGCTAATCAGAAATCGAGAATAAAAGAAAGAGCCATGTTTTGTGGAGTAGCGGAAAGTGTAAGGGTAGACAACTTGTTGGGGTGTACTGTACATGTGCCCTATTTTAAGATGAATTTTATACGGCCGTATCTCGTGCTGTCTTGCCAGTAGAAATGCAAGGCATATTATAATATATATTGAATTGCTCTGTTATAATACATTACTCTGTACTGTCAATGAAATTAACGCTTCCTTTCTTTATAATATATTGAATCGCCGTTTTGTGGCATATTGCTCTATACTGTCAGTGGAATTAACTCGTACTACAGGAATAAGTTTGGTACACACACACACACACACACACACACACACACACACACACACACACACACACACACACACACACACACACACAACGCTTGCGCGTGCAAACATTCCATACAAACACATTTACAGGTATTCATGCAAACACACATTTATTAGCATACATATGCATATCCGCGCACCTATATACACAGAAACATCTGCGCGCACGCACGCACACACACAACGATAACGACAACAAGCACGAGATCATGCCATAAAAATATTACTATTAATTAAATGCTAATGTCCACTACACAGTCATGAGCTGATTTCGCGCAATTGACATAACTTCAAAGGTAGGCTGATATTTGGTTTTGACTCTCATAAATGTGTTTACTCCTCCCCCATTTCTAGTAATAGTTGGAAAACGGACTTTCTTCCCACCCACACCCCTTACACACTCACTCAATGGCCCATGAGTCCGTGCCTTAATTATGATATGCAGAAAGATTTTAATTAATACAATTCTCCGAACCGTTTTCTTAACAGTAGATCATTTGAATATTTAGATCAGTTCAGAATCAAACGGCTTAATATGCATCCGGTCAAAGGATGATGACTGGCGGAGGATGTCGGGATTGGGTGGGTGGGTGTGAAGAAAAGATTCACTGTGAAACATTTGCTATGAGTAACAAATGCATAGACTGACCATTACGATGTACCTGTGATGTCGGGCGTTCTCTCGACATTTTCAGTCGAGGAAATTGCATGCTTTTCAACGTTTTTATGATATGGTGAGTGATTTTAACGCATTTATTTATTATTGCACGATGATTTTTAACACTTTTAATGCGACCGTAGGGTTTGTGACGCATATTTGATGACATGGCATACTTTTAAGCGTATTAGTGATGTCATCGCATAATTTTAAATGCAGTAATGATGAAATTCACAAGTCGAAGTTACATTGTCAGTTTTTTAAAATATTATTTAGGCAAGGATTAACTTAACTACCCAATCCGAGCACAGATCTCACTCTTCCTCGCTATCTGAACACAGTGATAACTTATGAGTTTCTCTAAATGCCTACCCAACGCAGCAAAACTCTGGCAGCCATTCTCGGGCTCTGAACATCGCACGCTATTCATTAAGGCAGCCGCGCTACTGACTGAAAAGCTATCCGTGAAACTATCCATATGCTATCCACATTTATCCACAAAGTAAAGAAAAACAAGTATTGCTCGATATGAACTGTCATTTCTTTTTCCTTTGCGGCTTTGGAATTTATCTACAAATAAGCTCAGAAGGACGACTGTCCCAACAGATCTGATACTACTTACATTTCTTACAATAACACACATAGACACGCACAAACACGTACATACAAGCACGCACGCACAAACACGTACATACAAGCACGCACGCACGCACACGTGCACACTTTGTGGTAAAACGAAACTGGGAAACGAGACTCTTGAAATGATGTCCAAATCACGATAAGTGTCAATCCACCCTAGACAGCAAGAACCTGTGCAAAACTTAAAGTAGTCTTTGTCAATCTTGTCTATTCGTACGATTCAAACGTTATCTGTCAGCTTACAGAACAGAAGGAGAAGAGGAAAGAAGTGGGTGGGAAGCGAGCTGTGTTTACCCCTGTCGCAAGTTTGAATACCGCCGACTTTGAGCGGGACAGGTTTCAATTACAGTCGTGTCAACAAACTGGATGTGTGCAAAGCAGAGAGGAGCCCGTCTCTTTGAAATTAAAAACCGCAGTAGTCGTCTGCTACTCGGAGGAACCTTGGTCGACAGTGGTTCTTACGTCTCTGAGAGTCTGGCAGATCCAAGACAACGTGGACCGCAGTGCCGGTCTTTGTGGTGGAGCGGACAAGTGTGGGAGAGAGAACGGACATCAAAGCCATAGCAACTTGTCCTGGAATTCGCCGAGAGATCCAGTCCCTATAAGAAGTGGGAAGGGGGATTGATTTTTGTTTTGTTTCTTTTTCTGAAATAACCGTTAACGCTTGGGAGAAGTGCAACAGATTATGAGGGGAACACATCCCCTTCTGTAAATTCGCATGTACATGGACATCCATCCATTCATTCACACACTCATTCTTTAAAGACAAGCTTTGGCAACAAGTCGGTTTTATATGGGACCTCGAAATATTAAAACTGGGCAAATCAACCACTGACTCTGTGATCGGTATCATACGTTTAACGTAAAAAATAATAATGACACTTGGAAACTGAAATAGTCTTATTTCATGGACAAATAACTGTCCTACGTCACATACCGCCTGAACCTTGACACACACAAGCAGTTCATTTGTGCTGGTGATTGACAGAAACCCGAATGAAAAATTAATAGCTATGCGGGTCGCAAAATCAGCGAGTTAAATTTGCCTATCACTGTTTCTAGCCTTAATTGTTATTTAAATTGTTGAATTGTCAAAGTAACCCGACCTTGGGAACTTCTTATGATGGTATCTTTGTAAGTGCCAGAGTTCAAGTAAACACTTGAGTTGAGAAAAAATTGCTGATGTAATGCAAACAATTGAGCAGTTTTTATTATCCAATAGTTATGATTTACGAGAATGAGACCAACCAATGGGCTGAGATTAAAAGTTTACCTGCTTTAGAGAATTCTTTTCTCTGATCACTTTGAATTTGGAGTGGCAAGATGTCCGGTCATGAAAAGCGGCCATTAGTTTAATGGTGAGTGGTTGAGAGAGAATGGAATTAGAAATAGTTCGTGCATTTTGTTATTGATATGTTATACTTGTGTTTTACATAGAGATATATTATGTGAGTAGACTAATATTTCTACAAATGTTTGCACTATGATGCTTATGTGTAGTATGCTAATGCTTGACATTGTTTGTAGTGAACCCTCTCATTAAAACTTATATTTGGTATTTATTATGCTGTGTGCATGTATCAGGCTAATAAATACTGTTACAAGAAACTGTAAGTTCAGACTGGAGTGTAAGAAAGAATGGAATTATAAAGTGATAAAATGGAAAATTAATATTTGCTCCCTGATTTATATTTTACAGGGTTAAACAGCCTTTCTTTGCTTGTGTGATTTGAATCTGGTTACTGTTTGTAAACCTCTATGACCAACCATTGTAAAGGTGGGGAGTGGTGTGCAAGTGTGGAGAGTACACTTTGATGTATGGTGACACAGGAGCAATTTCTGGTGTTATTAGAAATCTCTACAACTTTTAGTCTGCTTGAATGAACTGTGAAGCACTACAAGGTTCTTGATTAATTAATCGTCAATCTCTATCTGCGTGATAATTTCTTTTAATCTATACACAAATAAGATTCTTCCACTCAATCAATCAGTCACCCGGCAGGGTCTTGGTCTTGCGGTTGAGAGTGACTAAGTCTGGCCTTGTAAGGTCTACCCACTGGTTAACTCTCCTCTCAAGCATTACATGTCTAGAATAGCAGATTCCACAGCACTATCTTGTCCATCAATCTGTCTTTCCTAGCCCTTCAACAATCTCTCATCACTGTGACAGGAACTATCCTAAAACGTGTGTAACCGACTTTCTATGTGTCATTACGTCATTGGCAGACCCCACCTGTCATCTACACATGTACCCCTCTACTACAATAATAAGAGTGGATAGTTTAACAATTCAACAATTTTATTAAAGAAAGGAAAAATAATAAAATTAACTCATTTACAATTTTGATAATAATATATCCACACTAAGGTAAGATATAGAGGCCACAGATTTCACAACACTTATTAACTTAGAAGAATAAAACAGTCATTAATTTTATCCCCTAAAACAATTATTAGGAGGATACATACACAAGTTAATATTAATGCTTTTCCTAGAACAATTACTAGGCTTCACTACGATCAAACATCAATATTTTCTAACCTCTAAATAATCAGAATAAGAAAGAATCAGAATGAGAAATTATGTTAATCATAGAACAAGCACAGGTTTACACATGAGCATGACTACAATTCACCTGATGGTTTGTGGGCATCGTTCCCGGCTTGCGTGGTTGTTGTGTCAGTCACTGGTTATCTGCATTAGCCTTTTCACACTGATGAAATGTTCAAAGAGTTCAGTACTATTTAGTTCACAGTTTAGTTATTAATTAACACAGATGCTGTCATAAATTAACATACAGTCCAGTGTAATTCCAGTTCCACAACACTTATTAGTAAACCACACTTGGAATACATCAATTCACCATCCAGTCACTTCTTCTGCTCTTTGTTACATCTGTTCATAGCCTCCCCACTTGATAGTATGCCTAGTCATATGGACATTCCTGTAGCAAAGCTAATTTGCCATAGCACGCCCCTTAGGAAACAGCTCACTGTCACAATCTCCAAATTGTGGTCTGCATAACCCCACTCTGGTGTCCTATCTCTAGTTCTGGCTTAGTAATACCTCAGTGACTGTAGACTTTGGACCAAGGCAACATCGGGGCCAAGATCTCCAAGTTAAAGATGAATTTGCATTATAAATAGTGCTCTTGCCTGGACCTTCTTTGCTGGAACTCTCGTCTTTGTCCCTCGAAGACGTGAAAATACCTAAGGGGGTTTTTGCACATCAGCTCATGTTACAATACCACTAAAACCTGTAATTTCATTCTTGGTTCTCATATTAAATTCCTTTTACATTAGTTATTTAATTTCTTTTCTTATTACCAAGAATAACATTACAGTTTTTCCAAATCATTTAAATACAGTATTAACAAAAAAATTACAATTTGCAATAAAGCATGTTACAAAAATTCAATATTTACAAAAATCATGTTTTACCACATCAGACAGTTTCTGTTGCTTCAATCACCATGGAGGAACTTCACATGACCATGAATTTCAGAGTAAATTTAATTTTCGCTCAGACGGGTATTAAACTAATTTTGGGTTTTGCCTATTAATCTTTCTCTCCGAACATAATCTCCCCTGTGTTCGCCCCTTTGTCAAACAGTCATGCTGGCTGGCCGTACTCAAAGACTGCTCTACTAGGGCAAGTTTTGTGTCTTTAGAAGGTGACAGACATGCGTTCAGGTACCATTGCATGCTCTGTGATGTGTGTGTGATTATGCAATCTGAGCATTTTTTTGGTACATCCATTCTCGAAGCATCTGGACAAGAGACTGCTTCTATTCAACTTAACCGCTTTGAACTTTTAATCCTTAGTTGAGATCAAAGTTGACTGTCTGAAATTTCTAACACAGTTTTCTACATGACAAAATTAGGATTGTCTTTTGTTGTGGCTTCACAATTAAAGTTACAGCATAAATAATTTAGTTCAGTAATTCAAATTTATATATTGAAAAAATATTCCATGTATTAGTTTGCATTTTCTGTCTCACAAACTGGTATGGTGAATGAAACGCCCTGGTTAGCTTGAGAGAATAAGTAGTGGAACAGTGTTTTCAACTTGCAAGAGAAACATGTAGAACTGACATAATAATGGTGGACAATAAACTTGTGTCTTTGTTGCAAAAGCACGTGAAAGACTATTGAAACAACACTTAAATAAGATTATATAGAAGCTATAATCCTTTATCTCTAATAACTCCATTTCTGTTCTCTGATATCCTGTGATTTGTATTGACTTGTTGAGTTGTATTTTTTCTATATAAAGACTATGTAGTAGAAACATTATCTGAATGTGGTTTCTTGGAAATATTGATGTCAAATAATCATTTCCTTTGTATTGTTTTTTTGTATATTTGTATATTTGATTGTTGATTTAATAAATTTATTGTTAAATTTATTGACCTTCTTACACATATTGATAACCTTATGTTGGTGATGAAAGAGTGTGGATGGGGCTCACTTAATATAGATTAAAGAAAGATTTGTCTTCTTCTTTAGTAGGAAGTTTTCCACCTATGGAAAGATTATGTAACAGTAAATAATTAATGTTGTGGAAGAGAGGAAACGTTTACAGAGCCCATATATCCGCTAAGTGTGAGAGATGAGTGGTGTCTGCTGGAGAATTATTAATAACATAAATTAAGATTCTCAACACTTGTCATTAGTTATGGAGATTAATTAATTAATTAATAATCAGTACCATTACCTATGTGGCGTTGGCATCACAATAATGAACCAAAATTTATATACATAAATTGTAAGTATGTAGACAATGCTAAGATCCATATTGAGACATATATATTGTAATTATACACACAGTACTCAGACCAGTATTAAGCACATGTATTGTAATTATACAGACTTTATTGAGACCCTTATTGGCACACGTACACTATAATTACATAGGAGAGATTCCTATAAAACTTTATAAATGCTCTGAGCATTTGAAAACAAACGCTTGCGCAGGTAGCTTGTACCTCTGATTCTAGCGATGCTATTTTTTGTTGTTGAAAATAATGATATTTTTAAACCAATTTTGAATGACGAGTGATCTTGAATGCCGAATATTTTAAGGAAACAGTTTCCAGCCAAAAGTGGATCCTGATATGAAAGACTTCGGGGGTGGGGTGGGGTGGGGTGGACACGATCATATGGTCTCCTGTCTGCATAAATGTCCAACAGTGACATATTCTGACTGTCAATGCATTGAAGTTCTACAACTGTAAGGATAAGTGTTAATATGAAGGATAGGATATAGAGGTGATTATTGTAAGGATAAGTGTTAATATGAGGGATAGGATATAGAGGTGATTATTGTGCAGAATGTGGAAAGAAATGAGTGTCACGTCGTGGCACGGTATGTTAATGTGCTTAAAGTCCTACTGCTGTTATCGTGCTTAAAGTCCCATTGCTGTTATCGTGCTTAAAGTCCCACTGCTGTTATCGTGCTTAGTCCCACTGCTGTTATCGTGCTTAAAGTCCCACTGCTGTTAAGAAAAATGCTTGATTGTTGACAAACATCGACTGTGCCTCCCACACGGCGTCATCGGATCAGGAAATGGGTTTTCTTACACGGCTAAATATAGACTCATTATGGGCAGGAAAGCGATTCTTTGACACCTAACTCTGTGCCTGCTGCCAGGATCTATTATCATAGGTGGTAACAAAGCTTCTTGCCTGCCACTGTAGCAGAATGAAATGTTGCTAGGAAGGATATTCATTGTTGTGAATGTAAAGAATTTGAGAGGGATCAGCTAAAAGGAAAGAACCACACACACATAATTGACAACATCCAGGAAGATACAGTTTCGATTAAAATAATTCTGAAACATTTTCATTATTCGTGCAATCGAAAAGGCAGTGTTTCTTTCAGCATTATAACTTTCCTTCAAACTGTATATTTCACGTATACCTCTACGTTTTAGCAGGCTTTCTCTGTTTATTTTTAAAGTTGCATATCATGGACACATTCACACACAACATCCTTTTCTTCCTGTCTCTCAACATATGCGCACGCACGCACGCACCCCACCCCCATGCACATGTACAACATCTATAACAATTGTTGCACATCATTGGTACTCATGCTTGCATGTGGATTCATATTTTAGACACATGCATTGATCAGTGTACAAGAAGTACATGGATTATATAATGTTTTTCGACTTTAATCACATTAGGTGTGGAGAGTTAAGAAAGATGTTTGGAAAGACTTAATCACATTTAGTTGGGCTTATGTAGTTCGACTCCCCCGCATTTCTAACGATTAAGTTTGTATCTTTATTCTTTTTAAACCTTTAATGTGTGGAAGTGTCCACAATTGAAATCACACTAGGACTATAAAAATGTTCAGCAATTAAATCACACTAGCACTTCTATAGTGATGTAAATGCATAGAAATCACACTAAGACTATGGAAGTGCATTTCATTTGAAATCACACTAGACCTACATAAGTGTTCACCATTCAAATCACACTAGACCTATATAAGTGTTCACCATTTAAATCACACTAGACCTATTATATAAGTGTTCACCATTCAAATCACTCTAAGACTATGGAAGTACAGATCATTGAAATCACACTAGGACTATAGAAATGTTCAACATTGAAATCACACTAGGACTATAGACGTTCTCACATTCACCAGTTAAATTACACTTGGACTAAGAAGTGCTCATCATTGAAAGTACACTAGAACTATAGAAGTATCAATCCTGATAAGAAGGACTATCACAATATGATACACACAAGTATGTCTTTTAAAAACAGGAATATTTTATTAGATATCATTAGCCTCTACCGGGTGGTAATTCCAGCTTTGCTCTCAGAGCATACGGATTTTACGATATAGAATTAATTATATTATTAATCATTCTGTCTAAAATCCACGACTTACTGGTAGCCAATTTCGGGGGGGGGGGGGACGTCCTCTTCCTGTGCCTATCTAACGATCATTTGTGATTCAGCCCTCACCCCTACCCCAACTAGGCAATAAAACAAGAAAGAGGCAAAACCAATATTACTCAATAAACGTACCAAACGAACACACCACAAACACAAAATAAAGTCACGTGACTGAGCAGAACAAGAATATAGTACAAGTTCAACTAAATAATTAAATACAAGAAAGAATACATGGAGAAAGCGAAAGAGAATAAGAATAATTTCACGTAAACATTCTATTCTGTTCGTGCGATTCAGAATTCTGGTCTCAGCAAATGTTACAATGTGATGCTGGCCAGATGTTCTAGGCTTGTCGACAACAAAGGATAAAAATATACCTCTGAAACTAACTTAACACTTGGATAACAAAACACCACAAGAAGGCTTCATTCATTCATTCTTCAATCACTATAATAAATTTTATTAATGTGGCATACATTGATTTAATGCATACCCCCCTTCGGATATTATATGATATCTTCCGTCAACTAATCAAAACATTAAATACTACAGTACTGCTATAGTGAATTAAATACTACAGTACTGCTATAGTGAATTAAATACTACAGTACTGCTATAGTGAATTAAATACTACAGTACTGCTATAGTGAATTAAATACTACAGTACTGCTATAGTGAATTAAATACTACAGTACTGCTATAGTGAATTCGAATAAATCCTACTGTCGACTGTCGTGTATTTGAGACTCTTTACTAATTTTGTAATAGCACAAGTTACTGGAATATAACAATATAACTACCTTTCGTCAATTTCTATCTGACTACTGGCATACATATTATACAATCAACAAATTTGCTCCCCTGAGCAATTCACAATGCTGCACCCTCGCCTTTTTGGGCATGGACAATCTTTGGATAGTATAGAATTCGTGGGCATGGTCAATCATTTGAAAGTGTGTGTGTGTGTGTGTGTGTGTGTGTGTGTGTGTGTGTGTGAGTGTGTGTATGAGTGTGTGTGTGTGAGTGTGTGTGTGTGTGTGTGTGTGTGTGTGTGTGTGTGTGTGTGTGTGTGAATTTAAGTGCATAATAGAAAATTCCTAGAATCGTCACCTGTATCAAACACCATTAAACTTCTTTCCGTGGAGCCCAAAATAGCATTACTTGAGAGTCTACAACTTGCCCCGAACTGAATACCATGTACACTTGAGACTGAAGTGCTGCCCTCTTGTGCACGTCCGACCTCCACTTGACACATTAGTTCTTGACTCGGGACTAATGGTAGGAATCTGGACACATAACACAAAGCTCTCCCTGTAGAGCCGAGACAGAGGCCATGATAGCAGTGCAATTATCAGAAGTTACGAGTTTAATCAAACGCGTGCAGATCCTGATAAAGGCTGGGGTTTTCCTTGCTTACACTAAAATTAAACTTTAAAAAGGAGAGAATTTACTTTTGTTATTTGATGGCATTTGTCTTGCCTTAAGTGTTACTGTTTAGCAGTTTGTTAAGGCATCAGTTTTGATACTTATTTCAGTCTTTTTATTACTGTTCAGTAATATTCTTTCACACGTCGCAAATAAATATTTAAGATTAACTTTGTTCACTTTCTACAGTTTAAACTCTGCAAACAGTAATTCTGATTTTCTTTTAATACACGTATTTTAAAATGTTATAGATTAGGCTCGAGGGAGAAAAATTCTTTCTAAATAGATATCTTCTATTTAACAAGTGAGTGGTCTAGATATGTGTGGGTGTTGTGTGTGTCTGTGTGTCTGTGTGTCTGTGTGTCTGTGTGTCTGTGTCTGTGTGTGTGTGTGTGTGTGTGTGTGTGCGCGCGCGCGCGTGTAAGGCGGGGGGGGCAGAAGGGAAAACCAGTAAAGAAAGAAAATAATTGGACTCAGTCTGAACCAAAATCCATTCAAACGAATTCATATAAAGTGTCAGTTTACGAATGTCACACTGTTCAATAATTCTTCAGGAAATTATGATATATACATCTGTTCGGCGTTAGCAAGCTATAATATTGCAGTGAATGCTTACATAAACTCAAACGCTCCGATAAGTCGCTAAAGTACGATCACACAAACTCCTCATTTAAAGTAAGATACCGGTTCTCACCAGTCAAAGTGCGATCTCGCAAACTCACCATTTAAAGTAAGATACCGGTTCTCACCAGTCAAAGTGCGATCTCGCAAACTCACCATTTAAACTGCGATTTTACAAACTCACCAGTCAGAGTGCCATCTCGCAAACTCACCAGCCAAATTGCGATTTTACAAACTTCCCACAATCTACAAATGAAAATCTGTGGATGTTTTAAACTAATAATGAGATCACTTAAATTCTTCACTGGCAACAGTGAGATCTGTTAATTCTTCTGTCAAAGTGATTCCCCGCGATCGCTCTACGACCAGCAAATTAGATCCCATACACTCGTCATATTCACAAAGAGGCCACGCGAACTCAATCTCCACAAAGTTTAATTTTAGATCGTTTCTGGACACTGCCTGGCATTATAAGTAAGCCTGATTTTAATTTGTCGATTGGAATCATTGTTACAAATTTAGTCTGGAATTGGAGAGATTTGTTTTTTTACAAACTTACCTGTTTACTAACGCACCTGTTAATTAAGTAATGGATTGTATACTTTTTCTCATAAGCAAGCCATCGTTTGTTATTATTGTTATTTATTTACAATATTTATTTATTTTGTGTGTATGTGTGTGTATGTGTGTGCGCGCGCGCGCGCGCGGTGTGGGGGAGGTTGTTCTTGAAGAGAGGTTCAGTATGCTTTATGAGTACACCTACGCAGGCCCCATTTCAGTCAGACAGAGATCCACTGTAGCTTGAATCAAAGGTCAAACCCCAGGGTCATGGAGAAAGGTTCATAGGTCCCATTTCAGTGAGACAGAGAGATCCTTTGTAACTTGAATAAAAGATCAAGCCCCCAGGGTCATGAACATCAGTTCTTGGACCGTGGCCTAAGCAGCTTCTGGCTATTTAAACGGCACTAAGTCTGTCTACATTAAACGATAGGTGAGGGGAGAAAGCATTGATAAGGTGGATGGGTGAACAAGGATTCTACTTCAACTTCTGACAGCACTTGACCTTTGGCCTCTTAGAACAACAAACCATTTTACCTACACACACTCGCGCACACACACACGAACGCATGCAGGCACAATACCAAAATCGTTCTGCTTTTACTCTACGACGCGCAAATCTTCTGGTTCAAACGGCACAACGGCATCTAAAGCTTTATAGTATTAATATATATTGATTGTATTGTATGATCTGTATAGAGAGAGACTGTTCTGTGAGTGGTTACTGAATATTGTTGTAAGTTACAAACAGACAAAAATCATGTTTAGCATATTTTTTCTTGTGTTATTTGTTTATTTCACGTCCTTGGAGCAATATCTTTCCATTTTATTCAAGGTCAAACAGGGTGAGTCGTGCAACTAGTGATTTTAATTTTTTAATCTTTCTTGCAGCTGTTACAGTACTACAAGATAACTGTAAAATCACCATTTTGATTCCTTCAAGCACCCCCACCCCTCACCCCCCGCAGGAATTCTTTATTGTCAATAAAGTGGATTTGACACTGTCGCACTTTTGCTATCTGTTGGCTCGCTTATAATGACCCAGATCTGTAAACAAATATGTGCACATGCAAACCTGCACCAGATGTCGACAATAACAGAAAAGTATTAACATACACCTTTTTCTTTTCTACTTCTCTTTGGTTTTGTTTTGCAACCAACTTTAGCATGTCCATGTTAACTTCTCATGAATAAAAAAAAATTGAGATGAAAAACTTGTGTCACTCAACAACTGGCAGTTTAACATTAAAAATTAAAAATAACTTACCATAAGTTTTTCGAGGTTGCTGCTATATTAGTGTACACATTAGTGTACTAGAGAGAGACAGACGGACAGACAGAGAAAGAGAAAAGGGAAAAATAAGGATCAGATGAAAAAAAGAAACAGTAAAATAAAATCCCCAGAAATGCGAAGAGAGAGAGGGGGGAGAGACAGAGAGACAGAGAACAACACAGCATGGAAACTGTCAATGTTTTAAACCTAAGTTCATACAGCAATGGCAGAATACAAAATAAAATAAATAGCTAAACATTTTCAATTGTATTTCTTGCAGTTTTCATTCAAAATGCCCCTGGCTTTCCACGCTGCTAAGCCGTAGGAGTTTCTTTCCAATTTGGAAATAGAACCTCATGGGATCTTGATGCTTGATGACAATAGTGTATCCAGAATCACGTGACTCAATAAATGTAGCATTTATTACAAGATTGTTTGTCGACGCCTACACATTTCTATAGACGGAAGTGAAAAGACAAATAAAGAATAGCTGCATTAAAATCTACAATACAAATGAAGGATATAGGCAATTAAAAAGAACCACTAACAGAAACTGACAAGGAGAAGGAAATGAAGGAAAGAGAAAAATGACAGTAGGTGCAAGATGAAGAAGTAAACGATGATGGCGATGATGATGAAGTGGGAGGTGATGACATCTACGACGATGATGTTGATGGTAAGTGAAGACGTTACTGGATGACTGGGATGACTATAACGGATTTTTGATGAAATGATGAAGAAAAAAGAAGAAAAGGATAATAATATTGATGATGGTGGTGAAGAGAAGGAGGATCACCTCTTCGGCGTTGATGATGATAGGAGTGGTGATGACAGTAGGGGTGTAAGTGTTGGAAATTAATACAACGTTTCGATGATGATGATGATGACGATGACGACGATGATGGTGGTAGTAGTACAGGCATTAGTGGACGATATGGGAATGAAGATCATAATTTAATAAATAATGATAATGATGATGATGACTACGACGATGAAAAAGGCGAAGAGGATGAAGAAAAGTGGAATGCTTTTAAATGCAGTTAGAGAACATGGCCGGATCCAAGAGTGCTGATAAAATAATGACTGTCATTACCATTCCCTCGTATTGTTTCTACCACTCATGGGATCATCAGAAGCTAAAAGAGGTGATAATGGTAACAACCTCACGCGTCGCTGAATGCATATTGCCCTCGACAGAGCTATGCGTAGCCAACTCAGGTTTCCAGAAGCCATTGCGCCCCGCTAAGCAGCTATCTATTATCTCCCTTCAAATGAGGAAGAAAACGGCATAAAAAAAAAATATCTTTTTCATACTGACAAAAAGCTAAAATAGCCCGAGAAACATGATTGAAGGGATTTAGACCCCTGCGAGGAAATCAAGAGCTGGGTTACTAGGGATTTACCAGGAAGCTGGGATAGGGAAAAAGGTTCTGACATTAAACGGTATGGAAGGCTCAACAGTGGAGTTGTAGCGATTCTCGGATGCATTTCCTGAGTTTTTTCTTTTAAAATGTTTTTTGTGTATTTGTTTGTGTGTCCGAGATCACTTATTGAAGTAAGCATATTTGTCGATTAAGTCTGGCTGTCATCCCTTGATTCTCAAGCCGATAAATAAGTTCCCCGAAAGCATTCCCTATCTATCTATCTATCTATCTATCTATCTATGCATGTAAACATTCACACGCGCACAACTCCATCCATTTCGAATAATTTGCCAGGGGTTAACGTCCATCCCCAAAGTGAGCTGATTACACAGACAATCTACAGAGGCACCTGCCGAGGCCGCCGCATACAACTCTCATGAAACGCTCTGCAACCGACAGTGATCCCGCGAGAGATAAGATAAACTCACCCGGAAGTGGTTTAGTATCCAAAGCGCTTACGTAAGCAAATCCTTCGAGAGATCAGTCCAAAAAATTGAGTTTAAGTTAGCGTTCCTTAAAGACTTGTAAATGTATTCCTCATAGGCGTACAGTAGTATTCCTCAGTTGCTTATAATTGTGTTCCCGACAGGCGTGTAGTAGTATTATTTATTTGCTTGTAATTGTTTTCCTAGCAGGCTTATAGTACGATTCCTCAATAGCTTGTAATTGTTTTCCCCACATGTATACACTAGTGTTGCTCGATGCTTCTAACAGTGTTTCTCTGTCGGACAGAAGTGCTCCTCAGTTGGTTATAATTGTGTTCCTCAGTGGAATAATATTCCTCGATTGTTTTTAACCGTTCTTCACAGACAAATTGCACTATTCTTCACTTGCTTGTTATAACAGTGCTCCTCACAGAAATATAGTAGGCTTCTTCAATTACTTTTAGTAGTGTTTCTCACAGACAGAGAAGTGTTACTCTTAGCATGCAATATGTTCCTCACAGACATATAATAGTGTTACAGACAGCATTTAGTAGGTTCCTCACAGACATATAATAGTGTTACATACAGTATTTAGTAGGTTCCTCACAGATATATAATAGTGTTATACACGGCTGAGAGTCAGCAAAGTTTTATAAATCAGCATTTCCTTTCTTTCTTTTTTTTCTTTTTTACTGCATTTGCTTTAAAGGATGGTCCATTAAAAACATTAAATGATACCTCACTTAAAACAAAGTACATTATATTGATACGGTTTTAATTGTAATATTACTGACAATGTTTTCAGACATTTATAATATTGCTGACAATGTTTTCAGACACATTTGTAATATTACTGACAATGTTTTCTGAAACATTTGTAATATTACTGACAGTGTTTTCAGAAACATTTATAATATTACTGACAGTGTTTTCAGACACATTTATAATATTACTGACAGTGTTTTCAGACACATTTATAATATTACTGACAGTGTTTTCAGACACATTTGTATTATTACTGACAGTGTTTTCAGACACATTTATATTATTACTGACAGTGTTTTCAGAGACATTTGTAATATTACTGACAGTGTTTTCAGAGACATTTGTAATATTACTGACAGTGTTATAAGAGACATTTGTAATATTACTGACAGTGTTTTAGAGACATTTGTAATATTACTGACAATGTTTTCAGAGACATTTGTAATATTAATGACAATGTTTTTGTGAGCAAGAAAAATTCTTGAGAGAACACTGTTTATAACTGACTTTGCTTTAGCACATCGTTGAAAATAATCACTTTATCTACCTCAAAAGTTTTGCATATACTACAGAAGAAGAAAAAAATAAGGTTTCATTAAATTCAGAACATTACGCAAATCTTGTCGCATGGTGAACATGACAGAGTTTGTCGTTTTCATTTCCGTCAACAGAAAATGAAATTGATTTAATTTAGCATGTTCTCTTTTAGTAATATTTATGAAACTGATTTCAATAGTGAGATATGCCCTCGGCAGAAGTTTCTTATGAACCGAACCTCAAACATACAGGAAATGGATTCAGGGAGCCAATAAAATTTCAATCTGGCTAATGACGTCACAAAGTGTAGTGAACAAAGCTCTCGGTCAGTATATTATCCTGAACAGAAAATTATTTCAAAAATAAAATAAATTATTATTATTGTTTTTAGACAAATTAAATTCAGATCAAATTAAAAATTATTTCATATATTAAACCCTATATGTACTTGTTGAAGCATATTTGCATAAGTTCTAAACTTCAGGTGTGATGGTGGTGGTGTTAATATTATGGTATGATTGTAGTGGGGATGTTGGTGGTATTAGTATAGTTGTGTGGTGTTGTGATGGTAGTGGTGGTGGTGGTGGTGGTGGTGTGTGTGTTTGTGTGTGTGTGTGTGTGTGTGTGTGTGTGTGTGTGTGTGTGTGTAAATTTCAAGTATTTATAACTCCTTCAAGCATGTTGAATAAGAGAGGGAGAAAGGGAGGAAAGAGAGGGGGTTCAGATGAGGAAAGAGAAAGGGGAGATGTGGGAGAGAGGGTGAGAGGGTGAGAGAAAGAGTGAATGTGAGAGAGCAAGCAGAGGAATGGAAATTGAAAGAGGGATAGAGACAGAGAAAAGTTAAAACAATGCAAGAATCCAGATGAAAGAGAAAGAGGTCATGGCATTGTCATTTAAAAAAATGAATCAGAAAAGACTAAATAAACATTTAAACCGACTGTGACCAAACACATGTCTCACCACACTTCAATAATGTCAGAAATTTCAAAGTATGTGAGAATTACAATAATACAAAGATTATTAATTACAAAAAACATCTATGAACTCAAATCCCAACCTGACGTAACCTATCTATCTATCTATCTATTTAGCATTTAGTCTTGCCGACCGTTGGGTCACCACTGATGCCCTGAAAACCAGCTTCCTCCATTCCTTTCTGTTCTCTGATAATCTTACCGCAATAAACAAAGATAAACAGTTAAAAAGGAACTTGCAAAACCTATAACATTAGGAATAGATTTAAATTTTATAGAATTAAAATAATGGTGGCAGAAAGATTGCTATAAAATCAAAATGACATGAGCGCATTCTGATTGTTAGATGTTTGTGGCGTCCACTGTATTACATAGAGTAAGATTCCTGTAGAGGTTTGGGACGTCCACTGTATTACAGAGAGTAAGATTCCTGTAGAGGTGTGGGACGTCCACTGTATTACAGAGAGTAAGATTCCTGTAGAGGTTTGTGACGTCCACTGTATTACAGGGAGTAAGATTCCTGTAGAGGTTTGGGATGCAAGATTCATAATTGTCATTTTGATTTCTGCCTTAAGTTTTTATTTCTCCTCCAGGTCTTTGACACTTTCACTTTCCAGTTCTTTATGCTGCTTAAATACATTTATCAGCCTTAGACTATATATATGTCCCATTACTCGAAGGTGTCTATTTACATACCACCTCCACAACACCCCCCCCCCCATAACATTACACACAAACAACGACTACATACATATATATTCACTCAGTTGTACAAATACACACAACGCACATACATATTCATGCATACACAGACACATTTGCATATATAAACATACAAATATTCAAATGCACTCACACATACGCGTGCTCTCGATCAGGTTGGATACCCAACATCTACACGTCCAGACTGGTCACATACCCGACATCTACACGTCCAGACTGGTCACATACCTGATATCTACACGTCCAGACAGGTTAGATACCCGACATCTACATTTCCAGACGGGTGGGACAAGATGTTATTTAGTGAATTAAATGCTGATAGGTAGTGACGTTGTGTGGCGATTCAGTTTTGTCTCAGTGAACTCCAGAAAATTCGTGTCAATCCGACCCAGATGACAGCTTAAACTCAGTTTTACTGAAATTTTCTTAAGCTTGAAATATTCTAATATGAAAAAACCAACCTGCTACGATTGAAAAAATATTTACATATGTTCAAATACGCTAATAATAAAGTACAGCGACACTTAAAAATTGGTGTCAGATCGAATGGTGACAATCTTCAATGGAGACCATGGAATTTAAACGTGTTTCATAATCCTCACAGCAGACGAAAAGAAAAACAATACCCTTCAGAAAGGACGTCTTTGTGACCTAGAGACCTTGTCTGTCTGGACCATTGTTAATGGTAGTCTTGGTCGTTATAACCTCCGTGACCTCATGACCCGGACTGAGGTATTTAGAAAACTTGATTTATCAGAAACTAAACAACGCCATGAGTTATTGGAATCTTGCGTTTTGAACTCCTGCAAGATTAACCCGTCTGAGTTCGTCTTCCTGTGCTAAAGGACCGTTTCAAGCACCGCGGGTTGGAGTTAAGGTACCCGGCTGATTTCTATCCGCTCTGGAGGAGGTAACAAAAGCTCATTCGAACACACTCACGAACGCTTAGCTACGCAATTATCTTTTAGTGTGGTTTTAATAATCATTTGCACACTGTGTATGCACTTTTAAATGCATAGCCATATAACACACACACGCACACACATACAACTCGCGAATTAATAACTATACAATTAGCTATTTTCTCCTTAATTAGATGCACATACACACATACAGAATCAACACATATTATTCACTAATACATAGCTATATAATCAACTGTTATCTCCTTAATCAGATGCTCAATCTCACATGTGTCGAGTAAGGGATACACGAATTGATTTATATAAACATATATATTGTGTTAGTGCAATAATACTCAGTGTTGAAATAAATAATACAATACCGAAGGATTTAAGCTAGAAGGGCATTACTTTAGGACTTGTCTCCCAAGTCCGACAAAAATAGTTTTGCTGTTAATCATAAAGGTCTACTGCCTCGCAGAGCCATACTGTCGACTCGCGATTATCCGAGGCAATAGTTTTGATCCGCAGCAGTCACAGTTCGGATAACCGAGAGTCGGTTGGGTAATCACCTACACTGGATCTCATTTTATTAACTCTCAGTCCACGAACATATTATAAATGACCACTGTCCTGATGGTAATTTTAACTCCTGTACTTTTCTTATGCAAAGCAAAATGTAGGGAAAAAGTATGGATATCACTCAACGCCATTATTGAATTCTCCGTCATCTATTATATTTTATGAGTTTTCATTTATTTCATTACTTTGCAAAAACAAAATGGTTACTTTTAATATTTTTAAAAATTATTTTGTGTTGCTTATAAATCCCTTAACTCAGCACTCCATATGGTACAAAGTAATTTCCGTGAAAGGGGAGATCACTCTAGAGGAGCGGAGCTGACAAGCGATTTTGACAAGGTGGCTTGAACCAATCAGAATGTGTAATGGCAAAGACTGCCGCAAACTGCGCACGGAATGAAGGGCGTTGATATGTGTTACGTGAGCAAGCTGCAGTGCTTCACCAGGGTGAGGAAGCAGGAATTCTTGCGCCAAAGAGAGAGAGCAGACAAAGAAAGAGAATTAGAGAAAGAGAGAGACAGATAGAAAAAAGTGCACTAGTGTGGGAAGAAGAATGACTGTCAGTACATATATTATGTCGTATGTAGATGGCGACTCTCCTTGCCTTTCTCTTATCACTACGGTCGAGCAGTTCACAAGTGAGCTTTGAATGCCGTTATCGCATCACGGTTGAGCAGCTAATTATGGAGTCAGCCAAGCTTTCGGCACCCAAGATTTCAGATCGAAGATACCTACAAAAGACGGCTTCGTTGTTCTCGAATTTAGCGCAGGATGGCAACGTGAGATGTGCCTTCAGCGGTCTTATTGATGTAAGATAGGTGATTCCCCAATCACCACACAATGGACGATCTACTCTCTCTCTCTCTCACTCTCTCAAACACAGACACACACACACGCGCACGCACGCACACACACAACATACCATAAATAATTGTAAAAGAAGAATTACTTTTCTTGGGTATTACTGATGGGTTGATTAATAACTCTTCACCTGTTTGGGATGTCTGGTGGAGTAGATGGTCACGATAAATGGTAGTGTGAATACATGCCTCCTCTCCCTGCATTAATTAAAATTACAGAGCCCATATTCCAAGATTGGACCACAGTAATAAATATGAATGAAGTAATGGATTTAAGATAGACAATAGTCTCACAGCTCTATCCCCAGCCACCCAACAATCCTGGTTATTTAGATGATAGAAGATTTGACTAAAATAAGCTTTTCTGTGGTTTTTATGTGGCAACTGTTTATTAATGAATAACATTAGATACAAGTGCGATAATACTTGGTACTATAATTAATATGCTAGAATGGCACTTTTCTATTAATCATTGCGATGACCTGGCATGAAACTTGGAAATGGTGCTTTCTAAAATAGCCAGTGACTTCAGTGACAGCAACAAGGTTGTTGACTTAATTCAGTTGTAGTAGAGGTCAGGCCTCCTCTTCAGCTTATGTTTGATGGGCTGGATGTTTTAGCAGCATAGACAATGGCCACGGTACACTTTGGCGATAGTGCAGGCCCAGTGAGCAATTCCTGGTGCATAAGCTGGAATGCCTAGCTATAGCGTCGTTACAGCTGTTGCAATGCTGCCGTCTGAGGAAAAGGAGTCATTTTTACTATGAGTTCACTGTAGCTACAAATGACTATAGGTCTCTCTCTCTCTCTCTCTCTCTCTGTCTCTCTGTCTGTCTCTCTCTCTCTAACTCTCTCTCTCTCTCTCTCTCTCTCTCTCTCTCTCTCTCTCTCTCTCTCTCTCTCTCTCTCTCTCTCTCTCAGACACAAGAATATAGATAACTAATTGTTAACACATGAGGTTATTCAGCAGGGGTGATGTGAAAAATGTGATAAGACATTAGTTGACATTACACATTACGACGTTCCTCTCAGTCATTATACTAGTAATGTACAGTACTTAAACACACGTACAGTATTTAAACACAGTCAGCAATGCTATATTTAAAGAATACGAATTTCTAAAACATAATCAATGTGTATTAGACAGTTTACATTTATCAAAAGGAAAAAATTGGTTGATTGGATTAGTAATGTACAGTACTTAAAACACACATACGGTATTTAAACACAGTCATCAATGTTATCAATGTATTGCCTCATGCCCATTCTTTAACTTATTTCATCCCCCACCCTACCAGCAAATTTCTGCATTGGACCAACCACACCCCTCTGCAACTTTCTGTTACTGAAGCTTCACTATTATTGAAGGCAATGCATAGAGAAGAGTGTGTGGGTTTTCAAAGCAAACATTTTCTTTTAAAGGCACTGCTCTTGTACACTCAATTTAAATTTGCTTTGCAAAATTAATATTGGCTGATGAAACAGGAAATCTAAGCTGTTGTTTAAATCGACGTCTGCCTACTTGTTTAGGAATGAAGAAGGTGATGATGATAACATCGATTCTGATGATGATGATGATGATGATGATGATGATGATGATGATGATGATGATGATGATGATGATGATGATGATGATGATGATGATGATGATGATGATGATGATGATGATGATGATGGTATTGATGATGATAATAATAATGCACATAAAAACAAACTTCAGGGAGAAGAATTACTGAAGATTCCAAAATCTCAGATTAAAAATTAAGAGAATATGGAATATTAGAACAGAAGTAAGAGCAGAGTTAAAAGAAGAAGAAGATTTAATTGTGTGCGCAAATTGTCCAAAGATTGCTAAGAGTGTATAGTCATGGCTCAACATTATTGGAAAGAGAGTAGGTGATGAAGATTAAGAAACATCCCAAATGATACGGGATTATTTGCAAAAGTACCCTTTACACAGCTGTAGATGATTGCTACCACAAATAACTACAGATTGATAACATTACTGGTTTCTAAGATAAACATCCCAAATGAGTCCGCTTAAGAGTGACGCATCTCTGGTATAAGTTATAATTAGTCATGTGCGTGAAAACCAAAGAAATTAAGTTCTGGCTTTGAATCAGCGCCTTAGATATATGAAGTATTATCCAAAGAGATCTTTTAGTACTAAATCTCAGAAGTGTGGTTCTTTGTACACTGTGCTTTAAATGGGCCAACAGCGAAGTGACTGAAATAAGCGAACTTGATTGGTTAAAAATATCTACTGAATATTTGCTACTAGAAAGAAAAAACTTAAATGTATCCACTTCAGAGAGCATTATTATGTGTAAATTTTCCATTTGTCAATAGACTCGGAACTTTAAAGATGGGAGAAATAAAGTTGTTTACCAATTCACCTTAATTCATTAATAATTTTTATTATTAAATTAAGTTTCTATTACCAACCGGAAATGCTAGTCTACTTCTAATGTAGGGATAAAAAAGAAATGCTGCACACGTAAAGTTTGCAATTGTCCTTTGTTTTAACTACTCACCCGAGACTAGGCCAGTAAGCCTGCTAACTGGGTGGCGTACGACACGCTCGATTGAACTCGAACGACTAAACGTAATCCCGATAAAAACACGCTTGCATGCAGAGCCAAGGGCTTAGACGCGAAGCTTGATATCGGTCTTAAATTCCTTCCATAAACACGGCTCTTGGTCAGAGAATAACATTAGTCATGTGGCATTCTTAACAGGCCTGACGTTCAGTCCTCACCCCACAACCCTATTCTTTCTCTTTCCCTTTTTAAAAAAAACAACTAAGTAGCCGATAAAGGTAAGGTGACTAGCAAATGTTTCAGACATCTAAAATGTGGTATCTACTTGGCTTTGTTAGGTTAACCCTTGCTGGTCCGTAGATATTCGCTGTGCGCATTTGACCATTATGGATGAGGTTTACAATTAGCAAACCACTCTTCTAAGTATTTACTGTGCATCAAGGGGCAATTTCATTTTATTTTTAAAAACAGTGATAATTGTGTGGGTGATGTCGGATTCTTGTTGTTTTAGAACACACGCACACTACGCCCTGGTTATCTTTGCTTGCAATGACGTCATATTACGGGCAATGCGGAATAACTCTTCTGAGAGATTTATTAATAGTAATTGCCACTGAACAGAAAACTTGTATTTCATTTTAGTCAATAAACAAATTCATTTTGGACGCTGGCTGGCCTAGACCACATTTGTAAATGCAGCAATGCCACGAGGATTTACAAACAAAACAAGTAAGAGAAATATTTTTTAAAAAATGAAACTAAACCATCCAAAGAGAAAGTAAAATATATCTCAAAGTATTCTCTCTCCTTTTACATATGCGAACTTTAGGGAATAGGAGAGGATTGGGTGGGGTTGTCTCCTCTGAAGATATGCATCACAGAATTCTTCTTACACTACTCCAACCCAACCCCTTCTTGCCGCTGTTGGAGAGAAATTCGTTTTTGTTCATTTTATGTTTGAATGAGTGACGGACAAAACTACAGCTAGACTTTTAGGGTGAGCTAAATTATCTTCCTGTCGTTCATCTATTTTGCTGCTGGTATTGTCACTGCTTTAGTCTGTTGTTGATTTATTTGTTATTATTGATCTGTATGTATGTGTTTGCGTCAAACTGATATATATATATCACTCTCTCACACATACGCACGCATGGAGGCATACACATACACACGCACACACACACAAACTAAATCATTTTGGTACATTTGTTAGGGTGCGAAAACGAACTCACTACGAGCCAGCATTTGAATCAGGCCTACTGAAAATGATAGTCCATGTATTTGTGTTTGAATCAGGCCTACTGAAAATGACAGTATTTGAATCAGGCCTACTGAAAATGACAGTATTTGAATCAGGCCTACTGAAAATGACAGTATTTGAATCAGGCCTACTGAAAATGATAGTATGTGTTTTAAACATGCCTAGTGAGAATTATGATGTTTGTGTTCATGCACATATATTATTTCCTTTATTTAGAAAAAGTATTATCATTCAATGAATTCATTCGCGCTATTGGTTTCCTTGAAAGATTTTATTTATTTTGTCTATGAGTGGGTCGGGGGACTTGACAGACTTGAAGTATTTATTTTTTGGAAAAGCATTCGTCTTAAACATCGTTCTGATACTATTGGCTGTGAGATTGTCGCCCTTAGTCTGATGAATAGATCGTAAGATTAGAGAACTGTATATTACATGGACTCTAGGATGGAATTCAAGTTTTCGGAAGATATTTCATCACCACAGTCAAACAAATTACAAAATATTTCAGTAAATTAAATCTTAATGTTATTAATTGTAAATGATGAGATAGAGGAGGGGAAGAGTGAGCAAGAGAGAGAGAGAAAGAAAAAAGCTGAACGGAATATTTTATTGTCTTAGGTCATTACTTTCAAAAAAGGAAGAACAGACATATATTTTGTTGTCTTAGCTCAATATTTTAAAAAGAAAGGGGAGAACAGACACATATTTTGTTGTCTTAGCTCAATATTTTAAAAAGAAAGGGGAGAATAGACACATATTTTGTTGTCTTAGCTCAATATTTTAAAAAGAAAGGGAGAACAGACACATATTTTGTTGTCTTAGGTCATTACTTTCAAGAAAGGGAGTACATACATATATTTTGTTGTCTTAAGTCAATACTTCTTTTTTAAAGTGGGGGGGGGGGGGGAGAGAGGAGGAGGACAGACAAATATTTCGTTGTCTTAGGTCATTACTTCCAAAAAAGGGAGAACAGACAAATATTTCGTTGTCTTAGGTCATTACTTCCAAAAAAAGGGAGAACAGATACATATTTCATTGTATTAGGTCTAAGTGAATTTACTCACAGTGGAGAGAAAACTACTAACAAACAGATGCAAATCACATGTGAAACAATGCACAGACGGAAACCAGAAAGAGTGACTCAGCTCAAGAAACATTCCTGCTTGGCTCGAAAGACAAAGATGAACACCGAGTAAAGAAATATTTTTACAAAACAACGCACATATAGGCCTACACAGACTGATTTACAACGTCACAAAACAACACACATATATAGAGACCAACGTACACGTCACAAAGCAACGCACATATACACAGACCTACGTACACGTCACAAAGCAACGCAAATATACACAGACTGACGTACGCGTCACAAAACAACACACATATACACAGATTGACGTCACAAAACAACAGACATATACACAGACCTACGTACGCGTCACAAAACAACGCAAATATACACAGACTGACGTACGCGTCAGAAAATAACGCACATATACACAGACTGACATACGCGTCACAAGACAGAGGACACTCATTGACAAGTAAACTGAAGAAGGCAGGGAATAATTAACAACAATAAACAAATTAGCAATTAACAAAATAACAATTTAGAAGGTAAATATTTTCAATTTGTACGAAACATTAAAATATATTGGCTTATTAATATATAGTCACCCGACACAGTCTACAGTAGTGGTTTTCAACACCCGGTCCGTGAAAAAGTTATTGCCCCTTAACTCATATATAAAACTAAAGGCTATACCGCTTTCGGACAACACCATTCAGAGGAGAATTGTTGACATGGAAACCGATATTGAAGAGCAAGTTGTAGAGGGGATAAAGAAATCGAGATGTTTTGCGATTGAACTTGATGAATCAACTGATGTGAGTAACCATGCTAGTCTACTTTGCTTCGTGAGAATACTTTAGGGAAGAACTTCTTTGTTGCCTTGACCTACCTTGACCTACCTTGACGGACCACTAGTACAGAGATATTTAGTGCACTCGATGAGAATTTTCAAGCGCAGGATTCAGACTGGGGCAAATGCGTCGGAGTGTGTACAGACGGTGCTGCGAGCATGACTGGTCATCGCTCAGGTGTGGTTGCAAAAATAAAGGACGTTGCTCATCCAGAAATTTTGTCCACTCACTGTATGATCTACTGGGAACACCTAGCTGCAAAGAAACTTTCTACTGAATTAACACTGTGATGAATGACGTGATGAACTAAACACTGTGATGAATGACGCGGTGAAGATCATAAATGAAATTCATAGTCGAGCTATGAACTCCAGGCTCTTCTCGACACTGTGTGAGAGTGTGGATTTGTAACATCAGCATTTCCTTCTCCATGTAGAAGTGAGGTGGCCATCGAGAGGAAGGGTTCTTTCACGCCTTCACGAGAGGAAGGGTTCTTTCACGCCTTCACGTGAGGAAGGGTTTTTTCACGCCTTCACGAGAGGAAGGGTTCTTTCACGCCTTCACGAGAGGAAGGGTTCTTCCACGACTTCACGAGAGGAAGGGTTCTTCCACGACTTCACGAGAGGAAGGGTTCTTCCACGCCTTTTCGAACTGAGGGAAGAAGTTAAGCAGATTGTGCGAGAGCGAAACTCTGCCCTAGTAGAGCCTTTGTTGGATGACGAATGGATGACTAAACTTGAGTAAATGGCGGACATATTTTAGCCTTCTAAACGAGCTTAATATTTCTCTTCAGGGATTTTGCACAAATATTTTTACACTGAGAAATAAGATCATGCATTCAAAAAGAAGCTGGCCCTTTGGTATAGTCATGTACTAGAGGAAGTTATAGAAATGTTTTCACTTTTATAAGAATTTTTTTTATTGATGCTGACGTCAACTAAAAAGTCATATTCAATATAATAAGTCAACATTTAAGACCCTGAAAATGAGGATCCTCGTAAAGAAAACTAAAAATAATGTGATAAACCAAGTAAAACCACATGCAAAACAATAATATATAGTAAACACCTGTAGTTACAAATGAAGATCATAAGTAAAATGAACTTAAGATTGCGCAGTTTAACAAACAAGAACAGGGGACAGCGCTTCTCTTGCTGATGAAAAAATATTTGAGATCGCTCTTACAGAGGATTGTGGACACTTTATATGTCCATTGAAAGGTAGCAATGCCCATACAGATGGTCCATGATTGTGAAGTGATATACTAAGCTATCTTTCGCAATGCTGAGAGTGCGAGTGTTTCAGGATGAGCGCAAGCTTCTAGCAGGAGAGTACACATGCGAGAGATCAGACGTATACTTACATGAATATGTTCAGTTTTGTATTCGCCCAACATTTCGTCCTCCTTTCAGTCATATATAAGTAAGTATGTAGTCAGTTTAAAATGTCGGATGGCTTGCAGAGAAACTTATAGGTGGAGACAAAGAGAGGCGCGAGATTGTAAAGTCTGTTTACTTAACTACATAACAAATTAAATTGTTTTATCTGCACTTTTAAATTCTCTGTCATCGCTCTCCATGCCTTTCTTCCACCCCTCTCTCTCCCTCCCTCAAACTCATTCTTTTCTTGACCCCCCGCCCCCACTCCATCCAATATCCTTTATTATATCTGTCCCTTACCGAATTATTTATTTGGGGGCGAATATCGGATCCAACCAATTCATCTTATCTGCTAGTCACCCACCCACCCTCTCCGTTTCTTTCTGTCTCCCTTCTTCTGTCGACACAGTTCCACTGTCTCTCCCTATACTTCCTCCCCTCCTCTCTCTGTCTCTCTTTCATATCATAAAACAATTTCTATGTATGCTCGCGATTGCATCTCTGGACGGTTACAACGGAGATATGAAGACAGACCTTTTCCAATTCATCACGCAAATTGTGTCTATCCTGTCTGAAGCATTCTATTTGTCATTCGATGTTTGGACATCTTCTTGATCCGGAACGGCGTCTGAGAGGAGGGTCCCTAGCAACGCCATGGGACGGAGGTAGGATATACAAAACATTAGTGCCATGTGCATGGCTGCACGTGCACGTGTGTGGTAGATGCTTGGCTGGCCGTGTACGGTGTGTGATTGAATGTGCAGAAATGTGCATCGTGACACTTCTGATCTAAGGAGATTATTTCTTTTGCGCTTGTTTATGGAAAGTTTATTCAGTTTTGTCAGGGTATATGTGCGGGCAAAGATCTATTATGACGTGAAGCCATGCATGCACTGGTTCTCGGTAAACAAACGTTGTTAACGCGTCAGTGTGCAATGCAATGAAGTTGTTGATTGGTTTAAAGTATTGTGGAACAAGAATTAAAGAGGAAGAGAAATGTTAGTTGAAGACGAAGATGCATATGATAAAGAGAGGTAAATTAAGAATTAAAAGATGATTTTTTTAGATGATGATGATTGTGGTGGTTTTACCGTTGTTCTAATGATGATGGGAATGATAACGATGTTGACAGTACACTGATTATGAAAGGGATAAAAATAGTACAAATGCCAATAAGGGTGATGAGAATGTTGTGACATTTACTCCTGACTGGGTATGCTTGTAGTAGAAATAGTAGTACTAAAAGTAGTAACAATTATAGCAATGATAATGATTCCAAACTTCGAATACAACCGCTACTTCTATCACAAATGTCTCTTCTATTACAACCACTACTTCTATCACAACCACTACTTCTATCATAACCACTACTTCTATCACAACCAACTTCTATCATAACCACTACTTCTATCATAACCCTTACTTCTAACCCCTACTTCTATCATAACCACTACTTCTATCATAACCACTACTTCTATTACAACCACTACTTCTATCATAACCCCTACTTCTATCATAACCCCTACTTCTATCATAACCACTACTTCTATCATAACCACTATTTCTATCATAACCAGCCATCGTGGTATGGCATCATCATCGTCGTTGTCTCGTCCATGTCGTCATCGTCGTCGTTCGTGTCATCATCTTTACCAAGAAATTTCATTTCATTAATGACTATTTGTCATCCATACCTCTGTTGGCGAGTAGCAATGATTACACCTTATATATAAATTCTCTTTTTTCTCGACCACCATTTTTTTTTTTACTTTTTATCCCAGTCGTCTGATTTGCACACCATGCTAACGCCACAGCCGTGCCATCAATCAAATTCCTCATCAGTCAGCCTGGAAACCGTACAGCACAATATCCACAATGCACGATTTCCGGTCGGAAGAGTTGCACTGCATAATGGGATTGTTCGCGGGGTGCCCAGCGTTCATGGCAACTGCAATAGTGAACAGTTCCCAACTTTTCTTTGCAGTCCGGGTTTTAGAGAAAAGACTCTCTCGAATGGTTCTCATATATATCTGTCTCTCTAAACCACAAATTCTTACTCTCCGTGTTCCTCTATTTGTCTCTTTCTTCTTCTCTCCTCCTTCTCTCCTTCCTCCGACTTTCACGTAGTAATAATTTCCTATTATTTCATGTCCGACCTTTTAAAAATGTTAAGCCAGTACGTACCTGTGAATGTGAAAGTCTTATAATTACGGGTGCCAATCTTTCTTTTCCTGCTGTTGTAGAGCTGATCTAACGTCAGGCATGCTATAAAACCTCCCATGATGTTTTACTTGTTAGTGTGTTTGTTCGTACGAAATGCCTCTTTTTCCTACTTTTATCCGTCTGTTCCTGTGATGCATGCAATGAAACGCCTGTTTGCTTGTTAGTCTGTCTATCCGCATGAGGTATGTGAAATGTTTTTGCTTGTTTATCTGTTTGTTCAGCTGAGGCATACAGTGAAGAGCCCATTCGTATGTTCGAATGAAAAACCTTTTATGGTCAACGTTTTTCAACGGGTCAGGGAAAGTTTAGATGCATATGGAACTGTATTTCCTCTGAAAATTGGAGAAACAATAATAATAATAATAATAATAATATGATGGTGATGGTGGTGATGAAAGAGAAGAAGACAATGAAAGAGAAGAAAAAGATGACTAAAAGAAGAAGACGACGAAAGACAAGGAGATGACAAAAAATAAGAAGTTGACGAAGAATGGCAATAAGAAGACGATGGCAGAGAAGAAGAAATCACAATGTACTGTAGGCATAATGCCATGAACACTGCTCACTAACGGCTCCCTGTAAAATGAACTTAGTACTTCTTTCATAACCCTGTCATATCCGTGACGTCGTGCACTGAGATTTACACTCGTACTCCACCCTTCTGATTACCCACTCATTGCCGCTTGTTTAGCACTCCAATCGCTGAGTACCTCAGAGTAGAGATATGTCACGGATGAGTGGTTGTTTGTTAAATACATTTTCATAATACCTGTCGTAGTCTATACATTTACGTAAAGCAGACAATGCCACAGGATAAAAAAATTTCAATACCATATACCACAGTCCATCCATTTATGTGAAGCAGGCAAAACCACAGGAATCAATGATCTGTACAATAATGTTATATTTATTGTTTGTACTTTTTTAATATCTGTTTGTTGAAAAAATTGCTCGCGCATTGGTTAGACGAAGAGACATGTCAAAAATTTCAAATTCTTCATCAGCCTCTTCCCAGATCTTGTCTCTCTTTCGCCTATAATCCCTTGTGTGCGTGCATGCGTGCGTGCGTGCGTGAGTGCAACATATGTGTATGACGTCAGCATGCTGACTTAGTCTACGTTTAGCACACACGCGTCATTGCAAACTTTAATTCAGTCCTTCTTACCCAGATCACGGAAAACTAGTTGTCTCCAAACTCTCGACAAGTTCACGAGCGCACACATAAGCTCTCTCACACACACACGCACATACACACGCATCAATTTTTGGAATAATCTCAACGTAAATGCACATCGTCACAGGAAATATTTTTACCGCTCCATGAAGCTCGAAACAGATTTGGACTCGACTAGAACTTAGCCCCAGACCACGTACAGGAAAGCATCAATCAAGTTTGGATGACAGCTGAAAACGTCATCATTTGACACAATTTCGCGCATTCACGCGCACGCCACCAGATTTACAGATCGGGTAGTACTTGAACAGTTATAGAAACAGTCATCGCAATATTGTCAACATTGCCTCTGGAAAATGTAACATGCTGTGACGCAACTTAAGAATTCACAAGAATACCTAGACAACAGCAACAAAAATTTAGACACGTAAAAAAAAAAAGTGTCGAATTGTATATGTTTTCGGACTAGCAAGCGAAATCGACCAGAACGAGTTGCGCGAAGAAAAGCAGCATTAAAATGTGAGAGTAAAAACAATCACGCTATTCTTTATTTTATAATTTGTTATGTATTTATATTGAAAATGAGAGGAGGAAAAAGACTGAATGCATGTAAATATATATAACACAAAATACTTTTGTAAAATGGATGTCATTTACTGAACATGGATTATTTTTTAATGTTTCGGAGCTGAATTTTAATAACTCCGTGAAGGGCAAACAGCATTGTAATTCAAATCAATTATGAGAAAAGAACGATTAGCCTCTCTTCGTTTGAGCGCCGTTATTTTGTAAATTAATTAGTATCACTGCTTGCTTTTCCCACACTAGTAATCTTAGTATGGGTCTTTTAATTCCCATATATATTTTAAACCAATCGGCAAGAATCTCAGGTAGTTAATTTTTTAAAATGCTTAATTCATTGAGAGCACAGAGGAGTTCTTGCCAATACATCGACTGTTGATGACTCTTGCCATATTACCGAATCCACTTGGTGCCGGAATATCTACTCTAAGTACACTCTAATGCTTCTCTAAAATCATGTCTGCATCTTGCTATTATGTCTCCATTACTCTATTAATAATCACCAATCTGCTCTGTTTCTTGACAACATACCTACTCAGTTTCTTACCAACATACTCAGTTTCCTAGCAAAATATTCTCCGCCTTTTTCTAGCCAACATCCGTCCTCTGTTTCTTGCCAATATATCTACTCTGTTCTGTTTGTTGTCAACATATTTACTTTTCTCTGTTTCTTGGTAAAATGTTCACTCGCTTTCTTGCCAGTGTGCATACTCTATTTCTTGCCAACATATCTACTCCTCCCGGATTTTTGCCAACATACGTACTGTGTTTCTTGTCAACATACCAACTCTATTTTGCCAACATATCTACTCTGTTTCTTGTCAAGTTACCTACTCTGTTTCTTGTCAACATACCTACTCTGTTTCTTGTCAAGATACCTACTCTTTTTCTTGTCAAGATACCTACTCTATTTCATGGCACGATACGTACTTTGTTTCTTGTCAAGATACCTACTCTATTTCATGTCAAGATACCAACTCTGCCAACACACCTACTCTGTTTCATGCCGACATACCTACTCTGTGGGTGTTTCTTGTCAACACACTACTCTACTCTGTTTCTTGCCAAATGCCTACTCTATTCTGTTCATGCCAACATACTTGCTGTGTTTCTTGCCAATCATTTCTGCTCTGTTTCTAAAACTTGTCTTTCGTTTCTTGTTAACTTACCTACTCTGTTTCTTGCTACAGTATCAGATCTACCTCTTGACAGAATGTCTCCTTGCATCTACTTTTTGTCAGGCCTACTCTACTCTGCTTGCTTTCAGCATGTTTCTTCTACGTCTTGCCCGCATATAATATTTATTCTGTCGTACCGCCACTTCCAGCCTACTGTTTCTCCTGCCATGGTGTCTGCTCTAATATTTCCCTGCATGTCTACTTTACATTTAGCCAGCATGTCTACTTTACACTTAACCAGCATGTCTACTTTACATTTAACCAGCATATCTACTTTACATTTAACCAGCATGTCTATTTTATTTCTTACAGGTATGTCTAATCTATTCTATATTTTATCAACTTGTCTATTTTATTCTATTTCTTAAAGCATACAATATTCTTTCTACTCTATTTCTGTATGAATTACTGTCTTTACACTCATTCTTGCCAGTATGCCTATTCCACATTTTTACTAGCATTTCTATTCTATCCCTTACCAGCATGTACAGTCTACTCTACTCTATTTCTTGCCATATACTTTACTTTTTCTAATGTCTACTATACTGTTTCCTTAGCCAGCAAGCCTTTTATTTTTTGTTGCCAACCTGTAAATCTATTAACAAAAAAATATGTCTACTCTGCTCTACTTTTTGCCAGCATGCCTAAGCTATTTTATTTTTAACTAGCATATTTGTTTTTTCTATCTTGTAGTGATGATTAATGATACCAGTTCATATTTGTTTGTAGTGATGATTAATGATCCCAGTTCATATTTGTTAATGTTTGGCTGGAGGGGGGGAATGGATGTTAATAGAATGTCCATTCGTTACATAACTCCTGAAAACACTTTCTTCTTCTTCTTCTTTTTTTTTTTTTTTTTTTTTTTTTTTTGATTTTTAATTGAAAGAATAGATAGATTGCATATTTTATACTCTGAAATAGAGAAGCTGGAATAAGCTATGGTGAATCTAACATTGAGTTGTTTTGTTCAGATTCTTTCAGCTACAACTATACTCGAACACTCGGGGCCTTTCTTTCTTTGCCCATCAGGGACTTGTTTCGCTTTGCTTTCTTCTCCTCCCTCTCCACATTTTTATCTCGTACTTTCTCGCAACTAGGACGATATCTAGCCATCGTTGGCTTAGAGGAGCAACTTTCGGTCAAATTAATGTCGGTGAATCCCAAAACAGTATAGTGCTTTAAACAAAACGCATAGACTGACAGAAATTAAACCAGTCAAGTGCATACTTAAAAAAAAGAAAATAGATTTAATCTATCAAACTGGGGACAGAAATTTGTGTTTTATGTTAGCATATCGGATAGAATTGCTGCAAGATAACCTTATAATTAATTTGTGTTTTAATAATGTTAGCATATTGGATAGAATTGCTGCAAGATAAACTTATAATTAATTTGTGTTTTAATAATGTTAGCATATTGGATAGAATTGCTGCAAGATAACCTTATAATTAATTTGTGTTTTAATAATGTTAGCATATTGGATAGAATTGCTGCAAGATAACCTTATAATTAATTTGTGTTTTAATAATGTTAGCAAATTGGATAGAATTGCTGCAAGATAACCTTATAATTAATTTGTGTTTTATTAATGTTAGCAAATTGGATAGAATTGCTGCAAGATAACCTTATAATTAATTTGTGTTTTAATAATGTTAGCAAATTGGATAGAATTGCTGCAAGATAACCTTATAATTAATTTGTGTTTTAATAATGTTAGCAAATTGGATAGAATTGCTGCAAGATAACCTTATAATTAATTTGTGTTTTAATAATGTTAGCAAATTGGATACAATTGCTGCAAGATAACCTTATAATTAATTTGTGTTTTAATAATGTTAGCAAATTGGATAGAATTGCTGCAAGATAATCTTATAATTAATTTGTGTTTTAATAATGTTAGCAAATTGGATACAATTGCTCTAAGATAACCTTATAATTAATTGCTATTGCGTGATTCACTTTTTCTAGAATTAAAAAATAGAAAATTACTACATATGCATGTATAATTACTAGTGGAACACAATTAAGCTTTCATGATTTAGTTGCCCAAAATACTCTGCATCAGTTGAACAAATAATGCCATCATCTGTACAAATAGTGTTATTATATAAAACTACAGTGTCATCAACTGAATACGGTCATCATTCAGATAACCTTAAGAACAAATAGGGCTTCATCATCTTCATCATCTAAACAAATAGTTTTATAGGTGATAAATAATCTTCTGAACAGCATAATCATCTAAAATGAAACTTCATCATCTGAACAAATAGTGTTATTGTCCGGAGAAAATGGCGACGCTGTTGGAACAATTAGCATCATCATCTGACCACGCAGCTGCATCTTCTGAATGTGTAACGCCATCGTCTGTCTAAAAAGTGTCATCACATGAAAAGTTTCATCATGAAGATTAGTATCTAACAAATAAATAGCAACACTGGATCAACGAGGGCCGAAGTCTGAACGAAATGTGCCAACACAGCTTCTACTGTTACATCACAAGTAGGTATGTTACTTGCAAGGAATGTTCATTTCTGTTCTCCTTACGTCACTAGATAGTTAAGTTACGTGTATGGAATACTCTCGTTTCTTTTCTTGCTACGTCACTAGTTTAGTTACGTTCATGGAATACTCCCAATTCTGTTCTCGTTACGTCACTAAGTAGTTACGTTACAGTCATAGAATACTCTCGTTTCATTTCTTGCTACATCCCTATGTAGGTCTGTTCCATAAACGAAATACTTAAAGATCGCCGCTTTCTACGTCACTAGTCTGGTGCATGCCATGCAGGGAATACCAGTCTTTGTCAGGTTAATATGTATGAGATGGGCACAGAATGCAAATTTTAATAAATGTCGTGATTTCATTCAATATTCACACTGACGATTGTCCATTTAGTATTCCTACAGAATTAATGATATCTAGTCAGAACTGCAAGTTAAAGTAAAAAATTCAAAGAAGCCAACAAACTGGAGGTAACTCATTAAAGCCTAAAGCGATAATAAACAAACTGTTGCATTATACTACTTACAATAAATAAACAATATTGCTTTCCTAAATATCAGATTCTTCTTCTTTTTTAAAATTTCGGTGCGGTCTGAACATTTCCGTCCAATTATTTGTATTATTTTCACTTTCAAGTTTGAAACTTTATGGGCTACTCTTTCCTATGTCAATCTACATGCGTACAGAAGTCAATCAGTCATGACTGATTATGCCAAGAAAAATGGCTGCATCGTTGCGTATTACAAAAATTGTCCTTCCCGATGCCGATCAAACAGACAAAATATATTTTTTTTAAGTTAAAGACGGATCCTGCATTTGTAAAGTGGGCGCGGGAACTATAGGAGTTAATGGAAAACCAAGGAAAGGTGAGATGGTCACTGAAACCCCATCTCTGCGACACATATCTCGCGCGCTCTTCTACCGAAGCCAATCATTCGGAATCTACGACACGCTTAATTCAGTCTTTAGTTTCCAATTTCACAACCGCGTTTACAGACCAGAGGTCTTCTCTGATTGCAGGGAGTAAGAATTAAACGAGAGGAGAAAGTCAATAGGAAATGCAAATCGGGCCGCATTGTTTGCCTAACTGAAGTGAGCTAGGTCAATGGCTGAGGTCCAGAGCCGTCGATTGCAGTTTGTGGTAGTGGTATAGACGCTGGCTAGCGGTCTTTTAAATTTAAATAACTTTAAATTTCAGATACACTGGGAGTCGCTGAGGTATAATCTGGCACTCTGAGTGAGTAGTTTTTGAAAGGAAACTAGGGACAGAGATAGCTGAGGGTAGAGTATACTGAGTCGTCATTGAAGCTACGGACAGTTATAGCTGATGGTAGGGTATACTGAGTCGTCATTAAACTATATAATCTGAATTCGCAAAAACAAATGTTGTTAGCTCTAAATCCAGTGCTTATTACTAACAAATAAATAAAAGGTTACTAACATTGCTAACTTAGTTTTGGAAACTGCGATCCTAAACTTGTTCATAGAATCTCTGATTTTTCCTAAAACATGGTGCCAGACAGTATCATGTCTCCACATCTTGCTCGCTGTTTCCGCAACTCACATTCTCTAAATGACATCATCATCACTTGGCAGCAAATACCCGTAACTCACAATCACTAGAAGACAGTTCGCACCGTCTTCTTGCTGTCTCCAGTCCCGGTAACTCACAGTCTTTGCGAGACAGTTCGCACCGTCACCTTGCTGTCTCAGTTCCCTCAGCTCAATCTCTTCTCCATCGAGACAACTCGATTGCGTCCCTTTACCACCCTGTCCAGCGATTTGAGTCCCGTCAATCTGACGCTTTGGTGGCAGGTACCCCAGCGGAAGCGCCTTGAAAATCGGAAACGGCCATACAAAGCCTGCAAGTGAAATGAAAGACACGTTTGCCTATCGACGTTCTCCACGGGGGCTGGAGGGGTGAGGGCTGGAAGGGGGGGACCAAATCGTTGCCTGCCTGAGGATCTTTACGCCTGCTGTCCTGGTATTTCACGTTCAATAGGAAAGAAAACTTCCATATCGAGCGGCGTGAAGAAAGGAAAAGTTACATTGCCGATCACAGTGATTGGGATTTTGTGTAGAGGACCTCCAAGTTTTCTTCCTCTCTCGTCTTGTTCTTTTCTCTCCCTCTTTCCCCCTTTTTCTTTTATTTGAATTAAGATGAAGGCGATGACTTAAATTGTTTTGTAGATTTGCACGTCCGACACGTAGAGCCAGATTACAGTTGGAGCTGGGCATTTTTAGCGGGATGAACTGTTCGTTGTGCCAGACACGACCAACTCTTCCGGGCACTGTTTGCTGAATGCAGCGGACGGCCAAAGGTAGCAATTAACTTTATAATGAACAGATAGGTTTTTATTTTAAAATTCGGGTGGGTGTGAGGGAGAGAGAGGAGGAGAGAGAGATCGGAGAGGAACTTCTTGAAAGAAAAGAGTACTTCTCTCCCCCCCCTCCTCCTCGGCTGAGTAGAACGGGTTAAATTTGTCTTCCCTTGTCATTTACTAGCGCCAACCAGATTCAGACAGCAACTGCAGGTTTTCAAACGGTCCAGTTGAATGACATTTCTTGGTGGAAAGATCTTGGCATAATCCACACATGTACAGCCATCCCGTTATAGGGTCAATGACTGAATCATCAATTTTAATATAATAAAATACTTATGTGCGAATGAGTTTTCATTTGAAACTACTTCCAGAAACCCCTTGCTTCAGTAAAATAATGCTCACTTAAAATCCCTTGCTTCAGTAAAATAATGCTCACAAACCCTTTGCTTCAATAATATAATGCTCACTTAAAATCTCTTGCTTCAGTAAAATAATGCTCACAAATCCCTTGCTTCAGTAAAATAATGCTCACTTAAAATCCTTGCTTCAGTAAAATAATACTCACTTTAAATCCCTTGCTTCAGTAAAATAATACTCACTTAAAACCCCTTGCTTCAGTAAAATAATGCTCACTTAAAATCCCTTGCTTCAGTAAAATAATACTCACTTTAAATCCCTTGCTTCAGTAAAATAATACTCACTTAAAACCCCTTGCTTCAGTAAAATAATACTCACTTAAAACCCTCTTGAAAGAAAACTTTACTTGCCCTAACATTCTGTGTTTCAATGTTTTCCCTTATGCCGGGCTGAGAAATATTTCAGTTTCAATTAATAATTGTTTACTCAAATCTGCACAAACAAAACACCTTTATTTAAGTTACTTAAAATTCCTGAAGTAAACAGTTATATGAGTGAAATTGTAACGCTGACATTTAAATTTATGTTATTAAATAATTAATGTTATAATCATGGAAGTTTAAAACGTACAGATGACCGATAACTCATAAAGTGAATAAGAGTTACGCGTCCGGAACATTTCTTTTCTTTTGGTTGGGCTATACAGAACTCAGTAGTTATCAGTGGCAGTTCTTCTTCACATTCACTTATAGGTTAACCTTTAACGTCGCAAAATACAAAACTAATCTTTCAAAACTATGTCACGTCTGAAAGAGAAACACAGTACATGTACTTTGAAACAAGACATCAATTGCCATTAGTGTCGTCAGCGACCACGAGGCTCTGGGTCAATCCTTCGACGACACGTTATAAGCTTTTCTTACTGACTTGATCACTCAGATCTAAATTATGCATCAATACGATCATTTTCGCGCCACTAGTAATCTCTGTTGGCACTTGAAAGACGTCAGATAAAAAAAATCAGGAAATCAGTCACGCAACTTCCCTCGGGTACTTTTACAGCAAAGGACGATAATTTTTTCTTTTTTTTTTATGTGTGCCTAGATATATAGACAGATAGATAGAATGTTACAATTTTACCGAGCCGAATTATTATTCACAACAGCGGGAAATGTGAATAAATGCAATCATCTGAATATTATTATCATTAATGAGCACCTCTTAAAAAACAACAACAGGCTTAAAGCTTGGCACAAAGCTTGTTCAGACTTTGAAGTATTAATATATATGCATAGTTTCAAAAGTGGAACAGGTTTCAAGTTTTTCGCTGAAATTATCTTTTCAAACATCTTTCTTAACGCCAGTTGAATGAAGAGCTGCAGCCGGTATAGTAGGGTGAACTTAAAGTGACGTATTATTTTCAATATTTACCCATGTGCATGTTCAGGTGCAATGAACTGAAATTGTCGGACGAATTGAACTTTGGTCGGAGGAAATGAGAGTAAATGAGATTTGCAACCAATCAAAGAAAAACAATTCTTATTTATTTGCCTATAGGTTTGTAGTTCAAGGTCGACCTGGTTCCTTGATGGAAGAAAATTGAATATATATACAGAGAAAGTAGTAGTATTCTGTGATAATGCTTTAAAGTTTAATAACAGACCAACAAAACCCCGTTTTGAGGTATAAATGTTTTACTTTTCACCACTTAGAAACAGTGGTGTCATTTAATAGTGTACATTATTCAAATGAGAAGACAACTCTTAGTATCAGAGTTATCTTTATATCCATATTCATTTGTTATGCTGTACTCAATAACTGATTTTGGA
This sequence comes from Sinotaia quadrata, assembly GCA_028829895.1. NCBI lineage: Eukaryota > Metazoa > Mollusca > Gastropoda > Architaenioglossa > Viviparidae > Sinotaia > Sinotaia quadrata. The sequence goes on from CM054179.1 coordinate 63,630,190, forward strand.
AAGGACCCTATTGTTTTTGGATTTATTTTATATGTTGGTCTCTGTGAAACTATCATTCTGTCAAGGAAAAGTCAAATCGTCCAATCCAGTGGACATAACTGGTGACGTAATTTAGAAGACAGATTATACAGGTCAAAGCAATAATATTGTTTCAGACCACGGTGATAAGCTTAATGTAAAGTTGAGATTGAAATATTTAATGACTTCAGAGTTAATCATTTAGAGGATTTTTGGTTTCTTTTAGAGCTGGTAGTGGTAGCGAAAAGGGGGTATAATGTTGACGTGAGAGCTTGGTAGCCTTTGTAGCAGGGTGAAAGTGCTTCGCCTGTTTAATAAAGTCTAGAAGCTGATGCCGTTGATGGCATTTCCAGACAATGAAATGGCATCAGATTAGTGCGCCCACTCCAATATATCCCATCGCATTTCTGACTCGCACGTTTCAATCAAACAAAAAATAATAAATTTAAAAAAATAAAATTTGCACCATCTTTGCAGTGAGCAACTGTCAAGTGAAGGCAGCTGTTAAAAAAAAAATAATGGTTTTCTTGTCTTCTGTATTAGTTATTAATCACTTGAAATGTCGGTAAAAGAATTTACGTGGAAGGGTGAGAGGCGGACAGTTTCAATTGAAAGATAAACGGTTTCGTGTTTCAATATTTGCTAAGTTAAATGCTGTCATCTTCTGTGCGCAATGTATTCCCTTTGTGTATTAATACTTCAAATAAATTGACTGACAGGCAAATCGAACTGCTCAGTAACCAGGAAGTCTTTGTCACACACACCTGTCATGAAAGGTAACCAAAGAAACAAAAATCTCGAACACAGAAATGTTACTACAGAATAAGACAAGAATTAAAGTTTCATGTTCAACACGTTCCAAGGACACTCACAAACGTCTCTGAAAACAAATAGCTAATCGTCAATGATAACTGACCTCTCTGATTGATGCTATCAAACCATAATCTACTAACTAGACCATGTACATACGGTTAGTTATTCACTAAATGGACTGTCTATATATGACTATTAATCCACTACGTGGCCTCTCTGTATATGAGTAGTAATCCACTAAGTGGACTCTGTATATGAATAGCGTGTTACCAACGCCATTTAGTTAATGTTTATTATTATTATTATTTTATTAATTATGTATAACAAATTAGAAGTAATGAGAATTTTAATTTAGGTTATTACTAATCTTACAGAAGTCACCACTGGTCTCTCTCACTTGGCGGATATGCTGGCGCTGCAAACATTTTCTCTCATACACAACATTAAAGACAAACATGTACAGTCACACAATATTTCTGTAGATGAAAAACATTTCAGCAAAAGGAAAATAAATCCGTCTTTTAATCTATACTTAGCAAACCCTTATTCACTCACTTTTTTCTCCAACATAAGGTTATCAATATGTATAAGAAAGCCAATAAATTTTTTAAATCAACAATCAAATATACAACATAATAAATGAATACAATCAAAAGAGCTTTGACGTTTACATCACTTCATAATAATGTTCAATTAATGCTGGACAATTGTTCAGTTTATCCTAGATATATATATCATAGATATAAGCAGTCAGTTAACATAAATACGTAATCAAGTTGATGGTTATCATCCAGAAATGAGAGTGGAATTTTAGAGAAATAGTTAAAGTCAATACACATAAATTGTTCAAAGATGGAGGCTGTCGCGAACATGTGTTTCACAATCACACGGTTTGCAACAAGTCACTGCCATTCACGTCTAGGTAAAGTCCAAGTGTCTCTTCTAGAGGCACATTACACAACTGTTCCAGAATCTTTGACATGCTCTCGAAACATGCCGTAGACTAGAGAATCGTCATACGCTCAAGCACAAGGAATGTTCTTGATTTTCATGTGCGTTTAACTCAACATACCAAGAGGAATAATCAAAATAATCTTCGTGAATTCTCAAGACCAAACTCAAGCCACAATTTATTTTGTATTGGCACTGGAATGGAATTCACAGGAATCAACTCACAGCATCAGGTTTTACTGATAGGTTGATAGCAATTCTATTTGCACACACACACACACACACACACACACACACACACACACACACACACACACACACACACACACACACACACACACACACACCAACGTATTCAAGCAGAATACAGTAGTCTATGTAGCATGAAGTGACAACCCCAAAAGGCTTGCTCTACTCTGCAAAAGTCAAATTAAGGTTACACTAAATTTCAGGAATATGTTATCTCTAAGTTTCTTTCTCTCTTACAAACATTCTCAACTTACAAATCCTGCAATAATTTCGTTAGCCCAATATACGCACAGCATAAGAAATACAGCATCAATCAAAATTCACAAGTATAATGTAAAAGCTAATCAAATTAATGAACATAGAAATAATAGTTGAATTCCATAAGGATTTTCCAATTCAAATCATAGATCAACAGAAACGTATGAAATATTCCTAGTCCATTCTTTTTTCCCCATTCAGTTAATCAGTTACCATAAGGGAACAATCACCTTTATGACTGGACTCATGTTCAAATTCAAAGTGATTGGAATAGAGTACATCTTCAACAAAGACATTTCCGGTCCATCCCCATTGGATGAAATGTTATGAACAATTATAAGGCTATTAGTCAGAAAAACTACTCATCCAGTTGGAACCAGGTTAAATTGCGTCAGTAGTTTTCTAGCATATTCTCAACTCGAGTTGTTTACTCCAACTCTGACACTTACAAAAATACCATCATAAGAAATGCCCAAGGCCGAGTCACTTTGACAATTTAACAGTTTATATGACAATTAAGCCTAGAAATAGGGATAGGTAAATTTACTCCACCACAAATAGTAATCCACTAAGTAATCTATTTGTTATTTGACTAGTAATTCACTAAGTAATCTATTTGTTATTTGACTAGTAATTCACTAAGTAATCTATTTGTTATTTGACTAGTAATTCACTAAGTAATCTATTTGTTATTTGACTAGTAATTCACTAAGTAATCTCTTTGTTATTTGACTAGTAATTCACTAAGTAATCTCTTTGTTATTTGACTAGTAATTCACTAAGTAATCTCTTTGTTATTTGACTAGTAATTCACTAAGTAATCTCTTTGTTATTTGACTAGTAATTCACTAAGTAATCTCTTTGTTATTTGACTAGTAATTCACTAAGTAATCTCTTTGTTATTTGACTAGTAATTCACTAAGTAATCTCTTTGTTATTTGACTAGTAATTCACTAAGTGGACCGTATGTATTCGAATAGTTATCTCGAAGTAGTTTCTGTATACGACTAGCATCTATATGATTAAATGATCTCTAAATATGGCCAACAAGCAGCAAGGACTCTGTTTATTACTCTGTTCATTATCACTAAGCGATCTCCCTTTATCACTCCATCAAGTGCCGTCTCACACGACGCATCTCGGTGTTGTATGCTTCATTCAAGAGACAAGTATACATCTTATATGCGACATGAATTTCTACCAACACCACAATATTTATTACCAGTAATTTACAAACTAGCCTTAGGAAGCAAGTAGCTAAAACTTTTCTTTCATCGGCAAGTAGCGGGCAAGTCGCAATTAGCATTTCTGCATACAATTATAATATATTATTTTGATGATCAGGTCTTTTACTATATATACCTATATTTACATCAAGTGGAGTTGTTTAAATTAATATTACTCATGGACTCTTTTAACCGTTCGTCTGAAATTTCTGAGATTAAAGGGGGACATTACATTAATTTTAAAGATTGACTGATCCAGGCCATTTATTCTAATTTATTTAATTTAATTTATCTCCACTCCAAAAACAGATCTTAATTCGACGTTCTACATCCACGAAAGATTACCACTTATTCCAACAAAGAATGTCCAATCTTATTTCTTTGTGTGCAATGCACAGACGAATTCATAATTTTTTGTGGTTATTCATTATATACAGAATTCCGTGCAACAACACAATAAAATAATTCGAGGATAAATCTATATTTCTATTTTCTTTAATCGAAATTAAATATATTGTGGTGCATATTTTCATTAAAGGGTAAATTAAACATTCTTGATTATCATATAAGAAAATTATTTTTATTTATTAAATAAAGCCCAAATTTTAAAGATTTTGCCAAAGATAAATATGTCCTGAAAGAAAGAAGTCGTTTCCTTTTTGAACACCTCTACCCTCAACAACCCCACCAACCCCTTCTCTGAACATTTCTTCATCAAAGTTGCCATGCCCAGTAAAGAGGCGAGCAAATAGAGACAACTCTCAGCGCTCTGCTTTCCTTTCACGAAACTGTCGAAGCAGATTGAACGCCAGAGACTGGGCCGATAACTGCAAGGCGCTTCAGGTCTCAAGACATAGAAAATCTTGTTCGATATGTTTTCGATTTCGGTTCTCTCCCCTTCGGCCGGATGATCTCTAGGGTGGAAATTGGTAGCATTGTATTACTCAGTTGAGTGAGAGGCGGTTTTCTCTACGGGAATTCCATGGCTTTTCTCAGAAAATTGCCTCTGCTCAAAGACGAAAGGAAAAGTGGCACCGACCAGCCCACGACGGCAAAGAATGTTCAGAGTCGATGTTTTGATTCGCAGCGATATCAAATGTGAATGGCACAACAAAGCCACATGTTCTTTGGTTTAGATTTTCCCATATAAGTTTTCAGAGTGCATCCGACATGTTTATAGTAGATACCGCATAAGGGTAGAAAGAATATTGCATGTAGAAAAACAGTAAATATACAAAGACTAACATACATACTCAACTATGTGTGTAAAGATAGATAGATAGACAGACAGATAGATAGATAGATAGGCAGACAGACAGACAGACAGATAGATAGATAGACAGACAGACAGATAGATAGATAGACAGACAGACAGACAGACAGATAGATAGATAGATAGATAGATAGATAGACAGACAGACAGACAGACAGACAGATAGATAGATAGATAGATAGATAGATAGATAGATAGATAGATAGATAGATAGATAGATAGATAGATAGATAGATAGATAGATAGATAGATAGATAGATAGATAGATAGATAGATAGATAGATAGATAGATAGATAGATAGATAGATAGATAGATAAAAAGAGATTGAGAGAAAGAGAGAGAGAATGCATATACCTACAAACATACCTACACATATATTTATTGTGTGCTTGACTGAAAAGATTTAATCTTTCTCACGTTAGAATTCACATTACATTATGACGGTGAATGACTTCACATTTAATATTAATAATATGTACTGCTCATTGATGAGAAGATGAAAAAGAAAACAGACACTGCTCAGTGATGAAAAGTGAAAAAAGAAGACAGACACTGTTCATTGATGAAAAGTGAAAAAGAGAAGACAGACTTTCAAGTAATTTTTGTGAAAAGGAAGACAGACACTGCTCAGTGAGGGATTGTGAAGAAGTAGACAGATACAGTTAAATGTGAAAAAAGACAGTCACTGCCATATGTCGTAAATAGGTCCAGCGGCACACTAAACATCTCTCAGCCTTGCATTTCTAGAAGGCCATTCATTCTCTACAGTTTAGTTCATACCTATTTCTGAAGATCATCCGTTTCACAACTTGTTTATTGTGCTCAGTTCCCCCTGATCCCAAGAGATGTAGAAGAGTGATATAGATTTGTCTATGTTTAAAGTCAGCATCATGATTAGTTCGTACTCACTGTTTCTAACTAGATATATTAATTATTTCTTATCCGACCACATCATAACTAGTTTTCGTCTAATCATCCCATAGCTATGTTTAGTCTGATTCCCTCATAACTACTTCAAGCCTGATTACTCATCACTTCTTCTAGCCTGATCATTTATTTTGTCCTAGTCTAAGTATCTTCAAATTTACCAGAATCTAATTAGCTCCTGTCATTGCAATCTAATCAGCACATAGCTTGACGTTGACTAATTAGTTTTGGACTATTTCAACTTATAATTAGACCCATCTTTGTGAGTTTCTACCTAGCTCTAGTCAATCAGCTTCATTCCTGTCAGTTACTAAATAGTTCTAGAATAGACTAATCTTATAGCTAGTCTATTCTTGCTCATTTCTAACTAGTTCTAATCTGGTGAGTTCAAGAATATATAGGTGCGAAGTCACAGAAGGCAGTTTCCCTATTTTCTTGGAAGAGCACTGTGAAATTGGAAGTGCTGCAATTATTGTATCGAAACATGGCGCTGGAAAGGAGCACTTTCCGTTTGAGATATTGTTTTATTACAACCATGGACACGGGACACGTCAAGGCTGATCCAGCCTTTAAACTAAAAGTAAATAAGCGGCTCCCAGTGACGTGTAGTTCTCACTGAGTCTGGAAAACACAACGACTGGTACACCAACAAAAAGAAACTAGGACATCGCTGATAAATGGTGGCAAATTTCCCTTTTCTTCTTACAACTTACCTGCAGGAGTTTGTCCTAAATGACAGGCATGTAAATCTGAAGGGTCACGGATCTGAAGTAGAAAGAAACGCCTTTTCAAAATGAAAATTAACTTTACGTAAATAAGTATCTGTTTGGAGAATGATTAGCGTGTGAATGTGAATGTAAACGCCATGGCAGCATCTTTCGAGTGAAAATGTGTGCATCTTTGCTTTCATTCATAAGAGCAGTCACGTGTTAGATTTTCAACAAGAGACCGACTATCAGCAAAAGCTTCACGCGGTTTCAGTTGAGTCATAAGTGCTAGAGAGGTATGTTTCAACATACTAATCAGCAATAAAACTAACGAAAGAAATAAATGGAAATGCATGTTACGCAGAAATCAACAAGTCAGCTTAGTCAATCGATTAGGAAAGATAGCATTATTTTTTCACAGAAAATTAATTATATATTCAATTTTAAATAATAGCTTATTTTTTTAAAACAATAAATGAATAAAAGAAATGTTTCTTGTTCCCCTCCCCCCATCGATCACTGTTGTGTTGCCTATTCCACAACCCTTTCCTATAGACTAAAGCGTTCTTATTTGAGATTTTACGGTGTCTCAAAAAATATCGAAAATGAAATAACCAAACACGCCCAGACACCAGAGAGTTCCTTTCCACCCTTAATTCCCTTCTGTGTTTTTCACACGTGGTCGCTCGTATTCGGAAAGGTTTTACTGCTTAATGCCGGACGAAACAATATGGCCAACTTGTCAGCGCCAGAATAAAACAGAAATAATGTACCTCAAAGACAAAAACTAGTTCTGTTAAATAAAAACTATGGTTAAATAAGGTTAAGAAATTTTATCATTCAAACTGTGTTTTCGGAAATTGTGCTTCAGAGTACATTATTGCTTTATAAGATTTGTAATGGTTGAGGGAAATTTGTTTTTATTTGCTGCAAGTTTGTTATACAAATTTTAATTTGTTGAAAACGTTTTGTACGTGTTAAAGAAAAATGGAAACTGTTGTCTATAATATTCTGAAGTGTTGGCTGTTGGGAGGTTTTGTTTCATTATTGCTCTTTATATCAGTTTTGGCATGCTTTGTACAGGCGTACACATTTTTCTTTCTCTCATACTGTTTTTATCTTTGTCTAATTGAGCATTAGTGCTCTTTATATCAATTTTGGCATGCTTTGAACAGGCGGACACTTTCTCTAATACTACTTTTATCTTGGTGTGATTGAGCATTTCGACTTCTACTCTATCGCACCATTCAAAATGAATGTACTATTTTTATCAGCATTTATATTAATGAAAATATCTAGGTGCTTTCCGGTGTTGGTGTCGCTCGTCAATCACTAGAGGGCGTATTGGTTGAAAGACTCCGGCTTCCATGGAACCTGTATCTCTAGCTAGGAAAATCAGTCTAGACATCGTAGCTCCCCATTAGGACACACGAATGGGCAAATTGGTCAGCATCAAACGAATGACTTCTGCTTGGATTTATTTATTTAGTCATTAATATGTGTTTCATGAGAGGGTCTTTTATTGAATAAAAATAAATTTCCTAGACTCAGAATAAGATTATGGAAGGAAATCATTGAAGTAAGTCATTATAAGTTGTTTCCCTTTTTTCTATAAAAACTATACAGACGCGGTAATTTAAGATACTTAAGACTTGGTTGTCACTTCCATCTATAGATAAAACAATAAATTGATTTCAAGTTAAACCTGTGTTGGGTGGCAAAAGAGTTTTATTTGAAATTATATATATTGTGTGGACACTGTGCTTTGAATGACATTTTTATCCTTTCTTTACCTAAAGGTAATTAAAGGCGAATTCCAATAGTTTTATGTTCAAGCGAGGAAGAGATGTATTACTTTTGACTTTTAAATGGGTTACGTTTTTACATCTGCATATTGTTATTACAGCAGACACAAGTATGTCTTTGCGTTGATAGAAGAAGTAATACATTTTACGTCCTTGCGTTGATAGAAGAAGTAATACGTTTTACGTCCTTGCGTCGATAGAAGAAGTAATACATTTTACGTCCTTGCGTCGATAGAAGAAGTGTTATATTTTACGTCTTTGCGTTGATAAAAGAAGTATTACATTTTACGTCTTTACGCTGATAGAAGAAGTATTACATTTTACGTCTTTACGCTGATAGAAGAAGTATTACATTCACTTTTTTACGTTGATAGAATAAGAGTTACATTTTATGTCTTTATTTTGATAGGATAAGTGTCATATTATTTTTACATCTTTAATTTGATACTTGCGGCGTGCGAAAGATTTGCATCTTCGCTTTTGTTTGTAACGAGTGAAGATTTTAATAGCCACAAGAGAAGATGACTTGCTAGACGTCCAAGCACTGAATGACTATCAGCAATCGATGCACGTGGTTTCAGTTAAATCGTGTATTAATCCAGGTGTCACATTCCTGCATTGCACCTTTTCAAACTTGAATATTTCCGTTTGGTATATTTATTGGAGATGCGTTTTGTCCCTCCTTGCTTCTTGTTTACAATACTCATTTCGGAAAGGCTCGGGTTCAAACTCGAAGCGTTTATTCCTCCACAATATAGGTATACCACCAAATCGCAGATTGCTTACATGCGAGTTTCTAAGAAAATAATATACTTGATTTCATTGGCTATGCAACGAAGGAGTATGTTGGTGTATTTTATTTAAACATCACTTTTTTTCATGACTCTAATGCAATTTCACTGCCGCCATCTCAGTCACTATATTTTTTAATAAAAAATTAAATATAAAAAGTGATAAATCGCATTGTGCCTGGTACGTGTGTGCAAATGTTATTATTAAAGTCGCTAGAAAAATAAAATCCAATAATAGAAAATATATTTGCTGTTTTTATTTTATTTCCGTTTTCTGTGGTTGTTTTCGAAAATACATTTAATTGTTTGTTTCCTTGCTTGCTTGCTTGTTTGTTTGTTTATTTGTTCGTTTGTTTGTGATTTTTATTTTTATTTTTTGCTGATGATGTGAATTTGAGGTTTGTGTGTATTACGTATTGCGTTTCGCCTCGCTGCATCTGATAGTGAAAGCAAGCAGTTGTTGTAGTTACTTTAAGTATTCAGTTAAGTCATAATCTCCTATTCCTTCTTCCTCCCTCACATGCGTGTATACACATACATAATTATACACACATACATACACACACATGTATGTACACATATTACACACATACATACACACACATGTATGTACACATATTATTACACACATACATACACACACATGTATGTACACATATTATTACACACATACATACACACATAATTATACACACATACGTACACACGTATACAATTTTACGTGCTACTTTTGAAAATGCGAAAATGTTTCCTCCTTACTTAGTTAAAGAGAAGTTCTTCTGGTAGTAATAAGTTAATTTACTTCGAGAGACTTGATCGCTTTGGGACTGCACTTGCCAGCATACAGCCAACAGACTTTATAGTAGCTGACAGACCTTATAGAAGTCCAGACCTTATAGAAGTCAACAGACCTTATAGAAGTCGACAGACCTTATAGAAGTCAAGAGACATTATAGTAGTCAAGAGACATTATAGTAGTTAAGAGACATTATAGTAGTTGAATCATGGTAGCCACGAGATCTAGTTTTTCTTTATTTAAAACAAGTTTTAGAAAGCGAGGTACTTTTGCTCTGCAGTCCTATCTGGACTATATCAACATTTATCCGTACTTCGCAAGTGACCGGCATTTATTGCAAGTTCAAATCGCAATTACACCCTTTAGGTACAATTTATTTTTTTCATCAAATGAATATAATATATACTCTGAGTACAGACGAACTGTTTGATGAATTTTATTATACGACAAGAGGTTACGAACTGCAATTTATGTCCACGATATAATTTTTATTATTACTTGTCGCGAGATTTTAAGCTTGCATATCATGTTCAAATCAAGGTTTGAAGTAATGGATCTTTTGACAGCCATAGCTTTAATGGCAAAGAAGGGATAACATGGTGACAGATCAAGACATATTGCTATTTGTTTTGGATCCACGGCCCTCTACCTCTCCTCCCATCCCACCCCACACATATTACCGTCTAATGTGCTTTTAATTTTTTATAAATATTTGTTGTAGAACATTAAATGTAGAATGCACTAACGACGAAAGATTTATTAGCGATATTTGACTCCAACAGACCACATACTAGAGGTATCACTTAACTGATTATATGTAAGCACCAGTACACTCCAATGGAGAGATACTAGTACCATTACACTCCCATGGAGAGATACTAGTACCATTACACTCCAATGAACTGATTCTAGTAGTAGTACTATTACATTCCCATGGAGAAATACTAGTACCATTATACTCCCATGGACTGATTTAGTAGTAGTACCATTACACTCCATGGAGCGATTCTAGTACCATTACGCTCCATTGAAGAGATACATGGCATCAACATTTATGGTAGCATACCTCCACCCACACACCATTCATGCTGAGACATTGCAAGTCGACAACCAACAACTAATTACGACCATAAATTGTATTAAAGGCCAACACCCATCAACACATAGCCAGCAGAACAAATCATTTACATCAAAATATTATACAAAAAATATTCCACAATAGCTACAACGTTCTTGTATAATGTAACAGGCTACAGCGTTTCTGTATAATGTAACAGGCATGATCGTCATAGTCTCTGTGAGCGTATCATGTGCCATGATTATCTTCTCTGTGGTTAACTCAGCCATCTCTCTGTTTGCATAGAAGAATCTCTTCATGTCTCAACCCTATGCAAACCATTTCTTGCATGAAAATTTACAACAAGCTCCTTAAAATAGAAACTTAAATGAACATTTGTGATCCTCCAAATCTACAGAATTCAGAGGCTTTAAGTTTACTATGTAGTTTTTAGGTGCAAAAGGTTTGGAGCTGGAGCCCAAGGCCATGTGAATTATTCTCGATCAATCACTCCCCAGTTTATGAATATAGAGCTTAGCGGCTGTGACTGTCAACACTTAGACGTTTTGGAGAATTAGTGCTAATAAATGCCCATTATTTTGATTACTGTCATTATTTTTCTCCAGTTTTATGTTAACTGGAGCTATGTACCATATCAACAGCGGTTTCCATGTAGCGTTACTCAGTAGGTCTCAGGTCACACACGTGGTAATGTAAAGTTATTGCATTAGGAGTACATCCTTCAGTCTTCTGTTTGGACACGGGGCAAATATCATCGTGGATATCACACACACACACACACACACACACACACACACACACACACACACACACACACACTACATACACACACACTACACACACACACACACACTACACACACACACACACACACACACACTACACACACACACACACACTACACACACACACACACACACACACAATGTCTTCTGTTTGGACACGGGGCAAATATCATCCTGGATATCACACACACACACACACACACACACACACACACACACACACACTACACACACACACACACACACACACAATGTCTTCTGTTTGGACACGGGGCAAATATCATCCTGGATATCACACACACACACACACACACACACACACACACACTACACACACACACACACACTACACACACACACACACACACACACACACACACACACACACACACACACAATGTCTTCTGTTTGGACACGGGGCAAATATCATCCTGGATATCTCACACACACACACACACACACACACACACACTACACACACACACACTACACACACACACACACACACACTACACACACACACACACACACACAATGTCTTCTGTTTGGACACGGGGCAAATATCATCCTGGATATCACACACACACACACACACACACACACACACACACACACACACACACACAATGTCTTCTGTTTGGACACGGGGTAAATGTCACCCTGGAAATAGCACACACACACACACACACACACACACACACACAAATGCTTTCTGTTTGGACACGGCGCAAATATCATCCTGAATATATGACACACATACACACACCATTGTCTTCTGTTTGGACATTAGTCATTTATCACTCTAGATATCTGTCAAAGATGATTTTCTCTGAAGATTTGCTTACAGAACAAAATCTACACAAATTGTTCCTACTTATACTTTTACAATGTCATCTTGATAACTTTGTGGGTAAGATTATTAAACAATATTAATTTTAGTGTTAGAACTATTTTATCAGATTTTTATTAAATATATATATATACGAAATGCATGGGGAAACAGTCTTCAGAATCGCAGACGATGATTTACATACAATTTTTTTTTCTGCATCATAAATCTCTGTGGTCATGGACTGGATACAAGATGGCATAAGTCTTTGATTTCAGTCTTTCCAAATATATGTCTGATCTACCTCTTATGTATAGTACCTGAAATATACAGATTTTCAAGTCATACAGCTAGTGCCTTACAGATTAGCTGAGCTTCACAGAGCAGCTACCAGAGAAGTTAAACCATGCTGCCATTGTGCATTGATGCGTGACCCATAAAAATGTTTTTCAATACAATGAACAATAAATATAGAAAAACTATTCTAGAAAGTGTTCCCATTGATGACGACTGCTTTAGACTACATCAGATTCATAAAATAATTAGACCATAATAAGATTCCTAAAACAATTAGACCATAATAAGATTCCTAAACAATTAGACCATAATAAGATTCCTAAACAATTAGACCATAATAAGATTCCTAAACAATTAGACCATAATAAGATTCCTAAACAATTAGACCATAATAAGATTCCTAAAGATGTTAGACCACGTCCGATTCCCGAACGAAGTTAAACCACATGAGATTCCTGACCACATCGGACTCCTGAAAGAAGTTAAAGAAGTTAAACCACATCAGATTCCTAAAGATATTAGATACATCAGAATTCTGAAACAAGTTACACGTCGCATTCCTGAAAGAAATTAAACACATTATATTCCTGACCACATCAGACTCATACAATAAGTTAAACCACATCAGATTCCTGAAAGCAGTTAGACCACACAAGATTCCTAAAAGAAGTTAGACCACACCCGACTCCTGAAAGAGATTAGACCGCACCTGACTTTTCACAGGCCACCCCAGACTCTTGAAAGAAGTTAGACCTTTCCAGGCTCCTGAAAGAAGCTAGACCACGTCAGGTTCCTGAAAACAGTTAGACCACACCAGTCTCCTGAAAGAAGTTAGACCACACCAGACTCCTGAAAGAAGTTAGACCACGTCAGATTCCTGAAAGAGGTTAGCCGAATGTCATTCACACTTACCTCTGTTCAGTGTAGTTTGACACCGAACTATTTCAAAGATGAGAAATAAGAGAATTTTTAAAATATGCTGTGAACGGTCGTGTGCAAGATTAACCTGTTTGCTAGATTTGAAAGTCTGACAGCGCTAGGAGCAATTATTTAGCCAATACATGTAACTCAGAAATGCTGACACATTTATATTTCACACTAACATCATAAATTTTACACGAAGGTTTTAAAAGATTTATTTTGAAAATTCTAAATGATTTTATTTGTTCAACGAACAGATTTTAATCGTGACAGAGGAGCACGTCCTGCAGTAGGGCTGAGTGTGATGCAGGGTTTCAAACCTAAACCTCTTTATCGATTTATCGAGCATCATTGGCTTTTTTATTTGTACATTACTGACACACTACTTACTACCAAACTTAACTACTAAAGATTTGTTGATGCATTAAGAATCTGTTCCATTGGATGCTGCCACAATATTAAAGTTTGAATGTAACTTCCTCTATCATAAGGTCTGTTTTAGAAAACTTTTCAAAGTAACTAAAAATTCGATAGAAAAATGTAAAAATAAATAAATACAATAATTAGGAAATAAAAAATAAAAGACATTTTTTTTTAAAACGCCATTAAAAACTGTACTAAAATAATCCAGAAATTAAATCGATTACCTAAATTTGAAACGCGTGTTAGAAAGGATCAAGTATGCATACAAATGTCATTGCATGATCTTTTCTTTTCAGTTCACCAAAACTTCAGTCTTTAGATACTCTAGTACACAGTATTTAATCTGAAACAAAATTGTGAAATGTTATTAAATATACATTTTTATACAGAGTACCACATGCCGTACATGCGTTACCTTTGCTGATCTTTCGCACCAAGACGCGAAACTCGTCAGTGTTTTGATCATCTTTTACATTAAACTACGATAAGATCATTTTTGTAACGAATAAATCCTTTTTACGCACGACAGCTTAAACCCCCTTTAATATCAACACATTTAAAAATTTAAACATGCCTTTATTTCCAAAAATTTCCTCGCAGTCTATACTGGATCAAAGTACAGATTAAAGAGTGTTTGCAAAGATTAATAAACATGATCAGCGAAAGTTTCTAGAGTACTCAGAAATAAAGCAGAGACATTCAGTTAAGCAATGTTAAGCAACGCTAATCAGTGTTAAACAATGTCAAGCAATGCTAACCAGTGTTAAACAATGTCAAGCAACGCTAATCAGTGTTAAACAATGTCAGGCAACGCTAACCAGTGTTAAACAATGTCAAGTAATGCTAACCAGTGTTAAACAATTTTAATTAAACGAGTAAAGAGACTTCATTATAATACCGGTTATGAATGTTTGTCGCTGATGAAATCAATCGTTCAATACATACAGCCGCGCAAACACACAAACTCACTGACTCTCTCTCTCTCTCTCTCTCTCTCTCTCTCTCACACACACACACACACACACACACATATCGGATTGAGATAGATAGATAGATAGATAGATAGATAGATAGATAGATAGATAGATGGATGGATGGATGGATGGATGGATGGATGAATAGATAGATAGATAGATAGATAGATAGATAGATAGATAGATAGATAGATAGATAGATAGATAGATAGATAGATAGATAGATAGATAGATAGATAGATAGATAGATAGATAGATAGATAGATAGATAGATAGATAGATAGATGGAGGAAGAGAAGAAGGGAGTGAGGGATATGAATGTCGATGTTTGATTTCTTATGTCACTCAGAGGTGAATAGATACGATTAAAATGCTTCCTTCTTATTAATAAAATACACAAGAGATAGACAGACAGACAGACTGCAAAACGGTTCTTTAAGAAGCTTGCGGCTCGAAATTCAAATCAGTCCTGTGTTTACCCTTTCCTAATCAACGACTCCATCTCTTCAGTAATATAAAAACTGGAAAAGTTTAAACTTCCTCTATCAGAAAAAAGAGACGTAACCCTCACTGACAACGCTCAAAGGGCAGAAAACTCTCACTGACAATACTAGCTTCGATATGAAATCGATCGTTTCTATCAAGCGAACGTGCTGGTCGGATTTCCAATTTCAAATGGGTAGGGTTGAATTTCGGTGTAGAGTAGAAAAGCGAATTTCGCTGTGTGTTGACTCAGGCACATTTTCTTTCTTTCTTTCTTTCTTTCTTTCTTTCTTTCTTTCTTTCTTTCTTTCTTTCTTTCTTTCTTTCTTTCTTTCTTTCTTTCTTTCTTTCAAGACTTGTTAAAACTGGGTAAAAACAATAGGTGTTTGATATAAACAATAAATCTGAAGCTTGTTAAAGTGATCAATGCATTCGCCAAATACAACATTCTTTAAAGATCATTCTGTGAAATCAACAACTTTATTAATCAATAATATAATTCAAACAAACTCAATCGTTTTATTAATCAGAATCAATCAACCGTATTTGGTTTATCCGTTCACAAACAGCCAATAGGCAGGATCCTCCTATGTTTCTATATTATTTATTTATTACTATTATTTATTAATGCTAATCACCTTCAAATTTACGAAAAGTAGTTACTGTCTTCCGTCTAGTTAGATAAAGACAACAAACCCAATATTTACGTTAGAGTGCGCGTATTAATGTAATTTGTGCATTAGTTACCTCTATAAATTAATGAATAAAGAGAGATATTGCTAATGTGCCCATTTGACTGTGACAGTTTACTAAACAGAAGTCTCCTGAAATATATATTCTGGATGTGGATAAAGAAATGGTGTGTGTAAGAGAGAGTGAGTGCGCGCGTGTGTGGGTGTGTATGTGTGTGTGATATGAGGTTGTGTGTGAGTGTGTGTGTGTGTGTCTGTGTGTGAGCGTGTGTATGTATATGCGCATGAGTGTGTGATTCTGTTTCACTTGTGTTTGTATGTATATGTGTTGGTACTGGTGGCTGTAGTGGTGATGATGATGATAATACTGCAAGTCATGATGAACAACGTGTGGTGATAATAGGAGTGGTGAAGATAAAATGATAAATGCGTTATAGTGGTTGAGATACTACAGTTGTCAAGGCAATGGCGGCGGAAGAAAAAATGATAATGTGATAATGGCAATTGTGTTAGAAGGAACGTAGGTGGTGGGACATTGGTAACGATGCTTTTAGTAATGAAGTAAAGGTGTAGTGGTGGTAAATGGAATTACGATAATGGGACATTGGTAATGGTGGTGATAGAAGGGGTGATGTTAATGGGAAATTGATTAGAGTAGTTGTACTAATAACGCAAAAGTGATAGTTGTTGTAGCAGGGATTTTGATAATGGTGATAGTAGAGTAGAAGGGATGTTGATAATGATATTGATGATGATGATCCGGAGGAGAAGCATGGCGGTGTTGGTGGTGGTAGTCGGACATTTTTAATGGCGGTAGTAGAAAGAATTTGGTAATGGGTCATTGTTAATGGTCATAGCAGAAAGGCATTTGATATTGGGACATATTTTAATGGTCATAGCAGAAGGGCATTTGATACTGGGACATTTTATTAATGGTGGCTGTAGAAAGGGTGGTGATGATGATGGAGCTCTGGCAATAATGTTGTGGTGTTGTGCAATGGTGCTGGTGATGGTGGTGATATTGAGATAATGTTATGGCGCTGGTGATGGTGGTGATAGTGATAATGATTGTGGTAGTAATCATGATGGTGTTGGAAAGACTGATCATTGTTGTATTGCTGTTGGAACAGAAGTAGGTGAGTAATACAAACTACAGCTTCAAGAGATGGTGGTGTGAACTGATGTGTACTGATGATGGTGATCACAATGATAATGGAGAAAAGGACACCTCACTGATTTAACACAGTTTTGACATTAAGAAATGACATTTACAGGGCAAGTTCTGAAAATCAACAGGCTGTCATTTTCAAACCACCACCTTCTGTATAATTAAATTTAAGAAATAAAAAATGAAACTGCTTTTAAAAAAAAATATATCATCACAGTTCCCGTGCTCACCCCAAAATATCTCGGGAAACCAAAAATAAACACTCACGATTTGATCTCAAGAACAGCCTGGACCTGTGTCTGGCACTGCACGGGCGAGTTTGCTAATTAACTCTTGGATTAGAAAGTGTCTAACTTTTTCTTATTTCCATGCACTTTTGGTAGGCTGAAAACTATGGTTTTAGGAAGTAAATCCTTTTGATTTTTCCATGAGTGATTTAAAAATGGTACACACATCAACTCAGGCAGACATATTCCATTGTTCTAATAACAGGCGATAATGCCTCCCTAGGATGATTAATTAAATGTGCCAAGGTAACAAAAGATCATAACGGATTAAATATGCCATATTAAGGTGAGAATATCTATTTCACTCATGCAATGCAGGAATAACAAATAATATTTCATACATATTAATATTTCATTCTTAGTAATTTAAGGTACATGAAACATTTTTGTTCAAGCAAGTGTTAGATCAATGTTAACTACTTGTTTCATTGAATGATTAACGTAGTCAACCAATTATCTTATTGATAATTGTAAACTAACAAACACACACTGATTATCTTTTATAAATTCGTGTTCTTTTAATAATATTAATAACATTACTTTTTCTGTTTAAGAACATGTGACACAAATGCCACCCTTGTAAATGGTTGGTAGTAGTAGTAGTAGTAGTAGTATTCAACCTCTTTCCACAACTTCTGTTTGACTGTCGGTTGTGATCCAAGGTCTTGGAATCTTACCAAGTGTTGTATGATGGGGAATTTTCTCATATATTTTATATAAATTTTCATTGTTGCATTTAAATTGAACGTTATTGTAATTTGGACGTGTGCATATTGCTTCATGTTGACTTAGAAGTGAGGTCCTGAAAGAATGAGTGTGCATGTTGATAGATTAATTGACCGGTGTTTGATGTTTGCGGCAGATAGGTTTAAGTTGTGTGATCAATGGCTAATAAGCTAGTGAGAAATTATTTTTGTGGTACGTGTGTGTGTTTTTGTATATAATGGGAAGCGTTGTTAGCTAGGTCAGCGTGTGCGTTTAGAAGTCGTTAGAAAGGCATAATCCGTATTAGCGATAAGCAACTGGTCGGATCGAAAGCGTGTCTAATAGGCGTAGGTGTAATCCCAAAGGTGATAAAAGACCCATGGCGAATTTTTATTTTCACTAGTTCCTGAAATTGTCTTTGGGTGGCAACTGGGAGAGTCCCTCCCGACGACGGGTTGTATATGAGAGCAAAACCTTTTGCTGCTTTGAGTAGTGGAGCGAGTCTGTGGTTTCCAGTGAGTTTATTCAGATAGCCTTCCAATTCAGATGTTATGCTCTCCAAGGTTCCTATCACTATAGGTATCATTTCTGCTTCTACATTCCACAGTCTTTGAATTTCTAATCTGAGATCTTGGTATTTTTCTCTTTTTTTTCTCTTTCTTTTTGTTTACTCCAAATCTGACACTTACAAAATACCATCATAAGCAGTGCCCAAGGTCGGGTCACTTCGGCAAGTTAACAATTTATATAACAATTAAGTTTAGAAATAGGGATAGACAAATTTACTCCACCATATATTATATCATCTATAGTTACTCTGCAGTCCAACCTTGGAACATGGACGTTGTCTGTAATTTTAGTTAATTCAGGGAGAGGAAGGATGCATTCACAATAACTACCATTTATCGTGACCATCCACTTCCCCCCCCCCCCCCAGACGTCACACAGGCTCACTTCATTATGTTTAAACTTTGTGGTGAATACATCTGCACTGTGGATACATCTTTCCGACATCAAAAACCACGAAAACCTTTGTTTATGATTGATTAAAGCAATTTTGTGATTGGTAAAACAATGTTGTGTTTGGTAGTAGCAATTTAGCGTCTCACATATAGCATCGTTACTTTTAGGACAAAAGTCAGATGAACTTTTACTTCGGTTGGCAAAAGCCCCTCATGTATTTTTACTACTGGTTAGCAAAAGCCCTTCATGTACTTTTACTACTGGTTATCAAAAGCCCTTCATGTACTTCTGATTGGCAAAATCCCTTCATGTACTTTTACTACTGGTTATCAAAAGCCCTTCATGTACTTCTGGTTAGCAAAAGCCCTTCATGTACTTCTGGTTGGCAAAAGCCCTTCATGTACTTTTACTACTGGTTATCAAAAGCCCTTCGTGTACTTTTACTTCTGGTTGGCAAAAGTCCTTCATGTACTTTTATTACTGGTTAGCAAAAGCCCTTCATGTACTTTTACTACTGGTTAGCAAAAGCCCTTCATGTACTTTTACTACTGGTTAGCAAAAGCCCTTCATGTACTTTTACTACTGGTTAGCAAAAGCCAGAAGGAAGACTTTGTAATCGCTGTATAGTATAACAGATTTAGCAATACTTAAAAGTAGTATTTACGTTCTACCGTTACATTTCCTATAGTAGAATATTTTATTCCTATAAAGAGATAATCAACAGTGCATTCTCACAAACTCTACCACATTTTAAAATATTCATTTTAAGTTAAATCGATTTTATTCTTTTAATTTCATTTTATTTTTTATTTTTTGCACTCTTGCGTATTTAACTCGGACACACAGGCAAAGTTGATCTCAATGCTGCTCACCTTTCGCTTGGGGAGAAAACTCCCCGATTGCTGCCCCTGATAGCGCTTACAAAACACTTGTGGCCACCAAGATCTTCCTCTACCCTGCCCAGTCCTCGGAATACATCCTAATTCTAAATACACTTCCGACGGCGCAGGGCTTCTCTAAAGAATTTGAATCGATTTCTGCGCGATTCTATTGAATTCAGCATGCACGGCCTTCCAGCCCAGAGACTATTATATAACCGTTTTGTCAGGGGAGGGAACAAAAGAAGAATTTGGGGCTGCGCACGCAACCTCATCTTGCCCACAGATCATGCTGTACTGGCGACAGGTTTAGTTTCTTTTTCTTATTTGAAAAAAAATTACTGAAAGCGTTCAAAAACAAAAATCTGACCAGATAAAGTTACGTTGGTGTTTTTCTTTCGAAAGAAAATAAAGATAAATCAATACTTTTTTTAAGTAAAGTAGAATTAAGTGGGACTTTAAATTTGAGAAAAAAGTAATAATTGCATTGGGCTAATAGAGAAGTCTCCTATAATACACGCACGCACGCACGCAGCAAACGGTATCCTTCACGCAACCTCACGCATGCAGACACACAAACGAATAAACAGACACAGATACGAATAAACAGACACAGATACGAATAAAAAGACACACAGACGAATAAACAGACATGAACGAATAAACAGACACGCATACAAATAAAAAGACATACATACGAATAAAAAGACAGACGAATAAACAGACACACATACAAATATAAAGACATACATACGAATAAAAAGACACACAGACGAATAAACAGACACAAACGAATAAACAGACACACAAACGAATAAAAAGACGCATATATCAATGCATATACAGAATCGCACTCACCTACTTAAAAACATATATACGGACGTAATTACTTTGAGAGACAGTAACATAATGATAGACAAAGAATCACTGTCACAAATATACAAACACTTTCACAGAGACAGAAACACTTTCACAGACACAGAAACATATTCATATAAACAAAAACACTTTCAGAGATACAGCATCAAATTCACAGATGTACAAACATATTCATAGGCACAGAAACACTTTCAGAACACAAAAAAATCACATTCAAATACACATCACTCCGGTAATAAAATTTCAAAACAAATGCGCACAATTTAAGGACGTGATAATATTGTTTCATGTTATGTTTAATTTAAATATTTAGTCAGTTTATTTTCTGAGCCATGTGGTTTCATTTTTGTTGTGAATATCTTAGAAAGAAAGAAGGAAAGAAAGAAAGAAAGAAAGAAAGAAAGAAAGAAAGAAAGAAAGAAAGAAAGAAAGAAAGAAAGAAAGAAAGAAAGAAAGAAAGAAAGAAAGAAAGAAAGAAAGAAAGAAAGAAAGAAAGAAAGAAAGAAAGAAAAAGAAAGACAGAAAGAAAGAAAGAAAGTAGGAAGGAAGGAAAGAAAGAAAGAAGGAATGAAAGAAAGAAAGAAGGAAGGAAGGAAGGAAAGAAAGAAAGAAAGAAAGAAAGAAAGAAAGAAAGAAAGAAAGAAAGAAAGAAAGAAAGAAAGAAAGAAAGAAAGAAAGACTGACCAAAAAAGTAAAAACACGAATAAATTAAAAAGGCAAAGATAAAAGAAGGAAGGGAAGGAAAGAATAAGACGGAATGTAAGCAAATATTTAAAGAACGGATCACGAATGTAGATAAAACGCATGCTAGAAAGAACGACAGAAGAGAATGAAAAAAGGCACAAGCAAGCAATAAAGAAAATGTAGATAAAGAAAGTCAAACAAAGAAGAATTACAGAAAGAAACAGAGGACACAACTTTTTATCGGGGGTGGGGGAATACAGAGAGACTCACGATAGAAATAAAATACGTTTGGATTAGATGAAATGAGAATGGGGGGTTGACATGAGAGGAAAAGAATAAGCAAAAATAACCCTTGCTACAACTGTCCTATAACATCTTTGGAAAAGTAGGCTACTAACAGATTTTGAGAGAAAATGTTATACATTTTTCTTTAAAGTCCTACTTTTGAAAACTCGTTATCTGCATGAATCTTTACAGCAAACAAGAAGAGCCTTACTTTACAAAATCAATGAGAATGCGAGTAGAAAGATAAAAAAAGGAACTGTCTTCATTTAAAGATATTTAAAACATTGTTCCTTGTAAATTGAGAAATTCAGACACTGCGCTACTCAACAGTATGAGGTACTACTTGATAATGCCATCCTGAAGACTACATAAAAGCAAGGCCGATAACCTTTTAACCACACTTGCCTACTGAAACTAAAGATACAAAGGAACCTACTCTGGCATAATCCTTTGTTGATTTTTACCCAACTCTTTGGTAAATAATAATAATAATCTTTCCGAAGATATGTAGCATTAGGAAATAAAATGCGCGTTTTTTTAAAGCACACTTTCAGAAAATATACTGCATTCTTTTTTCTTTCCTTTTTTTTTTTTGGGGGGGGGAGGGGGAGGACTTGGTCTGTCAATAAAATTTTAAAAAACGTTTAACACTGATTTTCCACAAGGACAATAGACAGAAGTAAAGACAGTACATTCAAATGTAAAATATAATCTTAACCTTCTCTTGTATATCCACAAGGACAATAGACAGAAGTAAAGACAGTACATTCAAATGTAAAATATAATCTTAACCTTCTCTTGTATATCCAGGGTAGTTTTAGCATGATTGCTTGTTTGTTTTTAACTTATAAATTCAGATGTATAAATGACTGTTGTATTTTTTAAATTATAAATGTGTAGTCACATGTTCAAGATGGACGTTGTAGTAGAATGGGTTTCTATTTGCGCGTCCTATTAAAAATGAAAAAAAGTGGTGTAATTATCATTAAAGAATGTTACTTTTGTAGTGCAGTGTTACAGCTGTGTTTTAATCTTCGAATATTGGGTGTATATGCATTTGTCCTTTGGATAAATGTTAGTGAATTTCAGTTTCCAATGAAATGTTTCTGGTGGGTTTTTCCAAAGTTGCCTTTCTTTGGCGATGACGTGAAAATTGTAACCCAACTGACAACGTATGAAAGGTCATTAAATACTACCGCTAGAAAACTCTCTTGTGTGATGTAACACGACTTGTATGATACACCAGATGTCTCTAGTTGTATGAAATGTATTCTATGATGTACCAGAGGTCTCGTGTGATGTATCAGATGTCTCGTATGATGTAACAAGTGTCTCGTATGCTGTTATGTATAAAGTATCACATGCTTTGCAGGATGTAGCTGATGTCTCGTATGCTGTTATGTATAAAGTATCACATGCTTTGCAGGATGTAACTGATGTCTCGTATGCTGTTTTGTATAAAGTATCACATGCTTTGCACGATGTAAATGATGTCTCGTGTGATGTTCTGCATGATGTAACAGATGTCTCTAGCTGATGTCTCGTGTGATGTTCTGCATGATGTAACAGATGTCTCTAGCTGATGTCTCGTATGATGTTCTGCATGATGTAACAGATGTCTTATATGATGTATCAGATATCTCTCATGTATAACCGATGTTTTGTTTGCAGTACAGTGCGTAAACAAACAAACTCACCCATTGACACACGCTTCTTTTATTGTACGTCATACATTGTTTGAGATGTGCCAGACGCCAACAAAGGTTCGTTTTTGTCAAAATCTTAATGATTATCGAGTTTTAATTTTACTTAATTTTCAGACAAGTTTTGCCTGCGCGTGTGCGTGTGCGTGCGCATGTGTGTGTAGTCCGGCACTATTCGAAATAAATTATTAAATTGGATTTTGGCAGGGAATATATATTTTCGCAGGAAATCAATCACTAGGTAAATATATCTAAATATAATATTTGTTTTAAGTCAGCATTTTTGTCAGTGTCATCTCTTTGCATTATGGCAGTTTAAACTCAGACCCAGCCAAGATTTATGTAGCTATTTGGGCTTATTATACTCATTTATATTCATTACTGTAAATACGTTGTGCCTGTGAGTGCGCTGGTATGTTTGTATGTGCACGCGCACGTATATTAAAATAACTCTTATGGTAATAATATTTCTTATTTAAAGATACATTATTTCTGACCTTCATCATCTATGCAACATTAGTGTCACTAAATATTTTTTCTTATTTACAGCCACTGTATATTTTAACAAAATCATTCAAGTTGCAGTAGTGCTTGTGCATAGCGTGTCTTCTTTGTAAGATACACACGCACACACTAGCGCGCGAGCGCACGCACGCAATCACACACATCTGGAAAATCATCCCAGGAGTGGTATCTGTGTATTAAAGATGTTTCTTACTTTCTTACTTAAAAGAACAGTGTACACGCACTAAATAGAATGCATTGCATGTTCATGATTGTAATGATTGGATCTTGGGGTGAATTATGCTGCTTGTTTATTCTTATTTTTATTCCAGTAATTAATGACATACCAGTTGTGTTGACGTTCAGGTAGTTATTGTGTAATTCGCCAAGACTGCCTACACTACGTGTGATAGAGGAATTAGGTCATGATCATTGATTAAGTGTGGGAGTGGAAATGAGAGGGGGGACAGTACTAGTGAGAGTGGGTGAAGTTAACAAGATAAGATACACCATATATGGATACGTGTGTTTGGGCCATGACACATGTAAATCTGTGGTTTCGTCCAGAGTCATTACATATAAACGTCTCCAAATCCCGCAAGCCTTTACACACTGCACCCATTACAGAAAGAGCAGAATCATAATGTGACAGAGAAGGCCTTGAATGATACCAAGAGTGGTAAATATACACATATATTAATTTCACAATAACTATTGGCATATATTGTTGATTAGAATGTAATATATTTATATTGATGCTTGTTTGTATAAAGAGAAGGTATTCTGTGGCATTAGCAATAATACATGTTGTATGCATAAATGACAAAATTGAAATGAGCACATTGTGTTGTGCGCTATATTTCTTACTATAAAGTATTTGTAATGAGTAAAACTAGACTATCATGGGGAAAGATGGAGCCAAAATTATATTTTATTTCACAATCTAAAATCCACTAACAGACTAAAGGAAGTAACCCGGTTTTGTTATTATGCACTGTATGTTATATGACTCTAGAAATGTTCACCTAAGTTTTCATTATTTAGACAGATGTTGTAACAGCATGTGTTATCATTTAATGCTTTAAATATATATATATATTGGAGAATTATATATATTGAGTGAATGTAGAGTATTCATGCACGAGTGATGATGAGTATTTACGAGAAAGAAAGCTGACGCACAATAAGTTTGCCAATAACGGCCATGCCGCATGCAAATAAAAAGCATCCGTGGACCGATTATGTCACAAGGCATGAAGCTTCTAGAAGTCTTTCAGGACTTTTAGGAAAACTATATAAGGGAAGAAGAAAGACTAGTATACTCATCTCAAAAAGTGTGGATTTATGTGAAGACATCATACTTCATTTTGTGTGGAATTTCGTATACAGAGATTTCATTAAGGAAAGTTCGGAATATCTCTTTCCACCCATTTTTTCATCCATCTACTGCCTAGTGTTGAAGTGACGAGGTAACATGCTTCAAAATTTTTCCTGGCAAAGTGAGAAGTTCGAATTCAAGACAGCTTATGCACACAACATAGGTTGTATGCAGTTAATGACCAGAAGCCATTTTGTCTCCCTGTCTGAGCTTGTTTGAATCCATATTCCACAGTTGGAGGAACAGCATCTCGGTGCCCCATGGACATGAGAATTTCTGCATCCATAGATGCGACGAATAGAGAGTAGCATCCATCACTATGACCACTCCTATCTGAAAACACATAGTGGTAATACCTTGGTTTTTCTTGAAATTCTTTCATGTAATTAATTCTATATATTTTGTATTGTAAATGTTTGTAGAATATTCTTATGAATTTTAATGCTGCTGATGTTAATGCATTTTCATACAGAAGCTAAGTGGCACAGCGATATTACATTTGTAAATGTGGTGAGAATGCCACGTGTATGTAATTTTATCACCATTGGTTAATTGTATCATGGGAGAATTAACACCCGCTGCATGGTCACTAACTAAAATTGTATTACGAGCAACTATGGAGCAATGGAGAAATATATATTATAAAGATTTTATATAATGTAAATTGTGGAATTAGTGAAGATTGTAAAGAGTGATTATCGCTGCTGCCATGAGGCCCATAAAAGTCATTATCACACACGAAGCTGTAACATAAATAACCATGTATTTTACAGCCAGTCCTGAGTTTCACCTCAGAATTCTGATCTGACTGCTAAAACGCTGGTTTGATGGGAGTCCAGACTTATTGAAGCCAGGAGTCTAAACACATCACTGAGCAAACGAGCATCCATGCTGAATCCTTATCAAAGCCTGTTGAACCACGAGGGGTTACCAAAGGTCACAGATGTTAGCATATATCAGTGGACGACAACAACACGTGTTCAATCAAGCTATGTTAAAAGACAGTCAAAATAGGTTTTCATGGTGTGGACAGTAAAGTGACTTATCAAGTCCTGCGATAACATTCTGTATTCGTGGAAATCAATTTGTTCATTTTCTTATTTCAAATTTAATTTTATTGTTAAATTTTTATTGTTAATTCTCTTATTTATCTCACCTTATTATTACATAATCGTTGAGATTGACCAAAGGAATTCGATTGATTGGGGGGCTAGAGCCAGGAATAAAGAATAAAGAATCAATAATTATTAATCTATAAATACAAGGAAGATAATGTCATCAATCACAAAGAAGTCAACTAATTTATCTGACTAAGTGTCGTAAACAATCAAGTTCAGATTGTGGCATTTGAAGGGAGATAGGTTAGGCAGGTCCAGCTGTCGCTAAAGTTAAAATCATCTAATAAGCTAATATTGATGATTAATGCCTAAATTAGGACAGGGTCGTTAAAATGAAAACTGGACATGTGACAGAGAGTGTTTTGTCACTTTTGAACCTCAGTTTATGAGTGTGTTTGTCACTTTTGAACCTTAGTTTATGAGTGTGTTTGTCACTTTTGAACCTCAGTTTATTAGTGTGTTTGTCACTTTTGAACCTCAGTTTATTAGTGTATGTTTATAGTTGCCTTTATTCTTTTGTGTTTGTTTGAAACTCAGTTTATGCTCGTGTGTTTTACAGTTCCCTTATTTTGATAAGTGTGTTTGTCACTTTGAACCTCAGTTTATGAGTGTGTTTATAATTGCCTTTATTTTTATAAATGTGTGTGTCACTTTCGAACCTCAGTTTTCTAGCGTGTGTTTATAATTGCCTTTATTTTTATGAGCGTGTTTGTCTTTTATGCGTATGAGACTTTAATATGGAATTGCTATTGCATTTAATTCACTGGAGTTAGTCACTTTTGCGTATGGAACATTATAGAATTAATATTGTATTTAATTGAGTGAAGCCTTTCTTAAGTCCAATGAATGTTGTCGTTTCTGTATTATCAGTCTTAATATATATGCCACTGATTGTAATCATATATCTATGTAGCTCAAAGTGTAGCTCAAAGTGTTTGTGTATACTATATATTATGTTTGTGTGTGTGTGTGTGTGTGTGTGTGTGTGTGTGTGTGTGGTCTTAACGCATGCACACGCTGGCAGTTGCACCGGGGGTCCCAAGTAATCTATGTATGTTGTGACTTGCTGTCAATTTTTATTCTTGTGATTGGTTGTGTAGGTAGGAGCCCCAGTGCGCAGCTTTGCCCCCTGGGCCCTATTAATGCTGTATGTGCGTGTGTGTGTGTGTGTGTGGGTTTATTGAGTGGGGAGTTGTTGGGTGTGTATATGTATATGTGACATTTTCCAGACCGATATCTTATTAATATTGTATATCGGGCTCATATGTAGTATGCATAATAATCATCTAATAGAAAGTCCTACATTATTTTAAAGAAATAAATACGATTTGAAATATATATAGTTAACATAATCCTCACTGACAACTTTTATTATTTCTTTGGGTTAACCAAATATAATTTTATTGATGGATGTCCGATTGACGCAGATGGTACTAAAAACAATCTACCAAATACAGCGTGACTTGAAACTGTCCTCCTTAAATCTTGTCAGGCAATTGTCTTGGAATGAACAGAACTTTACAGGTGGGAACTTCTTTAACCATAGTACCATACCTTAACACGTCGGATTCAAAACTTTTAGAGAAAACGTTTTTTTGTAATAAAACCAGAGCGATGAAACTACATTCAAACTGACGAGAAGGCTAAAAGACTAAAAGAAAACCGATACAAAATGCGAATATCTTTAATGTTGCATTGTTATAGTGTTTTTCCTTTGTTTCTTCTATCAGTCTCTCTCAGACTAAAAGTGGGATGTTTTTTTTGTGTTTCTTCTACTGAAACAAGTCTCTCTCAGACTAAAAGTGGGATATATTTGTGCGATAGTTTTCAACAATATCAAATAAATCTTGCGCAAACCTACCGTGTCCGGAGACAAACACAACGAAATGAAACAATTACATCGCAGGTTTATCAAGAATAGCTTTATCTTCGATAATTGGAAAGTTCTGAGAGCCGTTTATTTAATTAACCACTCAAAGCGTCTGCCATTGGAGACTATGATCGATAGCAGAGCCGAAAAGAGCTATTGGACACGGATGATTGGGTTTTGTTTGTACAAGCGACAGAGTGCTTGTGTTGTGCACACGGACACTTTGTCTACATCCGGTTAACGCGCATGAATCTTCTTTAATTAGCATTAGCTTCATTAATATTATTATAGCAACTTTTGTCCGGCTGTGTCGTGCATTCATTAAGGCAATCCTGATGTCAATCATGCCGCAAAAGAAGTAATGAGTGCACCTGTCAGTGAATAAACAGATCGGGAAGTGTCAGGATGTATGCGTAATGATAGACTCTTCAATGAAAGAAGTCAGGAAAGATGTGTGACGCAAGTTAGAATGACCTTGGAGATTTTTTTTAAATTATTATTATTATTGCACTCTGACATTTATTTTAAAATGTCAGCAATTCAATAAGAGCAAGTAAATTAGGTATTTTTTTTAAAATTAGGATGATTTGTGGGAAACACTGAGTCACTTACTCTGGCGAAAGTATATTTCTAAAGAGGAATTTGTTTCCTCGTTTGCTTGTATTATTAAATTTCGGGTATGTCGAATTAGAAAAATACAATATATTTTTTGACATTCCTGAAGATGTTTGACCTGATAGATTAAAGCACAAAGGTTGTCCTGTAACTGGAAGCAAGAAAATAGACTTACCAAATGATAGCATCGATTATTTACATCGGTGAAAAAGTGGAATGATCATTATGTGCAGCGATAACAATTGAACTGGAGCTATTCGCCAAATAAATACGAATTTCTTGGATGGAGAGAGAAGTAATCGATAACGGGTACGTGTTTTCGCAATGGAAAGTGTGTTAATTGTTTTTCACAAGGAGGCGTAATCTTAAATGGAAATTGCTCCATCATTTGAAACAAGTGAAATAAATAAAATAAATAAGGCAGCAGAGTCTTGTCGTAGAATTCGTTTTAATCAGATCTGCGATGAATTGTTGGCTAGGAACTTCAGCTACTCCATTTCTCGTGATTGCTTTTCTATTTGCATTCATCACGATCAGAGAAAAGAAAAGAAAAGAAAAGAAACATCTGAATGTCTTCTTCGATATGACGTCATGGTATAGCACAATGGAATTTGTGACATCATAGTAGACTTAAATTTGTGTTATGACCTCATTGAACACTTAAAGACTCTCAAGACAAAGTAAAATAAATTTGCTCAAATATGCTCAAATCACAGAACAATTCAAGAAACTTTAGGACAGTTAATGTGATCTTGTCATTCACTGCATGTTGTGCTCATGACATCATCAACAGTTTTCTCGTACCGTCATATCATATTAAAGATGTTCTACAATTTATTGAGCTGCACAGTTAAAGCTCTTTCTGACGCCGTAATACATTTAAAGAAGCTAGTGACATCAAGATTTACAGGCCGTCGCGGTACAGTGAAAGATGCTTGTGACGTCAAGATTTACAGACTGTCATGGTACAGTGAAAACTGGTCTTGACGTCAAGATTTCAAGGACATCACAGTATGAATTTGGAAGAGAAAGTACTTGAATGAAAATAAGAAAGAAAATGTCTCCATTCCAGCATATGAATTCAAACTCAAATAGACATGCGCATCTAAAGTGTGTAGATTTTAGTGCTACAGTGATTGTCAGTGTGACTTAAACATTCTTGTTTCAATATTTTTCAGTGTGCAATCATCACCTTCAGAAAAAGGAGAAGAAACATCCTTTTCTTAGGGATATAAATTTACTTTTCAGAGCGATAAAAACATATTTATCATAGGAATATGAATGTCCTATTCAGAGTGATGAAAACATACTTCTTATAGGGCGTAAACATTCTTTTTAGAGTGATTATTACGTACTTCTTATAGGGATATTAACATTCTTTTCAGAATGATGAAAACACTTTATGAAATGATAGAAATTTACTTTACAGCATGATGAAAGTGAATAATTCACAGTGATAAAAATTACTTTTCAAAATGAAGGAAACATATTTCTAAACTAATGGATACTTACTTTTCAAATTTGATAGAAATAGCATGATTTTAAGTGTGATGACACAGTTCTTATGTGAGAAGTATACTTTCCAGAGTAAAGAAACATATTTTTAAAATGTTGCGGAAAATATTTCTTGTGTTGAAGAAAACATATCTTTTAAAGTTATAGAACTTCTCTTTACATAATGACAGAAACACATTTATCAAAGTGACAGAGCTTCTCTTGACATAATGACAGAAACATACTATATATATATATATATAAACGTTATCTTGTTGATGCTCAACAAGAATAGCATAATAATAATAATAATAATAATAATAATAATAATAATAATAATAATGGGGAACATAACATCTGAGTTGGAAGGTTATCTGAATAAATTCCCTGGAAAACACAGACTCACCCCACTACTCAAAGCATCGCTCCTAGAAAGTGCCTAAATCCTCCGTAAAACCTTGGATCTCCCAGAATCTTGGTAAGATTCCGAGACCTTAGATCACGACCGACAGTCAAAATCAGAAGTCGTGGAAAGAGGCTGAATAATAATGATAATGATAATAATAATAATAATTATTATTATTATTATGCTGATAACGAAGACAGTGGTAATGATGGTGGTGGCGGTGGCTTTGTATGCACAGTAATTTACTTTATGTATCTCTGCTTTACACAATCAAGTGTGCAGAATAAACCAGAATAATTAAAGAGTATATTGATTGCGAAATTTTGAATGACTGTAACGGAGTGGCACTGGTATGTTCTGTTTACCGTTTCCAGGTGACATTAACCTAGAGAGCAAGGCCACCCAATTCTGAAAAGTTTATAAAACTGAAATTAGCACCAAAATAAGACACACTTCGTAAACAACGAGTTTTATACAATTAGCTATTTAGAAAATCAAAATATTACTTTAAAATATTAAAAGTTAGATATGACAAGAAGTTTAGAGATACAAATAATTTCATCTAAAAATAAGCAAAGTAGGGAAACGCTTATTACCTACCCCCTTCCTCCATCACCACACCAATATTAGGGAGGGAGGGAGGGAGGGAGGGAGGGAGGGAGGGAGGGAGGGAGGGAGGGAGGGAGGAAAGAAAGAAAGAAGGTGGAGGAGGGAGGGGAAAGGAAAAGGGAGAGAGAAAGAAAGAAACAAACAAACAAACAAACAAACAAAAACAAACAAACGAAGAACGAAAGACCGAAAGAAAGAAAGAAAGAAAGAAAGAAAGAAAGAAAGAAAGAAAGAAAGAAAGAAAGAAAGAAAGAAAGAAAGAAAGAAAGAAAGAAAGAAAGAAAGAAAGAAAGAAAGAAAGAAAGAAAGAAAGAAAACTTCCAATATCAAAGAGTCAGCAGAGAGGAAGAATAAGAAATACTCTAACCTCGCCCTTACATAGTACTGAAAGCTGGTATTGATGCAAGCTACTTCACCCCTCCAGACCCATAGCCCAGGCGCGTTTTAACAGCTTTCGTTACCAAATGGTAAATTTGTAAAGCTTTTCTGCATCGACTAAAACTCTCTCCAAATGTCTTTTAATCTGCAGAAAATTTAGACCTGCAGGGAAAGTTTGAAGAAAGCCAGGCACAATGAACATTCGATTCCGAATCGATTCTTTTCTCTGCCGTTTTTTTTTTCCTGCAGTTCGGGATTCAGGCTGAAAAACAGCGAAAGAAGCATAGACACGGAGTGAAGAACAAATTGCTCCTATGTTGACTTAATAAGATTCCCGTTCAATGTATGCATTGTGCGCACAACTCGCTCTAGCAAACAGCATTACGATTGGAAACGTGCGTTAAAACAAACAAGCATACAAGCAAACAAACAGACGGACAGAAAATAAATATATATATATATATAACCAATAGCAGATATCACCCATTTTCTCCTGATATACCTTGGAAAATGTATTCTGCAATTTTGTGAACATGAAGAGATAGATGGATGGATGAATGAATAGAAGGAAGATAGTCACGGAATGAGAAATATAAGGAGGATGAAGGAAGTAAAATAAGAGCGAAAGATATAGAAGCTAGGATGGATGGATGGATGGATGGATGGATAGACGGACACTGAATGAGAAATACAAAGAGGATAGAAGAATTAAAAGAAGAGGGAAAATATAGAAATTAAGATAGTTGTATGGAAGATGAAGATAAACAGAGATGAAATATGACGGTAAGGAGGATAGAAAAAGTAAAAGAAGAAAGAATGATAAAGAAGCCAGGTGGGATAGATGAATGGACGAAGGACAACAAAGATAAACGCAGACATGGACTGAGAAATAGGAAGAGGACAAAATAAGGGATCGAACAGAAGTATGTAGAAAACCAGATTAGATGGTTGGAAGGACGGAAAATGCGAGAAAGAGAAATAAGAGGAAGAAAGAGGAAAGTATTAGAGATAGAAGAGTGGAGAATTTAAAAAGCCTAGACGAAGAGTATGAAGAAAAGAAACAGGGATGAAAGATGGAGAAAATAGAGGATGAAATGGAGTAAAGCATATAAAAATGTACAGGGAGAGAAGGAGGAGAGAGGAATGAAAACGGTGAAGAAAAAATTAGGAAGGAAATGAGAAAGCTATGAAGACCAAAATGCAGTTAGAAATGAGAAAGATAAATAGTGGGAGGGATAGAAAGGGCAGAAGAAAACAAGACGGAAGTATAGTGAGAGGATACTGAGAGATGATGACGAAAAAAGAAAAAGGATAGTGAGAAATGACAAAAATAGAGTAAGGATAGTGAAAGAGGATGATGAACTTAGTGAAAGAGGATGGTCAAAATAGAGGAAGAGGATGACGAAAAGAGTGACATAGGATGACGAAAATAGATGAAGAGGATGGTGAAAATAGTGGAAGAGGGTGACGAAAAGAGTGACAAAAGATGACGAAAATTGAGGAAGAGGATGACGAAAATAGTGAAGGATAGTGAAAGATGGAGAAGAATATAGAAGAAATGTCCAAAACTGAAATGGGTTTGGAGTCTGGGCGGAAAGAGAATTGAAAAATCATGAAGACTCGGTGAAGGAGGGGCATACAAAAACATATAACCAAAATAAAAAGTAGTGAGAGATGAAAAAATGGAAAGACGAAATTAACAATGAGTAAAAGAAGTAGAAAAAAAGTGAAGAGTGAGAAACGGAGAAGATAAAGAGAGAGAGACAGAGACAGAGAGAGAGAGACAGAGAGAGACAGAGAGAGAGCGAGGTGGTCAGCCCTTAAAATAATATGTAAAAACATTTAAATATTCGGAGACTCGTACAGTTATCTATTTCAATTCGATTTTTCTTTCTTTATTAAAAAATATAAATAAACATACAAACTGAACCGAGTGAGAGCGTGAAATTAACCGAAGTCATTTTAATTTCAGTCATCCTCAAATGAAATGCATACGGAACACTATTCAAAAAGTCACCAAGGTCAAAATCAGTTTTGTCAAAATGCTTTTGGTGTGAAGGTGAAGGATGTGACAATTGTTTTGGTTTTTTTTCTTTCTTTAGACCTCACAACATTTAATCGTACTGCCCCAAGATCTTACTAAATTTTGGGTCTGATTTCTCTTTTTGACTTTTGACAGTTTGCTTTTTGATCTGTTTCTTCAAACCTAATGCCTTTAATTCTATTGCTTTTTGACAGTTTCTAGAGCTACTGCATTTTGACCCAATATTGTTAGATGTCTTTTTACCCTAATCCTTTTAGATCTTTAGGCCTAAAACCATTAGATCTATTGTCTAATGCCTTTCGATCTTACTGACTTTCAAATGTTCTATTTTTTTAAACCTTGCCTTCTTTTGTCGACAATGTTATGTCTATATCTAGATCGAAATTCGTGCATGAGTTTGCGACTTTGAAATATATCAGTGGCTTCCTGCCTAACATAACGTCTAGAAATTTCGCTTGGCGCTGTATTTTTTTTGCTGTGAAGTGTTCGCACTTGCTTTTGTCCATCGTGTCGAGGACTCTCAGTCTTGAACAAAAAGTAGAGAAATAAAAATAAATCCATGAATTTAAAATAAGCTGTGGTGTCATAAGCATGCCGATTATATTATACTTCGGGCCTCTTATCTCATTACGTGTACATTATTTCAGGCACTCGTAGTAGCGTCTGGTTAACTGGGTCAATCAACGCTTGTCCCCTTGTCACTTTCACGTACGTAACACTTAATGGCGTGAAGGATAAATTCATTTTTGCTCATAAATGGAAGGTAATAAATATAGCCAGAGGAAACTGCGCGCGCTTAAGGCAGCTGCCATGGAGCTCGCTTTCATTTTCCCTGAGACCGTGTGAATTAAGGGACGATAACTAGACTAGTTTTTATGTCCTAGAAGCTGACAGTTAAAGGCGCATAATATGCTGTTAGTTTAATTGTTTCCTTTCCAGCCATTGACCTGTTACAACAGATCTTTTTGCAGCTTGCTTAGAAAATGTTCTTCAGTCTTTTGCCAACAGCTGCTTGCAAACACTATTACAAAGAGTTGGTGTCGCTGATTTGTCTCTGTAGATCTCTGTTCCTTATAGGCCTGTTTATCGAATAAGCCTTTTCGTCTATTTGTTTATAAACCTTCTTGTCTACACATTGTTCATAAACCTGTTTATTTAATCATTGGCCTGCTCGCTCATTGGCTTGATTGTTTTCTTTTTAAAAAGAAAATTCAAATGCTATTTGTTTTTAGATCTGATGTCTGTAACTTGTTCACAGGCCACTTTGTTTATAAGCCTATTAGTTCATAAGTTATCTTTTGAAATCAACAGTTTGATTGTTCGAGATCTGTGTCTTCACAAGTCTGCGTGCTGTCAGACCCGTTGATTTAACTGTTGACTTGTTTTCTCGTGTTTGTTGTTTAAGAAACTGTTTACTCATAAGTCTGTTGACATTGTTTTCTCATAAATATGTTTATCAATAGAACTGTTTTCTCAAACACTTCTTTGTTATAATCGTTAACTGCGAGCAGTGAATTTAATTCAAGTTAATATCACTGAACTCAGATCGGATTACTCTGAGGGTGCCTTCTTTATCTACCCATTTTGTAATGATATCTCTCCACTCATTTAGTACCCCATAATTATCTCGGCCGCTCACACTTTAAACTATCCCCTTAGATAGTTCAAATACACTTACACATCTATATAACTTGCCATCAAAATCTTAGCATTCCAAATCTGCCTTGCAGATCTGTCATTCCATTCAAAGATAGGGAAAAGGCATACCAAGTTTTAGCGGCTTCAATAACAAAAATATGTCATTCTTATGAATCGCTCTCTCTCTCTCTCTCTCTCTCTCTCTCTCTCTCTCTCTCTCTCTCTCTCTCTCTCTCTCTCTCTCTCTCTCTCTCTCTCTCTCTCTCTCTCTCATGACTCTGCACTAATAATGGAAAAGTTTCTCTACCAGGACTCTGTACCAATACTAAAAGAATTGTCTTTTTAGTCCTCTGCGGTTCATTTCCAATAATAAAGTTGAAAATTAAATTGAGATTATCGAAATGACTTTATGCTCATGATGTTCGTTGTTACTAATAGATCAAGTTGTAATTCTGTCCCTTGAGAGGGATTACCCACAATTCATCTGCTCCTTTGTAAACAGATTGCCCAACCCGAAAAAAGTTTCAAAGATGACCTAAAAAGTTAATAACTTTTGATCTACTTCCGGCATGCAAGTCTCAGCACCACCACATAAACATAGAACTTGGAACTAAGGTAGGATAGGAGCTAAGTTCTTCCTAGGTCCGTTCGCTTGCACATCTTATCTATCTTTTTGTTTACACATCTTATCTCTCTTTTTGTTTACACATCTTATCTATCTTTTTGTTTACACATCTTATCTATCTTTTTGTTTACACATCTTATCTATCTTTTTGCTTGCACATCTATATCTATATGTCTGTTTCCTTGCGTATCTGTGTGACAGTATGTCTGTTTCCTTGCGTATCTGTGTGACAGTATGTCTGTTTCCTTGCGTATCTGTGTGACAGTATGTCTGTTTGCTTGCGCATCTGTATGACTGTATGTCTGATTGCGTATCTGAGTGACTTTATATATGTTTGCATGCGTATCTGTATGACTGTATGTCTGCACATCTGTGTGACATGATGTCTGTTTGTTCACACACCTGTTTATAGTGATAGTACGGCTCTTTATCAGTGAAATCGGATATCTTATCTTATAATCATTAGAAACTCCGCATTCTTTTTATCACATATATAACATCTTGCACATGGTAATAATTTACTTTTTTACCCACATATCCTAGATTTTCGACAGCGTCAGCACAAAAGAAAAACAGTGACAATACAAATGGAAGAGAAGAGCACAATTAATTATTAAGCATTCTCTTGTCATCCCCACTCAGGCTCTAACCCCATCTTACTCACGCATCTGTCTGCATCTCCTGAGGAAGTACACGAAGGCGTGTTAAGAATTCATGCAATGGAAGCTCGCGTCAAAAGAATCACGGCACCCGTCACGAGCACTGTGACTCAACAGAAATCAGTGGAAATGCTGACCTCAAATGAGGTGTTAATTGCCCTGTCGTTCGACACCAAATAAACACCTCAGAAAGATGGCCGTCGCTCCGCTGCGCACCTAATCAGAACTCCTACGGTCTGAACTTAGTAAGATGGCGACATTCTGATTCAAGCTTATCTGCTGAATCTGCAGATAACTCAGAAAGATGGCCGTCGTGCTGCTGTACATGTGTTCAGTGCTCTCAGTATTGTCTTAGCTTAGTAAGATGGTGGTTATGTAACTGATTACGATTAAGTACTCAGCTGTACAGTCTGCTTCTAGTAAGTCGGCGGTCACTTCTGATTCTGTGGTGCACATTTGCTTGGTCTGCATGTAATTCAGTAAGTGGCTGTCGCTCTACTGCACGCAGTTCCATATGGCGGATCTGGAATTACACGCCATTCTTCACTCGCTTATGCAGTCTGCATATAACTCGGTGTGAGGGCAGATGTAAGGCTGTGCTACACACATATCTAGTTTTCAGTTATTCATTATGTGTATAACTTAATAAAGATATCCCATGTGATACTACACACTAATTCAACGCACACTACTGAAGGACTAAACAACTTTAAAAGATGAAGATGTAAGGCTGCCCACACTTAGATGTAAGGCTGCCAACACTTAGATGTAAGTTTGCCCACACTTAGACGTAAGGCTGCCCACACTTAGATGTAAGGCTGCCCACACTTAGATGTAAGGCTGCCAGAACTTAGATGTAAGGTTGCCAGAACTTAGATGTAAGGTTGCCCACACTTAGATGTAAGGTTGCCCACACTTAGATGTAAGGTTGCCCACACTTAGACGTAAGGCTGCCCACACTTAGATGTAAGGCTGCCCACACTGAAACAATATTCACCAATGTAGTACACAAAACATCTTAGCAAGATGTAGTGCTCATGAATACAGAATACAAACAACTTAGCAAGACGCGACGTACGTAAGACAGCACACTCCGATTCAAGAATGAACAGTGCGCAAGAAACGCTTATGCAGTAAACTGACGGGTTTGTGACTGCAGAAAAATACCTATAATCTGCACTGTGTACATTAAGTACGTGTAGCAAGATGGCGGACATATGGTTGCTCACACAGATTCTGTACTAAAGTATATATACCAAAATGAAATGACGGGACGAATGGCTACACACGCTTGTTTCATACTCAGGCCTGTGCGAAAAATAAGTACATGCATTCTTGTAGTAAGATGGCCGTAATTGGTACACCCTCATTTAGAACTGAACTGATTGATGGGCAAGTAGGTGATTAAATGGTGGTCGTTGTCTTTGTGCAGATCGATCAATTATTCAAAACGCAAAATCCAGTCACGTGGGGAAGCAAGTACGAAGTGTTCGGACGCTAAGGCGCAATGCTTAACGCAAATGAACACCTTTCGGAGAATTGGATTGTTGCCAAACAATCCAGAATGGTAAGAGTCTTTAGTCCATAACGGGCAAATTCGCCGATTAATCTTATGTCTTATAAGTTCCTAACACTAAATTATACACGCTATTTTAACCTCCTTGATGTGTGTGCGTGTATGCGGGCACATGTGTGCTTGTACGTGTGAATGAGTGTGCGCATATGTATGTGCGTGCGTGCAATTTGTTTAAGTCTTTTTTTTTGTTTCGCTTTTTGTTTTATATTTTGTGACTAAATTCCCATTTGCACTACCATAATTTACTTTAGCTGTTAGGTGCAGGCGGAAGTGAGAAATCTCTTAAATTATCTCCCCTACAATTTTCTCAGCAAGCGTATGTGGTCAACTGCACTATTTATTGTCGAATTATACAAACAGCTTTAGAAAATCTCATATGAAACATGAGGGTTATCCAGGACCTTCGCGTCTAGAAATTCACCCCAAACGGCCAGTATTTAAAAACCATTCCAACCAAGTGAAACGATTTTTGTATAAATAAAGGGGGTGGGATGTGTTTGTGTGTTTGTGTGTGTGTGGTGGGGGGGGGGATGACAGGTTCGTGCCAAGGCCGCATACTAAATGAAGAACACAACATAAAGCAATATGTTGAGTTTAATATACCCGATTCTTGATGTGTTACTTCAAAAAGCTCCTTTCAAACCGGATTACGACCAGTAAGAATTCTGCACTAATACCGATGTTAACCTCGACAAACTGTAATTGTCTTAACCAGCTCAGATGGAGTTGTTTTGTTTTTCTTCGCTTTTTTTGTAAAAAGAAAAAATGTAACCTAATAAATTAGGCCAGATCCCACCGGATACATGAGCTTGAAAGAAATAAACCCAATAGATAGATGCTGTCTGGCACTCGCTAGCGCGCGGGAACTTAACAAGAACGTATCCGACATTAAGCAGTTTCCACTCTGACCGTTTGGGGAAGTGTGTTCCTGTAATTGT